>CM048846.1:1194955-2674955 GCA_026545225.1 Cornus controversa | reverse complement strand
CTTCTTCCATGTAATCGTGCCATCAGAGACGGTTAAGGTCCACCTAAATCCAGTGATTTTGCAGGAGTACCCAATAGCAAAAGCAGATCTCCAAACAAGGAATAAGAGTACTAGAAGTTTATTTAACAAGTTCACAAGGATTAACCAATTTATGAAGCCATTGAAGAAAATAATGAGCACTATTGTTAGTGTAATTGCACTTCTATTGGCTTATTGCATATATATTGGGGAACATTTGGAGGATCAAGAGTTGAGAGATGGCTTTGATGTCATGACTAGCAAAGTTGAGGAAGAAGATTGCGCTACCAAGAAGAAGAAGATGAAGAAACCATGTAGAGTCAAGTGGATTAATTACAAGAAGAACAAGGTTTGGTTTGCTGAGATGATAGGAGGGAGCATTTCTTATATGGTTTTGAACAAGATATGGCCTTACCTCACCATTGTTTTGGCTCTTTCTACCATTTATGTACACCATGTTGCACCTTAATTCCTCTTGCCTTTCTGATTTTATTGTATTACTTACTAACCATAGTTGTATTAGGAGAGGCATAAGTTAGCCTTCCCCTAAATTTGGATCCAAATATATCTTGATATAATTGTATTTTTTATATTGAATCATCATATTAATGAATGACTGCTATTTTTTTTTTATCTTTCTTCTTCGATCTCTCTACCGGTCTCGAAGTCTTGACCTCTGATTTGAGTTGAGAAAAACTTTAATGAGCCTGGAGCATTGATGATCGACTTGGTATCACCTACTAATTAAACATTGATATGTAGCGATACGACTAACTAAAAGAAATACATTTTTACTTATGTGACAAGATATAATTGGTTGATGACATGGACGGAGCCAGCATAGGTCCGGGGCAACTGACCCCTGTAATTAATAAAATTACACTAGATGGTCCCCATAAAATTATTTTTTTCGAAAAACCTATATAATTCTTTCCTTCTTTTCCTTCCTACTCTTCTTCTTCAATTTTTTTTTTATTCCCTTAAAAGAAATTTGCATTTCCTTTGTTCAATCAAACCCTGTTTTTTCCCTTCAAAATTATCTCATGTTTTTTTTTTCTATTTATTTTCTTCTTCTTTTTCATTCTTAAAAAATTTCTTTTTAAATTTTATTTTATCATGTGTTAATATACCACCCCCCTCAATCAAATTCTTGACTCCATCTCTATTGATGAGACTGATGACATGATACTTTCGGTATAAGAAAGATTTTCTCGAGTTTGAGAGTTAAGACCCAAAGACCAGTAATGAATGATTGTTATTCAAATAGATTGATAATATACATATATATATATATATATATATATATATATATATATATATATTCACTGGTCCAACAGAGAAAACAACTAAGGATATGATTTTGTAAGTTAATTAAACTAAGGATGTGTTTCTCAATAGAGATACACATGTTTCTCTTCATGTGTTTGGAAAAGATTCTTTTGTAATGAGGTCAAATTGGGCATCTTATGCTAAAAGATATGCAGGAGTTGTACACATATGCCCTTCTAGTCCCATTTGGTGCCTAGCTACTATACTTACTTTTATTTATTTTTCTTTTGCCTCCTTCAATCTTTTTGCTTAAGCAAGTCTTTAAAGTTTGAGTGAGTACTTGACAAAGAACCTTTAGGTTCTTTTCGTGGAGACGAACCAACAAATAGCATCTTGAGAATTAAGTACATCTTTTGAGTAGTTTTAGTTGTCTAATTTATAAACAAAACGCTATATTTCTTAATTTGAACTTCTTCTTTTCTTTTTTTTTTTTTTGTGTAAAAGTTAATCTCTCTCAAAGAAAATACTCCGGTTCTCAAATAAGGAACAAATAATTGGAGACAAAAGGAGTATCAAATTATTGAATGAGTGATGATAATTGAATGGAAAGGGACAAAAAAAATTGTTATTCAATTCAGACCTAGCCAAACCACTTACAAGCGGCATGTGGATCCCACCAACTGTGGTGGGCCCACAAGCCCTTCGGGAGAATCGGCTTGATTTCATTGGAATTGCAAATTTTTTTTGTTTTGTTTTTCATGATAAAATGATGTAGAGTTACATAGACAGACAACTTTAAAGTTATTATACGGGTGAAAATGATCTCATGACATTCATGACAACATCATCTCACACCAACATAAAATCTATGCGCCTCCATGACTCTTAGGTTTGATAAATGATGTTTTTGGTGTTTCTCACACGTGACTTGCCCATTTGTCACACTCTAGGGCCATGTCTCCACTTTGAAAAAAACATTAATTTGTTAGTCATATGACTTATATACTGTGTATCCTGTGAATACACAGCTAGGTGAGGATTAAAAGTAGTTTGAACGTGCCTAAGCTAATTGTCTTACATAGCCTCTCACCAAACTTTACTTTTTTTTTTCTCTGCCTGGCAAAAGCGAAGCACATTTTCATATAAATAGTACAACATTAGTCCAATAAAACAAGAAATTATCACCAAGGATTGTCCAATGGTTCAATGGTATCTCTTCTAAAATAAAATGTTGAAATTTTAAATTTTCATAGGAGTGAGTGTGTGAGTTATTAAAAACAAATAAAAGCAAGATCTAGGTACTTGATCTATGACCTATCAATGACGTGTGATCATGGACATAAACATAGATAGACATATGATAATTTTGAATATAAGGTTGTGGTGCACGGCATGTGCAAAGACAAGCAGCTGAAGTATATGAATGGACTGAAAAAAAAAAAAAAAATATATATATATATATATATATATATATATATATATATATATATATGAATGGAAACAAACAGAATTGGGATGAAAAGAAGATGACAACTAAGTCACATTTGTAGTTCACGGGTCAGAATTGCTTTAACTAATATATATATATATATATATATATATATATATATATATGCTAACAAATTTGTATCAAACAATTCACACCCCATATGGTCATAAACACTATACCATCCTAAAGGCTGCAACTCTCTCTCTCTCTCTCTCTCTCTCTCTATGGTGGGGTTCAGTGGCATGTAGGTGATACTTTTTTCCTATCTAGCTACATGCCATTATATGCATTACAGAGCTATATACATATATATATATCTAATATTCTTGTACACTTGAGAGGGGCATTTGTTTCATATATACCATGTCTTCTTCACCATCAAGTTTTTCATCTTTTTCTTGTGGTTTCTGTTCGCAAATTTGGTTGCTTCTTGTTTTGTTCTGCACTTGGGGGTGGCTTGAAGGTGTAAATGGTGCCACCAATGTGAAAGTTGGTAACATTTCTAAAGTGGAAGATGCTATAAATTTCCACATATACTATGGCCAGACTTTCAAAGTCATCAAAAATAGCATGGACGGCAAGAGTTATCTTCTTATCCAGGTACACTAATCTCTCTTTTATATATTCCTCTACTTTTATATATATATATATTTTGGAAGAGTTTTAGTAAAAAAATTATTAGATACTCCAGACACCATGATTGACAATGCATCCACGTGATTGATCTAAGATGTCATGCATGTACAATGTTGTGGTTTCTTTGATATATATATATATATATATGTTTGAGGGTTTAGTTAGTTTTCTAGTGACTTAATAATGAGAGAATATTACCTTTCAAGTTTGAAAAATGATAAAAGTTTCGATAATAAGTGACTAATATGGATAGTTGAACTAAATACTTTAAAAGAAAAGGCTTTGCCTTATTAATTACATGTAGTCCTTGTTAGATGCTATTTATAAAAAAAAAACTAATTAGAATATTATACCTAATATTAAGCTGTTATGCGTATATTTTATTATATTGTCGCCAAGTGGACTTCACTGTCAAACTCACATCTAGATTTCTCTTCATTTGTCAGCATATAAGTGGTCTCCAAGAGGACCTATTGTTTTAATAATTTTCAAAAACATGATTTTGACATGTCCTATTAAGCATTGTGAAGTTGAAAATTCTTTTATGTTCAATTGTAGTATTAAATTTGCCTCTTAATTTGAAATGAGAAGAAATTTAATTTGAACTAAATTTTCTTCGACATAGCTTTAATAATCTAACTATTTTTTCCCCTTAATAGAATATTCATTGCAAGTACACTTTTTGTCCTGCCGACAGTGGTCACGGGGCTACACATTGGACAGCTTTAATCATTTTGTTTATTTTAATTTTATATATATATATATATATATATATATGTGTGTGTGTGTGTGTGTGTGTGTGTGTGTGTGTGTGTGAGTAATGTTACTTACACATCCAAATGTATTGGTATCTTGATTTCGCAAGGATAAATCAGCTAACTTTTTTCACTTTCAAAATAATTCTCCTATGTATAAAAATACACATGTAGTAATATGAACTTATAATTCTTTTCTTTCTACCCAGTAAATAAGTAAAATTTATTACCAAAACTGAACCCAAAAAAAAAAAAAAAATCAGTTTGCTTAAGGCTTCTTCCTAATGATTCAAAAAACAAAAAAAAAAACAACTGTGCTTAAATGAAGTTTTTCCATTTAAATTTTAACGTCACATTTATATATAATTAACCTTTTTGTTTATATTGACAGAAAAATTCGAGGATGGCAGCAAGGTCGAAATATTGCACTGCAAGAATCAAATCATTTGTCATCCCATTGTCAAATTACTCAGTCGATACTGTATATTTTCCAAGTAAATATTTTCATTATTTAAAAATAAGGCCACATTTATTTTTAATTCAATTATCTTTACTTATTCTGACAATAACCACATTTTTTTTCTTGATTTTTTTCTTTTGTGAATTTGCAGTTTCTTTCTTTGAGGTGAGGATTACTCCTTTTCTTGGGTTTATATTTCACTAAAATTATTATTATTTTATTTTATTTTATTTTATATTTTTTTTGGGTGTAGCTTTTGGGCTTGCTAGGAAATTTGAAGGGCATTACATCAGACTTGGTCACTTCTGAGTGTGTGCTCAAACTATACAATGAAGGACATATAGAGATGATCAACAAAAGTGAGCCACAAGAGCTTGCACAGTTTGCAGCACACTTCATCAGCAACACTGATCAAACACAATCTTGCAACTTCGCAACTTTTCTACCTTCTGGTGAGGATAATCCCCTCCAGGTATGTATTAACCTCGCTTACACCTCACACCAAACACTCAAATAGATACATCACCCGAAATTTAAAACAACTCAAGACGAGGGTAACGTGGGTAACGGACGTGGGCCTCACCATTGATGTCAGGTGACGTCACCCAGTCAGAGTCGTCTGATTACGTGATAAATTTTTCTTGCACACACACATATATATATGTATATATAATTGTATTACGGATAAATGTGTATGTCAAATCTCATATGTTGAATGAGGTGATCTCATAAATGAAACACGCGATATCAGCCTCCACGGCATGCACTTATATATTCATGCACATATGCTCGTCTAGAAAGTAATATATATACTCCTATACTCATGGTGGCTAACAATATTTCAGAGAGCAGAGTGGATCAAGTTCTTGGGAGTTTTTACAAATTTAGAAGCCAGAGCAAATCAAGTGTATGATGAAGTAAGGGATATCACAATTTAGTTCTAATCAAGGAATAATCATTACTATATATATATATATTGTTACACTCTTTCTGAAATATACAATGGTTGTTTTGCAGATTAAAGAGAACTATATGTGCTTGACCAAAGTTGCAGCAGGCAAGACAACCAAGTTTAAACCAACAGTAGCTTGGTTGGAGTACAATGATGTATGGCAAATACAATTATAAGAATATATGACTTTGTTTGTTATCCTAGTGTTTTCTTTCATTGATTCACATTCTTATATCATAAAACAAGTCATCTTTCTCATTTTTTAAGTATAAGACTCTGTTTGCTTCATGGATTTTCCAATTTTTCTTTCCTCTAAACTTTCCCTCATGCTTAAATATTTCTCTTCTATTTTTTCTAGAATTTTCTTTTTCCTCCTTATTTTTCATGATAATCAGATAAGAAAGAAGGATTTTTTTTATATATTTTCTTTTCTTTTCTTTCATTAAATCCATGAAGCAAGTGAATATTAAAATTGTGATTACTTAAATAACACTAAGGATTAATAATGTACATCTTCACCAACGAATAATGATTTTTCTTTTGAGTTTAGCTGTTTCGAATGTGTGTTTTGTGAATGGTGGAGCCCACCACCTCACTCCCGACTTTTCACCTAATATCAGAAATAGGAAAATAAAAGAAGCAAGAAATTAGGAATAATGTCTCATTCTTATTGAAACTAGTTATTGATATTCCTTTATTTATTTATTTCTTTTTGCAGGGTATATGGACTTTTACAAGAGAAACCTACAAATTAAAGGTACCAATTTGATTTAAAATACATGTAATTAGTTGCAAATAGATTAGTAATAGTTAAACAGTTAGATCAATGAATTTGATCTGTTTCAAATTGCAAGTACAAATTCAATTTTATTTTAACCAATTTGAATAGATTTTGCATATACAGCTTACAGGGTGCCTACATTCTTTAATTAATAAACATTCATAAACAAAATTTAAGACATCCGATAATATATATATATATATATATATCATTTTGTGTTTACTTTTGTAAAACTTGGGTGCAGTATGTAGAAGATGCTGGTGGAGAAAATGTGGACAACTCCATAAACAAAATCACCTATAACATCTCCATACCAGATGACCTTGAAGAATTTCATGCCATCTTATGTGTAAGGTCTTTTTCTTTTCTTTTTTTTATTTGGATTGCGCAATCGCTTCATTAACATTTATATAAACTAATCTCATTTATAATGTTAATTAAAATTCGTTGGACAGATATAAATATATTGTATTTTCACCTGTGACACCCTTTTAAAAATAATATATATCAAATAATAGAAATTCTACGTACATTTAATAGTAAGTATAGATACATATATATATATGTGTGTGTGTGTGTGTGATCTATCTAAGAAATACTTACAGATTCTACTTCTCTCCTTTCAGTTTGTGGATGTAGTGATTGATGAAACCTATACTTTGGACCCGGTTGGCTACACTGCCTCCACTTTTTTCCAAAATATTAATGTTGAAGATCGATCTTGTTTTGCTTTTCTCACAAATCAAAGCTTGTGGAGATATGACAAAAGAGCCCAAAACTCCACCAATGCCCTTGGTAAGCAATCTTTCTTCTCATATATTTCTTCATCATCATTTTCATTTTTCACATATATACTTTTTTATGCTACACAATGTATTATTTTCATATATTTAATGTAACTATCTCTTTATATATATATATATATATATAGATATTAAGGCTCCGTTTGGATAGACACGAGAGAAAAAAATAACAAGAGAGAAAAGAAAGGAGATGATAGCATTCTTGTTTGGATAAGATAGGGAAGAGAAAGGATAGCAACTAAATTACTATCATATCTTTTTATATTTATGGAACATGAGTAGAATAATAATTTTCTCTTTCTAATTGTTAGGGCAGTTTCGAAATTATGAAAGTACTACTTAAACACTATCATTTCCCTCTTAATTTTCTCATTTTTGGGAAGATGGGATATGAAGGATAAGGAGAGATCCTTATCCTACACAATATGGCCTATCATATCCTTTCTTTTCTCTCCTTCTCCTTCCAAATCCCTCAATCCAAACGGAGCCTAAGTATTCTTTTTAATTTTCATTTCAATTTGGTATCATGGATTTCACACTTCAAAGTTAAAAATGAAAGAAAATTATTTTAGTTTGATATGATTTTCAATTCCAATTGTAAACCATTGATTCTATGCTATCAAACATGACCTTGTTGATTTTTGAAATGATATATATTTCTGGTTTTTTTTTTTTTTTTTCTCTTCTTTTCTCAGACTGGTTTGATGGAGCGGTCTCTCAGCCACAACTGGTTCTAGCAGATTTAATTGAAGCTTTCTTCCCATCAGGAAATCACACTACAACATACTTCAGAAATCTAGCAAAGGTTAGATGTTATGTTATGTTATGCTGTGAGATATATATATATATATATATATATATATATATATATATATATATATATATATATTCCTTTTCAACTCAGCAAAATCTTTCCCTTTTTTTCTTTTCTGTTCATATAATGGATATAATGCAGGAAGAAGGAGTAATCAGCATTGATCCTGAAATGTGTGATAGAGATAGCTCTGCTGTTATGGAGCCTACCATCATAGCATGCCAGTGAAGTTACAGTGATTAAAGAATTGTTTTTTTGTAATTATGGTACAATTTTACTCTCCTAATTCATTCTTGAATTCTGTACTGTATTATTTAGTCAGACCTCTTTTCTGGATTATATCTGTAGACATCTAAATTTTCCAAACCATTAGAAAAATGTTCATAGAACTTATGAGGATAGTTATTGTTGCTACAAATCACGACATTGAAAACAATACAATCTTATATGGAGATGGTAAAACCATGTTGGTTTAAGTTCTATTTCAAACAGAGCTATTTATATCATGTCCTGCTTTAAATTTCTTTGTTGCATCTCTAATGTAAAGGACTAGTCCAGTGTACGAGACTCCCGTTTATCAAATATACGCAGTCTTACCTCTGTATGCGAAGAAACTGTTTTTTTTACTCAAACCTGTGACTTCGGTCACAATAAAACAACCTTATCGTTGTGCCAATTTGGTGCATCTCTAATGTGTAGAAAGTATATGTTTTCTGAGACACAAAGATTAATAACCGACCTAATCTTTGACATCATTTTACATAAAGTGTAATACCCCGCTCCAACACATGGTATGATATTGTCCGCTTTGGGCCTGAGCCCGCACAGTTTTGCTCTTGGGTTTTACCCCAAAAGGCCTCATACCATTTGAAGAGAACATACTACATATAAGCACATCCTCTTTTCCACACCCAAGCGATGTGGGATTGAGCACCCTGCACCCTGTCAGTGTGGTAGCTCAGCCCAGCACACTTACTTCCGGCTGGGTTCAGGCTCTGATACCAACTGTAATACCCCGCTCCAACACATGGTATGATATTGTCCGCTTTGGGCCTGAGCCCGCACGGTTTTGCTCTTGGGTTTTACCCCAAAAGGCCTCATACCATTTGAAGAGAACATACTACATATAAGCACATCCCCTTTTTCACACCCAAGCGATGTGGGATTGAGCACCCTACACCCTGTCAGTGTGGTAGCTCAGCCCAGTGTCTGTCTATGCACCCGCCCACTCACACCCGTCCACAAGGGTTACTACATAAAGTGACTACTTTCATACTCAAAAATTAACATCCTTAGTTGTAGCTCTAAATTTTTACCATTACACCAACCAATGACCCCTAGCACGTAGAAAAATATTAGTAGGAGTTCGCTACAAAGAAATGATCAAATGGATAATGTGGATGGAAATATGTCCTTTTTACTTATCTCTCTCTCTCTCTCTCTCTCTCTCTCTCTCTATATATATATATATATATATATATATATGCAAGATGCTTCACACCTATAGCAGCTCCCTTCATAGTAAGCACGAGTAAAAACATCTTTAGATGCTTTTCTCACATGAAGAATGCAGGTCTGCATAAGCAGTAACTGCAGGAAAAGCATGAGTTTCACCACCAAAATGACTCACATATAGTGCCATTGTCTTCTTTGTTAAATCTAGATCAACCTCACTTCGAAAACAAATAGATTTACAAGTAAAAACATACGGACATAATGCCGAGGAGGCAGCTAATTCTAGCTGCATTGCCATCTCTTTCCATCATCCTCTTCATTTTCTTCGTCCTCTTCAGCATCCAAGTAAAATCCCCTACTGTATCTTCCCCCAACAATACCATAACACGCCGCGAAAAACCTCCTTCACAAGTACAATTCAGCCTCTTGATCGGAATCCTGACATGCCCAGATAAGTATGATCGCCGACACTTCCTCCGCCTTGTCTACGGAATCCAATCCTCTCCTATAGCTAGCATCAACGTGAAATTCATCTTCTGCAAACTCACCAAGGATGAACAAAGAATATTCATAGATCTTGAAATCTTGCGTTTCAACGACATTATCATTCTCAACTGCTCCGAGAACATGAACAGTGGCAAAACCTACACCTACTTCTCCTCCCTCCCACGCGTACTCTCACATCGATATGACTATGTCATGAAGGCTGATGATGATGTTTTCATAAGGCTCCCACAGTTGACAATGTCACTTGAGCCACTACCAAGGTTAGATTTGTACTATGGTTTTGTCATTCCTTGCGCTAGCATGAACCCTTTTGTGGATTACATGTCAGGGATGGGTTTTCTGTTATCTTGGGACCTCGTAGAGTGGATTGGGAATTCCAATATTCCCGGAAATGATACATATGGCCCGGAGGATAAGCTGGTTGGAAGATGGTTGAATACAGGGGACAAGGCAAAGAACCGGTTTTCAAATAAGCCGGCAATGTATGACTATCCTGGAACTAATGGAAGGTGCTCACACGAGCTTATTCCAGAGACGGTGGCAGTTCACCGGCTTAAGAGGTGGGATCAATGGCTACATGTACTTAACTTTTTCAATGTAACCAGGGAACTAGGGCAAACAAACCTCTACAGTATAGATTGAACTGCTCAGCAAAAAGTACAATTCATGATTTAATCCAGTGACAAACATATCTTCATCTATAACAGCTTACAGTGTCAATAATATCATATAGAATATTTCTAACAGGCAATGCATAACCAAATATATATAACATATATGCTTCTAGAAATGAACTTACATGTATATATATAGGTTTCAGGTGATATTCTAGAAATGAACTTACATGTAAAGATTATTAAAACACAAAGGAGAAATAATTAAAATAAAAATCTACCTAGCACCCAATAAATGCAATGCCATTTCACTTGAGGTAAAGTTCTAACCATTCAATAACAGCAAAGGTATATACATTAATAATGGAACTCTTGAAACACAATGAAGTTAGCAGCTCTACCAGGTGAAGCTCTTCCGTGAATAAGAAAATATCCGGAATAATTCAGAACAGCAGGCAGTGCATTGATCAACATTCCATTATATGGGAACACATAGATTGGGAATATACTAGTTAAAAATCCCAGCAGGATTTCGATTCCATGACAAGTAGGATGGATCGCCGAGAGGCCTGCATGAATAGCAAGAAAACCACCTTTAAAGCTCAGTTCACAGTTCAACTTATGAAGGCCATTATCCACTATGAGCTCCTTTCTAATCAAGGGTGCTGGGAGGGGTGAACTGGGTGTAAACCTAAACTTTGGCATTATTTGCATAAAGTGACTGTTCTAGAACATGCTTGAAATCGAGTACTAGAGTTAAATAATCAGAAACTCCCTGTTCTAAACAGCTGTTAGAATTAAATCACAATGAAAGCATCTAATTTGTTTTATCCATACAATCATAAGTGAAGATATGCTGGATCCAGAAAGAAAGCTAAAAATATGCTTTCACAAATTCAGTTACTGATAATTGGACTTCCGATAGAAGGGAAAAAATAATGATTAATTGAAACTTTGACAAGTATTCCTAGTCAAGGAATGGAAATGAATACTTGATAAATAGTAGTTCTTCACCGAGGTCTACTTCTACAAGAATAACGTACCCGTATCGTGTCTGTATCAGATACCGATACTCCTTGGATACGTGTCCGATACTTCATAAATGTATCCATACTTTTAAAATATATTTTTTATTTATAACACGTATCCAATACTTCTCAGATCCTTCAACCATGTATCCGATATTTTTCAGATACTTCATAATACATCTTTAACAAATTTTGAACATTAAAATATAGTTTTTTCAACAATAATATCATAGTATAATTGTTAAGAAAGGTTTAAAATTTATTTTAAAAAGAAGTGTTGAGATATATATCATGATTTAGTACCAAATTTATCCATGCAAATTATGCAATATGACTCTTAACTCTTATTTTGTTTGTTAATTATAATATTTTATAAATAAATGTTAATAACTCAATTTTTTGTATATATAAAAATATAATTTATTATTTTTATATTGCCATATCATGTCATACTCGTATCTTATTTTTTTGACATTTGTCGTATCGTCGTACGCGTATCGTGTCATATCCATATTCAGTATCCAGAACCGTGCTTCCTAGACTGTCGCCATACATATCTTGTTCATAGGTGGCAACAAACGGAGAATTGAACCTCCATGACACCACACAGATAAAAATAAATAAAAAATTAAAATGATCCCTCATGAGTCATCCTTCGACCTTTGTAACCCAGATAAATGCAACTCCTAGTAAAAGATAGTCTGCCATGTTGGACTCGTGTAGATTGGGAGCACTATGATACAGACAAATGCAACCCCGAGTAAAAAAATAGTCTGCTATGTTGGACACTCAAAAATTGGGAGCACTATGATAATCTAAATGTGCCAAAAAAAAAAAATTAATAGGATCAGTAGACTTCAAGATCAGAGTATGGTAAGATTTTTTAAAATAGAAAGACGACAAATTATGATCTATCTATATCTGGGTAGAATTGATACTTACAGGAAGGAGCCATGTTCATACTGTATATGTATCATATACCAATACTTTCTGGATGACTATATATATGTACCAATACTTAGAAAACAGACATCCATAATTTGAAATTCTTAGATACTTTATTAAATGTCCTGCACACGTTAGACAGTGAATTGTAGGATAAGAAGCATGGCTCGGACACAGAACATGGAAATGGGATGTAGATATGGACACAACGTCACAAGAATTCCGAAGAGAGTATGACATGAGAAGGTAAGAAACATGGCTTTTTCTTTAAAAAAAATCTGTATGTATAGGATCATATAACATTAGAAAACATTACTAGTCAAATCAAACACCACATATTCACCACCAAAAAATAAAAATAAAAAACTAATAAGGTGTAATGATGAATCTACCATTCAAGCATCATTGACTTAAATCATCTCCATAATTCTTAAATAATAAGGAGAAATTAACATTATAGACAATTGGGCATAATCTAGACATAAATGCATTTCAAAATCATTCAAGAGGGCAAGACATGGATATCTTTTTCTTTCTTTTAGTTTCAAAAAGCCCCAAGTCTAATCTCCCTACAACCTACAGTGGGGTCCTGGGAGGGAGGACTCAAGAAAGACCTAACCTTTGGTATTTCAAAAAAGGCTGCTCTGAGGCTCGAACTCTCACCAAAGGCACTGATATTTAAGCGTTAAACTGCTGCACCAGGCAACAGCCCTCATCAATAAACTCTTAACTATTCTAAAAAAAATTGAGGTGTTAGGTTGAGAATTTTAGTTGCTTTAAAACCCAAGTGTAAGAATAAAAATAAAAAGAAAAGAGGAAAAAGAAAGAAACAAGGTTGCAAACAAGTACATAATGACAATGGGGAATTTTCAGAAATTAGACTGTAACATCAGCAGTACTTCTAATCCTCCTCTTCAACAAACCAACAATTAATGGAAGGGGAATATCTTACTGACAACAAAACCACAAGAGAGTGCAGTGCAAATTCAGAAATAAGGAGAGAATCTACAATTGTCAGAAACACAGGGAGGTTCCTGTCATTTTTCCCAAAATAAGATCACATTTTTCTCAAGTCAACCATCGTCTCTCTACTCTCTAAGTACCAACTGGGACAAATATATAAATAGCTATAGAATGGAAGTTATATGGCAAGGGATTAAGATCCCATTACAAAATCCGCTTGGGCTAAAACTAGAACAATTAAGAAAAGAAAAATCCAGACTAAAAAATTGTAGTAAATAACTTCTTAATGGAAGACCTTATTGATCTTGACAGGTTAAATAGGATTCTACCGGCTTGGGGTTGTTGATCAGAAAACCTATGGTATAGAAAACTGAATCATATGATCTCACAGTATAAATCAAGAGTTCAACAACCATGGACACCCTACCAATAGCCTCAGTAATCTAAGAACTTCAATCGAATTACAATATGCTAACTCATAAAACAGGACCTTCTCTGTAATTCTCCTAAGAAAGGAAAATGCAATGCAATGGAAAGTCAAGGGAACCTAAATCCATTTAAGAATTAAAATTGTTAGGACATTATTGAAACATTTTACTTACCTTGGCTTGACAACGTACATAAGTATGAAGCCTATTGCCATAAATAAGCAAAATCCACCAACTGTAAGGTATGCTGCGCCTAGGAAATCGTTTTTTCCACCGATCCAACTTGTTGTTGAAAGAACCAGCTTTTTTTGGCCCCCAAAACTGTAAGTGTTATAATTGTTCTCTATAACAACTGTTATTTTCTCATCTGCTTTAAGATCCTCCTCTATCTTCCCATATAGCTTTCTGAAAGTTGGAAATGCTGCAGTCCGCATCCAAACTATGAGATCTTCTTGCTTGCTTAACTTTTACATGCAGCAAAAGAAGAAAAAAAATAGTTTGGGAAGGAAAAGCTGAAAGGAAGATACATTAATAATAATAAAAATGGGAAGAAGTAATAAGATGGAGAGCAAAACAAATATGAACTTACAGGAATGCTCGAGTTGAGTTTTGCACCACCAATCAAACCATCATTCTGGAAATTTTTAGGATATACATCGGATCCAAATTTATAATTTTGGTCACTGTCCCACGCTATGTCCTTTTTACTGACTTCTACTTTTTTGTTGTTCAATGAAAATCTGTACGAGTCATTGAACAAACTCCAAGCAATAAGGCCACAAGGTACTATCGTAGACCTGTTCCCCGTTAAGTCTTCAGGACTACAGGTTTTTGTAACATTCTCATCTTTCCTGCTGCGCAGTTGTTTGTCACTTCTACTTTTGACATATCTGAGAATAAATACAAGTCAGCGAGAGAAAAAGTTCTATTTTTCCCAGAAGTAAGTCCTGTATAACTATATGATGAAAGAGTTCGCCTTAAATACTGGTACAGCAAGTCAAATATTACAGATTTGAGATCAGGTTTCAATGCCTTCCATCTATACATGTAAAAATGAAATATACAGGAGATGAGTTTCAATCAGCACTAGTGATGGTCAACCTCAATGAATGGACCCTTCCACTAGATGGTTCATCCATCCTAGCATGGGGGGTGGAAGGAGCGGGAGTGGGTATTGTTCTCACTTCAGAAGATAGTAAGATCAACCTTTCTTAAATACTGGACGTCAAGTGCTTGAACAATGAGGAAGAATACAAGGCACTCATCCTTGGCCTCCTCATACCACTTAAGATGGGCATCTCAGGCTAAGCATCAAAGAGACTATCTAACATTGTGATTACAGAAGTCAGAGACCTATGCAATTAGCCTATTAGCGAAGCTGCACTTTGCACAATAATCCAGAAGCTCATTGACACATTTGGCATTATTAGTATCATAACCCATTGTCTAAAAACTGCTACCTAGATGTTGTCGCCTTGCTCACCTCAAATATCAGCATGGCAGAGGATTCTAAACAGAATAAGATGCTCAAGAAAATACTACCCTGCACTGCACTTAACCTCATGCCTCCAGAGCACTTTGGACAGGTGAGGGTTCATAATTGAACAACTCCAGGGCAACAAAGGGACTCTTCCCCGTAGCAAAGCTCAAGGACTTCATAAGTTCTGGCCTCCTTGCTCTTTGTTTGGGACACAATGAAGCGTATGATAAGCTCCATTTCATCGATCAGCAAAAACACAGGACTGTTGACGTTACCCTTTAAGCTGCATGTAGCAGCAATAAGACTACTCGCCTGAAATGGCAAATGTGGCAAGAATTCTCTAACAGAACAGTCCAACATGCCAGGACCCAGGCAAGGCAGAATAAAATTTTTCACAATAACCTTTGGACTGGAGGCAAGCTTACATCTATTAATTCATGAGAGATCATTGCCTCCAAACCCTGCAAATGCAGCAATAGTCCAGAAATGATCTCTTCATTTCTTTCTTCATTAAGACTAAACTCTTCAGAAGCAGATTGAAAAAATAGCCTCTACAATGACTCACAGAGTCGGAAATCTCGGTGGTCCTTGACCAAGACCATAAATTGAACATCAAGGGAGCAACAAAATCTACAGACATCTCTTGCATCTAAGGCAGACTAGCTAGCCATGGAGATTGCAATGCTTGCGCTAAGAGGTATCATCTAACAACCTTATACATGCCCATTGTGGTGGATTTGCAGGCACTTTCCACAACCTGACCATTCCACACTTGGGCATTGACCAATCTATCCATGGCTAAAGCATCTGACAATTCCCATTTCACAAGTTTTTTATAAACATAATTTTTTCTCTGATAAAATTAAAAAGAAAGAATAAAAATGTTCACAAATGTAGTTATAAAGTGATAAGCATACACCCTTGACACCATGATAGAGGCCATAAACCTGAAAGGCAGCAAGCAGCCAAAAGTGACAAGCTGTTGCTGGTATTCAACCAATGGCTCTTTCAAAGGTTTACAACTTGGTGTCACAGTTATTATTCCATGACACTAAGAAAGATTGTGTCAATTTAATCAATAACCATTTTTTATTTCAGCATCTTTAGACCCCACAACAATAATGTTTTAAACACCTTTTAGCCTTCCAACTTTATTACTAAATTTTTAGCTTCAAACAAGATATTTTCATTTCAGTTCAATTAAACATGAAATTCTAGGCATTAGTATATCTGGAAAAATTATTATCCAAATTCAAATTATAAATACTATTGGAGCTTGTGAATTCTTAAAGATAAGGGACTAAGGGAGTTGTTCATCGGAAACAAAGCCTCGTAAATAAACCGGAAAAGAGCCACTAAATTATTCTATGTAATCGAAAGAAGTATAACATACCGGCGATGGTTCTGGTAGAAGTGGTCAAGCTCATAATATATGTAAATGGGACTTTTCATTTTCTTTGGAACCTGAATATCATTCAAGGAACCCATTTGGTGCAAATAAAAGTTGGTAAGATAGAAAGAACAGAAAAGAAAAGTAAATGTGAAATAGAAAATAAAACCCAAAATTCTTGGAATTCATAGTACTAGGAATTTGGACTAACAATCAAGCTCCTGATACAAGTTTTGTTGGTTTCGGTGCTTTGGATATATGCAAGTATATCATTGCTATAGTCTGAAGGAACGCAATCCTTATCGTAGCGGTCTACAACTTCCACAACCTGCATGTCAAATAAAGAGATAGTGCATGTCAAATATCAATCAGATGCTGACTCTAAAACTTCATCATTGCAGTTGAGACAAGGATTTGATTGATTACACGCTCTGATGCAAACAAGGAAACGAGGCCAACAGGGATGAAGATTATGCCAACAAAGATGAGTGTAATAATGACCTGAAACCACGAGAAAGAGAGTTAACGGAACTCCAGGAAAGAAAATGTCTTCTACAAAAAGTAAAATCAGCTCAATGTAGTATCATTACAATTCCTGGAGTTAGAAGTGGTTTGCAAGCAGGAAGCTCTTGCTGTGTAAATTTGGAATCTGGAACATAAAACTACATCAGCCAAATGGTTAATTCGTAAAGAAAATTACAAAACAAACAAAATAGTGGATATCTGCCTTTACTTCAAAGGATAAAATATCAACTCTCAAAATTAGAGTATATGGGATAGGAAAAAGTGAGCTTGTAAATACCATACAACATCTTCTTGGGCAAACTCTTCACAAATGAAAAATAAGGTTAGTCTTTAACATACAAGTGTAATGCAGATTGTACATCACTAATGTTAAATGTCTCCGAAATTTGAAAAAGATCTCTGGCTGTTTTGTAAACCAAACTATACTCCAAATATTTCTTCATAGCTTAAATGCTGTAAAATATGAAAATTCAAATCACATATTTTCAGTATCTGGGACTCGATGGAACACGAACCTCCTCCCAATTTTGCCTGATATGACTATACTGTTTTAAGTCCAACAAGTTTCAAAACCAGAATTACATAGAACATGAAATTCAAATTAACTACTCAGAGAGAGAGAGAGAGAGAGATTCGACATTTTATTTTATTTTCCTTACATTAAATTCTTACCACCCAAAATGATCAAAGTTGTTCTTGAATTAACTTTGTTCTTCGTAATTCTCAGCACCCAAAATGATGGATGGTGTACTTAAAACTAACTTATTCTTCATCATCCAGTAATTTTACAAATATTGCAAAAATCATGAATGCTTTCTGACACTTCTGGATTCTCGTATCACTCTTAAATTAAAATAGGACAGAGAATGCTCCTTGTTTATCTAAAATCCAGTGCCAATTAATGCCCAGTTGCCCTATAAATTTATTTTATGCTTCCAAAACAGAAATTCCATCCAGAATACTTTCCACTCCTTGGCAAATATAAGCCAAATCTAATAGTCTTAAGAGAGAAATCAAACCATGACCCAGGAGAGATCAAAAGCCTCTTTCACCAAATTTGAACACCTCCATAAAACATCAGACCATCTTTAACCAACTAATCACGGGGTAGTTATCGCATCCCTCAAAATCGAAAGGAAATTCCTACTTTAGACACCTCTAACCCTTAAAGATGAGCACCAACTTCTGCTCTATTAGCCTGTGCAAATCCAAGAGGCAAGGGAAAGAAAAAAGAGGCAAAAAGACACTTTAGGCATGTTTGACTATTAGACATATATTTGTTAATGTATACCATTTAGGAAGTTATACAATTAATGCATACCATTTAGGAAGTTATACAGTTTAGGACTTCTCTAGTTGTACAATATATTACCGTGTATATAGGCTGAATATTAGGATCAGTTAGGGTTCCGGTGTATAGTATATTATCTACTTTTCTTGTATAGGTTTGGGAGGAAAGTGAGGCAAGTTTTTCCAAAGCTTCTTTGGTATTTCTCTGTTTCTTGGTATTTTGACATGGTATCAGAGCAAGGTTCGTGAATCTTGCATGTTTCTATCTTTGGGGATTTTGGCACCATCTGTTGCTGGTTTCTGGTGAGTTTGTGGATTTCGGTGCTCCAAGTTACGTGTTTCTGGTTCCCAAGAAGCTGTCAGCGCTCTCTGTTGCAGTTCCTCTTTGAGTTCTGACTCTCGGTTGTTTTTGTGTCAATTTCTTGCTTCTTGTATGCATTCCGGCGCCATCGATAGAGGTGATTCTTGAGACTCTGTTTTCAGCTAGTGTATTGTAGATTCTCGAGACTCTGTTTGGTGCTTATCGGTGAGGTCAGTGTTTGGGTTGTCGGCATTTGGTGTGCACGTGGAGGTATTTTTTTGTTGTTAGACTTATTATTTTTACAGGCATCATGACTTCAGAATCATTTTCTGTGAAATTTACGGGTAAGAACTACTCTGCCTGGGAATTTCAATTTCGTTTATTTGTTATGGGAAAAGAGTTATGGGGTCATATAGATGGGAGTGATCCCACACCTCGAGATGTCGAGGCTTTGTCTAAATGGAAAATTAAGGATGCTCGGGTCATGACTTGGATCCTTTGCTCGGTTGAGCCTCATCTTGTTCTCAATTTGAGGCCTTATAAAACTGCTGCTGATATGTGGAATTATCTCAATACGGTTTACAACCAAGACAACTCTGCTAGGCGTTTTCAATTGGAGTATGAGATGGCTAATTTCACACAAGGAAGTCTCTCAATTGAGGAATTTTTTTCTGGTTTTCAAACTCTTTGGGCTGACTATTCTGACATTGTTTATGCTAAGGTTCCCGCTGCAGCTCTCTCTGCTGTCCAAGCAGTGCATGCAACCAGCAAGCGAGATCAATTCTTGATGAAACTACGACCCAACTTTGAAATTGCACGGTCTAATCTGATGAATCGTGCTCCTGTCCCATCTTTGGATGCTTGTTTGAGTGAACTTCTTCGTGAGGAGCAGCGTCTACTCACTCAAGCTTCCATGGCACATCAGGCTCCTGCTAGTGTACCTATTCCTGTGGCTTATGCAGCACAAGGGAGGCATAAGGGTAGAGACATGCGTACTGTCCAGTGTTTTAGTTGTAAAACTTTTGGTCATATTGCTCGGGATTGCCCCAAGAAGTTTTGTAATTACTGCAAGAAACCGGGTCATATCATCTCTGCTTGTCCCATTCGACCTGAAAGGAAGCAGGGTACTGCTTATCATGCCTCCACTAGTGCCTCTAGTTCTGCTGCATTGCCTGCTGCCTCACTGGTTGCTCCTATTCCTGCTCCTACAGCCTTAGCAAACCCGAACACACTCACTCCGGAAATGGTACAACAAATGATTCTTTCAGCTTTTTCTGCTTTTGGGTTCTCAGGTAATCATCAAGTTTCTTCTCAGCCATGGTATTTTGACTCTGGAGCTTCTAATCATATGACCAATACTATTGTTCCCCTTTCCAATGTCAGAAATTATGATGGAAATATGAAAATTAACACCGCTGATGGTAGCTCTCTGCCTATCAGTGCTGTTGGTGATCTTTCGTCTTCCTTAACTAATGTTTTTGTGTCTCCTGCCCTCTCCACAAATCTTCTTTCTGTTGGTCAATTGGTTGATAATAATTGCAATGTTAATTTCTCTCATTCTGGTTGTGTTGTGCAGGATCAAGTGTCCGGGAAGATGATCGCGAAGGGGCCTAAAGTGGGACGACTCTTTCCTCTCCATGTTTTTCCTTCCCCATTTCCCCCTAGTTTTCCTTTACTTTCTTTTGCATGTAATGCTGTTAGTCCTGGAAATAAGATGTGGCATAGACGTCTAGGCCACCCAAACTCAGATGTACTACGTACTTTGTTTAATTCTGGTCTATTGGGCAATAAAACATGTTCTTCTCTTGATCTTTCTTTTGATTGTACAACATGCAAACTTGGCAAAAGTAAAGTTCTACCTTTTCCTTCTCATGCATCTCGTGCCTCACAATGTTTCGATATTATTCATAGTGATGTTTGGGGGATTGCACCTGTTGTTTCTCATGCGCATTACAAGTACTTTGTTACTTTTATTGATGATTTTAGTCGTTTTACTTGGGTTTACTACCTACGGTCTAAGGCAGAAGTTTTTTTAGTCTTTCAGCGCTTCCTTGCCCTTCTTGAGAATCAATTCTCTACCAGCATTAAGATCTTGCGATCTGATTCTGGAGGCGAATACTTGTCTAATGAGTTTCAGGCCTTTCTCCAAAGCAAAGGGATTATCTCTCAGCGCTCTTGTCCTTCGACACCGCAACAAAACGGTGTTGCTGAGAGGAAAAATCGTCACCTTCTTGATGTGGTAAGAACCCTTTTACTTGAATCATCTGTTCCTCCTCGTTTTTGGTGTGAGGCGCTTTCTACTTCCGTTCATTTGATCAATCGCTTACCCTCTCCTACGTTAAATCATGTTTCTCCTTTCTTTAAGTTGTTTGGCCATTCTCCTTTATATTCTGATCTTCGTACATTTGGTTGTGTTTGTTTTGTGCATCTCCCTGCTCATGAACGACATAAACTTACTGCTCAGTCTGTTAAGTGTGTTTTTCTTGGTTATGCTACCCCTCAAAAGGGTTATGTTTGTTATGATCCCCATGCTCGTCGTATACGGGTTTCTAGGAATGTGGTTTTCTTTGAAAATCAATATTTTTTCCCATCTCATGTTGAGCTGCCATCTGCATCTTTATCTCTTCTGCCTAGTTTTTCTGATTCCCCAAAAATTGTGGAAAGGTTCAAACCTGGTTTTGTGTATGAAAGACGTAGTCGACTTGAGTCTAATTCCACTTCCACTGTGCCCCCTACCGATCTTGATCCGGCACCTGATCCCGCTCCCGCTCCTGCTCCTGCTTCCACCACTTTTCGTCGGTCTACTCGTCCTTCACGACCCCCTGATTGGTATGGTTTCTATTCTCCTGTCTCTCTTGTCGCTACCTTATCCTCTATTTCCATTCCATCTTGCTACAAACAGGCCATGGAACATGAGTGTTGGCAAAATGCAATGCAAACAGAACTTCAGGCACTTGAGAAAAATCACACTTGGGATATTGTTCCTTGTCCTTCTACAATCAAACCTATTGGGAGTAAATGGGTTTTCTCTGTAAAACTTCGTTCTGATGGATCTTTGGACCGATACAAAGCTCGCCTTGTAGCTCTAGGTAACAAGCAGGAATATGGGATTGATTATGAGGAGACATTTACTCCTGTTGCCAAAATGACCACAGTTCAAACCATCTTAGCTATTGCCGCTTCACAATCATGGCAACTGCATCAGATGGATGTGAAGAACGCCTTTCTTCATGGCGATCTCCAGGAAGAGATTTACATGAAGCTTCCCTCTGGTATGACTACTTCTTCTCCTCATGATGTTTGTAAGCTAAGGCGTTCTCTGTATGGGCTTAAACAGGCACCCCGGGCTTGGTTTGAGAAGTTTCGCAGTACACTTATTTCCTTCAGTTTTACACAAAGTCAGTATGATTCTTCTCTCTTCTTCCATAAGTCTGCGTCAGGTATAGTCATTCTCTTAGTTTATGTGGATGATATTATCATTACTGGCACTGACTGTGGTTTGATTACTAAGCTTCAGCAGCTGTTGCATGCAACTTTCCATATGAAAGATCTTGGCCAACTCACATACTTCTTAGGATTGGAAGTTCATCATCGGGCCAATGGTATTTTCTTGAATCAGCACAAGTATGTTCAAGATCTTATCACCTTGGCTGGCTTGGAGGACACTTCTTCTGTTGATACTCCTATGGAAGTAAATGTCAAATACAGGAAAGGTGAAGGGGACCTTCTGGATGATCCTACTCTCTATCGACGGCTGGTTGGGAGTCTTATCTACTTGACCACTACTCGACCTGATATCTCCTATGCTATTCATCAAGTTAGTCAATTTATGTCTTCTCCTCGGCATCTCCATCTTGCTGCAGTTCGACGCATTATCCGTTATCTTCACGGTTCAGCTACTCGTGGGTTGTTCTTTCCTACTAGCTCATCTCTTCAACTTCTAGCCTATAGTGATGCTGATTGGGCTGGGTGTCCGGATACACGTCGCTCTACTACGGGTTGGTGTATGTTTTTAGGTAATGCCTTAATTTCTTGGAAATGTAAGAAACAAGATCGTGTTTCTAAATCCTCTACTGAGGCAGAGTATCGTGCCATGTCTGCTGCTTGTTCTGAAATTGTATGGCTACGTGGTCTTCTTGAGGAGCTTGAGTTTCCTCAAACTACTTCTACCCCTCTTCATGCCGATAACACTAGTGCTATTCAGATTGCAACCAATCCCGTCTTCCATGAACGCACCAAACACATTGAAGTTGATTGTCATTCTATTCGCGATACCTTGGAAAATCGGGTGATATCTCTTCCTTACATTTCTTCTGATCTCCAAGTAGCTGATGTCTTCACCAAAGCCATGACTCGACAACGGCATCAATTTCTTGTTGGCAAATTGTTGTTGGTTGACTTACCAGCATCAATTTGAGGGGGGATGTTAACGTGTACACTTTAGGCATGTTTGACTATTAGACATATATTTGTTAATGTATACCATTTAGGAAGTTATACAATTAATGCATACCATTTAGGAAGTTATACAGTTTAGGACTTCTCTAGTTGTACAATATATTACCGTGTATATAGGCTGAATATTAGGATCAGTTAGGGTTCCGGTGTATAGTATATTATCTACTTTTCTTGTATAGGTTTGGGAGGAAAGTGAGGCAAGTTTTTCCAAAGCTTCTTTGGTATTTCTCTGTTTCTTGGTATTTTGACACTAATGATCCTCACAGTATCTCCAATACTAGAATTCGTCACATACCTGAATAACTTTGACTAAAACTAAACCTAAAATCAGTAAGGACTCTCTGAGATTGAACAAAAACATTTGGGAGCACCAAATCCGCGCCTTGGATTTGGAATTGGAAAAAATTTGATTCAAATAAATACAAGGCGCTGATTCGGTGCTCCCAAACATAGCAAGCCACTTTTGTTGAATTCTGAAGCTACTCGGGAACATTGTTGCTCTTCATAATCTCCTAAGGACCAAGCATGAGAAATCCATAGTTTATTCACACTTCATTTATCATCTTTAGTGTACATCAGAACTTCTACCTACATCATATTACTCTCTATACATCCCCATAGAAGACAGTGCAACCTAGAAGAAAAGAAAAATAAATTAAAATTAAAAAAGCTTACATGCATGCATTTTAAAGATGTGGCCATTTGACACCAATTATATGAGTAATTTCATGTGTATATAAAGCAAATTAGGTATATAATAAGGATGATGTTACCAAAAAAATCAACAAATATCAGAACTAACACTCTTGATTAATAGCTTACAGCTACTTGCAGAAAATAAAACCCTGATTAGACTCACCCATGAACTTCGTAAGAAAAATAAAAATTTAGCAATAACCCAATCCTATTCCACACATATCATTGCGAGAATTGATCGGAAAATATGTACCTTTACACACACAAAACATACATTGCAGTACCCAATAAAAAAATTTCATTAATTGACGCTGCTAAATGATGAATGAAAAAAATGCAGCCAAACATCAGAAACTATAAATGCAAACATTTAAAAGTTCAAGATGAAAAAACAATTATAAATATATACATACATACATACATTCATATATATATATATAGAGATAGAGAGGGAGAGAGAGAGAGAGAATCAAGGAAATGCACATTTGGGTCTCTTGGAGTTCTTCCTGGTAGAGAATTGAGAGGCTTCATCTGGGCTCTCCGTGTCCATCTTCGAGCAAGAATGAGTATTCAGGTGAACAGAGAGAAGAAATGGAAGGGAAAAAAAAGGGTGTTTTCAGAAAGAAGAAAAAAATTATAACTATTTCTTCTATAAATTTTATAGGGTTTTTTCTTCTCTTGTTTTTGTTCTGGTTCTTGGGAGCCTTTGTTCAACCAAATGATTTGGCGAACAAAGGTCCAAAAGCTTAGGACCATGAATCGCGCGTTTAAACCCGGGTGTGTTCACAGGAGCGAAACAAACGACCTCTCGTTAACTGATTCCTAACTATATTAAGTCCATTCCTTACCTTTTTATTCACGTTATATGTGTAACAAATTTTATTTTCTTTTTAATCAATAGTGTGAATGATTAATTCGTGCGAAAGCGCGCATATATATATATATATATGTGTATATATATATATGTGTGTGTCTATACTATTATTAAAAGTACAGAGATTTTTTTTTAATTTCAGTACACTACTTTTTTATTTTTAAATTAAAAAAGTAAAATTACTCAAGCAAGATTCTTTCCTTTTTATTTTCAAATTTAAAAAATAAAATTATCCATGCAAAATTCTTTTTTTATTTTGAAATTTAAAAAATAGAATTACCCAAGTAAAATTCTTTCCCAAGCAAAACCCTTTCTTTTTATTTTTAATTTCTAAATTTAAAAAAACAAAATTCTTTCCTTTTTTATTTTTAAATGAAAAAAAATAGAATTACCAAAGCAAAATCCTTTCCCAAACAAAACTTTTTCTTTTTATTTCTAAATTTTAAAAAGTAGAATTATAACCCTCAAAACTCTAAATACCTAAAATCACTCTTCCTCTTGGCTATGGCTGTTCATTCTTCCTCTATGCTTTCATCTTCTTCTCGGCTCTCATCAACACGACTCTTAGCTTCCTCTCGGATCTCATCAACAATCATTCGATTCAGTTCCTCTTGGCTTCCATGTGAGTTCTTTTGTTTCTTTTTTTTTATTACTCATTGTTTGTTATTAGCTTTTGAAATCAAATTTTTTTTTATAAAAAATTACGTCTGTAATAAGTAATGTTATCGAATTGAATATCTGATTAATAAATCGGACACAACTTTAATCATAAATAATCAACCTATAATCTAATCATATTTGGTGTAGATTTTTTGTGCCTAGCTTGGAATATTAATTATAACAGAACATGATTGAATTTTATATGCATAATGCACTTAGAGATATATAATTGATAATGGCCGTGTAATAAATAATATTTTATTTTAGGAGTTTGTGTTAAGTATAAAGTTAGAGAGTGAAGAAATAAAATTAGAAAAAAAAATACTTATTTAAATAATATTATATTTTAGGAGTATGTGTTAGGAATGAAGTTAGTGAGAGAATAAATAGAATTAGAAAAAATATCAATATATAAGAATTACAGCTCTCATCTTCCTCATGGCTCTCATCAACACGACTCTTAGCTTCCTCTCGAATCTCATCAACAACCATTTGATTCGGTTTCGTCTCGACTTACACGTGAGTTATTTTCTTTGATTTTTTTTTTCTACTCATTGTTTGCTATTAGCTCTTAAAATCAAAATTTTTTAATAAAAAATTATGTTTGTAATGAGTCATGTTATCGAATTGAATATCTGATTAATAAATCAGACACAAATTTAATCATAAATAATCAACCTGTAACATAATCATATTTGGTGTAAATTTTTTGTGCCTATCTTAGAATATTAATTCTAACATAATATGATTGTATTTTATATGCATAATGTACTTAGAGATATATAATTAATAATGGTTGTGTAATAAATAATATTATATTTTACGAGTTTGTGTTAGTGATGAAGTTAGAGAGTGAAGAAACAGAATTAGAAAAAAATACTTATTTAAATAATATTTTATTTTAGGAGTGTGTGTTAGGAATGAAGTTAGTGAGAGAATAAATAGGATTAGAAAACATATCAATATATAAGAATTATAATATATATTTTTTAATTTTTTTGAATTTTAAAAATAAAAAGATGGCGTGTTAGGGATGAAGTGTGACAGAAATAATAAATAGAATTAAAAAAATTATAAAAATAAGAATTATAATTTTATTTTTATTTTTTCTAAAATAGGAATAATTTGTGTTAGGGATGAAGTGCGAACTAAATTGGAATTCTAACCTAATCAAGTCACTCTAAATGGATTTGAATTTCTTTAAACATTTAAGGATAAAAAGAATTCTAATTAAATTAAATGATTTGAAACTCCGTAAATTAATTTTTCTAATCAAATTATTTAAATTTAAAAATAGGAATATTTTGTGTTAGGAATGAAGTGTAAGAGAAAGAATAAATAGAATTAGAAAATTTATAAAAGTATGAATTATAATGTTATTTTTATTTTTACTGAAATAGGAAGAGTTTTTGTTAGGGATAATGTGTGAGGCAAATAATAAATAGAATTAGAAAAGAACACTTGGTGTTTAAGATTTATGAAAAGATTATGTTTCTATGTATTTATTAGAATAAATATATCATAATAAAAAATAAGAATACATTATAAAAATAAAAAATTTACTGAAACTTTTGAACCTCTTTATACTTTTAGTAATTGTGTGTGTGTGTGTGTGTGTGTGTATATATATATATATATATATATATATCTTTGACCTTTTATTATTTTGATGGTGAAATAATATACTAATATAAAATTAAAGCTATACGGTAAAACTTATATAATTATTAACTAAAATAAAATTTATATGAGAGGAGCTTGAAGTCGTAAGTTTAGAAAAAATAAAATATAATTTTGTGGACTTCAAGGACTTGAACAAGTACATTGATGAAAAAAAAAATAGGTTTGTTTTCTTTTAATTCTTTACTCTCCTTATATATATTTTCTCTTATATATAAATTTATAAGTTTAATTTATACTCTCGCTAAATATTTTGAGAATTGTTATTGAAGCATATACTGCATTCAACATAACTAAGATAAACAATGAGGGACATCTAAATTGTGAGATATCATTATAATGGATATGAGGTAAATCATTTTAACACTACATAGATACCCATAATTACCATTATAAATTATTGAACTAATTATTTTTTATAACAGTTCAAGTCTTCGACATTATGGGACGATCTTGTTAAAAATGAAGAAAATTTAATAATAAAGTTAATAAACGAAAGACCTGTTATCACAGATACAAATTTGTCAATCAACACATTCAAAGGTAATTTATCACACAACATTGAGATTATTCAGCCTATAATATAAATCGTATTTGGTATAGAATTTTTGTGCCTAGCTCGAAATATTAATTCTAACAAAACATGATTGGATTTTATATGCATAATGCACTTAGAGATATATAATCTATAATGGCTATTTGTTAGGAATGAAGTTAGTGAGAGAATAAATAGAATTAGAAAAAATATCAATATATAAGAATTATAATATATATTTTTTAATTTTTTTGAATTTTAAAAATAAAAAGATGGTGTGTTAGGGATGAAGTGTGAGAGAAAGAATAAATATAATTAGAAAAATTAGAAAAATAAGAATTATAATTTTATTTTTTACCAAGGTTACATAATGAAAATAGTTTTATATATATATATATATATATATACACACACACACACACACACACACATACACACACACTAGTGTATGCCTGCGCCGACAACATTGTCATGTACTCGGAATTGTGACCGTAGAGTGATTTTATATCATAAATATGTAAAGACATTTTGACTCACATGATTAGTTTTAGTTTTTTAATCACTTTTGACTGTTAGATTGGTTTTTTCATCCTATTATATCAAGTTTAAATGTAATATAAATAAATATATATATATATGAAAGAATAGAAATTTATGTATTGTATATTATTTATTTCTCTTGGAAGTCAATATATAATACAATAATTATTATGAATTAACATAAAATTAGAGATACAATGAATTAACATAAATCAATGATATAATTAAACAAAGCCTAAACTAGAAGGATACAATCATAAATCAACCTAAAATTGGGGATACAATAAATCAACTTAAATTAGTAATATAATCAATGAAAGGCTAAACTAAAGGGATACAATCATAAATCACGGGAGAGATTTTAGGTTGGTCTAATACTCTCTAGCAAATCTGACGATTGAGGAGAGACGAGATTTGACCGTAACAGTTGATATCGAGAGGTAGATAATCCCTTAGTGAGAACATTGGCAAGCTGATTGGTAGAATAAACAAACTAAACACGATGAGTACCAGTAAGAATACGCTCCCGTATAAAGTGATAGTTGAGCTCAATGTGTTTGGTACAAACATGGAGGACCAAATTAGTTGTCATATAAGTTGTGTTGAGGTTATCACAAAACAAGGTAGTAGGTCCAGAGAGAAGGAACTGTAACTCGTGGAGAAGTTGAGAAATCCAAGAAGTGTCAGTGCAAATATGAGCAATAGAGCGATACTCAACTTCAGCAGATGAGCGAGAAATTGTTTGTTGTTTCTTGGCACTCTAAGAGATAAGATTGGAGCTTAAAAACACACAAAAACCAGTAGTAGAGCGATGAGTGTCAGGATAACCAGCCTGGTCAGCATCGGAGTAAGCACAGAAAGTGAGTGGACTGGAAGATCGACGAAAATATAAGCCAAATTCCAACGAACCCATCAAATATCGAAGAATGCGTTTAGCATCAATCAAACATGGAGATCGAAGAGCACTCATAAATTGAACAACATAAGCAATGTCTGGACGAGTAAAGGTGAGATTCTAAAATGAGCCAACAATTTGTCTGAACTTAGTGGCATCAGGTAATCGATCACCAGTCAGATGAGAAAGCTGGCTAATGGCACAAACTGGAGTGTTGCAAGGTTTGCAGTCAGTCATAGAGTGACGGTGAAGAACATCAACAGTATACTTGGACTGGAAGAGATGAAGACCATCAGCAGTGGAAGTGGCTTCAAGTCCCAAAAAGTAAGTAAGAGGACCAAGATTAGTGAGCTCAAACTCCTTACCAAGGATAGTAACAAAGGAGGAGAGAAGAGATGGTTGGTTGCTTGTCAGAATAATGTCATCAACATATAGTAAAAGAATCCGAAGACCGGCAAAAGCTAAACAAAGAAGGACCGGCTCGACTATGAAAAAAACCAAACTGTAGTAGGAAACCACTGAGACGCTGGAACTTAACACGAGAGTCTGCTTAAAGCCATAAATGGCTTTGTGAAGACGACATACATGATTGGGGAGAGCTGGATCAATAAATCCTGGAGGTTGGCGCATAAAAATTGTAGTATCCAGAAAACCATAAAGAAAAATATTATTCACATCTAGTTAGAGAAAAGTCCATCCAAAGGATACAACTAGAGTGAAAACTGTCCGAACAGTTGTAGATTTGACCATGGGGCTAAAGGTCTCATCAAAATCAATACCTGGTTGCTAATGAAAACCCTTAGCAACTAATCAAACCTTGTACCACTCAATAGAACCATCAGATTTTCGCTTAAGCTTGAATACCCATTTACAACCAATCACATGCTGCTGAGAGTCAGGATGAACGATAACCCATGTCTGATTCTTGAGAAGAACATTGAACTCAGTGGTCATAGCCTGGCACCACTCAAGAAATCGAACGACTTGAGTAAAACAAGTCGGTTATTCTGGAGGAAAAGAAACTTAGTGAAATACCCTCCCAAAATTTCGCGCATGAGGTGGCCAGTCTCATATACAAAACCTGAGAGTTATTTACAACTGATAGCAACAAGCATAAAATACAAAAGATAGAAAAAAAATTTAAAACGGAATAAAAAGTCCATCTGAATTATAAATAAACATCAAATAAATAAGTACGTGTCTGGTAATACAATTTGGAAGTCCCGTAACCCAATGACCCCTTAATTAGAAAGAATAAAAGTTTTTAATTCTAAATTAAAACCAACAACCAAAGTCTAAAAAATTTCATAGTTTGAATCTTGAAGAAGAGAATAAGTTCCTACTCTATAACTGATGAGAGAGGATGTCTGCCGCAACAAAATCCTTAGACTCTATCCTCGTGGTGGAACCGACCTGGGACCTGAAATATCAACAAAGTGGGTTAAACCCATGAGTAAGTCCTATCTACTACATCTCAATCAGAGAACCGATATATATAGCCTCAATATGAGGGACATAAGAGAAATTAAAGGTTTAAACATATAGGTCACTCCTTATCCAGTTCATGTTTTCAAAATACATATCATCTTTTACAATCACCCAACAAAACCCTTAACATATAACAATGAACACATTCCTTAAGTTCAAAACAAAGAAACATAAGCATGCATTTTATTTCATTTAAGCAATCCTGACATGCCACCATTTTTATCATTGGATACTTTAATAGGTATTAGCAATCCTGACATACCCATGACAATCCTTACATGCCTCCTTTAACTTTGGATACCTTAATAGGTATTGGTAATCCTAACATGTCCCTAGCAATCCTTACATGCCTCCCAAACCAACTTACTACACGAAATAAAATAAGGTGCATAACAATTTAAATTGCACAAAATGTAAGAATTTAAGTTATCGGATTTTCAATCATCACAATAAGATAACTCGTTCACAAATAAATTAAAACCAAGTATATCATGGACATTTATAATTTTAAAAAGAAAACAGTTAAGGAGTAAAATAATACAACCCCCACTCATATGAGCAAGCATACAATCAAACCTCCAATTTACTTAAATCTTTGTGGGAGTCTAAACATATCTCTAATCTAGGTTTCCGGGCCTATTCTGTTCCTAGGAACCCTGTTAATTATTCTGGAATTTTCTGAAATTATTCGGGAATTTTTAAAGATTTATCAAAAATTAAAGAAAATAAAAATATAGTTTTGAGGCATACTTCCTATACTATTTTAGCCACAAGAGAAACTCATTTTGACTTGATATTTAAAATTCAAGTGCATTCTGTCCCCAAAAGGTCACCAAAATTTTTTGAAATTTTTTCTAGAATTTTAAAAGAATATTTTTTAATTAAAAGAAAATAAAAACCCAATTTTTAAACAAACTTTAAAATCAATTTAACCATAAGGGAAGCTCATTTATACATGAAATTTAAAACCTAAGTTTGTTTAACCCCCAAGAAGTTGAAATAAAAATTTGGAAAATTTTTGAAATATTTAAATATTTTTAAAAAATGATTTTTTGAAATTTCAAGATTTTCCAAAATTTTCAATAAAATAAAAAAATAGTAAACTAATTTGGAATGGACCCAAACTGGGCCCAGAGGTGGGCCCCGACGAGTGGGGCCCATTTGCTCCTTCCCTGGCGTCGACCGGAGCCGATGCCACACTTCAACACGCACGTGGGGGAAGGTTGCCCAACCTTCTTCTTCCCCCAACCTGCGCCCACTGTTCACGGGAGCAAGCGGCCTCTTCCCGACCTTCATTTGACCCAAATTTTATACCGATCTTCTCCTCTCGTCGTAAGTTATTTATTGGTACCAAAAGCCCCATCAAAAATGCCCCAAAACAAAAACCCTCAAATCACAACTTCTAGGGTTCTTCAACAAATTTTCAAAATTAAATTTAAATCCATCCATGATCCATTCCCAAATGCTCAAGGGTAAGTTATCCCAGCAAGAATAACTTAACAAACCACAAATTGCTAAATTAAACAGCCACAAATTTAAACTTAACATATCAACATATTCATCATATACATGTATGCGTGTAATTATATGTGTGTAAATAAATATTCCAATACCAAACCTCAATTGCTAATTTAATTGCACAGAAATCATGATCCACAGAAAAAAATTAGATTTATAAAATCCATTTTATACCAAAATGTAAGATTAAAATAAACGATGCAACAAACAATTTAAAACATTGCAGGTTTTAATCTATGTATACAGATTCAAAGGGGAAGAGAAGAGTCGAACTTGCCTCTTCAATGATTCAAAATTCGTTCACTCGATCGCTCATTCTCTCTTTCATCTACACTTTGAATTTTTGTGCGTAAAACTAACGGCAAAAATCCTAGTACCCTCTTTTCTTGTATATTTTCCCTATTATTTTCTTTTTGAAAAATATTTAAAACTAAAAATAAAAATAAAATAACTAAATAAATAAAAGGAAAAAATATACATAATAAACCCTAACCCATACGTATATACCTAGCCCAATAATTCCAGTCCAACTCAACCCAAATTCTCCTTAGCCCAATCCAAAATTAAAAATAAAAGAAATTCAAAGACACAGTCCAACCAGAATTAAATAAATAAAAGTAAACTCCCTAACAATTTAAAGCACTCAAATAAATTTAATTCAATCACCAAACAATCAACAAAGCAATTTAAATAAAATAATAAAAGTATAGACATAAAGCATTTAAATAAATAATAATAATTGATCTAAAAAATTACAGGGTATTACACTTGGGCTACAAGAGCCCGAGGCAGCGAATAACGAATAGTGACATTTGTACGTACTAAAGGGTGATGTATGTCAGCCTTCTGTCTAGTAGCCATGGGATGACGTACAATTGGAGAGCTTAGATATAAAGAATAGCCATCTAACGTAGGTGAGGGAACCCTAGGAAGGGTGATGCAGCAGGAATGACAGAAGTGGAAGAGTGAGGCTATCGACGTTGATAAGTATGCAAGGGTGCCAAAGATGGTTGTGGCACAGGCGGAGGCAAACATGGTAGTGGTGAGTCCGAAAAAGGCAAGAAACCCGAAACAAAAGCCCATTCTGAAGATTCTGAAGCATGAAAATGTAATGGTGCGACAGAGGGAAAAGACTGTTCATCAAAATGAATATGTCAAGAGATGTAAAGTCTGCCAATAATGTGATCAAGACATTTGTACCTTTTGTGCTGCAAACTGTAATCTAGGAAAACACACTCAACAGTTCTAGGTAAAAGTTTGTTAGTAAGATAAGCACTCAAATGCGGATAACAAGCACAACCAAAGACTCACAACTCAGAGTAGGATGGAGTTTTGCGATAGAGACGAGAAAAAGGAGACCACTGAAGAACAGTAGTGGATGAGGAATACAGTAGCGGAAATAACATGATCCTAGTAACTGAGAGGAACACAACTTGTGAGAAGAAGAGTACTAGCCATGTCAGCAATGTGACGGTGTTTACGTTCAGCAAGACCATTTTACTGAGGAGTATGGGGACAGGAAAATCGATGATGGATTCCAAGAGAGGAGCATAAAACTTTGAAATAATCATTATCATACTCCTTGCCACCATCACTCTGGAACTGTTGCAAATTAAGAAGCAGTAAATTGGGTTTTGATATATGAGAGAAAATTCTTGAAGTGATCAAGAATTTCAGATTTGTGTTTCATAAAATATAACCATGTGAATCGAGTATAATCATCAGTAAATAACACATAGTATTTAAACCCTTTAATATCAGAAGCGGGAAACTGGCAAACATCAGAGTGGAAACTGGCAAACATCAGAGTGCATAAGTGTAAAAGGAGAATGCGTACTGATATTATTAGAAATATGAAATTGGAGGTTTGTGGATTTACCCAAAGCACAACCTTTACAAAACAATTGTCGCAACTTAAAATGGGATGATAACATATTATTTTTGCCTAAATAAGACATAATTTTACTAAATGGATGACCTAGTCAATTGTGCCATAAGGAAGATGACTGAAAAAAAGTAGATAATGCGTGAAAACGTGACGAACGTGAAAGTAATTTGTAGAGACCATCCTTACATAGGCCCTAAAATAGAAGACAACCATTAGAGCGATCAAAGATATAGAATGATGGGAATCAAAGACACATAGAACATGATTATCACGACATAATTGAGCAAATGCGCATGGAAGGAATGACATAAACATTATTCATCTGAGTTAGAGCCAAGAGAGAATGATATGTTACCCGTGTGGGTGATGGACATCTGATCACCATTACCAAGAAGAACTGAATTTGTGTCAGTGTAAGGTTGGCGTTGTTGCAAAAAGACCAAGATTACCAGTCATGTGGGTGGAAGCACCTGTGTTTGGGTACCAAGCAGAATTATAGAATAGTGGTGGATTGTAGCTTGGACCAGGACAAGAAGTAGGTTAACCGACAATTTGTAAGTCAGCAAAGACATTGCGTAGAGAATTAGGAACTGTTGGGCGCACAAATCGAGGCAACATCAGACATGTGGGAGCAAAATGACCAGTTCCGTGACATAGCTGACAGAAACTAATGTTAGGAGTGGAGCCCAAAACGCTAGGAGCAGGTGACCAATTGTGGTTGTTATGCTTACGACTTATATTCCGGTTGTTATTCCAGTTGTTGTTGCGATAACCAGAATTGTGAGAAGGCTGGTTAGAGGACTGATTAAGGTGTAAAACACGGACGTCGCCGAGACTCCTAAACTAGAAGACGAGAGTAAAGTGCACTAAAAGTGGGCAAAGAATCTAAACTCTCAAGAGTTGTGACAAGTTTGTCATACTTATCATTAAGGCCGCGTAGAACATCATTCACCAAGTCAGGATTGGAGACAGGTTCACCAATAGCAGCAAGTTGGTCAGAAATAGATTTGGCCTCCCGAAGATATTCAGAGACTGAGTGAGTTCCTTGAGAAATCTCATTAAGACGACGACAGAGTTGAGAAGAATTGGTAGTGAACTTCTGTTTGAAGTATTGAGTGATTAATGACCAAATGGAAGGAGATGTGTCACAACCAACAACAAAAAGCAATCATAGATTCAAATAAGGTTGTTGAGAGAATGTTGACAAGAGTATGGTCTATGCGAAACCATAGATCATACTCGAGGGAGGTGACTTCAGGACATGGATGAGAGCCATCAACAAAGTGAAACAAATTCTGTCCAACTAAAAATGCCTTAATCTGATGATGCCAAAAAAGAAAATTATCGTCGTTGAGTTTCACAGTCACAAGCTAACTGATATTTGGGCATAGAATAAGTGGAGGAAGCAGCAGCTGAGGAAGCCATCAGTTATTGTAAGAGATAAAAAGCAAGAGGAAGATTGAGAAGAAAGAAGATTGGTTTGTGAGACTTTGATCAACCGAAGGTTTAGAGATAAGGAAGGAAACAAAAAATCCATAATAGAAGAGAGAGGATCTCTACTCTGATACCATGAAAGAATAGAAATTTATGTATTGTATATTATTCATCTCTCTTGGAGGTTAATATATAAGATAATGATTATAATCAATTAACTTAAAATTAGGGATACAATGAATCAACCTAAATCAATGATATAATCAATCAAAGGCTAAACTAAAGGGATACAATTATAAATCAACCTAAAATTAGGGATACAATGAATTAACCTAAATTAGTGATATAATCAATGAAAGGCTAAACTAAAGGGATACAATCATAAATTACGGGAGAGATTTTAGGTTGGTCTAACATTATATATATATAAGCATGGTTCATAAGATGAAGTCTTGGCATTGGTATAAAAGAAAATTTTCCTCGACACATAAAACATAATGTTTATAACATTTATAACATTTCACATAAACGAATTTTTAACATTTATAGGCATGTGATGAGATTTATTAAGAGAAAATTTTTGATACAATTAAGAGATTCACAAATTTCTTGTGTGTTGTACAGGATAAGAGTAGAGCCTAGAAACTATGGATTACTTTTTCTTTTTTGTCATAGGAAAAAACCCATAAATTACAACAAAAGCCTCACACCAATGCAATCACATTAACACATGCCCAATTATTAAAACTTATCACAATATTATGTAAAAAGAACTCCTGTTTTGACAATATTATACGTATTCCTATTCCTTTTTCTATGCACTGAAACAGTGTCATTTCGGTGCACAGCCACGGAGCTCCATGCAGAGCTCTGCAGTGAAACTGCGTCGTTTCGGTGCACAACCACGAAGCTCCGTGCAGAGCTCAATGCAGAAAAATAACTAAAAATCACATGAATTAACACAACTCCGAATAATTCTTCCATTATATCAAAATAATGGGTCTAGAAAAAGTTGTATCTAGATGAATACAAAGCATAATTGCATCAAGAGAATAAATCCTTTGGTTTGCAGAAAAAAAGTATAATAATTATTCTACTGATGCTGGCTTTGGCCATTATTGTTGCATTGCTGCTCATATCCATCCAACCTATTGCTGTTTTCATAGCCTCCGGCAGCCAGGACAAGTGTTTACGCTGAATGCCACCAGTGTGATGCACTGCTGGCTTGGGCAGTTGACATCAAAAGTATAGCCTGCTGCTGCTGATATGCTCATGGTGATATCCACATTTTGGCTTCTGTTATTGCCCACAGCTGACGCTACTGCACCGGTGCTGACAACTAATTCTCATTGTTGCTGCACTGCTGCACATGCCCACCCTACCAATTGTGAGGCTGATGTGCAAACTCTATATTGGATGGATTACAATTTGGTAGGTAAGTTCCTCCATTCTCTAATAATCTGTCTGAGGATTTGCTACTGCCTCTGATTTTCACTTGCTACTGCTTGTTTACTATAATGCCTTCAGTAGTCTAGGCTAGGAAATGTCTTATTTTCCATCTGGAATTCAGCTGTTGCTTTTTTGTATCTGTGCATTTCGTTCTTTGTACAGCATTTCTTATTTCATCAGTACAAGTTCACACAATCTTACTTAACAAAAAGTGAAATCATAGAGAACATCCACAATTGGAGATTTTCCAACAAATATTCAGTTGGGTCAGCTGATCCTAGTGTAGCTCATGTTGCTATTGTGATGTACTTATAATCTGTGAAATTTCATCCAGTTAAGTTCCATGCTCAGTATGAAATATCAATAGTAATTTATACTGAAATACTTATCTAGTAATATAAAATGCTGAACAACACTTGTTTATTATCAAACAGAAAATTTTCACATTATCAAAGAATCGATGATTCTGCCTCAGATCAAACCAGATTCTCTGTTATTAGTTTATTACACAAATCACTTTCTTTAGGCTTGCAAAGTGATGCAAATTCAAGAGGAAAAAATAAAAAATAACAGGAAGTAGCACCAATGTAGACTGCACAAATTTGAGTTGGTTGGCCTTGTTTTTGAACCTTCAAGCTCCGAACAACCTGCAAGTCAAAATGGTTTTAGTGAAGGGTTACTTAACCAACAGCAGAACTGTAAGAATCAAGCAACTGGAGTTGCAGTCTTACCTTTGCAACCGGGACTGGCGCCTGATGCCACAGAAAACAATATAATAGTTAGTTGACAGACAAATTCTCAAATGAAGATAAGTATGAAGTTTGAAATATATCTATGCTATAATAGAAAGGGAGGAGGAGCTGCTTCTTTTCTTTTCTTTTCTTTTCTTTTTCCTTCCCTTAAAAGGCAAAGTAATATGATTACCCTGCAATTTAATCTTTTTGACAAAAGAAACCACATTCACAACTCCTTCGAGTAGAAATGTTTAGCTTCCCACTTAAATTTACCTCTTTACTCTGGAAAATTTATGCAACAAAGGTCAAGGGAGAGTGATAGCATAAGGTAAGAAGCAAATGCATAACGACTGTCGTCCTTCTGGTACTTGGAAATTTGAACATAGTTCTAAGAAATTTCCTCACTCCAAGGTTCTGGTTGGTCTTATGAGAGGCAGAGCATGATGGAAAACTACTGTTTCAGTGACCTAACTCGTTAGACAAGCTGATGGGGGTGAGTCCATGAGGGTGACAAATTTAGATTTCTTTCTTTCTACACGGTACCCTATATTATATGACATTATATTATTCTAAGGACTGCTATTGTAATAGCCCGCTCCAACACATGGTATGATATTGTCCGCTTTGGGCCTAAGCCCCCACGGTTTTGCTCTTGGGTTTTATCCCAAAAGGCCTCATACCATTTGAAGAGAACACACTACATATAAGCACATCTCCTTCTCCACACCCAGGCGATATGGGATTGAGCACCCTGTACCCTGTCAGTGTGGTAGCTCGCCAAGTGTCTCTTCTTTGCACCCGCCCACATCACACCCATCCACAAGGGTTACTACAGTTATTCCTTGTAACTTATGGAAAATGCAATGCATATCATAGTTGTTAGTACGAATCTTCGTCTATTATATTTTTCTGAATTGCTGTTATGATATGATACAATGGGAGGAAAATAAATCCATGACCTCATGTATTTTTTTTCAAAGAATAGTAGTTAAGTAGTATAGCAACAATTGGCATACAACAGCCCTTTAAGAGGGAAACTGAGTAGCCCACATACTATTAAACAGGATACCTCCTCAGATTAAGGATTGGCAAAACAGAAATGTGTTCATTGAATAGAAATAAATAGGGTCCCCTAGGGATGGTTCTGCCAAACACTTAAAAGAAGCATTCTGTTCATTAAATTATATGTGGTACCAAATTTGTTCTTGTGGAAAGAATTGATTTTTGTGAAGTTAGTTAACATGCCTTTGTATTGGCTGTGCTTTGGCTTTTTCCTGGGGCACTTCTTGTTGGTCTTCCTTACTTGAAGTGAGCACATTGTTCACCTGTGACAGTGTCATATGGGCAAGTGTTACCAATCCCATGGGATAAAAGTTCTATGTATAAGCATTATGTGTCAAATTCATTAAAGCAACATACCAACTTCTTGAATTGGAGATTATAGAACATTTGGATGTATCTTTGCTTTGCTTGCTTCTGGTCCTTGTTCAAATGCTTCCAGAAGCTATAAATACACCCCATATTCAACACCTTGTTTGCATAGATCTTCCATGTGTAGCTGCAAAATAATCCATAGGAGAGAAGATTAGTTGTCACATTCAGCGGGCAATGAAAAATCAGAGTTTAAACATAGTTGGCATAACATCCAGCTGAAAGGAGCTAAATACTTGAATAAGTCCAATTGATTTAGGATAGATTATTGTTCAATTACCATTCATATATACGCTTTAGACCTCCTTCCGAAATTCTGTTCCAGTATTCAGCATTCTCCTTGCACTTCTGGAAAAAATCAGCAATCTTATTGCTTGACTCATCTCCGTTGTTGGGATCAACATGGAAACCAGAAACCCCATCAACAATAATTTCGGCTGGGCCTCCTTGGTTGGTGGCAAAGGTGGGTAATCCACAGTTCATTGCCTCAATGACTGTGAGACCAAATGCTTCATACAGAGCAGGCTGCACGAAAGCTCCCTTTGAGTCAGCAATGCAGCGATATAGCTCAGCATTCCTGTGCTTACCCGTCTGGGCTGCAATCCATCTGATCTGACCCTTGAGTTGGTATTTTTCTATCAGCATGTGCATCTTTTTTATTTCAGCTATTTCTTCTCTGTCTTTTGATTTTGAAGAATCAAAGAAACCAGCAACAACAACGAGATTAACCAAATTTCTCAGCCTCTTGTTCTTTCCATACCACTCTACTAATCCAGAGATATTCTTCACTGTATCAAGTCTTGCCATCGAGAAGATGATAGGTTTCCTCCGGTCCTCTAGATATCCACTGTGTTAGGAAGCAGTTCAGGTAAAGTTTTAGATACTTTAGACAGATAATCCTATTGGCACTCAGCAGTTTAAAATCCATATTATAGTTGAAACTCAAAACTCTTACATGTGCTCATCATTTTCAACTTTACTAAACAGTAGTTCTTCAATGGCAGGACGAAATTCTGTGAGTCGCTTCTGCTTCTCTGTGTATGAGAAATAGACAGATTGGTCTGCCCCGGGAGAAGCAATGTTGAATTTGGGATCAAAGACATTGATACCCGAAACAACTCTACAAAGCCCTGGAAGCGTGAATGCAGTGTGGCTTTCATACTGTCCAGGCCTATCTTTGCTGCAAACAAAGAACATTTGAATTCAATACAGTATGCTATTTTAGTTATTTTGTTTCTTCTCTTTTTGGTGCCGAAGTGTTAATTTTAAGTTTATCACGTTCTCTAAATCAATGAGGTGCGTTTGAGAATGGTGGAAAACACCTTCAGATCAAGCAAAGGATTAAATTTGTTATGTTCAAATTCTCTAAATTTTAATTCTCAAGAGTTCAAAATTTGTCCACTGGTATTTAGCCAAGGTAGGCCAAGTATGCAAAGTGATTACAAGCTTATATTAGGTGTGGAAATGTGATGGATATTTCTAACCTTCCAGCAATTTCTTGGTATGTGCTTGTGATGATGAAATCTGCTGTATTCATTGCAATTGTATCAGCTGTAAATTGGCACGAGAAGTGATACTTGGGGTCCAACTCCTTCCATTTGATGTCTGAATCTTCGTACTTAGTCTTCTCTAAAGCATGTGCAATAGTTCCCTAGTTCAGAAAAATCTAGGTCAGTAAATATAAGAAGAAAATATTCACAGTTGCCGACAACTATTTCAAACTTGTGAACAAAATGAACACACAGACCAGAGTTGTCCCAAGTTTGCTTGCCATGAGTGACGCCACCAAGTTTCCGTCAGTATAATTTCCAATGATAAGATCTGGTTTCCCTTCCATGAGTTCGAGTATCTTAGCTGTGGCATCCTAATGATTTATGACAAGCATAAAGAAAAAAAAATCAAGAAAAACAACATTCCAATCCAACATGTTATATCTTGTGTAGGAGAGATTTCAAAGAGTTAGTATTGATGGTTTATAAGGCACATACCTGAGTAAACCTCTCAAGGTAAGGATAAATGTCAAAACGAGAAATCCATTGGCGGAGAACTCCATTTTCTGTCTTGAATGGAAGCCGGAGGATGTGGGAATGCTTTGTATTGATGATTGGTTCTAACTCCTGGCTGCACTTAGTCCCCTGAGCATCGGGGATAAGCCGGGTGACCTGTTTTATATATATAATCAATCACAGTATGACTTAACATGTTATTATAAGCTGATGTGCCACTGTCAGCAGAAGCATTTCTTGTGATGTATGGCACTTACCACAAGAATGTGAGGCTTCACATTAAGACCTTGTTGCTTGATTCTGAGAAGCAATTCCTCTTCGAAAGCCATCACTTGATCCAAAACATACACTACCTGTTGAATTATGTGAGAAACAAAAATTCGCATTTGCACATTGATATCAAATGCACTAAAATCTCTTTTTATCAATGCTGAGATCATAGATTGCATACCTGCCCTCCGGTGTCTGGCAAGCCAAGGACATCAGCTTGACCAAAGTATCCATGAACAGAGAACAGCACAACATTGAATATCGTTGGAAGCCTGCCAAAGAACTTCTCCATGTTTGATGGATCTGGCGCTTGGAGTACCTCCGAAAGCAATCTCATTGTCTCCTTAACTCTTTCTGCTGTATCACCCCATCCCTTCTCAAAACCCCACTCCTTAAACCTGCAAAATGTATATTTTTATATGTCAATTTTGCACATGGTAAAGAGGGGGAAGAAGAAAAAAAATATATTACCTCAGCTCAAAGTTCTGATATAGTGTATCTTTGGGCAGCGCTGAGAGGAATACATCAGCTACTATTAGAGCTCCCTGAAGCTTTGAAGCCGTGTTAATGGTCTCATTGATCATGAGTTTCTGCAAATTCAGAACCAAAACTCGATTGGAAACTATTTAATTTTCTAGAATTGGCAATAATAATTTTTTTTTTTTAAAATTCTTGTTTGCATTAGCATTGCAGTTTCCATACTTCTCCTTGATAATTTAGTGAGAGTAAGTAATCGACGAGAGGCTGTGCAGTGTCTGAGCCACCGTTCAGCTTAGAAGTAATGAATTTTGAAATGAAGTTGACTCCATTTCCAATTGAAGAAGACAGAGTCAGTCGAGGCATAGAGAAGTCAAATGCTCCGAAATCTAGCTCCAATGCATTCTCATCTTTCGCCCTGCAATGTTAAACAACACTATTAGTCCTTGTGCATTTCCAAAGTGCTATAGCTATTTCCAAGTTCATAGGTCAGTTTTTCAAATTGAATTGTCTTGTGCTATGTAGTCTTTATGGTTTTCTGGACACACCATCTATGTTTGATTGTGTTCATAAATTAACATGAAAACATGCCCAAAAAGAAATAGCAAAATATATATATATATATATATATATATAATCAGAAACAAGCTACATTTAGATGACTTATACCAATCCTCATGGACGATCATCTCTTTGAATTTCAAGTAGTCTGTAGCAGAAATGCTCTCCACCGATAGATCATTGGCGTTCACTTTAACGAATTCCCAAAATCCAGGATTTAGTCTAATGGAAAAGGCAATATATGGAGGAACTACAGCGGCCTCCTGTAGATTCCATAAACAAAAAGGCATCACAATTCACAACCAATATGTTATAATCATCTCTAAATAGTCTTGAAATGTTTGAAACAAGTACTACATGGTGAGTGAGATATGAATTTAGACCTGAGTGTTGGACAAAATGTAGCCAAGTAAGCCTCCCAAGACCTGAGTCCTCTCGTTGGCGTCATCTATCACTTTCTCCATTTCAGTCATCAAATGGTGAAGTTTCATCAGCCGCTTTCCCTTCTCGGTGTACTTGGCAAAGCAATTCTTCATATGGTACCGGCTCTCCCTCAGGGCGGCTGGCATGGTATCGGCTATTGAATCAGAGCGATTTAAGGGAGATGTAGAAGCCATTTGATGAGCAATAGTTTGAAAAGACAAAGGTGTGATTTTTTACAGAAGAGACTGGTTTGGCATGTCAAGTTCAGATGTTTAGGACATTTATAGATAAACAATTTATGTTACTTGCTTTCTGTTTCTAAAGGGTTGGTGAAAAAGAAAAGAATAGGTGTAGGTAGAGGAGAAAGAACATTCCTTACAATCAGCATTCAGGAAAGAGTTAGAGGAAGGAATATATCATTGAGAGGAGATTCCTGTCTCTCTCTCTCTCTCTCTCTGTATATATATATATCTATAATATATCTATATATCTATATATATATTGGGGATGGTGTCTGGTATCATTCTTTTCTTTTTCTTGGGTTCATATTTGTGGCAGTTGAGGGTTCTGCCCGCCAGAACTGGTCACATTAAGAAAGAAAAAAAAAAATATATATATATATATATATATATATATATATATTTGGAGGAAGGATTGAAGGAACAAGAAAAGAACATTTTACAGGGCAATGCTTTCCATTGTCTCATTTCAGACATCCCCCTGTGTCCCTATGACGTTGAGTTAACTAAATGCAATGAAAAATGTAACTTCTGCACAAATTTCAGTCTTCGAAGAATGTGGTATTGTAAAAGAAAATTTTACTTTTTTGGTCCAGTCACAAAACAAATGTTTGATCTTTAGCATGGTGGAACTGTGGAACTTCAGTAATAGCATCTCGCGCAGCATCTTTAAATTTAGTTATATAAATTTAAATTTTGTACAATCACGCATTTAAGTCAGCCACATCAACATATCAAGATTCTCCACAACATCTTTTCCATATTCCTTTAACAAAAAATAATAAATTTTTAATATTTTTTAAATTAAAATTTAATTTAATATATATAACATAAGCTCAAGTACACGTTCCTAGCCATAGACTTGTATGGGTTTATTAAAGGGTTAAATTCAGTGACCTTCCTCGAGGTTTGGTCAAATTACACTCAAATGGACTGTTTTGCTTTTATTTCTTTCAACTCCTTTGATTTTGAGACATGTGATCAAGGACATCCTTCATTTTTTTTTCTAGCAGAACAATTGAACAAATGACTATTTTGCCCTTCCCTTGTGTGAAAAGACAATTACAACCTTATGTATTAAATGATATAACAGAATAAACTAAAAATCATATGGACCAAAATGCCCTCAACATAATTGACACAATTACAACAATTGGGTTTTCCACTTTCGGCTTCAATGGTGGGTCTTCTGGCTTGATGCTCCGATGATGATTAGAATGGAGTTCCAGCGGTGACAGTGCTGGAACGAAGGTTGGCTTGATGGAACTGTGAATGGTGGGTCTTCAATGCACTACAAGAAATCAGGGTTTTAGTGACGGTCAAATCCGTCACTAAAAGTCCAAAAACCGTCGCTAATGCTCAAATCGGACCGTCACTAAAAATGGCGTCGCAAAAGGGCATTAGTGACGGTCAAGTTTGACCGTCACTAATAATTGGACTATTAGTGACGGTTTTGACCGTCACTAATAACGGGACTATTAGCGACGGTTTTGACCGTCACTAATAAAGGGACTAGTAGCGACGGTTTTGACTGTCACTAATAACTAGACTATTAGCGACGATTTTGACCGTCACTAATAACTGGACTATTAGTGACGGTCAAAAACTGTCACTAATTCGCTTACGTATTAGCGACGGATTTGACCGTCACTAATAACTGGATTATTAGTGACGGTCAGGAACTGTCACTAATTTGCTGGTGTTTTAGCGACGGATTTGACCGTCACTAATAACTGAACTATTAGTGACAGTTTTTGACTGTCACTAATATGCATACGTATTAGGGACGATTAGTCCTGTCCCGAATACTACAAATAATTTTTTTTAATTAATATATTTTGCTTAATTTTTATTTTTATAATTTGTTTAATTTGCTAATTTACATTTCTTAAATAAATATTATATATATGACAATATTAAATAAATATTGCATAAATTACATAACAATACCTAATTAGGACTTTTATAAAAAAAACCAATAAGTTAATACAAGCTAGTTCAACATCCAAGATAACAAAATAAAACATAAATCAAACAAGTTTGTCTTGAAATAAAACAAACATGCATTGAACAATATAGATCTAAGATAGAACCTACAAAAGCAAATCCATATTTAAGGTGGTGTTGGTGTTGGGGCTGACTCTGATGGTGTTGGTGTTGGTGTTGATTGGGGCTGCTGAGAAAACTGGAACCATGGTGGTGGATGCTGATACTGCCACCATGGTGGTGGCTGGGGATAGCTTGGTGGTGCAGGTGGTGCATGCTGCTGTTCGGAATCTGATGTTTGCTGATAGTGGTGGAACCATGGTGGAGGTTGTTGTTGTTGCGCAAGCATCATCTCCTGCACTTTGGTAATTTTTTGTAACTGTTCTCGCACGTTTGCTAATTCCTCTGCCATTTTTTCATTTTTTTCCTCTGCTATTTCTGCCCTCCTTCTAGAGGACTCTTCAAAAGATGAGGATACACGTTGACGACTCGAAACAATGTACCCATTCCCAAGGCCACGAGGATATCCCTTCCTAACACCTCCTAGTTGCTCCAGCAGTATCTCGACATCATTTGGACTGCTGGTACCATCAGATTCGAGAGAAACTTGTAAGGACTTTTCTATCATATCATCCTGCATTAAAATAACATATTTTAAGTCTAGATAAAATTAAAAATATATAAAATAAATGAAAGAACAATAAATAAAACAAGAATTAGTAACATTAATGATTAAAATAATGTCATAATTAACTTACATAATTCCTTTTAGCTTTCTCGTTTACCCAGCCAGAATTTTCTTTAAAGTGTGTGTCCTTGTAGGTGCTGATTGCAGGACCATGTGGATGAATTCCAGTTTCCTCGACTTCCTCATTTGCTTGATTTTCCTTTGTTTTACGCTGTAGTATAAACTAATAGTTAACATCGAAAGATATATGATTTGAATGGATAGTAAATTAAAAATCTATAATTATTATTAAACATTTTACGTACGTAACCATGAAAACGTCTAATGAAGGACATCGATCCAGAAACATGTGGAATTGTATTCTTTGATCGATTTTCTTTATTTTTTGCACTTATTTCCTATGTAGTAATTCAAACAATAATACAAAAATAAGTGAATAAACTCAATTAGCAAGTAAAATCAATATATGACATTAAATGATTTAAGTAAATTGTCAAATGGTAAATAATCAAAAACACGTAGTTGAGAACCTGAAATTCCTCTGAGATCCACCTATCACACAAGACTTGCCAAATATCAATATCAATGTCATCTTTAGGATGTCGGCGTGCATTCTCAACCAGAAGATGCTCATCAAAATGTTTCTTCAAACTACATCTATATTTCCTCAAACTCTCAGATAGTCCCCTGTCCACTCGCTTAAAATCTTTGTCATTGGCATATGCATCCACTCCAAATGTTTTCTTTATAATGAATATTTAATACAAGTTAAAACAAATAAAAGTTAAAACAATCTATTGGTCAGGGAAAATCTCAGTGGCATGCTAAAAAATGAACCACTTATATACACTAATATGATATAAGAAAGAACAAAACATATTTCATACACTAATCTAATATAAAAAAATAATAATTCATTACCTTTATATGGTCATAGAGGTCTTGTTTTTCATATTCGCGAACATCCTTCCATGATTTATGTAGAAGTAGTGCATTTCTTTGTCGAGTACTGATGCCAATCTCAGCTGTCCAAATGTGATTATTTAAGTCAACAGGTTTATAAGAATCTGGTGAGAACTCTACCGGAATTGGATTGCCTTTTCCATAAATATATTATAAATAATGAAGTATTATGTAGTTCTCCTTTATCCAATAAGGTGGTTGCTGTTTTTTTTTTAATTTTTTAATCAAACAAAGTGGGTTAATAATTAGTTTAATAAAAGGAACAAAGTAATTAGTTTATTAATTATTGACTTAGTAATTAATAAACTAAGTAATTGGCAGACTTGGTTATGCTTCTCATCCATTTCTAAGATGAGAAAATACAAAGCAATAGCCAACCAGAATTTTTACAAAATTACACTTAAATTCTATTATAGTACCTTTCAGACGGTCCAACAATGCACATCGAATAAATAACAGAAGTAAAGGAATGAATTCTAACTACCAAAGGCTGCTATATGGATCACAAACAAAAGTTGCTAAGCAACTAATCAAACTATGAAGCACGGACATGGCGATATGGCAAATTTTAAAAAAATAGGACACGGATACGGCAATAAAATAATAATATATATTTTTATTATATATAAAAGAATATCTTTTACTCAATTTCTCATAAATATTCATAAACATAACTCATTCAAATTAGGCCCACCATATATCTTATAATTCTTTTATAAAACATAAAGGCCTACAAGCCCAAATCCCATTAAAATACAAATAATCAGAGCAACATAGAGAAACATAGACTGTACAGGACAAAATAGAAAGAAAATAAAAATGTATCACCGCAATAAAAGGGGGAAGAGGGTATTAATTTTTTTTTTTGCTGGGCAGGGCCAGAGGGGTACTGAACTTTATTCTAAATGGTTGAAATTAATTAGACATGACTAAAAGAAACCATAAGAGATCAAAAAATTAGTCCTTTAAGGATATTTTCAAATTAAAAGGCCAATAAGATACCTAATCAAATTGAAAACATAATGACTTTGGATGGATAAACAGTCCAACAACGACAGAGAAAGAAGGTAAAACATTTACCAAGAAATTGCAGAGCAGAAGCTGGTAGATTCATTATAAAATGATCAACATGTTCCCAGGGCTTAGTGTCAAATGACTCAGAGCCTCTCATTCGCTTAATTGCACCACCTTTTACCCTAACAGCTACACAAACTACAACACTATTAGCTCTTCCATCTTCTGCAGCAGAAACTGCAGAGGAACAAATACACCTAACAAGATATTGCAATTGACATGATAGCCATGTATAATTCATTGTATTTAAGATGCTGAAACATCAAATAAACAGAATCACTGCATGCACATATGCAAATTAGTGTTGCCCATGAGGCCCATCACACTTTCCTCACAACTCCCAGAATGTCCTTTGACTAAAGTTACACTTGCATCCGCATTCATGCATGAACCTTCAACACCATATACTATAGACAACTTGCTTATTCATACTTATCCTCTATAAGCCAAAGCTCAAAAGACATTATTGATAGGGAAATGAGAGTTCTGAGCTCCGTAGGCCATACCAAAAAGGTACAAAGTATGCAATGCAACAGTAATGTATGAGAAAATACCCAAACAGTAGCATGAACTGTGCCATTTTCGCACTAAAGAAACAAGCCCAACCCGTCTTTCCAAGTGGGCTTGAAAAACTACCAAACAAGAAAACAAAACAATCATGAACAATTGAAAGGAAACAGGGTGAAGCCATCTCTCCAAACTAACCAAATCAAATAGATGAAGTGTCTTAACTTAAATTTCCAAATTAATAAAATCTCCCAAACCAAGCAGTGAAAACCATGTTGACACCACATCAAGAAAATGAGGCCATCCTATATTACCTTTTTGTTCTTCTTCCTCCCCTTTTTGTTCTTCTATTCTTATTCTCTGGCTATGAAGAGGGAAAAGAAAAAAATGAGGCTACTATTTTTTCTTCTTCTTCCTCCCCTTTTTGTTCTTCTGTTCTTATTCTCTGGAGAGACACAAATAAATAAATAAATATTTAGGACATATACTATATATAAATAAATCACTTAAAATTGAAACTACCTTATACAAAACAGCACATATATGATATATCCATATATATGTAAATTAATATTCATATATAGAAGTTACTTGTTGGTTTTTTTTTTCCACCAGAAAGAGTCACAAAAAATTTCTTATAAACAATGTGAGTACGCTGCATATCATTTTCCTTTCCAAAAATGACATAAATATATATATGGGGATTATTGAAAAATATATAAAAAATAAATAGAGAAATCATTTTGTTCCAGAAAAAGTAAAAAAAAATTAGAGGGAAACCTACCAATGTAATTGAAAGGAAGTGAACTTGTAGACTTTGTAAACACCACATAACACTAGCAAATATCCAAGTTGTCCTATTTATATTGCGCCATAACTAATCATCCAGAAAAAAAACCCATTTCAAATATCCAAATCCTGATTAAGAAAAAATAATAATAAAAGAATAGTGCAACATTACCACGAGGAGTTGCCCACGCCACCTTTATCAGAAGAGACAACAATTATATCTTTAATCCCATCAATCTTGAGGCTTTGGGCATTCACCCCCTTTCCACTCTGTGTCGCATAACCCCTGACAGTTCCTAGCTTCTTCAATAAACACAGCCAGTGAGTGAGAAAAAACACTCCATTTCTTTGTAATCATAAACTAAAAGAAAAATAATAATAAAATAAAACAATAAATTGAGGACAAAAATCACTCTCAGCATACTCTGTTTGTCACAATCATTGAACCAAACTCACTATTTGAGATTGTGTTCTTGTGTGTGCGTTTATGTTCATGTGTGTGTGAGAGAGAGAGATACAAACAGATATATATATATATATATATATATATATAGCAGAGAGATATAGAGAGAAAGAAATTAATACCTTGTAAATTCGTTCAATCAGGGATCCATTGCTTGCCAGAAGAGCTCTACAAATGGAATGCGAGTGAGAAATTGAACCGAGAGAGGGAAGTAACTTCACAGAGAGTGAGAGATTGGGGCTTCGATAGAGAAAGAAAGGGATCTGATGGATACAAAAGAGAGAAATCTAGGGCTTCACGGTAGATGTAAGAGAGAGATTGGGGTTTGAGGGTTAGGGCTATCTTCGTTTACAACTTTCAGGGCTTCAAGCAGAGTCTCTCTTTAAGTTAAAATTTGCAAACCTTAAAGACATGTATTCGCATCAGGAAAGGGTAAGGCGTAAGGAAAGTTCTGGCGCTATATTTCCCGCTGAAAATTTTGGTGACCAAAACTTCTAAGGATTTAGTGACGGTTTTTAATGTACCGTCCTTAAAGGGTGTGCTATACTGACGGTAAATCTTTTAAGGACAGGCAAAAACTGTCACTAAAAGTCCTATTTTGGACTGTCACTAAAGGACTGTTATTAGTGACGGTTTTTTTGTACTGTCACTAAAGGATTATTATTAGTGACGGTTTTTTGGACTGTCACTAAAGGACTGTTCCTAAAAAGCCTAATCCTTGTAGTGATGGATAAATGGGTCTCTTCGGGTCTTCGCGACGGTGAATCAAAAAGAAGTTGGTGGAGCTCCGTTTGATGGTGATTGGCGGTGGCTCTCTGCTGGGATGACAGTGATGCTTTCGGGTGGAGTTGATGGTGATTGGTGGTGGCCATCTCAGTCACCTTTCTTTACGCGCTGCCAGTGCGTGTAGAATTGCGCATGACCTGTCACCTATGTAGCACAGATACGGCTATTGTAGAGTCGTGGCTGTATCGGACATGTATCCGATACGGCTAAGAAGTACCAATTTTTTAAAATTATTTTTTGAATATCGAATACGGATAAAATACGGGAGAGATACGGCTAGGATACGGGGAAGGATACGTTTAGGATACTTTTCGGGGCAAATTTGTAATTTTTTGTTATATAAAATGGGGTTGAGATGTAATATTAAAAACTTTATGGGTTAGAAAATAAGAATCATTTTATAATAAACCAAAAATAGTTTTAAGTATATTTATTTTATGGTTGAAGAATAACACTTAATATTTTATGTATAATATTATATTTTTATTTATTTATTTGTTTGACGTATTCTTGCCGTGTCCGTATCCTACTTTTTTGAGATTTCTCGTATCGTCGTATCCGTATTTTGTCGTACCCGTGTCCGTATCCGTGCTTCTTAGCCTGTCACCTTTTTCCTTCTCTAGTTACATGCGCAGAGAACCTATTTCAAGTACTGTTCACCACCGGCCAGCCCTATTCTGCCCCTATTCAACCCATATCTGACCTCCATTCATTCCAAATTGCATAGCAATCAACTCTCCATTTCCCAATCTACATCTTGAAACTAAAATCTCCTTCAACCATAATCTAGGTCAAAAGTTCCCAAAATAAAAAATTTTAAGTTTTGATTCTTCAATCCAAAACTCTTTCAATCCGCCGCCTAACACATCAGATTAACACAATAATAATGTTCAATGGGCAACATAACACTAAAACCATCAATTGTAACAATGGTAATCACCCTTCTCATCCTCCAATTTCGGTTCATTCAATTCATATGTGTGTGGGTGTGTGAACAGTGGGTGAACCAGAACCACCGTCATCAAGCAACCACTATGGCATCACCATGCAAGCTGGATCTCCACTGCCATCTTTGTCAAGCCTCGCGCTGTCCTCCGTCGAGCATCATGACCCCGTGGCTTCACCACCAATTGATTCATCCAAGAACTATTCGGCCGAAAACCTTCCCAAAAGCTTCATTTCCCGATTCGCCGCCAATGAACACAGAAAGGGCTTTGACATTCTCATCCGCCTCAATGGAGACCCACCAAGCCCTCACACGATCCACCACCATCCGAATCTGTGTTAATTTGCAGATAGAGAACATAGGCTTTGCAAAAACGGAAAGATAGAGTGTGAAAGTAAAATTGAATGTAATAATTAGGGGTATTAAGGACTTTTCAATTTAAGAGATATTTGAAATATAAAGTGATATTATAATGTAATGGACAAAATTGTCTTTTTAGATTTAAAATTTACTCCGGTCACCTGAAAATTGAATTTAGGGGAGGTGAAAGAAATAAAGGCAAAATGGTCCATCTAAGTGTAATTTGACCAAACTTCAGGGGAGGTCAATGAATTTAACTCTTTATTAACTCATACACTGAGATATGTTTAGGCTTATATAAGTTCATGAGTCAAATCAATCTTAATCAAAAGCTTAAATTGAGTTCAAATAGAATATGATATCAACACTGATTTTTTTATTTATCAAATAAACCTGATTTTAACTTTTCAAATTTGTCACAATTCTGAGCCAAACTCGAGCTGAACTCACAAATAATTGTCCTGAAAAGACTTAAACTTAGTTCGACTCAATTAATTTGTAGCTTTATATTCATTATTTCACATTGAAATATTTGACACAAAAAACAACGAACTCTAATGTTGTAATTTTGATTGTAAGTTTCATTACACATTACCTCTGACATTTTTTGAAAAATAATATAATTAATTATTTTTTATTAAAATTAATAAATTACTATAAAAAAAGAGTTATTATTAGAGTTTCATGGAGATGCAAAGGAGTAGCAAATTATGTACACACGAGTCACGTCATATATGATAAATAATAAAATAAATGGGTAAATTACACTCACCTCTAATATAAATAGGCTAAATAACAGAGACATCCACTATGTTTTCAAAAATAATACTATGTCTCCTGTATAATTTTTTTTACAATTATACCCTTACACAAATTTTTTTAATTTAATTTCTTTTTTTTGGAAGTAAAATTGGAATAGATTAAATAGGCAAATGTACATGATTACAAGCGGTATATTCCATGCGAAAATTTTAAAAATATATATATGATTATATAAAAAATTTAAGAGTATTTTAAAATTTTTAAGTAATTTTTGTACATGAAAAACTAACAAGAAGATCAGTGTTACAAAAACCCACTAATATGGGAGGCTAGTACTATTTTTAAAAACACAAGAGATGTCTCTATTATTTAATTGGTGAGTGTAATTTACTCATAAACAAATAGAATGTCAAAATAATAAAATTGATTTTTTTCAAAAAAATATAATTAATTATTTTTTTATTAAAATTAATAAATTACTAAAAAAAAATAGTTATTATTAGGGTTTGTTGCGATGAAAAGCAGTAGCAAATTATGAAGAGGCGCCGCGTGACATATGATAAATGAATAGAATGTCAAAACAGAGTGCTTCGATCAATTGCGAACGGAACATCGGCCCTACACGTGGCATGATATTCTACCTGTACTCCGATTAGGGTTTTCCAAGTCCCACGCAGTCACGCTATATATAATAGCAACTCAAAACCATTAACGTATCGCAATCTCGCTGATTTCTTTGTTCTCAACTATCTTCCTTCTGTGAACATCGAGGAATCAGCTAGGGTTAGTATCTCTCACAAGCTATATATATATATATATATATATTGTTTGTAGAATATATACACACACAAACACACATTGTTTGTAGAATATATGCGTCGATTACTGATTACCGGTGCTCATAATAACTGGGTTCTGTGTATGAGACGACGCTACATTATTTTATACTCCATTTTTGCCTTTAATTATAGACCTTTAGACAACTTTTGAAGAGCCTATTACAGGCAGATCTGGAGAAATTCATAATCTTTTTTACTTCAATTTTTTTTTGTTGTTTTGTTTTTTGAAAATCGAATTAAATGATATGATAGAGATGGAAGTGATGATTATTTCCCCAGATGATCGAAGCTGAAATTACTGAGCGCTTTTTATTGTTCTCTTTTTGAGAATCCAAGCCAGAACTCTGATCCATCTCTATACATAATATATACATACACATAACGTTGTGATTATAATAATTATGAATTAAAATTGTGAAATTATCTTACTCATTGTGGTCTATTTTTGTTTTTTGTTTTTATTTATTGAAGTGAATAAATAAAATAGTTGTTACGATGGAAGTGATGATTATTTCCCCAGATGATCGACTCTGAAATTACTGAGCGTTTTATTATTCTCTTTTTGAGAATTCAAGCCAATAATCTGATCCATCTATTTGACTTTTAATATAATTGATTCATCTTACCAAGTAATGTCATCGTATTAGTACATGTTAGAATTATTATTTTTTATTGTTGTCTTTTTATGGCTATTTTCAATTTTTATAATTCTTCTTTAAGTGCAAGTTTTGAAATTTGTCTTTTTTTTTTCCCTCGTAATGTGCCTAACAATGTGATTAATGTGTTTAAGCTTAGTATTCATTTTCTTTTGTTTGTTTCCCTAGATCTTGCAGTAGTATGGTGTTGAATATATATAGAGAGAAGTGGGGGTGATTACAATGAGGAGAGAGAAAGGATAAGACTATGATGCTACATCATGATCTTAAATATATATAGAGAGAGAAGAGGGGGTGATTACAATGAGGAGAGAGAAGATAAGAATGCAATATCACGATCTTAAATAGGTATAGCCAACCTATTGCAGGTGCTCTAAGTTTATTTGGTGTTTTATTTAATTTAAGGTATTTGAAATGGTTTAGCTATACTCTCTTCAATATACTTGTTAACTATAATGAGTTGACAGTCTCTTGGCGAGCAATTCTCTTTTCTTCCTCTCTCCTCTTTTGGGTGGGCTAAATTAGTGCTATTAGCTTGTACTTGCAAATTACTGTGTGGCTCACATGTTTTTTGTTCATTTAATGTCTTTTTTTAGCTCAAATTTGTGAATCTTTTGAATAAAATGAGTTTATTTAGAAGTTCAATTTTGAGTTAGAATATATGGTATTAAATGAATGAATCTTTTGAATAAAATGAGTTTATTTAAAAGTTCAATTTTGAGTTAGAATATATGGTATTAAATGAATGACACATGTCTGCATTGATATTTGCTATGTTGATAAAAAAAATCTAACTAGCATGAGAAACATAATTTTTACAAATGGAGAGAAAAGAAAATTATTGCAAAATAATATATATTATTAGGTAATATTTTTACTAAATATTGTGTTTGCTTTTTGTTTGGAAAGTGATATGAAATTTTAATTCATCTAGTCAATAAATTTATGGAAAAAAATATACATAAACAGAGAAATAAAAGTTGGGGGCTTTGTTACATGTCAAGCGTGTGAATGATTTTTAAAAACTTTTAATGAAAAGTTAGTAGCATTGTTGTAAATAAGCGTATCTTAAAATAGCAAGAGAATGATTAAGTCTTAGTACATTGTAAGAGCAAGAGCAATACAGATATAATATGTATATTTTCTACATCTGTTTTTTTCAACTACGGTTGAAGAGAGAGAGAAATAGAGTAGGTTCGTATTTATTTTATTTATAAAATTTAATTTGCGCTTATTTTTAAAAATGTTATTGCTTTGTTACCAATTTTTTTTTGGACTCTTTTTTTTTATTTTTGAACACGAAATTGATTTCATAGTGTATTAAATATTTTATTTGAGTTATATTTTGAATTTTTTGGACCCAAATCGGTATAAAAAAAAGTAAAAAGTGATAGTGTTTAATGCATTTCGAAATCAAATAGCAAATTAATAAAAGAAATTATGAGGAAAAGAAAAAAATTAATTTGATGCCTATAATGGACAAATCCTCGTATACAAGTTTTACCTTTTCCTACACGTGAATTACATAATATAGCACTAGGAGATATTAATTTGGGAAACCCTAGAGAAACCCAGCATTTGCTGCAAGGTCCACCATAACCTTATGAAAGAGTAACAAGTAACAATCTATTGACAGGGCCTTTTAAACAAGTCCTTTTAGAATATAAAAGACATACTTCTTGAAGGCTGCAAATTAATCTAAATTAATGATATCATTCACCTTATGCTTAATATGGTAGACAATTAACAAAACATATGCCCAACAACTTTATTTCTCTTTTAATTTATTTTTGTAAATTTATTAACAAGATGAGTGTAAATTTCCTGCATTGCTTTTCATATAAAAATCAAGTGACAATAATTTAGACCACCTAAGAGGAGAGAGAAGAGAATTGCTTACCAACAGACTCACCAACTCATTATAGTTGGCGAGTCTATTGAAAACTAATTTGGACAACACGTGACAGACCCGAACTTATCTTCGATCTCTCCTCCTTATAAACACTCATCTATCTATATGTATAATTAAAATTTAGCTTCTAAATATTCAATGCACCCAACGTACATGCACCGAGCACATCTAGGGCGTTTGTGCATTACACGCACAGTGGAGCTCACCACGCGTGTAACTCACAAAAGGCCTAAGATGTGCTCGGTGCAAATGAATGTGCTAGGCACGTCAAATGAAAAAAAGCAAGCATTCAAATCATTTGTTATTTTTTTCTTATATGGTGGACCAACAATTTGCCAAACTTCCATCGCCTCGGGCAGTTGGAGCATCAAGTTGTACTTAAAATTCTACGAGAATTTTTTGTCATAACGTCGACTTTGCTTAGTCTGCACTGATCACATGAATTTGCTTAGTCTGCATTGATCACTTGGATCATTGCTAACTTCTAGTCACGCATTGCACAGAGTCAATTCTTATTTGTTGGACCAATTAGGCATTTGAGGAATCGGTTGCTTTGGGAAAGGTCTGACATTATTGAATTGAGGTAATACCAGCAAATAAAATATGACTGAAAGATTAGATGGAATTTGAGAATTTCTACCATAATATTGATAAAAAATCATCATTTGATAAAGGGTTGAAGTTGAAATTGGTGATGTTGGATCCATGAAATTGAATTTTGTAAAAAAAAAATTAACTAAGATTGAGAAAATAAAAATGACGTAGACTTGGGAGGAGAAAATATGAATTTTTGGTTTTGAAACTAGTGAATGTAGGGGTGATGTATTTATACGGATAAAAAAGTAACAAATTTTTTTTTATTCTTTAAAACCCAATAAAGCCATTTTAGGCACTGTTTGGTTTAGCCAAACAGTGCTTTACCGGCTCTTTGGTAGACCTTTAATTTTCTTTTATAGAAAAAAGTAAAAAAAATTCAAATTCTGGGCAACCAATTTGTTTGGAGGTGCAACGATTATATGATTATTGCACAACACGCAATGCCATAAGTGCACGTCCCTTTTTTTTTTTTTTTTTTAAACTACTTATCGAAACGATATCGTTTTCACAAGTGAATTTTTTAGAAAAACATCGGCCCGCATTAAAGCGGGTTCACATAAACATGATTGGCTAAGTGATTCGCTAGAGGCGAACCACCTAGTCAAGAAATCAGTGTCTCACTTTTTTTGGCCTAATCATTGCAAACTTACAAAATCATTTGGCTCACTAAAATGAGCTCTTGGTAACCTATTAGTGATATTTTTAAGCATTAGATAATATGTTGATAATAAATTATATAATATATTATTTCAGATCAAATTATTAGTGAGCTCTTGGTAACCTAATCAGTGATACTTTTATAGCATTAGATAATATATTGATAATAAATTATATAATATATTCTTTTAGATCAAATTATTAGTTGAATGGACGAAAATTTATATCCAATATGTTTAAGCAACGCATTATCGAATTCACATTGGTAAGGAATTATCAAAATCCAATTATCCATTAAGAGTTCTACAGCTCACCCAATGAATCAAAATCTCAAAATCAAACCATCACAGATCAATTGCGAACCGGATCATTGCCAGACACGTGGCATAACGAAGGACTGATACTCCACCTGTACTCTAATTAGGGTTTTCCAAGCCCCACTCAGTCACGCTCTATATGATAGCAACTCAAAACCCTTATCAAGTCGCAGTCTCGCTGCTCTCAAGCCATCTTTCTTCTGTGAACATCTAAAAGTATCAGCTAAGGTTAGTATCTGTTACAAGCTATACATACATATATGCACACACAAACACTCATTTTATGTAGAATATATGCGTCGATTACTGATTACGGGTCCTCATAATTAATGGGTTCGGTGTATGAGTCGTCCCTACATGATTTTATACTCCATTGCTGCCTTAAATTGTAAACTTTTGAAGAGCCTATTACATTCAGATCTGGAGAAATTTATGTTTTTTACTTCAATATATATATGATAGAGAAGGAATTGATGATTATTTCCCCAATGATCGAGACTGAAATTACTGAGCGCTTTTTATTTTTCTCTTTTTGAGAATCCAAGCCAGGACTCTGATCCCTCTCTATACATATTTTTACTTCTTTACCTAATAAACACACATACATAACACTGTATTAGAAGTATTATGAATTAAAATTGTGAAATTATCTTACTAATTGTGGTCTATTTATGTTTTTTGATTTGTTTATTGAAGTGAAAAAGATAAAATAGTTGTTTTGTTGGTCGTGATGATTATTTCCCCAGATGATCGACTCTGAAATTACTGAACGTTAATTCAAGCCCATAAACTGATCCATCTATTTGACATATTTGGTTTTAAAAATAACAATCATGTAATTGATTTATCTTGCAAAATAATATCATCTTTTTAAGTAGATATCAGAATTATTCTCTCTTTATTGATGTCTTTTTTTGGCCATTTTCAATGATTAATTCATCTTCTGTTCAAGTTTTGAAATTTGTCTTTATTTTTTCGTCTGATGAGCCTAACAATGTGAGTAGTTTGCAAAAGTTTGTCAAGGTTTGTGCTTTATGGGTGGATGGCTCTAGCCAACACGAGGCACAAAGTTGTAGTAATTGACCTAGTCTTCTAGTTATAGCTGTGAGATTAGTAGTTTGCTGTTGTTTTGTTTTGTTTTCTGTGAATCTAATTAAATGATATGATAGAGTTGGATATGATGATTATTTCCCCAGATGATCGAAGCTGAAATTACTGAGCGCTTTTTATCGGTCTCTTTTTGAGAATCCAAGCCAGGACTCTGATCCATCTCTATACATAATATATACACACAAAAATTACTCTTTGTGGTATATTTTTTATTTTTTGTTTATTGAAGTTAAAAAACAAAATAGTTGTTTTATGGAGGTGTTGATTATTTCCCTAGATGATCGACTATGAAATTATTGAGCGTTTTATTTCTCTTTTTGAGAATTGAAGCCAATAATCTGATCCATCTGTCCAACAAGTTGGTTTGAGGTTTCAGATGGTTTAGTTTTTCATGGACTCCACGAGCATAGATTAGTATTTTAGATTAATTTGTAGCCTTCTCTGTTTATTTTAAAAGGCCTTCTATGCTTAATTTTTGTGAAGCAAGTTTAAAAGGCCTTCCAGTGATTTGTGCAAGAGGTAGGTAGTTTTTTAGAACTGAAAGTAGCTTGTTTCAACTCTTTTACAAGGTCATGGTGAAGAACCTTGTAACAAATGCTGGGTTTTCTATGGTTTTCCAAATTGAACCTTGAATTAAGTAATTAGTAGTATTTGAAATTCATGTGCAGAAAAAGGCAAAAGTTGTATGAGGATTTGTTGAGGAGTAGACACAATCAAGTTGGTACAGCATTTTAATTCTGGTCTTCTCATAATTTCATTTACTAGTTGATATATTTCCCTTGAATTATGAGATTAGTTGTTGGAGTATTGGTTTGTGGAAAAAATGTTGATTGGCTCATTTTGTTGATCATGTTTTCTTTGATGCTTGTCAAGCATTTGATGGATGAAATAAAATTTGGTAAATGGATTTTTTTCGATTCAGGGAATGTTTTATTGGAATGTTGAAGTAGACTATTTCTCATGTTCATGCATGAACATAGTGAAAACCACATCTTCTTTTCTGAAGGTTGTTTTTTTCCCACCATGTATTTTAAGGTTCACAATCTCTTATTACTAAATAGTTATATTGTTTTCCCCTTCTATTTAAGGATCTCTATTTTCATATTGTAACACTCCCTTAACTATGAATAAGAGCCTTAGGGTTATGAGCCCTTGTATTAGAGATTGAAAATTTTCAACAAGCGCTCCTATCACTTTCTACTCTCTACTTATTTCACTCTCTTGTTCATTCAAATTTGGTCCCATTATTGTCCTGGCGTCAATGGGCCTTCACACACCTATTCCAAGGTTGAACGTAGAGTGTAGGGATTGCTATGAGCACTATTGGGATATATATATATATATATATATATATATATATATATATATATATGTATATATATATATATGTATGTATATATGAGGGCTCATAATTCTAAGTTCTCATTCATGAGTTAAGTGAATATATATATCTCTCTCTATATATAAGCTCTTGAGGGTTTTTTTTTAACTTTTTTTAAAAAGGTTCCCACAATCCTAAGCTTACTTTTCACACCTTCATTTCATGTTACTATATTTTGCTGGAAAATGGGGACTATTGTACTCAATTGTCTTCTTTCATATCAAGAGTAGTGATATACAAGTTGAGTTGGTTTATACAAATTTAGTATAAAGCTTGATAAAGCATTATAGTTTTTGAATCAGTGTAAGCTGACTCGGCTTGTATATCATTTCTCTTTATAATCATGGTTCAAGGACTTGGTTGGGTTGGTGCTGGTGAGATTAGAATGGTTTGTGATTGAGCTGACTTGGTTTGTTCATGATTGGCTTGGCTTGGCTTGAATAGTTTATTCAATTAGATGCCGATATTTTTACCTCTTTGTCTACCATTCTCTTTCCTTTTTGCTTGAAATTTTGATATCTTGTTTTCAATTTTGATGAAATAATTGACGAGTCTTGAATTTTCTTTAGTTTATTGTTATTGTTCACTTAAACTTAACGTAAAAATGTTTTTTTAAACGAAATTCAAAAAAGTTACTAAAATTTGTAAAAAATATTTTTTTAAGGTTATGCTGGCACAGGTTCAAATCTGGTTCACTGCATTTGTGTTGATGGCTTTCTAACCATGGGCACAAATTGAGCTATGGCACTGGCTCATTGCACTCCAATCCAATGAACTCGTGAAGATATGGTTGATTATATTTTTGATTTCAGTGAACCTATTTGCAAGCTAAACTTTATTGTCTGTAGAATCTATGCGTGAATTACTGAATTCCGATGCTCATAATAAACAGGTTCTGTGTATGACGCTACATATTTTGATTCTCTGTTTTTTTCTTAACTATAGACCTTTAGAGGGCTCTTTATTGAGCCTAAATTCATATGTTTTCTTTTATCTCGATTTTTGTTTTTGTTGTTGTTTTGTTTTGTTTTCTGTGAATCTAATTAAATGATATGATAGAGTTGGAAGTGATGATTATTTCCCCAGATGATCGAAGCTGAAATTACTGAGCGCTTTTTATTGTTCTCTTTTTGAGAATCCAAGCCAGGACTCTGATCCATCTCTATACATAATATATACACACAAAAATTACTCTTTGTGGTATATTTTTTATTTTTTGTTTATTGAAGTTAAAAAAACAAAATAGTTGTTTGATGGAGGTGTTGATTATTTTCCCAGATGACCGACTCTGAAATTATTGAGCGTTTTATTTCTCTTTTTGAGAATTCAAGCCAATAATCTGATCCATCTATTTGACTTTTTTAGTTTTACAAATTACGAATCATCTAATTGATTCATCTTGCAAAATTATGTCATATACTCATATTGTTAGTAGATATCTGAATTATTCTCTCTTTATTGTTGTTTTTCTATGGCCATTTTTAATTATTAATTCATCTTCTTTGCAAGTTTTGAAATTTCTCTCTCTTTTTCCTCTGATGAGCCTAACTATGCGAGTGGTTTGCAGAACTTTGTCAAGGTTCGTACTTTATGGGCTGATGGGCCTATACAACATGAGGCACAATGTTGGAGTAATTGACCTTGTGTCTTGATCTTCTAGGCCAATTGGTCTATAAAACATTTTCCTTTTCGATTAGTAACTCTATAATTTATAGCTTGTTTCCCTAGTGAGCCTCCTAGATTTAGCGGTAGGGGTTTTTGGTTAGAATTGTGCATCAGCTAAGAAGCATTGATAGCTTTTACCACACATTTCCAATTATAAAGCTTTTACCACACATTACCACACTTTCTCTTCGTTGGCTGATGTAAGTGTCTTTTTTGGCTGATGTGGCTCTCCATAATTGTGGCCAGTCCAGCAAACTGGTATGGTGCCAATTGTGTTGGGCTGCCCACTTTTATTAAATTATATGGATATATAGAGTGAGGAAAGGGAGAGGGTGTTTACATGGAGGAGAGAGAGAGAGATGGTAAAGCTGTGGGGCCTGTCATGTGGTGAGACCCACACCGACTTAGTTGGCTCGCCAAAGTGATCCAACGATTGTCCCAAATATAGGTATAGCGAGCCCATTGTGGATGCTCTAAGTCCATTTGGTGTGGTGGCCTTAGGGCATCCAATATAGGCTTGCTATACCTCTCTCCAATAGGCTTGCCAACTATGACGAGGTGGCAAGTCGGTTGGCGAGCGACTCTCTTCTCTCTCTCTTTCCTCTGGGTGGTCTAAATTATTGTTATTTCACATATCATTTTTTCATTAAATGTCTCTTTTAGTTCAATTTATGAGCTCATTTGTTGAATAAAATCAGTTTATTTAAACTTTTAAGTAAACACATTTTATTCATTAGTTGTAGCCCATATGTATAGAATTGCAAACAATATGATAATATGTTGATTTGTAAAATGGTAAATGCAAACTCATTTTCAATTGTTCGCTTTTACCTTTTACATGTTATCACATACTTCATATTTTCTGAGTACATGGATCTAGGGCCATGATTTATTGTTGGGGCATGCATAGGAAGAATAAGATGAATGATTTCTATCAAGTTGGTTTCAGGGTTTGGAGAGAAAAAAATGAATTCTACATATCTAAGTCCTCGTTTTTAGTATTACAAATTTAATTTATAATAGATAGTCTAAGCTCATCATTTTATAATCTCGCTCACTTAGCGACAAATGGAGACTGCAGTGTGGGGCTCGCCATATGGTGTGTCCCATATCGCAACATAAAATCAGTCCCACACTAGTCGGATTGTTGCGATGTGGGGCACGCCACTTGGTGGGTTCCACACCAGAGTCTCCACTTGCCTCTCCATTGCGAGGATGAGTTCCTTGTATTATTACTTTTAATCTCACCCTATCTGATCTATCACTATTTGTCTCTCTAATCTTTTCTCTATATATATTTTTATATATCTTTAAAAATACTGTTATGCATATAAATAATTTTAAAAAAAGTCTGTTTAATTTTTTAATAAATAAATTAAAAAAATATAATAATAAAGTGGATGACTAGTAAAAAAAGTGGATATCCATTTTTTTAAACTATGACTTTCAAAACGTGTAGAGTAAAAGTTGCTTTTGCCCATTTGTTACTCTTATATCACTCTCTACTTTTTACTTAATAACATGTAGGGGTTATAGGATCATCTCATAAATATATAAGCTTTTCTTACTTTCTCTAGAAAGGAGGTTCTCACCAACTAAAGCTGTTTACCTCATTTCATATTACTGTATTTTCCTGGAAATTGTGAATTGTTTTCTCAATTTCCCTTTTTCATAATAGAGTAGTGATATGTAAGTTGAGTTGGTTTATGCGAATTCAGCAAGAAGTTTTTGAAATGGAACGTTTTTGAAAGACTTGTTGTATTGTTTCTCCTAATAATCATGGTTCAAGAACTTGATTGAGTTGGTGCCAAATTGACCTGTTGTTCATGATTGGCTCGACCTGTTTACTCAACCAGGTACTAAAAAGAGAGATATGTAGCCCATTTTTACCTAATGTAAAAAATTATTTTTATCGAGGAATTGTAAAATGGCGAGTATAGACTATTTTGTTAATTTATGCTAACACATGTTCAAATCTGTTTCATTACAAATTGAACTATGGCATTAGTCATGATAAAGCTCAATTTAAGTTGGCTGACCTATTTGGAAGCTGTTGTACAGTACGATTTGTAGTGATTATAAATGAGTTTTTATATTTTAAATTTTGCTGAGTTCAGAGTAATAGTTGTGAGGGAAATTGAATCATTTTGGTACCTCATTTATTGTTTTGTCTTAATTCCACTTAACCATCTCGTGGCATATAACTCTTTGAATTATCAAAAGAGTTTTATTTTTTTCCATTAATTTTTGGTTAAATAAGAAGGAAAATGATGTTAGTATTATTTCTAAGAGACATGTTATTGAATAGAAAATATATTAATATGGATAATAAAATTATTTTGTATTTTTATTTAATGGAAAAGTAACAGCAGGTAAGGTGTTATTTCTTTATTGTGTAGCGAAATTATCTACCAAAAACATAATTCAAGAGAGACATGTTTGATAAAGTATTACATTTACATGTGTAATATAATTGATATCACAATCTCCTTTCCCTATCGAATTATTTTCTTCGGAACCTGATATTAGCCCAACTACTGTAAACAAAAAAACCAAAAACAAAAGGTCAAATTGCACTAAACTCTCGTTAGAGTGCTCTTGATTGAGCCTATTACAAGCAGATCTGGAGAAATTCATATACTTTTTTTTTTCCCTCAATTTTGTTGATGTTGTTTTATTTTCTGAGAATTGAATTTTATGATATGATAGAGATGGAAGTGATGATTATTTCCCCAGATGATCGAAGCTGAAATTACTGAGCGCTTTTTATTGTTCTCTTTTTGAGAATCCAAGCCAGGACTCTGATCCATCTTTGTACAAATTTTTATTTCTTTACATAAGATACACATGCATAACATTGTGATTTGAAGTATTATGAATTAAGCTTTTGGAATTATCTTACTCTTTGTGGTTTATTTTTGATATTTTTTCTTTATTGAAGTTAAAAAACAAAGTAGTTGTTTTTGATGGAAGTGATGATTATTTCCCCAGATGAACGACTCTGAACTGAGCGTTTAATTTTTCTCTTTTTGAGACTTATTATATCTTTATTGTTGTCGTTCTATGGCCATTTTCAATTATTAATTCATCTTCTGTCCAAGTTTTGAAATTTGTCATTTTTTTTTCCTCTCGTGTGCCTAACAGTGTGAGTAGTTTGCAGAAGTTTGTCAAGGTTAGTGTCTTAGTGAGCCTTTTAGATTCAGCAGGAGTTATTTGTTGGAATTTTGCTTCAGCTAATAAGCATTGGTAGGTACTACCATGCATTTCCAAATGTGGGTGGCCTACCATGTGGTGAGTCTCACATGGACTTAGTTGGCTGGCAAAAGTGATCCAATGATTGCCACAGAGAAGTTAGGTATAGCGAGCCCATTCCGGTTGCTCTAAGGCTATCAGATTTGATGGCCATCCGGTATAGCCTTGTATACCTCTCTCCAATTAGCTCGCCATCTACTCTCTTCTCTATCTGGTGGTCTAAATAACCCTGGCTCACACGTCTTTTATTTATTTAATGTCTTTTTCAGCTCAAGTTTGTGAGCTCGCTCATTTGTTTTAGAATACATTCAAATTTGAGTTCGAATATATGCCCTTAAATGAATGACACATGTTTGCGTAGATGTTTGACATGTCACTGAACAACTAATTTGATCCATTGAGTGTAACAAAAATAGTTCTTAGATTGAGTCTACACATTGTGAGAGTAGTACTTGGATTAATTTGCTTTGGATTGAGTCTACACATTGTGAGAGTAGTACTTGGATTAATTTGCTTTGTTTATTAGTTGTTTTTGTAACCCATATGTACTGAATTACAAAGAATATGATATATGTTGATTTGTAAAAGGGTAAATGCAAACTCATTAGCAAGTGTTTGTTGTTACCTTTTACATGTTCTCACATACATACTTTATATTTTCTAGGTACATGCGTCTAGGGACATGATTAATTGTTAGGGCATATGCTTTGTTACTTGTCAAGCATAGGAAGCATAAGGCGAATGACAAGTTGGATTCAGGGTTTCAGAGAGAGAAGAATGAAATTTTCATATCAAAGTCCTCATTTTTAGTATTTCAAATTTACTTTATAATTTCAATTCTGGCTTACTCCACAAGCTTAGATTATCATTTTAGATTAATTTGTTGCCTTCTAGAAGTATATCCTGTTTATTTTAAAAGGACTTTGCGATTAAATGTTGTGAAGCAAGTTTAAAAAGCCTTCCGAGTGATTGTTGCAATAGGTAGGAAGGTAGGCAGTTCAGAACTGAAATCTCTTTTATAAGGTCATGGTGGACCTTGCAGGAAATGAATGCTTTGTTTTTCTAGGGTTTTCCAAATTAATAGCCCCTTGATTTTAAGGGATAAGTAGTATTTGAAATTCAGGTGTGGAAAAAGGCCAAAATTGTATATGAGGATTTGAAATTCATGTGTGTGGAAAAAGGCAAAAATTGTATATGAGAATTTGGAATTAATGTGTGGAAAAAGGCAAAATTTTTATTTCTCTAGCCTTTTCTCATAATTTCCCTTAAATTATGAGATTAGTTGTTGGAGGATTGGTCATGGAAAAATGTTCATTGTGTTGAGATCTTGATGAGCGTGTTTTCTTTAATAGTGTACAAATTGTCAGGCATTGGATTGTCTTCAGGTCATGTTTTCTTGGATGGTTGGAAGATGCTCATGCATGAACATAGTGAATATTAACACTATCTTGTTTTCTAGAGGCTGTTTTTTCCAACCTTATATTTAAGGTTCTCAATCTCTTGTTATTGTAATAGGTATATTGTTTTTCCCTTCTATTCAAGGATCTCAATTTTCCATATTTTAACACTCTTTACTTTGAATGAGATCTTTAGGGTTACTAGCACTTGTTTTAGAAATTGAAAATTTTCAAGAAGTGCTCCTATCACTTTCTACCCTCTACTTACTTATTCCACTCCTTTGCTCATTCAAATATGGCTCCATTTCTCCTGGCTTCATTGGGCCATTTAATTGATCTAGTCATCGAGTCTGCTTATCCAAGGTTGAAAGTAGAGTGTAGGGATTGTTATGAGCACTCCTTGGATTTCTATATATGTGTATGTATGTATAAGAGCTCATACTTTTAATCTCTCATTCATTAATTAAGTGAATATATATTTCTCTCTCTATGTATAAGCTCTTTAGGGTTTTACAACTTTTTTTAGAAAGGTTCCCGTAATACTAACCTTACTTATCACACCTGCATTTCCTTTTTCTATATTCTGCTGGAGAATGGGCAGTATTGTACTCTCAATTGTCTTTTTTCAAAACTAGAGTGGTGATGTATATGTTGAGTTGGTTTATGCTAATTGTATAAAGCTTGATAAAGCATTATACTTTTCGAATTGGTGTTAGCCAACTCGGCTTGTATATCATTTTTCTTTATAATCATGGTTCAAGGACTCGGTTGAGCTGGTGCTGGTGAGATTAGAATTGGTTTGTGATTTAGCTGGTTTAGTGGTTTTTACAATTGCTTAAATATTTTTCTTGTTTTTTTAGCCTAAATATTTATCTCTTTTAACATTCTCTCCCCTTTTTTGTTTGAAATTTTGATATATTGCTTCCAATTTTGAAGAAATAATTGGTTGTCTTGAATTTTCTTTATTTATTTTTTGTTCTTTTTTACTTAAACCTAACATAAAAATACTTTTTTTAAAGAAATTTTGAAAAGTTAAAAATTATTTTTATTGAGGTATTGTATAATGGTGAGGTTTAAGTCCTGAATTTTCTTTATTGTTTTTTTTCTTTTTTCACTTTTAAACCTAATAGTAAAATGTTGTTTTCAAAGAAATTCATAAAGTTACTAAAATATATAAAAAATATTTTTATTGAGGTATTGTAAAATGGTGAGTACTATTTGGTTAAGTTATGCTGACATAGGTTCAAATCTGGTTCACTCATTTGTGTTGATGGCTATGGTTGTCTTCTAGTCATGGGTAGAAATTGAGCTATGGCATTAAAAAAATAGTTATTTTGATGGAAGTGATGATTATTTCCCCAGATGATCGACTCTGAAATTATTGAGCGTTTTATTTTTCTCTTTTTGAGAATTCAAGCCAATAATCTGATCCATCTATTTAACTTATTTGGTCTTAGAAATAACTAATCTTGTAATTGATTTATCTTGCTAAGTAATGTCATATTGTTTAGTGGATCTCAGAATTATTGTCTCTTTATTGTTTATCTATGGCCATTTTGAATTATGAATTCATCTTCTGTTCAAGTTTTGAAATTTGTCCTTTTTTTCCCGCTCTGATGTGCCCAACAATGTGAGTAGTTTGCAGAACTTTTGTCAAGGATACTTTATCGGCTGATGTGCCTAGCCAACTTGAGAAGGCACAAAATTGTACGCTAAAACATATTCCTTTTTGACTAGTAAGTCTTCTAGTTAAAGCTGTGAGCTTAGTAGTTCACCTTCATTTTCTCTATGCTTGTTTCCCTAGTGAGCCTACTAGATTTAGTTGTAGGAGTTATTGGTTAGAATTATGCCTCATCTAAGAAGCAATGATACCTTTTTTCTTGCATTTCTAAATATAAATTTTGCTTAGTTACTTACAATCACGATTAACAACTGTTAGTTCTGGTGATCACTTCATATGGGGACGCCACCTCAAGGGGATGATCACCACCCTTTGTCCCATCCACTAGACCATCCCGGGTGCTGGCAGGGCTTCCCAATATGAGGAAAGATAGATAGAGAGAGAGAGAGAAGGGGGTTTATGAGGAGAGAGAGAGAACAGAGTTTTTCATCACCAGGTTCGCTAACTGTGGCTAGTCTTGTTGCCAGTTGTAGCAAGCCAAGACCTACTGCTGGCTAAACGGCTCGCAACAGTTGACAAGTTTGTTGGTTACTCTCTTAGCCACTACATCTGATGGCCTAAATGATTGCTAATGGTATGTAATTGCAAACAACACTGGCTCACACGTCTTTTATTTAATGGTATTAATTTTTTAGCTCAAAGTTGTGAGTCCATAGCTCATTTGTTGAATATATGACTGAATGACACATGTATGCCTAGATGATTATTTTACCAGATGACTGACTCTGAAATTATTGAGTGTTTTTTTCTTCTTTTTTTCGAGAATTCAAGCCAACAATCTGTTCCATCTATCTGACGTGTTTGGTTTTAGAAATAACTCATTATGTAATTGATTTATCTTGCAAAGTAATGTTATCTTGTTAGTAGATATCAGAATTATTCTCTCTTTATTATTGTCTTTCTATGACCATTTCCAATAATTAATTCATCTTCTGTGCAAGTTTTGAAATTTGTCTTTTTTTCCTCTGATGTTCCTAACAATGTTAGTATTTTGCAGAACTTTGTGAAGGTTCATGGTTTATGGTCCTAGCTTACATGAGGCACAAAGTTGTTTTTATTGCCTATAAAACATTTTCCTTTTTGACTGGTAAGTCTTTTAGTTATAGCTGTGAGATTAGCAGTTAACCTTCATTTTCTCTATGCTTGTTTACCTAGTGAGCCTTCTTAATTTAGCCGTAGAGGTTGTTTGTTAGAATTATGCTTCAGCTAGGAAGCATTGATAGCTTTTACCATGCATTTTCAAATATAATCTTGCTTAGTTATTAACAATTATGTTGACATCTAATTTGGATTTTGTTTTGTAAGAGCATCTGGTATAGTCTTGCTATTTCTTTTCGTGGCAATCATTGGTCGGTGTGGGCTCTCACCACACGGCGTGCCGTACACCAGGTTGGCCACAATGCCGGTTGGTCTTAGGGCATCTGGTATAGTCTTGCTTCTTTATGTGGCTAGCCCACACCAACTCTGTTGGAGTATAGCGAGACCATACCGGTTGCTCTAAGACTATCTAGTGTGGTGGCTGGTCACCCGGATTGTTACTTTACTTTTAAAAATGTGGAGAGTCACGTTAGTCTCAATATTTGTGGTCAGCCCATTTAGCCGGAATGGTTCCAGTTGGTCACTTTAATAAAATATATACATATATATATAGAGAGAGAGAGAGAAGGTGTTTACGAGGAAGGAGAGAGAAAGAGAAGAGAGTTCTCTCTCCTTGAAATGATCTAAATTATTGCTATTGGCATGGGAAACAGCTCTGGCTCACATGTCTTTTATTCATTTAATCTCTTTTTTAGCTCAAATTTGTCACCCCATAGCTCATTTGTTGAGTAAAATGAGTTTATTTAAAAGTTCAAATTTGAGTTATAGAATGTACGACATTAATTGAATGACACATGTATGCCTAGATGTTTGCGATGTCGTCCAATAACTAATCTAATCCATTGATTGTATAAAAAATAATTCTTAGGTTGAGTCTAAACATTGTGAGAGTAGTACTTGGATTACTCAGTTTTTTTCTTAGTTTTAGTTGTAGCCCATATGTACAGAATTACAAACAATATGGTATATGTGAATTTGTAAAAAGGTAAATGCACACTCATTTTCAAGCGTTCTCTGTTAGCTTTTACATGATCTCACATAATTCATATTTTTTGAGTACATGGGTCTAGGGGCATGATTAATTGTTAGGGCATATGCTTCCTTACTTGTCAAGCATGGGAAACATAGGGTGAATGATTTCTATCAAGTTGGTTTCAGGGTTTCATTGAGAAAAGAATGAATTTTCCATATCTAAGTCCTCATAGCTTAGATTTGCATTTTCGATTAATTTGTAGCCTTCTAGAAGCATGTCCTTTTTATTGTAAAAGGCCTTCTATGCTTAATTTTTGTGAAGCATGTTTAAAAGGCTTTTAAGTGATTGTTGCAAGAGGTAGGTAGTTGTTCAGAGCTGAAATACAGTAGCTTGTTTCAACTCTTTCACAAGGTTATGGTGGACCTTGCAACAAATGCTTGGAATGTCCGTTGATGTTTTGTTGATAATGTTTTCTTTGATAGTAGCATTTGATGAACAAAATAAAAATTGCTTAAATGGATTCTCTATGATTCAGGTCATGTTTTCTTGGATAGTTAGAAGATGCAGTTTACTTCTCCAACTCAATACTTGTCAACTTGCCTCCCATAAGTGGAGAGACAAGTGGAGACTGTGGTGTAGGGCCCGCCAAATGGCGTGTCCCATATTGCAACATATTGCAACATAAACGAACCCCACACTTATTTGGAGTGGGATATGTTGTGTGTTGGGCACGCCACTTGGTGGGTCCCACATCACAGTCTCCACTTGCCTCTCCATGGCTAGAATTTTTTATTTTTTATTTTTTATTTCAACTCTGTGGCGTGAATTGAGTTGCCGTGTTTTTTTTTTAATCTCTCCCTATCTGCTCTATCACTGTTTCTCTCTCTATATCTATATGTATATATATCTTTACATATACAGTTCACTTCTTGAACTCGACTTACATATCAGTACTCTGTTATCAAAAAGGGCAATTGAGGGAACAATTCCCAATTTCCAGCAAAATGCAGTAAAAGGAAATGCCAGATTAGCAGTTTAAAGTTGGCAAGAACCTTTTTAAAGAAAGTGGGTACCCTATAAAGGTTATATATACCCTATAAAGCTTGTAACATTTCAAAAACAAAACGTTTGACTGTAGTCAGATTTTTTGTGATTATAATTAGTTCTATATCTTAAATTTTGTTGGGTAAATTACAACTGTTGTGAGGAAATTTGAATCATTTTGATACCTTATTTATTGTTTTGACTTGATTGCATTTAACCTTTTGAATCTTTGTTCTCAACTATGTCCTTCTGTGAATATCAAGAAGTATCAGCTAGGGTTAGTGTCTGTTACAAGCTATACATATATATACACACATGCACAAATACAAAAATATTGTATGTAGAATCTATGCGTCGATTACTGATTACCGGTGTTCACAATAAATGGGTTCTGTGTTTGAGCCCATGCTTCATTTCTGATCCATCTCTATACGTGATACACACACGCGCGTGCGCGTAGCATTGTGATTAGAAGTATTATGAATTAAAATTGTGAAATTATGTTACTGTTTGTGGTCTATTTTTGTTTTTTGTTTTTGTTTATTGAAGTGAATAAATAAAATAGTTGTTTTGATGGAAGTGATGATTATTTCCCCAGATGATCGACTCTGAAATTACTGAGCGTTTTATTTTTCTCTTTTTGAGAATTCAAGTATCTATTTGACTTGTTTGGTTTTAGAAATAACTCATTTTTTAATTGATTCATCTTGCCAAGTCATGTTATCTTTTTTGTAGATATCAGAATTATTCTCTCTTTATTATTGCCTTTTTATGACCATTTTCAATGATTAATTCATCTTCTGTGCAAGTTTTGAAATTTGTCTTTTTTTCCTTGGATGTGATTAACAATGTGAGTAGTTTGCAGAATTTTGTCATGGTTCACGGTTTATGGTCTGATGGGCCTAGCTAACATGTGTCTTGTTCGGCTAGGCCATATGCCTATAAAACATTTTACTTTTTGACTAGTAAGTCATTTATTTGTAGCTGTGAGATTAGTAGTTAGCCTTCGTTATCTCTATGCTTGTTTACCTAGAGAGCCTTCTAGATTAAGCAGGAGGTATGAGTTAGAATTATGCTTCAGCTAAGAAGCATTGATAGCTTTTACCATGCATTTTCAAATATAAATCTTGCTTAGTTACTGACAATTATGTTAACAAATAGTTTGGATTTTTGTTTGTAAGAGCATCTGATATAGGCTTGCTATTTCTTTTCGTGGCAATCATTGTCTCGCTAAGTGAGCCAATTGAGTCTGGTGTGGGCTCACCATATGGTGTGCCTCACAATAGGTTGGCCTTAGGACATCTGGTATAGTCTCGTTTCTTTCTGTGGCTAGCTCACACCGACTCAGTTGGAGTATAGCAAGGCCATACTGGTTGTTCTAAGACTATCTGGTGTGGTGGCTAGTCACCCGAAAATGTGTAGAGTCACGTCAGTCTCCATATTTATGGCCAGCTCATTTAGCCAGTATGGTGCTAGTTCAGCTGGTCACTTTAATAAAATATGTAAATATATATATATATATATATATATATATATATAGAGAGAGAGAGAGAGAGGAGAGAGTATTGCCAATGGGCTCACCAACTATGGCGAGGTGGTGAGTCTATTGGCAAGCTATTCTCCTGTTTCTCTCTCTCTCTCTCTCCCCTCCAAATGGTTTAAAATTATTGCTATTGGCATGGCAAATAACTCTGGCTTACATGTCTTTTATTCACTTAATGTCTTTTTTAGCTTAAATTTGTCACCCCATAGCTCATTTGTTGAATAAAATGAGTTTATGTAAAAGTTCAAATTTGACTTATAGAATATATGACATTAAATGAATGACACATGTATGCCTTGATGTTTGCCATGTCGTTCAACAACTAATCTAATACATGACAAACATAATTCTTAGATTTAGTTTACATATTGTGAGAGTAGTACTTTTACTCGGCTTTGTTTATTAGTTGTAGTTGTAACCCATATGTACTGAATTACAAATGATATGTTATATGTGGATTTGTAAAAGTGTAAATGCAAACTCATTTTCAAGTGTAACAAAAATAACTCTTAGGTTGTGTCTACACAGTGTGAGAGTAGTACTTGGAAACTTAGCTTTGTTTATTAGTTGTAGTTGTAACCCGTATTTACAGAATATGTGTATTTGTAAAAGGGTAAATGCAAACTCATTTTCATGTTTTCGCTGTTACCTTTTACATGTTCTCACATACTTCATTTTCTGAGTACATGGGTCTAGGGACGTATGCTTTGTTACTTGTCAAGCATAAGGTGTATGACTTTCTATGAAGTTGGTTTCCAGGATTTAGAGAGAGAGAAATGAAATTTTCATATCTTAGTCTTTGTTTTTAGTATTACAAATTTAATTTATAACAGAGTTTAGTTTTTCATAAATTTAATTTATAACAGAGTTTAGTTTTTCATGCTCGCTCAATTCTGCTTAGCTCAGCGTTTTAGATTAATTTGTAGCCTTCTAGAAGTATGTCCTTTCTATGCTTAATTTTTGTGTAGCAATTTTAAAAGGCCTTTCAGGTATACAATAGCTGTTTTGTGAAGCAATTGTTAGTTGTTTGGAACTGAAATACAAATAGCTTGTTTCAACTTCACAAGGTCTTGGTGGACCTTGCAACAAATGCTGGGTTTTTCTAGGGTTTTTCAAATTAATAGCCCCTTGATTTGAGGGACAAGTAATATTTGAAATTCATGTGTAGAAAAAGGCAAAAATTGTATAGGAGGATTTGTTGAGGAGTAGACACAATCAAGTTGGTAAATCATTTTTTTTTTCCTTCTCTCATAATTTAGTTACTAGTCGATATTTATCACTTAAATTATGAGATTAGTTGTTTGGAGGATTGGTTGTGGAATTTTTTTCATTATGTACAGACTTGTCATGCATTTGATGTGCCCGTGTACATTATCACATTATACACATGTATATTAACTTAGACATACATTAAACTAGGTTCATTTCACCTACCACCTTTCTTGTATAGCCTCACATTATATTATCGGAGAATTGTTAAGCCATATAAGAAAGGTGGTAGGCGAGGTTATATAAGAAATCTGGTAGGTTAAAAGAACCTAGTCTTAGTGTTCGCTTTTCTTATTTAGTCTCACCTTTGTATAAATAATTGTACCGTTCATTTATATTTTTAATATATACAGAGATTTCTCTTGTTCTCTCTTTGTTAGGTCATGTTCGCTTTAGTTGGAAGATGCAGACGGCTTCTCCGGCCCATGCATGAACATGGTGAATACCACATTTATCTTCTTCCTCTTCTTCCTTAGCGTTGATTTTCCCCCACCTTATATTTAAGGATCTTAATTTTTTATTAATGAAATCGTTATATTGCTTTCCCCTTCTATTTAAGGATCTCAATTTTCTTAGTTCAACGGTCTTGACCAGAATGAGAGCCTTAGGGATTTGAGCCTTTGTATTCCAAGGAGTGCTTCTATCACTTTCTACTCTCTTACTTATTTCACTCTCTTGCTCATTCAAATGTGATCCCATTATCCTCTTGGCTCCAATGGGCCTGAGTCAACAAGATCTTCACACCTAATCCACGGTGGAAACTAGAATGTAGGGATTGCTTCGAGCACTCTTTGAGATTTCTATATATATATATATATATATATATATATACACACATATATAAGGACTCATAATTCTAAGCTCTCATTCATTAGTAAAGTTAATATATATCTCTCTCTATATATTTATACGCTCTTTAGAATTTTTTGAACTTTTTAAAAAAAGGTTCCCACTATCCTAAGCTTACTTATCACACCTCCATTTCATATTATTATATTTTGCTGGAAACTAGGAATATTGTACTTTCAATTATCTTGTTTGATAATAAGAGTAGTGGTATGTTTGTCAAGTTTTCGACTTGCTTGTATTATAATGTCTCTCTGACTTGGTCTTTTTCCAGCACTCTCTCTCCTTTTTTATTGAAATTTAGATGTCTTGCTTCCAATTTTGAAAAAATAATCACTTATTGCATCGTATCCTTGTTCGGAAATATGTTATTGAATTGAAAATATATTCAAATTGGTAATAAAATTATTTTATATTTTTATTTAATGGAAAAGTAACAGCATTGGATTAAGGTGGTGTTTTTTGATAGTTTAGTGAAATTATCTACCAAAAACATAATTCAATAGAGATTTTGTGTAATAAACTGATGTTACAGCGAGAGATTAAGTTCAAAATGGCACCATCTCCTTCCACCTGGGCTTGTCCTCTGGTCCAGGCCTTGGCTGTCGGCCTCTTTTTCCCCAAAATCAATTGGCATAAATGATAGACCTACATATAGAAAGATTGGGGTTTTTGTTGAGAAAGAGCAAAGGTTTGATAAGTGTGTTGGAGAAACCAATTTTTACATAATTTTAATAAGTGTCACTTAAAATGAAATAAAATTTTAAATCCAAGACTTAAAATTGTAAAAGATAACAAAAAACTTAAATATTTATTTATTTCTATTTAAGAACTTGGAACAGTTATAATTTAGCTCTTAAAACATTCTAGTATTTAATTTGCAATTTTATCAAACACCATTCCACTTACTGATTTCAGAATTTATGAGCATATCTAATAAAAACAAATTCAAGCCAAGAAAAAGAAATGATCTCCTTGGTTTATATACATATTGAGAATTGGATGATAAATGTTTTGCATGAAACAATCAGATCCTCTGTCTATATGGTCAGACGGCCGAACTGCATCAACTTATCTTATTGCAAAAGAAGAGAGAAACCAGTGGCAAAATGTGATTAGAACCAAGTTAGCCATGACAATACTAATAAATTTTTGTAATCATTCTATGATGAGAATAGAAATAACAGTCTATTTTGGGATGTTTTATGAATTTGTAATAGATATATGGTGTTGGGGGTTTAGTATTGCATACTCAAAAGGAATTTGAGAATTCTTATGGTACAGAATCATAGTCGAGATTCGTTCTAATTCATTGATTTAATCCATAAATAAAAGAAAAGACAACGTCAGGTTTCGTAAAGATGAACATAATTGTTTTTTACAGTTTTTCACAAGTTTTTTTTTTTTAATTGTTATTTTTATCTCTGGAGCCTTGACAAAAGATCTTTCTTTGAAGAAACTTTTTTTTATTTTTATTTTTAATTAGAATTGGTTGGTAGGATCGGACCTATCTAATATTTTAATATGAATAACTCTCTATTCACTTAATTTTTGGGTCTTAATTATTAGGGTTAAATACGCTGACGTTCCCTCAAGTTTGGTTTAATTACACACGGATGCTATGTTTGTAAAATAGTTACACTCACCTCCCTATGTTTGTAAATTAGTTATACTCACCTCCCTTCAATACGTTGAAATGACCATTATGTCCCATTATTTAAAAATGATTGTTTCTTATTATTTATAAAATGGAGGGCATTTTAGTCAATATTTGGACAAGAGGAAAGGGGAGTGTAACTTTTTTACAAATATAATACCTGTGTCTAATTAGGGCAAACTACATCAGAAATCAAGTGTATTTATCCCTAATTATTATAAGAGAGATAGTCAAGTGGTTTGGAATATGTTTACCGTGGGTTCGAATACCTTTCTTTCGGTACCTTCACCTAATTAACCGATGATAATGACCGCAACGTATACCATTATTCCAACACTTGGATCATTCTTTAGTATAGATATTTGTTCCTAATTGAGGTGGCTCAGAAAAAAAATACTAAAAAGGGAGCAAAATGAAAACAAAAACAAAAATTCAGATCAAACTCTTAATTTTCTCAACCTTAGGTCAATTTACATTGCTGAAAGGGAGCAAAATTATCTAAATCTTTGTTCTTGTCATTCTAGTTAGGTTTAAGTATGACTGGAATAATATTCTACGACTAGCAATTTAATTATTTTCAAATTGACTCATTTACTATCTATTATTTCATTAACTAATCCTTTATATTGAAATGGGTGTAATTATTTTCAAATTGACTCATTTACTATCTATTATTTCATTAACTAATCCTTTATATTGAAATGGGTGAAGAGTCAAATGTTTTGACAATTTCTCATGAGAGGATGAATTAAGAGAATTTTGAATAAGAGGTCTGAATTTTTGTCATCCCCTGTTGTAATAATATCTTGGGGTTTACAACAATAACTTGGTATATCTACTATACGAGCATTAACTAAAATATGTCTATTGTTTGACTGGCTCCAGAAATAATCAAATGTTTTGGCAATTTATAAAGCCGATAGATTACATGCCATTTTCTTTACCTCGAGATAAAGAACCAAGTTAAAGATGATAATGCTTTTAATAACTAGGAAGTTCGATAAAATTACCAATTTCCTGAATTTTTGTGTTTTTTTTTTTTGATGACCATATGTCGTGTTGGAGAAAATTACCAATTTCCTTAATTTCTGTGTCTTTTTTTTTTTATTACCATACGTCGACATTGGAGAAAATTACCAGTTTCCTAAATTTCTGTGTCTTTATCCTTTTTGAGTTCCATATGTCTTGCATTTACAGTCTCTCGCATCCTCTCTGGATTTGCATTACATTTTTTTCTTAAATCGGATGGTTGGAAGTTTCATAAATGCACATGATTGATATTTCATTATTCTTTCCTGTTTAAAATCATATGCATTTGCCCACCATAAAAATTTGAATTCTTGACTTTCTATTTTGAAATGTAAGAAAGTATTATTATTATTAAAAAAAATTTACTTTGGCAAAAAATTTACACACCCACTTTGTTCCTCCCTATGGAAACTTGAACTTTGACAATTTATTCTTGATAATTCTAACATTTTTATCATTATATCAAGCAAAGTCTTTTATATATATTTTTTCCTTTCATTTTCTCACTTTTAGCTTCACTTTTTTAATTAAAATAATATAATAACCATTTTAGATTAAAAAAAGATTTTTTTTTTTTTAATAAACATAAACACTAAGGGTCCGTTTGTTAATAGTTTACATTTAGTGTTTCTTGTTTACAAAAACAAATTTGTGAAATAAACATGTTTGATAATTTTGATTTTGTTCATAAATTATCTAAACAATTTTAATAGAACATTGTAGTAGAAGCCTTTGAAACCTTAACATCGAAATGGTGTTTTTATTTTTATGTTTATTTAAAAAAAAAACTTGTTATCCTTTTTTTTGTAATCTAAAATGGTTATTATTTTATTTTAATTAAAAAGTGAAGCTAAAAGTGATAAAATGAAAAGAAAAAATATATATATAAGACTTTTGCTGGATAACAAGATAAAAATGTTGCAATTATAAAGTATAAAATGTCAAAAGTTCAAGTTTCCGTAGGGACGAACAAAATGAGTGTGTAAATTTTTTCCAAAAATAATTTAATGTCTTTTATAATAATAATGATACTTTCTCATATTTCAAAATATAAAGTCAAGAATTCAAATCTCTACGGTGGGGAAATGCATACAAGTTTAAACATTAAAAAAATAATGAAATAATAATCGTGTGCATTTATGAAGCTTCCAACCATCCAATTTAAGAAAAAAATGTGATGCATAACCAGAGAGGTTGCGACAGACCGTAAATGTAGGACATATGGCAATCAAAAAAGAAAAGAACACAGAATTTTAGAAAATTGATAATTTTCTCCAACGTCAACATATGAAAATTAAAATAAAAAACGACACAGTAATTCACAAAACTGTTATTTTCTCTAACGTCGTCATATGGTCATCATAAAAGAAAAACACAGAAATCAGAAAAGTGGTAATTTTCTCCAACTTCTTAGTTATTACAAGTATTATTATAGCTAACTTGATTCTTTATCTCCAGGTAAAGTGACTCTATAAATTGCCAAAACATTTGACTATTTCTAGAGCCAATCAATTAGGGTCCATTTGGTAGCAGTTTATGTTTAATATTTAATGTTTATAAACTAAATTTGTGTAATAAACGTGTTTGATAATTTTGATTTTGTTTATAAATTATCTAAACACTTTTAAAAAAACACTGTAGTGAAAGACTTTGAAAACTAAACATCGAAATGATGTTTTAGGGTTTATGTTTATTAAAAAAACTTTTTTTCCTCCTTTTTTTTTTATATCTAAAATGGTTATTATATTATTTTGAATAAAAACTGAAGCTAAAAGTGATAAAATGAAAAGAAAAAAATATATAAAAGACTTTTGGTTGATACAACAATAAATATATTGAAATTATCAAGTATAAAAGGTAGACATTTCAAGTTCCCATGGGGAGGAACAAAGTGGGTGTGTAAATTTTTTGCCAAAAATAATTTTTAAAATAATAATAGTGATACTTTCTCATATTTTAAAATAGAAAGCCAAGAATTGAAATCTCTATGGTGGGCAAATGCATACAAGTTTAAACAAAAAAAAAAAATAATGAAATAACAATAGTGTGTATTTATGAAGCTTCCAACCATCCGATTTTAGAAAAAAATGTGATGCATATCTGGAGAGGATGCGACAGACCGTAAATGTAGGACATATTGCAATCAATAAAGAAAAAGACTCAGAATTTTTAAAAAACTGATAATTTTCTCCAACGTCAACATACGAAAATAAAAAAAATAAAAAAACACAAAAATTCAAGAAACTGTTATTTCTCCAACGTTGACATATGGTCATAAAAAAGAACACAAAAATTCAAGAAACTGGTAATTTTGTCCAACTTCCTAATTATTACAAGTATTATCATCGCTAACTAGATTTTTTTACCTACAGGTAAAGAAAATAGCATGTAGTTTAAAGGCTCTATAAATTACCGAAACATTTAGCTATATCTCAAGTCTGTCAATTAGGGTCCGTTTGGTAACAATTTATGTTTAGTATTTCTTGTTTATAAAAAAAATTTTGTGGAATAAACATGTTTGATAATTTTAATTTTGTTCATAAATTATCTAAACACTTTTAAAACAACATTGTAGCAGAAGCTTTTGAAACCTAAACACCGAAATGATGTTTTAATGTTTATGTTTATGTTTATTAAAAAAAAAACTTGTTTTCCTTTTTTTATTTATCTAAAATGGTTATTATTTTATTTTAATTAAAAAGTGAAGCTAAAAGTAAGAAAAAGAAAATAAAAAAATATATAAAAGACTTTTGCTAGATACAACGATAAAAATGTGCCAATTATAAAGTATAAAATGTCGAAAGTTCAAGTTCCCCTAGGAAGGAACAAAATGAGTGTGTAATTTTTTTTCAAAAATAATTTTTTTAAATAATAATAATAATAATAACGAAACTTTCTCATATTTCAAAATAGAAAGTCAAGAATTCAAATCTCTGCGGTGGGGAAATGCATACAAGTTTAAACATGAAAAAAATAATGAAATAACAATCGTGTGCATAATTGAAGCTTCCAACCATCCGATTTAAGAAAAAAATGTGATGCATATGCAGATAGGTTGTTACAGACCGTAAATGCAGGACATATGGCAATCAAAAAAAGAAAAGAAAAGGACACAGAATTTTAGAAAACTGATAGTTTTCTCCAACGTCGACATATGAAAATAAAAATAGAAAAAGACACAGTAATTCAGGAAACTGTTATTTTCTCCAACGTTGTCATACACAAAAATTCACGAAACTGATAATTTTCTCCAACTTCCTACTTATTACAAGTATTAGCATCGCTAACTTGATTCTTTACCTCCAAGTAAAGAAAATGGCATGTAGTCTATCGACTCTATAAATTGCCAAAACATTTGACTATTTGTGGAGCCAGTCAATTAGGGTCCGTTTGGTAACAGTTTATCTTTAATATTTAATGTTTATAAAAACAAATTTGTGTAATAAACATGTTTGATAATTTTGATTTTGTTTATAAATTATCTAAATACTTTTAAAACAGCACTCTAGCGGAAGTCTTGGAAATGTAAACACTGAAATGATGTTTTAGGGTTTGTGTTTATTAAAAAAAAACTTTTTTTCCACTTTTTTTTATATCTAAAATGGTTGTTATATTATTTTAATTAAAAAGTGAAGCCTAAATGGAGAAAATGAAAAGAAAAAATATATAAAAGACTTTTGGTGGATACAACAATAAATATGTTGGAATTTTCAAGTCTAAAAGGTCAAAAGTTCAAGTTCTCATAGGAAGAACAAAGTGGGTGTGTAAATTTATTGCCAAAGTAATTTTTAAAATAATAATAATAATGATATAGATACTTTCTCATATTTAAAAATAGAAATTCAAGAATTCAAATCTCTTTGGTGGGCAAATGCATAGGTGTTTAAAAAGAAATAATAATGAAATAAGAATCTTGTGCATTTTTGAAGCTTCCAACCAACCAATTTTAGAAAAAAATGGGATGCATATACAGAGAGGATGCGACAAACCGTAAATGCAGGACATATGGCAATCAATATAGAAAAAGACACAAAATTTTAGAAAACTAATAATTTTCTCCAACGTTGACATATGGAAATCAAAAAAAGAAAAAAGACACAAAATTTTAGAAAACTGTTATTTTCTCCAACGTCGACATATGGTCATAAAAAAAAACACAGAAATTCAGGAAACTGGTAATTTTCTCCAACTTCCTAGTTATTATAAGTATTACATCGTTAACTTGATTTTTTTACATCCAGGTAAAGAAAATGACATTTAGTTTTTCGAGTCTATAAATTATCAAAACATTTAACTATATCTCGAGTCAGTCAATTAGGGTATGTTTGATAACAGTTTACGTTTAGTATTTCTTGTTTATAAAATCAAATTTGTGGAATAAATATGTTTGATAATTTTGATTTTGTTTATAAATTATCTAAACACTTTTAAAACAACACTATAGCGGAAGCCATTGAAACCTAAACACCGAAATGGTGTTTTAATGTTTATGTTTATTAAAAAAAAAAACTTTTTTTCCTTTTTTTTTTATATCTAAAATGGTTATTATATTATTTTAATTAATAAGTGAATCTAAAAGTGAGAAAATGAAAATAAAAAATATATATATAAGACTTTTGCTTGATACAACGATAAAAATGTTGCAATTATAAAGTATAAAATGTCGAAAGTTCAAGTTCCCATAGGGAGGAACAAAATGAGTGCGTAATTTTTTTGCAAAAATAAATTTTCTTTTAAAAATAATAATAATGATACTTTCTCATATTTCCAAAGAGAAAGTCAATAATTTAAATCTCTACGGTGGGTAAATGCATACAAGTTTAAACATGAAAAAATAATGAAATAACAATCGTGTGCATTTATGAAGCTTCCAAACATCTGATTTAAGAAAAAAATGTGATGCATATTTGGAGAGGTTGCAACAGACCGTAAATGCCAGACGTATGGCAATCAAAAAGGAAAAGGACATAGAATTTTGGAAAACTAATAATTTTCTCCAACATTGACATATGAAAATCAAAATAGAAAAAGACACAATAATTTAGGAAACTGTTATTTTCTCCAATGTCGTTATATGGTCATCAAAAAAGAAGAAATTCAAAAAACTAGTAATTTTCTCCAAATCCCTAGTTATTACAAGTATTATCATCGCTAACTTGATTTTTTTCCTCCGGGTAAAGAAAATGGCATGTAGTCTATCGACTCTATAAATTGCCTAAACATTTGATTATTTCTGGTGCTAGTCAATTAGGGTCCGTTTGATAACAGTTTATGTTTAATATTGAATGTTTATAACAAAATTTTTTGTAATAAACATGTTTGTGAATTTTGATTTTGTTTATAAATTGTTTAAACACTTTTAAAACAACATTGTAGGATTTATGTTTATTAAAAAAAAACTTTTTTACCTCTTTTTTTTATTATCTAAAATGGTTATTATATTATTATAATTAAAAAGTGAGAGAATGAAAAGAAAATAAAAATATAAAATACTTTTGGTTATACAACAATAAATATGTTGGAATTATCAAGTATAAAAGGTCAAAAGTTAAAGTTCCCATAGGGAGGAATAAAGTGGGTGTGTAAATTGTTTGCCAAAGTAAATTTTAAAATAATAATAATAATAATAATAATAATGTTACTTTCTCATATTTCAAAATAGAAAGTCAGGAATTCAAATCTTTATGGTGGGCAAATGCATACGAGTTTAAAGAGAAAAAAATGATGAAATAACTATCGTGTACATTTATGAAGCTTCCAACCATCCGATTTTAGAAAAAAATGTGATGTATATCCATAGAGGATGCGACAGACCATAAATGCAGGATATATGGCAATCAATATAGAATGACATTATGACACAAAATTTTAGAAAATCGATAATTTTCTCCAACGTCTACATATGGAAATCAAAAAAAGAAAAACACACAGAAATTTAAGAAACTGTTATTTTCTCCAACGTCGACATATGGTCATCAAAAAAATAAAAATAAAAACACAAAAATTCAGGAAACTAGTAAGTTGCTCCAACTTCCTAATTATTACAAGTATCATCATTGCTAACTTGATTTTTTTACCTACAGGTAAAGAAAATGGCATTTAGTCTATCGAGTCTATAAATTAGCAAAACATTTAACTATATCTCGAGTCAGTCAATTAGGGTCCATTTGGTACCAATTTATGTTTAGCATTTCTTGTTTATAAAAACAAATTTGTGGAATAAACATGTTTGATAATTTTGATTTAAATTTTGATTTTGTTTATAAATTATCCAAACACTTTTAAAACAACACTGTAGCGGAAGCCTTTGAAACCTAAACATCGAAGTGGTATTTTAATGTTTATGTTTATTAAAAAAAAAACTTATTTTCCTTTTTTTTTATATCTAAAATGGTTATTATATTATTTTAATTAATAAGTGAATCTAAAAGTGAGAAATTGAAAAGAAAAATTATATATAAAAGACTTTTGCTTGATACAACGATAAAAATGTTGCAATTATAAAGTATAAAATGTCAAAAGTTCAACTTCCCACAGGGAGGAACAAAATGAGTGTATAATTTTTTTGCAAAATAATTTATTAAAAATAATAATAATAATAATAATCATACTTTCTCATATTTCAAAAGAGAAAGTATCTACGGTGGGTAAATGCATACAAGTTTAAACATGAAAAAAATAACGAAATAACAATCCTGTGCATTTATGAAGCTTCCAACCATCCGATTTTAAAAAAAATGTGATGCATATCCGAAGAGCTACAAAGCGTAAATGCAGGACATAGGGCAATCAAAAAACAAAAGGGCACAGAATTTTAGAAAATTGATAATTTTCTCCAACGTCGACATATGAAAATCAAAATAGAAAAAGATACAGTAATTTAGGAAACTGTTATTCTCTCCAACGTCGTCATATGGTCATCGAAAAAGAAAAACATAGAAATTCAGGAAACTGATAATTTTCTCCAACTTCCTAGTTATTACAAGTATTATTATCACTAACTTGATTCTTTACCTTCGGGTAAAGAAAATGACATGTAGTGTATCGACTCTATAAATTGCCAAAACATTTGACTATTTCTGGAATCAGTCAATTAGGATCCGTTTGGTAATAGTTTATATTTAATATTTAATGTTTATAAAAACAAATTTGTGTAATAAAAATGTTTGATAATTTTTATTTTGTTTATAAATTGACTAAACACTTTTAAACCAACACTGTAGTGGAAGCCTTTGAAACCTAAACATTGAAATGATGTTTTAGGGTTTATGTTTATTAAAAAAAACTTTTTTTCCTCTTTTTTTTTCTTTAATCTAAAATGGTTATTATATTATTATAATTAAAAATTTAAGCAAAAAGTGAAAGAAAAAAAATATAAAATACTTTAGGTTGATACAACAATAAATATGTTGGAATTATCAAAAGTTAAAGTTCCCTTAAGGAGGAACAAAGTGGGTGTGTAAATTGTTTGCCAAAGTAATTTCTAAAATAATAATAATGATACTTTCTCATATTTCAAAATAGAAAGTCAAGAATTCAAATCTCTATGGTGGGCAAATGCATATGAGTTTAAAAAGAAAAAAAATAATGAAATAACAATCGTTTGTATTTATGAAGCTTCCAACCATTCGATTTTAGAAAAAAATGTGAAGCATATCCGGAGAGGATGCGACAGATCGTAAATGCAGGACATATGGTAATCAATACAGAAAAAGACACATAATTTTAGAAAACTGATAATTTTCTCCAACGTCGACATATGGAAATCAAAAAAAGAAAAACACACAAAAATTCACGAAACTGTTATTTTCTCCAACGTCGACATATGGTCATCAAAAAAGAAAAAGAAACAGAAATTCAGGAAACGGTTATTTTTTCCAACATCGACATATGGTCATCAATAAAAAAAAATCACAGAAATTCAGGAAACAGTAATTTTCTCCAACTTCCTAGTTATTACAAGTATTATCATCTCTAACTTGATTTTTTTAAGGTAAAGAAAATGGCATGTAGTTTATTAGCTCTATAAGTTACGAAAACATTTAACTCTATCTCGAGTCAGTCAATTGGGGTCCGTTTGGTAACAGTTTACGTTTAGTCTTTCTTGTTTATAAAAACAAATTTGTGAAATAAACATGTTGGATAATTTTGATTTTGTTTATAAATTATCTAAACACTTTTAAAACAACACTGTAGCGGAAGCCTTTGAAACCAAAACACCGAAATGGTGTTTTAATGTTTATGTTTATATATAAAAAAAAAAGCTTGTTTTCCTTTTTTTTTTATATCTAAAATGGTTATTATTTTATTTTAATTAAAAAGTGATGCTAAATAAAAAATATATATAAAAGACTTTTGCTAGATACAACGATAAAAATGTTGCAATTATAAAGTATAAATTGTCGAAAGTTCAAGTTCCCATAGGGAGGAACAAAATGAGTGTGTAAATTTTTTGCAAAAATATTTTTTTAAAAAAATAATAATAATAATGATACTTTCTCATATTTCAAAATAGAAAGTCAAGAATTCAAATCTCAATGGTGGGAAAATGCATACAAGTTTAAACATAAAAATAATAATGAAATAATGCGTTTATGAAACATCCAACCATCCGATTTAAGAAAAAAAATGTGATGCATATCCGGAGAGGTTGTGACAGATCGTAAATGTTGGACATATGGCAATAAAAAAAGAAAAGGATACAGAATTTTAGAAAACTAATAATTTTCTCCAAAGTCGAAATATGAAAATCAAATTAGAAAAAGACACAGTAATTCAGGAAACTGTTATTTTCTCCAACGTTGTCATATGGTCATCAAAAAAGAAAAACACAGAAATTCAGGAAACTGATAATTTTCTCCAACTTCCTAGTTATTACAAGTATTATCATCGCTAACTTGATTCTTTACCTCTGGGTAAAGAAAATGGCATCTAGTCTATTGACTCCGTTTGGTAACAGTTTATGTTTAATATTTAATGTTTATAACAACAAATTTGTGTAATAAACATGTTTGATAATTTTGATTTTGTTTATAAATTGTCTAAATACTTTTAAAATAACACTGTAGCAGAAGCATTTGAAACCTAAACACCGAAATGATGTTTTAGGGTTTATGTTTATTAAAAAAAAACTTTTTTCCTCTTTTTTTTTTTATTATCTAAAATGGTTATTATATTATTTTAATTAAGAAGTGAAGCTAAAAGTGAGGAATTGAAAAGAACAAAATATATACAAGACTTTTGGTTGATTCAACAATAAATATGTTGGAACTATCAAGAATAAAAGGTCGAAAGTTCATGTTCCCATAGGGAAGAACAAAGTGGGTGTGTAAATTTTTTGCCAAAGTAATTTTTAATATAATAATAATAATAATAAATATATTTTCTCATATTTCAAAATAGAAAGTCAACAATTCAAATCTCTTTGGTGGGCAAATGCGTACGTGTTTAAACAGAAAAAAAGTAATGAAATAACAATCGTGTGCATTTATGAACCTTCTGACCAACCGATTTTAGAAAAAAATGTGATGCATATCCGGAGAGGATACGATAGACCGTAAATGCAGGACATATGGTAATCAATAAAGAAAAATATATAAAATTTTAGAAAACTGGTAATTTTCTCCAACGTTGACATATGGAAATCAAAAAAAGAAAAAGACACAGAATTTTAGAAAGCTGTTATTTTCTCCAACGTCAACATATGGTCATCAAAAAAGAAAAAGACATAAAAATCCAGGAAATTGGTATTTTCTCCAACGTCGACATATTTTCATAAAAAAAAAAAACGCAGAAATTCAGGAAACTAGTAATTTTCTCCAACTTCCTAATTATTTTTTACCTCCACGTAAAGAAAATGGAATTTAGTCTATCGACGCTATAAATTACCAAAACATTTAACTATATCTCGAGCTAGTCAATTTGGGTCTATTTGGTAACAATTTACGTTTAGTCTTTCTTGTTTATAAAAACAAATTTGTGGAATAAATATGTTTGATAATTTTAATTTTGTTTATAAATTATGTAACACTTTTAAAACAACACTGTAGCGGAAGCCTTTGAAACCTAAACACCGAAATGATGTTTTAATGTTTATGTTTATTAAAAAAAAAAACTTGTTTTCCTTTTTTATTTTATTTATTATTATCTAAAATGGTTATTATATTATTTTAATTAATAAGTGAATCTAAAAGTGAGAAAATGAAAAGAAAAATATATATATAAAAGACTTTTGCTTGATACAACGATAAAAATGTTGCAATTATAAAGTATAAAATGTCAAAAGTTCAAGTTACAGGGAGGAACAAAACGAGTGTGAAATTTTTTTGCAAAAATAATTTTTTTAAAAAATAATAATAATAATGATACTTTCTCATATTTCCAAAGAGAAAGTCAAGAATTTAAATCTCTACAGTGGGTAAATGCATACAAGTTTAAACATGAAAAAAATAATGAAATAACAATCGTGTGCATTTATGAAGCTTCCAAACATCCGATTTAAGAAAAAAATGTGATACATATTCGGAGAGGTTGCGACAGACCGTAAATGCAGGATAGGACATATGACAACCAAAAAAGAAAAAGACACAAAATTTTGAAAAACTGATAATTTTCTCCAACGTCGACATATGAAAATCAAAATAGAAAAAGACACAGTAATTCAAAAAACTATTATTTTCTCAAACGTCGTCATATGGTCATCGAAAAAGAAAAACACAGAAATTTAGGAAACTAGTAATTTTTTTCAACTTCCTAGTTATTACAAGTATTATCATCGCTAACTTGATTCTTTACCTCCGAGTAAAGAAAATGGCATGTAGTCTATCGACTCTATAAATTGCCAAAACATTTGACTATTTCTGGAGCTAGTCAATTAGGGTCCGTTTGGTAACAGTTTATGTTTAATATTTAATGTTTATAAAAATAACAGTTTTGATTTTGTTTATAAATTGTTTAAACACTTTTAAAACAACATTGTAGCGGAAGCCTTTGAAACCTAAACACCGAAATGATGTTTTAGGGTTTATGTTTATTAAAAAAAAACTTTTTTACCTTTTTTTTTCTTATCTAAAATGGTTGTTATATTATTATAATTAAAAAGGAAGCTAAAAGTGAAAGAATGAAAATAAAAAAAAATATAAAATACTTTTGGTTGATACAACAATAAATATGTTGGAATTATCAAGTATAAAAGGTCAAAAGTTAAAGTTCCCATAGGGAGGAACAAAGTGGGTGTGTAATTTTTTTGCCAAAGTAATTTTTAAAATAATAATAATGATACTTTCTCATATTTCAAAATAGAAAGTCAAGAATTCAAATCTCTATGGTGGGCAAATGCATACGAGTTTAAAAAGAAAAAAATAATGAAATAACAATTGTGTGCATTTATGAAGCTTCCAACCATCCGATTTTAGAAAAAAAAAGTGATGCATATCCGGAGAGGATGCGACAGATCGTAAATGCAGGACATATGGCAATCAATATAGAAAAAGACACATAATTTTAGAAAACTGATAATTTTTTCCAACATCAACGTATGGAAATCAAAAAAAAGAAAAACACACAAAAATTCACGAAACTGTTATTTTCTCCAACGTCGACATATAGTCATCAAAAAAGAAAAAGAAACAGAAATTCAGGAAACTGTTATTTTTTCCAACGTCGACATATGATCATCAATAAAAAAAAAAATCACAGAAATTCAGGAAACTGGTAATTTTCTCTGACTTCCTAGTTATTACAAGTATTATCATCTCTAACTTGATTTCTTTACCTCCAGGTAAAGATAATGGCATGTAGTTTATCAGCTCTATAAATTATGAAAACATTTAACTATATCTCGAGTCAGTCAATTAGGGTCCGTTTGGTAACAATTTACGTTTAGTCTTTCTTGTTTATAAAAACAAATTTGTGGAATAAACATGTTGGATAATTTTGATTTTGTTTATAAATTATCTAAACACTTTTAAAACAACATTGTAGCGGAAGCCTTTGAAACCAAAACATCGAAATGGTGTTTTAATGTTTATGTTTATATAAAAAAAAAGCTTGTTAACCTTTTTTTTTTTTATATATCTAAAATGGTTATTATTTTATTTTAATTAAAAAAGTGATGCTAAAAGTGAGAAAATGAAACTAAAAAATATATATATAAGACTTTTGCAAGATACAACGATAAAAATGTTGCAATTATAAAGTATAAAATGTCAAAAGTTCAAGTTCCCATAGGGAGGAACAAAATGAGTGTGTAATTTTTTTGAAAAAATAATTTTTTTTTAAAAAAATAATAATAATTATACTTTCTCATATTTCAAAATAGAAAGTCAAGAATTCAAATCTCTACGGTGGGGAAATGCATACAAGTTTAAACATGAAAAAAAATAATGAAATAACAATCATATGCGTTTATGAAGCTTCCAACCACCCGATTTAATAAAAAAATGTGATGCATATTCGGAGAGGTTGCGACAGACCGTAAATGCAGGACATATGACAATCAAAAAAAGAAAAGGACGCAATTTTAAAAAACTGATAATTTTCTCCAACGTCGACATATGAAAATCAAAATAGAAAAAGACACATTAATTCAGGAAACTGTTATTTTCTCCAACGTCGTCATATGGTTATCAGAAAAGAAAAACACAGAAATTCAGGAAACTTATAATTTTCTCCAACTTCCTAGTTATTACAAGTATTATCATCGCTAACGTGATTCTTTACTTCCGGGTAAAGAAAATAGCATGTAGTCTATCGACTCTATAAATTGCCAAAACATTTGACTATTTTTGGAGCCAGTCAATTAATTGACAGACTCGAGATATAGTTAAATGTTTTGGTAATTTATAGAGCCTATAAACTACATGCCATTTTCTTTACTTGGAGGTAAAAAAATCAACTTAGCGATGATAATACTTGTAATAAGTAGGAAGTTGGAGAAAATTATTAGTTTTTTGAATTTTTGTGTTTTTTTTTTATGACCTCGATGTTGGAGAAAATAACAGTTTACTCAATTTCTATATCTTTTTCTTTTTTTGATTTCCATATGTCGACGTTGGAGAAAATTATCAGTTTTCTAAAATTTTGTGTGTTTTTCTTTATTGATTGCCATATGTCCCGCATTTACAGTCTATCGCATCCTCTCATGATATGCATCACATTTTTTTCTAAAATTGAATTGTTGGAAGCTTCATAAATGCACACGATTGTTATTTCATTATTTTATTCTGTTTAAACTCGTATGCTTTTGCCCACCATAGAGATTTGAATTCTTGACTTTCTATTTTGAAATATGGGAAAGTATCATCATTATTATTATTATTGTTTTAAAATTTTCTTTGACAAAAAATTTACACACCCACTTTGTTCCTCCCTATGGAAACTTGAACTTTTGACCTTTTATATTTAATAATTCCAATATTTTTATGGTTGTATCAAATAAAAGTCTTATATATATATATATATATATATATATATATATATATATATATATATCTTTTCATTTTCTCACTTTTAGTTTCACTTTTTAATTAAAATAATATAATAACCATTTCAGATACAAAAAAAGGATTTTTTTAAAAATAATAATAAACATTAAAACACGTTTTCGGTGCTTATGTTTCAAAGGCTTCCGATACCGTGTTGTTTTAAATGTGTTCAGACAATTTATATACAAAATCAAAATCATTAAACATTGTTATTCCACAAATTTATTTTTATAAATAATAACCACTAAACATAAACTATTACCAAACGGACCCTAATGGACTTGGTCCAGAAATAGTACAAAGTTTCGGCAATTTATGGAGGCGATAGACTACATGCCAGTTTCTTTACCTGGAGATTAAAGAACCTATAATCAAATATATCTGTATGTTAAATAGGCAATGCAAAGTATAATTATATTTAGAAATATAAACAAAACTAGAAAGTTAAATAAAACAGACAATTATCAACCAACTTACATAATGATTGAATAATAAATTAAATTGAATCCGGACGTGTGTTTACTGTAAACACAATTTTCTTAAAAAAAATTTGTTCCTTTTTAGTGCTTAAAGTGATGAACAATTGCCACCCAAGATAGGACCGATTTATGATTCTAAAAAGTCAGCACGTCAATCTCTAGAATCATTCGAACACAACATGTGCAGTACTCGAACTATATATTTGTATATGCAGAGGTAGACGATATAAAATTATTTCAGTATGTTTTAATGTTATACATGACTAACTATATATAGAGCCAATTGTTACGATTTTTTTCAAAACAGACATGTTTGTTCGTGAAGAGTCATAATTATTCCAGAACAAACATGTTTGTTCTTGAAGAATATATCATAACTCTTTCAGAATAGGCATGTCTGTTTTTCAGACAACCACTGCTTAAGGCCATCTTTTATCGGAGGATTTTAAGAATCAATTTCTTATTCAATACTTAACGATTTTTGACAAATTGGATCCAAAATTTGCCCAAACAAAAAATCATCTAACAGAACCAAGTTAGCGATGATAATACTTGTAATAACTAGGAAGTTGGAGAAACTTAACTGTTTCTTGAAATTCTGTGTTTTTTTCTTTTTTGATGACCATATGTCGACGTTGTAGAAAATAACAGTTTCATGAATTTCTATGTTTTTTTTCTTTTTTGATTTCCATATGTTGACGTTGGAGAAAATTATCAGTTTTCTAAAATACTGTGTCTTTTTCTTTTTTGATTGTCATATGTCCTGCATTTACGGTCTGTCACATCCACTCCGGATATGCATCACATTTTTTCTTAAATCGGATGACTGGAAGCTTCATAAATGCACACGATTATTATTTCATTATTTATTATTTCATTATTTACATTTGCCCACAATAGAGATTTGAATTCGTGACTTTCTATTTTGAAATGTGAGAAAGTATTATTATTATTATAAATAAAATAATTTGACAAAAAATTTACACACCCACTTTGTTCCTCTCTATGAAAACTTGAACTTTCGACCTTTTTATTTTGAAAACTGAAAAAATACGTTAGATTACCATCCTGGTAGGAAATGCCACTAAATTACAATCATTGGTTGTTATTATTTTGTGATTTGGTTTTGCGTTGTTTATAAAAACTCTTGTTGGACAAAGAAAAAAAAAATGTTATTCACATTCCATAATAATTGTCACGCTTTCCTTTTTTAACATAAAATATGTGTTTAACTTTTTATTTTTCTTTTTTGAAATATTTCAAATTACAAAGTACTTTTTCAAATTGTCCTTGACTTTTGAAGAATTTTTTAAATCAATAATGTAAATATATATCTTTGTTGTGTTAATTTTATAATTATTGAGAAGGACAATGCATCAAATGCATATATTTTTTAGAAAATAAAATCGTAAAAGTACAACACCTACGTGAAAGTGAGGTATATTTAAGGGTTAAATACACTGACTTCCCATGTAGTTTGCCCTAATTATACCTAAGTGTTATGTTTGTCAAAAAAATTACACTCACCTCCCTCTTGTTTAAATATTGACTAAAATGCCCTCCATTTTATAAATGGTAAGTAACAACTATTTACAACTATTTTTAAATAATGGGAATATAATGATTATTTTAATATGTTAAAGGGAGGGTGAATGTAATTATTTTACAAACATAAGAAGTTAAGTACAATTATTTTATAAATATAACATTCGCTTGTAATTAAATCAAATATGAAAAAAGATCAGTGTATTAATTAGACCCTATATTTAATTGAGCTTACTAGTACATCCAATCAACAAAATTCTATTGTAGCGAGTACGAGGTGATCACGTGATTGAACGCTGTATTATACTGAAAAAAATTTTGATACAGTAATAAAATTGTTTTATTGTAAGCGAAAGATCACTCTCACATATTCGAAACACAAAAACATTTTCTCCAATATACTTCGAATAACATTTGATACATTCGACCATCCCATGATGCATTGCATTTGCATGAGCCAACATAACACGTGTACAAGGATTCCAACAATATTCAAAACTATTATTGGACACTAGAATATTTGCTTCCCTTGCGCACTACATGGCCTTGTTCATGGTCTAGAGCCAACTACACCACTCGTGGTTCAATCCAACTCACGTGTCCATCACGTGCTCATGAGCTCAGCACCACCGTCCATCTATCCACTCCTTCCAAAATTTAAAAAGGACACGTTTATGGTCCAAATCGCAAGTACCGTTGTTCGTTGTACTCGCGCGTGTGTTATTAATGACTTGTAGACGGTGAAATTGAGAGAGTGCAAAGTGATGATGTGTCAACAAGCTGGCCATCTGAATGGGTTGAGACACCATGTGGACACGAAGCCGACGATGTGGTCTTTTCAGATACCTTTTCCACTTGAGGACAAAGTGGGCCCACACAGTCCCCACCACTTCGCTTTTATCTCTCTTTGGGTCCCACGGAGTCCAATATGGGAATTTTGTACTATTCAATTTTAACCGCACATTCATCAGCCGCCACGTGTACAATCACAGCGCTTCTGATAACGTTATCTTGATTTGATTGGTTAATTGTTCCACGTGTCACCCTTGCATGGATGATTTGGATCGCCTTTTTTAAACCTAGTTTTTCATATTATTATAGAAAGAGTTGGTTCTAGACTTCTAGGGGTGTCCCGATCCGGGTCATCAAATTTGGGTGGGTGAGGTATTGGGTATTTGATATTTGATACCCATAATCCACCATCATCATCTATCGGGCAGGTTACAAAAATAAAAAAATTTAAATAATAAAAACTTTTAAATTATTTTGAAATACAATTAAATGTTTAGTTAAATGAGAGTTGGTGTTAAATTATATCCTGTAATCGCATTTTTCTGTCACTCTTTTACATTGTTAAAAAGTGTTTTTTAATCTACAATAGTAGCATAATTTCAAATAAAAAGAGGAGTTCAAAAATATTTGACGAAAAAGATTTATAGAAAAAAATATATTAAAATATCTCTGTCTTCAATAAGGATTTTGTTAAGGTGGGTATTTTTTTTGGTAAAATTAATGAATTTGAAATGTGTTAAAACATATAATTTGAGGAGAGATTGTTATTTTAGCATTAATCAAAATAATTTCACATTCTTGATGTATGTTTATGCAATAATTTTACATTTCATTTTGCGTGATCCTCATTCTGTTAATTGCTACAGCCAATCTATATATATATATAGAGAGAGAGAGAGAGAGAGAGTACAGACAACTTCTTGGAAGAATGTGGAAGAGTGTGGAATTGGGTGCGTCAGATTTTGAGGGCAGCGATTTGGGTGGCCACGGTTGTTTCTTTACTGTGATGTTGATGCCTTAGCACTTGCTTGAACTAACCAGACGTTCTTATGAATGGTTAATTAGGACTAATCAACAGGTTGGTTTTCTACTTTCTGTTCTTTTCCTTGGTAGTTTCACTGTGTGGTCATCTTCTTGTTTCTTCTTGTTTAGCTTTGGAAGGTAGTTAACATGAATAAATGATAACATCTACGTGTTATGAATTAGAGAAAGTGAGCTTATTTTAATCAAATCGACTTAAAATAGAATATACCCATTACCAAAAGAAGAGTGACAAACACTTGCCTCAGCTTATTTTATTTCTGCTCTCAATTTACACAGAGCCTCCCAATCTTTGAACATCACTTGATGCATGATATGTTTTCTGGGGTTTCATTTCATTGATATTATTTCTTTGGTGAGCTTTTACTGTATCCTTGGTGTCTGATACTTTATTTCATACCACAGAATTTGTTTTCTGTGTTCATTCTACAAAAGCCTCTTAAAGAGCTTCACTTGTTCAGGAACATAGGATTTTCTCTACTTGAGTTGGTTCTATTTGGTCAGTTGTTTTGATCTCTTTTCTGGGATTTTGCAATCTTTTCTCCAAAGGTGAATTGGGTTTTCTTTGAAAAGAGGATAGAATTGAACGTGTTTTGTATGATATAAGGCTAAACAGAAGGGAAAAGATTTTTTCAAGAGTCTTTTAAGAGCAAAAAACTCTACTTTTCTAGCTCAACATGACTGTTGCTTTATTATGGGTGGTGTCCCCCAGTTCTGAGGTCTCCAATGGCTTTGGGTTCCTCGAGTCGATCCGGGAGGGAAACCGGTTAGTAGATTCACCAAGGTTCAATGGTGGGGATCAAAATATGGTGTGTAATGGCAGACTCAAGAAGGGTAAGAAACAGAGGTGGAATTGTAGCTCTGTCTATGGTGATTTAAGGTATTCCTGCTTGGGTGGGTCAGGGTTTGAGAATGGAGGTAATTTCCCTGTGCTATCCAGTATGGTAGCAAACCCGGCCCACGAAATCGTGGTCACGTCGGAGCAGAAGGTTTATGATGTGGTTTTGAAGCAGGCAGCCTTGATGAAGAAGCCATTGAGGTCTAGTGATGATCTCGATGTGAAACCGGATATTGTTCTTCCGGGGACTCCGAGTGTGTTGACTGAAGCTTATGACCGGTGTGGCGAAATTTGTGCAGAGTATGCCAAGACATTTTACTTGGGTTAGCCTTATCTTATCTGTTGTTTAGTTAAACTGAATTTAGTTGATGGACCACTTTGAAATACTTTCTGGTTTATGTAACTGTTAGTATTATTATTAATTCTGGTTTGCCCATTTCAGGAACTCTGCTAATGACCCCTGAGAGGCGAAGAGCTATCTGGGCAATATATGGTGAGGCTCTATGGCTTGTAATTTACCTTGTCATGCAATGTTTTTAAGTTTAATTTTAATTTAATTCCTTGGTTATGCATTTCAAATAGAATTGAGATGCTAAAAGTAGTTTCTGATTCCATTTGGGATGAATGGCTTGCAGAATAATTCATGAAATGTAAGAAAACAAAGGAAAACCAGTTAAACTGAGAGAGCAGCTAAGAATATGAGTTGGAGCTGAATGAAAATGTGGTCTGGTGTTAATTGAATTAAATTATTCTTGCCTCTAATTGAATTAAATTATTCTTGCCTCTGTGATAAGCACATGATGTTTCACATTCAAGTTTTCTTGTCAAGGTGGGAGGATACATGCTGAATATTCAATCCTCGTATATATCCTTACCATAATAGTTCCCTTCTTTTGTTCAATTAGTGATGCGAAACGTGAATTATTTGACATGCTTGAATGCCTGTTTCCATGTGCACCACACATCGGTTGTCTACTTTTATATGGTTAACCAACTATTTCTTGTCAAAGCAGACGTAACGCTGTTAGTGGACCAGATGCACCAATAGAAATTTCCCACTAATGGAATCTTTGATCTCCACTTTGACTTTCTGAGTGTAATTGGCCATCTCTTTTCCCTTTTAATTTTTGATAATTTTGTGCTGTCCAACCAAGGAGAGAGAGAGAGAGAAGAGAGAGAGAGAGTTCATATTGTAATTAAAACTTTTTGCACTCCAGAAAAATTTCATATCTATTTTCACTCAAAACACAACAAAAGTTTTCAATAGTGCTAGTTAAATGATAATTTTTTATGTATGATACGGTAAAGATGTTGAGTTCAAGTGAGTATGCCAAGAAAGAATAATTTAGTTCATTTATGAAGCTCCCACTATAGTTCTCTGCTTTGAAGAAGTACGTCTATAGTTCTCTGCTTTGAAGAAGTACGTCATTATAATACATAATCAAAATAGTTATATATAATATGACAAGTATATAACTATTTTCTTCCTCGAAGTTAGGATTACTACTGCTATTTTCTCGAACATAAAGAAATTGTTTACAGTTTACACTACTATAGAAAGAAGAAAGGATTTCTGCTGATCAGTTAGTTTCATGTTAGGTTAACCTGAATACAGTAATGTTGAGACAACACACAAATTCAGACTCTATACATTTTCTGCCTGTTTTGTTGAGTTTAATTTTGACTACTTTCAAGCATATAATTCTCTAACTACTTTAGATGGTTAGGAATTTTTAAACTGTCTGGGTAAATAAAGGTTTTATTCAATTTATTAAAAAATGATCTGGAACTACAATGACAGTTTGAAACTTTTATCCTGATACCTGGAAAAATTTATTAAAGTTGCCATAATATCATGTGTGTGAATTCAATCCAAACAATATAAATTTCTCTTTTCTTTTGTTTCTTATGATTTTCTCTTTTATACAGTGTGGTGTAGAAGGACAGATGAGCTTGTTGATGGGCCCAATGCATCACACATAACACCTAAAGCTTTGGACAGGTGGGAGTCCAGGCTAGAAGATCTTTTTCAAGGACGGCCATTTGATATGCTTGATGCTGCTCTATCAGATACAGTTATGAAGTTTCCTGTTGACATCCAGGTTAGAAATTATTTAATTGGATTTTTTTTTTGGTAAGCTTATTTAATTGGTTTTGCATAACATTATAACATACCATCTTATGGAATCCTTCTCACATTTAACATGCTCTAGGCTACACCGCATGATGTCAGTTTTTTCATCATTTCTATTTTACCCTTACATCTACAAAATTCTTTTTTTCGATAATGCTCTTCAAACATTTTCTTTTTTCTCCCTTTTTGTGCGTGTGCGTGTGCGTGTGGGAGGGTGTATATGTGCTCCCAACCTGCAAAATTTCACTTATGAAGCCTTCTATGTTTTGCTCCATGTGTGAGGTCAAGATTCTATGCGCGACTAGTTACTGTAAAAGCTTAAGTCAATTGTTGGGTTTAATTTATTTATATATCATGAAATTGCTCCCTCTTTTTTACTCCCCCTCATGAGAGACAAATGTATGGCATATCAAGGAGGTGACAACATTTGATGACTTCACTAATCGATGACTCTTGCCTTCACTTTAAATCTTAGATGAAGCATAGTGCAAAGGTAATTTGGACTTAAATTCTCCACGTCTCATAAATAGGGAGACATGTATCTCATGAGCAATACCATCTTTGTTGGAAGAGTCATTACCCAGTGTGGTGACTATTCGAGGGTGCTGGGAGCAGTGGATTGGATACAAACATAACCTTTGACATATTTGCATAAAGTGGCTGCTCTCATGATTCAAACCTGCATTCTCATGCTTGATAATCTGAGCATTTAACCAGTGCATTAAGCAACGGCCTAGCCGTATCATCTTTATAAGCCTTTCTTTTTCCCTCAATACACTGCCGCATTTAGTTCTAGTACATATAAGAAGCCATTATACCTTGAATTAACGAGAGAACATCCTTGCCTAAATATTCTGTTCATATCTATGTAAATTTGCACTTCTCATCATGATTCTTGTTTTGATTGTTCATTATCTCGTTCTGGGGATTCAGCTCTTTTAAAAAAAAAAAATTCACGTCTTTCAATGCTTGGGAACACCTTATCAATTTTTTGTATATTTTCTTTTGCAGCCATTCAAAGATATGATTGAAGGGATGAGGATGGATCTTAAAAAGTCGAGATACAAAAACTTTGATGAGCTATATCTCTATTGTTACTATGTGGCTGGGACTGTTGGATTGATGAGTGTTCCAATTATGGGAATTGCACCTGAAACACAGGCAACAACAGAGAGCGTCTATAATGCTGCCTTGGCATTAGGAATTGCAAATCAGTTGACCAACATACTCAGAGATGTTGGAGAAGAGTAAGTACAGAGCTATCATTTTAAGCCTTAGTAGCATTGTTTCTAAACCACCATCCCAAAAGCCATAAAAGAGGTTCTTTCATGGATTGAATGCTAAAGGTTGTCCAACTCTTCAAGACCAAAAGTAACTTGGGTTGGTTATAAAATTGTGTTATCACCATGGAACGCTAGTGGACAATTAAAAGGACATATGTTGCGTCATAATATTTACATCGACATTGCAATCTAAAAAACTTGCAAGATTTTGATTTCTTTTTTCTATTTCCCTTTCCATCATTACAGTCAATTGAGGAAGTGCCAAAATTAAATTTATCACTGAAACCAAACATGCTCCCTGTGATGATAATTGCTCTGGAATTCTCTGCCTTTTCCTTCTCGTTATTCTTATATGGATGTTTTCCTCCAGTGCTAGAAGAGGACGGGTTTATCTACCACAAGATGAACTGGCACATGCAGGGCTCTCTGACGATGACATATTTGCTGGAAAGGTTACAGATAAGTGGAGGAAGTTTATGAAGAATCAAATTAAGAGGGCAAGGATGTTCTTTGACGAGGCGGAGAAAGGAGTAACAGAGCTCAGCTCAGCCAGTCGATGGCCAGTAAGTAGTCAGCTTTTTTTTTTTAATTATTATTCTAGCATTTATACTGTGAAACACCACAGAGCTCTTCTTTGGCTGTAGCAAGCTTCAGAAAACAAACTCAATAAATATTTCTCACTATTCACTTATACAATATGGGTTACTTTTAAATAGCTTATATAGACAGATGTATGGTATGAGATTATGATCATGTCATGCTACACTAATAAATCATATCATTTTACTTTCAATTTAGATTTAGTGATAGTGTTAATGGTATGGTATGACTATATTATGACACACAATACTTGAATGCCCATAATGCATTGGCATAATGCCATGCCATGCAGATTGACACCCTTTTCGATTGATAGCTATTCCAATCCATTTCAAGAATCAAATGTTTACACTTTTGCAGATTGAGTATATGCTAGCAAATGTGTCTGGGCTACCCTTTTTAAATATGAATGCACATTGATCATGGTTGTTGCAGGTGTGGGCATCCTTGCTGTTGTATAGCCAAATATTGGATGAGATCGAAGCCAACGATTATAACAACTTCACAAAGAGGGCTTACGTTAGCAAACCAAAGAAGATACTTGCATTGCCAATTTCATATGCAAAAGCTCTTGTTCAACCAGCAAGAAGGTCATCTGTTATGGTATCAAAATTCTAAAACTGATGAATTCTATAATTGAAGGCAAAAGAGGAGGAGTATGTATAGTAGAAGACTAGAAGTTGATGTAATGCAGTGCAAATTGGTTTCATCAAATATTAGAATAGCATTTTTTTTTTCTGCATTTTTTCAAGTTGATGCTTCATGAGATGGTTTCATGCCTCTGTGAGAGAACTTTCAGATCATCACCATTATTGATGTGGTAAAAGTTCTGATCTCAAGCGTTATACATGTGTTAGTCTGTTGGAAGGTAGTCACTTTATATAATTTCATTTTAAATTGTAAAAACCTCAATGAAAGAGACATTTTAATTAAATAATAAAGATAAAAAAGTTGTTTTTAAAATATGACAAGACTGAATTAGTTTTGAATATATCACTTCTATTGATTGTGGTGATATGTTTATATAGAAGGTTACAATCAAATCCCATAGCTTTAGGAATACAATCAAATCCCCTAAATCTAGGATGTGGGACAACTTACAGAATGTGTAATTTTAATATTTAAATCATTTCGACACGTGTGGTCTTTTTTGATCTAATATATATTTTAATTTTAATTATCAGAGCGTATTGAGATTCGAATTTAGGACTTTACCTACTCTTATACCATGACAAGCCTGAATTAACTTTGATTATATTAATTCTATTGATTAATTAACGTGATATGTTTTTATATATATACAAGGTTACAATCAAATCTTCTAAAGTCAAATTAGGAGATTACAATCAAATTTCCTAAATCAAATCTCCAAAATGTAAGATGTAATAAAGCAAGAAAAAAAAAAATAGAAAGTCCTATAAAATCTTTATCAAAATATAATTTTTGACAAAATTTTATTGTAAAAGATGTGATTCTGACAGTCTGACATCATTGAAAATATTTATAAAAAAAAGAATTAGTCCAAAAAGATAATTTCTGATGAATCAAAACTGAAATATTTTTAAAAGAAAAAGCTATCATGAGGGGCTCTCTCATATCATTCCTCAAAAGTAAAAGTGGCTCGATTGATATGAAGTTGTATTTATTGGCTTTTAGCTTGGCGGGAAAAGAAAAAGGATCTTTAATTAATTTAATGAAATAATCGGTCCGTGTGAAATATTCAAAACCATCTAATCGAATATCATGAAGTTCAAATTAAAAGTATTTATGATAAAAACAGACTATTGTTGACACAAAAACTGGTCGGCTAGTTCCTCTTTGGATGGAGTATGAAAATATATGGTATAAAAAATTCATCAGAGTGATATAATACAACAATAAAAAAAAAACGACACAATATAGATACTGTATAGATACAGTGATATAATAAAATAAAAAATAAAAATAAAGATACGATAGAATTCAACAATAAAAATTTAGTAAATTACATTTTTATATATACAAAAAAATATGTTTTGATAATTTTTTTATAATATTATGAATCTAAATACAATCATTAATATGTTCTATTTAAAGAAGCAATTAAATATGACACAAGCTAGAGCTCGTTTCATCACTAGTCATCACCAAATAAATCTTCACCGAAGCATGGATACGGACGAAATGAGAAGTATACAATGATACGATAAATACTTAAAGCATAATTTGCATGTATAAATTTTGTAAAAATTCATGCTATATATCTCAATACTTCTTTTTTAAATAAATTTTAAACGTTTCTTAACAATCATATTATTGTTGGAAAGTTATATTTTAATATTCAAAATTTGTAAAAAATGTCTTTCGAAGTATCTGAAAAGTATCGAATACGTGTACATGATTGAAGTATCTGAAAAAAATCGAATACGTGTACATGAAGTATCTAAGAAATATCGGAGATACGTTAGAAATAAAAATATATATTTTAAAATTATGGATACATTTAGAAAGTATCGGACATATATCTGAAAATATTTAAGGAGTATTGACATCTAATATATGAGAAGAATCTCATCATTATGTATTTAATATATATTGTAAGATTCATTATACGTGTATAACACGTATCACTCAAATTCATTCGGTATATTTACACCAGACATAACGTAAATGTTCTCCGCCTAAAACTATAGGGTAAGTGCATGGAAATTGAGCACATTGTGAGTCAACTTATTTTCCCTTTCACCAACCGGTTGATGGCAGCATGTGACAACCCCCAAAAGTCAAAACCCACCATGCTCAGAATTTTAAAAAAATGAAGAAAACCAATAAAAACAAAAACAGTAACACAACAACATATGAGAAAACGTTACTTTGTTGGAAAAAAGCAGTAGCATCATCACATGATCCAACCCCCATGGTGGTTTGCTGGTAAATTAAATAGACGATCTACCCACAATCCAGAATTCAGAAGCCCATACAGAAAATTTTCTATTTAAGAGGATGGATCTTCACTGACTTTGTTAGACATCAGGCGCATTATATATTTTTATATATACATATATTATTGTATATTCATATATATGCATTGGTAGTGCTTGGGAAGATGGTGGTTAAAGTGTATGGTGCAGCTAAGGCCGCTTGCCCACAGAGGGTGATGGCTTGCCTTCTGGAGCTGGGAGTAGATTTTGAGCTTATACATATTGACCTTGAATCTGGAGAGCACAAAAGTCCAGAGTTCCTACTTAGACAGGTGAGAATGAGATGAGTTCATGTCCATATATATATATACACACACACTAGTATACGTCCGTGTGTATGACACTAAATGCACTTAGAATTATAACTGTAGAATTAGATAGAGTAATTTTAGACCTTAGACAGACAAAAACATTTCAAACCAAACTTAAATGTAGCGTAAATGTGTGCACTTGCTTCAATAATGGAAGATCACAGTCATTAATTGCTGACATAGTGCACAAATTTCTAGTCATCACACACATGCACATTCAATTAAGTGCATGCGTGGACTCGGATTTGACGGTCGTGCACGGGGAGATGATGGTGATCACTTCATACACAGTGAAGTCGACTCTATATGTGAGGACCATACCCTATGTAGAGAGAAGATATACAATATACCTGGTGTAACCTACTCAATACAAATAAATATTGAATGTACCGGTGATATATGCATCCAATCTGCCTCTTATTTATCTACTTTTTATTGAAACCGATTAAAGAAAAATGATATCGTGCAAGCGGGTTTGTGGTTCTTCATGGCTGTTATTTATCTGTTCTGTTATTCTTTTTAATATGAATTAATTCATTATTTTGTAGCCATTTGGACAAGTTCCAGCCATAGAGGATGGCGATTTCAAACTTTTCGGTAAGAACATGAACAACCATATGCTCTTATTAAATATTGACTAAGAGTCGGTGTTGGACATTATTTATTGAAGCCGCATAAAATAACATTACTCTTCTCCTAATCATAACGTCTTTTTGATATATCATGCATGTATAATTAATCTATATATATATATATATGGACAGTATGTAACAGAAGTCTTTTTACTTGGTACATGTTTGGTTTACATTTTCCTCAGAGTCCAGAGCAATCGTCCGTTACTATGCAGCCAAGTATGCCAACAAAAGCCCCAACCTACCAGGAACCACCTTGGAGGAGAGAGCTCTAATTGATCAATGGCTTGAAGTGGAAGCACACAACTTCAACGACTTGGTTTACACTCTGGTGTTTCAGCTTGTGATCCTCCCCGGGATGGGGCAGCGCGGCGACTTGGCATTGGTCCAAAGCAGCGAGAAGAAGCTCGAGAAAGTGCTCGACATGTACGAGCAGAGGTTGTCGAAGAGCAAGTACCTTGCTGGAGACTCCTTCTCGCTCGCCGACCTCAGCCACCTTCCGGGCACTAGGTACCTCGTGAATGAGGCTGGGTTGGGCCACTTAGTGACAGAGAGGAAGAATGTGAATAAGTGGTGGATGGATATTTCAAGCCGCCCTTCTTGGAAGAAAGTAGTGAAAATGATGGATTGACTTGTTCTCAATGCATGGTTGCTTGGTTAATTGCCTAAGGTTAACTTGGTGTTTTGAGTTGAAAATGAAGTTGTGGGTACCTTTTTTCTTGCAAGAATTATGGCAATTTATATAAAAAAAATCCATCAGTGTTGTTCGGATGATAGTATCTCAATGTTATTATCGAAAAGTTTTGATTTTGATTTCAGCAATATTCGTGATTTGCGAATGACCATCTTATTAATCATCAAGAAATACTAAAGAAAAATAAAATAAAATTATCGATCATATATATATATATAGATATATATAACACAAGAGAAATTAATCTTGATTCTTGATCGAACATATATATATTATTATTTTTATATAGAATTTGGTCATGTCAAACTATATAGCAAGTGCATGAAAATTGGAATGCTAAAATGTCCAAAATTTATATAAGAATAATAATTTATAGTTCGACATCAGACTAAATCGAGTCTGATTAGTGTGAATAAGAGTGAAAGTAGTAAGCTACACCATATAATATCATGCGATGAATTTTACACTTAATTCACATTATCACATTTTTGAATGATTTGAATTCAGAGTACATAACATTAGTCTTTGTATAACTACCTAACTATTCTTAGAATCTTAAAAATTTGCGTGGCATGGCATATTTTGAAGCACTTATTTTCCCTTTCACCAACCGGTTGATGTCAGCATGTGACAACCCCCACAAGTCAAAACCCACACCATGTCCAGAATTTTCAACAACGAAGAAAACGAATAAAAACAAAAACAATATGAGAATGTTATTTTGTAGGAAAAAGTACCCCCACGTGACCCATGGTGGCTCGCTAGTAAAATAGACGATCTACCCACAACTGATCCAGAATTAAGAAGCCCAAGCCCATACATGATTTTTGCTATTTAAGAGGATGGATCTCCAATACTGATGATTACTGACTTTGCTAGGCATCAAAGGTCATCATATATATATATATACACACACACACAATTACATATATAATATATTTGCTGGGAAGATGGTGGTTAAAGTGTATGGTGCAGTTAAGGCCGCTTGCCCACAGAGGGTGGTGGCTTGCCTTCTGGAGCTGGAAGTCGAGTTTGAGCTTATACTTGTTGATCTTCAATCTGGAGAGCACAAAAGTCCGGAGTTTTTACTTCGACAGGTGAGAGTTCTAGCTGCTCACATATATATATATATATATGTGTGTGTGTGTGTGTGTGTGGGTGCCGCGCATATACAAAGGAAGATACATAGTTATTGCAAACATAGCGTACAAATTTCAAATGATCACACATACACATGCACGTTCAATTAAGTGTGTTCTGCAAAGGCTTCTTTCAGAACAAAGAAAAGAACATAGAAGGACTAGTCGTGACATATATATACACACATATATGTTCATGACAATTGTCTAATGTAGTAAAAATCATGGTGCTAAATGTTAGAATACATATGTACTCAATCCACCTCTTATAATCTACTTTTCATTGAAACCAACTGAAAAAAAATGAAATCGTCAGTGTGGATTTTTATTTATCTGATTTGCTATTGTTTTTAATATGAATTTATTCATTATTTTGTAGCCATTTGGACAAGTTCCTGCCATAGAGGATGGCGATTTCAAACTTTTCGGTAAGATCATCAATCATTTCAACCATTTGTATCTGCAATTTCACAAATTTGAAGCACAAATTTGGGTTGCCAAGTTTGAATTTTTCTGGTTTAGCAAGTGGCCACTTGATTATTGAGAAATTAAGTTTCTGTGAACATAAAATATTCATTTAATCCTCAACATCAGCAAATTATTTTTTAAGAGCATGGATAATGTTCTGTCTTAATATATATATATATATATATATATATATATAACAAAAATGTATTTGATGTGGGCCTATCGTGAGGACCTTAAAGTGGTTACTAGACGGTGGACAAAGTTTCGCCATCAAAAGGTCATCTTATGAGAGAGCACATGTGTTTACATAACTTATACTTAGGTACAATCTTCTAGAAAATTTAAGTGATAAATTATAGAGAAAAAACTGAATAATTATAAACAATAAGGAATGAAAAAATGAAGCTAGAATAAAAGATTAGGAAAAAATAATCATTAATGTTACTTTATATTAATAATTTAAATATTAAAATACTTTTCTTATGAAATAACAATATGAAACAATTTTTAAATGGAACACGTGACATATTATCATTATACAGTCGTATTGGATGAAAATAAGTATTGTTGATGAAGTTGTGTAATACTTTATATTATGCATGTAAAATCTGAATAGTATGTGATATAACTTATATAAGTCATTTTACTTATTCCATGTTTGGTTTACATTTTCCTCAGAGTCCAGAGCAATTGTTCGTTACTATGCAGCCAAGTATGCCAACAAAAGCCCCAACCTACTAGGAACCACCTTGGAGGAGAGAGCCCTAATTGATCAATGGCTTGAAGTAGAAGCAAACAACTTCAATGAATTGGTGTTCAATCTGGTGCTTCAACTTGTGGTCCTCCCCAGTATGGGGGAGCAAGGCGACATGGCATTGGTCCAAAGCAGCGAGAAGAAGCTTGTGAAAGTGCTCGATGTGTACGAGCAGAGGTTGTCGACGAGCAAGTACCTTGCCGGAGACTCCTTCTCCCTCGCGGACCTCAGCCACCTTCCCGGAATGAATTATATCACGAATAAGGTTGGGTTGGGGCACTTGGTAAAAGAGAGGAAGAATGTGAATGAGTGGTGGATGGATATCTCAAGCCGCCCTTCTTGGAAGAAAGCAATGAAAATGATGGGTTGACTTGTTCTTTAAAGTCGAGGAGTTGAACAAAATTCCTTAACCGAACACTATTAATTAATTATATATGCATAATATAAGAAATTCAGATTGCTTCCGCATATATAACTGCATATGTATAACCAATTAAAAGTGTCCGGTCAAGAAATTATGCTCAACTTCTTGACTTAAGTAACACTACTCTTTGGCATGTAATTTATTTACCAATAAACAAGTCGGACTGTTTCCGTATATATAACTGCATATGTATAACCAATTAAAAGTGTTTGGTCAAGGAATTCTGCTCAACTCCTCGGCTTAAGTAGCATTACTTTTTTATGTGCAATTTATGTACCAATAAACAAGATTTAAATAAAATGTGTTGTTGTTGTTGGGCTAATTACTTTCATGTTGCGTTTTGACCTTTGAACTAATTAATTTCCTTAATTTCAAAGACAAAAGAGACAATTTGATACTCCCAAGCATAACTTTAATTGAATTTACCGTTTCATGAATTACATAGGGTTTGGATTAAGGAAGTTAGAAGGAAAATGTAAAAAAAGAAAGAAAATGTGAGAGGAGGTCCAAGAGGGTTCTTAATTAATCACTAAAAGGCTCATTTTTCTTCTCTCCCAAAATTTGGGGGAAATGAATTGATAGGAGATTACTGATTATGTGTTTTGTGTCTATTGTACATATATACAATATATAAGGTAAAAGACACTGACCTTCCCTGAGGTTTGGCCTAATTACATGCAAGATCAAACTAATGAATTTTATTACAATGACCTCTCCTGAGGTTTGCTCCGTTAGACAAAGACCACCCTCCGTTCAAAATTCTGTTAGTTTTATCAAAAAAATTATGGTAAATTACACTGACCTCCCCTGAGGTTTGGCCTAATTACACCCATCATCAAACTAATTGATTTTGTTACAATGACCTCCACTGTAACAGAAATGAACTAACCGACGTCAGCTTTTGGGTGAAATATTTATTTTACCCTTAATATTATATTAATATAAAAATTAAAATATTTATATGTATAAAATGAGATTTTTGCTCATCTAATATAATAATATTTACTATATTATATATATAGTAAATATTATTATATATATGTGTATGTGTGCGCACAACCCTAGCTGCCATTATCACTCCCATCGACACCACACTAAGATCACCGTCATGCCACATACCAGTCCCACCACTCACAGCTGACATGCTGTGAACCACCACTAGCTGAGCCACCACAACCATCATGCACAACCCTAGTTGCCATGACCACCACCATGCTCCCACCATGTAAATATTATTATATCATATGGACAGAAGTGTCATTTTATATATATAAATATTTTAATTTTTATATCAATATAATATTAAGGGTAGAATAGGCATTTCACCCAAAAGTTAATGTCGGTTAGTTTATTTATGTTACAGGGGAGGTCAGTATAACTTACCATAAATTTTTTTGACAAAACTAACAGAATTTTGGACGGAGGGGAGTCTTTGTCTAACGGAGTAAACCTCAGGAGAGGTCATTATAATAAAATTTTGATACCGGGTGTAATTAGGTCAAACCTTAGCGGAGATCAATGTATTTTACCCCTATATATAATATGGTCTTATGGAGGTTAGGCTAATAGAAGGCTCTTTGGGTCCCTTGGGCCTTTCTTTTGCTGTTTTGGGCTTCTAGCAATGTAAGCCCACACGGGCTCTTCTCCCTTTTTTTGCAGGCCTTGGGGTATGCCCCAAATATACTATATTTGTACATTCTTTCCTTTTATCTATACATTCCCACTTATTTATCGAAAATAATAATAATAATAAGTTAATTCTTCTTTTATAACATACAAAACAGTCAAAGATTATGTTGTCTGAAGGTACAAAACTTCACCTTTGTGAATGATCTTGTTTAGCATATGAAGATTACCTTAATCACTTTGCCTAATTGATTCAAACTATGGATTTCAAACATATGTTGTAGAATATTAAGATTTTCACTGTGGCAAGAAAAGACTTTCCCGTTTCACCTCATATTTTGAAAGTCGAAAGTTCAAATTATCTTAAGATCACTTTTATGAAATATTTTCAGGTGCATGCGGGATGGAGGGACCTCATGTACCCATGAGGTGGTGTAAGAGGCCCTACACCACCTAGTCCACACACACAAAAAAAAAAAAAAATTAAGAAAATATTTTGTAAGAACATAATATCTATTGGAGTCGCACAAAAAAAATGACTTCTTAACTCGAGAGAGAGGTTGTGGGCCCCTACCACTGTCCGAATGATGGGGCTCACACCTCCTCTCTCACGTTCAACCTTCGGAGTTCATGTATCAAATTTTTAATTATCTTTATTGAAGTGTAGATACTTCTCAACTCAAAGAGAGAGGTTGTGGGCCGCACCACTACCCTGTTGATGGGGCCACACCTCCTCTCTCACGTCCAACTTTCGAAGTTCATAGGCCAAATCTTTAATTATATTTATTGGAGTGTAGATAGGCTGTGCAGATATATGAAATGTGGTGCTTCAAGCTTATATTTGAATTGGGATCAATGGTGCAACATTAGAGCTTCATAAGACTTGGGCCCAACCCAATAAATACACCGTAGTTTTTAGTTAGTAAATAAGCTCAGAAGTAATGAATATTGGATCCCTCTACAGCTACAATCAACTTCATATGGACGTTTATTAAACTCCATATTGATCATAAATATGATTCCAAACCTTCAATAATTAAGTATGCAATGCACTTTTCAATGGATCGGATTGAGCCGATAATGAGGTTATGAATTGAAACATTTAATTCAATAATGTGTTAGTAATTTGAATCAGTATAGTTGAGTTCGATAATAAGCCGATTCGATATATATATATATATATATATATATATATATATTGTATTTAATACTATAATATATAAATATGGTATTTAATATTTATATATTGTTAAAATATTTTTTAATCATTATTTTCTTTTTCTTCTCCCCTCTTTTTAATTTCTCTTTATTGTTTATTTTTTAATAAAAAATCAAATACCTATTTTTTATTTATATTTTATTTTTCTTTTCTAGCTTCTCTCTTTCTAATGCTAATCTCTTTTAACATTAATTTTTTAACAAAAAAATTATATCCTTTTCAAATCTAATATTCGATTTATGACAAACTGAACATAAATTTAATTATAAATAATTTGCTAAGTTATCGGATTGAATTAAATATAACCCTTATTAAATTCGGATCGAATCGGAATTCAGTCGGTTTATAGATCTAATTGATTATCCGACAACTCTCTTGGAATCTCGGATAAAGCTCGTGTTAAAGAATCACATCTAGGAAGGCTAAACACGTGGAAACTGGACTAAGAAAGGCCAAAAATGAACAAACTTTTACTTATTTATATGTGTACCTACCAACAATATAGTACTTGAATATTTAATCCTTTACGCTCCAATCAACTTCGTATGGCGGTTTTATTAAAATCCACATTTTATCATAAATATGATTCCAATCTTTTAATAAGTAAGCAATGCCAATTGATTATCTGCTAATTCCGAGGGAAAACAACGTGCTAAAGACCGAATCAAGAATATAACAAGAACTACAACAGAAAATGTAAATATGTCACATAAGAAGAATACAAAGATTTACGTGGTTTACCATCAAGCGGTAAAGATTTTGTGAAAGATTTCACTATACAAAAATCAAGAAATTACAAGTTTCAGCTTTCAAATTTTCACTATACAAAAATCAAGAAATTACAAGTTTCAGCTTTCAAATATTAACTCACTTTCGTGGTGTTCTCTCGTACCGCATTTCAAATCCTAAACGCCCTTATATACTAAGCTACAAGAGAATGCTACTAGGTCAACTTGCAAGAGAAAAAATTGATCAAAATTTTTTCGATCAAAACTAAGTTGTCAAAACAAAATTCGGTCTACAACATCACAAATCTCCAACTCAACAACTGCAAACACAAATATAGTAGTCATCATATCGATCGAATTCCTTGATGTCCGAATCTTCCACATTGCAATAGCACTCTGTGCAATCACATCTCTAATGAAGTGCAACCTAATTTCAATGTGCTTAGTCCTTTTTTGAAACATCTGATTTTTAGTTAGAACATGACACTCAGGTTATCGCAAAACACAGTCATATCGTCTTGTTGCAAGTCCAGACCACCAACCAATCTTCCTAACTATATGGCTTCTTTCAAGCTTACATACACAACACGACTCGATCCGAAATAAAATTCAGACTACGACATCACATTTATAATACCTCCATCCATTGCTAGGTGATTATTTTTTATTAGCTACATAAGTAGTGAGTGTTTGTTAAATTAGAATTTGGTCCTGCAGTGTCAAACTATATAGCAAGTGCATGAAAATTGGAATGCTAAAATGTCCAAAATTTATATAAGAATAATAATTTATACTTCGAGATCAGACTATAGTGAGTATGATTAGTGTGAGTAAGAGTAAAAGTAGTAAACTTCACCGTATAATATCATGTGATGAATTTTAGGACTTCATTCACATTACCACATTTTTAAGTGGTTTGAATTCAGAGTACATAACATTACTCTTTGTATGGTTAACCACCTAACTATTTTCAGAATCTTAAAATTTTGCATGGCAAGGCATATTTTGAAGCACTTATTTTCCCTTTCACCAACCGGTTGATGTCAGCATGTGACAATCCCCAAAAGTCAAAACCCACACCATGTCCAGAATTTTCAACAACGAAGAAAACGAATAAAAACAAAAACAATATATAACACAAAAACATATGAGAATGTTATTTTGTAGGAAAAAGTACCCCACGTGACCCATGGTGGCTCGCTAGTAAAATAGACGATCTACCCACAACTGATCCAGAATTAAGAAGCCCAAGCCCATACATGATTTTTGCTATTTAAGAGGATGGATCTCCAATACTGATGATTACTGACTTTGCTAGGCATCAAAGGTCATCATATATATATATATACACACACACACAATTACATATATAATATATTTGCTGGGAAGATGGTGGTTAAAGTGTATGGTGCAGTTAAGGCCGCTTGCCCACAGAGGGTGGTGGCTTGCCTTCTGGAGCTGAAAGTTGAGTTTGAGTTTATACTTGTCGATCTTCAATCTGGAGAGCACAAAAGTTCAGAGTTTCTACTTCGACAGGTGAGAGTTCTAGCTGCTCATATATATGTGTGTGTGTGTGGGCACGCACGCATAGACAAAGGAAGATACATAGTTATTGAAAACATAGTGCACAAATTTCAAATGATCACACACACACATGTCTGTTCAATTAAGTGTGTTCTGAAAAGGCTTCTTTCAGAACAAAGAAAAGAACATAAAATGAATAGTCAATCACTAGTCGATCGTGACATATATGTATATATATACACACATATATATGTTCATGACAATTGTATAATGTAGTAAAAGTCACGGTGCTAAATGTTAGAATACATATGCATTCAATCCACCTCTTATTATCTACTTTTCATTGAAAGCAACTAAAAAAAATGAAATCGTGACTGCGGATTTTTATTTATTTGATTTGTTATTGTTTTCAATATGAATTTATTCATTATTTTGTAGCCATTTGGACAAGTTCCTGCCATAGAGGATGGCGATTTCAAACTTTTCGGTAAGACCATCAACCATTTCAACCATTTGTATCTGCAATTTCACAAATTTGAAGCACAATTTTGGGTTGCCAAGTTTGAATTTTTCTGGTTTAGCAAGTGGCCGCTTGATTATTGAGAAATTAAGTTTTTGTGAACATAAAATACTCATTTAATCCTCAACATCAGCAAATTATTTTTTAAGAGCATGGATAATGTTCTGTCTTAATATATATATATATATATATATATATATATATATAACAAAAATGTATTTGATGTGGGCCTATCGTGAGGACTTTAAAGTGGTTACTAGACGGTGGACAAAGTTTCGCCATCCAAAGGTAGCCTTCTGAGAGAGGACGAGTGTTTACATAACTTATACGGAGGTACAATCTGTTAGAAAATTTAAGTGATAAATTAAAGAGAAAAACTTGAATAATTACAAACAATAAGGAACGAAAAAATGAACCTAGAATAAAAGATTAAGAAAAAATAATAATTAATTTTACTTTATATTGATAATTTAAATATTAAAATATTTTTCTTACTAAATAACAATATGACAATTTTTTAAATGGAACACGTGACATATTATCATTATACAGCCGTATCGGATGAAAATAAATATTGTTGGTGAAGTTGTGTAGTACTTTATATTATGCACGTAAAATTTGAATAGTATGCGATATAACTTACATAAGTCATTTTACTTATTCCATGTTTGGTTTACATTTTCCTCAGAGTCCAGAGCAATTGTTCGTTACTATGCAGCCAAGTATGCCAACAAAAGCCCCAACCTACTAGGAACCACCTTGGAGGAGAGAGCCCTAATTGATCAATGGCTTGAAGTAGAAGCAAACAACTTCAATGAATTGGTGTTCAATCTGGTGCTTCAGCTTGTGGTCCTCCCCAGTATGGGGGAGCAAGGCGACATGGCATTGGTCCAAAGCAGCGAGAAGAAGCTTGTGAAAGTGCTCGATGTGTACGAGCAGAGGTTGTCGACAAGCAAGTACCTTGCCGGAGACTCCTTCTCCCTCGCCGACCTCAGCCACCTTCCCGGAATGAATTATATCACGAATAAGGTTGGGTTGGGGCACTTGGTAAAAGAGAGGAAGAATGTGAATGAGTGGTGGATGGATATCTCAAGCCGCCCTTCTTGGAAGAAAGTAATGAAAATGATGGGTTGACTTGTTCTTTAAAGTCGAGGAATTAAACAAAATTCCTTAACTGAACACTATTAATTGATTCTATATGCATAATATAAGAAATTCGGATTGCTTCCTCATATATAATTGCATATGTATAACCAATTAAAAGTGTCCGGTCAAGGAATTCTGCTCAACTTCTCGACTTAAGTAGCACTACTTTTGGTGTGCAATTTATGTACCAATAAACAAGTCGGACTGTTTCCGTATATATAACTGCATATGTATAACCAATTAAAAGTGTTTGGTCAAGAAATTTTGCTCAACTCCTCGGCTAAAGTAGCATTACTCTTTGGTGTGCAATTTATGTACCAATAAACAAGATTTAAATAAATGTGTAGTTGTTGCTGGGCTAATTACTTTCATGTTGCGTTTTGACCTTTGAACTAATTAATTTCCTTTAATTTCAAAGACAAAAGAGTCAATTTGATACTCCCAAACATAACTTCAATTGAATTTACTCTTTCATCAATTACATAGGGTTTGGATTGAGGAAGTTAGAAGGAAAATGTAAAAAACAGAAAGAAAATGTGAGAGGAGGTCCAAGAGGGTTCTTAATTAATCATTTGAAGGCTCATTTTGCTTCTCTCCCAAAATATGGGGGAAATGAATTGATAGGAGAATATTGATTATGTGTTTTGTGTCTATTATACATATCTATATTATATTTAAGCTTGGAAAATATGTCAAGCTATCAACGGCCCACAATTATTTCATCTAATGGTCACGGAGATGAGTATACGATAGTGCCGTAGGCACGAATATACACTAGTATACTATATATAATATGGTCTTATTATGGAGGTTAGGCTAATAGAAGTCTATTTGGGTCCCTTGGGCCTTTCTCTTGCTGTTTTGGGCTTCTAGCAATGTATGCCCACATGGGCTCTTGTCCCTTTTTTTGCAGGCCTTGGGGTACGCCCCAAATATACTATATTTGTACATTCTTTCCTTTTATCTATACATTCTCACTTATTTATCGAAAATAATAATAATAATAATAATAAGTTAATTCTTCTTTTATAACATACAAAACAGTCAAAGATTTTGTTGTCTGAAGGTACAAAACTTCACCTTTGTGAATGATCTTGTTTAGCATATGAAGATTACCTCAATCACTTTGCCTAATTGATTCAAACTATGGATTTCAAACATATGTAGTAGAATATTAAGATTTTTACCGTAGCAAGAAAAAACTTTCAAATTATGAGGTGAAATGTGAAAGTTGAAAGTTTGAATTGTCTTAAGATCACTTTTATGAAAAAATTTCAGGTGCATGCGAGACGAAGGGACCTCATGTACCCAGAGGTGGTGTAAGAGGCCCCACACCACTTCGTCCAAAAATAAATAAATAAATAATTTAGAAAGGATTTTGTAAGAACATAATATCTATTGGAGTGGCACTAAAAATATGACATCTCAACTCAAGAGAGAGGTTGTGGGCCCTTACCATTGTCCGATTGATGGGGCTCACACCTACTCTCTCACATCCAACAATTAGAATTCAGAAGTCAAATTTTTAATTATCTTTATTGAAGTGTAGATACTTCTTAACTCGAGAGAGACGTTGTGGGCCCCACCACTGCTAGATTGATGGGGCCCACACCTTCTCTCTCACTTCAACTTTCTAAGTTCATAGGCCAAATCTTTAATTATATTTATTGGAGTGTAGATAAGTTGTGCAAATATATGAAATGTGGTGCTTAAAGCCTATATTTGAATTGTGATCAACAGTGAACATCTAGGAAGTACGGATACTTTTACAAGAGTAACGTACCCGTATCGGATACTTATCGGATACGGATACTCGTAGATACTTATCCGATACTTCCTAAACGTATCCATAATTTTAAAATATATATTTTTATTTCTAACACGTATCCGATACTTCTTAGATACTTTGACCATGTATCCGATACTTTTCAAATACTTCACAACACATTTTTAACAAGTTTTGAACATTAAAATGTACAATAATATCATAGTATAATTGTTAAGAAAATTTTAAATTTATTTAAACAAGAACTATTGAGATATACATCATAATTTAATATAAAATTTATTTATGCAAATTTTGCAATATGATTCGTAACTCTTATTTTGTTTGTTAATCAATATATTTTATAAAAAAATGTTAATAATTCTATTTTTTGTATATATAAAAATATAATTTGTTATTTTTATATTACCGTATCCTGCCGTACCCGTATCCTATTTTTTTGAAATTTATCATATCGTCGTATCCGTATCGTATCGTACCCGTATCCGTATTCGTGCTTCCTAGGTGAACATTCTAGACTGTTTAATGAATCTAAAAGAGATTCAGAAGACTTGGGCCCAACCCAATAAATACACCGTAGTTTTTAGTTAGTAAATGAGCTCAGAAGTAATGAATATTGGATCCCTCTACAGCTCCAATCAACTTCATATGAATGTTTATTAAACTCCATATTAATCATAAATATGATTCCAAACTTTCAATAATTAAGTATGCAATGCGCTTTTCAATGGATCGGATCAAGCCAATAATTAGGTTATGAATTGAAACATTTAATTGGATAATGTGTTAGTAATTTGAATCCGTATAGTTGAGTTTGATAATAATCCGTCCGATCTATATAATATAAATATATAATATAGCTTTTATATATATATATATATATATATATATATGGTATTTAATACTATAATATATAAATAAGGTATTTAATATTTATATATTATTAAAATATTTTTTAATCATTATTTTCTTTTTCTTCTCCCCTCTTTTTAATTTCCTCTTTATTTTTATTCTTTAATAAAAAATCAAATACCTACTTTTTATTTACATTTTATTTTTCTTTTCTAGCTTCTCTCTTTTATTGCTAATGCTAATCTCTTTTAACATTAATTTTTTAACAAAAAAATTATATCTTTTTCGGATGTGATATTCAATTGATAACAAATCGAACATAAATTTAATTATAAATAATTCGTTAAGTTATCAAATCAGATCGAATTAAATATAATAACCCTTATCGAATTCCGATCGAATCCAAATTCAATCGGTGTATATATCTAATTGATTATCCGACAACTCTCTTGGAGTCCAGGATAAAGCTCGTGTCAAAGAATCAGATCTAGGAAGGCTAAACATGTGGAAACTGGATTAAGAAAGGCCAAAAATGAACAAACTTTTACTTATTTATGTGTACCTACCAACAATATAGTACATGAATATTTAATCCTTCTACGGCTCCAATCAACTTCATATGGCAGTTTTATTAAAATCCACATTTTATCATAGATATGATTCCCAATAAGTATGCAATGCCAATTGATTATCTGCTAATTCTGTTGGAATCTAGGGAAAACAACATGCTAAAGACCGAATCAAGAACATAACAAGAACTACAACAGAAAATGTAAATATGTCATATAAAAAAATATAAAGATTTACGTGATTTATCGTAAAGCGGTGAACATCTCGTGAGAGATTTTACTGCACAAAAGCCAAGGAATTACAAGTTTCAGCCTTCAAATTTTAACTCTCTTTCCTGGTGTTCTCTAGTACCACATTTCAAATCTTAAACGCCCTTATATACTAAGTTACAAGAGAATGTTACTAGGTCAACTTGCAAGAGAAAAAACTGATCAAAATTTCTTTCAATCAAAACCAAGTTATCAAAACAAAATTCAATCCATAATATCACAAATCTCTGACTCAACAACTACAAACACATATATAGTAGTCATCATATCGGTCGAATTCCTTAATGTTCGAATCTTCCACACTGCAATAGCACTCTGTGCAATCACATCTCTAATGAAGTGCAATTTGACTTCAATGTGCTTGGTCTTTTTTTGAAACATTTGATTTTTAGTCAGATGCATGACACTCTGGTTATCACAAAACATAATCATATCATCTTGTTGCAAGTCCATATCACCAACCAATCTTCCTAACTATATGACTTCCTTTACTACTTCTGTGATTGTTATGTACACAACACGACTCGAGCCGAAATAAAATTCAGACCACAACATCGCATATATAATACCTCCATCCATTGGTAGGTGATTATTTTTATTAGCTAGATAAGTAGTGAGTGTTTGTTAAATTGGATACTACATTGTGGATACTCTGAAATGTCCAATAATTTCTCGAACTAGTCAGCTTATGAATAATTGGATCTTTTAGCTAAAAAGAGGCTGTTTTAAATTCACTAACCACATCAATGCTTTTGATGGTTTTGAACAGCTATAAGCTGTGAGAAATAAGCTATAATAAACGAAGCCTGTCCAAATAAACACACAAAAGAATGAGAAAATAAGAAAAAAAAGGGCAAGAAACTTGTGATATGTGAAGTACCTTACAGACCACCTCTTGTATTCTCTCTCTCTCTCTCTCTCTCTCTCTCTCTCTCTGTAGTGATATATAATTGGCTACATCTAGAAGGTTTACGAATTGAATAACAACATGAATGTATCTCTACAACTATAACTCAGCAATTTTTTAGAGTGGTTTTTTTTTAAAAATAATTTTTTATTTACATTAATTGCTTTATTTTTAAAATATATATTATATAATATGATTTTTGGTGTAAAACAAAATATCAACAATTATAAAATAGCAAGATTGAAGCTTTGTGTTATACAAGATACACAAGTTAAGTTTTTCCTTCAAATAATTTGAATTAAATTTAAGTTATATTAAAGATATTTGTGTTAGTTAGGAATTAGGATGTATTAATAAAACAAAGCCCTACATTTTTTATTTTATTTTATATATATATATTTTGGTAAGGTAACAAAGCACCACATTAAAAAAGGTAGTCCATTTTTTTCTGTCTAAAATCTAGTGGCCCTTTAATCCTTGGGCAGTGAGCAGAAAAACACATGCTCCACGTTCATACCTATACCATATATACAACTTTATACATGAATATACACACACAACACACACACACACACACACACACACACACATATATATATATATATAGAGAGAGAGAGAGAGAGAATGTGCTTATGGGCACATAATAATGGAAACAGATATTTTCCTTTACTTCTTGCTAATGGAAATTGCTTTGGGATTAGATGCTGAGGTATTGTGGGACCATCCAATTAATCCCACAACTTCAAAAGAAAGTTGAGGAAAGAATACAGAAATTTCTTTTAAATTTCTCAAACAGTTTTGGTGAAACTTTCTCATGGAAAATATTTCTTCCACAAGGAATGGAGGCCACAAGATATATATATATATATATTGACTGGACTTAATGGCTACTCTGTGAGACACTCTTCGTATCACTGTCTTAGAAAATGGCCTGTTTGGATTCAAATTGGACTTTGGTTCATTTTTAGATTAATTTTAGACACATTTGGCTCATTCAAATTCAAGGGACTTTTAATTGGTGAAATACTGATATTTTAGATTAATTTTACCATGCACTTCACAGTCACTTCAACTCCTTTTCAAGGTATTGATTAACAGGTCCAACCAATAAATAAAAGTTTAAATACTAATGACTTTCTTATTCTTTTCTTAGTTCTTGCCTAGCACCATGTATGCACTGGCTGTCACCGTTTGTAATGTCGTATAAATATATATTGTCTGTTTTGTACATTTTTGTTAGTTATTATAATTTTTTTAATTTTTTTTTTAAATACGTTTATATAATTAAGAGATGTCCACACATATGAATCTCAACAAATTTTTATTCTAAGTGATATCACATTAGCAATCGGTGCTTTCTTTGTTCCAAGCAATAAAGAATAAAGAACTCAAAATAATTTACATATTTCGACGTATAGGCTACACGGGAGAAGAGAAAAAATATATATTCTTATTTATTATTTCTATTTCTCTGCTTAGTACGAATCACAGCAGCTTAAACCTCTCTTCTCTGCCAACACTCGTATGTTTACTAAAAAAAAAAAAACTTTTTTTATTGTTTAAAACCTTGTTCAAGTAGTACAATTATTGTAAACCCTTGAGTTCATGTTATCACTTCAATTGCAACATATGAAAGAATCTACCAGGAAATTAATTGGAAGAAATTGTCACAGTGGACTATAGGAAGATTGAACTTGGATAATTATATATATATATATATATATGACCAATGGAGCAGTTTGTTTTTGTCGCCATTCATGATGTGGTTAGGTATACTTTTCTTCAGTGGCAAGACATATATATCACTTTCTGTGGAGTTGGGCCTTGGTCTATTTTCCACCTCTACTTTATTTTCATGTCAAGTTCCAAACTTTCTTTAAGCAGAAAATTTTCTGTGGAATAGTATACCCTTCTTTTAGTGGAGATTTGAACGAAATGAAGAAGTCCCATTTGGTAGAACTTGAATGTGAACCAAAACCATGTGTACACCACCAATCAAATAGGTCAAGTGATCTGTAGTTGGTCAAATTAGAGATCTTGTTTAATTCAATTAAGTAGATGAATTGAAGACTCTGAAGATAGAAAATAGTTTCATAAAGTTTAGAAAAAGAAAAAAAAAATGTTCTTTAAAATTTGATCTTTGGAGTGAAGTTTCCTCAAACTACTGTCAAAAGAACAAATTTTCAAATTACTTTTTGTGTGATTTTTTAATATAGAATACTTCTCTCGATCAGTAAACTTAACTAAATGACTCAATTTTTTTTCTAGTTACTACTCGCAAAACCACCATTTTTTTGTTGTTTTAAATGAGACTTTAACAATCGACAGTCCAATTAAGAAAATAAAGAAGATAACTCTAGACTATTTGTTGTCCTCGGTGGCTCAATGTTTTCTAATGAAACAGAAACTTGTCGTCATCTCGAAGAGAGCTTTTTTCCTGCAAAAGGTGAGAGAGGGTAATCGGAGTCGGGAACTAAAAGAAAACTTTTTCTTGCAAAAGGTGAGAAAGAATAACTAAAAGAGCACCGATGTAATGTCAATCGATTACACTATGACGATCTCAATTCAGAATCGAATTATTCAAAGAAGATGGAAAGGTAACTAAGTGATATTATTTGTGTACAAGGGTGGCAGTGGTATTCAAAGAAGATGGAAAGGTAACTAAGTGATATTATTTGTGTACAAGGGTGGTGGTGGTAGTATCCCGGTAGGGGACCCCTTCAGTTTTTCTCTCCATCTCAAGGTGGGAGTTGTAGATGAGTGTCATGGTTATCCTTATTTGTCCGAACTTTCGTGTCATCCAAATTCCTATAAGAGTTAAAGTCTCAGCGTGTACTGAGAGAAGAGCATACAAAACGAACAAACGATATGAGTAGGACGTAACAATAACTTACAAATAATAATAATAATTATTATTATTATTGTAACCATTGATGATGTATTATAAATAAAGCCAAAAGAAATACACTTACCAAGTGTATACTAATGTTACGAAACTAAAGTACAAAACATGGTTAGTTATAATAAAATTGCTTGATGAATCAAACAAGGAGAATCATCCCTTTAGCAGAACCTGCAAAGTATTATGTTATGGATGGGTTACCTGGTCAAATATATATATATATATATATATAGATTTGCTTGTGTAAGATTTTACAACCATTACTTACAAATAATAATGATAATATTAACAAATGTAACCTATGATGATCTATCTATAATAAATAAATCCAAAATACATACAACCACCAAGTATGTATTAATGTTATGAAACTAAAGTCCAAAACATGGTTAGTTATAAAATTGGTTGAACTTTTGATGGTCTCAACGTGAAAATTGCTTGATGAATCAGACACGAAGAATCGTCCTATTAGTAGAACCTGCAGAGCATCGTGTTATGGTGTCATTTTTTAATAATGCAACACCAAATTGTCGTGCAACTATTGTACCAAGTACGGGCCTACTAGTCTGTCTATACTGGCCAGAGTATTAAAAAGTGGTACAATTATTGACCATTGGATTTGCAGCAAAATGGTATTCTTTTTCACCCACTCAGGTACAATGTGTTAAAAATAATTAATCATAGTAAGACTATGCTAGCTAAAAATAGTAGGAACACTCAAATTTCATATTTAATCCACACGGGTGGCAGTGGAAATTAAGATTTTTTTTAGACGAATCCTAAATTCGAACGTTCTAAATTTGATTCTTACATGGTGATAAGTTCGTATGTTCTGAACTCGATACTTACAAGAAGCAAAAATACTCGAATTTAAATGATATGTGCAGTTTACGAGTGACTGTACATTATCAAAATTTATCTTGCATTCAATCCATCCATAAGTGATTTAAAAGGTTATTCGTTTCGGAAAAAATAGTAAGAACACTGGTTGGAGAATTTGAGTTCTTAAATTTTTCTTTTTTTTTTTAATTCTTAATTTTTCTCTGAGATTAATTGAGTGGTTACAACGAGTTTTATTGGCCTATTTTTTTTTTGTTTTTGTTTTATTAGGCCTATTTATTTTGTTTAATTGAACCTATTTATTTCTTTTTATTGCTCTTTGTGTTGAATTTGTTGGACCTATTTAGTTTGAGGGTTATAGCCTTTGGGCTACCTATATAGGCTAGGCTTTCCAACAAACTATATTGAGGTCCTAATTTTATATATGCTTTCTCCAGTTTGTTTCTTTGATGGATCAGTTCTCTCCAACTTATTTTATTATTAATTTTTTTTTCTTTTTTTTTTTTTTGGCAAAGTCATTTTTATTCACTGGATCAAATTTCAAAATGATATGTTTGGTTCATTTACTATCATTTTCACTTGTAAACATACAGAATACCTTTTTTGTATTGTTATTCATGTTTCAAGTGTAAATTCTCAAAACTTGTTAGAGCTATCAAAGCATGAAAAATATTAATAAAATTGGTGTTATTCCTATATTAGAACTTCTAACTTATATATATACTAGTGTATACTTGTACCCACGGCACTATCATGCACTCACAATCGTAATCGTTAGATAGAGTAATTCTAGACCGTAGATAGCAAAAGACATTTTAGACAGCAAGATTCAAGCTTAAATATATATATAATATATATATATTACAAACAAACAAACTTGGTTGGGTGCTTTTGGAAATGCATTACTGTTTTGGCTCCAAGACAAGGAGCAACATTCCTAAATAGTATAAGATGAACCATCATTGCCTCCTCTCCCCACACACCAATAATGTGGCATAGTAACAACCCCCCACCCACCCCCCTTCTGTTTTTTTTTTTTTTTTCCTGAAAATTTTGCTTATTAGTCCCTTTTATAATTATTAATGTTGGATTTGAAGATGAAAAAAATACATTAGGCCTCCCAATTTTATTTATTTTTAAATCTTGTTTGTAAGTCTCTTAATAATTATTAATGTTAAGCTTAAAAGGCTTATACGTGACTTCTCAAAAAAATTCATTAACACCTTTATATTTTTGCTTTAGAAATTTCAAATCTAGTGAAAGAAAAAATAAATCCATTATAGTGATAGTCCTTGTTACAAGTCTACAACATATCAATGCTACATTTAAATATTTTTTATATATAATACTTATTATTTATATAACTTTAACATAGGAAAAAGGGATTTTCAAGACTTCTCAGTCTCAATTATCGGGTGGAAGTGTGTTCTCTCTCTCCTTTTGCTTTGCCTTTTTGTATTAGTTACTTCCTCTTGTTTATTTAAGTTGTTTTATCCTAATTTTATAAGTTCCTCAATATTAAGAACATGAAGAAGTTATTATGTGAGTGCCTCTCACTAAACTTGCACACTTTGACCATCAATTTGTAAGGCCGTAAAGGTCAGCCTATCAATTTAACGGTTACAAGAATGCTACCCAGTGAAAGTGTCCTCATGATAGACATGCTCGTAATAATTTATATTAAGATCATTGTATTTTTTTAAACACAAATATATCATAATACTTTTTTTATAATGCTAAACGTCACAATTTTATTTCACGAATTTTAATTCGAATCTATGTGGTAGGTGATAATACCGTAAGGACTCCGTGTATGGGGGGAATCCCACCAATAATAACTTACCATTTAATTTTATCTCCTAAAATAATGGATTATATCACCTGTCACATAGATTCGAGTTAAAATTCGTGATATTTATTCGAGACGTGTAGCATTGCTCTAATTTATAATGCTACGTACTTTAACACCCCCGGTCACATGATTATTTTTGACTTCGCCCCTAAATGCAACTCATTCTACGAGGCGTAGTATCACTCACTTTCTCATATAGACCTACACTACTCAATTGAGCTTAATCCATGTGAATTTAAGGGCCTATAAAATTTCATCCCGACAAGATTACATGAATCATTGTTAGATTTGATGAATTGTCTACGAAAATAAAAATACTAACAAAGGAACATAAAAAGAAGAGAAGTCAAATTATGCTTAGACTTGTTCGTTGTCTGATTTAGCGGTAAAATATTTAAAAAGATAAACTTGTGAATCAATTTTTGTTATTGACTGATGTAGCAATCATTGAGATAAACACTTTAAGAGAAGAGAGATTTTATTTTTTCTATTACCGACTTTATTTTAAAAGTCCTTGTTGAACACTATCTATTAGGATCGCATAATAAATCGATCAGATATTGTAGCATTACTAAATGTTGATTGAGTTCAAATCTCAGACAACTACTCTGTGAAATACCAAAATATTAGATCGGTTTCAATCTCTCCCTCTCCAAGATATTATCATGGAGGAATTAGAATTTTATAGTGCCCTTTATGTTACTTAGATAGTTACATTTAGGCAAATATAGCACAATCTAATTACCTTTTTATCTTTTGGTATTTGATCTTTTCTTATTAACAATCTTTCGATTTTCATAATATAATTCAGTGCACGAGGTTCTAGTTATTGCGAAATATGAAGAGAGTCAGATGTACCAATCTTATTTCCGCTTGCAAAGAGACAATATTTATGATTGTGAGTAATGATCAACAAATTAGAGCATTTTTTTTAATTACTATATTTTTTTTCAGTGTATATATATATATATATATTTGGCAGTCTTTGAGTAATTAATTAGCTAGCAAATTTTCAAATTCTTTTGCATTTGACGTGGTTTATTAATCCCGTTGTCCAATAAATGCTCACACCATATTAAAGATGATGTTAATGTGAAAATATATATATATATATATATCTATCACAAATATGAAATATATCAAACTCATGGGATCAACAAAATTTAAAGAATTATCCAGAATTGGACTCTGCTAAACACAAATCACAATGTCCAATTATTGTTGGTTTCTTTGACAATCTTAAGATGAAATACTTTTCGGTAACGATGAATTAAAAGTTTCAGCTAGGCATTCACACGCCAACTGCCCTGTCGGAAGTAGGTTCGACTACGAATTTGAGTCATAACCCACGGTTTTGTAAAATGGTACTATTTCTAATACTCTCTGTTTGTTTGGAGAGATGGATGAGAGGAGGAATAAGAGATGCTTCCCTTGTTTGGTTGGAAGGAAGCTCCCATTGATTGGTTAGAAGGAAGGGATGAGAGAGAGGAAGTTACGAGGGATGCTTTATCCTCTTAACCGCTAATTTTTTATCCGTCCAAAATTAGGCGGAAGATATGAAGGAAAGAATGAAATATTAACTTAAAATTATAAAATTACTACTTTAACCTTCATCTATTTATAAAATTACTTATTTTAGCCTTCACCTATTTTAACCCTACTACAATTTTCTCACTGTCGACGTTCCGAATTTTGAAACTTCCCAAGTAAATCAAAAAAACACCCAAATTATCGTTACTATTTTTTTTTGAACTTTTTTTGTTTGAACTCTTTTTGTTTTTTTCATAAATTTTAAAGTTTATGAACTCTCTTTTTTTTTCCAATAAATACCAAAGCATGTGGATTGTGTTTAGTTTTCTAAAAGCTTTTTTGGACTTTTTTTTTTTTTTTTTGTAAATAATAAAGCATCTGGACTCTCTATTTTTTCACCAACTTTTTTTCTAATTAAAATTTTCATTGAAATAAAACACCCAATTACAAAAACTATGGAAATAAATTCTTTCGTCCACGTGATTAATGCATGAATGATCAATTAATTAATGAGGGTACGTTTATTAGTATATTAGTAAGAGTACCATATAAAAACTCTAATTTTCTTCCCCCCCAACCCAAAAGGAACATAAAATATTTTCATATGGCTACGAGGTGTCATATCCGGGAAGTGATCATAAATATGAAAATGAGCATGGATTACACGTTCCCAAATATGAAAATGAGCATGGATTACACGTTCCCATGCCTTAATCTTGGAAATTTGGGAGTTAGGAAAAAGATTATGAAAAATATATGTTTAAGCTTAGAAGTCACAAAATATATATATATATATATATATATATATATATATATATATATCACAAGGATCATGTGTCCCCGCGTGATGGTGACAGGCCCTATTAATGCTCTATGACTATTTCATTTACAAGTTTATTAAAACCAAGATAGTTAAGTTCTAACCTAGAAATAAATTTGCATGTGGGGATTTCAAAACTCTAACCTAGAAATAAATTTGCATGTGAGGAGTCCAAAGCTCTTGGTGGTTCAGTACATCTCTTAAAATGGTTGATTTGGAAAAAAAGAAATGATACCAATACTTATGATATATATATCTATATTACATTTAAGTTTGGTCTAAAATGTTTTTGTCTATCTAAGTCTAAAAATAATTTATATAATGATTCAACGGTCACGATTTTTCTTTCTACATTAACAGTGTCGTAGGCATAGACATACACTATTTTATCACACACTCTCTATTTTTTCTTCCATATAGATACACTATTTTATATTATGTTTTGGATAGTTTTGAAGACGAGACCAATACGCTTTGTCTCTCTTTAGACGTGTCCAAAGAAAATCACTGGTCAATATGTGTTGTATCTTGGAGTCGTATAGAAATACTAGTAGCTACACGTAGGAAGACTATACAACGTTAGAACAATGCATGCATGCCTCTCATTATCGAGGTCAGTTCTTTCTAACTTATTTTAGAGCAATGCTACACATTATAAAATTATTTCATGAATTTTTATCATGAATGATGTGACAATTAAATGGTGAGTTAGTATTAGTGAAATTTCTCCTATACACGGAGTCCCAATCATATTATCACCTGTCACATTATTCATGATATTAATTTATGAAATAATTGTAAGAATTTTGGGCTTCCATTAATTATTATTTTCTAATTAAAAATTCGGATTGATGATTGAGATCAAATAGAGAATTACCGGATACCCTATACAGATGTGATTATAAATATTTATTGGGTTACGGTGTACCTTAGACACATTTCATCATGTGATTAGAGATATGGATAAGGGATATATATATGTATGTATATGTTTACCTATAAAGAGAGATAATGGTAACTTTAGTTACCATGATCTAGAGGTAACGTAAAGATAGTCTGATCGTTTCCTTGATGGGAGGGACACTTTCAGATATTTGTTATATATATAGCTTGGTCCCCACTCTCACACAACACGCTCAATTACGGTTAGTCTTGCCCCATTGAATAGACGTGAGTTAAGGGTAGAGAGTGGAAGAACAAGTTAGCAGTGTTTCTCTGGTTTCAGACTTCCTTCTCGATCTAGTAATGGCTTCTGCAGGTATGCTTATTTTCTCAATAGATATCAGTGTTATAAGCGTTTGTATGACTTTCCTATTTTGTTTTACATGTGGTATCAGAGCTAAATCATACACATCTTATGACCGATATATGTTAAATATATACTGAGTTTCTATAACTAAAAGTCCTAGTTATATTTTTCAATTGATTGCTTGCGATTTCTTTTAAATAATTATTTATTATAATATGAAATCGGTAGAATATGCCTATATAAAGATATAATGAATATGATGCATAGAGGAACCAACCTATTATTTGTCGTATTTGGTTTCTTTTCTGTTGTGATTTTATATTTGGGCTATACTACTGTTATTTGAGTTTTATGTCATATATTAGTCGATCTAAATCTAAAAGGTGCTAGATTTATACCCTTAAAATATGCCATCTTTTCGTTAAAATACAATTTACGATTGTTAAGATAAATGACCCAAAACCAATATCGATCTCTGAAATTGTTTAGATAGCTTTTGACTGTGATTAACAATTGATTGAGAATTTGATCCCGTTCTAAGAAAATTTTACCAGACTGATTGAGTGTGCTACCAAAGTGGTTCATTCGTGAAATCTGTAGGGTTTTCTTAGTTCAAGGATTATACGGATCAAAATTGCATTTTTGGTTATAACGAATAATAATCCACCCAAAGGAGATTTTTATTTGGTTCAATTCAAAAATGGCACATTGCAATATATAAAATGTAAAATTTGTGAAAACTTTTTCTTGCCCAAAGGTGTTGAAGTTTTTATAAATTTTTTATTATTATATATTGGTTTTGTGATAAAGTGTTAAATTATAGCATATTATATTTCGACCCAAAGGAGATTTATAATAATGCATTCGGTGTTTTGGGGCTCGGCTTTTATTATTTAAATTAAATATTTTTATTTGCTTCCGCAATTATGAATGCTTCTGTTAATACCCACTCTTCTTACATCGAGTGATGGACTGGAACCAACTTTAATAAATTGAAGTAAGACCTAGAGATTGTTCTTGGTGAGCATGGGTAAGGTAAAATACGTTATAATTATAAACCCAAATCATCTCATAATAACCCTACCAAGAACACTGTGCCACCTAATGTATCCTAAGGTTTCAAACCAAACAAGAATGATGTTATGTGTTACTTTTGCAAGAAGAAAGGTAATATGAAGAGTGTCGTAAATATAAAGCTTAGCTTGAAAAGCGAAACGGTAAACCTCTAGTCTTAGTTTGTTTTGAGTCTAGTTTAATTGATGTCCCTAACTTTTGTTGGATTGACACTGGATCATGTCACTCATTCTTTGCCGCCCTTCATAGGGCACCAAATAAAGATGAAGTAAATGTGTTTATAGGAAATAGCATGAAAGTTGCAGTCGAGTCCATATCAGTTATTAGGCTTGAGTTAGAGTCTGATTTTTCTTATGAAAGGAATTTAATTTTAGTGTCTAAACTTATTGTCTGGATATTCTTTCTAATTTAATAAAAGTGGTTTTAGTTTGTTTCATCATTTTTGTACAATTGGCAATGATTTTTTGTGTGATGGATTATATAAATTAAACTGTGTTCAATAGCTTTAAGTGTGGAGAATAATTTTGGAGATAAACTTGTGCATCTTAATGAAAATTCATTTATGATTTGGCATAAATGATTAGGTTATATTTCTAAGGAAAGAATTGAACGCTGCATAAAATGAAAGTTTACTAATTTTAGAAAGAAGAGTTCTAATCGTAGTCAACAACTTTCAGAAATCATTCATACGAAAATGTGACCCATTTTCTAGTAACAAATCGGTGGACATCATTATTTTGTAATTTTCAAGTGTTATTGATGTAATCTATTTTTCTCCCACCTCTCTCTCATTCGAGTTTAATGTCATGCACTTGTGCACCTCTAATATATGTAGGAGGTTGCAAATATCTACGATATTCTATTGGAGTGTATGCTTGACATTTGTGAAAAGCTGGATTTTTAAAGTTTTCTATATTTATATAGAGAATTGTGAGAAAGATAGATTTTTAGAGTTTTCTATATTTGTATAAAGAATTGTGAAGTGTTGTGGAATAATGAAAGATTTTAGAAATTTTGTACTAAGTATGTTGATTAGAGAAGATTCTAACAGTGTATAGTTATGTAAATTAAAATTGTAATTATCCAGATATTTTGGAGGAGTATCCTAACCATTAATTGAAATGCATCCTAGTCCTCTAATTAGGAATTAGGATGTCTATATATAAAGGGAATGAGTCTGCAATCCTTTCCTAGTTCCCTTGCTTTTTAAATTTCTTCCATTCCCAATGTAGAAGGCGTGTCAATTCGTAAAGTACGATCAAGTGGGGAGTATTATGGTAAATACCACGAGTCTGGTTGCTAGAGTAAATTTATCTTGTTTTTATGCGAGATATTGTTAGCCAGCAGTGATGTAGCCTTATTTCTAGAAATGAAGACTATTTTATCATAATATTCTTTAGAATATTGGTGAGACACAATAGGTTTCGTGACTTATTGGGACTATCACAAAAGGTGTATATTGATCGCATATTTAAGTGGTTTAATATGGATACTTGTTCACCTGAAGAGATTCTTATTAGTAAGAGTGATGAATTTAATAGAGGACATTGTTCTAATATAGAAAGGGAAACGATGAATAATAAATCTTGTGCTTCTGTTGTGGGAAGCCTAATGTATGCTCAAGTGTGCACTCGTCTAGATATAGCTTTTGCGGTTAGTGTGCTTGGAAGGTTTCAGGCTAATTCTGGTTCTGAGCATTGGGTAGCTGCAAAGAAAGTTTTATGTTATTTGCAAAGAACCAAGGATTTTATGCTCACTTATAGTAAGAGTGATAATCTTGAAGTGATAGGATATGCAGACTCAGATTTTGCAGGGTGTCTTGATGATATGAAATCAACTTCTGGTTACATATTTATGTTGGCTGGAGGTGCTATTTCATGGAAGAGCGTTAAATAATCCTGCATTGCTTCATCTACTATGCAAGCTGAGTTCGTAGCCTGTTATGAAGCCACTGTTCAGGCTATTTGGTTAAAGAACTTTATTAAAGGTATTCGTATAGTAGATTCAATTACAAAATCCATAAAGATGTTTTGTGATAATAGTTCTGCAGTGTTTTATTCCAAGAACAATAAGAAGTCTTCTGGTTCCAAGCATATGAATATTAAGTACTTGCTTGTAAGGGAGAAAGTGAAAAAAGAGCATATAGTGATTGACCACATAGAGACTAAGGAAATGGTAGCAGACCCACTACCTAAAGCTTTACCCATTGGGTTATTCAAGAATCATATAATTAGCATGGGTTTGGTGGATTCTTTTGATGTACTTGGATAGTGGGAGTTTATTATTTTATTTGTTCTTATTTTATAGCATTCATAAAACTTTTGTAGTCTTATTTTTATGGATATTTGGTAGCTCATAAAGTTTGGGACATTACTTTTTAATTCATGAATATTCTCTTTGTGCACATATGGTATTATGAATTGTTTAAATCTTGTGAGGAGATATAAAGTTTAAAAGACTACATTTGCATTCAGTATACGGTTATTAACTGAATTTTTCATACCTAATGTCATAATGTTATTACAGACATAAAGATGAAAGGTATGGTTGTCTTGCATTAAAGACATAAAGGCTTCGAGTTTGAAGCATAAGGGGTTTTGTGAAAAATCATAAAGTTGGACCGATATGGATATAACATAAATAATCACAAAAGATGTTATTTTCCATGTATTCCATATTTGTCGGGGATCCATGTGGATAATGGTGCTAGTGTTGTGATCATGGATGGTCATGTATGATTATACGTACATAAACCACTATGGTTCGCATTGGTAGTATTATTTGACAGGATCTTGAACTAAGGTATTTTCATATTTGGTTTCTGTGGCCACTTAAGTTATCCAATCCGAAAATTTTATTTTATATATATATATATATATATATATATTTTTAAAACAAAAGTTCATATAATTAATGTTTGCCCAAGTGGGAGAATGTAAGAATTTTGGGCTTCCATTAATTATTATTTCCTAATTAAAAATTCGGATTGATGATTGAGATCAAATAGAGAATTACCGGATACCCTATACAGATGTGATTATAAATATTTATTGGGTTACGGTGTACCTTAGACACATTTCATCATGTGATTAGAGATATGGATAAGGGATATATATATGTATGTATATGTTTACCTATAAAGAGAGATAATGGTAACTTTAGTTACCATGATCTAGAGGTAACGTAAAGATAGTCTGATCGTTTCCTTGATGGGAGGGACACTTTCAGATATTTGTTATATATATAGCTTGGTCCCCACTCTCACACAACACGCTCAATTACGGTTAGTCTTGCCCCATTGAATAGACGTGAGTTAAGGGTAGAGAGTGGAAGAACAAGTTAGCAGTGTTTCTCTGGTTTCAGACTTCCTTCTCGATCTAGTAATGGCTTCTGCAGGTATGCTTATTTTCTCAATAGATATCAATGTTATAAGCGTTTGTATGACTTTCCTATTTTGTTTTACAATAATTTCATGAAATTTAGCATTGCACCATATTTTATTACAGATGTTTTGCTTGCTTAATTTCTTAGTTTCTATTGTGGAGTTAATATTCTACTATTGAGATATTCTGTTTTGTTAATATTGTTATTCATGTATGATTCACTTTATTGAAAATAGTGTAAACTGATATTGTTGTAATATTCATTGATTTATTATTTATTGTTATGTCTCACTGTGTATAAATTAAATTTGATGTATTCTGTTTTAGTGTATTTATATTTGTGAAACTTCCCCAACAGGCACTCCGTCTCAAATAAATTGAGATAACCTCGTTGGATAAAATAAAATTATAGTAGCATTACTCGTAACTAAGTAGAGTTGATGAGGTGGATCTCATAATAGCATTATTCGTAATAAAAATAAAAAAATGTCTATTAATAAAGATACATTTTGAATAAATAATATTCACATTTCACTTGTCTTTAGAAAGAAAAAAAAAAACTTAATACAATGAAGTACTTTTACACCATACAGTTATCTTAAAACATACTCTTACATTCCACCTTTGGTATATAATTGTACATGTTTTATTAAAAAAAAAAAGGGGAAAAAGTGGAATGAAAGAAGCATAAATGAAAAATAACTCATCATATTTACATTTTTAGGCATGAATTTGATATCAAGTAGCATCACTCAACATAAAAGTGATCCCAATCTTATTTTTAGTGTAGACTAAAAAAAAATCATATATAAAGACATCTCTACAGTTCAATAAAACTGAAAATTAAGCATGATAACCTTTTAGTACTGAATTTGTAATTTGTGATTTCTTTTAGGGATAAATTTCTCCGATTCAATGAAAGTTTTAAAAAACATTTTCGAGGAAGGGGAATCAGGTCATACGTGAAATGGTTATCAAATGCAATTGATCGCAGAATAGTTAACATATTTAGTTTTAATTATTGAATTAGTTTATCAAACAACATCAAAGTGAACCTGAAAATATGTACATATTGTATATACGTGTGGTTGTGTATGTATGAGTTATTTGTATATTTAGGGATTTGGTATGGGGGCTCTTACAAGAAATGGATCATCTACAAGTTTATCTCTTTTCAAGCATCTCCAAAACAAGATCCGACTCGCATATTCAACCAGTAACCACCCACTATGTATGATCACAATAAAAAATATTTTCTGCGTCGAGATTACCATGTCATCAACTAATTATATCTTTACACATAAGTAAAAGTACATTTATTTTTTATAGATCATATCATTACGTGTCCATGTTTAATTTGTTCATGATACACAAACTTAGAGGTAAAAACAAGTCAATTACCAATTCATTTCTTATCTAAATATATATCCAAGGATGTTATGGTTTCTTTTAATATTTAGCTAGTCGGCTATAGAATTTATTGATTTTCTTTTGACACGAGCATTTAATCCACAATTCATATGTATTGCAATATGAAAGAGTGAGGATTCAGAGCAATGTTGTGACAATAATAGGTGTATGTGCTAGTAAGATGTCATATCAAAGTATATACGGAAAAATTATTACAAGAGCACTCTTATTGTGAGTGGTTCGTAACCCTCAACACCAAGGTCATCTTTGTACTAAAATAGATAAATTTAAAAAAAAAATCACTGACGGCACTTTCTTTGGTCTTTTTATTATTTTTGAAAGCTAGTGTCTGAGAGTCAACTCATTCATCGATGTAAATATGTGAATAAATTGTTTGTACATCTTATATATGAATAAAAATTTCCGTTGCATATTATTGAGAATATAAATTTAATATATATATATATATATGTGTAGTTTTTTGGTAATCCAAATCCAAAAAAGAAAGTGTTAGGGTTTATAACATTTTTTTCTGAAGAATAATTTCTAAAACTTTATATTTTAAATAATGGTAATACTATTTAGACAAAATTACATAAATTTTTATATCCATTAGATGCATGTGATAAGTCACACCACATATATTCATCGCATGCATCCATTGAATGTAAAAAATTTTATCTAACCATTTTACTTAATTATTTGTACTGGGATGCTCAATAATATATTATAATATCTCTTGTCTAGGAGCATACAAATTTATTTATTTAAAAATAATAATAATAAGGATGTCTATTAAAACGTACCCTGCATGTTGTCGTACTCCAAGACCTTCCTTGCTAGGAATATATACTCTTTAGCAAGCATAGTATATATTTTTGTATGTATGTATGTATGTATGTATGTATATACACACAACTATTATATCATATGATTTATATATATATATATATATAATGGATGTTGGTTGGGAATGCAGACAACATAGCTTTTATAATTTCTTCCTTGGTATTTTCAATGGTGAGTAGTTTTAGTTATTTTATTTGAAGGGCATAGATATTACTTATTAGATACACTTGGAATTCAAAATTAATTTAATTAATTGTTCTTTATAGTTGCAGTGTGAACTAATGAAGTCAAGCAGCCCAACAAAAGATGAATACCATAAAAGTAGTTTATATTAATTTCAAGTCAAGTCTTCTTATTGTTCAAATTATTCCCAGTATGTGTAGTATCGCAGCAATTTACCTATCAACTTCCACCCAAGTACCCCCTAGCTAGTTACTTCCCTCCTATTTCCTCCCCCCTACCCCATTTTCCAATTTCCATTTTCCAATTTCCAAATTCCATTCCCTTCCTAAGCACACTACATTTCCCCTATATAAACCCTTCCACCTTCTCCATGACCCTTCACGTCAATCAAAACAAACCCTCCACCCACCACTAGTCTCTCTCTCTCTCTCTCTCTCTCTCTCTCAAACTTTGTCCTTCCACTTCTGAAGAACCAAAGCACCACATACAAGTCCTATAATGGATAAACTACCCAAATGCGAAGCAAATTATGTTCCTCTCACCCCTATCACCTTCTTGAAGAGAGCCTCTGCGGTTTACGCCGACCGCGCCTCTATAATATATGCCGGAACCCGCTTCACATGGTGGCAAACTTACGAGCGTTGCCGCCGCCTTGCATCCTCTCTCCGTTCCCTAAACGTAGTCAAGAACAACGTGGTAAGTATTGTTCCACATTCATGCACATATAAAAGTCATTAAAATCCCTTCTCGTCCCTTCTGCACCGGACGGAGGGACGAGAAGGGAAGAGGATTCCATCCTGTGCAAAGAATCCTGTGTTGTCCTGTGCACCAAAACGACTCTGTTTTAGTGCACCAAATAAACACAACTCAATCCGGCCCCAATAGAATGGGATCCGAGTCCGGATGATAAGATTAGAGACCGACCGACTTAATATTATATATATATATATGTACTTTCTCCCTATTTATAGAGAAATTGTTTATATAAATAATTAATACTTTAATTTGCTTACACAGATATCAGTGTTGGCTCCAAATACTCCAGCATTGTATGAGATGCATTTTGCAGTGCCCATGGCTGGGGCAGTGCTGAACACAATCAACACAAGGCTTGATGCTAAAAGCATAGCCACCATTCTCCGCCACTCCGAAGCAAAGATTTTCTTCGTCGACTACCAGTACGTGCCACTAGCAAGTGAGGCTCTCCGGCTACTAATGGCTGACATGCAAGAGTCGGTCATGGCTGAGTCATCCATTCCGCTAGTCATAGTCATAGATGACATCGACACGCCCACCGGTGTCCGGTTGGGCGAGCTGGAATACGAGCAGCTCGTCCACACCGGCAATCCGGGGTACGTGGTGGAGGATATCGAGGAGGAGTGGGATCCAATCGCACTCAATTACACATCCGGGACCACATCGGAACCCAAGGGAGTTGTCTACAGCCACAGGGGCGCGTACCTAAGCACACTGAGTCTGATTTTGGGTTGGGAAATGGGGAGTGAGCCAGTGTACTTATGGTCACTCCCCATGTTCCACTGCAATGGGTGGACATTCACTTGGGGAGTGGCGGCTAGAGGCGGGACCAACGTGTGCATACGCAACACGACGGCCCACGAGATGTACTTGAACATTGCACTACACAAGGTGACACACATGTGTTGTGCCCCCATAGTGTTCAACATCCTACTGGAGGCCAGGCCCCACGAGCGCCGAGAGATAACCACCCCGGTGCAAATACTGACCGGGGGAGCGCCACCTCCTGCGCCACTTCTAGAAAAAATCGAGCGGCTCGGGTTCCATGTTGTCCACGCATATGGGCTGACGGAGGCAACGGGAGCCGCCCTGGTGTGTGAGTGGCAGGCCAAGTGGAACCACCTACCTCAAGAAGACAGGGCAAAACTAAAAGCTCGGCAGGGTGTCAGCATACTATCACTTGCTGATGTGGATGTCAAGGATCTGAAAACAATGACAAGCGTGGCACGTGATGGGAAAACTATGGGAGAAATCGTGCTTCGAGGTAGTAGCATCATGAAAGGGTACTTGAAAGACGAAAACACTACCTCGAAAGCATTTCACAAAGGTTGGTTTGTCACCGGAGACGTCGGGGTGATCCACCCGGATGGATACATAGAAATCAAAGACAGGTCCAAGGATGTGATCATATCGGGAGGTGAAAATATTAGTAGTGTGGAGTTGGAGTCCGTGCTATATAGACACCCCCGAGTGCTGGAGGCGGCGGTGGTGGCAATGCCGCATCCACGGTGGGGAGAGAGCCCTTGCGCCTTTGTGACAGTGAAAAAGAACTCTGCCGGACTCACCAACGATGTGGTGGAAGAGGATATCGTCGCGCATTGCCGGAAAAACCTGGCAAAATTCATGGTGCCAAAGAAAGTGCACTTCTTGGAGGAGTTGCCCAAGACTTCAACGGGCAAAATTCAAAAAAATCATTTGAGGGCTTTTGCCAAAACTCTACTGGTATCGGAGAATCAATCCATCAAAGTCGATACCGAACAACATGAACAAATTCTTGCTATGTCTCGTCTTTGAAGTTAAGATAATTACGTATACAAATATTATATATATATATATATTAGTGGTTGTAATAAGACTGTATAGAGCTTTTGTACCTAAATATTGCAATGGAATATCATCCATTAATGTGTGCATTTTTGGGTAAGAAGAATTTAATTACTGCAGTAATGATATTGTTTGTGAGTACTTGATTAATACTTTCTAAATCAATATTAATTATATTGAATGGATTGTTTAATTGAGTAGAATAGGACATGCAACTAGATAGTTTTGGCTGATTCAGGATCAAACCCAAGAATCTTATTATATTGTTCTAAAGTACTTCTATAGTTCCGATTTAGGCACAAAGGCTGAATATACACATTTGTCAATTCATGAAAATAAAAGGTTTTTGCACAAGTAACCAGATTGATTATTGTTTAATGTGTCCTACCAAAATATTGTTATAATTAGTAAGTTGATGGTTGTTATATACTTCTGTCATATATAGTTGCAGAGCAGACATCATCATCAATATTATATATATATATATATATATATAACTTGAACACTATTCACATGGCTCCATGAAAGGAGGTGAAAAAGATGGAATCTTACCGTGACAAGTCAGAGAAACATGGACATGATCAATTGTCATGTACTCCCTCCCTTCCGCGATAGAAAATTACACACACTTCTAATGATATATTTCTTGGGTTTCAAAATAGATGCCTACTTCGAAAAACTACATAATACATGTTTATCTCGAAAAACTATAATCATACATACATCATAATCCTTATGGTTGTTTTGAGAAAAAATATGCACAGTGACTCCTAAATCTGAATTAGGATCACCTTCCATGCTACATGTGCAATAAATAACTTTATATCAATTATACAATACAATACATCTTTTACACAACATGTAATGTAAAATTATTGGATAAACATCTAAGATAATTGTTGTATAAGCAATTGAAGTTGTTGGATAAACAATGTGAAATTATTACATAACCGATATAAAATTGTTGTGGTGACACAACATTATGTTGCACCGGAGAACATCTAAGTTCCATAAATCTCAAGCAAAAATGGATTAGAAACCCGAGCTCTAAGTGATTTGTTTTTGTTTTATATTGAAAAGCTAAGATTTTGGAGGTTTTTGTGGATCAAATTTATTGGAATTCCATTCAAAGAAACAGAAGAATTACAAAAGCACCATATTTCGAATGCAAGGATTTCAATCAACTACCCCCATAGTACTAGTTCGTTTTGGACCAAATCTAGAACTACCATCAACAGATTGTATAGTCATAAATTTTATTGTATTCATCGAAATCAGTTGGTTGACGATGTATACCATTCCGTAGTAAATAAACGATTTTATGATCATAGATCATTGTGATCTTGAAATTACATAATAACATAAACAACAACCCTAATTGAAATTTTATTGGACTACCATCTCATCAACAACTAAAAATCCATTCATGAAACATGGACTAGTTGAAGTAATGAGGCTTCCAATGTCAAAGGGGGGGTGAAATTGACTTGAGATGTGGATATTGCCTCAACCAGTACCACCATTATTGTATGATCTTCTATATCATAATTTGCCAAAGTTACTGACACATTTCGACAAACTATTGGCTCCCACAATTACAGTGAATAATTAGAAACAAAAAATATCAGAGATGGTGAAAGGAAATCTCATCAGAAACCTCACCCTCACACCCTTTCTCGTGTCAATTAAAGCATGATGTGTGTGTTGTAACCTTACATTATGAACCATGCCCCACAGCCCACAAGGGCACCATTCATGTGTTTCTTTGAACAGTCTCTCTCATCATTGTACAACATTATAGTGAAATTATATACATACATATATATATATATATACATACACTTTACCTGAAAAAGATATGATATATGTGGAGTATATACTTTACCTAAAAAGGCTAAAATATATGTATGTATGTATGTATGTATGTTGGGCACAAACAATTGCTTGGGACAAACTCAGAACTACCACCTATACATTATTATGTCTTTTTGTGGTGAATCACAGCATATCATCATTTTATATATACCAAACATTCAAAAGGATAATTGATTTGAGTAGGGCATTGTGACACTACTTCTGCCCCCATCTTTTTCTTGAGATAATATATCAGGCTTTAATGGCATGGAAGTGCCCATAATTCACAAGAATATGTCTTTGCTTTTCAGAAGAATCAAACTAATTCCTTTTTTTTCTGACCACAAGTGATGTCCCTTTTCAGAGTTCCAAAAAAATCAATTAATCATTTCCATTAAAATATTCTCATAAAATTCAAATTATTAGTTTTACAGTATGAAAATACACTTCAATCAATTTGCTCGGGTGGCTCAATAATTAAGGAGTCTCCTCCAATCAACAGTAAATTTGGACGCTTTAGTTCTGACATATCATATAAGGCGAGACATCTCGAATCTTTGTATGTTTTATCTACATCATTTTTAATGGTTTAAGTTTATGGTTTTAAGTTGCAGAACAAATGCTTCTTCGTATTTAAAGGAGTAGTTGGTTTGAAAAATGTACAACAAAAAATGAAAGTCCTAAATTGGAATTTTATCACCTTATTAATAGTCGTAATACATTAATAATAATAGTGCATGAAAGTGGTTGAAGTTAATTTTTTTATTTATTTTTTTTTTTACAAGGCCAAATAAGTTAATTCTATGTTAACCTATTTTACATTTAAGTACACCATATAATAAAAAATTTAAATTTCACATTATAGTTTGTTAACCAAATTGTTTTGATTGAACTTTTGAGTCATGACTCGTTCAATTATAGTCTACTCCGGAGTACATACTCCGAAGTCATTCCAATTCTCTCGAAATTCACCACGTGTGTATATAACGAATGAATGGAATGACTCTGAGAGTACCGTACCATGGAGTAGACTATAATTACTCATCTTTATACAGTACTATAAAGCTATTATTAAACACGTGATCAAAACCATGCCTAGGATAGGGCACCTAAAGGTCCTACACACATGAAGTATAGGACTAGGAGTATGAGGCCACCCTCTAATTTAGTGAAGCAAAGACAAGTGGCCTCGTATTATAAGGTATAGTGTCCTGTGACTGGCCACTGAGAGGACCAACTGATGTAGAATCTGTATCCACCATATTCGATGTCTATAATGTTTAAAAACCTCTGCTTGAAAAGGACAAGAAGGGAAGAAAAAAATTGAGAGAAGTATTGAGAAATCAACCAAAAAGAACAGCAAAATAGGGTGCTTAAATTTTTTTAAAAATGAGAAGAAAACCATATCTTGAGACATCCCGTTTAGTTAGAGGAGAGAGATGAGAGCAATCGGCCGGTGATTGTAGAGTAGAGAGAGAGAGAGAGAGATGAAAGAGAAGGAATCAACGCAAGAGAGAGAAAAAATATTTAATCAACACGGTGACGTTTTGATTCAAATGCATTATGTTTTATCTGACTCCAAATGACGTGGCATGTTGTCTGTTACTGGATCGAGCAACGAAGGTGGCTTCTCAACATAGAGGAGTCGAATCCATTAAATTGATGATACAATATTTGTGATGTCTCACGTCCCTCAGGTACGGTGAAAAAGATCTGCTTATAAGTGCGGTGCTATCTCCCGTATGAGGAATCGTGTGGGTTTAGTTCAAAATGGATAATATTATATCTCGAGAATGCAATCTCCAAATAGTATGCTTCAGTGTATGCGTATTGCATATCTCGAGAATGCAAAAAATAAAGCTTAAACTCTCATTTCTCTCTCTATTTTTCTTCATTAGGCTCTCCATCTCCTATTTTTTCTACCCTCTCATGCCATATCACTATTTTCCTATCCTTTTACTCCATCACTTATTTTCTCTTAAAATCAACTATGTCACAAAAAATATTAAATATACTGTGTTATATTGTTTATTAACAACTTTAGCAAAACTTAAATAAAAAAATTAATTAGTAACTTTGTATCTCAAAAAGTAAGAAAGATAATTGTTAAATAAAAAATTATAACTATTATTTTATATTAATATACTAAATATTAAAAGTTCCCCTCTAAATTTTTCACCAACCTCAAATTATATTGAGCTGACCTATTTCCCTGTACTCTTCAAATCTTCAAATGGTTCCATTATGAAATGTTTTTATGATTTTTTTTCTTAATTACTATTTTTTATTATTTCGCTCTTTGGCAGTAGAATTGATTATCATTCTTATTTTTCAGTTTAAATATATGATAACGGTAATCTAATTTTAATTCATAACAAAGATCAACATATATATATATATATATAATTTTCAAATGTGTCATAATTATTATGGCATAAGGATGTTGTGTAAGCATGACATTGGAAGGATAAATTCAAACAAAGATGGGTGAGGGAAGATAAGCTAAGAATTTGATTCTTGTTGTTGAAAATCATATAATTAAATCAAAATAAATAACTAATAAAAGAAATTTCACTTACCAAGAACTACTTGTCAGGGTAAAAAAACAAATTTAACTTTTGCAAGTCCTTTCTTCTTTGGTTATTTTCACTTTCTTGAAAAAGTATATAACTTTTTGGCATCTGGTTTTTTATCTCCAATCCTTTTTCTCAAACTTCATAAATCATGATAAGGTTTATGCTTTTAGATATTTTATTAGTTACCTTTTGTAAATTACCCATTTGACATGATGTTTTACCAATAGCTTTTGTAACTTTGATTTGAACTCATTTGTCACACTCAATTTTACGTTCTCCTGCTTAGACAATTCGATCTTTTTGTCATTACAAGATCATTACACTAAATGAGTATACTAAAACATAATATTGGACCATTCTCATCTATGTAAATATTATTTTCTTACACTCTCTTTTCGATTAAGACATCACAATCAACACTTTTTGAAACTCAGTGTCCTCATTAGCGTGACTCTCATGAGATCATTTGTTATGACCTACCCTACACTGTGCAAATATAGTCCGTTTTGCACTCTCTCCTCTCGATGTTCACAATTTTTCTCAAATTATGTCTACATTGTTAGAAATCATTTCTAATTGGAGAATGGCTCTCGTACTATCTGTCTTGACTCGCTCCAACATGTGTAGATATTGTTTGCTTTATATACTCTTCTCTCAGGACTCACAATTTTCAAAATACGTCTACAAAGTTGACGATATGAAAAGTCACTGTTCTCCTCTCCTAAATCTTTAGCGCTCTTTTCTTGCTCCAACTCTAACCGAAAAAAAAATTACAAAATGGTGAAACAGGTTCATATTTCTATAGTTCGCTAAAATCTTATTATTGTATTTTTGGACCTTCTTAAACCTTACAAGCTAAAATAAAAAAATCTTAAAAAGAAAACTATTATATACAACTGCAATAAACATGATATTTTAAGTGATATAAGACCAATTATGCCTTTAAATACGAAAATGTTTGAAAACATAATTGAGTTATTTTTACTCCTTTTTATTATTTTTATTTTTTTGTCGCAACGAATTTTGGGTTTTGTTATAGCTCTCCCAAGAGTTGTTATTATTAGAAAAGTATGTACTATTAATGTCAAAATAAATATTGTTTTAAACAGTTATACCATGTTGACAACAAATTAAAAACCTGTGAATTGATAGTGTTTACACTTACCAGTTTATATATATATAGAACACATAATTGAAATGCATAGAAAAAATGCAAGTGGAAAGAGAATTGAGAATCTTCTCAAGGAGGCTGAAATAAATAATTAAAATAAATCCATATGAACAAGCATAATTAATAATGAACCAACTGACTTAGAGATCCTAACAACCAGCTAGACAATGATGATTAAATTAACTATTATCTCATACATGAACTTAAATTTGTTGGTATGTTAAAAAAATACATTATCTTAAAAACTGTCACAAGATATATATAATATTGATACAATTGCAACTTTGGTATAGGATTAAAATTATATTGTGTAGATTATTATTAATGAATTAATTAATATTTCATGATTTCTATATAATATTGATACACACACTCCTATCAGTTTACAAATTAACTATAGCACGCTTCATTGTTTAGTTTCTAATGCATGGGCTCTTCCTCCAATTTCGCATCTTTGCAACTAGTAAATCTGCAATACCATCTGAATACCATTACCATATGGGTATTAAAATTTTCAACTAATATTAAACTTAATAGTATCTTAATGCTTTAGTTCCAGTCCAATCCAGTATATATACATATATATATACAATCCAGTATATATATATATATTAAGAAGTACGGACACCTCTCCTAAGAGTGTCATGCACTCGTTTGGAGGACACTTCTAAGAGTGACATGCACTCGTGCTGGTGTTAACACGGGTATACATTCGACACGGCTAGAAGTATCTTAGAATTTAGATTTTTGGACACGGTTAAAAGTTAAAACAGACACTTTCAGCACACAATGGAGTAATTTTGGAAAACAAAGCCTCTGACTCTTTTAAGTTCCTTCGCTATATTTTGATCTTTGTGGTTCTTTTCAGAAATAGGTCCCAAAAATACATCAGCTGAACTTGTGCAAATTAATAAGGTGAAGCATTTACAACTCCATATACATGTCATACATGAATGAGAATCAAATTATCACAATGTTGCTTTTATATCAATCCAATTAATCCATACACAGAAAGCAACTAACCATTTACATGATTCAGCAATTAATTATATCAAGCAGGATAAGCAACCGCGGAATGACCCGTTTGAAAATTTGCTGGACAAAGAATCCATTGATTTCCACGAGTTTTCGGCACTTAACTTCTGTTTATAGTGAATCGGAGAAAATTCCTGCCCAAGAAGCAATATCCAGCATGTTACAATCCAAGCAGAAAAAAAAAATTTGAATTTAAGAATTACTGATGAACAAATCCCACCATAAGCACGCCGATATGCATTATGCACACGAGGGTCAATAGGATCTGCACAACACAGGAGCAGTGAATAAAAAGTCAAGGAGTCAGATTTCTCTAACTCCAAACCATCTTAGATTTAAATAGTGAAAACAATCACACTCAAAACCATGGTTCAGCGAACCGGCCAGTTCTCGGTTTCCAACAGAATCGGCACCACCAATTATCTGGCAGGTTCAGTTGTGATTGAATTATTCACAACTGAATTGGACAGTACCAGGGAACCGGCCCGATTCTAGATAGGTTCGATACTGATTCCCAAACCGGTCACCTACCATCTTTTTTTTGATAAAAAAAATGAAAGAGGTTGTTCTTGCTGGGAGTCAAACCTAGGTCAAGTTCTTGGAAGGCTAGTAGTCAACCGTTGGACTATAAGCACTTCCTATAAAAAAAAAATACAACAGCAAAAAATTTTATACACTTCTTTCACACTATTTTCACTCCAAAAACAAGCTATATAAGTAATGCAATTACGAATCTTATGGAGAGTTCAATCCTGACTCAGGATGAATGCTGGCAGCATGCTTAACACAAGCAAGTCAGAGCCTTCTTGTTTCCAAAGGCCACATCTTGCATAAAAAACATGAGATTTAAACTCATTGTGAATCAACAACTTTGTAAGTTTGAAATAATCAGTGAGTTTCCATATTTTTCAAGTTTTTTTTTTGCATTTTCTTTGTTTAGATTTAACTTAAACATGCTATTTCTTTGTAGATCTATAAGAATAGTTCGTGGTTATTGTTGCAAGTTTCTGGATCTAGCAAATTTTCAAATTTTTCGCCCCTTCCTCAAAGACGTTAGTACTTTTAGAGGGCATGTTATACACATTATTAATATTTATGTTTAGTAATTTATTTTAATTTTAAATTTTCTTTTATTATTTTTTATTTCTTGTTTTTTTAATTTTCACTCACAAATGGTAACTTCTTTGTGATATACGTGTTATATATGTTACGATCTACAATCCATGAATAGGTCACTAATTGTATTCATTCATTTTCAAAAATTTAATAAAATTCACTGAAAAAACCACCTTTTATCGAATTATGTTGTAAAAAAGTTATGTATCGGTGTATTTTGGACCCTATGTGCGAGGTCAAAAATTACTGACGACCACGATAACCAAGTCCTTTACGTTTCTCCGATACAAGCCCACTTTTGTTACACATTTGTGTCCACGACTGTAAACCATCTCTAGACAGTTCAGTAAGTAAAGGGAAGTGTGAATCGCACCACTAAGTGAATTTCGTGCTCCACATTGTTATCTGTATATGAAAATGACGTACATGTCCTTCTCTATCACTTCCTTTCTTTTTTTCTTTCTTGGACAGACCTTTCTAATATTAGGACTTCAATGTCTGCATTTCTTTTCCGAAAAATCCTTGGGTTCCTTCCATTACTGTCATCGAACTATGTTCGCAATCTAGAAGAACAGGTCATTAGTGTTGCAGGGCACCAATATGCCGAATTTTTGCTTAGGATTGGGTTCAGTAATGAATGAGATTGTTAAAAAATACCCAGCAAAGATGTTCATTAGAGATTCTCAGCGCTTTTCCCTCCTCTCCTTCCTTCTTCCAAGAAGCACTATTATGATATTTAGAAGCTTTGGGCATCAAAATTAATCTCAGCAAAAGATTTTTAAGTTCTCTGATGCTATGATACCTTTTTTCAAATTTACCATATTTGGATTTTTCTTTTTCCTTTTTTTTTTTTTGGATAGGTTCATCAGATTTGAACCACGTTTGCAATCCAGAAGAACAGGGGTTGCAGGCCACGAATATGCCGAATTCATGCTTAGGATTGGGTTAAGTAATGAATGAGATTGTTAAAAAAATACCCAGTAAAGATGACTCATTAGAGATTCTCAGAGCTTTCCCTCCCCTCCTTCCTTCCAAGAAGCATTATTATGAGATTTAGAAGCTTTGGGCATCAAAATTAATCTCAGCAAAAGATTTTTAAGTTCTCTGATGGTGTGATACCTTTTTTCAAATTTATCAGACTTGGATTTTTCTTTTTCCTTTTTTTTTTTTTGCATAGGTTTATCAGATTCGGGGTGATTCCAAAATAAGATGCCTTTTGATGAATGGGGGGGCTTTCCTTAACATGCAGCTTCTGTGTCATCAACAGTTCCCTTCAGATATAGAAAGATAAAAGAGGTCTCCATTTTAGAAAGAGAATTTTGAGTTTTGCTTGGACATAGATTCTTTGAGAGGAGTAAAAGGGCACAATTGTCATTACATTATATGAGAGAATAGAGTTAGAGCGTCGAAGGCGCTTTGTGGAGTGCAATAGAGCTTCCCAAAGGAACAACCTTTTTCCTAATTTATGCATATGAATTGTAGACAAATTACTAGGGGTGACCACGGATTCGATCAAATCGGATTTGGCGTAAACCTAATCCAATCCGTGGTTTACAGATTTGTGAAATCTCAATCCGATCCGATCTGTGGGAGTCACAGATTGGATCGGATCGGATCCATGAAATAGCGGATTGAACGGATTGGGCTTGTTCTATACAACCCAACTTTTTTTATTTCTTAACCATAATCGGTGGCCAAATATCAAATTTAGAATGACTAGCAGTAGCAAATTTCAAATTATGGTATTGATGCGAGTGATATCATGCAAGCATGAATGAACATTCTGGTATTTCTATAATGAACATGGTCAACCAATCTTCAAATTCAAGCCAACAACTTTCCAGTAACACCAACACTAATTGCCTAATAATAACACCAACATTCTGGTATTTACAATAACACCAACATTATAAATTTTGAACTAGACTACTTACTGACTTAAACAACATAAATGTAGAATACTAATTAACCTACACAAAACACTAGTCATTAAGATGGAACACTCTGGTTTACAAGCTTTGATGTTTAATTAACAACATAAATTTAGAATACTAATTAAAGTAAAGGAGTGTTTTTAGGTTTAGGTTATAAAAGTTAATATATATAATAATTTAAATATAAAATATGTCTAACGGATCAAATTAACGAATCGGATCAGATTTCTGATCCTCCAATCTGCAACCTAATTCATTCCTAACGGATTACCGATCCGTTAGTTATCAAATTTACGTGGATCGGATTCATGAATTTTGTGTGCAACCCTAGAAATTACTATATAATAGAGCATAGTTGTCAAAGGCGCAAGAGGTGTAGCTTCTGCGCCTAGGGTATGCCCAAGCAAGGCGCTTTGAAAGAGGCGCGCGCCTCAAGCACTGAGGCACGAAGCGCAGAAAGTGCATGCTCTGTTTTTTTTTTTTTTCCTCTCTTCTGTTCTGTTTTTCTGTAGAACCTTTTCTTCTTCTTTTTCTGTTTTTTTTTTAATCTTTGAAGTAATTTCATATCAAAAAATCAATGATTTTCCTCTTTTATTCTTCAATTTAATTCGTCCACATCCTCTGTTCTATTGTGATCTAGCTTCACTATAACTTTTTTGGCGCTTAGTATTCTACTTTCATAATGGGAAGGTTGCCATGTAAATAGTTTGCTATGTCCAAATAATTGAATTGCAAGCATCTCCTCAGTTCTCACTGTTCACTCACTCCGAAATCTGTTTTTCTGTTTCATTTGTTGTTAATTGCCATGAATATGCTTTTTATTTGCTCTCAATTGTAGTTGTTCTACATTGTTTCACTCACTCACTACAAAAATGTTATATTTTTTAAATAAAATTCAACTTGCGCGCCTCGCGCCTCAAGCTCCAATAGGCCTTAGCATGCACCTTGAGCCTTTAACAACTATGAACAAAAGTGATGAAACAAGAATGGAGGAATAAAAGAAGAGAAAAAAAAATTAATATTCCTTATAGTACTTAGGATATGTGATTTATGAACTTCAAAAGAAGATACTTGTGTTTTAATTATCATGGCATGCATTATTTTTAATATTATATTCAACCAATTTATATATATATATATATACTTCTACTATTCCCAGACTGCTCCATTATATTCAATATCTCAGCTGACATATTTTAAGCTCTCCTCATTCTCTAAGTATGTTTATTATTGTTTAAGATTGTATTATAGGTATAAAAAGAACAATTTTGAGTAATTACCTTTTTCTTTTAATCATTATTTAGATTGTATGAGTTACATGTGTAATTCATTTCCAATAACATCACCATCAGCTTGTATAAGATTAATAAGTAAGGGAGGCACCATGTTTTTCAAGCGAGGACAATGAATTCTTTCCGAAAGTTTAAGCAAACACACACGCCCACAATATTGCTCCTAGCAAGGCTTGAACACTCAGCTTCCCATTGGGGGAGGAGAGATCGTATCATCTGGGCATTAGCCCATTGGTAAGGACAGTGATATTATCAGATATTTTCTAGTATCATTATTGTTAGCCGAGATATGTGCCTAGATTCATGGGATTTGACTTACCATATTAGCCAGGATATGATTAGTCTAAAATCATGGGATTTAACTATATTTAGGCATAGAATATATAGCGATTTTAGTTAGTTTTCTTTCTTATAAATAAAGAAGAAATGTGTAAAGGCTTGAATGAGTGTTTTGTTCACCCATTCACAGCTTTGGTATTTATAGTTAAAAAAAACACATGTTAAATATTACAAGAAAGGAAACTAACTAAAAATCACTGCATATTCTATGCCTAAATAAAGCGTAGATATAGTCAAATCTCATGATTCTATAAACTAATCATATCTCGGCTAATATGGTAAGTCAAATCCCATGATTCTAGGCACATATTTCGACTAACACTCCCCCTCAAGTTGGTGCGTGGATATCTGAGACGCCCAACTTGAACAATAAATCCTCAAAACACTAAAAAAAAGTCTCCTCAGACCATAACGATGTCTGCTCAGACCATATTGATGTCTCCTCAAACCATAACATTGTCTCCTCAGACCATAACGTCATAATGTTGTCTCCTCAGACCATAACGCCATAACATTATCTCCTCAAACCATTCCCGAGTCCAAATATAGATTTTTTTTTATTCTTTTTAGGAGCGCTACCAGCTTACATATAACCGGACAACCTCCTTTTCAAGCTTCAGCAGTACATAACTGCCCTTCGTTATTTTCTCCACAGTTACTTCACTCTCCTCAAGGGCATCCTTCTTTGTAGGAGCCTTCTTCCTACCGATGTCGCTAATACCGACCATTCTCCGTCACTGTAGCCAGTGGCGAAAACGAAATCACCACCGCGTGAAACCCTCTTCTACAATTCTGGCTCTAATACCGACCATGTTGATGTTTTCTCAGACCATATTGATGTCTCCTCTAACCATAACGTTGTCTCCTCAAACCATAACGTTGTCTCCTCAGACCATTCTCGAGTCCAAATATAGATTAAGAAGAAATATAAAAAAGAAGAAATATGTAAAGGCTTGAATAAGTGTTTTGATCACCCATTCACAGCTTTGGTATTTATAATTGAAAAGAGCACATGTTAAATATTACAAGAAAGAAAACTAACTAAAATTACTGCATATTCTATGCCTAAATATATGCTTAAATATAGTCAAATCCCATGATTCTAGGCACATATCTCGGCTAACAATTATCATCTCGTAAACATCATTCATTATATTTATAAACAATATACTGATATAACATTCCATTTGGTTTAATCCATCACCAATATTGTTGGGAAATCTTAAAGAAATTTAAGAATTAAAACCATAGCTCCTAATGATATTATGTAGTAACTCTCCCCGACAAACCATGACCTGAAGAATCATCTGAAATGTGAGAGCATGATATCAGGTCAGCAGAGAGGTGCAAGGCATCAATTATTTAGTTGAATTCACACCATTCTTTTCCTACTTCACACCCCTACTCCTACCTAGACTATGGCACAGCACCCTATCCAACCAACCCAACCATGAACCTTGCATGCTTTAAGTGCTCATTGAGCCCTGTTTCCTCATGTTCTGAACAAGAGGTTGCTTGTTCACACTTCATATTGGTACAAGCATAGTGCATACACTATGGTAAACTGCAATAGATAACCAAATAAAATAAAATCTTCAGCACAAAAATCAGTAAATAAATGAATGCAACACTTGGAGTTGGGGTTGCATGTTTGGCAACAACAATTCCTTATTTTCTTATTTTCTTTTTCATAGCAAGAACACTTCAATAATTAGTGGAAAATCTGAGGATGGAACAAGGTTGGACATCCAAGGAGGTCATTTGCTCATACGGGGTTGGCCTTTGGAAGGATGGTAGAAAAGAATGGAGGGACTTCTCTAAGTTCATTGGGTTTGTTGTGAGGGATGGTCATAGGATAAAATTCTGGCATGATCTATGGTGTAGTGATGTTATTCTAAAATCATCATTCATCATTTTGCAGTCTCAGAGAGGGGAGCCCTGATATCAGACTGTCGGATTTTCTGAGAGCATTGTGGTTTGGGAGCCAACTTTTTAAGAGCCCTTCAGGATTGAGAGGACTGGCAGCAGTTAGACTCTATGGACGCTTTCTTTGATATTTTGTACCGCTCATAAGTGTGCGAGGGAAGGGAGGATTTAATGACATGGATCTCTGACAAGCATGATCGATTTGGATTAGTTCTTTCCACAGGGTGCTATATGGGGTTGGTTGCCCGAATTCCCATACTGAGGTATTTGGAAGGTCAATGTACCTTCAAAGTATTCCTTTTCAGCGTTGACAACTGCTTTGAAGGCAATTATAACCAGGAACAATTGGTGAAACCGTGAAATAAGGGAAAGATGATTCACAATTGGTATCGTATGTCCAAAAAAGTTGAAGAAACTACCAATCACCTTCATTGTGAAGTGGCACAAGAACTATGATGGTGCATATTGCTGTTTTTGTATGGTGTGACATGAGTTTTGCCTCGATCAGTGGGAAGTCTTCTTGCCTTCTTGCTTGTTAGGTAGGCAGCGCACGAGCAATAAGGTTTGTAAAGCTTGGCAGGTCGCCTCTTTATGCTTTATGTGGTGTGCATAGACTATGGAGGGGCAGGGAGATCTTTTGAGGTTGTAGAAATGTATATAAAATTAATATTAGACAGTCCTTACTTCTCTACGTCTGGAAATTTCTAGAATATTTAATATTTTTGTAGCTTGTTTGGGGTAATTAGTTTGTATGCGGGGAGTCTAGATTGACTCTTGTCTACTTCCAATGTTCTCAGTTGACTCTTGTCTACTTCCAATCTTGTTGCTGAAAACAATATTTCCTTTATATCCATCACTTCCAGTTACTTGCTTCAATTTAGAAATTAACTATCACTATAGCACAATGACTAGCAAGAAATAATTTTTTTTAAAAAAAGCAGTGGGAATGAAGATATGGATATAAACATTTATAGATAGCATGAGAGAGTACTTATGCACAGCATGATGCAGCTCGGGATCCTTCTGCTGGTCTGTCCACAAGAACCATCCCTGCAGGATTCTGAGCAGGCTGAGCTCTAGGCAACCTCTTTGCTGTTCGCACCACAACAATGATCAAAAGTTCCAGGTTATAAGCACAATGTAATGTCTCAAAGCAAACTAGAATTACAAAAAAACTAATAGAAATCATATCAAGAACACAAAAGATATTGCTAGAATATGATCAATCCATTCATATAAAATTTGAAACAACTTAACAGCATGTCTAGCTATGACCTTGTATGAAGAAAGTAAGAAATCAACATTTTTTCAAAGTTCACAATACTATCAGGAACAGCAGGCATCATGAAGATTAACGGAAGTGATCTAAAAAAATTCTTCTTCAGCCTAAAATTCTGAAACCTGGTCAGCATCTCAACTTAGCTCACCGACCAGCCAAAAAGAATGGATTTATCTCAATCAGCAAACAAATTGATGTACTATTGACTCAAATAGAAAACATTAAGTCAGCTCTAGACTAGCCAAGCTTGCAGTCGAGCTCAAACATTGCATTCAAAATCAGGCCCTTGAATGCCGCCATCCCCAAAAAGATGAGAGAAAACTATTCAATCAGATTTGCTCAGCTCATAAATTAATTAAGTATTGCAAAATAAAGGTCCCGCTTTTTGCTCTTCCAGGAAATAAGAGATTTCCCAAAGGATGACATAGGAGGGAAAAGCTAATGCCCCCACTTTAATTGTTGAAGTATGCACCACGGAAAAATAAAGTAAAAAAAATATTTGTCAGAACATAAAGTTTCCACCCAGGCTTTGTTCCACAGGCATCAGCTGTGATGTAGGATTGAAAGAGAGAAAAAAGGAAAAGAAAAGAAAGGGAGAAGAAGAGGGAGAGAAGGAGTAGGGAAAACCTAATTTGTATTACCCTCGATCAATCAAAAATGTTATTATCTCAATGTATCAAAGCCATATACATGAAACAGAGTTCCACCAACATGTGATACAGAAATTTCATTGTATGTGGTTAACTTTTTCAAAACTTGAAACAGTATGGCTAAAGTAGTAATTTCCCTCATGGCTAAAAATATTCCATAATTATTTAAAATCGCAGGAATTAAAAAATGTGGACATAGTTGTAAAAGCATGTTTCATATAGTGTGTCAATTTTTATATTTTTATATCATTGTATCATAAACAGTTCCGAAGGCAAAAAGCACATTTAATGTGTTTCACCCTGCAAGGCATGGCAAAGCAAGGCTCTTGCTTCATGGCAAAAGGCAAACTTTCCCGTTACCAAATTTCATTACAAAGACATATTATATAAATGATAAAATTTAGGAGGAGAGTATCACAAATGACTTGTGAGGCGTACACTTAACAATGAAACAACTTGATTTAAAATTTTAAAGAGCCTTAAGGTATTTAATAAACACCTCTCTCTAACACTAGCCCATATACACATTGTGAAAACTCTACTGTAAAATAAACTTATGTCATTTCAAAAGTGAAAAAAGATACAAAAAATTGTAGTACTTGACAAATGAATGCATAACATATAATGTTTATTTCCATTACAAGATTGTAGTTTCATCACAGATATTCCACGGAACTACCACAGCAAGCACAATTCTCAAATGAGACATGAAGATTTTTATCTTCTTCTGTTTCTATGTAGAGTCGATTTTAAGCAATGAAATTTTATCCCACACACACACACACACATATATATATATAGAGAGAGAGAGAGAGAGATTATTCTTTCTTTTTTTTGTATACACTTCTTTAAGCATCAACATTAAAATAATAAAACTTTTTACCTCTCTTTCAGTGCTATTCTTAATTAAAGGTATGTTCTCTAATGAGAAAAATCCTATTTCAATAAAAAGGTACTGTCTAGAACAATAAAATCACCTGGTGTAATGGACCAGGAGATGCCAGATCAATTTTTCAAACCATAAAAACTATCATTGTATTATTAACACACTCAAAACCATAGCTGTCGGTGAAACTAATTTCTACTGGACTTGAATGCATGACAGCATAGGATATTCTCCTCTGTGATGGGAAGAAAATTTTGCATATTCTCTTCACTAATATGAAAAAGGAAAATTTTGCATAAGCTAACATGGCAACAACAAAAGGAAACTAAAATTAAAAACATGAAAAAGAAACTAAATCAAAACTAGAAAAATAAAAAATAAATTAAATTCATATAAGAAGAAAATCTCTATAAATATAGGGAAGAAAAATGATGGAAAACTAATAAAGTGCCAAATAATTAGGTCGTATCAAGTTCAGAATTTTGGTGGTCAATAACCTGTTACAATCATGTCCATTTAGCAGCAAAGAAATTTAGAAACTCACCTATTTCATGGAAAATATCATTGACATTAACAGCAGTTTTGGCAGATGTCTCCTTGAAAAAAAGACCATTTTCTTCGGCATATACACGTGCCTCCTGCAAAGTGATTTAGTAGATACAAATTACATAGATATCTACTAAATTACAATTCTTAGAGAGAAGATTAAATTGAACATGTAAGAATGAAATAATATGTAGCTCTGTGCATGTTTGTCGTCGTAACTTGGAGAAAAAATCACTTAACAATAGAGTGATTCCAAATGCAAAATGGCAATAAAAATTTTAAACATAATGATTATTCAATTATAAAAAATGTTTGATAATTTGAGAGGCAAAGAAACATTATCACAATTTTATCTACTGCAGTAAGAACCTTAAAAGTAATCAAGTGACCAGAAGAGAGAAACAGAGAGATAAAAAGAGACAGAGTATGCAGTGGGTGGTGAGTAGCCGGCCGTTGGTGAGTAGCCTTCAAGGAGCTCTGTGGACTGACATGAGATAATATTGCAATTTTCTTGGACCTGTTGGCTGAGTCATCTAATAATTATTAATGTGATTTTTAACCTAAGTCATCCACTCTTATCAATCAATGTATTTTGACTACAAACCATCTACACTTCATCAATGAATTTTGATAGCCTTAGAGAAGGGATTCGGATAGGTAATAGTTGAACTGGACTACCTAAAACCCTTGTGGAAATTTGCAGTACTTGCAAGGAACTATTGAGTTACTCTATTGCTCTCTCCAAACTATCAAATGAAAATCAAATCAAATTAGAGACTTGACAGTTCTAAGGGCTGCAATGGGTCAGAGGATTGAATATAGCATGTTAAGCAATGTAATATGATCAACTGAAACTGTTTGAAAATAAGCGGGTGTAAATTGGATAGACAGGTTTATAAACCTTATAGGTTGTCGGGTTCATGTGAGTCACAAAAGGTGCCGGTTGACCTTACAGATAAACACTTGTTATAGGGTAAACCCCAACTCGCTCCACACTGGAAGAGTTTCTATTTGAGCTGATGTTTCAATTCAGAAATTACCGCCCCTAAACAGTTTACAGCCATTTTATCACTCAAAAAAGTTAGTCAGCAGTCAGACCCAGTTGTGGTAGTTCTAGGAAAGGAAAGCCTAGAATCCAACAGTAGCAATGGTAATTCAATCATTCTCCCCATGCCACCAAAGAACCAGAACTATGCAATATGCGTCAAGTCCTAAATAATCCTCGAACTATGCAATATGCATCAATCCAAGAGAAACTAAATACCCGGAAAATTGTACTTACTTCTGCCGTCACTTTCCTCTTATCTTCCAAATCAGCTTTGTTTCCAGCAAGTGCCATAACCATGTTAGGATTACCTGCAACAACCCACAAGATGGTCACACAAGCGTAACATGCAACTGAGAAAAATTCCACCCATATTCAAGTTTTTTTATACAGATGAGTAATAGTCGAGTGATTGGAATAAATGAAAAATACATCCATGAAAGGAAATTATAGATAAATAAACTAAAGTTTTCTATGGTTCTTGGAGAGAATTATTGAAATAATTCTTTTTACAACAGATTCCTTCACTTAAATTTTTGAGATGCTTCTTTGCTTCTATCTTCCCAAGAACCAAAAGAGCCACATGCAGAAAGAAAAAGCATTTTCCATTCTTTGATTGGTATGTTCTAATTAATTTAAGTAAACAAGTTCAAGCCTAAACACCTTGCTTCTGAAGTTCTTGCGCCCATTTCTTAGCCCGCTCGAAGGAATCCTAATCAACTCAAAATAAAAAAACAAACCAACAAACAAAATCAGTAAAACAATAAATAAGAAAAAAGACAATCACATATTTCACAACACGCGCGCACACACATGAAATCTGATATAACCAATAGTTTTGCAACGGTTAAATTGCTCACTGAAAATCAGAAACTGCGACTACCCAATTCACAATCATTCATGATATAGGACAAGAATGAACGAACAGTAAAAGGTGAATAAAATTAAGCAAACTATTGAATATGTCACTAGCTTTTAATTCAATTACATATTCATATACATGTATACATATATACATACAAGAAGGGAAGTGATCGAACCGTGCTAGTGATGTCATAGACAATGATAGCGGCAGCAGCACCTCTGTAGTACATAGGGGCCAAGCTATGGTATCTCTCTTGGCCGGCAGTATCCCAGATCTCGAACTTCACGGTGGCGTCGTTCACTGCCAGCGTCTGCGAGAAGAACGCCGCTCCGATCGTCGATTCCTGTCATCATAATCACCGCCATTCATGAATATCAACCATTGATAGATAATTATCGATAATTATTATAAATAAAACACAAATCTGATTCTATAAATAAATAATGGAATTGGGGATAGTAAAACCAAAAGTCAAAAACTAAAGCTTATTGAAAGAATTGGACACCGATCGATACCTGGAATTCAAGGAATTGGCCCTTCACAAAACGCAAGACGAGGCTTGATTTACCAGCTCCCATGTCGCCGAGCAGTACCTGAGAAATCATCGTCGGAATTCAAAGACTCAAATATATAAGAAAACGAATTGCATACATATATATATATATATATATATATATATATATTTGACTTACGAGCTTTGCATTTAGAGTATTGTGACCCATCGTCCCCATAGAATGGTATTAGCAAAGATCGACGAAGGTTTGGATGAGAGAGAGATAAAGGTCAGCTAGGAGATGTTTAGATTAAGAGGAAATTAGTCTGTCGTGTGAATTACGGCTGCTATTAGAAGACGCGTTTATTTTGTTCATTTACAGTGCTTCTGAATAAAGTTGACGGATAGTCAGAAGACAAAGGAGTGAACGGAAAGTAGGAGGCACACCAAAATCGGTTCAACCCGAAAGTCGAACCGAACCAAATTGCACCGGTCCATTTGGTCTAGTTTTTTTTATAATTTGGTTGGATTTCAGTATTAAATATATAAAGAGTAAAATGTTGTAACACCTTTCAATTTTTTCTTTATTGCTCATGAACAATACTTGTGTCAAAATGACTCTAACACCCCCTCTTAGAGTTAACATCATTTTGTTTTAACGATTTACTTGTTTTTACCATTATACATAGACTATATTTAATGAGATGCATGTATTATCATTTCCTGACATGTGCCCCTCCTATACAAAATGTCTTAATGATCACATATACTCTCTCTCTCTCTGAAATGACATGAAACTCGTATCAGAAATCTATTCCACCATCTCTCTCTGAAACTCATCTTTGAAACTCGTCTCAGAAATTTACCTTCATCTTCTCCTTTAGTCTCATAAACCCTAATAAAACTATTTATATCATAACATTATCGTTTGACATATGGTATTAACCGTTTATGGCGTGTTGTTTACTTGTTGTGTAAAAGTTCACTATTTGTTGAAACTGAGTGACCTCGAGAAAAAAAGAATCCCAAGTTCCAACCAGTCGCCAATTCGTCATGACTAATGCCTCACATTCTGAAAAATAATTGCAGAACCAAGACCCTAATACGCATTTGACCCAAAATGACAAAAATCAACAAGAACCAGCTAACCATCCAGAACAATAAGGTGTGTCTCTCTCCCCTCATCTTATCACATACATCACCATCTCTATCTCTGAACACAACCCACCTCCTCTCACCTTATCCTCCAACCCACATCGAATCGAATACCCAACAAGCGAAAGAAGTGTAGTTTGAAGAAACTACAAACAATTGAAAATAAACTCCAGACCCTAAGTGAAAACCTAAAACCTATTATGTTTATACCATTCAAAATCTTAGATTTTTTTAAACATGGGAAACTTCTAAAGCGACTTAGTTTGTGGGACTTCGTCCACATCATATTCAATCAAAACATTCGTGTCAACAGGGCCAATTTAGTACGAGCCTTTAAATTGCATGTGAAAAGGAGAAGTGTATTATTTCGCCGTTAAAGTCTTGATTCAAAAGAGTTGTCAGAGGAATCGGTATGTGTCGAACTGAATGTTTTTGCACGAGGATACGTGGATGATGCCAAGCAACGTCTTGAATTAGACACGAGCGATTAGAGATAGATATCCTAAGAAGGTGAATTATGCGAGTTTAATTTGGTTTGTAGTGGAAAAGGAATTGATACAAAGGCAAACGCTAAAGAGAGGGAGTGAGAAAACTGATAAAAAAATAGAGATATAAAACGAGTGAGAGATGTACATAGAGAGAGATAGACGAGAGAGAAGTTAATTGTGGTGACCCTTGTGGGCGGGTGCGAGAGACACTTGTTAGCTACCGCACTAGCAGGCTACATGATGCTCAATCCCACATCGCTTGGGCGTGGAGAAAGGGATGTGCTTATATGTAGTGTATTCTCTCCAAATTGTATGAGGCCTTTCGAGGTAAAACCCAAGAGCAAAATCATGCGGGCTTAGACCCAAAGCGGACAATATCATACCATCAGGTGAAGTGGGCTGCTACAAATGGTATCAGAGTCGGATCCAGCCGGAAGTGTGCCAACGAGGACGTCGAGCTTCCTAGGGGGTGGATTGTGGTGACCCTTGTGGGTGAGTGTGACGTGGGCGGGTGCGAGAGACACTGGGTGAGCTACCACATTGGCAGGCTACAGGATGCTAAATCCCATATCCCCTGGGTGTGGAGAAAGGGACATGCTTATATGTAATGTATTCTCTCCAAATGGTATGAGGCCTTTTGAGGTAAAACCCAAGAACAAAACCATGTCGGCTTAGGCCCAAAGAGGACAATATCATACCATATGGTGGAACGGGCCGTTACACTAATGAGTGATGTTTAAGGGCTTAAATTGTATTTTCAAATAAAATGGTGGTTTTGTCATTTTATTTTTTTAATTAGTTGACTTTTGATATGTCCAGCGGTCAACTAACAACAGAAGATGTTAGCACCGAATTGGTGTTTACTTAATGCAGCAAACCAGCCGTGTTGGTGTGGGTCTCGCTTGTGGACAACTTATTCTCTCACAATCTCTTTCTCCTCCTCTTGAGACGTGAGTTATTTGTATGTATATATATATGTGTGTGTAAAAAAACTCTCTATATATATGTGGCATTTTTATATGTGCACATAAATATATATCTAACAAGTATGAAAAAATAATAATAAAAGTGGCCAGCCCAACCAACACCATACTAGTTAGCTAGATAGGCCACAATTATAGAGAGTCACGTTCAAAATGAAAAAAAAAAAACAAAATAGAAAGGCCAGCAAGGTATCGTCGTCATAGCCATGATCCGTTTTTGTCAAATATCAAACTTTGCCTTTCCAAGGTTGCATTACCCAACTTAGCAGGCTACAGAATGGAAGAAGACTTTGGAAAGGATGTGAAAGATCTGACTACAAGAAGACGAAATAGATCTTATAACTTATTGAAAAGCTCCTAGAAGTCAGTGGTCAAAGACTAAACTATCACAATGAAATATATATTATAAATGGATAATGCGACGAGCATACAAAACCAAATGAATGTTGAGAAAGAAAAAGATTCCCTTGTACTTTTCCCCACTAGACAAAAAGAAGACAAGAAAACCAAGCCAATAGAAAGGGGCGGAAACATATAATTAGGTGAACTCTCGAGTTGAAAGTAAAGAAATAAGGGGGGCGTCCAAGTCCAATACCTGGAAACTAAAACTCAAGTTCAACACAAACCTGAGATCAATCAAGTGAGTAAAAGCAGGTCTAGAGTTGTTCTTGGGAGGGGGGTTTAGCACCTTCTGTGACCCGAGAAATGTCCCTGGGGTGGTGAATAGAGACTTTAAGCAAACAATGAAACTTTTTCAATTTATCATGTTTTGACAAAAATTGGCTTGAATGAACTTTTATCAAACACTTGATAAACTTATGTATTCAACAAGTGAGATTGAGAATGTTCTATCTTAGAAGATTATTGTGCACTTAATGGATAATAACAAGTGTAAGTGTTTATGAAGGTACACCATATCATACTTGTAGTATATGAAAATGTTGATTGTTCATTTGTCAAAAATATGGTGTGCAAATTGATTGGTAAATAGATACTCAAACAATAATTCAATCAATTTAATCAATTTCACAACTCAACCAATGTACTCCAAGCATTCATCATATCCTCATATAAATTAAAACATATAAACATAGCATTGATATATAAAGCATATAGAATTTAAATATATGAAATGCTATAAAATAAAGAATTTTAAGGATAGAGAAATGCAAACCAAGTGACACCATGATTTTTACATGGTTTGGCCCCTTTTGCCTATGTCTATGCCTCAAAAGAAATTCTTGAGGTTTCCACTATAGAACCTTCCTTAATGGTGGAAAGCAAATCGTATAATTGCCAAGTGAATTACTTGGGTTTTCTTGCACAATGAACACCTCACCAAGACTTCTTTGTCAAGCTCATGACTTGGACTTTCTTTGCCAAGTGTATCACTTGGTCTTCCTCTCAAAGGTAGATAGGTAGTTTGATTACAATGAAGAATATCACTCAATTGATAGATTCACAAATGATAGCTCAATGGAGAGTATCCCTCAATGGATAGATACACAAATTATAACTCACATACTTAGAGTTAACAATGAAATACTCAATTGAAAGCTCTTCACTAGGATTTTGCTACTATGAATGATATGCAAGTATTTGGTTCAATAGTGGTAGCCACCAATGGATGAATGATATGAATATTTAAACTCCAAGGTATCATTTACCAATAATATATTATCATGAAGGGTTATGGTAGTCTCTCTCACTTGTATAATACATATACAAGGTGTATTTATAGTGCAAGAAGGAATTCTGGCCGTTTAAAAGTGGTTGGAAAGTATTAAGTGCAGAAAATAGTCGTTGGAGTTTGAATCTCCAGGTTTCGATCGACTGATGAGTTTATCGGTCGACTGAAACTCCCCTATTTTGTAAAGCTTACTTGAATTCATTTTCAGTTTTTACTAGTCGATTAATGAAAAGATTCGGTCGATCGAAAGGCCTCTATCAATCGACTAATGGGTTCATCAAGCGACTGAAAGTCCCCAGGTCAGAATCTGTTCTCAGACTCAGCCAATTTCTCCTGTACAGTGCATTAATACACTGCACACTTAATTACATTGAATAACTTAAAGTAAATAGAAATATAAAGGTTTATGAAAAATTTTACTTAAATGTTTTGAATGTAATTAAACAAAGTACCCCCTCCCCCCAATTTGGATTCAATAAAAATAGTTTCAAAATCAAATTCAAATTAATTAAAATTTGATTTTTTAATTTTAATACAAAACGGATTTTCAAAGTTTTGACATAAAAATTTATCGTACAATATGAATGGCTAAATTAAGTCATTTGGAGCTGAGAAAATTCATATGATCGTGATAAATCATGGGGTATAATTACTGGGACTTTTTATGTTAAGAATCAGTTAGAAACTCATATTTACATTTTTGCCCCTAGAATTCAACACTTAGCCAAATTTCTGCGCTAAGTACCCAAAACAGTAACTGTGCATGACACGGATTTATAAAGTGATTCAATTGAGTTCAAAGCTTAGGTCAGTTTATCTAAGAACCATAAATAATATGATTAAAAGACATGGTCCTAGTTATGGCTTACTAGTTAAGTTTTTCTAAAGCTTATGATGACTTGAACTAACTCAATTATAGTAACGGCCTCATGATGTTATAAGTGAAGTTCGTGGCCTATCGCTTATGGTTTAAGGACTTATGAATGATATGCATATTCCTATAGTCCACTAAGTCAAAGAGATGAGTTTTCAAATGAAGTTACTTCAAGAATAGCTTTACATTAAATCTAACACTCACCTAAGACTAACCTACCCAAGTCTTTTGATCTGTAATTCTTTAAGCTTTTGGGTTCCTTCATCATGTGACTTGGATTCACTTCAACTTCACCATTTATCTTGATTATTGATCTTTGAGTTACATGATCATGTGGCTTCGTATATCTTCTTCTAATTTCTTTTGAAGTCCAATGTCTTTAAAATACTTGAGATGATATGATATTTTGTAAACTGCACACTCAAGTAAACTTATTAAATCGACACTACAATAGGTTGTTATCATCAAAATCACCCAAGTAACCTAGGGTTGAAACCTTGAGGTCAACACCTTCTTTCTTCCTCTTCTCCACCCAAACAAAAGGAAGACAACTTATGTTTTTAACATTTTGCTTTACCCTTAATTTCTATTACACGGGCTTTGTTTATGCCCAAACACTTTACATGATTCACCTGTTGTTATGGTTAAGAAGCACAAATAGTTAGTTCAGTTCCTACAGCTTTGGCGATTGGACATTCGAGCTAGTGACAGAGATAAAGATAAATATTTACTGTTTCGGTTACATTATTACACGAAGAATGTTCATTTAGTACTGATTCTTATCTCGGAGAGTCGATAAGCAAATTTTTGTGGATGTCTGATGACCTTTGTGGGCAAGTGTGGTGTAGTCGAACACTGGCAGACTACGGGTGTCACGATCCTACATTTCTTGGGTCTAGTGAAATGTTATATATATGTTCATCACCCTTCTATTACACAACGCATTTTAAAGCCGTGATAATTGTAAACCCATCAGAAATCCACAGTTAAGCGTGCTTAATTGAGAGTAGTACCAAGATGGGTAACCCCCTGGGAAGTCTATGGAATTTTAGTTTAAAAAAATTGGTTATGCTAGTCTTCATTTCGTGCCTCTATTATAGAAAAACTCATTCCATGTTCTATAATGTGTGATTGATATTTTTTATATATATACAATAAAATGGATGTATTTTACTTTAATGACTTTTTAAAAGGGGTTGGCTCATGTCCAGGATTAAATTATGGGAAAGCAAAGTTATAACTTATCCAAGGCCTGTTTAAGAAATCATTCTCAAGCCTTGACACATTATGAATTTGATCTCTTGTTTCATTTTATTTATCTAATTTTTGTTTTATATGCCATTGTGACTACTATTGTTAAAACTCTGAACATGGATTAAACTATATCATCAATGGCTTAATTAGTTATTTCTCTTTCCTAAATATAATGATATCGTGTATGTTATTGAGCTATTTTTTTTAAGTGATTGCCTTCAGTGGGTTGTATTATATGCCAAGATAGAAGATCAATTATATTGATGTCATTTTAATTTATCTTAATCACACAATTCGGTTCAGGCACGGGCATGGGGTGTTACAAGATGTCTATTTGCCAGACTGTACAGCTAACCTAAACAAGAGGAAGTTATAGATGTTATAACGAAACTTCGTAAGAAAGCATCTCAAGAAATTTATGAAGAAAGTTCCAATAGGGAGTTAGATGTTTTACTGCCCATAAAAATGATCATGTTGGACGTAGTACTCATACTGGAAATTACGATCAAGGATGACTTTATCAATCGCCATCTATTTCAAAGATACATTTTGAACCATTTTTAAATACTCGAGTTTAGTCTTTTCCCACGAATTAGTGTATTAGGCAAGATCTTTTTGTGCAGAATTATAAAAAGCGGGGTCAATCTTCATAAATGGAATCATAAATGTGAAATACTCATACAAATCCAAATGTGAGACGTGAAGGAATGCTAGTCATTCATCTGCTTGGCTAGTTAAAGCTTGAGCTAGTTCATAAATTTGTAGGCTTCGATTATAAAGGAAGATTGACTTGATAAATAAAGCCCGAGAATTGGTACTTTATATCACACCCCGATTTTTGGGACATGATTTAAAAATAATAATAAATAAATACAATAAATAAACAACCTTTAAGTATTCGAAAGAAAACTTCATAACTTAAAAAATAAAAAAAAGTACAATAATCCACTTATTATTTTTCTAATTAAGTAAACATCACAAATGAAATGTCTTTGTCTTAAAACATAAAACTGAAGTCTTTCAAAACATTATTGACATTCATCAGCATTTTCTTAAACTTTTTATATCCAGAAAACATCCTTAAGTGAGTTCAGGGAAATCTTCGTTACTGCTATTTTCGACTAAACCTGAAAAATATTGGGAATGAGCACCACCACCCAATAGGAAAATAACTCTAAATTCATATATACAATAAGATAGAATGAAAGAAAAGAAACAATGCAAAGTATCGGTTGTTTTACTAAATTACCTGTAATCAATTAAAATAAGAATAAATAACACCACCAATTCAATCATATATATTTTTTACAAAAAAATTAAAAATTATGACATGTATACCGCACACATACACCGCGAATTTTCGGTTATTCTCACGGCGGGCCGCTGAACCCAACTATAGTTCCAAACAGTTCTCGATTTTTCAACCGAAGGGATTGCAACCCTTCCTATTTGCAACCGGTTATACATATACGAACATACACCTTCAGAACCCATTCATAGGCTGAAGACAAACACTTTCACAAAACACAACTTCTCTTCCTTTATCCCGAAATGGTATAACCTTTTGTACTATTTAGAAATTAACATTTCATTTCACTAAAAATCACATCAAAAATAATTCAAAGCATTAACTTGATTAACATAATCAATTTTAATCTCCAACTTAAACATTCTAATTGATTACGATAAACAATGATAAAACAATTATTTTAAAAAACAAAAATAAATTGTAAGAGTTAATAGAACACCAAAATAAAAATAAATAAAATAAAAAGGACCACCCAGGTTGTGTCTTTATTGACACTATATATATAAAATATATTACCATATAATATCAAACAACATAATACTAACAATATATATATATGTGTGTGTGTGTGTGTGTATACACACGTAAACATGAGCAGGCCAACATCAATTACTATAAGTTGATTAGTTGACTGGAAGATCTCATGTGAAAATTTTTAATTCTTAGTATATAAAATTTTAACAATATAATACTAAACTAAATTAGAGCAAAGAAAGAAATCATAAAAATAAACTAAATAACAACTAAACAATCACAATACCATTTGACTAGTGAAGACAAATCGATCTACATAGAAGAGTTATGTAATCTTACAAACTAATATTTTACGAAATAAATGAAAAAATTAAAATATATATATGCACATATTTCTTTAACATGGAAATTCTTGATTTTCTTCTATCCATAGGCATATATAGATCCATAGTAAATTCCCCTACCTTAGTCACCAAAATTTTCTTCTTTTTGCCTCTACCAAAAAAACGACGCCTTGAAACAACTTTTCCTCAAATCTACATTGTCTTTTCCTTTTATAGTACTTCCCTTAACTGACATGAGCCACCAAAAAGTCACCATTACTTCTACATTTAATCATCAATAATTTTTCTCATATAATATAAGGTATCCGATTTGTCCATTGAGAAGTCAAAAAGTCATATACCTATTAAAATCTTTTACTACCTCCACTACCCCACTTTTCATAGTTATTGCTAGGTTATTTATTTCTCTCCCACGTTTGGTAAATATATATAAACACACACATGTATATATATATATATGCATATCTATATATACATATATATTTCAAAATAAATCAAAAATACAGATCATCACACTTCATGTCATGCTCAAAAAATTCGGACCGCCGGGACTCCCCTGATCTAAGCCCAAATTCTGAGTAGTGAGGTGTTATGATCACCCAATTGTCATCCCATAACCCGAACAACCATGATAATATACCATATATTATTCTCGGATATCCCCATTGATACCAAGCTATCACATCTCAATTATTGGGTCATGATTTATCGCGGAAGCCTTTACATTATCATCACTAATTTTCTATTTCATCCATCATTTTTATAACACATTGGAAGCTTTACAATCTCACCATAGGCCCCTAAGTAGAACATACGAACTCTTAATACTCAATAATGCATTTTAAGCTCACCATCAAGTTTCGATCAGCTGATGGCTGTCCCACCAGCCGGCTAAAACCTGGGCAATCTATCGGCTAACTACCCTTCAGCTTCGGTCAGCTGAATGATGCATTTCGGTAAGCTGAAGGGTACAGGTACCTACAAAGTCTATAATTACAAACATTCGGTATCTCACCATTTTGGTTGGCTGATGAAAATTTCTTTTTATATTGAAATTATTTTACTTTTGAAGTTACTTGACAAATCCATTCTTTTAAATTTTTTCCCCATCTTTATTTGTTCTCAAAGGTATTGACAGACATCCCAAAAAAACAAAAACAGAAAAATTGACTGTAGTTTCAATGTAACACGCAACTAGTTGTCTATATGCTGATAATACACAAGAAGACAATTTTCTTCCTGACAATTTGAAAGTTATCTTCGTACATGCCATGCAACCACTCTAAGGTGAACCATTCTTGCTGCTCTTTCTAAGTAACCAAACAATGAACGGTCCCAATTAAAGCCTTACCTACTTGGGAAATAAATTGATCAACTGTATCCAATATATTTTAGGTTTACAGTGGTCTAAACCTAAAAAATAATAATAATGATAATAATAATAAATATTAACCGAAGTTAAAATATAATTGACAATTTGTCACGATTTAAAATTTAATATTCTGGAGACATTATTTTTTTCTTTTTACAAAAATACTTGAATAATTTTATAGTGTTATTAATGTCTGAGTATCGAGTGATTGTCATTTGCATGTTGAATAGATTAAGGAATTTTTTTTAGTATAGAGAATTTTTTTTGTGTGTGTGAACAAGTCTCTCTATTCTATTTTCATGATAATATATTTGCAGCTTTCATATGAATATGAGTTGCTACCCATAAAAATGAACAATTAAGTAGATTTTTTCTTTAACAAGAACAATTAGTAGATGAGTCATTTAAAATTTCAGTGAAAATTGTGTTAAATGATATGTCAAGATTTCCATGTGACATGTATTGAGATTGAATGGAAGTAGTAACTACTTCCATTGAAGGTGCAAACCGTAGTTGGTAAAATGTCTTAATGTGTACTTCATAGACTCAAAGATAAGATCCAGCTGTCACTTGCATTCTGAGTAAAAATTCGATTCGTCAAATCAATCACAGCCGTAGATTAGGTTTATCAATCGTCATCTACAACTGCCACTTGACTAAAACTTCGACACGTCGGATCAATCACAGGCGTAGATTAGATCAACCACCATCATCTACCGAAGTAATTGATTCATTAAGCTACCATCTTCATCTACAGCTGTGATTGATCCGGTCTCAATGAGAGCATCGTACGTATCTACACAATGCATTCGATGAACAATTGTTACAGCTGAAATCGCACCGGTGCATCGGCCTATGCATTGCAGCTCTTCTCCTTAGTTAGGATTTAGGAATATGGGCGCGTTGTAGTTCTTCCATACTACTACATGTCTTGAGATTGAATGAAAGTAGTGACTTTCATTGAAGGTGCAAACTATAGTTGGTAAAATGTCTTAATGGCCAGTCATAGGCTTGAGATCAGATCCAGCTGTCACCTTCATCTCCGGTGCACCGAATCAATCACACAGCGTAGATTAGGTCCACCACTGCCATTTACGGTTGTGATTGATCCGGTCCAATCGAATAGCTAGTCCTTAGTTAAAAGAACAAATACAGTCGGCTGAAATTGCTCGGGTGCATCTGCAGCCCAGCGCATCGCATTGTAGTTCTTCTCGTTAGTTAGATCATGGAAGGGAAAAGCTCACCTACTATATATATCAACCAAAAACGAGATTTCATTTATATATATATATATATATATTCAAAGTGCTTGCATTCCAAAAAATAAGATTCATAAACAAAATTCATATAGTTCCGGAACAACATGGGCAAACAACAGCAAAAGCTGATATCTAATCTGCCTTGCTAGATGTTGAAAATACATGGTCAAATGATATGGATAGTTACATACAAAAATACCACACACAGATGATCAGAGGTTGGACCAGTTGTTCAAATTCCTAAAAAGGCTATAAAAAAAAAAAACCCATTCAAGCAAACAAAGGGGTTTGATTAGAAATGTTGCTACTACTAGTAGATGATCTCATAGAAGGTGAGATAGGTGGTCTGTTTCCGAGAAAACTAGCATTCCTCTTTGCAGCACTAATAAGTGAAGAGCAAGAACCCCTTGATGTCTTTTTTGAGATGAGCCTTGAGGAAGCATTATTAATCCTTGGAGGGTTATTGTTGTTGTTGTTGCTGCTTGATCTGTGGCTGACGTGATTATCTAAAAAACCACCATAGCTTTTGCATGACTTCAGCTTCAGTTTCTTATTGTAGGGGTTCTCAGGCTTGGCAAGATCCTGCAAGCAACTCACATCTGACAAGGAAGTGAAGGACTGTGACTTCCCTTGGAAATGCTTTGACAGCCCTCTCCTACAAAATCATAGGTTAAAATGGTTTAAATATCATGCATGCCATTCAATATATATACCAATACATATCTAATTCCATGTTTGGAAGAAAATAATGAAACTTGCTTCAAACTGGAAGGAGAGGAAAAGGAAAGCAAAAGATTATCCAGAAAGGATATCATTATTATCCTTTATTAAACTTTATGAAGAACATAATAGTAATATAGTAATATTCATTTACTCTTTTCAGTTTCCTACTAAAATAGAAATACAATAGAAGGTGTTACTAACTAATTTTGAATGAAATTGAAACTAACTACTACTTTCCTTCCCTCTCTCTCTCCTTCATGCCTTTTTTTTATTTAATCTTTTTTGGATCATGTGGCTCAATCCAATCAAAACTTTTTGTTGGGACGAAAATATATTAGAGCATTTAATGAAATTCAATCAAAACCACCCAACTAAGAAAACTGGACTATTCTGGTTGCCAAATAGAGAGAGAGAGATAGAAAGAGAGAGAAATTACTTGAAGGGAAGTTGTTGGAGGAGAGAGGACATGTCATGCAAAGGGTCAGACCCATGTTGGCCGGACGGCGGAGAAATGGAAGTCGACGGCGAAGAAGTGACCTCCTGATCCATTGAATGATCTGACTCTGAAGACAACACACTCGAAATCTCTGAAGAAGATGAGACTGAATCAAGTTCATCAACAATATTAGCTTCAGTTTCAAGCTTGCTTTGTTGGTTGAAAGACGAAAAACCCATTCTCAAACTGATCTTCCAAAAACTCTCCTAATATCAAAGTTTCAGTCCTCCCCACCAATCAGACAATATATATATATATCAAAACTCTGCTACTCTATTGAGTATGATCCAATATGCTGTGAATTCCAATAAAGTTATTGCCAAACCATCTTCAAGATTTTGAAGGATTGAAACGTACATGGATCGGAAAAGCCACTATATATATCTATATATATATTCATTTATCTGTATCTGTAAGATTCGGCGTTATCCAGTTATCCTCCTTTGTAACAGTAACGCTGTCCTTACCCACTCCCACCAGTTGTCCCCACCGACCTAAAAATGGTAGTAAAAGGCTATAGAATCAACCTCTTTGCGCGTGATACAACCACTCTTAAAAGAGTTAGGTTTAAGAAGATTTCGATTTCGAGTTGATTTAATTGCTATTTTATAAAATTAAAAATTAAACACTAAAATTTTAAGTTATAATTAAACATTTAATAATAAGTAATATCATTTTCATTTGTTTTAAGTGACACTTATTTTTTAAATAATATTCAAATTGAATTGTTGCATTTAATCAGATAAATAGTTATTCGGTTAAGAATTAATTGCAGAATTTCTAAGACAATTTTAATAATACTATCATTTGAATTTTAGTCAATTAAACAATTGGATTTATGTAATCAACATGGAAGCAGAATAATTATAGTGTGATCTTATACAATGATTTTAATTTTTTTTTTTTGTGTATTATGCTCTAGTCAGGGGTGCCAAAATCAAACCCAAGACTACAATGCAACACAAACACGACATAACTTAAACGAGTTTAAGTATGAAGTAAACCGACACGTATAATAAATAGGTTGACACGAACATGACAAACAAAAATTAGATTGAGTTTGAGTTTAAGTTGTCTAACCCGTGACACGATTACTACATAATTACCACATGAGTTATTCATATATTATGATTTTATACAAACTTATATATGTTACATTTGTTTGTAATATATTTGTTTGTTTACTGTACTGATATATGCATGATGGGATTGTTATGTGTCTTTCCAGTTGTTGAATCTTTGAGTTTATATATATATATATATATAATTTAAAATATAATTGATTTTATGATTTATGTATTGATATGTACTTTATTTTTAACATAATATTCAAATAAATTTTTAGGAGTGCAAAAACTCATATGATATAAATTAAACCAAATAAAAATATTATTAAACAAGTCCTATTATTATAGAACATATTTATTAAACGGGTTAAATGGATCGACACGAGTATGACGTTTAATAAATGAATTGAACTACTATTAAAGATGTCTTACATGATTTTTAAATGAATCATATGGATAAATTTTCGATTGGAATGATTTTTCTATATACGAAAGAAGTGATATAATTTTTCTTGGCAGGATTTATCTCCCACCTCATATCGAAAAATATGTATATGCATATCTATATATTTATTGAGTGGGATGGACTTGACACGTTACACGTGGGCGCGTGGCCTCTATACTTGTCAAGTAACTGCACTTTAGATAAGGCTCTCCACTTGAGCCGCTCACTGTTTTTGTTGTACCATCCCCAAGAAACATTGCCCACAGTTTTATATTCCTTTGTCCGGATAAGCCATCACTCATCAAATGTTTGGTCTACGTTTTCAATTTTCTTCTTCACTTTTTTTCCTTTTAAGAAAGAAAATTCCATGACATAAAGTCTAAAGATAAAGTGGAAAAAAATTTAAAGAAAATTTTATTTTTTCTGAGAAAGGAAGATGAAGAGATATTTTGTCAATCCTACTTTTTTTTCAAAAAAAAACAAGATAAAAAAAAAAAAAAAAAAGTGAGAAAAGAGATAGAGAGGGATTATCCGCATTTATAAATTTTTTCATTCTTTTTTACATCAATAATTAGAAAGAAAAAATGTGAACAGGTCTTGAAAAATCTATAGCACAAATCAAAATTCTCTCATTATGTTGTTACGTTTGGTGGGTGAAGTTTATAAATATTTCACGATACTAAAAATAGTATGAAATAGGTGAAATTAATTTCATTACTATTTGCTTTTAGGTGAATTTCACATCATTATAATAACGTGAGTTGTCATTAATAGTGATGAATTTCATTCATAAGATTGAACTGCAAAATTCTCTTTAAAATTTTGATCTTATGTAGATCAGATTTTCTTTTAACCCAAGATCTATGAATGGCATAATCTGATTCATAACATCGTATTCGAATGTGGAATTTAGTTTTACATCAACTGTCCCATTACACATACTTGTAATATCTTTCTATTACTTTCATAAATGAATAATTTTATAATAAGAGTAATGATACTCTGAATACATTCATCCGAAGAAAAGTTGTGTGAACGTAGATTAGGTCAAATTCGGAACAAAAAAAATCCAACTTTTGTGAAAATTTTGAAATAAATCACTAGGAATATTTATAAATAAAAAAAAGGAGACAACACTATTAGTTAAATAAAGTAATTTTCAATTAATTTACTTTCTACTGTTGACCAATGATTACTGATCTAATGTACTACCTAATTAAGTAATTTTCAAATCTATTGAGATCCTCTTCATTATAATGAAATCACTTCACCCAAAAATGACAGAGATTACAATGGGATGAGTCAACACACACACACACCAGTCAAAATTCAACACACATCAAATGTCCTCCACACTTTTGGTCCATACTTATCCATCCACGTAAGAGAGAGAAAGCATACAGATTGGACAGCCAAACAGACCTTTTGAAGACTGTCTTTATAGTTTTAAACAGCATATGAAAAGCTTTGTCGACTTGGACATTAAAGAGCACCACCAAAAAAAGCATGGCACTAGTAATCACAAGCATAAACATGTTTAACCTTGATATAAATGTGCTAGAAAAGCCTAAACCAAGTTTTGTTTTTCTTACTGTTTTTGGGTGAAAAAGGCTAAAAAAGGAATTTTGTACAGAGTGATTTAAAATAATTAAACAAAAAAATTATGAAAATCTATTGATCATTAAATGACATCATGTGAGACTGATCACATAATGGTTTAACAATTGTTTCATTTCAAGACTGAATCAGTTTAAGAATTTTACTAAAGAACCAAATAATGAATCTAGAGTAGTACCATCACATGGGTACTTTTATGTAATAACATTGTGCCATCAGTTTTCAAAATATGGACACACGGGATGACATTCTTTAAATAAAAAAAATTATAAAACTGTCATGTTCTAAGAGTGTCCAAACATGTTTTTGCTGGGTTCACAACGTCTTCAACTAAAAATATTTACTTCTAACACACGTGTCTACAGTCTGCGTGTATGAGTGTTTGAGTGTAATGTCACAACATTTTTCGAACCAGAACCATTAGTACTTGGTGTCCAAACTTGTTCTTGCCGTATTCATGACCTGTTTAACAAGAAATATTTACTTATAGCACATGTGTTTACAGTCCTGTGTGTATTTCACATGTGTCTAGGTGTTCGAGAGTACTATCACAACATTTTTCTAACCATTAGTACTTAGTGTCCAAACTTGTTCTTGTCGTGTTCATGACCTGTTTAACGAGAAATATTTACTTCTATCACACGTGTTTACAGTTCTGTGTGTATTTCACATGTGTCTGGCTGTTTGACAATACTATCACAACATTTTTTTAACCATTAGCATTTGGATCGAAGGTACAAAATGTAAGAATAATAACTATCAAGTATATATATATATATATACTAGTGTATATCCGTGCCTACGGCACTATCGCGCACTCGCTACCGTAACCGTTAGATGAAGTGATTGTGAGCCGTTGATAGCGAAAGATATTTTGGACCGTCAGATTCAAGCTTAAATGTAATGTAATGTAATAATATAGATATAGATGTATTAGTATATATTTGTAACTACGACAATATCGATACAGTGGAATAGATAGATAGATTGATTCTAAACCAATAAATAAAAACATTTTAGACTAAAGCTAAATGTAATACAGATGTATAGTTGAAAGTTGAAACATTGACCCTGGTCGCAGGTCGCAGGCCATGGTTGCTTTACTGGCAATGACATGACAACATGTCTTTCAATTCGTTTCAAATATAAAGAACACCTTGGGTCGGTGAAGTATAAATCTATACGTTTGCCCATTGAGGCATGGAGTGGACTTTTTGACAATTTTGCATGCTGTCATGTTGCTGCATATATTTATATTTATATATGTATATATATGTATACATGTGTATGTATTAATCCTGCTTACGTTACTGGAAAAAAATTATTAGACTGAATTATTTTAAGTGTGTGAGAATAGATAGATGTGTATGTAAATTTTGGTGTATATGTAGTAGATGAAGTGACGGTTAAATTGACAATTGAAAAAGTTATTTTATACAGTAAATAATATAAATATTTTGAACGATAAAGATTGATTTTTGTGATTTTTTTTTAAAGGAGATTCAAACTTAATTCTTAAATGTAAAACGGATAACAAAATCTTGTTTGACACTCTACCAGGTTATATATAACTAATGACCAGCACTGAACGTACTAAGATATGAGGGTTCAACTTTAAAGAACACCTTGGGCCAATGAAGTATGAATCTGTTGATTCTGTTCGCTACATGATCTTTTTATTCTTCAATTCACTGGGTCTATACCAATCAATCAATTTCATGAAAGTGAAGCTAGTTTAATGGTCAAGAATGAGCCTTCTTAGTTTGTGGTCCAATGACTTCTGAAACCTGTATTGGTGAACCCCAGATCCTCCTGATATATATATATATATATATAATATGTGTGTGGGTCAAGCAAGGATCCTATTCCTATCAACAGCATGTGAGCTGCATGCATGATGCATACAACACAACATAAATCGACATAATTTTCTAATATTTACATAAAGAAAACTATATGCTTAAAAGGGTGTTCTGTATGTTCTGCATGTTAACTATATTAATACCAGAAGTAAACATGATAAACAACTAGGTCAACTTTTAAAAAAAAAAAAGAAAAACACACACACTCTAGGACAACATCTAAAATATATAGTGAAAAACCGAAAGTCAGAGAGCAAGAAGTGGTGGACGTGCCGGAGTGGTTATCGGGCATGACTAGAAATCATGTGGGCTCTGCCCGCGCAGGTTCGAATCCTGCCGTCCACGTTTTAATTTTTTTTAATCAAGCTTTCTTTTTCTTTCTTTTTTCCTCCCTCCTATGGAAAGGAAAGGGACGAAGACACAAAAGAATAAAGGTGTTTCTGTTTGTTGGTACATCAAATTGATTTCACTCATAACACTTTGTTTGATAAGGTGTTACATCAAATTGATTTCAACCCTAACACTATGTTTGACAAGAGGAAGGGATCAAGGAAAACTCTAGAAAAGGGAGATGATTAAAGATGCTTTCCATTAGATATAGGGAAGGATAAGAGAATGAATGATGCGTCTCTCTCAATCATTCAAAAATTGGACAAAATATAATATGGAGGATATTAAACTTTTTTACATGATATATTACTTTCCAATGGGCATGTGGGATCCAAACAATAAATAAACCAAGAGACATTTAAATACTTGTTATTACTTTCGAATGGACATGTCGGACCCAAATAATAAATAAATAAATAAATAATAATGATATGAATGTAAGCTTTTATCACTTTTATTCATTTTTTCCCTCCTTCAATCCAAATGCAACATAAGCAATGATGGCAAACCACTCCATTTGCTATCTTTTTTTTCTTTTTTTAAATAAATTTTAATTTTAAGTTGGCAATAATTACTAATAATGACAACAATATTGTTGGTACACTATCTTTTTTCACCTTTCATGAAAGTAAATAATGATAATAATATCATTCTATATATTATTAATTTTAACCTTTTTCATTATTAATAATGAATAACAAAAATGATACCACTATTCAACCATTTTTTTCATTTACAAGTACTATTAAAGGTAATTAAATTGGATGGGGTGTATGTGTGTGTGTGTATATATATATATGACAGAAACTCCGAATGTGGAGGGTTGAACTGTGGGATGCTTTCGGGTCATATATTGAGTTACTGTGTCGAACCATATGAAGCCCAACTTGAGTCCATCTAGAATTATAAAACCCAATGAATCCCAACTATGAACCCAAACCCTAATTAAAGATTTACAATTTGTTATTATGTCATGCTAAATCTTAAAATTTAAGATTTACAATATCGCACTCATATAGTGACATATTAAACTTGTTAGCTTTTGATTTATTTGTTATTATATCATACTAATATCTTCAATTATTTTAGTTATGAAAAAATTGGGATTCTTTCATTTGTTATTACAACAATTCTAATTCTAATTCCAAATATCAACCTAAGTTTGAAGTCCGAATTCAACCTCAAATTTTAGCTTGATTTGTAAGCCTGAATTCAAACCAAGCTTAAAAAATTAAAAACAAGTTGGTTTCGGGTTAATGGTTTGGTTTGGTTGGGTTGGGCTGGAGTAGGGGTGAAGATTTCATACCTTGAGTTGAACCTCCAACTCTTATACCCACCAAATTGCACCCTAACTCGAAAAGAAAGCTCAAATAAAGCCATTCTCTTAAAAAAAATTTGTTTACATGCTAAACTTTATGATCAAAATTTAATATTAAAAGATAATGATCAAACTAATAAAATCAACTCCTAAGTGTTAAAAAGAAGGATAATGAAATCAAATTCATAATTTATATATATCTCAAATAGCCTCCCTTAAATTAGGATCCTCTCATTGTCGTCCATCTCAAACACTTGTATTTTTAGTGACTTCGGAAAGATATCTGCAACTTAATTCTTCTACTTGTAATGAGCGATATTATATTTAGTTGTTTGGTGGGGAAAAAAATAGAATAGAAAAGAAGATAATATTTTTCTGTTTGGAGGAGTTTTTTTATTCTAAAGTTCATTTCATTTAAAAGGCCTTTGAATAATGCCTCCAATAAAAAAAAAATTAAAAGAAAAAAGTTGTTTGGTGGATTAATTTTTGAAATTCATTCCACAATTAACACATTTTTAACTCGACAAATTTACCTTTAATAATTATTCTCAACAGGCAAATTTAACGAAATAAAAGAAGACAAAATTGTTTATAAAATTCGTTACTTAAAATAATTATGACTTCCTTCCAAAAATAAATTTTTTCTAGCTTCCTTTGAGCGAATTTTTTAGGAATTTAACTTTCATTAGAACTCTATTTTCTTTATTTTACAAAACACTAACATTTTTTTGAAAATGACTCATTGGACTTAGAAATTCATTTCAGTTTCCGAAAAAAATAACTTATAGAACTTAAAAGTTCGTTTCAATTTCCCGAAAAATTCCTCCAAACGATCACTTAATCATCTAAATGGAAGAAAAAAAAGTACTAGGATTGTGAAGAAAAACTCCCATTCTTTTAAAAGTTTCGAACATGACTAGAAAAGAAAAAAAGTGGGACGTATGGGTTATTGAACTTCTTTAGATCTAAAGATTATTTTTCTTATCAAAACCAAAATTATGTCAACATCTTCTTAGGTATATAATGAAAATGCACTCGTCTAACCTGTACCTTTGTTTATTCTATTCCACGAGGGTACTTTTTCAAAGTCTATGTGGTTGTATTGGATATATGTAGACCAATACTTATCTATATGATAATAATTTTTTTAGGAAAAATTACACTGACTTTCCCTTTAAATAGGCGAAATAACAGATACCCCTTGTTATTTTAAAAATAACATTGACCTCCCCTGTCAAAATTGTCAGACCTACAAAATGGTAAAATGACAAATATGCCCATGTACGATTTAATATTTTTTATTTAAAAAATTTTTGTATTGTTAAATTACCAAACTAGTCTTATCACATTAATCCACTGTTCAACATCTTCAAATCTATACAAATATATATATACACACACGCATATATATATATATAAGTCATTGAAGCTGAGACGGCGTATGAGACCTTCGCCGAAAACTGTAACGGCACAACCCAAATCTTGGTGGTTTATATATATATATAAACCACCAATATTTATGATTATATACACACATATAGAAAACAGCTATTGTAGTAACGTCTGAAATTGTTGGAATCGAAAATTTTGGAAGGACGATCACAGCCATCGTCTTGGCTATATCCACCAGCCACTGCTTCGCCGCCACCATCGCCACCATAACCTAAATGTCACTATTGCAACATCCTTGCCGATCACAACCCCTGATTCGATGTGAATCCAAACTCGAAGCCCAAAGCGAGTTCGACCATTTCTCTCCGGCGAATCAATCTGCATCACCTATCAACTGAGAGCTGTAAGTCTTGTGAAACGATGATGATTTGATGACAAAAGCTACAGTATTCATTGAGTTCTTCATGTCGTAAGGGATTGACGCAAAAAATACCAATCGATTTCGAAGCTCTGTATATCACTTTGCTTTGATCTGTGAGTATCTCCATCAAAATTAATTTGAATTTGACTTCCTTTTTAGATGCTAAATTGGAATTCGATAGTGGGTTTTGATTGGAGTTAGGTGTGAATGAGAGGTAAGGGATGATGAGAGGGGCAATTGTCTGAAAAAGCAGAGTATGTGTGTGTGTAAAAAGAGATAGATACATAATTTACATGTGTGTTTACTGAAATTGATGAAAAAATGCAAATTAAAGCTTCAGGACAATCCCTATTTTGGTTATTATTTATTGTGAATCACTATTAGTTTTCCTAGATGTGTTGTCTTGGGTTTCTATATTATTTCCATTTTATTTTTATAATGGTGAGTAATCATAAAAGGAAATGAAAACTGGAATTTGGTGCAAAATCAGGAATTTGGTTCAAAAATCTCATCTTGCAAGTGTGGATTGTTGAAATTCTTGAAGAATTTAGACTCACCCGTGATTGTAAAAGCCCCAAACTATATCTCTCTATGTATTTATATATTCCCAAACTATCTCTTTCTCTCTTTGTGTATGTATATATATATGTATATACATACATTTATATAATTAAATACAAATAATTACAATTTGATGCAAAAGCTCCAAACTATCTCTCTCTGTATATATATGTATATGTGTATGTATATACAGTGCTGTATTTGTTTGGGAAAGATGATAATGAATAGTAGGGGCAAAATTGTCCACAAATAATATATTAAATGAGGGTATTTTAGTCATTTCATACATTTTAGGGGCATTTTAGAATTTTCAGTTCAAATATACAATGATATCATCAATTTTTGTACCTGCACCACTAACAGGGGATGTCAGTGTTACAAAAGGTACACTGACAAGGGAGGTCAGTGTTATTTTTGAAACTACAAGAGAGGTATCTGTTATTTCACCTATTTAGAGGGGAGGTCAATGTAATTTTTTCATTTTTTTAAAATTAGATACGGCTAAAATACATCAGTACATTTCAAATATGATTGGTCAAAATTGTATACTCCCTCCGTCCCATAATTCTTGGGATATTTGGGAAATCCAACCTTTTATGGTGGAGCCAACTTTTTATAGTGGTAATGAATGAATTTACACATTAGTCCTTGTTTAAAGGTTAATATTATTATTATATGGTAGGCCAACTTTTAGAATAGTGGAGTTTGAAAATGGTAGTTTAGGAATCATATAAAAGATAATACATCCACTTTAGGAAATGGACATGTATTTTGGGACACCCCAAAATAGAATATTGGATTAAAATTATGGGACAGAGGGAGTATATTTTTATAAAAAATGAGTGTTTAATTTTAATAATAAAAGTTCTTTGTTTAGAAGAAAATAAAATAAAAGGGCATAACAGCCCAAGCCATACTAATTAACACTAGTTACAAAGAAAAAGAAAAAGAAAAATAGAGATCCGATGTCTACTATTAACTTGGATCATTCAAGTTCCAAGATTATATTTATACTAGTTTAAAGCTCATGCATCAGTGGATAAAAAAAAAAATTTAATTTTATTATAATACCTAAAACATTGAAAACTATTATAACACATTAAAACACATTAATTAAAATATCCAAAACCATTTCCATTATATAACATTAGTAATATAAAATCACTTATTACAAAAATAAAACTATAAGTTAATTATTATTTACATGTAAGGAATCAAGTATAAACTATAAGAAATCAAAAGGTATAATTCTAACCATTCTTAAATAATCTATTACTATTCTTTTGAAAATTCTTAACACTTTATCATTTTTATCTTTCTGAGTTATTCTTCAAATAAATCATTTTCAAATGAAACTTCTTTGATAGCTGTCACTACAAAACTATTTTTTACAATATCATTTTTACTGTTGTCTATCTTGATCATAAAAAGAAAAATAATTTTCCTTTGCAACTTATCACTTTGTCGTAAAATTCATTCATTTCATCGTCCTACTAAAAAAACAAATTTATTTTAGTAATATTGATACGTTTCAAATGAATTGTTTTATCCATAAATTTTATGAGTGGTAAAAAAAATGTTACCTGATTTTTTAATTGTATTAGCTCATCTAGTGAACAATTTATTAATGATTGAGAATCATCAAATATTATTAGATATGCATTGTTTGTTATATTTTTGACTCAAAATTGCATCATAAGTCTACATAAATGAGTATACTTCATTTATACATAATAATAAAGAATGACATATTTGTCATATTGTAATTTTTTTTTTTAGAAAAATAGAATGTTTTAAGATATAATACATTTGAAAGCATTTAGCGTCTTTTGTTTTGCAATTAGTACAACTAAGTCCATCATTTCGTACTTCAACTTTCTTTTTACATTGCTTAAATGCATTGTACCATGGTTCGGATGCATTTTTAATCTTTATAATTTTTGCTTCAAAAAAATAATGTGTTTTCTGCAAGTTCAAGGACAAAATATATTATAATATTGATATATTTCAAATGAATTGTTTTATCCATAAATTTTATGGGTAAGGAAAAAAGTATTACCTGACTTTTTAATTGTATTAGCTCTTCTAGTAAACAATTTATTTATAATTGAGAATCATCAAATATTGTTAGATATACATTCTTTTTTATATACTTGACTCGAAATTACATTACAAATCTGCATAAATGAGTATACTTCATTGATACATAATAATAAATAATGACATATTTGTCATATTGTAAATTTTTTTTTTTAAAAAAATAGAATGTTTGAAGATATAATACATTTGAAAGCATTTAACGTCTTTTGTTTTGCAATTAGTACAACTAAGTCCATCATTTCATCCTTCAACTTTCTTCTTACATTACTTATATGCATTGTACCATGGTTTGAATTCACTTTTAATCTCTATAATTCTTGCTTCAAAAAAATAATGTGTTTTCTGCAAGTTGAGGGACAAAATATATTATAATATTGATATATTTCAAATTAATTGTTTTATCCCTAACTTTATGAGTGAGGAAAAAAGTATTACCTGACTTTTTAATTGTATTAGCTCTTCTAGTTAACAATTTATTTATGATTGAGAATCATCAAATATGGTTAAATATGCATTATTTTTTATATCTTTGACTCGAAATTGCATTATAAATCTGCATAAGTGAGTATACTTCATTGATACATAATAATAAAGTATGACATATTTGTCATATGGTAATTAAAAAATAAATAAATTGAATGTTTGAAGATATAATAATACATTTGAAATCATTTAGCGTCTTTTGTTTTACAATTAGTACAGCTGAGTTTATCATTTTGTACTTCAACTTTCTTCTTGCATTGCTTACATGCATTGTACTATGGTTCGGATGTATTTTTAATCTCTATAATTCTTGCTTCAAAAAAGTAATGCGTTTTCTGCAAGTTGAGTGACAAAATATTTTTTTTTAACAAAAATTAATTATAATCGTGTGACATAATAAATAAAAATTAAATGAATATATAAAATAATAATAATTTAATGCCATTGCAAAATTTTCAATTATGTCTTCAAGTGGAAGTTTTTCAGCCTCTTCGAATAATTGATATTTTGAGTTTAAAATGAGAATATCAATGTCTTTGTCATTTACGTTTTCTTTAAACCTATCAAAACATAATAAATTATTGGAACAACATGTTGTTGATATGTACAAATACACTTTTGTTTGATTTTTTAACTACTGATAGTGGATCAGATTCCACCAACCACGTCCTACCGGTCATGATATTCTTTAAGTAAAATAAATAATTAAAACCTAATGTAGGTAAGAAGAAATAAATAACCAACCAAAACAGTTAAAACTATTATAACACATCCAAACACATTAATTAAAACACTCAAAACTATTTCCATTATATAACCTTGGTAATATAAGTTAATTATTATTCATATGGAATGAATCAAGTACAAACTATAAGAAATCAAATATATAATTTAAAAATAAAAAAGAAAATGATTTTGCTTTTTTAAAATTAGAAATTAGAAAAAAAAAGGGTTTTGTTTGGGTAATTCTATTATTTTAATTTCAAAATAAAAAGGAAAAGGAATTTTATTGGGTAATTCTATTTTTTAATTTAAAAATAAAAAAATAGTACACTGAAACAAAAAAACCCCTTTGTACTTTTGTATTATTTAATGGTCTCAACTATATATTATTTACGTAAGACGAACTTTAAAACTATTAATATAATAAATATTTTAATTTGTAAGAGGATTTTACCCATCTTTATATATTAATATGTATATGTTTGTCTAATTCTATTTATTCTTTCTCTTACACTTCATTCCTAACACAAAATCTTTCTATTTTTAAAATTTAAATAATTTAATTAGAAAAAAAAATTTACGGAGTGTCAAATCATTTAATTTAATTAGAATTCTTTTTTTTTCTCAAATATCTAAAGAATTTCAAATTCATTTAGAGTGGCTTAATTAGGTTCGAATTTCAATTTAGTTCACACTTTATTCCTGACACAAATTCTTCCTATTTCAGAAAAAATTAAAAAAATTTATAATTCTTATTTTTATAACTTTTCTAATTCTATTTATTCTTTCTCTCACACTTCATTCCCAACACACCATCTTTTTATTTTTAAAATTCAAGAAAATAAAAAAATATATATATTATAATTCTTATATATTGATATTTTTTATAATTCTATTTATTGTCTCACTAACTTCATTCCTAACACATACTCCAAAAATATAATAGTATTTAATTAATTATTATTTTTTAATTCAATTTTTTCACTCTCTAACTTTATCCCTAACACGGACTTCTAAAATATAATATTATTTATTACACAACCATTATCAATTATATATATTCTAAGTGCATTATGCATATAAAATCCAATCATTTTTTGTTATAATTAATATTTCGAGCTAGACACAAAAATCTGCACCAAATATGACTTAATTATGTTAGAATTATAATTTAGTTCACACTTCATCCCTAACACAATTCTTCCTATTTTAGAAAAAATAGAAATAAAATTATAATTCTTATTTTTATAACTTTTCTAATTCTATTTATTCTTTCTCTCACACTTCATTCCCAACACACCATCTTTTTATTTTTAAAATTCAAGAAAATAAAAAAATATATAGTATAATTCTTATATATTGATATTTTTTCTAATTCTATTTATTCTCTCACTAACTTCATTCCTAACACATACTCCAAAAATATAATATTATTTAATTAATTATTAATTTTTAATTCTATTTTTTCACTCTTTAACTTCATCCCTAACACAAACTCCTAAAATATAATATTATTTATTACACAACCATTACAATTATATATCTCTAAGTGCATTATGCATATAAAATCCAATTATGTTCTTTTATAATTAATATTTCGAGTTAGGCACAAAAAATCTACACCAAATATACTTCTAGGAGTTGCATCAAATGTCAAAAAATATACCATACATATATCTATGTATCCTACTTACGACATACAAGTTGATTACCAATAGAAATGGTTAAATCTCTCTTGGTTAAATATATATATTTTTATATATATATATATATATATATATATATATATATATATATATATACACACATATACATTACTACGTACTAGAATTATTGCTACATGTTAATCAATGATTGGATACACTGTACATGTTGTTCATAGATCATATCGACGTACATAAATGCATATATATGCGTAATACGTACTGTGTATTTAATTAGTACACAAACACACCAAATAAAAAGAATTCATGTAAAACATACTGAACTAAGATGAACATACATGTATTGTAGTTTAAAAAAATTACCTACAAAACGTTTTGAAACTTTGTGAAGATTAAATCTTTTGAAATCACCCGTTTTAAATTATTGAAGCTCTTGTACTTCAATAATATATGACCAAGTTAATTGTTTATTTATATATATAAAGGAAAGGGTTTTGCTTGGGAAATAATTTAAATAAAACAGCAAATTTAGAAATTATAAATAAAAATAAATGGTTAATAAAAAAGGAAAATGGTTTTGTTTGAGAAATAATTTAAATAAAAAATGAAAGAGTTTAGCTTGGGTAATTCTATTTTTTAATTTAAAAATAAAAAAATAGTATACTGAAAATAAAAAACCCTGAACTAAGATGAACATGTATGTATGGTAATTTAAAAAAATTACCTGCAAAACGTTTTGAAACTTTGTGAATAAATCACTCGATTCAAATTATTGAATATCTTGTACTGCAATAATACACGACCAAGTTAATTGTTTATTTATATATATAAAGGAAATGATTTTGTTTGAGAATAATTTAAATAAAAAAGTAAATTTAGAAATTAGAAATAAAAAGAAAGGGTTAATAAAAAAGGAAATAGTTTTGCTTGGATAATTCTATGTTTTAATTTAAAAATAAAAAAATAGTGTACTGAAACTAAAAGCCATGGACTAAGATGAACATGCATGTATGGTAATTTAAGAAAATTACCTACAAAACGTTTTGAAACTTTGTGAAGATTAAACTGTCTGAAATCACCCGCTTCAAATTATTGAAAATATCTTGTATTGCAATAATACACGACGAAGTTAATTAATTTTTTATATATAAAGAAAATGGTTTTGCTTCGGAAATAATTTAAATAAAAAAGGAAAAATTTTGTTTTGGTAATTCTATTTTTTAATTTAAAAATAAAAAAATAGTGTACTGAAACTAAAAAAATCCTGAACTAAGATGAACATGCATGTATGGTAGTTTGAGAAAATTACCTGCAAAACGTTTTGAAACTTTGTGAAGAAATCACTCGCTTCAAATTATTGAATCTCTTATACTGCAATAATACACGACCAAGTTAATTGTTTATTTATATATATAAAGGAAAGGGTTTTGTTTGAGAAATAATTTAAATAAAAAAGTAAATTTAGAAATTAGGAAGAAAAAGAAATGGTTAATAAAAAAGGAAAGAGTTTTGCTTGAGAAATAATTTAAATAAAAAAAGAAAGAGTTTTGCTTGAGTAAATCTATGTTTTAATTTAAAAATAAAAAAATAGTGTACTGAAACTAAAATGTTTCGAATTATTGAATATCTTGTACAGCAATAATACACAATCAAGTTAATTATTTATTTATATATATAAAGAAAATGGTTTTGCTTGAGAAATAATTTAAATAAAAAAGGAAAGAGTTTTGTTTGGATAATTCTATTTTTTAATTTAAAAATAAAAAAATAGTGTACTGAAACTAAAAAAATCCTGAACTAAGATGAACATGCATGTATGGTAGTTTAAGAAAATTACCTGCAAAACGTTTTGAAACTTTGTGAAGAAATCACTCGCTTCAAATTATTGAATCTCTTGTACTGCAATAATACACGACCAAGTTAATTGTTTATTTATATATATAAAGGAAAGGGTTTTGTTTGAGAAATAATTTAAATAAAAAAGTAAATTTAGAAATTAGGAAGAAAAAGAAAGGGTTAATAAAAAAGGAAAGAGTTTTGCTTGAGAAATAATTTAAATAAAAAAAGAAAGAGTTTTGCTTGAGTAAATCTATGTTTTAATTTAAAAATAAAAAAATAGTGTACTGAAACTAAAAAGCTTTAAATTATTGAATATCTTGTACAGCAATAATACACAATCAAGTTAATTATTTATTTATATATATAAAGAAAATGGTTTTGCTTGAGAAATAATTTAAATAAAAAAGGAAAGAGTTTTGTTTGGATAATTCTATTTTTTAATTTAAAAATAAAAAAATAGTGTACTGAAACTAAAAAAATCCTGAACTAAGATGAACATGCATGTATGGTAGTTTAAGAAAATTACCTGCAAAACGTTTTGAAACTTTGTGAAGAAATCACTCGCTTCAAATTATTGAATCTCTTGTACTGCAATAATATATGACCAAGTTAATTATTTATTTATATACATAAATGAAATGGTTTTGTTTGAAAAATAATTTAAATAAAAAAGTAAATTTAGATATTAGAAAGAAAAAGAAAAAGAAAAGGTTAATAAAAAAGGAAAGAGTTTTGCTTGAGAAATAATTTAAATAGAAAAAGAAAGAGTTTTGTTTGGGTAATTCTATTTTTTAATTTAAAAATAAAAAAATAGTGTACTGAAACTAAAAAATTCCTTTGTACTTTTAATAGTAGTATATATATATATATATATATATATATATATATATATATATATTTGTGTTTCATCTGACTGTTTCTTTATTTATGAACCTATTTGGGGATTACATTTATAATATTTTGGACAACTATTACAAAAACAATTTATTTATATATATAAATACAGAGGACAATTCTTGTTTAGCCTCCCTCCATGTAGAAGCAAGTCTCTCCAACTCGGTATCGCACTGTGTTAGTCTTTTTTATATAAAAATATAATATATTATTATTTTATTACTGTATTGTATATATTTTTTAAAAATTGGTTGTATAGTCGTATTTATGTTGTGACGAAAGTATTGGGCACTGCGTTGGTCCTTTTATATAAAAATGTAATATATTATTATTTTATTACCGTATTGTAATTTTTTTTAAAATGCGTTTGTCTTTTTTTATATAAAAATATAATATATTATTATTTTATTACGGTATTAGTAATTTTTTTTAAAAATGAGTTTGTCCTTTTTATATAAAAAGTATAATATATTATTATTTTATTATTGTATTGTAATTTTTTTAAAAATTTGTTGTATGGTTGTATTCATGTAGCGGCCAATTGATATTTTGTATCTATATTCGTATTTTTATCTGTGTTTCGTAGACCACCACCATCTCATATAATATTTTTTTTAATTAATAGTACTTTTTATTATTTTTTTGGTAAGTATGTTGGTGTAAAAATAATGTGTTTTTCATTTTAGGCCTACCTGACACAACTCACAAGCGGCTGTTTTTAGTAGAACACTGGGTTGGGTTTAATTAACACTTTAATCCATGAAAAAACGTTTAATCACACTCAGCAGAAGCTTCATCCCAGTTGGGGAAACATAAATTAGGGTTCTGAAATTTAATCCATCAAAACGAATGCGATGGAAATCGCCACCGCTCGCAACCACCTCCCCAAACGCAAACGAGCCGACGATGATGACGACTCAAACTTCCTCGAGCCACCACCACCCGCCGCCCTAAACGGCGGCGTCGACCTCTCCCTCCTCGAAGCCCTCGAGAAATCCCAAAACGCCGTCGAAGTCGTCGACCACCGCACCGTCAAGAAGCTCGTCCTCTCCTTCGAGCGCCGCCTCCGCGACAACATCGAAGCCCGCCTCAAGTACCCCGACCAACCCGACAAGTTCGCCGACTCCGAAATCGAGCTGCATGAAGAGATCGAGAAGCTCAAAATTCTCGCCGGTGGGCCGGATCTCTACCCGGAGCTCGTTAACCTCAATGCTATTCCTTCGATTCTCGGTCTTTTGCACCACGACAACATAGACATTGCCACTGATATCGTCGGATTGCTCCAAGACTTGACTGACGAAGATGTGTTGGAGGACAACGACGAGCCTGCCCAAATCCTCGTCGATGCGCTCATCGAGAACAACGTTCTCGAATTGCTGGTTCAGAATCTCCTCCGATTATCGGAAAACGACCCCGACGAGATGGCTGCTGTGTATAATACACTCGCGACGATCGAGAATTTGGTTGAAGTGAAGCCGGCTGTGGCCGAGATGGTGTGCGAGAGGACCAAATTGATGAGGTGGTTATTGGGCAAGATTAAGATTAGAGAGTTTGATGGTAACAAGCAGTACGCTTCGGAGATTTTGGCCATTTTGTTGCAGAATAGTGCGGCGAATCAGAAGAGGTTGGGGCAGATGAACGGCGTAGATGTGGTGTTACAGGCGGTGGCGCTGTACAAGTCGAGGGACCCGAGGACCCCGGATGAGGAGGAGATGGTAGAGAACTTGTTTGATTGCTTGTGTTGTTTATTGATGCCTCTGGAGAACAAGGAGAGGTTTGTGAAAGCTGAAGGGGTGGAATTGATGATTATTATCATGAACCAGAAGAAATCTTGTTATGGGTCTGCAATTCGGGCGCTTGATTTTGCAATGACAAAGTATCCGCCGGCCTGTGAACGTTTTGTGGATATGATGGGATTGAAGACTGCCTTTCCTGCTTTCATGGGTAAGGCAAGTTCAGTGTCCTCTTTCAATTCTTTATGGCTGAATAACATACTTCTAATTCATTAAGGGTGGCAAAGATGCTATATGTTTTTTCACTGCTGATACCGTTATTACACATGCAGAGTTAGATAAGTACCTAACTTGGAGACACTAAGTTTACCTAATTTTTTCCATATTTTGAGTAATTACATTAAATGGGAAATGCGTATAAATACTTAACTTGTAAACAAAATTGGAACATGGGGATTATAGCTTTAAAGCTACCACAATACTTCACGGAGTAGAATTACAATGAGATAGGATGAGTGTGTGTTCATTATCTATTCAGGGAGTACTTTCTTGGAAAGTTAGGATCACATAATAAAAAAAATGCAGGCTTTCACATTCCTGTAGTATCTCATATTGTTCTGGCTTTTGTCAATGTTTTTGCTCAATTTTAATTTTGTTGCATACAGAGAGATTCCTTGTCTGAGGGATAGACAAAAAGCCTCTATCCATGCAAACCTGTTAGAGAACTTTGAAACATGTAGTAGTTGGGCAGTTATGATGTTTCTACTTTCTTATAAGTTGACCAAAATACCACAGCAGGGTTTGATTGATAAAGCTTGGTTTTAGGACCTGAATTCCTAGGCATGGTGAAAGTGTTGCTAAGGTTGTGCTTGTTAGGATGGAAGGAATGGGGAGGGAAGGAAAAGAGGAGGGGTGGTGCATGTCTCCATTGGTTGGAATAAGAGAAAGTTGGAGGGAAGGGAGGATGGATGGATGAGGCATCCCTTCTGCAGTCCTGCTTCTTGGCCCACTATTTTTCATCCTTCCAAAATTGGATGGAAGAGAGGACAGAAGAGAAGGATTAGTAAGGTTATTGTCACGCCCTGCTCCCTGCGAGAACATGAATTACTTCAAAACTCCAATTTAATAAATAGACAAATCAAATAATATAATGAAGTCTAACTTTACCAATTAAATCACCAAACACCAATTTCATCATAGTCATCAAGTACTTCACATTTCGTAGTAGACATCAAGATTAATTTGGATTCTCAAACGATAAGATATTCCAAAACTTAAACAATACTTAGAAAACCTCGAAAAATAAATAAAATTACCGTACACTTCATGGTCACCTTGAAATTCTTCTTCACCTGCCCACCTCACCTAACACCTGAAAATGGTTTTTTTTTTTTTTTAATTTATAAAAAAATAGAGTGAGCTTCAAAAGCCCAGTAGGTTTCTGGATTTTAAGAAAATCCGAACTGGCTTCTTTATGTATTTTCACTATTTTGATAGTGTGGCAAGTATGAAGAGCAAAATGATGAACTGAACATATTGGAATTTAGTAGGTTTCTGGATTTTAAGAAAATCCGAACTGGCTTCTTTGTGTATTTTGATAGTGTAGCAAGTATGAAGAGCAAACCGATGAACTGAACATATTGGAATTTAGTAGCAGAATTTAATAAGTAAACATTGAATACAAGAATAACATATTTTTCAACACTTTCCTTCACAATTAAATTCATAATAATTAGTAAAACTATCTCAAACCAAAACAGCAAAAATGTTTTTTTTTTAAATTTATAAAAAAATAGAGTGAGCTTCAAAAGCCCAGTAGGTTTCTGGATTTTAGGAAAATCCGAACTGGCTTCTTTATGTATTTTGATAGTGTAGCAAGTATGAAGAGCAAAACGATGAACTGAACATATTTGAATTTAGTAGCAGAAGTTATAAGTAAACATTGAATATAAGAATAACATATTTTTCAACACTTTCCTTTACAATTAAATTCATAATATTTAATAAAACTATCTCAAACCAAAACAGTATAATGATAAATCTTAACTCCAAAAAAAATATTTAAATGCTAATAATCGCAATCTTAAATTTCCAAATGATTCATTACCATCACCAACCACTGTGTACCCTATGCATCTTTAGGGACCTTCCCCCTACGACTGTCCTTTGGCTTTAGGGGCTTGCACCTAGGGACCATGAACACTCCCTCGTTAAACCCGGGTCGTATAGGGTCTTTCAACCCAAGGGAGTTTCTTAACCTGCCTATTTCATGAGCCAAAATCAATATCAAAGTAGGTAATTCCTATACCATTTTCATGAACAAACACTTCTTCTTTTCACCGTTGTACTCATACTAGAAAATTCACCATAAATCATGGATTTCATATTCTTTGAAAAATCAAAATTCTGGACAAATCTTATATAGTCCACTTTCATTTTCCAAAACAAATACCAGCACTTTATCAAGACAAATAGATTAACCCATCAGTACAGATTTTAAGAAGAACAATAGCCAAAATTTTAATCTAAAACGGTTTACACAGCATGATATACTAAATTTCAAAAATTCACAATAAGTTCAAATCTCAATCATTTCATGTCAAATAAAGTCCTTAGCTTCTCTAGTCAGTAACCTTAATATCACCAAATTTCAAAAGAAAAATACCAAATCAAAATATGATATCTCAGCTCTAAAACCCAAAATTTCCAGTTCACACTTTCAATCACATGAGGCCAATTCAGGGTTTAATGATTCACAACCATCTTTAATGCTAAATAAAACAATCTGACAATCAACTTTTATAATTTGCATGCGAGGGAAAATAGCTTTAGAACATTTTCCAACATTTCATCAATTTGAATAAAGTTTTCACAAAATTAAGAGAGAAATACCTTAGGTACCTCTTGAAGTTCCCTTCTAAAATTTCCTCTTTCCTTTTTCTTTCGTTTATTTCTCTCCTCCTCCTCCATCTTCTTCTCCTCTCTCTCTCTCTCTGTTCTAACCGAGACACCTTCTGTTTCTCTTTTCTTTTTCTGGTATTCCCCCCCTTCCCCTTTTTGTTTCTTACACCATATAGGTATATATATGAGAGACGCCTTATGGGGTTTTGTATATAAGACACTTGCCTTGTGTCTTGTTCTCACTAAGGGACACTTGTCCCATTTCATGTAAAGTTCGGAAGCTTTGTAAATAAATTATCTATTTTTATTTTTATGCATTTTAATATTATTTTATATATATATATACTTCTATTATTATTATTTTTTCAATGCAACCTCTATTAATTATTTAGTTGGATCCTGTAATTAACTATTTAGTCCTTATCTTAATCCTTCTACTTTTCGTATTATCACTTTCATCACCACCAGTCATTTGATTAGTTAAAACTCCTGTGTGAAATTTTTTATATTTTTTTTACATTATTTGACACTCATGAACAAATAAAGAACCAATAGAAATCTAGGATATCACATTTATGTTACGTAAAGTGAAGTTTATTACCCTTCATCATTTTTTGTAAAATTATATAATGAGGGTGTAGTTGTAAAAAACAAATAAAACATCTCCTTTCCTTCTCTCCTACCAAACAATGGAAGCTGTCACCTCCTTCTCCTCCCTTCCACTCAACCAAACAAAAAGGGAGAAGGATACTTTCCTTTCCCAAGGGATGTCATCCATTTTTCCTATTCTCTGGCCCTCCCTTCTGCCCGTTTTTCCATCTTTAAACAAAGCATAAGCTTTTGGCACTCCCCTAGAACTTGCATTTATATCTAGGTTGGTGGCTGTTATTTTGCCTAATGCACCTACTTGTTGTCTCAAATGTGCATTTGAAATGCATTAAAAAATGAAATTAAACAAATCGAGTGGCTTGCCTCACCACCAGAGAGAATGCTCCAACTAACAAATGCATATATTCTAGAAGAAAGAAGAGCAAGTAACTCAATCTGTATTCTAGGTTAACCTTGTTGCTTTTCATAGAGCATGGTGCTTTCCCAAATCTCCTTTAGTTGGCAGGGTACTTGAAGTGTGATACATTTATTTTATAACCTTTTTTCTTACATTACCTTTATCTCTGAAAAGAAAAAATGAAAAAGAACTTACACGAGAGCTGAACACATTTCAAGTTCCTTGTACTAGGAGGAGTTCTGATTTTTACAGATTTGTAAGCTGTTATCCGTGTCTGGATATTTATTAACTGTCTTTATGCCAGTTGATTGAGTATAAATGTAAAGTGATAATTTTAATGTTGTTTGAATCATTTGTTTTTTCAGATTCCCATTAACAAGAAGAACAAGAAAAGAGGCTACAAAGAAGAGCTGGAAGAGCGCCTTTTATCACTAATTGCGTCATTATTTGGTAAGAAGTCAAGTGAATTTAATAATTTGTGGTTCTTTCTTAGGATTTTATTTTGGTCATGATATGTCATAGTTAAACGGTTATTAGGCCAGCAAAGACGCAAATACAATGCATTCATGACGCTGGATGATAGGAATCACTAGAAAAAATAAGATAAATAATGAACGTGTGTGGGAAACTTTAGGTGTAGCACCTATAAACGATAAAATTAGGAAAAGTAGACTTGGGTGGTATAGTCATATCCAATGTAGACCCGATGATGCACCTATTAAAAGAGGAAAAGTCATTTGCTTAGAGGGTTAAACGACAAAGAGGCCGACCAAAACTTACGTGGGATGAAGTAATTGAAAACGATTTTAAAAATTTAAATTTGAGAGAAGACATGTTGTACAATAGGAAAGAATGGAAAAAGAGAATTCATGTGACCGCCCCCATCCACATGGGATAAAGGCCTATGTTGATGATGATATCATAGTTAAACATATACTAATATTTATGAATATATTTAGTATTTAGAAGCATGTTCTTGATTTTTTGGATTGAATCAATTGATTATGATGGATCTAGCTTCATCCCCGAGGTAGCATTTTTTGGGATAACTCCATCAACCAAAGACATGTCACTAGTGACAAGTGACTGTCATTACTCCACTAGTAATGATAGCGATGTCAACAACCCTGTATATAAATGAATGCTAAATACGCTTTATCTCAATTTTTTAGAGAAGTCATGGATTTTGGATGATATCCGACACCCCTTTTATGTCTTTTGAAGGTGTGAACTTTTTATCTAGACTAGGGAGGAATTATTGCATGGTGGCTTACTAAAGAGTTGACAGTTCTGAAGATCAATCCTATGGTAAAACCGTGTTGATCTTAATATTATGGATAGTTCTGACATTGTTAAAAACTCAAATCATATTTGTGATAGATTGTGGGATTAGCGGAAATTCTCATTTCATGCTATGTATAGTATTCTCCTACAATGAAATTTTCTTACAATTGTAGGTCTCCAATTGTCCATTTCTTTCTCCTTTCTGGAATAAAGTTTTAGAAATTTTTAGATGTCTCTAGAGAATTTAGTTTGGTCATTTAACTGATAGAACATCTAAATCTCTTGATTCCAAGATTTATGCTCTTGAATTTATCTGTATTTGGTATGGTATGGAAATCTTATGAATGACTGGTTGATTTGCAGAATAAGTTTAGAACTTCCTTTTGAATCTTCCGCCTAATCTTCTAAATTCTTATTTTTTGTAGAATGAACATCTTTCTTTGGTTGGGGTGGTTCAGTGTCTTTGCATTAGGAGGATAGGTGCTTCATTAAAAGTTTAGATTGTCAAAATCAGTTGCCTCTTTTTCCTGAGTTGCTTTTAATTGTATGAGCTTTAAGTTAGACTTTACAGTTCTCAGAGGTGCAATTTCATACCATGAGAATGGAATGAAGGTTTTAGATTGCCTTATTATGGCACATATGGCATATTATTAGTATTCTGCTCTTTACTTTACTTTACTTTTTTTTTTACAAGTATTCTGCACTTTAGTTTACTTTTTTTTTATAGGAATTCTGCACTCTAGTTTAATATTTCCTCTATACTGAGTGAGTGGTTAATCTTCCTGATACTACCATAACCAGGTGGAATTTTAAGGGGTTCCAGAAGGGAGAGATTGTTAAGTAAATTTGTGGAGAATGAGTGTGAAAAGATAGACCGGCTTATGGAGCTCTATATGAGGTGATTGCTTGCTCCTTTCCTTCTCTTTGCCATGCAGAGCACAACAATCTATATTTTTTCAACAATCCCCCGTCCCATTCCTTCCCCTCTCCAGTGTAGAAAAAGAATCAATATTTTTCTTTTTGTTTATATCAAGGTCTTATTACCTTTTTTATTTTCTAGATATTCTAATAGAGTGAAAGCAGAGACTGAACGGCTAGACCAGCTTGAACTCGATGATTTGGAGGTTTGTATTTATATTTATGTTTCTTTTTGTGATAATTCCCACATTTTAAGTTCACCTTGAATAATCTTTTATCCAGAACTGGTATCATGTGTCACATATTGCAGATGGATGAAGAGGAAAAGTACAACCGGAAGTTGGAATCTGGACTTTACCCCCTTCAGGTTAGAAATATTGGACCACCATATAAAGTTGCTTATATGGATTTGGGCATGTTATGTAGGAATTTATAGGAAGCTCGTTATCCAGGGTTATAGAGAATTACTTTGATCTTATTGGACCACCATATAACTTGTTTTGCTGTAGAATAGATTGAGAACTGTCACTAATAATGCAAGAGGAATTTAAGAAATTTGAAGAAGAATCATCTGTGATGACTCCTGCACACATTTTGCTAATATTAATAATTGTAAAAAACTTCTTGCGTAAGATAATTTTCAGAATTTAAAGGAAGATTGCCCATGAAAATATTGAAGAACCCACGTACATATTACAATATTGATACTGTAAGGAACCAGTTTTCAGAAGCATCAAACAAACATCCAGTTGCTCTTCTCTGTTAAATAATAACTTCAGGATTTACTTAGTTGTGTGGAACTTGATTTTAATTGAGCTCAAATTATGGCTTTATTAATAATTGTAAAAAACTTCTTGCGTAAGATAATTTTCAGAATTTAAAGGAAGATTGCCCATGAAAATATCGAAGAACCCACGTACATATTACAATATTGATACTGTAAGGAACCAGTTTTCAGAAGCATCAAACAAACATCCAGTTGCTCTTCTCTGTTAAATAATAACTTCAGGATTTACTTGGTTGTGTGGAACTTGATTTTAATTGAGCTCAAATTATGGCTTTATTTAATATATTGAATCTGAATTTTATTGTTGGATCAAAGTTGCAGAATACGCTGAATCTTGCTTTGAACTTCCAACTTCTTCTTCTAATGCAACCTACTTTTGGGATTTTTTTTATTAGTTTCTATAAAAGGCCACAATTAAATGAATGCAGGCATCTTAGTTTAATACAATTAAAGTATGAGTATGCAGGAATAGACAATTGAACCATCCCGCATGCCTAAGGAATCACTACCCATCCACCTTTTGTAAACTTACTTTAGGTTTGTCAAAATCTTTACTTGGTTGTGTGGAACTGGATTTTAATTGAGCTCAAATTATGCAAGGAATCACTACCCATCCACCTTTTGTGTACTTATTTTAGGTTTGTCAAAATCTTTACTCGGTTGTGTGGAACTTGATTTTGATTGAGCTCAAATTATGGCTCTATTTAATATATTGAATCTGAATTTTATTGTTGGATCAAAGTTGCAGAATATGCTGAATCTTGCTTTGAACTTCCAACTTCTTCTAATGCAACCTACTTTTTGAGTTTTTTTATTAGTTTCTATAAAAGGCTACAATTAATGAATGCAGGCATCTTAGTTTAATACAATTAAAGTATGAGTATGCAGGAATAGGCAATTGAACCATCCCTCATTCCTAAGGAATCACTACCCATCCACCTTTTGTAAACTTACTTTAGGTTTGTCAAATCTTTAGTCATCTTGATAATGACTAATAGTGTTAATATCCACCACGTCCTTAAACAATTGAAAACTCTCCTTCAATTGTTCCGAAGGATGGTAATTTGTGCTTGTCACATGCAATTGGCGTCTCAAATTAACAGTGAATTCATAGTTTCTGTGAATGAAAATAGTGTACTAGGGACTTATTCATAAAAATGAAATGAGAAGAAGAAATAAGATGTGGAAGATCAGCTTCTACTAAAAGATGCTAGGTGTGTAGATCTAAATTTGACAGCCTTTCTTTGATAGTTTTGTTGTTCCTGTCCACTCCATTGTTGTCATCAGTATCAAATTGGATAACCAAGAAAAATTGTTTGGTTCTTCATATAAAAGCTTACCCGACAAAATGGCAGTTCATATATTGATTCATTATTGATTAATATAAATGTGAGACATTTGCCATTTGCTAGGCAGTGTTGTCACGCTTCCAAATTTAATTATACTTGAATTTGGTGCGAGACTTGAAAAATAACATCCATCATAACATCAATACTTCCAATATTTACATTACTACAACAAAAGATAATCATCTTGATTATTTATACAAAAACATTACATGAATACCCCATCCCACATCTTGGGTATCGACTATGTACAGCAAAAATAATACTAGCCAAAAGGGTATACATGTAGATGGTCTCCATCTCTTTGTACCGTGCCTCCATCACTGGATACTTGAAAATAAAATGGGGTGAGCTCACAAACTCAGCAAGAGAATCGCTAAACACTATCATTGTTCAACAAATTGACTTTGCCTTATGTTCCTATATATATAAGAACTCATACAACAATCTTTTCATTTAGATTCACGATTTCTTATGATAATTAAACTTTAGTTAATCATTAAATCCACAATCTCTTTCGCATAGAAGGAACCATATTCTTAAAACAATTCCTTAATAACCTAATCGTCTAAACTTAAATATTATTTATCTCACATGAGCCCTGAGCTTCCCTCGAATAAATGGCTTGCTTAGCCAACAAGTGGTGTGCATCGCATAGTCCCGGATTATCGAAGATCGCACATGTGGCTGGGCTTGTACGTCTACTCAATCAGATGGTCTCGGATCACGTCCACACAATAAGGGCACGCTCCACCCAATGGCCATATCAAATGGGTAGTGCACTTCCAATAGGTAGGTCCCTGACTATACCGACGATATCCTCTATAGAGTTAGTCCCAGACTACCTCTCCAATTTAGACCAAGCTTTCAATTTTTATTATTTATCTCATTCCCATAAATCAAGCTTTTAAGATTTATTAAATGCTTTCAACATTTAATAAATCAAATCATCCATTAATGTGATCATTATTCACATTAATTTTTCAATTCATGATTCACCACTAGATCTCTTCTAAACTTAATTATTTTGGCATAATTAAGTTTATTATGCTGAAAAATGCTACTCTAATATTTCTCATAATTTCGGAGCATTAAACCATTTTTGTTTTCCTAATTTTTTCTCCAATTTCAAAACAATGAAAAGTGGGTTTTGTTCCTCACCCTTACTTGAACAGTACCTACTTAGAAATAAAAAAAAAAAAAACTTTTAGGCTAGAAACTATCATTCCCAACTACAAATCAATCCCAAAGCATATGACACTGTTCGCACACTTTTCACTATATCAAACATTAAACAATAACATCAAAACCCAATCCTAATTTCACAGCCTGCTACTTTTCCTTGTGCATCTAATTCCCTGTTTTGCATGTTGTTAGATATGTAAATGGTCCATGTGCACGAATCTGTTGGCATGTGCAAGATCAATATCAAGTATATCAATACAATGAAACATGACTATATAGCTAACATATGCAGTCTATTTTTTTTAAGCTAAACAATTCCAAAATTCTATTTTTTTTTTCTTTCTCCTACTACACTAAATACATATATAAGCTCATGGTCAAATCTTCTTACACAAGGTATAACGTCCGGTCATGCATCATGACACATGTCCACCATGCATACTAAAAACACAGCTAAGTCATATGCCTTTATTTTTATATGCTTTATAATATAACTATTTTCTATACTTCCGTAATTACTTCTCTACCCCACAAGACCCTAAAAAATTACATTTAGATCCAAAGAAAAATTTAAACAAGATCTAAATAAATTCAGAATATTACAAATGCAATGCAAATACATCATTGCATATACCTACTGACACATGGCTGTCATGAATTCAAATACGATTAGTATCACGGCACATCCCTAATGAAGAATACTAATGTCCTTTTTTCACTAAAGCCAGCCCCTAAAGAACTACATGTACAGAACTATACTCCAGAGGAAGCTACAAAGTAAGCTACTAAAACCATTGATTATCTTTCTTATAAATGAGCTGCCAACCTGACATCATATTGTTGGACTTCAACAAAATGCCATAGAGAGGGCTATTAGCCTTTTAAATACTTTTTAATTCCCAATTGGTACAAGGACAGCGAGAAACTACCCCAACAGACTCATGTAAAAAAGCAGGAAAAACATCTAGTTTTCCTTTTTCTTTTTTTATGTTTCAGATTTAGTGCATACTGAGTTCCAGAGTTACATGGATCAGAGAAGGCTGGCAGTTGAAGTTGGTGAGCTTATTAAAGAATAAAGAACAGTGTGAAAGATGACTTTGTAATTTGGGTTGCGTGAGTGTTCAAGCATTGTCCAATAAAATTAACAGAAACTGTGCTTTGCAATATATCGGTTTTAAAGCAATATAAAAAGTTGAATGACGCGAATTTTATGATAATGTATGCCATGAAACTTTAGACATTACATGTCCTTGACTTTAAAAAGAAATATATGTTCTAAATACTTTGAGTTGAGGAGAACTTTTGTTCTCAAGACATGATCCCCATTTATACTATTGCTACTATAGTTATTTTATCTTTAACTGCTATATTATGTTCTAGTGCTTGCAGTTTTATGTGATTTTCTTTGTTCTGACTTTTAATGTCTTTGACCTCTCTTACCTATGATCCTGCAGTTAATTGCTGTTATTCTGGGTCATCTTTGGACATCTGAGTAAGTCTTGGCATCTAAGATATATTCACTTCTTCAAATAAAAAGAGCTTTATTTGTGGGGAATTCATGATATTTAGATCTTGGACCGTAATTTGAATTCATTGTTTCTATGCAGGCACCCTCGAATGAGAGCAAGAATTGAACTACTACTCAAGCAGCAAAAACTGACTAAAAAGGATGTTAAAGATATTCTTCAAGTTTGTGCTTATTAACTGCTTTTATTTGGTTGCTACATTAAATCTCTCTTCTCTAATTTTCCTAACCATCTCAACAAATGATTTCTTTCAAAATTCATTCATTCATTTATTTGGCAACTTTTTAATATATGATGTCAGACAACATTGGTTGTAGAAGTGTTAATATTGTGTTGTCTGCAGATTTGTTCAAATGATTGGAAGTCATGGAATGTTTGCAGTCTATATTTAAAAAGTATTTAAGTAAAAGAAGGGCCTTTATATTTAGAGTTATATCCCCTATATAAAATAAAGGGATATACAAAGTTGTACTAATTACAATGCGTTAAATTAATGTCATATTATTAGTCTTTGGGAGAGAGCAATTAAACAGTGACTAAGAAAGGAAATTGAATTATCAGAACATGCTGGGGAGGTCAACTATGAAAGTTATTTATTGAGGAGACTAATGGAAAGATTTAGAGAGAAGAAAAAGACTAGTGTTTGTGTAGGTTGCATATATTCTTGTTAAGATGATTGTTAAAGGTAAAACTAAAATAAATTATTCTATTAGAAAATCGGGTCTACAATAATTATTTTTACCATTGAATTAACTGTATGACTTTATTCGAGAAACATAAGAACAAAAATAAATAAACTAATGGAAAGATACAGAGAGAAGAAAAGACTAGCTTTTGTGTAGGTTGCATATATATTCTTAGTTAAGATGATTGGTAAAGGTAATTCAATGGTAAAACTAAAATCAATTATTCTATTAGAAAATCTCGTCTACTACAATTTTTTGTACCATTGAATTACCTGTATTGTCTTTATTCGAGAAACAAAAGAACAAAAATAAAGAAACAGAAGTTTTTTTTTTTTTGGTTTCTCTTTGGTATTTATTTACTTTATTTTAATGTTAGTCTCTCATTTTTCTTCAGCAGTCACTGATATATAGTCGATCAACTATTTCATATTTCCTTGTTCCATTGTAATTGATTATGTATTTATTTTCCGGGTGAACTGCAGGAATATCATGACAACATCGGTGATGTAGATGGGCCTGAAGAGAAGGAGAGGGCACAGGCAAAAATCCAAAAATTCATCACTGCCTTTTGATCACCAGTTGGTTTCTGTGTGACTCAGTTCTTTAAAGGTGGTTCGAGTTGGAGAAGCTGAGCTGCCTGCATGCTTAACCTTTTGAGATTTGTTATTATAGATCAACTTTTTTCAGCTCGTTGTACTAAACCCGTCTCACTAAGGAGTTTGGAGCCTGGTATGGTATGTCAGCACTGATGCTTGTACACGTCACAATTAATCAATTTAGCTTAGCACCTGCCATTAATCCTATCAAAGCTTGTGAATTTATCAACTTTTTTTGAGTCTGTCATCAATTCCCAACAAAACTCTTACTGGAATGGTCGAAATTCTTTTGTCTAGTCGTCGCATTGTAGGTTGAGAATAGGAGCCCGTCAACGTGGTTTGGCGGTTGTAAGAAATTCCTGCACAGCATGTGGATTAAGTTGGTATGATTTTCAAACAAATTTCTATTTCTTTTACACAATTTAAAATTTTTAATCCTTGCATTTATGGCAATGGTTGTGTTTTGAATATGTAGTTTGAATCAGTCGATTGCAGGTTCATGCATATACTTAAAATCATTCTTTAATACATTGAACACTTGTCTCTGTCTCTGCATTGAACCCTTCGCGAGTGTATATTAAATGAAGGAGGAAAGTGTTTGGAAGGATGGAAATTCATTTTCCCTCATTTGACCAACTTTTGGAGCCAAGGAAAATGGTAGACTTTGAATAGAAGAAGCTTCTTTCTCTTCTTTACCGTTTCCTCCGGTTCAATTTGGAAAATGATGTTTTTCTTCTCTATTTACTTTCTCCCACGCAAATGAAGGCGGCCAGGACGTGGAAGACCTTGAATTTCTGGAAAATATTCATTTGACTCGTTTTCTTTTTTAATTGGTTGATTGAAGTGTTCAATTAGGCTGTGTTAAAAGGAAAATGGTACAACATGTCATTGTCGTTTCACTTATAGGTGGAAATTAATTACAAATGTCTTACTTTTCATCAATTAATATACCCCTTATAGCTCTAAAATATTTACATTAGCGCTATCATCAAACAAATAAAACTATTTATAAAAGAAAAATATGTTAAGTATATATATAAAAAATATGTTCTTTAATTTAATTAATTATAATTACAAATTTTAAAAATTATATAGGAAATGATTATAATAAGTGTATAAATTATTAAAAATATTTAAAAGCAAAAAAATAAAAAAATATTAATAAAAATATTTTAATACTTTAAAAATATGTTCTTTAATTCAATTAACCATAATTACAAAATTTTAAAATTTATATAGGAAATGATTATAATAAGTATATAGCTTATTAAAAATATTTAAAAGCAGGACAATATAAAAAAAAAACATTTTAATATTTTATGTTTATAATTTTATTTGTTTGTTGTCGACACTAATGTAAATACTTTAGAGCTAGAAGAGTATATTGATTGATGAAAAAATAGAACATTTATTACAAGAAAGTATTTAATTTTTGGAATTAATTTTCACCAATCTCTACTATCTTTATCTATTATTTATTAAGAGTCCTTGTAGAACACGAGTGATTGGAGTGCAAAAAAAATTTATCAGCAAGTATAGTATTATTCTTTTGTTAGTGATTAAGAGAATTAAATATATATATATATATATATTTAATTTCACCAATTTTAAGACTCTAGTTCCACGCAGCTGAACACCGTAGAATATTTTTCATGAAAAGCCTAAACCTGTTTGTGTTCAAATATGATATGTAGGGATTTTTCTTAGAGAATGCAGAATTCTTTCGTTTGAATTGGAATAACGTTGTTCCAAGTCAACTGGCTAAACAATATGATATAAAAAATAAGAAAAGGTCACCATTGATGTATTAATGTGACTTTTAATTTTTAAAAACAAAGCATGGGTAGGTATAGCATTCATACGCATCAGCGCACAATGATGATAACTCAATTTTATTGCACTCAACTTTGAATGTAAAATTACATTATTGTCCTTGATTTAATTGTTGAGAATGAAGTATAAGAGATATTTATGTCATTCAATAAAAAGTAAATGAAAAAAAGTGTATTTATCATTTTTCTTACTAAAATTTATTAAGGTGGAATCAAGAATTTGTTTAAAATTTGGCTATTTCTGGATGAGTAATAATCATTTAGTCAATGCTAAAATTATCTTGCACAAAAAAAAATATCGTTGAAAAAATCATAAATTGAATTTACAGGAGAATGTCAAAGTTTGATGTAAAAAAATGAGAAGTAAAACTTTGTTTGTCTCTTAAAAATTCAATTTATGATATTTTGAACTTATTATTATGATTTTTATGTAAGAAGATTTCAGTATTGATTACATAATTATATATTTTTTTATTTAAAATATTTATTTTGAGAAAGAGTTCATAACAAGAGACATAAAAGCTCTCTCACTGTGATATTACTCTCTCTTCTCTCTCTCTCAATACGTGTTTTGTGAGTGAAATGTTAAGTCTCACATCCTCTACATGACATTATGCCGTAAGGTTCCACCATCTAATCACGTAAATAACTTTGAAGAAAAATTGCTCCATGATTACTCAGATGAACCATTTAATTTGCTGAAAATGAGACAATTTCATTGAAATGGGACAATTTTATAGAATAATGTATTTACATGGGAGGACATAAGAATTGGTATGGGGTCACCCAAAATTAGACTTCCAAAATTTTCTAAGTTAAAAGTCTGTTTACTGAAATTTACGGTATGGTCTATGCATAGGAAGAGACGTTGATTTGCAAGTGGGAATTTAATAGAAATGGAAAGAATCAAAATAATTTATGGCAGTCGTTGAAAAATAAAATAGATGTGAATTGCTCACAGCCCACATGCATTGACCAACAAACCAACCCTGCCTTGGGAAAAACGCTAGAATAAACTAGAAAGTGGTGTATAAATAGAGGAAATGAAAATAGATCTTGATAAGCTCATCACACAAAAACACATCAAAGTCTGTCAAGTCGTCAATCTTAAATATCTTCTTAACGTCGAGAGTAAATCGGAATCAGAAAGATGGCCGGAGTTGAGTTTCTTCCGAAAGAGTACGGATACGTAGCCCTTGTTCTCGTTCTCTACTGTTTCCTCAATTTCTGGATGGCTTTTCAAGTCGGCAGTGCCCGCAAGAAGTATAACAATCTCTCTCTCTCTCTCTCTCTCTCTCTCTCTCTCTCTATATATATATATATATATGTGTGTGTGTGTGTGTGTATGCGTTTGTTTTTTCTCAAAACAGATGAGTAATTTTTGAAAAAAAACCGTTTTGGTAATTTTAGGTACAAAGTGTGCTATTCCACTCTCTAATCTATATATGTATATATGTGTGTGTTTGTATGTTAGTGTTTTGGGAATTTATTATAGTTTTGCTTCAAATCAGATGGGTAATCAATGAAAACCTTTTGTCAATTTCATTTTTCTTCGTTTAGTTATTTGTTAACAACTTTATTTATTTATTTTAATTGAATCTGTATATATTGATAGGTATAAGGTGTTCTATCCCACGCTCTATGCTTTGGAATCTGAAAACAAGGATGCTAAGCTCTTCAACTGTGTTCAGGTCTCCTTCTTTTATTTTATTATTATTTTTTATTATTATTATGTATTATTCATTTTCCTTTTCATCAATTATATTACATGTGTATATGATATGATCCATTAACTGTAATTGTAATTTTAATTGTAATTGGTGTTTTGGTGGTTGCAGAGAGGGCATCAGAACTCACTGGAGATGATGCCTATGTTCTTCATGCTCATGATTTTGGGAGGAATTAAGCATCCCCTCATATGCGCATCTCTTGGAGTCGTCTATGTTGTCGCTCGCTTTTTCTATTTCACCGGCTACGCCTCCGGCGACCCCAAAAATCGTCTTAACATCGGGTTTGTTCTTTCTTCATCATTTTATATATATATATATTCTCTAGAAAGTTAAGCAAAAACACACACATCCACAGTATTGACCCAGAACTCGAACAATCAACCTCTCTTCTGTAGATCCACAGTATTGACCCAGAACTCGAACAATCAACCTCTTTTTTTTAGATCCACGTGAGGAGAGTAAACGCTCACACATCTACAATATTAATATTGACTCTAACATAGCTCGAACAATCAACCTCTTATTGATATGACATCATATCATTTGAGCTAATGCTAGTTGATTTTGTTAATCCCTTCACTCACTACATCAACATTTACATCTCTATATATGAAATTTTTTTTTTAAACCGAACTGTGTGTACTAACTTGGACCCATTTTGGCCTAAAAAACTAGACTCCATCCTCATATATAAATTGAAAAATTCTTTTGACTAATCAATGTGAATCAAAGTTCGAATGCCCTTGGAGCACCTAGTGAATTTAGAATTGTATGTGTCTGGGGTGAATTATGCCGTATTTTAAGAGATTTTACACCACCATCGTAGACCAAAAAAAAAAGTCATTGAAAAGAGGATCTAAGTAGATCTCGCCTAAAATGTGTGTCGTTATTTACTAGTGACATTGGCATTGTTCAATGCAAATATGAGGAATAATTTTATTTGGGCCAAATCGGGTATGTATAGGCTAATTTGCACTTGAAAATTCCATTGATGGGTATGCAATTTAAGTCGGAAAGTAACTTTCATTTTGACTTAAAAAGGCCTTTTACATCATTACATGCATTATAAAGGTGCAATTGGTGTTTACATAAAAATCATGGCAAGTCCCGAGCTTCACTGTGAATAGAGATTGCATTATCATGTGACTGGGAGATGATCATCATCATAAGTGGATTTCACCTATCAGTCCAATCTCTACCCTTAGTGGAGTACTTTCTCCACCGTAAGTAACAACGTTGGAGAAGATCATTAGTCAACTATAAAAAAATGATAGACATCTATTGTAATATATATATATATATATATGTTTCAATGTCTTTCTTTCTTTGTTAATTTTGTTTTTTTCTTTGTTTTTCAGGAAATATGGGTTTTTGGCGATGTTGGGGCTTATGATTTGCACGATTTCGTTCGGTGTCCATCTCCTTCTGGCATAAGGATCTTTGCTTAAGACCCTGCTTTGCAATCCCCGTCACTGTTGTTTCTTTGTTTTTTTTCTGTGTTTTTTTCATTTGTTTTGTTATATCATCTCTTAGATTTTTACAGTCTTTGAGGTTTTGATCTTGTGTTTGTTAGTGAAGCATAAGATGTTAATGTTGGGCGGCTGCTGTAGAATTATGTTACTTTCAATAATGTGACGAAATGGATAGTTTTGACAATGAATGTTGTTACTTTTTTTTTTTTTTTTTGTCTTATTTACTCTCCCCTACGAGTTCTTGTTTACATGAGCTAATCAAAGATTAAAAATAAAGGACAATATATTTTTACTGAGAGGCGGTGTCTTATGCGGCTGATACTAACGCTCCATCTATATCTTAGACCACTTTTCACTTTCGTCTTGTTTTCAAAAACAAAGAAAATAAAAACAACAAAGAAATTGAATATGGAATCTCATATTTTTTATTACATGAAAAAAAAGGGGGCTAACTAGATACATTCCAAGTCATTTTTACTCCTACATGAATTGACAGATCTGAACAAATGTAACATACTACCTTCCACTCCTTTTGAAATTTCAAAACTATCAGTTTAAGTTTCAAAGTTAATATTGTTGGTTAGAAAAAGTTCTCAAAAATTAAGGATGTTTTTGAAAAAGAAAATTATAAGCTTAGCGACACCTTGCTATGTATCATTGGTCTTTTGAAATTATACAATCTTTCTACACAGACTTTTCAAATGAGATGAAAAAAAGGATAAAAATTTTGCGAAGACTGAAGTATATTTTTTTGGGTGTGTTTTGGAGTTACCAGGACGGACATCATAGATTTTTTCTAAGAATCAGTGACTACTTGTTCATTCTCTTCTTTTTGCAACTCATGCAAAAATTAAAAAATTATCAATCTTTTTATTTTTTTAATTTCTTTTTCTTTCCAAACATTTGAACAATAGATATTTCTATTTTTTTTTCTCTGGCAATTAAAATTGTTCCTTCTTTTTTCTCCCAGACTTTTCGAAATATCTAAGAGGTGAATGTGAAATAGGGTTAGACCAATAGAACTTAAAATGGACAACAATAATCTAATATCATACAATCATTTTGCAGCATTTTTTATCATTAGGTGAGCTCAAGCCTTTGGCTGTTAGACTCAGAGCGTAATATCACAACAGCCTTGATTCAACGCTTGAGGGCATAAGCTCAAGTAAGAGTCACCAACATAATAATAGTATTATCCTTTATTCTTTTGGAGTGCCTTTCTAATACATTCCGTTGGTGTAAATATATCAATTGAATTTAGATTGCGCATCAGATGTATTCTAAATCTTCTCAATCTTTTGAGAGGGAATGTTTAAAAGTTATTCCATTCATCAGAGCTAAGGGTGCATAACGGGTCAGGCCAGGCTGACTCTCAGTTTTGAGAACTCACACTTGATTTGCTGGTTTTAACTTTTCAATTGGCCGAGTCTAAAGACATTTTGAGAATCTCAAGCTTGACTCTTGGGTTTTGGGATGGCAGACCATTTTTTTTTTTTATCTATTCCGAATTTTGTCATTTATGTTGCCATGGCAAGATGGAAGGACCAGTAACTTCAGTTTTGAAACATTAATTCAGTGACTTAAGTTAACTTGAATAACTAATTATTGAAACAGTAAATTGAGTTACTGGGAAAAAAAAAAAATCGACTTAAGTTAATATTGCTAATTATAAAAAGTTTTCAAAAGTTAAGGGATGTTTTTGAAAAAAGAACTCTAAACTCAACTAAAGTGGATTTGTCCAGGCATGTATCATTGCTCTTTTGAAAATATATGATATTTTTACAACTTATCAAATGAGATGAATGTTTGAATTTTTTTTTAAAGGGACAAGAATTTTGTAAAGAATGAAGTATCTTTTTCTAAGCGTGTTTTGAGTGAACTTTAACGCAACAGTAATGTATTCCATAGTAATGTTACGGTCTTTCCATACAAAAGTAAAACTATATATATGAATATATGATAGTTCTCAGGATCCCGCATTGACTACGGAAATCATAATTTTTCCTATAAATTAATGATTACTTGTTCATTCTCTTCATTTTGTAAAATGTTTAATATAGTGCTGCATGTGCAAAAACAATAAAAAAAACATTATCTTTCTTGTTTAATTTCTTTTTCTTTCCAAACATTTGAACAATAAATATTTCTATTTTCTATTATTTCTTTGGCAATTAAAATTGTTCCTTCTTTTTTCGCCCAGACTTTTCAAAATGTTTTAAGAAGTGAATGTGAATTAGGGTTAGACCAATGACCCATCTACGTCAATAAAACTTACTACAATGGACAGAAATAATCTACGGCCAAACACTGCCCCCAGAAGATGACCGTTACAGAAATCCAAATCTTAAAGATGTTTTGGATTTAAAACATGACATCGGTAGTAAACAAAAGGAACAATGATACTGTGTAGTGGTGAGACAGTTCACAGTCGTGGTATGCCAGACATCGGTTTTTAAAAAGACCATCTAACGGCTCTATTCACAGCACAGATTCCCCGCCCATCTGTCAAGAAATTTGAATTGGTCTCTCTCTCTCTCTCTCTCTCTCAAATCCAAAAAGAGTTCTTATTTCAAAAATGTAGAATGTGTTTCTCCGACACTGAAACCTTTCCCCCTTCTCTTCTACCATTCCATTCCTCTCGCTCACTCTCATTCTTCCTTCACTCTCTGCTCTGTAATTTCTGCATTTTTCTCTCTCTAGAAAATGGGTAGTTGCTTGAGCAAGAAAACTACTACTACTCTTCCTCCTACAGCACTTCCGGTTCCACCAGATCAAAGCAAGCTTAGTACCGAAGCAGCGAAGAACACGACAGAGGAAGAAACTCTGAAGAAGGAGATATTAATCATAAAGCACAGAAAGAGCCACGACATTGATAGGCACTCAGAAGAAGAAAAGGATAGTGTAGGCCACAAGGTCGCTTCTACTACTACTACCACTACTAGTACTGTATCTGAAGAAGCCAATATCTGTAATGGTGGTATTAGTAGCGATGCGATGAATGGAGGATTAACAGCCAGCATAATGGTGAGGACATCAAGCTGTACCAAAGAAGAGGTTGATGCCATTCTTATACAGTGTGGACGGCTTAGCCGGAGCTCTTCCTCCAAGAAAGCCGCTTTGTCTGGCTCTGGTGGGTCATCTGACAGCAATCCCCACCGTGGCCTAAAGTACTCTGGTTCAAAGAGGAGTTATGACTTTGACAATGAGACTATGAAAGGCAATGGTGAGGAGGACAACGATGTTGTTGATGAGACTGCAGCGGAAAGAAACAACCGCCGTCACAGGGAGCGCCAACGCCAACCTAGGGCTTCTTCTTCGCCGGCATCGCATGGAAGGAGGAGGAGGACACCTAGCAGAGAAAGAGACCAACAACAACAACAGCAGCGTTCCGGCAGTAGGGAGAGAGGCAACAGTGGTGGTGGGAGAAGGGTGAGTCGGTCCCCGGGTAGAAGAACTGCTACTAATGGTGTTACTGATTTTACAACATCATCAGCCAATGGCAGTGATAATTGTAGACCTGGAAAGATGGTCTCTGTCCCAGCTACAGTCAACGGTGCTGGTGGTGGGGGTGCAGAACCTCCGTCAGCTGCTGCCAATAAAAGGATCTTGGTGAAGAGAAACACTGGCGAGCCGGGACTGAGTTCAAGGACTGCAGCATCACCTCGCTCTCGTTCCCCTGCAAGGGCAAATTTTAGGGCTTCTAATGAGAACCAGGATGGCCAGTCCAACCAACACCAGCAACAGCCATTGTCCCTTAGCCGCAACAATTCAAGGAAAGCTGAACAATCTCCTCACAGAAGAAACCCCTTGAGTGAGATCGATTCAAATATAATAGGACTGGAACAACTGACCCTGTCCAGCAACAACAACATTCAACCTCAGGTATTACCTAATCCTTCAATACTCTACTTTGCCTTTCACAAGCAAATTTTTCTATCCTGAATAATTAAGCTCTTCCATTAGGATTAGCTACCATGCTTTCTTTATTTTACCACTAGTTTTGATGCTAAATATAATGGATGTTTCGCATGAATTGATCCAGCAGGCTGCAATGCAAAAGCCAAATATTGAGAATGTAAGCAACAAAAAAGTAGTTGTTCAAGGGAGTGATAACAAAGCCAGTCAAAAAGGTGCCACAGACAAGATTGTCACTGTAAATTTTAGAGGAAAGGAGCAGCAGCTGATTGTGGGAGAGGCTAAAGGATTGCAATCAATGACGAGGGACATTACAGTAACGGCAATTGCATTAGGAGATGATAGCCTTAAACCCCAAACATTAGCAAGAAGCAGGTCATCTAGGCGATCTCGAGATCTTGACCTCAATCCTGAGACACTATTGAATCCTAATCCGTCCTATACAGCATTATTGCTTGAAGACATCCAAAACTTCCACCAAAAGAGCACCACCACAGTTTCTCTCCCACCTTGTGTTACCAAGGCCTGCTCCATCCTCGAAGCAGTTGCTGACCTCAACTCTTCTACCAGCTCCCATCTGTCCTGCACTTTCTCTGAAGATAGAAGAAGAAGAAGCCCCACAAGTGAGCAGCTTAACAAGAACACTGACAATTTTTCTTTAGGAGCCAATCCTGTTGGGAAGAAGAGAATAGACCCTTTTGTAGAATCTGAAGTGGTCGTTGCTGATGATCTCATTGAGCCGAGCCTTCACAAGTATGTAACCATGAGGGGTACAGCGGGAGTGGAGAACAACATGGAGGAGCAAGAATCCTCAGGGAGCAACAGCTATGTGGGTGGTCAGCAGCACTGGGTTTCTTCTTCTACTTCATGGGAACTCAATTCAGCTGATTCAACTGATTGCTGGACATCTTCGAGGTCCAGTTCCAGAGAAGATGATCGGATTCCACTGAGCTTTCAGAGGCATGCTTTATCTGAGCCAGGAGGCTGTGATATAGATGAATCCAAAAGAAGACTGGTTGGAAAGAAAAGAGAAGCTAATCATCAGCAGATAGGAATGGGGCGTTGCTGAGTTGGTTTTTAGTAGAGGTCTTCACACAATACCTGCTGCTGTAGCTGCTTCAGCTTAAATATATGGAACTTTTCAGTTGTAGCTTTTCATTGAGAAAAGATTGTTTTCGTGGTTGCATACTTTGCAACGTTCTATGAAGTTTTACTGCAACAGTTGTTTGGTTCACCCCAGCTTTTTTTTTTGTCTTGTTATTGATTGAACAGAATGCAGGAGCTCGTTTCAAATACACAGTAGTCAACATTCCTAAACGGTTGACATAATGAAAACTTTCAACAGAGGTAAATCTGTGAAGTATATAGGCAGGCATGAAAGTAATGCCTTAAGATTTAATGCACTACTAATTTCAGATCTTGTTCGATAAACACATTGTCATTGTCAATACATAAAGATGCTATAAGTTTTGACACATTTGAAATATTTACAGACAATGTTGAAGAATAGAAGATACTCCTTTTACCTTTTCCAAAACAAAATGTTCCCATGAAAAGAAGCTGGTCCCCCCCTGCATCCAATTTATGCCTTGATGACTGGTGTGCCAAGATAAGAGACTAGAGATAATATCCCCAAAACTATCTACAACATGCTCACAGTAACATATTGGTGAGTGGTATGGTAGACGAGCCAGCCTGACATCTTCTTACTTTCAGTGTTTACAAATAGGTGCACCCATTTTCAACACACCTCATTCACTATTCTTGTAATTGACCATGTATATTGCACCCACAGTAACAAATGCTCCAACTAGTTGCACAGGTGAAAAGGTCTCACCGAGATAGAGGAACCTGTATTTAGAAGTATCTGAAGTAAATAGCATTAAAGAGAATGAAGCACAAAAAAGGGGAAAAAAGCCAATCATATCCATTAAATGCATCACTACTCTTCAGGTGCTGTTCACTTCATCTCCCATGTCAGCTATTCAAACAGTTAAACGGGAATGCAGTTTCAGTTTTTGTAATTTCGTTTGGTTGGATGAACTTACCCAAAAATTGAAGCAAACATTGGAGTTAGAAAGGTGAAGGAGCTGAGCTTTGTAAGACTACCTGAAATGAAAAGGCAAAGCCAGGTCAATCCTAAGAGAGGATTTTGGAATTAGAGCAGTTATGTATTCCACAGAAAAGTAGAGCAACAATTTTTTATTTTTTTATTTTCCAACTGTCTGGTGGTTAGCTTTATTCAACTTATAAAGGTGACCATAAGGAAAGATAATAGACTAACAAATTAGAAAGAGATATATAAGAATACATGCTATGAAGAAGACAACAGTATCATAATTTGGAGATGACCTCTTGTAGCATTGTAGAAGTATACACCATAGCTGATAGCACTTCCAAAAATTGAGGTATACAGAAGCGCCAGAAGATCATTTGTTGTAAGCTCCTTAAAACTCCCACTGAGGACAGGATCATGATTAAGGATGGAGACCGCCACAAGAGGGAGACCACCAATAACCATGTGCTGCAGTAAGAGTTGAGCATATGTTAGTCTCTACTCTATGCTTATTGCTCAGGTTTCCTACAACCACAATGTGGCAATAGGTGATCTTACAATTTTGAACATTCATTTTGAAACTGACTTTCTTTTTTTTACAAAATAATGTTCATAACCATTTATTGTTGCATTAAGGGTCTTGGGCACAATATCGGTTAGCTATATTGCCCCCTTGAAGGAATTGCTGCTTTGGCATCTCTATGTGTTGAGAAGTAGGGAAAAGTTCTCGTGCTTCCCTCAGATGATTGGACAAAGAAGCCAGTCCGCAATAGTAGAATTTGTTTCAGTCCATCCATCTTTCTTGATAGTTTCCCTTTTGCAAAAAAATGGGTGTGGTGAGTCGCCCATGATTTAATACTACGAAGCCTTAGAAGAGAGGCTTGACATGAAATGACAATATTGAAAACTCAATGTGGTTTACAGAAGGATCAACCATGGAAGCTGCTTTCCTATGATAGTAAAGCTCGAGAAAGAAGGAAAACTCCATTTGCTATTGACTTCGAAAGGCTATACATGGTCTTGCGAAGATAATATGGAGGCTATATTGAAGTTACTAAGATCGTGAATGAAGCCCTAACAAGCATGTGGAAAATGATGATAGAGTATGGTTGTTTTAAGTAAAAGCTATGCTCCTGGTAGAGATACCTCAAATCTACAGCTTTTATGCAAGCTTAGTAAAACATGATATAGTTGGAACATTGGCAAAGAAATACCCTAAAAAGACATTTTCACTGTTTTGGCTCAATTTTCCGCAAGGAGAGGAGATCAAGTTGAAGAGGAAAGCTACATCATTGTGCTATACTATTTTGTAATATGGAAAATGTTATATAAAATTTATAAGACGGACCATGCTTTATAGTGCATGATGATGGAGTCAGTTGGACAATTAAGAATTAACATGTTAAAAGATGAGTATAGTCGAAATAAGGATGTCAAGGAGGATGACTTGGTACATGAATATATATATACATATATATGTTCTCAATAAATAAGAGGTGATGCAAATAGAAGACAGAGATTCACAATATTCAACAAAGATTATTGAATTCACCGGTACATAAGACAGATCTGATTTAAGTTGAAAGTAGAAAAATGACAAGAGAAAGACCTATGGCGTAATCATCATGATTCCTAAGACCTTAACTAGGATTTGAGTTCTATAGAGTATGACCGATGAGAAAGGATTCATGTAGCCAACCCAAGTAGTTGGAATTGAGAATAATGAGAAAAAATTTGACTCATTACAAATCCTACTAAAAAAGTAAGATGCCAATCATGGGCTACTAAAAAGTCTCAATGGCGTAATCATCAATTCTAGGATACATTATTTGATCATACAAGATCAATAACAAGCTAACAATCAGGTAAGTTGGTACATTTTACCCATCCAGTAGCCATGACAGGATCAGAGTATTTGGAAACCCAGCGGACCATAACAGTACCAACTGCCATGCTTTGTGCTGCAAGAAGCATCCACCACTCCCCACTTCCCCACAGTGAAAAGTTACTCTCATCAAAAGCAAGTGCAGGTACCTGGAAATAATTCTCATCATAATACTAAAGCAGTATAGGGCAAACAAGTAAATACCGTGAAAATTCACTTTGCACCAACAGTAACCATATTACATAAAACTAGTCTATCCAAATGATAACAGAATTGCATAGGACATCAGATCAATTACATGACAATAAGCTGCACAGTGAGCACAGTTCATGCTATTCTTTTGCCTTTTACTGAAGATACATTAGATGATTGAACTGCAAAGCTGCATGATGATTGATGAATGCTTGGAGGATTGGATTAGATTTTTCGTAATTTTACAGTGTGTTTGGGTTTAGGCGTTATCTGATTGGATGGTCGTACGTCTAAAGAGGATAATCTGTAAAGCTTCAGTTGATTGATGAAATTTGTTACTTGCAATATACAGTAGAGAGAGTAATGCGGGTCAACTTGAAGATTAAAGGGATTTCCATCAAGGGCTGCGTTCTGGGGGTGAATGAAGACTAGTTTTTATGGTAAAAACTGAAAAACAAAAGCACCAAAAATGTGGAAAGGATAAGAGTTATGCGTGAATTCATACATTCGTACCTGGTTACTGACATTGACGCTCTGATGTTCCAAAGAAGAGGCAAACAATCTAAAACACCTCAGAAACAGCAAGATTTGACGTAAAATTTCTCTTTCAACTCAAATGTTGTTTAACCAGTGATCCGGCATGCAGATTGATGCATTTGAGAATGTCTATGGGTGCATCCTTCTGAACTTACTATATCTTTGTAAATGTAGTCATTAACACATTTACACTAAAAGCACTAAATTTTTTAATTAGTTTATTTAAGCGAAGTACATGAGGATTAAACTATAAGCATCCAGAAATCCATAACTTCCCCTACGTGTGACACGATAATTACTCATAAAGAGGGATGAATAATGCAATATAAATAATTAGCTTCCACCAGATAACATACATAATTGAAAATAGCAGCTATTTATAAAAACCCTGTATTTTATTAACAACAATAAAAAAAGTAGCATGCATCCAACAGGCAGCTTGACAAGCACCGAATACATGTCAAGTCGCTCTTAAACATATAAATATGGGTAAAAAGTGAAGCTTGAATACTTTTTCTACAACACCAACAACTACCTAGCTGGATAAGGTTTAGTTGAAGGAATTAAACCCTTTCGTTTTCTTTTGTAATCAACTTGACTTTAATATAAAAAGAAGCAAGGAGAAATCAAGGTTTAAAAGACAAAAATACCTCAAGAAGTAAAAGACCTATGACACCAAGAACTAGCCCAGCAGCTCCAACCAACCCAATGGATTCACCAAATAACAATGCAGCAAGTACAGCCACTGTCAAAGGCTGTGAATCAATTATCACCTGCAATAGTTTGTTTAAACTCTTAGTCTATCACCAATTTGACAAATAAGATGCAGATGACGGAAGTAGTTGTATATGTCTTTTTTTATATAAAAGAAATGAAAACGCCCCAGTAGCTGGATTGTCTGGGTCACTGCACTGTTTGGGAAAGTCTAAAGTGGTATCGCATGCATAGAAAATTTATTATCGTTTACACAACTCTAAAACAGGTAGTGCTTTTTCCCCCCTTAAAAATACATTGAAATAAAAACTATCAAAATAAACAGTGATTAGTTTGTCATGAATTTTACAATTTTGATTCTGAACTGCATTGAAGTTAACTAAACAACTTAAGTTTAAAACAAGAAAAAAGAACAAAATTTTCCCACTATTTCTTAGTCATCAAACTTGCAAATGGAATGAAAGTTGAAACTTTATAATTTGATAAAGCAAAGAAGAGTATAACATACACTGCCCAGACCTGCTGATGTCCTTTCTAATCCTTCTGCAAGAAAACCCTGTCCATCATTACCAGATTATGCCAGAAACTTACCTCATTAGCTTAATCAGTAAAATACAATAATATAACATATATAGTTATACACACATACACACGTGTTTATGTCTTACATTATACATATAAATATATTGAAAAAGGAAAGGGGGAAAGGGAAGACCTGAAAACAAGTAGCATCAACGAGTGCGAAGAGAGAGATGGAGAGCCAGGCAGTGAGTCCAGAAGGGAAAGGCCGACCCCGTGAGGAAGCGAAGGCAACCAATAGCAAACCGGCCGGTATAAGCCGGAACGCCGATATGAAAAAAGGACCGGTCTTGGGCAACACTTCCTTCATCGCCACCATAGCCGTTCCCCAGAAGAAGAATGGCGATATCAGTAGTGCCCATTCCCATAATTCCACCATCAATGAAGACGAATCCTCTTTAATCTCCATTGTTGAGCTCTTCAATAGCTCATCTGCTTCAGAGGATGACGAAGACATGATGAGGCCTTCCACGTCGAGCCCATTGACAACGCAATCGACATCGGCCGACGACGTCGAACCCACTTGGGTTTCAGACTCTGCGGATCTTTCGCTGAAGCAATTGACTGAACTGGGTCTGAAATTGACATGGTCGAGCTTGATTTTTCTGATTTTGGGGAGATGTGGTGAAACTCTGGACCTGGCAAGAGCATTAGGATGAAGATGAAGAGGAGACACAGCTACTGACACTTTTCTTCTTCTCACAAGGTGGTCTGCCCAGAGCTGACCCGTCGAATTTGTTGGTGGGTTCGAGAGATGAGGAGTGTTGGTTGAACGGGGACTGGGATTCACAACGCAGAAGCAACTTCGAGAGGAGGAAGAAGAAGAAGGAAAGGAAATGGATGCCATTTTCCTCTCTAATTCTCTGGGTGGGTGGAAAAGTTTTTGACCCTTCCTTTCTTGTCAATCGGACTCGAGTTCGTTTGTTTTAAATGGGCTTGGGTTGGGATTACGGGCTTGGGTTGTGAAGTTCTCGGTCCAAATCGAGAGGATTCATTGCCATCATTTTGAGCACAATTCAATATAAGTCATTTGATTTTAGTCAACTTAAATATTAAAAATTGTGTGGACAATTCGATATTATTTTTAAAATGGAAGAAAAATTTAGGTTCAATTGGATTGGATAGGAGAATTTCAAATGAATGAATTGAGATTTAATTACGTAAAAAATTATAGTTTGATGGATTTGAGAGGATTTCAAGCTAATGAATTTGAGATAATTACATAAGTCTATTTCCAATAACAAAGTACGAGAAATTATTTGAAATTCATGCTAGCAAGAATTTAAGTATAGAGAATAGACTTGCAAATGGATCGAATTTAGATGGAATAAGGCTATTCAATCTCAATTTGATAAGACTATTATATGATCTGGTCCAATCAAATAATTCAACGTAAATGTATTCATATATAATTTATTTTAACTAACGAATTATTACATTCAAATCGTTAAGAATTCAACTCCCTTTCGCACTCTGGACTTGTCAAAATTCAAAGAAGAAATCCACGGTCCATATTTAATTCTAACTCATTGACAAATCTAACAGAGACGTTGAATATGTCTCCTTAGGCAATTGTGTGGAATGACAGTGAAAGGGTAATTCAATAATATATATTTAGACAACATTCTGTTTTAATTGTGGTAGTTATGTTTTAAATTTATTAAGTTTAATTAGCTCTTCATTTAATAAAGGCTTTAAAGTTACGTCTTGTGACATTTTGAATTTGATATATTTACATAGTTTTACTGAAACTAAGTTTAAATTAATTAAATGCATGTATTTTACAACTCCCGTTTAAACAAAAGTATAAATAGATTAGGAAGTTGTGGTCCGAGTAATTCTACAATATTTCTTAAACGTAGTAATCTTGTTACTGATTAAATACTATTTTTTATTATTATAAAAATTTATAAAAATAGAATATTATAAAAAGTAGAGTGTTATTAGTGGTGCAATTTTCAATACACAAAACTTACGTGATAATTAATAATTTCTTGTGACATGTAATGAAGATATTTTTTATTGTAAGATCTTTAGAGCATCCACTATGGGATGGCTAAATTTGGAACTCCAAATTTGAATTTTAGCTAGCCACCTCAGCATTTTAGCCAGCCACATCATTATGTCAAAATCTCCAAATTTTGGCTCCACAACAGGTTCTCCAGATTTTCGCTAACCAAAAATAATAATATTTTAATAATTTTTTTTTAAAAAAATTTAAATTTAAAATTATTAAATATTTTTTTATTTATTTACTAACGGCTATATTTCCAACGGCTATATTCCCAACGGCTATATTTTTTTTCTTATATAAACACTCATTTGCTCATTTATAAAATTACCACTACTTTTAATCTTCCAAAAATTCATTTACTATCTCTTTCAACTTCGAACTTTCAATGGCTTCGTCATCACGACCTTTGTCAGGTTCTAATTCTCCACATTCTTCGTCATCCTCCTCATCAATAGATCTTGACAAATTGCTTGAAGATCATGTATCTACCTACAAAGAAATTCTGAGTTGTTGTACGCCGGAGATTATATCGCAAGTATTTCAACCAGCTCAGAGGCGGCGGTTTATTCATCGTGACAGAGAAGGAAGCCACCGTCAGCTAATGAAAGACTACTTTGACGAGAATTGCTTATATACACCTGAGCAATTTCATAGACGATTCAGAATGCGTCGAGAACTATTTCTTCGTATCTTGAATGATGTTCAATCTTATGACGATTTCTTCATCCAAAAAAGAGACGCTTCTGGCCGTTTGGGGTTGTCTTCTATACAGAAGATGACAACTGCAATACGCATTCTCGCATATGGTGGACCAGCCGATTCATTTGACGAGTATATTAAAATCGGTGAGACTACTGCAATAAGTTGTTTGAAGGCATTTTGTACTGCTGTTGTTGCTGTGTATGAGCAACAGTATATGCGCGAACCAAACGAAATCGACATCACACGACTCCTTCAAGAAGGGGAGGCTAGAGGATTCCCAGGTATGCTTGGTTTTATCAATTGCATGCATTGGGAATGGAAGAATTGCCCAGTGGCGTGGCATGACACACACAAGGGTCGCACCCATAAGGCTACTTTAATATTGGAGACGGTAGCCTCCAAAGATTTGTGGATTTGGCATTCATTTTTTGGAATGGCTGGTTCACACAATGATATAAATGTGTTGGATCATTCCTCCGTATTCAACCGTATTGGCAGTGGTAGAATGCATTCGGTTAATTATGTGGTGAATGGGCATCAGTATAGCATGGGGTATTACTTGTCTGATGGTATATACCCAAAATGGGCAACTTTGATACAGACCATCCCAAATCCAAGAACTCCAAAACAAAAAATGTTTGCAGAAAAACAAGAGGCATGCAGGAAAGATGTGGAGCGAGCATTTGGGGTCTTGCAAATCAAGTGGGCAATACTGCAACGACCAGTTAAATATTGGGAGAAGATGGACTTGCGTCTCATAATGAGAACGTGCATAATCTTTCACAACATGATCATTGAAGATGAGCGCCACGACAATACTGAAATTTGGTTGCCACCGGAAGAGAGTATTCCGATTCACACTCGAAGATTAGACCCCAATATTTTTGCGGCACACATCTACGCTCGCCAAACTCAGTACCGCAGTAGAGAGACAAATACGCAGTTGAGGAAGGATCTGATAGAACAGATGTGGAATCAGATTGGTGATTCATATGAAGATCTTTAAGTTATGTTGGTTTTTTATGTACTCCTTTCTTTAAGTTCTGTTATCATTTTATGTACTAGAATTTCAAGTTATGTTGTATTTTTATGCTTGTAAGATGTTATAAAATATTATGCAATAAAAATTTATTTTTGAAATTATTTTCGCACGACACAATATTCGTAATAGATTTAAAAATAACATAACATAAGTTAAATGAATTACAATATTCATAATGGATTAAAAAAAAAAAACATAATTTCAAACGATACAATATTCATAACGGATAAAAAAAAATAACATAACTTAAAACGATACAATATCCATTATGGATTAAACAAGTCTTATGGATTGCGCAAATTCTCATCTGCTTCTGCACACATTCGTTCATATATCTGTTGTTGTTTTCGGATAAGCCATGCTTTCTGTACTTCTGTTGGCATTGAATTTGGATCTTTTAGCATCAACTCCTCTTCTCGAATTTTTTCTTCGTGTAGTTCTCTTTGTCGTTGTCTTCTTTCTTCGTGTAGTTCTCTCTCCCGTTGTCTTTCCATCTGTTTTAACTTTGTCTCCATAATAATATTTGTTTGAGAGTCAAGTTTGGATGTTGCTTGGTGAAAACTGACCTCGAATGATGAGTGTGAGGTCTCATATTTTGGCTGTTTCTTCTTATTTCGGCTCTGCTTTGCCGCCTTGCGTCCTGCTGGTCGCTCTAATGGTTGAGATTCAGTAATACCCGGTGAATATTCATTCATGCCAAACTGTGGCGATCCTTCAGAAGGAACACCCTTGTACGCTACATTACTTAATGGACTTGATGCGTTTGAGTGAGCAACAGGCTCGTTGATGTTGATTCCAGTACTCCTCTTCTTTGCGCGGGCAATTGTGGCTTTGTTTTTTCCTTGATCGAGACAATATGCATGCCATTTTGGAGAGTCTTTCAAAATATTCCAACAAGCATGGAGTTTAAAGTTCTCATTCATAGTGGATTTATATAGATGTTGAGCCGTTGTGATCTGCTTTAAATAATTACACAATAATAAGAAACAAATTATTTAAAATAATTACTTATTAAATACGATCAAGTAAAGAAATTAATTAAAATTATTAACTTACCATATCATGATTGTTGAAGCCACTGGTCTGATTATTTTTAATTGTAAGCAAGCATGCAGACCATTTACTAATTTTTTTTTGGATGGTGGACCAACGATTTGTCAAACCGCACTCGCCTCTGGCAGTTGGAGCACCAAGTTGTACTTGAAATTCGACGAGAATTTTTTGCCATAATGTCGACTTCGCTTGGTCTGAACCAATCACCGAATCACTGCTAACTTCCAGCCACGCATTGCACAGAGCAAAATCTTCTTCGTTGGACCAATTAGGCATTCGAGGAACCGATTGCTTTCGGGAAGATCTGACATTACTGGATTGAGGCAATACCGGCGAATAAAATGCGGCTGATTGATTAGATGGAAATTGAGAATCGCCACGATAATATTGATCAGAGCCGTCAAATGATAAAAAATCATCATTGGATAAAGGGTTGAAGTTGAAATTTGGTGGTGTTGGATCCATGAAAATGGATATTCTAAAAATACAATTAACTAAAGATTGAGAAAATAAAAATGATTCTAGACTTAGGAGGAGAAAATATGAATTTTTGGTTGTGAATGAAGGGGTGGTGTATTTATAGGAATGAAAAAAGATGAAAAAAGTAAAAAATATATATATATATATTATTTTAAAGCCAAAAGAGCCGTTTTAGGCACTATTTGGCTCTGCCAAACAGTGCCTTAACGGCTCTTTGGCAAGCTTAAATTTATAAAAAAAAAAAAAAAGGCAAAAAACGGTCAAAAACGACTTTTCTGGGTAGCCAAACAGGGCCTTAGGGCGTGTTTGGGTGTGCAACGGTCTTGTGACCGTTGCAAGACACGCGGCGCCCTAATAGGGCACCGCGTGTTTTATTTTTTTAAGTCACTTATCGAAACGACGTCGTTTCGATAAGTGAAACACGCGGCACCCTGTTAGGGCGCCACGTGTTTTTTTTAAAATTAAAATCACTTATCGAAACGACGTCGTTTCGATAAGTGAAATTTTTTAAAAAAATATGAGCCTGCATTAAAGTAGGCCCAATATGAACAGGGTTAGCTAAGTGGTTCGCCCAATCCGGTGAACCACCTAGCTAACCAAACATTTGGCCCACCATTTTAGCCATCCCATTGTTGGGCCACAGTAGTGTTTGGATCGCCAGATTGGGCTCTGGCGATCCCATTGCTGTTGCTCTTAGGCTATGTTTGATAGAATGAAAAAGAAAAGAAAAGAAATAATAACATTAGTAATGAGAGGAAAGGAAATGATAGCGTTAAACTTTTATCGTGTTTGATTGATTAGCAAAGAAAAATAAAAAAAATAATAGTTAACATATTTGAGAAAAGAAAGAAAAGGAAACAATTTAAATTTTTTACCATTATACCCTTTTATATTTAAAAGAATAAATTTTAACTTTTATAAAAAATAAGGACAAAGTTGGTATTAACAAAGTTTTATTAAAAAAGTTACTTTTCTTTCACTTTCTTCTCATTTTTGAAAGGATAACAAAAATTACTATTCATCCTTAATTTATCCCTCCAAATTATTTTATTTCCTTTTCTTAAAAATTTCATACTAAACACACAAAATCATAACCCTTCAAATCTTTTCTTTTCTTTTCTTTTCCTTCTATTTCTTTGCAACCAAACTGACTCTTAAAGTTAGCTTTTGAAAAGTCAGTTTAAAATATGTCTGTTTTTAAATAACTACATACACTATATTTAATAATTTTTAACAAAATATTTTTTGTTTCCTGAATTCCTGAGTGAACCAAACATAATTCTAGTATTGCTCAGCCAAAGCGCCGCAAGGATCGACTTGAAAAGCACCAACGGTGGCCGTCTTCTCTCTCTCTACACATTCAAAAAGGTAGTAGATCTGAAGCATCTCATCTTCTCACATAATCTTTTCTTTTAGAAACCCCACCAACATGCCACACAATTACAAGCACACAATTTCTGAAGTAACATGCCAACTGTTCGATAAAACTGCCAAGCTAGACTTCTCGTATTTAGAATAGCTCCATTTTGGAGTGGAAACGATTACCCAAATTCAGAGACGATGTCAGGTTGAATATATGTCATTGTCTTTGTAACCAACATTAGCATTGTTTGTTCTTCTAGTTTTTTTTTTCCCTTCTTAATATTGTTTTTTGTTTGCTGGTAATGTTTATTGTCTAACCATTAGTGTTATTCATCATATTCCTAGATTTGCTACTACCAATACTGATAAATGATAATGGAAAACCACTGTTATTACTCTCTTTTGGGTTGTTGACAAATTTGTTTTTGCTGCCAGCAGAAATAGCTTTTCTTTTCCGTATTGCTCATGAAATGGAGTAGCCTGGCCAGTCTAAGGTGATGTATTTGAAGGACAAGGCCAACCATCTCTAGAATGTAGACTTGATTTTTCTAGTTCCCTCTGGTTTAGGTAGATTCTTGCACTGAGGGGATGGGTTCAGCTTCCTTTTGGGTCGGAGGCACCTCATCCTTTGGCAGCTCATTTATTAAGAGTAGGAGGTCGTCAAAATAAAGGTCCATTCTAATGGGGTTCAAAGGCATGTTTAGTCTGATCCTTGCTTATATGTAGTCACCTAAGAAGAATAATGAGTTAGAACCCACCAAAGGAAGATTGGCGTGAGGAAGTTGACCATTATAGCGAAACATCTACCTCATGCAACATACTTACACGAATTGTCTCCTGTGGGGCATAGGAGGTGTTGGCACCCTCGGCCTGGCCAGTCTGCTTAACCTCGTGAGTCGTGACCGAGGTTGGTCCACATCAGAGGGGTTATCTGAGGAGGATATGGAAAAAAAGTATCAGGACTTAAAAAGGATACTCAAAAGACCAGTAATGGTGAGATGATAAATACTCACTTTGATAAATCCCAGTAGGTCTGAATTCCCTTGCCAGCTTACTGTCCTTACAGACTTTATGGGAACAGTGGAACATGTAGCACCCGTAAAGAAAATGTGGTTAGTTGCCATCCAATGCACCAAGAATGGAATTTACAAACAATAAAACTTTACCTCTGTTTCCATGGAAGTGGTATTAGCCACATCAGCTATAGAAGCACTAGCACAGGTTCCATCCTTAAAAAGGTTGCTTCTTGTCATAAGCACAATCTTGTCAAGCCTAAGGTAACACTTTGAGCTTTGTCTCGAGTTACATGAGAGTACATCATAAGGGGTTAAACCTCTAAAGTCTAACTATTTTAAAGTAGCAGGATTGACTAAGTTTGAGTAAGGTAATCACCCATGAGGCTTCACCCTCTTGGCCTTAGCCCTGGCTGCAAGAGGGAAGGTAATTCATCGTCATTATTTAGAATATTGACAACTTTGGAAGGCCTAGGAGTAGATGGAATAGCCTCTGCAAGAAGGAAAACACAAGTTAGCAAAAGAAGTACGAGTAACTGTTGGATTAGATAAAATACCTCTTCTTCGCCAAAAATCAATCCACATAACTTCCCTTTTTAGAAATCAGAATCATGTTTGTTATTCAGTATCTGAGGGCCAAGTGTTGGACCACTGTAACTCATTGGGCTTCAGGAAGGTCAGAATGCATCATCTTTGTAATTTTGCAATTTTCTTTTTAATTTATATTCATATGAAGAGAGTGTCTATCAAAACCTTAAGACATCTACTTCCGTTTAGGTATCAGAAACAGCCTTTTATGTAATCCACACAACTTATCTTTTAGGCATCATTTTGTTCTTTTCGTCCACATTGGCCGACTTGAGCTTTCTCTCAACTACCACTAGGGGTAGGTTGCGTGTATTCCACTTGATACTGAAGAAGCACTTGAACTCCAAGATGGTGTCATAACGGTCTTCACCTCTGAGCTCAGGCTTCTTCCTATTCTTCCACAGGCTGATAAGAAGTAGCAGCATCAGCTTATTATATATCTGAGATCTTGGTGTTTTAAATGGTTTCTGGCCTGATGAAAATACTCATTTTTGAGGCTTTGGATTGTTTATCAATCAACAGTAGTAAAATATATTTCATTCAATTTTACCACCATCAGAAGCACATATTTTTTAGAACTTTTTTGTTTGCACTTAATTGGGATATTCCTTGTTCCATCTTAATAATATATTTGTTCTAAATAAACCAGAAAATTTTTCCTTTGCTTGGAGGGAGTGACATCACATTAAGTAAATTACACTATATGCGAAAAACAAAGTAGTGCTAATTAGTGAAATAAATGTCTGTGTAAAGTTTAACCAGATTAAGACATTTCAGTTTTTCATTGTATGGATGAAGTGTTCCCTCCCCAGTCCCCCTCTTCTTTTTTACCTTTGCTTTTTAATTTATATTTATACAAAGAGAGTGTCCATTGTGAGTTTAAGACTACTACCATTTTAATTTGTCGTTGCAATTCTTTGGTGCCTATATTTTTCGAGTGTTTTATCAAGTTGAAGTTTTCTATTTTAACTTGTGTGCTTATATTGAATTTGGCTTAATTTGTCTTTTTTTTTGCAGCAGGCCTTGTAAAGGTGTGACCATCACTGTGTTAAAGTACTCAGCTCGTTAGTTGTGTTGGAATTCACAAAATGTCAAGTGGGCTTGGGCTTGAATCTCTTGTAGATCGTATGCCATCACTAAACCCACTATGATATATTTTCTTCTTCTTCTTAGCTAACATGTATTCTGGCAATTGATTAGGTGTACTTGAATAATGGCTCTACTATTATTATTAATAAATTGTCTCCACCGAATCCAAAATTTTCCTTACTGAATGAGCAGATAATCTGGGGATTTATTTTTGTTTTTGTTTTCTGAAACATATGTTTTTTTTTATTTGCAGAAACAATTTCAGTTATTACAAATGATGGGCGCAATATAGTGGTGAGGACTCTTATTTTGGACCACAGTAGCAAAATTATGTGACAAAAGCCATTACAGTTCTGATTGCTGTATTTTTCTCTTCAGGGAATTCTAAAAGGTTTTGACCAGGCTACAAATATAATTCTTGATGAATCTCATGAACGGGTTTATTCCACAAAGGTTTGAATCAGTTTCTGTAGAAACACTCTTGGATTGTATTCATGATGCGTTGCTCTCTTCAATGTCCTAAGGGACTTGTATTTTATTTAATTTTATACAGCATTAACATACTTTTCATTTGAAGAGAAACTGTTATTTGTTATTAAATTTATGTTTTTTTGCTTCTTCAGTGGGTTTGTTGTCCTTACCTTTATTATGCAGCTTTATTTTGGTTTGTTATTTCACAACCCCACACATGGATTTAAGGATTGGGTATCTTCATGTGTTAGAATCCAAGCTATAGATTTTATAAGTTTGCCAATTTAATCATTCTCAAAAAACACGGGATGTGTTTCTCGATATATGATTGATGTGTATTTTGGGTTGCAAGACTTGCTTTCATCATGGGAAGAATTGCATTATATTTCTGATTATGGGTGAAGTTAACTATTTATATTGTTCTGCTATTGTGTTTTATATGTTTTGCTGCATGTTGCTGAGAATACAGTTATGAATGTTAATGTCATTTTTTTCAACTGTTGACGAGTAGATCCCGAATATTTCTGACCTTTTCTTTGATTTTAATCTCCTTCGTTTTAGTTTATTGTAATTTCCATCATATAGAAATTCATCCATGTTTCTAATTATTGTTTACATTGTTGACCTTTAATATGCAGGAAGGTGTCCAGCAACTCGTGTTGGGTCTATACATCATAAGAGGCGACAACATGTATGTTTTATTTTATGATTCCACTATAGTATTTGATTCCCTGTTATTCCACTAATTTTTCTTGTTGCATAGATTGACTTCTATTGTTTCTTTCAATGTCCATTTGCAGAAGCATTGTGGGGGAATTAGATGAAGAACTGGACTCAAACCTGGATTTGTCAAAACTAAGAGCTCATCCTCTAAAGCCTGTTATCCATTGACGAACAACATGGTATGAGCAGTTATATGTTGAGTTACAAGGGATCTGTTCAAGTAAAATGATTGGAGTATACAGGACACTAAGAAATTAATATTTGTGTTGAACTGCTTATAAATATGCCTACTTTCAAATTGATGCATTTCCCTATCTATTTACCTTTTTCCTGTAGTTTTGAATATAATGAATTTGGGAAAACCTGAAAAATAAAAATCTGGGTAACTTGCCTCATTGGCTACTTTTAGAGATGTCTCATGCTCGTAGAAAGTTAAATTTCTTCTTGCTGTCTTGGCGAAGTGATATCTTGGGAGCTATTACGATATATGAAGTTGGCGTTAGGGTCTAAAACATGTCGCGTTTTGGAGAACAAAATAGATTTACCTTTTCCCTTAATTATTTGGTGTGTATGTGGAAGAAAGGGACTTGGGGGAACAGGTTGGGGCTGCTAGGGGCTTATACTGTGAAGTTTCTGCCTTCTTGTTGTTAAGGAAGCTTCATACTCGTGTTAGCATTTGATTGTATCGGGTGGGAGCTACTAGGAGAGGTATTAGATCCAGTGGTTTGTAACACCGATTCCTGTCATCGTTGTTTCACAGTCAAAGATGGACCATTTTAGCCAATTGAACATCTGGAGGGTTTTTATACCTGGTTTAGATTCGGTAACAAGGGATTAAGATAATATAACTACTCTTACTATTCTAGCAACTGTATGGGTCATAGCCAATTACCAACACCTTACATGTTAGGAAAAGAATGCTACAATAGATTGCTTCTGCATGTCTCTGCCACACATGAAATATTAGCCATTAGCAGTCATCTTATAGCCAAGGGGTTTGTAAGAAAACAATTTACGCCTTTTGCGGTCCATATCAAAACACAACCTGCATAACACCATCTCTAAGACGTGAACTTTGAAATACAAGTTGCGGTGAAGAGGCCATGTGAGTTGATGGTTCGTTGGCTTGATGTCATGTATAATTTTCTTGAATAAAACTTCTGAAGTCTGGATTTGACTATCAGTCCTTGCCATGATCATGGAGTAAACCATTTAGGTGAAACTATCCTCCCAAGCCATGATCATGAAGTTGACCATTTAGGTAAAACTAACCTCCCATGCTCTCAATGAAACCTAGCCCCTTTGTGGAGCACAGTACCAAACTCTGCATCGCTGAGGTTACTTCTGGAGCTACCATAAACATTTTGCAGGGCTCAATTGAGTACACACACAGATGCGCACACACATGTGCATTCATGAAAAAATCGAAACGTGATGCGTCTGAATAAATAAAATAGAAGGGAACATCAATCTATGAATGGTAAAATGGAGGAAAAAACCACCTCTAAGTCTCCACTCCTTTTATACAACAGGAAAAAGAAAAGGAATGCCAGTATGAAGAAAAAATAAAAAATAATAATAATACAAGCATGGGATAACATATAAAGTAAATAAATTAGAGCCTAAACCTGAACTTACATTTACTACTTTTAATACTAATAGCGTTATTAGCAGCCAAGCTATCCACCACCAGCCTGCACCTGACCACAAACTTCACCTTCGGCAACTTCAACTTCCCGAGCTTAATCCTGACAGGCACTTTCACTCTGAGATTCAAAGGAATACTTCCCGTCTGTTGTTGTGCCTGCAGCGACGACAACAGATTGGTTGCGTTCTGTGTTTGGCCCGTCAAAGCCACGTCGAGCACTGTCGTGTTCCGGTGACCCTGGTAAAACTTTGGCAAAGAACCTTCACAGAGTTTTGCGCCCATGTACGAAACCCCTATATTGCTACCACTCTCATAGTATATACCAATTTTCTTGTTGGGGTTTCTGGCAGTGATGTTCACGTTGAACTGGGCGTACAGGCTCATGTCATTGCTGAGATTGAACTGTGTTATTCTCATGCTGTCAATAGAGTATTTTGGAAGTTTTGGTTTGAAGGCAAGATATATGATCCCAGCAAGTAAACCAAGGACAATAATTTGGAGTATGAGGAGGCTGATTGTCCAACACAGGCACTTGCGGAAACAGCTTCTCTTCTTGGGTGGTTTTGCGTAGTGCACCGGGATGGTACGCTGGAATGGTGGGTAGTGCTCCACCGGAGCGCCTTCGTCGGATTTGGAAGAGCCACGGGGGACTAGTGGAACGGTAGGCGCCTGTGGTGCCTCAGGGTCCCGGACCGGGTGGATTCTCTGGTGATCAGCCATTGATTGAAGACCTTGTATTCACTGATGAAACTGAGAAAGCTAGAATGCTATACCAAACTTTCTATTTCTTTTTTTCCCTCTCCTACAAAACTGTGTCTGGTACAGGATTTAGAATGAAGATTGATTCTTATAGAAGTATACACATATATATATATATGTATATGTATGTACTAGTCAGGTGTCATGTGGATGGTTGAAGCTTCCGTTTTTGACTTTAGATTTTGAGGTTGAAGAGTCTCCTTCTACGAAGTTTTGTAGGGAGGCGTTTACTTCACATGCCTTGATGAGTCGGCCTTTCAGCCGAATACTTAAAAAGAGCGTTGTATGCGTGGAAATAATGCTTTTAATGTCAAATATTAACGCGTGCAGTGGGACAAATGTTGAAAGTTTCTTATAGAGAACTTGAGTACTATACAAATCTTTAATTCAAATAGCTATATATATATATACATACAATTAAATCAAAAAGTTTAGCTACGTCAGTGACTCAATACCATATAATAAGCTCACATAAAAAAAAAAAAAGAGTTTAATATTCCAAGAATGCTAGAAAAATCATTTCTCTCTATAATCCTCTATTTTGAAGATGTCATTGAATATATATATATACACACACACACACACACACACATGGAATCATTTATTTAAATGGTTGAGATTTTAGTTATTTAATTTTAGGGTTACATTATAATTGAAGAATAATAATATCTTAGTGTGAAATCTTCCTATTGTTGGCATCAATTAGGTAGTCGACAAAAGAATATGATATTTTCAAATATAAAAGCCAAGGACTACAAGTAAATCATATTATTATTGATGATGATATCATGATAGAAGCAAAAGCGTCACGTCAAATTGCGACCAAGGAAAGTTCATTTACATTAAAGCCCACTCTTGCGATGGTTTGTTTTGTCTCCTTGGAAAATGATTTTCATGCGTGAAACAGAAGCAATCTAAAATAAATGTTGATTGTTCGCACTTTATTGTATTTGATTTTTTTAATGCAAAAAAAAAAATTGACAATTAATTTTCAAAAATGAAATTTAAGAGTATATTTAGTTAATTGTGGTGTATTTGTATTCCTAATTTATTTATTTAGCAGCAGGAACAAGCCATTGAGGCCATGCATGATGAAAAAATATTGTAAAAAGATATAAATGCAAGATTTTGAGGATCATTAGTCATATGGAAAAATCATGCATCTTATTAAAACTTAAAATAATTTGTAAATCAAAAATTTAACTATACTTCTTAAATAACCAAAGTTAAATCCATTCATTTGAAATCACAAGTTCAAATGGAATCTAATAATAATAATAAAATTTAAATTGCTTATAAATTGCACGTTTAAGAAGCAAACTAGTAGAGTAGATATAAAACTAAGAATTGGACGCGTGAGGAAGAAAGAGAGAGAGGATAACAAGCAAAGTGGGCAAACTGAGTCAAAATTTGCTTTCTTTTTAGAAGCTTCTTCGACTATTAAAACAAGACAAAAAGTCATGTCATGCAATGACGCGTAAAAAAGATATAGTAAATGGATATCAAAGTGGGGCATATGTGATATATACATCTTGACTTTCAAGGCACAAGGCAGATGTTTTTGGTGAACACACCCACACGTAATATATATAAATTATATATATATATTTGTGTGTGTGTGTGTGTGTGTGTGTATGTATAAGTTTTGTGAATAATATAAGATTGACATTAATTTACCATTGTCTTTTAGGTAGTTGGTGAAAGGCCATGTGTTGCTGACATTTTCTTCTGTAATTTATAGGCTCAAACTGAAGTTTGTCAAACAAATGAGCTTCCTAATTTCGTTAGCCTGCAAAAAATTCAAAATGTGGTTCATTATTCTAGGGAAAATATGGTTCTTTATTGTCATTATCTAGGGAAAAAAATTTGCTATTATCTGCAATTGTGATTTTGGACTCATTCAAGTGCTTAAAATGAAAAGTTTTTAATAGTTTTTTTATTAAATGTGTTTTTTTTTTTTTTTTAACATGATATTAAATGTGTTTGACAAGTCACAATAAACTAGGAAAAAATATTCAATATTCCTCGATTTTGTATCCTAATCAATAAAAATTCTTCATTTTTTTTTTAATAATAGAAAAGAATAATTTATTATTTGTCAGGGATACAGCACCATTAGATACCCAATACTTTCTCAATTCTCATTTTGAATCCAAACGCATTTCCAGCAAAATTTGAGCTTCATTCTATGTTCAAGTTGGATTCAATTTACTAACATTTTAACAAAAATGATGATGACAACAATAAGAGTAATGATAAGTATAATAAAAGTTTATCACCGAATGAATAGTAAATAGACACTCTATCCATTGGATTATGAAAATATAATAAATGCTTGGATCCCACTTGTACTATCTAAGGAATGAGAGTGATTCGATTCTCAATTCGGTGATAACTTTTAATGTACCTATTGTTACTTTAACAACAATAATAATGTAGATCAACTTCAAAAGTTGCACCCTTACATAATTAGTTGAATTTGATAAAAAATATGTTCACAAAATTCATGTTTCAAATTTAAGGAAGAAAAACTTTGTGGTGGCTTTTTAAAAGTTAACCTGAATATACAATTTTATCCCAAATTTTTAACTCTACACACTTAGCCTAAGTCGGGAGAGCACGAAAGCGATAAATTTTATATCATATAAAAAGAATGGTAGAGTAAGAGCGCGTGCAAAATGTGAGAGCAAAAGCGTCCGCGGAGCACAATAGCGACACTCATTTAAAAGAATTATGTGACTTAGCATTCAACGGCTTAAAGTCTTCAATTTTATCAAACAACATCTAAGTTAGTCTTCAATTATATTTTACAAAAAAAAAAAAATGCAACAATCTTTCCACTTTTAGGACATCTTTTTTTTTTTTTGGGAATATCTATTATTGTAGAAATCATTATGATGTAGGACAAAATTGTCGACGAACTTGTTTTGACTCGAAGAAATCCATATTCGATTAGAAACGACCCAATAAAAAAAACCCAATAGCCAAGCTATTAGTCCATGGTATTTTTCAGTCGAATTCCATCATCTAGAGCCTCAAAAGTGCATTTTTTTGTCTTATAAGAGACCTATTGAATATTTAAGAAATTTTGTTCGTGGACCAATGAACTCGAAGTTGACTAAAATTTCATATTTAGTAATTTTTAATTATTAGGTTTCTTATTTAATTTTTTTAGAATATTTCAAGAAAGTTTTTTTTAGCAGTTTCCTTGTGCTACTATTTTTATTTTGTTTTTAGTTGTCCTTGTACTATTAGGATTATGATTTCTTTATTATAAATATACATGGACTGCAATAGTAGAAAAACACATTTAGTTATCAATACAAAATCAGATTTTTTTGCAACTTTTGTTTGCGTTTATCTTAATTTTATGAGTTCAAAGTTACCCTTGTTCGTGCACGAACATTTTCATAACTTTCACTCTGTCAGTTGGTATCACAACCTTGTCTTTTTTTGGTTTGATGACAATTGGTTGTTTGGGTAACGCCCACTTTACCGATGAAGATCACAAAGTGAAGGCCCCTTGGTCAGCTATGCATACTCAAGAAAGATAATTTGATGAACGTTGTAGATATATTGCTGGTTTTGGGATTGGTGGCAACCAGGTTCGTAGTTCAGTTCGGGATCGTGCTAATGATGTTTCTTGCAACCAATCGAACATAAGTTATGTTCATGTATAAGTAGGCCTCTAGCCTACGAGGATTATTCCAATGATGAGGAGTTTGGATTCAGAGGAATTACGACTGATTGACGTGATCGAGGTAGATGTGACAAAATCTATACATATCTAGATAAGTATGAGTTTCAAAAAAATCTTGATCTACTTACTTTTCATAGAAGTTTTATTATTGAGGATGTATTGGATTGACTTGGATATTGTAAAAGAATAATGATTTAGAAGCCCTCCAATTTTACTTTTATGTGAGTGGGGTGGTGGGCCCCACCACATGATGTCATGTGGTGGAACCCATCACCACACTCACATAAAATTATTCTCGGCCTAGTCTGATTTGAAAGACTAGTCCAATTTTATTTTTATGAAAGTGGGGTGATGGGTCTCACAAAATGATGTAATGTGGTGGGACCCACCACTACACTCACATAAAACTATTCTCAACCTACTCTGATTCGAACTTTCTATCGTCACTCTATTGTAAAAATATATAAATTCAAAGTTTTGAGGATCATTAGTCGTATGGATGGTGCATATTATTGTAAGAATTGTGCATGTTATTAAAACTTACATACAATTACTAAATCAGAATTTTAACTATACTTCTTAAATCCATTCATTTGAAATCATAAGTCCAATAATGCTAGAAAAATCATTACTCTCTATAGTTCTCTCTCTCTCTCTCTCTCTATATATATATATATTTATATTTATTGTAAACTTTTAAGGTACCAAATCAAAATGGTCACATGGAATATATTGGACTATGAGGAGGCTGATCGTCCAACACAGGCACTTGCTGAAACAACTTCTCTTCTTGGGTGGTTTTGAGTAGTGCACCGGGATGGTACGCTGGAATGGTGGGTAGTGCTCCACCGGAATGCCTTCGTCGGATTTGGAAGAGCCACCGGGGACTAGTGGAACAGTAGGCGCCTGTGGTGCCTCGGGGTCCTGGACCGGTTGGATTCTCTGGTGATCAGCCATTGATTGAAGACCTTGTATTCACTGATGAAACTGAGAAACTAGAATGCTAAACCAACCTTTTCTTTCTTTTTTTTCCTCTCTCCTACAAAACTGTCTGATACAGGACTTAAAATGAAGATTGATTCTTTTATATATATATATATATACTAGTCAGGTGTCATGTGGATGGTTGAAGCTTCCGTTTTTGACTTTAGGTTTAGAGGTTGCAGAATCTCTTTCTAGGAAGTTTTGTAGGGGGTGTTTCCTTACACATGCCTTAATCAGTCGGTCTATCAGCAGATATATATATATATATATATAGGGGGTGTTTCCTTACACATGCCTTAATCAGTCTGTCTATCAGCAGAATACTTAAAAAGACCGTTGGAAGCTAGGAAATAATGCTTTTAATGTCAAATATTAACGCGTGCAGTGGCACAAATGTTGAAAGTTTCTTATCGATAACTCAAGTAGAATACAAATCTTCAATCTATACTATTATTAAAAGTACTAAAGAATTTTTTAGTTTCATTACACTATTTTTTTATTTTTAAATTAAAAAAATAAAATTATTCAAACAAAATCTTTCTTTTTTTATTTAAATTATTTCTCAAGCAAAATTCTTTCCTTTTTTTATTTAAATTATTTTCCAAGCAAAATGCCTTCCTTTTTTACTAATCCTTTCTTTTTATTTTTAATTTCTAAATTCACTTTTTTATTTATATTATTTCTCAAGCAAAACTATTTCTTTTATATATATAAATAAACAATTAACTTGGTCGTGTATTATTACAGTACAAGAGATTCAATAATTTGAAGTGGGTGATTTCAGATGGTTTAATCTTCACAAAGTTTCAAAACGTTTTGCATGTATTTTTTTTTTAACTACCATATATGCATGTTCATATTAGTCCAATATGTTTTACATGAATTATTTTTATTTGGTGTGTTTATGTCTATATGATCTATGAACAACATGTACAATGCTTTTGAAATTTTAAATTTGTGACAAAAAAATGAATATAATATGCATCTCTTGGCCCTCTGTTTTTTGACTTATGATGCAACTGCTAGAAGTTTTTATTTTATAATAATTTTCATTTATATATAATATGTATCTTATTGAACCAATGTTTCCAACCAAGGTTATCTCAGTTATTTTGATGATAACAAAACATTGTAAGTGTTAGGATTTAATGTCTACTTGAGTTTGTGCTTAAATAAGTTACATTCTAACAAGACTCAAAGTAAGACAAGAGGATCAATGACACCTTGTAAAAGTATCCAAAGCTCACATTGATAATGCCCATCTATATTCAAAAGCTCATATCAAGGACATGAGAAAATGATGAAGGTAATAACATCAAAGAAAGAAGACTTCACCCAATGCACATCAAGATCAATGAAAATATTGAAGACTGGGTAATTTCGTCTTGGTGAGTGTATAGGTAATCTTTGTAAAGTTACTTTGATGTTCTCACTTGAAAGTTCTAGGAGAAATATATTTCATGCATATCATTCATAAGTCCTTAGATCATAAATAATAGGCCATGTACTTCATTTATATTATTTAGAATGGTTTCTAAGAATTAGAGAAATAAGACTTTGAACTTATGTGTTTAAATCATGAAAAGCCTTAAGTAATATTGAGAGGATCTCTAATTGAAAATATCTTAAATCTCAATATTTGCATTTAGTGAAGTATAAAGTCAAGGACCTTGGATCAAATGGATTTATTTTATAAGGCCATAGTTGACTTTGAAGAGGTTCAAGTTTGTCAAAATTTTCAAAGAACCTACCTCGTAACTTAGTGGACTCTAGGACCCAATGCAACTCATGCATATCATTTTAATGGTCTCTAGACATGTAAAAATAGGACTTGATCTTATTTGAATCATATCTTAAAAGTCCTTGATGGTTTAGGCTTTGTTTGGATGTCAAAACTCTATTTTTTAATGTTCAGCATGTATCAGTCGACTTATACAATCCTATCAGTCGACTAATATAGACTGCGAGTTTTGGCATTTTCAGAGGGACAGATTAATTGACTTATGAAAATGCATCAGTCGATTTATGCCTTGAAATAATTTTTTAAGAAATTTTTCTCAGTCGACTAAACATCGTCTAACCTTGACAGAACTTTTTAGCCATTTGTATAGGGGCAAATTAGTCGACTTATAGAATTCCATTAGTCGACTTATATTGGTTCAAAACTCATTTTTGCCTTGAAAAGATTCATTAGTCGACTATTGCTAAATGACCAGTCGACTACCCAGTCGACTAACATTACGGGAACAGATCTGAAACGGCTAATTTTTGCATTTAATGATTCCCAACCACTTCCAAACGGCTAGAATTCTTTCTTAGGCTATAAATACACATTGTATATGTATTATACAAGTGAGAGAAACCACCAAACATATAGTTGATCATCCATTGTTGGTTGAATCTATCATTAAGCTTAGAAGTCATTTTATATAGAGATAGTCACCACACTTGACCATATTCTTCCAAAGATTAATCTATTTGTGGTATTTCATTCATCATTCTGGAGTTGAGTTTTCTTACTGATCCATCAATTGTAACTCTAGATTTGAGAGAGCTTTGAATTTTTATATCTTGTCTATTTGAGAGACACTCATTGTACACAAATTTTTTATTCTTAAGAGAAGAAGACTAAGAGGTTCTCTTGGCATGGGTAGCTTAAAGAAGCTTTGTAAGGTTTTTTTTCAAGATCGAAAAAGAGAAAGGTTCATTCTCTATCTTAAAAGAAGAAGGATTGGGTAGCGCTCTCCACCTTTAAGAGTGAGTAATGGTTATCTCTTACTGTCAAAAGAGGGAGGAAGCTCAAGTCATGAGCTTGGCAAAGAAGTTTTGGTGAGATTTTCATTGAGCAAGGAAGCCCAAGTCATGAGCTTGGCAAAGAAGTCTTGGTGAGGTTTTTATTGAGCAAAGAAGCTCAAGTAATTCACTTGGCAATTATACGATTTGCTTTCAACCCTTAAGGAAGGCTCTATAGTGGATACCTCAAGATGAGCTCTTGAGGCATGGACGTAGGCCGGAGTTGTCGAACCATGTAAAAATCATGGTGTCAATGTTTGTGTTGACCCAAAGGTTTTAACCTAAGGGCAATCCAGTAATTTTGATGATAACAAGTCATTAATAATGTTAATCACTAACATCTAAATTGAGTGATTGCTTAGGATAATTGTCACAAACAAAGAAAATATTCACATAGTGGAATGATCATGAAATGAGACAATGACATGAGAGAAACATTTAGTGAAGAAGAAGGAAGTACCTCAAAGCTTCAAGACATTTCAAACATGAAGAAATGGGGTAGTTATAGCTTAGTGAGAGATATGACTTAATTTGTCAAAGTTATTTTTGAATAACTTGTTTGAAGCTCACTTGCATATCATGACCATGATGCATTCATATATATATCATCTTTTGGTCATTTTATCACTAAGAAATTAGTCTTAAAGCCTTAGGGACTTTTTTTTAGGATCAAAAGTCTTTCCTGCACTTTGTTGAAAATCATTTTAAAGACAAGTCAAGTTTGAGCTTGCTAAAACTCAACTTTGAGCTTGCTGAAAGTTAAGTTTGAGTTTGTTGAAAGTCAACTTTCAGCTTGCTAAAAATACACTTTCAAGCGACTGAAAGTGACAGAACACTTTGATGTTTGTAGAGCACCTTTTCAGCTAACTGAAACCTTATTTTCAGCCGACTTAAAGTAGCTGAATTTGAATACAACGGCTAGTTCAGTGCATTTAATGCTCATAACTACTTTCCAACAGCTATATTTTTCAAAGGCTCTATATATATTGATATGCTCTGCATTTATGAAAATACACCAACACTCTTGAGCATTTATTGAGTAACATTCATTGCAATCTACCATCATTCAATACACTTGAGCTTCAAACTTGTGATTCAGCTTTAACTATAGTATTGAGAGCTTGAAATTGTGTTTTCTTCTTTAAGAGATATTCTTTGTATCACAAATTCTATTCTACATCAGTTATAAAGGATTGTTGAACCTTAGAAGACTAAGTGAAGAAGTTCACTTAGCAAGAAGGAGCTTGTGTTCTCCATTGTAAGGGTTTGCTCTCCACCGACAAGGAAGAGCCATAGTGGATTGGAGAAAATCTCAAGAGGAATCTTGAGTCGTGGAGTAGGAGTTTTCGAACCACGCTACATTCTTGTGTTGATTGTATTTGAATCTTTCTATCCCTAACTTATTTATATTGTGTTTGTTTAATTCTATCATTATCTCATTATTCATTGCATATCTTTTTAATTCTGGGATTTGATTCTATTGTTTGCCAAAGACCCTATTCACCCCCCTCTAGGGTCATTACTTGAGTAACATTTTGCATTTCTCTATCCTTACTCTCCTTACATTATTATGTTCATTATATTTGTTAAATGTCTTTATATTTTGAATAAATATGAAGAGCATAATTGTGTAGAGATATTGCACACCATGTATTTGATGAAATGTCTTTATGAGCTTTAATTTCATTTTAGCATTGGTAGACATATTTCCACTTAGCTCATTTCATTCATTTTTTAATGAACTATTTTGTGAATGAATGAATAGCACTCCAAGTGCTTGATTAATTGCCTATGTAAATTTTACTTTTTATATCATATTGATAGGTAATTGCTCAAGTACCCTTTTGATAGGTTTACTCCTTTATTTTTGCTAGCATTTATTTTATAATTTTTTTTTTAATGAATGTTGTTTAAATGCTTCATATGAGGAGAATGAGATGAATGTTTGGAGTATATTGGTTGAGTTGTGGAATTAATGAAATTGCTAATTGATTGAGTATTTGTTTGATTATCTTCTTGCCAATCAATTTGCATATCACGTATTTGATAAAATGCGCTATCAACATTTTCACACACTTCAAGCATGATACGTTGCACTTTCATGAACACTTCATTTGTTATATTCACTAGATTATTTAAGTGCATAATAGATGGAGCATTTTCATTCCCACTTGTTGAATAAATAAGTTTATCAAGTGTTTGACAAAAGTCCTAACAAGCCTACTTTTGTCAAAATGAGCTAAACCGAAAAAGTTTCATCGTTTGCCTATTGTCCCTATTTACCCCCCCTCTAGGGACAATTCTTGGATAACAATTGATATCAGAGCTTGGACTCGAGAATATGACTTAACCGTCTTAGAGTCGATCAATGACAAACAATGATGAAGAACCTACATTCGAACTAGGACAATCCTCAAATAGACTTTCAATGCTTTGTAAGCATATTTACATTCATTGGAAGCAAAGAATAAAAATTTTCATTCAACCCAAAAATTATAGAATGTGGTCAATCAGTGGGAATGAACTTCAAATTTGTAGAAGGAGTACAAGTCCCAAAAGAAGATTATAAATTAAATGCATATGATTCAAAATTATCTTAGCTCAATGCTTTGGTTATGAGCATCTTTTATTGTGCATTTAATTCATATGAATTCTCCTAATGCATATCAATTAGGAGAGATGACACATCTTGAAATAATCTACGAGAACCCTTGAGTTAAGTGACAAGCTTTTATCTCACCAGATTATGAGAATGATTCATATTTGAATTCTCATTTTGTAGTATTCCTTTTTGAGAAGAATCTTAAAGAATCTCAATCTCTTAGGATTAAAAGATTTAAGCTTTAAAAAGAAAGAGCTTTCTAGAGAGGAAATAAATCTTGTTACCCTATGTTAAATATTGTTTATCTTGGGTACACATGCTATGTTCTAAATGTTTAAAAAATTCTAAGTGGCATAGGTATTTTTCTAAACTATTTTTTTGAATAGCAAAGCATGAATCTATGCAAATTGAATCTGATTAATTGAAGATGTTTCCTCAATAGAAAACTCCAAAGATTCATAAATAAATTGTAAGAGAACCCAAATATTTAAAGTTGAATCTTAAAGAGTTAAACAAGTCTTTGCACACTTGGATTGAATTAGAATGAGGAGACTTCGAAGTTTGACAAGCGAGTTTATATTACCAAGGTTACATAATGGAAATAGTTTAGGGTGTTTTAACTAATGTGTTTAGATGTGTTATAATAGTATTTAGTGTTTTGAGTATTATAATAAACTTTTAATTTATTTTTTATCCACGTGCATCACACATGCTTTAAACTAGTATATATATATATATATATATATATATATATATATATATATATATGATTTCTTTCAAGGGTAATGTTACTCAGGCAGAAAGTTTTACATCCATTAGATGTATGTGGTGAGTGTATGTGGTGGGGCCTACCACATGCATCCAATGGATATAAAACTTTCTACTTACGAATTCTACCTGAGTAGCATTATCCTTCTTTCAATTGGGTCTTAATTTCACAACCTTACATTAGATCTAGGATTCATATAGAAGAAATTAGAAACAGGACTAACCAAATCCCTCAACCTGTTTACTTCGGAGAAACTCCTGAACAAAATCCAACCTTGTCTGATGTTGAAATAAATCTCAACATCATGACCCTTACCAAAGAATTTAAGGCAGATAAGAAATTTGTCCAACAAGAATTCATAAAAGAACAATACAAGGATCAAAGAAATGATTATTTTCTATGTATTCCTCCCTAGAATTAAAACAAATAAAAAAAGATTATTATAATCATCTCTAGTTGATTCAATCATTTATTTCCTTATTCCAATGGAAACAAGAATGTTTTGATCAAGGAATAAAATTCCTTGAAGACCATGAAAAATCATGGAAGCCACTCATTGGCCAAGATGAAAAATTTGTTCATCCCCTTTTTAAGGTCCTCACCATGGCCGGTGACTCAGGTCATCTTGTCAAGTTAGCCCCCTTCAAGATTCTTGAAAAAGAAGAAATTTCAGCTTCAACAGAACAACTTTCTCAACTTTCAGAACAAATTAATTATAGCAATACTATCCTCAATACTCTTGGATCCTAAACCAACAAGATAGAGAATATTCTTGATCAAATTCGAGATAAACAAAAGTCTCACATCCGCACAACCAAACTCTCTCAAAAGACAGTTATTGAAACAATTAAACAATTTCAAGCTGAGATCAAACCTGCCAGACAGTTACTAACCAATTAGAGATTTTATGAAAAATTTGTTGATCCTCAGATCACAAATGTTACCAATACTCTAATCTAACCCGCCATACAATTATAACCAAATTATAGCTTAAAATATAATAATAATCAATTTATGAAAGAATTGTTAAAAAAGTTTAAAAGTTCTGACTCCACTAAATCAGAATTAAAACCTTACCCTAAGATTGATCCAGATATGTCAATTACGGCCAACCCTTCCTCTAATGAAGAAATGGATCTCAAACAAGAAAAAAAAAGATCATCAAGACCCTTTCAAAAATTAATCCTTTAGAGACAGATTCTGAGTTAGAATCCCTCGAGCAACAATTTGCTTTAAATACGCTTCATAACTCAAAACCATACTATCGTAGGCCAACTCCCATTGATTTACAATTAGAAGAGAAGAATTTTTACTTTGTCACCTATAATAATGGATCTGCCATTTATGAATGGAATCTAGATGGCCTTTCGGATTATCAGATAATTACGCTTCTGCAACATATGATGATGGCTGCCAATTCAGCTAAAAATTGTAACCTCCATAATTTAGAAATAGGAGTCGCTAAATACTTAATTGTCAGGTTTTCTGGACAATTAAAAGGATGGTGGGATAATTATCTCACACAAGAGTAACAAAACAAGATTATTTTAGCTGTCAAGAGAAGACAGGATGGAACAATTATATTAGGAACAGACAATCAACCAATTCCTGATGCAGTAACTACCCTAATTACTGCCATCACTCAGCATTTCTTAGGCAATACTCGTGCTCTTTATGAAAGAGGAAAAGACATCTTAATCAACCTTAGATGTCCCACTTTAACCCATTTTAGTTGGTATCGTGATGTTTTCCTCTCAAAATTATACCAACGAAATGATACTAATCATGATTTCTGGAAAGAAAGATTTATAGCAGGGCTTCCTACACTTTTTGTCGAAAAAGTTAGGACAAGGATTAAAAATAAGCATAATCGTGAAACTCCATACAATCAATACACCTTTGGAGAAATCATTTTTGAAGTCTGCTCTGAGGGTCTGAATCTGTGCACTGATATTAAACTACAAAATCAACTGAAAAAAGAAAGAAAATCAGTTCAAACCGAATTAGGACAATTCTGTGGCCAATTTGGATATGATACCTTAAAACCTTATTTCTCCTTTAAATCCAAACCCAATAAAAAATACAAAAGGTTCAAAAGAAATCCCAAGAGAACTTCAAAATCCAAGTTAACACCACCACAACAATTCCCTCCGAAATTTAAGAAAAAGAAAACATTTCCCAAAAGAAAATTCCCTACCTGTTTCTAATGTGGAAAAAAGAGTCACTACCAAAGTTAGTGTAAAGTCAAAGATAAAAACACCACCAAAGACAAAATGAATACTTTAAACCTTACATATGAAGTAAAAGATGAAATCTTTAAAATAATCTTTTCTGAACCAAATAACTCTTTAGAAGATTATGAAGATTTTTATGATGACATATCTTCCTCCTCCTCTGACTCATCTTCCTCTTCCAAATCAAATTGTGCCCCCCTGCAAAGAAGAAATTGACTATTATAAAGCAATTCTAGAAACCAATGATTTACAAATTAATGTTTTAACCAAAGAAGAAAATTCAATCCTTGAAATTTTAAATCAAATCAAAAATCCTACATAGAGGCAACATACCATTCTCTAATACATTGAAGTCATAAAGAATGCTTCCCGAAAGCCTAAAATAGAAACCTACCAAAAAAATCCTCTTTACAAGTTCCAAAATATTATATCAAGAGTGGAACAAAAGTAAGGAAGAACAGGACCCCTTTCTTTCCAAGATCTTCAACTAGAAATTAATGAAGTTAAAAAGGAAATCAAAAGTATTAAACTCAAGATCCAAGACTTAGAAATCTAAGAACATTTTTTCCAACAAGATCCTCAAGAACAAACCCCAATTGAGGACCTCTCTACTTCAGAAAATAAATTTCTTGAAACCATCAATCATATAAATTTTCAGAAATGGTTTGTTCACATTAAATTAGTCATCAACTAGGAATTTATCCTTGAAACAATTGCTCTTATTGACTCAGGAGCGGACATGAATTGCATCAAAGAAAGCCTTATTCCTTCACAATATCACACTAAACCCAAGAACCAATTACATACTGCTACTAGAAGCAAAATGCAAATTAAATACAAACTTTCCTCTGCCCACATTTGCAATAATCAAGTTTGTATCAATACTAGTTTCCTGTTGATTAAAAATCTTAATCAATAAATCATTCTTGGCACCCCTTTCCTATCTTTACTCCAACCCATAACAATCGACTCCATTGGGATTAACTCTAATTTTAAAGGAGAACACATCAATTTCAAATTCATACACCCTCCTCAAGAAACTATTATTAACTCACTAAAAAATGACTTGATTATTAGGAATAAGCACATTTATTTCTCCAAAAGATCTGATCCATGAGAAAATTGCAATTCAAAATTTCACAGAAAAATTCCAAATCCGGGTCAAAAGTTTCAAAGAAACTTTGGAAAAAGAAATATGCTATAATATTCCAAACGCTTTTTGGCACAGAAAGAAACATATTGTTTTATTACCCTATCAAAAAAATTTTGATGAAAAGAATTTCCTAACTAAGGCAAGACCAATCCAAATGAATCAAGACATTTTGAAAATTTGCAAAACAGAAATCCAAGATATCCTAGAGAAAAAATTAATTTGACCAAGCAATTCACCATGGAGTTGTCCTGCATTCTATGTCATCAAAAATGTTGAACTCAAAAGAGGATCACCTAGGCTCATCATCAATTACCAACCATTGAACCAAGTCTTACAATGGATCTGGTACCGCATCCCTAATAAGAGGGATCTACTTAATTGACTCTATAATGCAATTTTTTTTTCAAAATTTGATTTAAAATCTGGATTTTGGCAAATACAGGTTGTTGACAAAGACTGATATAAACCTGTTTTCACAGTCCCATTTGGGCATTATGAATAGAATGTAATGCCTTTTGGCCTAAAAAATGCCCCCTTTGAATTTAAGAAAATAATGAATGACATTTTCAACCCTTACACTACTTTCAATATTGTTTATATTGATGATGTCCTAATTTTCAGCACCTCCATTGATCAACATTGGAAACACATGAACCATTTCATCAAGATAATGAAACATCATGGTTTGGTTGTCTTGGCACCCAAAGTCAGTTTATTCCAAACCAAAGTTAGATTCTTAGGACATAATATCCATCTAGAAAACATCATTCTAATTGACAGATCAATTAATTTTGCTGAAAAATTTTCTGATGAAATAAAAGACAGAACCCAACTCCAAAGATTCTTAGGAAGTCTTAATTATATTGCAGACTTTTATAAAAATATGACTCAAGACACCGCCATTCTCTATCAAAGATTAAAAAAGAATCATTCTCCTTGGACCAATGAACACACTAAAGAAGTCCAAAAAATTAAGGAAAAATCAAAATTCATTCCATGCTTATGTATTCCTAATCCCTCTGCTTTTAAGATTGTTAAAACAGATGTATTCAAAATTGGCTATAGTGGCATCCTCAAGCAAAAAACAAAAGATGAAAAAGAGAAATTAATTCGTTTCACTTCCAAAATATGGAAAAGTTCCCAAAAAAATATTCCACAATAAAAAAGGAAATTCTTGCAATTGTCCTTAGTATTCTCAAATATTGCGACCTTCTCAACCAAAATTTCTTTTAAGAATTGATTGTAAGGCTGCCAAAGAAGTTCTTCAAAAAGATGTCAAAAATATTGTATCTAAACAAAAGTTTGCTAGATGGCAGGCTCTCCTTTCTGCCTTCGACTTTGATATTGAATATATTAAAGGAGATTCAAATTCTCTCATTGACTTTTTAACTCGAGAATTTTTGAGAAAAAATGAGGTCAGCAACATCATCCAGTTAATGGCGCCGTCCTCATAGCACCCCTACCAATGAAAAAGTCCACCAACAAAGTTCTCAACCTAAAGACAAACACTTGACCACTCTGCCAAAATATTTCACCTATGAGACTTTATGGCCAGTTCTCTCGATCGAGAAAAATGAAGTTCACCTTTCCACAAAAGAAATTGTCCAGAATTACTTTTTCAAAAATTATCATTATCCACCTCATGCAGCTAGAAATTCCAGATGGTGCTACGAAGAAATTCTAACCTGCTCAAAATCTGCAGAAATTGAGCACAAAACCTCTTTTGGAGCAACTTGTTCCCAAAAATCTTCTTCACATTTTACCCAAATTGGGCTTTCCCAAATGAGAATTATCAGAATTATTTCAAGGAAATAATAGGGCCTTGACCCTTCCAGACCTAGAAGAATTCCTCATTCCTCTAATGTTTTCCCTAGAGAATTCAATTTCTTTGATTATCATCGAGCATGGAAATATACTTTATTTATTCAAAATGACAAGTCCAAGCATTCCTAGTTCATCACATTTGTCAAAAACAAGTTCAACCAAGAAATCCCCTCATGGTTCACAAATTGGTGGAATCAATTAAGACCTGACCTTGAAATCCTACCCATTTCTCTACAAAAGTACTTTAATGCATGTAACATGATATTAAGGGCTAGTTCCTCTTATCCAGATGACTCATTTATGGAATTTATGGCAAAATTTTCCATCCTTTGAATCATTGCCTGATAATATGTTGTAGATACTAATGAAAGCCTTCATTGCCTATGCAGACAAATGGCATCCAAATGGTGAGACAAACTTAATTATGATAACATAAATCCTAGTCAAATCGAGCAAATGACAGACTTTTATATTTAAGTTGAACCTTTCTAGGTGGCCCCAAAACCATCCGATATAGATAAATTATCAACCCTGAGAAAAATCATCAAAGCAAAGATTCTCAATAAAAATCCAAAAGATATCCAAAGAAGATTTGCGACAACAAATTGTTGTCTAGCTGGCTTCATCCTTCTCAGACTCAAACACTGAACATACCAATATTGAAGAAAATGTCTCATATACCCCTGAAAATGAAAACGACTGCTATGGTGCCAGCCTGAAATAATATTCCACTACCAATAACGACAAATTGTCATTTATCAGAATCTATTTATCACAATTATCAAATTTACTTTTGGCAACAACCTTTCCACAAAGCAAAAAGGAATTCCCTTTCAACAGAAAGAAACAAAAGACTTCAAACGACTCCACTTTATCCGAGACACGCACAGTCTTTTGAATGACCTCTAAACGAATCTTATCTGTTGGCATCCTTATCTCTTAATAAAGGGTTTTGGATGTTTAATCTATAAATAGATGACCCCCGACTTGTGGAAGGGCATCTCGAATTTTACTAAGTTTATGTTTGTTTGTTCTAGGTATCTAATTTTAGTTCTCCACTCTCTTCTATAAGTACTTAATTATGTTTGTATGTCTATATTTGTGTTTTAATAATATTAGTATGTTTTGCTTTCTTTCAATTCAATCTTAATTCCAAATATATATCTCATAAAGAACTCACTTAAATAAAAAGATTTCCTATGTCAATTAACATAAAATAAGCTCACATAGTTCATTTATTTTTAAATAGAGTTTAATATTCCTAGAATGATCATTACTCTCTGTAGTCCTTGAAAGTGTGGAGGAGGACTTGATGTTTACATTTGATATTATTTGTAAAAAAGCTCACGCACTGGTATTGTTCATGTGAGAATTTGAACACCATCTGCTTTGAAAGGTGAGAAAATATCACTGGGTTATGCCTAAATATACATGCACCTTTAATCACGATTGTTAGATTAGATTATTTTGAACTGTAGAGACATTTCGACTCACATGATTGATTTTTTAATCACTTTTGACTGTCAGATTGATTTTTTGTTTTATTATATTAAACTTAAATGTAATATAGACTAGTGTATGCCCGTGCCTACGATACTATCATGCATTTAAAATTGTAACAGTTATATAGAGTTATTTTGAACCATAGATAGACAGACATTTTGACTAACATGATTGATTTTTTAACTACTTTTGACCATTAGATATATTTTTTTGTCTTATTATATCAAGCCTAAATGTATTTTATATATATATATATATATTATGTTTCATGTTATATGTTGTATACAAACATTCAAGGTACCAAATCAAAATAAGTGTGAGAATTTGAACACTAGACCATCTGTTTTGAAAGGTGAGAAAGTATCATTGGGCTATGCCTAAATATACATGCACTCTTAATCACGATCATTACATAAGATTATTTTGAACCGTAGAGACATTTTGACTCACATGATTAATTTTTTAATCACTTTTGACCGCCAGATTGAATTTTTTTGTCTTATTATATTAAACTTAAATGTAATATAGGCTAGTGTATGCCCGTTCCTACGACACTATCATACACTTGAAATTGTAACCGCTATATAGAGTTATTTTAAACTGTAAATAGACAAAGACATTTTGACTAACATGATTGGTTTTTTAACTACTTTTGACCATAGATTAATTTTTTTGTCTTATTAGACCAAGCTTATATATATATATATACATATATATATATTGGGTTTAATGATATATGTTGTGTGCAAACTTTAAGGTACCAAATCAAAATGAGTGTGAGAATTTGAACACTGGATCATCTGTTTTGAAAGGTGAGAAAGTATCACTGGGTTATGCCTAAATATACATGCACCCTTAATCACGGTTATTAGATAAGATTATTTTGAATCGTAGAGACATTTCAACTCACATAATTGATTTTTTAACTACTTTTGACCGTCAGATTGAATTTTTTGTCTTATTATATTAAATTTAAATGTAATATAGACTAATGTCTACAGCACTATCATACACTTGAAATTATAACCGTTATATAGAGTTATTTTGAATCGTAAATAGACAAAAATATTTTGACTAACATGATTAATTTTTTAATTACTTTTGACCATTAGATTAAATTTTTTGTCCTATTATACCAACCTTAAATGTATTATATATATTAGGTTTAATGTTATATGTTGTGTGTAAACTTTTAAGGTACCAAATCAAAATGAATGTCACATTGAATAATATATTTAAATGGTTGAGGTTTTCGTTATTTAATTTTAGGGTTATAATTGAAGAATATCTGAGTGTGAAATCGTCTTCTTGTTGGCATCAATTAGGTAGTGGACAAATGAATATGATATTTTCAAATATAAAAGCTAAGGACTGCAAGTAAATTATATTATTATCGATGATATGATAATAAAAACAAAAGCGTCACGTCAAATTGAGACCAATGAAAGTTCATTTACATTAAAGCCCACTCTTATGATGGTTTGTCTCTCCTTGGAAACTGACTTCAATGCATGGAGCAGAAGCAATCTTAAATAAATAATGATTACTTATCAAAAATTGATAATTGTCATTTTCTTAAGATGTGCTATTCGCACTTTATTGTATTTGATTATTATTTTTTATATACAAAAATGACAATTAATTCACAAAAATGAAATTTAAGAGTATATTTAGAGATAATTGTGTGCTTGAATCACAGCCGGCCGTGGGCATAGGCCACCTAGCAGCTGCTTTGGGTCCTCATATTTCAAGGGCTCCAAATATATATATATATATATATATATATATATATATATAAGACCAAAAAAATTATATGTATATAAACATATATATGTCGGGCCTCCAAATTATATATATGTATGTACAAGGACAAAAAAATAATTTATATATATATAAATATATGTATGCAATATGAATGAGAGACACATTTGACTTTAGAGAGAGAGAGAGAGAGCTATATATATATATATATATATATATATATATAAGTAGTCATGAGTGGAAGACAAAATAAAAGAATGATAGGAGGAGAGAGAGAGAGCTATATTAAAGAAATAAATGTTGGTTTGGAAAAAAGACTAAAAAAAAGAAAAAAAGAAGTAAGAGAAGAATAAATAAAAAAAACTCAAATACACGTTAACTATTGTAGACAAAAGAAAATGAGGGCGGAGATAAAGACACATTCTATTATTCTTCTTCTTCTACAGATTCATGCATGTTATGTAGGTATGTTTTTTAATCTATTTTTTTCTGTTTTAATAAATTTAAGTGATTTCTGTTGTGTTTTTTAATTTATTTTTTTCTGTTTTAATTAATTTAAGTGATTTGTGTTGTGTTTTTTTATTATCTATTTTTCTATTTTATTTAAGATAAATGAACCTTATTGATGTTCAGTAATTTTTTTTATTTATATTTTTTGCAGTCCCAAATCTGAATCAAAGAGAGATTGATAGCTTCGAGTTTAAAGATAGCTTCGATTATTTACTTATAAAGTTAGTTATTTTTCTTATGTCTACTCAAAAATTTGAATTTAGGCATGAAAAAAGAAAGAAAAAAAATTGATTCAATCTAAAAAAGGAGCTCTTCTTAAATTTTTTAAAAATAATACAAAAACAAAATGTGTCGCTTGTGTCATTTTAATGAAACATGTGAACTGTTATAATTTTTTTGCGCTTGTGAAATTATAGGTAAAAGGAGCCCCTTATTTAAAAATTTGATTTGGGCCCCTTTTCATTTTAGAATTCTCAGGGCCAGCCCTAGTTTGAATGCCTAATTGACCTAGTGAATATTGTAAAAATATATAAATTCAAAGTTTTGAGGATCATTAGTCATATGGATGGTGCATATTATTGTAAGAATGGTGCATGTTATTAAAACTTAAATATAATTACTAAATCAAAATTTTAACTATACTTCTTAAATCCATTCATTTGAAATCACAAGTCCAAATGGAATCTAATAATAATAATAATAATTTAAATTTGCTTATAAATTACGCATTTAACAAGCAAACTAATAGAGTAGATATAAAATTAAGAAGGGTAAATACCACTTACACCCTCTCAGTTTAGGCAATATTTCGACTAGATCTCTTATAGTTTCAATAATTCCGACTACACCCCCTTAATTTTGGGTTTACATATCGATTTGCCACCTCCGTTAGTGTGACATCAGCAACAAACGAAATTTGTTGATGTTAGCACCAGAAAATATATGAATAGTCCTTTTTGCCCTTATCATATATAAAATGACATCTTTAACCTCATTAATCAATACACAATTATGAAAATACCTTTACTATATATTATACAAATTATTTTATATTATATATTTCTTTACATATAGATATATATATATATACACTTATACTAAGACATATACAAATTATTTTATTATATATATATATATAAATATAAATTTTTATACATACATATATATATATATATATATATATATATATATATATACACACTTATACTAAGAGTGCATTGTAGGCAGATTCATGATCTGCTATAGAAATATATAAATCGTGAACGTCGATTGAGATCTGACGTCAGCATCGGTAAGATCGTCGGAGGCATCGTAGGAAGTAGAGAGAGAGTGTGTTGTGGGTAGGGGGTGAGAAAGATGAAGGAGAGTTAGAGAGAGAAAGATGAAGGAGAGTTAGAGAGAGAAACTGAGACTGTAGTTAGAGAGAGAAAGATAAGGGAGAGTTAGAGAGAGAAATTGAGACTCATAATGGTGACCGGTAAGGGAGAGTTAGAGAGAAGATTGATTCAATATAAGGGATGGCGATTATCAAGGGTGGAGCCAGGGGGCTAGGGGGTGCCATGGCCCCCCCAATTTTTTTTAAAATTTTTATTATACTCCCAAAAAAATAATTAATTTTAAATAGTACCCTAAGATTTATTAAAATTTTCAATTTGGCCTCCCCAAATCTTTTCAAAACACTCATATATTGACCCCAAATAGAGAATTTGAAATAAATTTAGCTTGTGCCCCCTTGAAAACTATATAAAAAAAATTAAACTTAGACCTTGTAGCCATACTTTTGAACGTCCAAATATTGTGAAATAAAAATTTAAGTTCATTAACATTGTAATCCTTATCACAACAAATCGTTTTTTCATTTACATATACACATGTACAATATCTATTGTATTAATTCAAAAGAAAAACATACCAATGTCCCCTCATATTCAATAAAAATGCATGAACCTTTCTTATCAAATATTTTTGTAAATTGATGTTTACAAGAAAAACATCTAGAATTATATATCAATTTTCATTTGCTAAATGACAAATTGAAAGGAGGAAAAACAAGTGTTGTGAGATTGTAAACCACAACAATGATCGTATATACTAAAACTTTTAATGGTCATTTACTAACAAATAGCAAATTCTATGACTAATTTATGTATAAGCCACTAAAAAAATAATCTTGTTTTGTTAAAACTTGTAAGATTTTGTTTAGTTAAAATTATTATTATTTTTAATCAAATATATCTTTCCGAAGTGGAATCAAATTACTCGAATTTTTTTTCTAAAAATTGGATTTTTGAAAAACTAAAACAATTAATTGTTAAAGGAAAATTGGTTCCCTAATTTTTTTTTCTTTACCTCTTCACTTTTTTGTTGTAACTTATTATTTCATCTTTTCAATTTTTTTCTTTTTCATATCAATTTTCCTTTTAATTATTTAAGTTGCATTTTTCTCAATTTTCAAATTTTTTTTCTTGAACAAATTTCTCAACATATATAACAGTATAACTAAAATTTAAAAAAATTATATTACAATTGGTTGCTAATATTTTTAAATTTTAATTACATAATGTAAATTTGACCAATAGTTTTTATTGATTAAATTAAATGTATTAATGATGGATAAAATTATAAATTCACCCAAAACCGTTAGTATATCTGACTGACATTAGTTATAGAGGGTGTAGTCAAAATTATTAAAATTAGAGGGGTATAATCAAGATATTGTTTAAATTAAAAAGGTGTAAATTGTATTTTTCCAACTATTTAGTTGGACGCGCGAGGAAGAAAGAAAAAAAAAGAAAGAATAAAGCAGCTGAGTCAAAGTTGCTTTCTTTTTAGAAGCTTCCCAAAGTCATGCAATGACGCGTAAGAAACTTTTTCATTGATGTCAAAGTGGGCACACATGTGATATATACGTCTCGACTTTCAAGGCACCAAGGGCAGGTGTTTTTGGTGAACACAATCATTTAATAAATATATATATATATATATATATATATATATATATATATAATATAAACCGGTATAGAGTAGTTTATATAATATAAAAGCGGATATAATAAGGACAAAAATTCTAATCTTAGAGTTAAAAATAGTTAAAAAATCAATCATGTGATTCAAAATATATTTTGTTATTTACGATTTAAAATTACTCTAACGATCACGATTACAAGTGCTCGATAGTGTTGTAACCACGAATATATACTAGTGTGTGTGTATATATATACTGGATAATGTTATAGCATAAAAACTTTATATAATAAGGATAAAAATTCAAATCTAAGAGTCAAAATGGTTAAAAAATCAATCATGTGGTTCAACATATCTTTTGCTATTTACAGTTTAAAATTACTCTATCTAGCCGTCACGATTGCGAGAGCATGAAAGTGTTGTAGGCACAAATATACACTAGTATGTGTGTATATATATATATATATATATATATATATATATTGTATAATGTTTTGTTAATAAGATAAGATTGGCATTAATTTAACATTGTCTTTTGGGTAGTTGGTGAAAGGCCAAATGTTGCTGACATTTTATTGTGTAATTTTATAGGCTCAAACCGTGTTTGTTGAAGTCTGGTTGCTAGAGATGAAATTGTCAAACAAATTAGTTTCCTAATTTCGTTAACCTGCAAGAAATTCAAAACGTGGTTCATTTTTCTAGGGAAATTATGATTCTTTATTGTCATTATCTACAATTGTGATTTTGGAAGCATGAAAATTTGCCAAAAGTCTTATGAGCTAAGTGATGACCCATTTAAGTGCTTAAAATGAAAAGTTTCTAATAGTTTTTCTATTATATGTGTTTATTGTTTAACAAGGCACAATAAAGTGGAAAAAATATTCAATATTTTTAGGTACCGTAGTCAACCAATGAAAACTTTCTATTTTCCATTTTTCTTGATAACGGTGAATAACAATTTATCAGTAGGCACGAGTACGGTACTTCCGGAATATCCAATACTTTTTCAATTCTTAATTTGAATTCAAACGCATTTCCAGCAAAATTTAAATTTAATTCTATGTTCACGAATTAGGTATGAACTAGTCAAGTTGGATTCGACTTACTAACATTTTAACAAAAATGATGATGATAACAACAATAATTATTATTTGAATTTGATAAAAATATTTTCACGAAATTCAAGTTTCAAATTTAAGTAAGAAAAAATTTGTGGTGGCTTTTAAAAATTAACCGGAATATACAATTTTATCCCCAAATTTTAAAACTCTGCACATTCAGCCGCTTAAAGTCTTCATAATTTAACATTAAAATTTCAATTTTATCAAACAAACATCTAAGTTAATCTTCAATTATATTTAAAAAAAAAAAAAATTTAACAACTTATATACTTTTAGGACACCTTTTTTATTATTGTAATGACCCTTTGGTAAGAGGGTTGAGTGAAAGCAAGCGAACATAGAAAGAATCGAGGAACTCTCTATTGACCTACTATGCTCCTTAATACAAACAAAAACACTCCTACAAGGGTCTACAGGGTTCAGTTCTCTAAAGACAACTCTCAAGAACTCAGAATTTTTTTTTTCCAAAAACTATGAAAGTCTGTTAATTCAATTTTCAAAAAATAGAAAACTGATCCAAACGTACCCCAAGCTTTCCTTTTTTTTTTTTTTTTTCTAAAGGGTTAAGTGCAAAAAACCCCTCTCATTATATACAGAATGTGCAAATACCCCCTTACAGTTTTCAATTTGTGCAAATAAGGACAAATCGTTAATTTGCCGGTATCAAAATTAGAAAATAACAAAAATACCCTTACAGTATTTTAAATAAAAAAAAGAGATGTAAAATGTCCAAAATATACAAGGAATTTTTTGAACAACAGGGGGCTATTTGTTCATTTTCTATATAGCGAGGGAATTTTTCACACTTTATCCTATAAAGTGCAAAGGGTAATCTCAGAATTTTTTTAAAAAAATAAGTCAAACATAACCGTTAATGGTTATTTTTGAATGAAAATTTGCCGGAGAGAGATATTTGCTCATTAGAAACAACTAGTAAAGGGTTATATGAGTATAGTAAATTACAAGAGTATTTTTTGTATATTTTATAAATAGCAAGGGTGTTTTTTGCACTTAACCCTTTTTTAAAATAATCTTGGGCCTATCCCTATAAGCTTCTCATTGGGCTTAATTCAGGACTTGTTCGGAAAATACTTGTAAAGGTGTCACTAGCAGTACCAACAGTATAAATGGATTATAGTAACTCCATAACAGAAAAAGGCTTCCCTAAAAGGCCAAGACCCCAATTACTCTTCTCCAAATCAATCATTCAAAATGAATGACATTCCAAATCAATCATTAATACAATTCCAATCGTTGAAAGTATTCATGTAATATGATTCCGATTGAAAGGCTTATCTTTAAATTTTGACTTGAGTTTTATTTTCTAGGAGATTGAAACGGACTTTCAAATCGAAAAAGTACTTTCCAAAAAAATATTACGTGTTTGATAAAATAAGAAAAATAAACTTCTAATGAAAGTCGAAATCCTAAAAAGTCGAAGTTGAAAATACTTGCTTTTGAAAGGAAGTCAAAATTAAGTAATAAATTTTCTAGACAATTTTGCCTCTTTTTAGTCCGTGAAACTTGCTTATTGAGAGTAATTATTAAGGATAAATTTGTCAAGTTCAAAATGTGTTAATTGTGAAAGGAATTTAAAAAAATGCATCCATTGAACAAATTTTTTTTTTAAAATTATTTTTATTGAAGACATTTTAAATGTAAGGAATTTTAGAATTATGAAGCTCCTCCAAACAGGCCAATGGAGGAACTTCTGATTCTAAAATTCCTCTCAATTTGAAAAATGCCTTAAATAAAAGGAATTTAAAAGAAAAAAGTTGTTTGATAAATGTATTTTTTGAAATTCATTTCACAATTAACATAGTAATAAAAGGGAAGTTTCACAAAATAAAAGTGTAAAATTATTTATAAAATTTGTTACTTAAAAATAATTCTGGCATCCAAAAGTAAAATTTTCCAACTTCCTTTGACGATACTGTTTAGGATTCCAATTTTCATTACAAATTTTTTTTTTTTTCCCCCTTATTTCACCAAACATAACATTTTAAAAAAAAAGAACTTATTGGCTTGAAAGCTTGTTTTAATCTCCCAAAAAGCTCTCCCAATCAGAGACTTGATCTATAGGACATGCCAATTGTACTTTTTTTTTCAAACCCATAATTTTTGGGTAAAACTTTTGAGTAGAATCAATGTTTTGGGGAGGCCACAATACACGTAATGAGATGAAATCATATGATAAATAAAAAAAATTATCCCATGATTTAATATAATTCCGCTGTAGCCAATTCTCATATGAATTGTTGCTAGGACTTTGCCCCTAACCCGGGTTCCGGGTTCGAGTCCCGGCAGCAGCCTTACTTTTTATGAATATTAATAAGCAACTATAGCCAATAGGACGAGAAATTTACCTGGTCCCGCCCAAAATAATAAATTATTATTTTTTTATGGGTTTACACAGTCAAAATATTAAATTCTGAACTCTGATGATTTATCTATGAGCCCTTTTTTTTTTTTTTTCTTTTCTTTTCTTTTCTTTTTGTGTCCTTGAATATCACATGTGGTAAGACTAGTCTCTCGTATCAAGTCAAATTTATATCAAAGAAAAAAAAATTAAAAAAATTATATCAAGTGCTTTTGAGCTACCATTGCCACTAATTTGCAATAATTTTGACAATCTAAGTTTAATCACTCATGACCCGGCCAACAACACCCTCTATCAAAATAATTCTATTGTAATTAATTAAGAGTTTTGTAAACTCATGTATTCTTTCAGGACACTGTGGATCATTTTTAGAAAAATATAAGAGATTTTCATACATGTAATGACACCTTTAAAGTTTTAGCTGAATATTTACAACTAAAAAGCATGGATATAGATACGAGTATGATAGGAAACGACAATATAAAAATAATAAGGGTTAAATAAAATGACCTCCCTTAGGCCTAATTACACTGGGTGAAACTTTTTGAATTTCGTACACTGTGTTCCTCCAGGGTTTGAGCACGTTAGACACATACACTCCTCCGTCCAAAATTCCGTGAATTCAGTCCAAAAAATTGTATAAACTAACCGAAATACCCTTACTTCATATGAAATGTCTTGCCTAACCTTTAGAATGTCACTTATTTACAAAATGCCCTCATTTTTTATTCCAAATCTACCCCTAAATGAAATGCAATCAAATTGAAATGAAATTCCTAATTACTAACTATTGTAGATCTGCAGGTGCATATATGTATATATATAGTTTGTATTTGGGCCTGCCATTTGAAGACATTGAAGAAGACAAGCCGAGAGAGTGATTGAACAAATTGAAGAAGATCCCAAGTGTGACTAATGTAATGAACTATGTTATGCATTTGGACACTTTCTGGAAATGGTTATATAGTTCAAAATTTTGGTCCACTATCTATGATATATGTGTGTATATATATATGTTTATTTTGTGGTGATGGTAGTAGTAGTGGCTATGGTGGTGGAGGAGCGGTGGAGGTGAATTTGGTGATGGAGAAAATGGAGGCGGTGCTAGTGGTGAAGGGTGCACATGGTATATAGTACATCTGTTGTGGGCTAGTGCAGATGGTATTTTGATTTATCAAATCTCTCCCTCTCTCTCGCCCTCTACAAATCAATTTTCTAGCCTGCTAATCGACAATCCCTCTCTCCTATCCTTTCTCTCGGTATGAGGATTGTGCGATTTCCTCGCACAGAGACCCTAGGTCGCCGATACACCAACAAACCCATGACCAATACCACCCTAGCTCACCGATACACCAACAAACCCATAACAAGTACCACCCTAGGTCACCGATACACCAACAAACCCAGACTCAGTACCACTGAGGGGCGCTGGAACCCTAAGTCGCAACTACTGCAACCCCTTTTTAATGAGTAGTTGTCGAAATTGTAGATAAGCAATTTACCATTACAAGAGAAAAGGACCACCAAGATCAACTACAACCCTGATGGGAACAAGTAGAGTACCCAAGTATATCTGGGTCACATACTGTAGTGTTGAGACTTCTTTGGTCACTGAAAGGACCATAGCATGATTTGGCCAGGATAGTCTCCAAGCAACAAAGATTGAGACCTTGTAAATGAAGGAAAATAGGAGTTGAATAGAGGAAGCCATGGAAAGCAAAAGAGAGAGATGGTAAAGGTGTTGAGAACAAAAGGGCAATTTTGTCTTAAAAAAATTGGTATTTTGGTAAATAAATGTCATTGTATTGGTTTAAAAGTCATTTTACATGGAGGAAGGGCATTTTGGTCTGATCAGGTATATTTTTGAACGAAGATGATGATTTTTTGAACGGAGTGTATTAGTAATAAGTGTGCAAAATTCAGGAAACACGGTGTACGATTTTTAAATTTTTTTATTCAAGTGTAATTAGGTCAAACCTTAAGGGAGATCATTGTATTTAACCCAAATAATAAACTATATTTTTATATATACAAAAAAAAATATTTTATATTATATATTTTGTTATTAACATTTTCTTTATATAAAATATTATGATCGACAAAAAAAATAAAAGTTAAAAGAGTCATATGCATAATTTGCAGAGATAAATACTAAATCATGAGTATCCATGCTTCCTAGATCACAAGAGATATACTGCTCTCTCCAGTTAACGATTAGGCTAACAATATCTTAGGGCATGCAAATCTCAGGAGGGATTACACTGCTTAGCCAACCAAGAACTTTGAACATAAAGAAGATCAAAATGGGTGGATCTGATCATGTCAAACCTCACAATAATTAAAACTTGATAAATATATTAGGGATGAAAAATGCTTCTTTGACATGAAGTCATGAAAGGAGTTGAACGAAGTTTACCAACCAGGACACGACAATAACCTTAGAAAAGAATGGGAGAACTTTGAATCCATTATCGGCTCCCATACCCATAGAACAAACTTAACCAGAAGATCTCTCGCTCACAATTTTACATAGAACTAAAATTAATTTTTTTTAGCATACTTGCTATATTATTTTCATGCAATAATTGCCACAATAACTGGCCTCTCTTGTTTAAATAAGTTAGACCGAGTAAATGTAATGCACAGAAATTTTCTAATATATCTATTGAAGAGCAATTTAGGGCACATAAGAAGAAAGTTTTCTGGGCAGAGAATAAAAACACAAGCTCCACAGTCATGAAATATTTGTAATATCAAGCAATACAGGAAGAAGTTGCAAACATGTAATTTACTTTACACGTGCAAGCAACACAATTACCTCAGTCAACTGCGAGCAAAAAGTCCTTGGAGAGAACCAGCCACTCCACGTCGCCTCCCCTATATCATGTAGAAAAGGAAGCAATACTCAGAAAAGTCCTGGTCGAAATTTTGATACAATTATTTACACAACTCACCTTCTCAGTGTTGAACAAATCCTCTGCCATAGCCTCCATCTGTTTTCTCTTTTTTTCTTCTTTTACGGACTCAGCTACTTCCTCATTCCCATTGTCAGAATCTCTGCCATTTAAAAAGTAAATTTAAATGTAAAACAACCTCATAATTTTTGGAGACTGTATAAGATTCAAAATAAAAACAGAAATATGGTTCATACTTGTATGGATATTTTGAAAATGGAATAAGATTGCTGAAGCTATTCCCTGATGGAGTCCTTCTCTACGGGGCCATATCATGGTCAACAAACAAAATGAATATAAAGCATTATATAAGAAAATCAACAATTTGTATAATAATAATGCAATAGGGTACATATGACAGCATAGAGTGATATATTGCAGATTACAAATTACAGAAAGTGAAATCCTAAATAAGCCAAGGTAATCAACTTGGTACACAACTCCAAAACAATATTTTGCAACAAAATGTCAAGAAAAGAAATCACTTCCTTTTGGGTATTAATAAAAGAAATCATCAATAAACAAATCATTGAACTGGCCAAAGGCTCTCCTGGACCAGGTTATCAGGAAAAGCTTCTACAGGTTTTTTCTAGCCTACAGCTGAGAAGGTCATTTACCCTGTGTATGCGGGATCCTAGGAGGGGAAACTATACACACAACTAATTTTTAACATTTACTTTGCAAAAACTCAAACATGCATTCTCACACTTGAAAATTAGGGTTTTTTACCATAAGCAATAACCCTTATACCAGGCCAAGAACCATAAAATTATACTAAAAAATTGGCTGGTGGTAACAAATAGAAGAAATAAATAGAGTAGACGAAAGAATTTTCTCCATCAACAAGCCAGAATAATGGTAACAGTAAAATGAGGAATAGGCAGAAAGAATATCTTTGGAATTATGCAAACAAACCAAAACTCATGGTGTCCAACTTGAATCATTATTGCATGATATGGATACCATGGGAGATTACTCACCTTTCTGAAGCATTTGAAATTTGGAACCTCATTGTTTGTTGAAGAATATACTGTAGCTGGTAAGTTAGTATCTCTAACAATTAAATCTTGGCTGTATATAATATCCAAATTTCCACTTTCTGATTCATCCATCTGGTCTCTTTTTACTGTTATACTATCCTTTCTGTCCCTAGAACAAGTGATATGACCAGTCTCTAATCCAGCAGCAGCATGATTCATAGAAGGTACCCCTCTGCTAATATCCAAATTTCCACTTTCTGATTCATCCATCTGGTCTCTTTTTACTGTTATACTATCATTTCTGTCCCTAGAACAAGTGATATAACCAGTCTCTAATCCAGCAGCAGCATGATTCATAGAAGGTACCCCTTTGCTCTCATGTTTACTGCCTTCTAATGTGTGATCAGTGGGAGACATGCGAACTGATGTTGCTGTTTCTATGTCTGCATCAGAATCTGCTACCACTGTCTCATCTGTGGAAGTTGAAGACAAGACTAGAACTGCAAAGGACATTTACTTAGGTAAAATCCACCGACATAAATGGGAAAATGTCTTTTTTGTATGCAAAGAAGGCATGATAAATATATCCAATCTATTTCAGTAACTTGCATCATAATAATGTAAATCTAAAATTAGGATATGGTCCTTGACCATGTTAACAGGAAATAACGTGTATTCCTGAGTCACTATACATTTGGAGAGCATATATTTGCATGCTGAAACTTTCAAAGACTAAATAAGCTCATTGATGGTCCTGTATTTGTTCAAGCAACCAATGTTTTAACACAGCAAAAGCAAAATGTTTTTGAATAAGAGTTCATGAGACAGACAGTTAAATAAAATTCTGACTTTTTACATCTACAAAAATTCATTCCTTAATAAATGGAATAAGTCCAAAAAGGACTATAAAAGCACTTATGGCAAATGGCAGCATTGTCAAAGGCAGTAGGCACTAGTACATAGGCCAGGGCCCTTGAAAGTACCAAAGTAAAATTCTATATGTATGCACAAGTTCATATATGTTAAAAATAAAGAATGAAGAAGAAAACATATAATAAATATATATATATAATATATAAACTTACAGAGAGAGAACAAAAAGAAAACCAAAAACCATAGAGGTGGAACAACAATTATGAGAAACTATAGAATTCCTGAATTGCTAGAAAGCAGATATATGTGAAAAATGAAAATATTTCCTCTAAAATTAATTAATCCAAAACCTAATATCATAAAATATACACCAAAGTGGACCATGAATTTCTCATTGCTGCTTTAGAAGGACTGTGTTGCAAACTTGAAATTGTGCGTGCGCGCGTGTAGGGGTGTTTGTAAATGCATGACGGGGTGTAATAACAATATTACAAGAAGCTTAAAATCTGTTTAACTTTCTAAGATTCCATCTCTATGCAATAGTTACATTCTCTGCGCGACATTGGGAACTTGTAAAATTTCCAGATTTTTAGTGATATCGTTTGGTTTTTCTATTAGTCATGCAATGGATTTATGAGATGCTTTTTTCTGCTGAAAGGTTAGACATTTTGAAATAAAGAAAAAAGGCAGATAACATTGCTTGCAGAAAACTTGAGTTAATTAGAAGCAAGGTGTAGTAATCCCCAATACTTTTTGAATTCTTACCAGATGGTGATATTAAGATAGAAGGATCAAGTTGCCCAGTCAAAACAGCACAAATTAAATTCATCTCATTAACTTTATCAAGAGTACTCAATTTAAGGGAACACTCAGACTTGTCTACCAATCCGGCAGGGATTACACGCACTACATGATTATTTTCTTCATCCTCCAAGCCCTGCAAGAAATGATTTCAGTTAAGATTTTGGAAGAAAATCCAAGAAAAATTATAAAACTTTTACTAAGATGTATTCATTGCCTCAAAATATACATAAAAAATGTCAATACTCAGTTATTAAGAACTGAAATCTCTTTTACCAATCTATTTAATTTTTTTGACATACTAAAAAGGGAAAAACCAGTCAGAATGTCTTTTACGATAAAGAGAACATTCAGAACGCCCAGTGCAAATGAAAGCAGAAGGGAAGGCTGATTGACAATCTAATAGTATCCACCAAGTATTTAATTCTATGTGAATTAATTTGGCAGAATACATCCGATTACTAATTTACTATCAGTGATTAATACTCTTCAAATAAATCAAGTCAGTTGCTCCCAAATAACAACCATTAAACCCCCAATGATCCTTTTCAACTAAAAGATTCCCAGGCATAACCATTTAATGACAACACTAGTGCATCTGTTACAGAGCACATGGTCATGCCACTCAGAAATAGCAGTAGCTGCCGATCACTGTCGTATACAGCACTTAAGGACACCAAAAAGGAAAAATGAGGAAATGACATTGTAGCAATCTAAGGACCGAAGGACATCAAGGACTGAAATATCATGTTTACTAATGGAGGTGTAAAATTTCCATTTCTTTTTGTCACCCACTTTGACTAGCACAAGTAACTCAAATTCAAACAAGATAATTATAGCAGTCCAAGGGCACCAAGTACTAGGCATAATGAACACCAGTCACCCAGCTTCTTAACATGCTTAAGTAATTACTAATTAACAGTTAAACTTGTTCTTCCTATGTTTCAGGGGTTATCTAAATGAGCAAGTTGCAAACACGAGAACTCCTGGAAAAAAAAAAAAGAAAAAAAAAATGAAACATCATGATCAATAATGGAGGTGTAAAACTTAGTTCCTTTTTCCTCCCTTTCTTGTACCAGCATATCATGAGCAACTCAAATTCAAATGAGGACGGGGAACAGATGGCCAAAAACTAAGAGGTTGCTCCAAGGTGGTAAGATCTCCACAGGGGATATTTTGTTGGTAGGCAATTTAATTCAGAAGACGAACACAATGATTCTACATAAACATTTACCCCCATAAGTCCATAACATTTACCATGATTAATTTGAAATAGGCAATTAGGAGAAGCTAAATTAGTTTTTCTTTCTTTCCTCCATTCCTTTCTTTCCTTGTCCAGAACTGCACTGCATTAGTGCTATTCATAAAGAAAACTTTTGTTTTTCTTTACGTCCAGAAGAGCACTGCATGAAACACAAATTTGAAAATAAGTAGTTCCCTAGTCTTGGGTTAACTTCAGCCTTACTGTAAAATTCTGGTCATTATTGAGTGAGGAGACCAAACATTTAAAACAAGAGACAAATTTAAACCTAAATAAGTGAACTGTGTTCCACAATTTCTAATTACCTCCCTTGTGGCTATCTGGTAGATTACTTAACCAAAAGGTTTAGCAAGGCAAAAGACCATAATGACCTTACATCATAGTATTAGATGTTTCTTGCCCACAATTTTAGTCAACTGAGTTTAATACATGGTTGGTTTGGGGGACAGGTCTAATCCCATTTTCACTAAAATTTTCATGATTAAATCATTAATGAGTTGCATGACTCTAACCGATATGAACATAAATGTGCAAAAAAATGAATTACAGAACACTTCAAAGTCGTTTTTGCAATTCATATACTCAAAAAAGGTATTTAGGTTTGTATCAATCTGGATTGGCCAATACTGTTCCAACACAACCAATACAATCAAGAACTAGAAAATAAGCTAAAACTACTTATTTTTTTCAACTGTAAGAGTCAAACCCATAACCTCACTCCTTCCTTTTAGATGCCATGACAACATTTAACTATTGTGCTACAGTGGTTTGACAATATGACACAACTACTTGTACAGTATAGGACAAGAATATAAAAGCAATTGAAAAAGGAGTGCATTCTTCTATTGCGAATTGAAATGTGTATGGAAAGACTGATTTCTTAGACAAGTGAGAAAGGCTTGTTTTGATGAAATTTACAGGAGGTGTTCTTTTCCACATGACTGTTGCCAAAAAAAAAAAAAAACAAAATAAAGATTAGATTGAAATGATATTAAAAAATTTCCAAAAAAGAAAAAAAGAAAGATTGAAATGATATTAACTATCTAACAAGAAAATTGAAAATGAGAAGGTGTAATATCATTGAAAATATACATACTTAAATTACACCTTCTCTTCAACTTAAGAATTTGGAGCATATGGTAGTTAATATGTTATCAAAGCAAATAAGGTCCTGAGTTCAAACGTTGTCGTGACCCAATTAATTATGATTGATACACGTGTTGAACCAAAATTTGGCCACATGTGAGGGAGTGTGTTAGAGAATATAAATACTTAAGTTACACCATTTCTAACAACAAAACTTTTGGAGTAGATGGTGATTAACAATAATATCTAGGAGATAACTGTGAGACCTTTGTGGGCGGGTGTGATGTGGGCGGGTGCGTGGCACTGGTCGAACTACCACACTAGCAGGCTACGGGTGTCACGATTCCACATCGTCTAGGCAGGTGGAGGTGAAGTGCTATATGTATGTTCATCACCCTTCTATGACAACGCGTTTTAAAGCCGTGATGGCAATGAACTTATCAGAACTCTGCAGTTAAGCGTGCTTAGCTGGAAGTAGTACCAGAATGGGTGACCCCCTAGGACGTCTCTGATTCGGGGAGTCAAAAACGGAGAATATTGTGTCGGATGGGATGGAGCGTTACAATAACCCTCCCCGAAAACCCAACAAAAAAAGAAAAACTCCTAGAAGAAAAAAAAATAAGGAGAGTGAAACAAAATGAAGGTATCACATACTTGCCTACTCGAACAAAATTCTTCAGCAGAAACAACCATCGCGCCAACCATTTCAAATAATAATTGCAGCCTGTCCTTAAACTTGTACTGCAACACCGAAAAAAATCATATTAAGCATCAAAAACATCATTCCTAAGGTTTCCAGAACCAAGTTATGTTCTCAGAACCTGCAACATGTGTGTGTGTGTGTGGAGAGAGAGAGAGAGTGTACTAAAGAACTATTATTACGATTATCCAGTAAAACTGAGAATAGTTTAGTCAATAATACTTTAGTTCAAAATCAATGCTTTTGATGGATGATGAGACAAGAGATATATTTCTAATACATGTGTATTTGCAAATTGCAATAATAATTTTAAAAGGACAGGAGTGTCACAAAAAGAGTGGTAAGAGATAACAAACAGCTTGAGATTTCCAAAGTGACCAAAGAGTATCACCTTGGCTGTTGATTCCAACAGAAAAGTGTACCCTCTCAAACAGTTTTCTCGAGACTTGGGGTCTGCAACTTTGATTGATACTCCTTCCAACCTCAAGGTTGGAGCATATCTGAGAAGAGAAGGGAAAAACACAGCTTCTCGTATCACCTTAATCAAAGCAAGGCTACAATATTTTGTGCAATCTCAAAATAGTCCAACCAAAGGTAAGTTAAAATTCAAAACTTACGAACTGCAGCTTGGAATTTCAGTGCAAATAGTTCTCTCTGCAACAAACTGAATATCAAAATCCATCAAATAGTGACAATAAGAAACCAAAATATATGTGAAGTTTCAATGGGATGGTTCTATATTTGACAGATAAAGTAGATTTATAATGTATGTCGAGATCAAAAAGCATATATTCTAAATTAATGTTCTAATGAAAGCATACATTTTGACTTACCAAGAAAGAAAAATTAAAGAAAGCATATACTTTTGTCGTATTTGATAAAATTATCCCTTTTTCTATTAATGTATCTGATCATCCACTTAATAAGTTATCTCTTCTTCTCATATATCTATCACTTTTTGCTTGTTCGCTAGTTCCTTATCTTCTGATCTTTAGACACCGTCTTCACTTGAGTGGAAAGTGCAAAGGATGACAAGAAGGTTGACTTGCACCAGAATAACACTTCGGGCCTCACATTCATGAAACATTTGAAGTAGCCTCCATTGGACATAATGTAATAGAAAATCTAATAGATGGCTATGTCAATTGCACTAGTAACGAAGAGTGGTGTGGTCTATACTGAGGGTGCAAGGGGGAGAGGAAGACTAAAATTAATATAGGCTTCGATAGTAAGAAGAAAAAAAATGATATATATGAAGTTTGACTAAAGCCTTGACCATAGAGCAGAATGACGATCATGATTCAAGCAGCCAAACCAGAATAGTTGGAAAAAAAAAATTATTGACTTGAGCTTGCGTGTTTCACTTGCAATTGGTTGTTGGTGAGTTTATGCAGTGAAATAACACGTTGAGAGGTTAACAGCCAAGGGTTATACTCAGACATTTTGATGTTGATTATTTAGATACATGTTCTCCCGTGACTCATACTGGGACATTAGAATTTCATTAATTTCTCTTATCACTAATACATTGTTTTAATACATCTTGAGTACTTCATAACATTGTTGCTAATGGTTTCTCTCTCTTGCAGCTTTACAACAGTTCTTACAATTATTATGTGAGGCTGTGTTGTTCTTTAATTCTGATTTACATTCACACATTAAATATATACAGGATTAACAGAATTATTCCATAGTCCTAGACAATAATTTGCAACTGATAAGATACCATAAATTATTTATATAAGTTATTATAGCTCAAATCAAATAACAGAGAGATATTAAACTTTTTGAAATGATACTGATAAACCAACAAGTTTTTATGAAACCTTTAGGCATAACAAATAAGCCACTGAACATGGTAAATTAATTAGATATAGCCAAATAATATATTTACGCATAATAGTTAAAAAGTGATAAAGAGTAATGGGTGTGAATGTACCTCAACCCATTTATCGAGGACAACAGGTTTCTTAGCCACAATAGCATCAATTACATCTTCTGTCAATGGCATGGACTGTTCAACAAGCACATGTGTGCACTCTGGACTCCAAGTAAGAGTAATTTGAGCACCTATATGGAAAACAGATGTTTATCCATTACATAGTCCCTTCTAAGGAATACATTGATTTTTAGCAGTGGGTAGATTGCTGAGGTGAGAATTGGTGAGTAACAAAAAATTAAAACATTAAAGTAAAATACATAACAGATGTCAAAAGGAACAAGAAAATAAGGCCTTTTCCACGTTCTTCTTCTTCTCTTTGATCTTCATCATTCAATGTCCAGTACAGTTGTGCACTCAGTTCAACCAAAATCATTTAACCAAAACCTAACCCTGCTTTACCCCACTATCCTATCACTGAATTCTTTTCCTTCCGTCAGATATTCCAACAATTCTTTTACCACTGAATTATGGTCCACAATTAACTGCAAATTTCAATCAATCAACACCAGAACTCCATAAACCTTAATCTCACCTTCACAAATCCAGAAAGAAGAAAAAAGTTAAACCCCCAGCCCACCTATATTCAATTGTAGACAACCTATTCTCTCTGAATATTGTACTCCATCAAAAGAAAGAATCTAAGTGAAGTCATATTTAAGAACAAATAAATCATTGAGAAGTCTCATTGTGTCAAAGGTCTAAGAACAACTGTTTAGCATGATTGTAGCAGAAAAAAATGTGAAAAAAAGAAGGGAAGTAATGGGACAAATAATACTGTTGTTCTTGATCATGCATTTTAAACTGAAACATATATCAAAACCAAGCAATAGGAACATGCCTGAAAAGCAAGGAAGGCATACATTAAATAATACACCAGTGAGTGAACCCGAATTTTTTTCTAAAGAAAGTGTCCTGGGACATGCTCAGGCCACCAAAATGCTTGCAAGGAATTACTAACCTATTGATGATATCTTGTCTTGAAGAAGTTGATTCACTTGGAAGGGCTTGGTGCAGTAAACGAAAAATATGAGTGGAACAAAACAAAACCTGCCAAATATTAGTTAGACTACCCAACCAGAACATAGGAATGTAAGTTTTATATGATGACACTAGACTACACCTATATTTAGAATCATGAAGCATTACGTAGAGTCATAGACTTAATCTAACAAGTGCATAACTTGTCAATCTCAGTGCCAAAGTATCAGCATATCAATTACTTTGATTTTAAAAATATAATTCATATTAAAAGTGAAAATTTTGCACCCTGTTACCACCAAATTCCCACTTGTAAACTTTATGCCGAAAAATGGCTTAGACTACCTGTAGGTTGCATTCCCAGTTCCAAACGAAATCCGATCCCCATCTTTTAGAGTTGTTTCCTTATTTGGGAACTCATGAACCTTTTCCTTTGACCCTAGACTTTTGCTAATAAATGTTCCATACTTCGAGCAATCTCTTATCTGAACATTGGATGATTCTTTAGAAGATTTGTTCTGTAACTGATCCAAGGAAGCCACTGCCTCAACCACGATCTCCGCATGGATCCGTGAAACTCCTTTGTCTGTTTTAATTATTACATCACATCCTGCAAAAGGAAAAATAAAAGTTTAAAAGTCAAACCATCAAAATAATGCACAATAATTTATATTTAGTAAGCATATTGCTGTCAAGATTAGGGTCAGAAAACTGGGTCAAAGTTGAGTTCAGGTGGGATAAGAGGAGTTGACCTATTTGTCAGACCCAAACCAGACCCAACTACAGATAGCATATGCCATACTTGTCTGCTCCAAGTTGAATAACTAAAAGCCAGTATTGAATGCCTCTTGAATTTAATGGCCCCATATACCCTTCACATTTCATCTTGAATAGATCCATTCGGAAAAGTAGTAGCCATCTAAAAATAATGTTTACAAACACGGATTTTGTCATTTCAAGGAAATCTAAAAATGACCATATATGAAGAAATGTGGTGAAGTCCCAAATTTGTCCAAATGGATCCACTCATCATAATTAATATCTACTTTAAAATGCTATGTAAATAGTGATTGGATCCATTCAATTTTAAGGGATGTCCAAATAGGTCTAGTGTAGAATCCATGTCAGGTTGTGACAAAAATGGCATTGTTAACATATGTCATAGCAAGACCCAACCTAAACCCACACATCAGACCCAAAAGAAGAAATGCTGTCCTTAATAAAACTCGTGTTTTTATTTCAGAACATAGACTTGGTCTACCGAAAATTCCATAAGAACACAAGTCACTGTATCAACTAACATAACAACAAAGCATGAAGCAACAAGCATTTGCACCTCTAGGCTTGACTTGTAGTGAAGTTGCTGATATAACCAAGCCATGGTAGGATAAAGAAGAAGATTGGCATCTATTATTTTTTGTTTCATTGAGTACATCCTAGGAAGCACGGACACACCTAAAAGGTCGAAGAATCCGTGTCGGACACGTATCGGACACCGACACGCGTCGGACACGCCCCGACACGTGTCGGACACACCAAAATATGTGTCCTAATTTTTTTATTTTTGGACACACCATGGACACGGCATAGACACACCATGGACACGTGTCCGACACGCGTGTCATATCGTTAGAGAGTTTTTAGAAAGTTTTAAAAAGAAAGATAGTTTAAAATGTAAATATGATGACTTCTTTGAATTTTTTTAATAAAATATAGCAGTCATACCATATAATATTTCATTTTTTTTTTAGAAAACAACTATTATCATTATTGTGGAGTAGATTCAATTGTGTAGTTCTTTAAACGATAGACTAATTGTTTTTATAGCTCATTAATTATTATGATTTGTGAATTTTCATTGTTAGGTTGATCTCATATATATAAAAAGATATAATTATTAGTCGCGCGTCCCCGCCGTGTCCGTATCCTAGTTTTTTAGGATCTGCCGTGTCGCTGTGTCCGTGTCGTGTCGTATCTGTGTCCCGTATCCGTATCTGTGCTTCTTAGAGTACATCAAATATACAAACATCAACTAGCTTTAGAAATTTCAGTCACTTAATACTTGATTAATTTTAATGTGTGGTGAAATTGACGCAAAATTGTAAAAGAAAAATATAGCAGATGAACAGAAATTATCACGGCAACTTTAATTATGGTTAACTTGATGTCTTGATCTACCAAATAGGACCAAATCAGTTGATGGATCCAATTCTCTTTTTTTTTTAATGCTCGAATAAGATGAGTCTGGTAGGAACTCGATGTCTTGCATATAAGTCCAGCCCATGATCTCTTGTAATTTTATTCAAAATTTCTCCCTAACTCCACCATTGTATGGGGAGACGTTCACCGCAATTTCAAAACTAACCTAATAGATTCATTTATTTGTATAACGATGACAATCTTATGGAACAAGAGCTGTTATAATTTTGTTTTCTTCAAGCATGTGGTTTCATTATAGTTAGATAAAATATAGCTCAGTTCATGACTACAAAAGCTGATGATCTTTTGGCTATGAGATATTAGAGTATGAAAGGTAACATCTACAAAATTTTCAAGTAATCTAGAAGGAAGATATGGTACAACACTGAGTGCTCATCAAGCAGATTAAAAAGAAAATTCTTAGACTTCATTCCCGTGTCCTGATGAACTTTACTTTCTTGTCTAGTTTTGTCAGAGTTGGGCCTTTTATTGGTCTCCTGATGTTTCTGTATAACTGTCACCCATACAGCTTCATGTAAAAGTCAAAGCCATATCTTGCATTTAACAAACATCACCACCATCTATAAACAAAATTTATTACATGCAAGCTTACTGATACAATTAGGTCAAGGAATTCAAGAAACTATCCCATATAACATTCTATAAAAAAGACTAAACAGATACAAAACAAAATTAAATAAATTCGTTGTTGGGTAAGAGACACTTCTTGCTTTACCAATAAAAAATGAGAGAGAAATAATTCCAAGGAGCACAAAAAATGAGACAATGGAAAAATAATTGCAGTAAGAAGTCAGCTTACTGCTTCTTAACAACATCTATTAAACATATAACTTCAATATTGATACAGTGCAGAGACAGCAGAACAGTCTGGTTCACAGGGACCATGCAATGTGCTCCAAGTCTAACCCGAAATAAATTAGACAGCTTGAGAGCCTTCATGTACCTTGGATTGCCACCACTATAGAGTTTTTATTGTTTCAAGTCTTTGATTAATAAGGCACTCCAGTGACCAGCATTAGAACATCTTAATGGTTGGGAGTACATTTGCTTTAAGGCAGTGTCATAAATAGTTTCAACTCTATTAGCTTTGCCCTAGGGTTTGCTACCCCCTGGTTTAATCAGTCTCCTATTTTTTTCATTTATGCAATTGCCTCTTTCTTTTCTTTTCATGCTGCCAATTTGATTGAGTTGATTATCTGTAGACTTGAACAACAAAATTCCAGATTAAAGTGATCCAGTCACTCTCAACATAATATATATATATATATATATATATATATATATATATAAGCAATAAACATGTGAATGTAGCAAAATTAATCAAACAAACATGTAAAAAACAAATCCAACAATCAAGAGCACCTTTTCGACCCACTTTGTATGTCCCTTTGCTGAAGATATAGTACTTATCTTCACCTGTCACATTAATCACCCTCAGTAAAATCAGCACAAGAAAAGTCCTTCAAAAAGATAAATAAAATGTAGAAGACGCTTTATTCTTATCAATCAACCACAAGAGACATTATGTCAAATTCCATGATCTAATAATACAGAAGTAAAATCTAATAATGTCGAAGAGACAACAACGTGAGAATTTAAAATGTTTAAATTTAAATAAGATCCACCTCAATAGCAACGCCATAATTCAATCACAAAACAATTTGAACCTTTATTAGGATCACACTTCTACTATCAAATATGGGATAAAAAGATGAACTCTCCTACCTTCATTGGCATTTAAATAAATAAATAGATTCACGAGGATCTATACATAGAGGACTACATTTTTTACTTTATTCTTAAAAGGCATATTGGTCATTTTTATAACATAGCAGTTGGTAAAAGAAACAAAATTTCACCAAACACATTGTCTTACAATGTACATGAATTTTGGCAGCATAGCCAGTTTTGCAGTTCATGTTGCTTGAAAGCTGTTAACATCCAGTACAGAGTCGGGTCATGAGCCATTGAGTCAGAAGTATTTCAAATTTCCAAATTTACTAACGTGATGGTTCACATTAAAAAAAAAAAATCATATAAAAAGAACAACCCAAGCAAACATAACAAACAATTGGATAAAAAAGAAAACATCACACACACATATATCATTAGTTGAGAACAACCCAAACAAACACAACAAACAATTGGATAAAATAGAAAACATCACACACACACACACACATATCATTAGTTGATGATTATTGTACTGAAAAGTGGTGTCTCCAAATATCACACAGCTAAGCTGTTTGTTAAAATGCTACCTTGTGTAATTTAATTAAAACTTAACTCTCATAGCAGAAAAAAAAATTTTGAATTAAAATAAAAAGTTCTTGCTTTTGGGTTTGTGTAAGTCTGTATCAATTAAAAAATAAAATAAAAAATCTAATAAGAGAATTATGGATGGGTAAGAAGAGGAAGGAGAGAGAAGTTGTAACCTGAAAGTGGGTCGGCTGGAAACAGGCCCCAAACCATATTTTGATCCTTTCTTCCAAATTCTTTGCAAACAACCAACAAATTTCAGTCCTTCCAGTGATGGTAAAGGTGTTCATAAGCTATCATACGCCAACGAGAAACTGAATTCACACGACGTAGTTCGCAAATCCACCATTGCTTTAAGCTTCTGTGAAGGGTTCAGTGCAAGAAATGCTAATTGACGAATAGATGCGGAGTAGTTCACCAATCTCTTTAATTTTACCACATCGGATTTTACCCTTTTCCTTTCCTTTCCTTTCCTTTTTTCCCCTTTCCCCTTTCCCCTTTCCCTTCTCTTCCTTTTCGTTCGGCTGTAAACTGTCATAGCCAGAGGTGCGCAAAAAGACATTGGAACTATACGAACCAAATCAACCGTCAATTCGGCAAAGAACCGTTAGATTACGATTCAGTTTCGATTTAAAGTTTATTAAGATTGAATCAAATCAATTACTTATGAGTATATATATCAACTGGTATTTGAGTGACTTAAATTTAATTTTGGTTTTAATTTTTATTTGAGTGAATTGGTAATTTAATTCTTCATAATGGGTATTGCATGTTGTTTGAGCAACTTGGTAATAGAAATGTGATTGAGATTCGAACCGAATTGATCTTTTATTATTTGTTTTAATTCTATAATTCTAACAATTCAATACCAATTTAATTGTTTAAGAATTGTTAGAATCCATTCGGTATATTAACAAACTAAATTATGTGCAATCCTAGTCATATCGTATACTGTATGTTTTACACACACATATATATATATATATAAAAGAGTAAACTATATTAACTTTCCCTCGAAAAAAGTGATTATAGATGTGATAAAAAAAAAATTCCCTTCTCCCGGGCAATCGACCCCTCTCCCTACTCACAATCGGGGGGTGGGGGAACAATCACTGATAATTAAATTTTCTTGGTATTAATTAATCAACTAAATTATATTGTTCAAGTATAATTATGTTTTATTTTTTTCTTGATAACATGGCCAAAGTTCAAACTTTAGAAATGTTCCATTGTAACTAAATTATCTTCTCTTATAATCATCATAGTAATTCATTAACCATAAAAAAATCTTCAAATTCACACCTCAATAGTATATAAACACGAATTTGCCGTAATCACCTATGCATATTTCACTAAAGTAAAAAATAAATATTCTCATGATATTTGTATTCCATACAAAAGCCACACACTTGTGTTGGTGAAAAGTATAATTTGAATTGCGACCGGCAACATCCAATCCAACACTTAAAGCAATCCTATTATACAAAACACATTAGAACAATTCTATTCTAAGTCGATTATTAAGGCTTCAAACATTGGAACTTTTATGCCCTTAAAGTGGGAATCATAGATCTCACTAAAAACATATCTAACACGAGACTTGTCTTTTAAATCTGAATTACCGATTTAAATATTATTTTTTAATGCATTAAAACTATATTATAAAAGCAATATAATTCAAAACAATTCTACAAGATCGGCCTTTTGTATTAACTCAATCATATAACAATTAAGTGCATTTATGTGACACATACTTGCGTGAATGAGTTGATCAAGAAAATTGGCCGTATTTAATTGTTGGAAATATCTTTTTTCCATATTTCAAAAAGGGAATACTTTTCAAAGGGAAAAAAACTAAACTACCAAAGTGGAAAAAAAGTGGATTTATATCTAATATGACATAAATTGTCTTTTTTTTTTTTCTTTTTTTCTTTTTTATCATCGTCTAATATGCCTACTTTGTGAATTTGGGATATATTAGTTACTTTAAAATATGAAAGATTAATGTTACTAAGAGAGTGTTATTATCACAAAAGTAGACAAATTTTTTATCTGAAAAAGTTTTTAAAATATGTGAAAAGTCACAAAATTTTCAATAAAATCCATTTTTGATCCTCTCCAATATTTTTCTTTCTTGAGTATGGCAGTATCTCCAAACTTTCGTCCAATGATACAAAAACATGTCAAAATTCATACAAAGGCGACAATATAGTATATTTTTAACAATCAAATTTAGGCTTGGAAGTAGTTGGAGAGAAAGCTCATGCTCTTGTCCTCTGAGACTCCCTAGGTAGCATTAATCAATATGAAATTAAATAAAAAAAAAAAAGAGTAAAGATCGTCCATTTAAAAGATATCTTTATATGATCCTAGATTATAATAATTTCAAACCAAATAGCCTTTAAGAATATACAAAATTCCCTCAAAATTGGGTTGTATTACACACACGGATTGCAAAAAGAGAGAGAAGAAGCAGAGAATTGCTTTCAAGTTGCTTAGTTTGGGTCATTCCTTCCATGATCACTGATCAGCCAAAGCAGGTTTTGAATTGTTGAATTTTATTGAGACAAGCTTGAGCCCTCTCAATGGCCACATCAGCCCTGTCCCTCCTCTCATTCAAGTACCCATCACAACCACCCCTTTGATTTTTTTGCTTAGGAGCTTCAATATTAACCTCCATTACTCCTCTCTGAATTCCTGAACTATTCTTCCTCCTCTTCTTGCTTGTTGTTGATGCTGTTCAAAACAATATAACATAAACACCACTATACACACACACACACACACACACACACACACACATACATATATATATATATAACTAACCTTGTGTGGTAACAGAGGAAGAAGTGGGCAAAGAGAATGAGATGGCACTTGAGTTTTGGGTTTCAAGTAGAAAGATAAAGGACTTGAGTTCCAGCTTTAAGTAGCCAAACCTGTTGGGGTGCTGAGTTTCCAGTTTCTGTAACTCTTCTTTTGCTTGTTCAAGCATGATGGTTCCAGAAAGGAGAGAGCTCTCTCTCTCTCTCTCTCCCTTTTCTCTTGTACACCCAAACCCAATACAGTGAAGCTCAGCTGTTTAATCTTGAAAGTGACAAAAAGAGCAAAACCTGAAAAGTATATTCATTGCTAGTAAAGGAAGGGAGATGAAAAACACTTTTTTTCCCTATTCCAATGCACTTTTAGTGCAACCAGACATTAATTTGCCTCGTGGAAGATTTCCCATTTTCTTTGGAAAGAGAGATTATTTTTTCGGCTTTTGATAAAAAAAAATTAATTTCTTTCGGAAATTGACTATTACACTTCCAATTCTCATTGCCATCAATATACTCGTGTTGCTGTAAAAAATTCAACCAAATAACGTGACCTTGTATAACTTTTTAGTTTTAGGTCACTTTTAATTTAGGATTGTCAGTTTTGGTTTTAGGTCACTTTTAATTTAGGATTGTCCGTTTGTGTTCACGAGTCATAATCGTATGGGTAGTGCTACACTCAATGACTAAAAAAATCAAAAACACACCCAACTCAACATGTGTGAACAACAACTTTTGCCACGTCACTACTCTTTGATATTAATAATATTTTTTGTTTTTGGATGTCTCCATCACTCAATTCTCTCTCTCTCTCTCTCTCTCTCTCTCTCTCTTTCCTTCTCTTAACAATCTCAAACTTACTTCTATTTTTTTCCTGATTCATAAAATCAAATAATTCCCTAATGAAATTTTTCATTCAAATGGATAATTCTGGGGCAGAAATTGAAAAGAAAGAAAGAATGAAAGTAGGGAAAAGAAATGATAAACAAAACCCTAATTGGTCTGCAATTGAACATATGTAATGGAAGAATTGCTTCTAAGAGAGAGATGCCATGTGTATAGAATATATATATGAATGAAATAACATATAAAAGAGAGAGGAAAATTAAATGAAATGAATGGTATTTTCGGATACATAAAGCCTCGCCAGGGAAGAAAAGATTGGTGGAGAGTTTAGGAGGAGTTGACTCAATTAAGTGCCATCATTCTTATCAACCCTAGGTTTTTCAATCATGGATTGTTGTTGATATTCAAAAACTCCAAATGTAATCTTGAACTGATTGCTGATGATATTCAGAAACTCCAAATGCAATTTATGTTTAAGATTTATACAAATCAATTTCTTTAGACCCAATAAATTCAAGAGAGATGCAAACCCAATTTGAGTTTTTGTACAGATCTTCTTTTACAGTGATACTTGCTATGAAAACTTAAAAAAGATGAAAAGATACTGTTTGAGTTGAAATTTTAGGATAACCACGTCAGAATTTTATATCAGTCGATTTTAGTCGGGACACTAAAGTCATCCTTTATATCATTTTTCTAATCGTATTGTGTCAATTTATGAAGATTATACTAAACAGGCTCGTTTAATAATCGTGTTAGGAATTCTTGATACGAACACGATTCATTTATTAAACGGATTACACTAGTTGACATGTTTAACCCATTTAATTTAGGATAAATACCACTTACACCCACTCAATTTAGGCAATATCCCGATAGACCTCCACTAGTTTCAATAATCACGACTACACCCCCTTAATTTTAGGTTCATGTATCGATTTGCCCCCTCTGTTAGTACAATATCAACAGATAAATGGAATTGTTGACATCAGCAGAACAAATATATATAAATGGACATTTTTGCCCTTCTCATGCATAAATTGACATCTTTGACCTAGTTAAATAATGCAATATTACGAAAATACTCTCATATATTATTATGTTATATACTATGTTAATATATTTATTTTGAATTTGTTTATATATTTTTATATTTATATATATATACTATTGTTTGTTTATTATTATTATTATTATTATTATATGCACACAGTTACACACCCACTCTTCATCATCTTTCACAGCAAACTGAAGCTCACCGGCCACCACCATTATCCCGTCGACCAAGCTTCACCGAACAGCCATCAAGAATCATCACTCCACCATCTTCATCACCTCAAAACCATCTTGTTGACCTCAAGGTTTTAACCCAAGGTTATTTGGGTGATTTTGATGATAACAAACTATTATAGTGTAGATTTAATAAGTTTACTTGAGTGTGCAGTTTATAAAATATTATATTATCTCAAGTATCTTAAAGGCATTGGATTTTAAAACGAATTACAAGAAGATACATGAAGCCACATGATCATGAAACTCAAAGATCAATAATCAAGATCAATGGCGAAGTTGAAGTGAATCCAAGCCGTATGATGAAGGAACCCAAAAGTTTAAAGATTTGAAGATCAAAAGACTTGGGTAGGCTAGTCTTGGGTGAGTGCTAGATTTAATGTAAAGTTATTTATAAAGTAACTTCTTTTGAAAGCTCATCTATTGACCTAGTGGACCTTAGGACCAATGCATATCATTCATATCATATCATGATTCCTTGGACACTTATAATTAGGCCATAAACTTTATTGAATCATCTTGAAGGCCTTCGTTAAGATTGAGTTAATTCAAGTTTATGTTTAGCTTTGAAGGAATTCAATTCTTGAGTAAACAAATTCTAGAACCTACACTTGAACTAGGAAATATCATTTATGGTTCTTAGATAGATTGACTTAGGCTTTGAACTCAAATGAATCACTATATAAAGTCGTGTCATGCACAGTTACTGTTTCGGGTACTTAGCGCAGAAATTTGGCTAAGTGTTGGATTATAGGGACAAAAACGTAAATATGAGTTTTTTAATGAATTCGAACATAAAAAGTCCCGGTAATTATACCCCATGATTTATTATGATCACATGAATTTTATCAGCCCCAAATGACTTATTTTAGTCATTCATATTGCACGTTAAATTGTTATGTCAAAGCTGTGAAAATCTATTTTGTACTAAAACTGAAAAATCAGATTTTGATTCACTTAGAATTTGATTTTAAAACTATTTTTATTGAATCCAAATGGGGGGTACTTTGCTTAATTACATTGAATAACTTAAAGTAAATAGAAATATAAAGGTTTATGAGAAATTTACTTCAATGTAATTAAGTGTGCAGTGTATTAGTGCACTGTGCAGGAGAAACTGGCTAAGTCTGAGAACAGATTCTGACCTAGGAACTTTCGGTCGACTGATGAACCCATCAGTCGACTAATAGAGGCCTTTCGGTCGACTGAAGGAATCCATCAGTCGACTGATAGAAACTGGAAATTCATTCCAGTAGGGTGTGCAAAACAGGGGAGGTTTCAGCCGACCGAAACATTGCTTCAGTCGACCGAAACACCACTTTCAGTCGACCGATGAATTCATCAGTCGACCGAAACCTGGAGATTCCAACTCCAACGACTAGTTTTCTGTACTTAATGTTTTCCAACCACTTTCAAACGGCCATAATTCATTCTTGCACTATAAATACACCTTGTATATGCATTATACATGTGAAAAAGACTACCATAATCCTTCATGATCATATATTATTGGTAGATGTTACCTTAGAGCTAAAATCTTCATATCATCCATCCATTGGTAGCCACCACTATTGAACTAAACACTTGCATATCATTCATAGTGGTAACATCCTAGTGAAGAGCTTTCAATTGAGTATTTCATTGCTAACTCTAGGTATGTGAGCTATAATTTGTGTATCTATCCATTGAGGGATATTCTCCATTGAGCTATCATTTGTGAATCTATCCATTGAGGGATACTCTTCATTGTAATCAAACTTTTTATCTACCTTTGAGAGGAAGACCAAGTGATGCACTTGGCAAAGAAGCCCAAGTCATGAGCTTGACAAAGAAGTCTTGGTGAGGTGTTCATTGAGCAAGGAAGCTCAAGTCATGAGCTTGGCAAAGAAGTCTTGGTGAGAATGTCATTGAGCAAGGAAGCCCAAGTAATTCACTTGGCAAGTGTAAGGTTTGCTTTCCACCATAAGGAAGGCTCTATAGTGGAAACCTCAAGAAGTGCTCTTGAGGCATGGACGTAGGCAAGAAGAGCCGAACCATGTAAAAATTATGGTGTCACTTGGTTTGCATTTCTCTATCCCTAAACTCCTTTATTTTATAGCATTTTATATGTTTAAATTATATATGCTTTATATATCAATGCTATGACTTTATATGTTTTAATTTATATGAGGAGGATGGGATGAATGTTTGGAGTGCATTGGTTGAGTTATGGAATTAATTAATTTGTTAATTGATTGAGTAGTTATTTGAGTATCTATTTTCAATTAATTTGCATACCATGTATTTAACAAATGCACAATCAACATTTCCATAAACTACAAGCATGACACGTTGCACTTACATTTACACTTACACTTGTTGTATCCACTAGATCATTTAAGTGCATAATAGATAGAGCATTTGCAATCCCACTTGTTGAATACATAAGTTCACCAAGTATTTGATAAAATTCCATTAAAGCTCATTTTTGTCAAAACATACTAAATCGAAAAAGTTCCATTGTTTGCTTAAAGTCCCTATTCACCCCCCTCTAGAGACAATTCTCGGGTCACACATCTCATAACAGATTCATCTCCACCAACCCTATTACATGTAACGCCAACCAAATTCACAACCCTAGCTTCATTGTTTTCCCTAACCTTATCTTCAATCCTACTAAATTTAAATCATTACTTAATTGAGAAAACTGATTTCATGCTTGAGCTCATCATGAAGCCCAACCTTAGCTTCAAATGCATCTGACAGACAATTTGTCGGCGATTCTTCGACCTCAAAGTTATCCAAATTGGGATTATTGCAAAACCTAGACTTCGAAAATGGATCAAAAGGTGAGTGATCTATTTGAGCCTCCCAAGTCGCAGCAGGAATTACGAAGTCTTTCGGTTCAGAAAGCCCAATCCAATCAAACTCGTGTCGATTCCTTCAATTCAAAAGCTTCCTGTCAAGAGATCGAGCGATCGAGTTCGATGAGGCAACTCGTCATTGAACGACGATGACAAGTCCAACGCGTCATAGTCGATGTCCTTGGGTGCATTGTGCCAATCTAGCCTTAAATTATGTCGCATTTGCTTGACGTTCATCATCTCTCTCTCCAAAACTCACTTCATATATAGTGAAGTATATGTATAATGTATATGTATATGTATATGCAACATGTATGGAACTTTCTCTCTCCAACTTTCTCTGTCCAACGTTTCTTGTTGTTTTAACTTGAATTAAATATATTAACCATGGGTAAAATCATAAATTTACTAAAAATTGTTAGTACACTTGACGGGCATTAATACTTACAGGGGGTGTAGTCGGGATTATTAAAACTAGAGAGGGTCTAGTCAGGATATTGTCTAAACTTAGGGGGTGTAAGTGATATTTACCATTTAACTTAAATAAGTCATGCAATCCGTTTATTAACTTAAGTATCAAACGCAAACGTGTTAAAAATTTTGAGATAATAGATAACTAAATTAATGAAAAAATGAATAATTAGGACAATACAATTACGAAAAGACCAAAAATAGTATCTTTATATTGAAATAATAAAAATGTCCATAGTAGGTGTTGTGCATAAAAGAAACACTTCTGAGATATTTGCAAGAGACTTACACACAGTTAAGGATATTACTATGAGAACCTTAAAACTTATTGTATATTCATTAAGTTATTCTTGGAGCCATAAATGACTTGCTACTTCTTTTTTAATACCTCATAATTTAGTCAGTGGCATGGGTTTCATGAAAGGTTGTACAAATGCATGGAGCCAAGCAAGAAAAATACATTAAGCCATTACAAATCTTGAAACAATGCAAAAACAAAAAGATGAAGAATGGACTCCAGATTTGCTGAAACGAGAGCCAAAAAATGCTACATGACGGAAACCATCGAGGGAGAGAAGCAACAATTGGAATTTTTTTATTATCATATTTATGTGAATTTTGTGGCACCATAAAATTAGCAAAAGATTGTTTTTTTAGCATGATTATTTGTCCATAGTAATTGGGTTAAAATAGTTACGATTAATTTCATTACTGTATTAGTGATTTATATACAAAAAGAAAAAATAGAAAATCAATATTGCAGTTGTTGCTCAAGCTAATGGCTTGTACCATTAACAAATATAAGAATCGGCTATAAATTGCTTTCCTTGGACACACAGCAGGAAACAGAAATATCAACCAATTGCTACCGCATAAGAAAGGAACATTCATACCACGTAGATTTGTAAACAACTGTCTTAATACAAACAAGAAAAGAAGTTTCCCTGAAAACAACTGCTACAATAACTTTTTCAACTGCGTTGCATGTATGCACAAACCAACTAGTTTTTTTTTTGTAAACAAAAGATAAACAATCAATCCAGAAGTGAATGAGTAGCCATTAGGTATCCAAAAGCAAGTTGGAGAGCTTGATGAAGAGTGAAGATCAGAGTATTACTGCTGAGAGAGATACTTTTTCTGTGGTGCAGATTTGTATTCACAGGACTTTACTATCAGATGGACAGAAAAAAGCATAGACTTTCTAAAGGAAGTGCGTAATCTCTCCACTGTATATATTGACGCAGTTATGAACATGGTTTGAGTGAGAGGTTCAGAATAGTGAGTATGTTGACCCCTCCTGAGGATAGGGTGGTTTACTTGACTTGCCAGTGCTAAGCTAGCCTCTGTTTGATGGCCAGATTGGTTGGTGATACTGATTCCCACAGAGAGGAAAATGCGATTTCACTCTATCACCAATATTCATGTTTTCAACCATCCAAAGTAGGAAGAAGTTCTTGCAAGGGTACTTGAGGTTTCCCCTATAAACCAAAGCAGAGGGACAAGAGATTGATTGCACCACGGGCAGGAGATAAAAAATGGAAATCGAATTGGTAGGCTTGGATCTTTGACAATAGCCCACTATAGAGCCCTAACTAGGATGTAGTTTTTACAAAGGGTATGGCCATGACACAAAACATAAGGTACATTTTCAACAATGTTAAAAGATTCCCAGCATATTGGGCACTCCAACTCTAAGAAAAACTTTGGTCTTCCTTAGCTGCAAACAGAAAATTAATAAAAGCAAGAACATGTATAATATCGATAAAAGGAATATCCAACAATTGTCACTTTAAAAGCTTAAGAAAAATAACAATGGAAACATTTAATAATCTGAAATTATAAATAATTAAAACAAATTAAGACAGATTTTAGGATAAAAATTCTTAAATGTAATCTGACCAGTTGAAAAAAAACAATATACATCATTCTAATTTGGATGAGAACTTCTATTGTTTGTTTGGATTTGTGTATTATTGGGAAGAATATGTTGATCTGTATTTGAAGGAGGTTTCATATGTGCGAAGGGTTATACTATATATACGTCATTATGTATAGGTATATTCAATTAGACAAGAGTATTGGAAAATCAAAAAAGAAAAATAGGTTAGAGCTTTGAAGAATGAAAAACTAGTGAATTTTCTTAATAAAGAAAAAAAGAAACACGTGAAATAAAATTATGAGAGAGAATGAACTTACATATTTAATATTCATCTTCTCCTCCCACCGTTAAACTTTGCAAGAATTCATACAACTGATACAAGCTTTGGACCATATTGTAATTGTGTGCTTTCTGTTTGGTGTTTTCCAGCTCTCTATGATTTATTATGTAGCTTTGGACTATATTATATGGGAATAACTTTATATCTGGCTTCATTAATTGTAGGTATACCTGACTTATCAAAGGAGGTAAACAATATTTTCATATGGTGTTTGACTCAAAATGTTGATTGTTACAAGCAATAGGTGAGTTAGTAATTCTGATTATTGTTTTCTCCTACTTCTTGCTCTTTATTCCTCTCCTTATCATACACACCAATATCAATGACCCACTGAAGAAACCCTTAAAGAAAGAAACAAATGAAATGATGCATTTGAAATCAACTTTCATTTTATGATAATTGATACATCATATTGATGAAGCAGAAATTGTTGCACAATCCAGGTCAACACTAATCTAAAAAAGACAAGAGAAGGGTAATCGGAAAGACACACCGGCGTGACACCGACTGACTACACTTCGACGGTCAAATCAAAAATTGGAAGAGCTTAAGAAGCTGTAAAAGCACGTAGAGGGTATTAATTGCCTACCTGGAATATGGACCTCCACTATATTTATGATATTGATGAATACATCATATTGATGAAGCAGAAATCATCGCACAATCTAGGTCAACGCAAATCTGAAAAAGACAAGAGAAGGGTAATCGGAAAGACACACCGGCGTGGTGCTGGCCGACTACGCTTCAACGGTCAAGTTAGAAATCATAAGAGCTTAAGAAGCTATAAACACACATAGAGGGTATTAATTGCCTACCTGAAACATGGACCTCCACTGTATTTATAGCAGTCGGATGAAAATGTATCCGAGTAGAAGACTAACCCTTCAGTTCCCCCTCTCATCCACATCACACAAATCACGATCACCTACGTCACATGACATACAATTAGAGTTAAATACCCCATCAGATGCCCCCTAATTCATAAGGGTTGCCTGTCAAACCTTAGGAACACTTTGATCAGCCCGTTAGGTCGTGACTCATACTCTTGAGTAAGAGAAAATGGATCCCAACTATCCATTAGGTCTCAAGGTTGGATCTACCGGACCCAATCATTGACTGGCCAGACTCTGGCCGACCCTGCGTTGGTATATAAGAACTCGAATATAAACACAATTTATATAGTTAAAAATGATTGTTACTCGGAAGAATTGAACCTTATCTAACAAGCTCTAATGGTATCACCCCAACCATCATGCCAATGACTCATTTGGTTAAAAAAAACTTTAATTAATAAACCTTTATGGCACAACCCTTGATAAAGTCATACGACAAACTTTACGGGACTTACCTGCCATTGCTAAAATTTCTCTTGATGAATTGTGCTTTAATGGGGTCGGCTAACAATACTCTCGAAATTAACTCATTCTGTCTTTTTCTTTAAAGGCCCTCTGTACAAGGTGTGCCCCAAAGGGGTCAATTGGTAATATTTTCATAATTAATTCATCCCGCCTTTTTCATTTAAAGGCCTTCTAAACAAGTTATGCCCCAATGGGGTTGATTGACAATGTTCTCAAAATTAATTCATCCCGCCTTTTTCATTAAAGGCACTCTGAACGAGATGTGCCCCAATGGGGCCGATTGATAATGTTCTCAGAATTAATTCATCACGCCTTTTTCATTAAAGGCCCTTTGAACGAGGTGTGCCCCAATGGGGTCGATTGACAATGTTCTCGAAATTAATTCATCCTGCCTTTTTCATTAAATGTCTTCTAAATGAGGTGTGCCCCAATGGGGTCGATTATTCATTTTTTGTTTTGATTATACCAACAAATTTTAAAACAAAAGAGTTTTTATTAATATTCAAGTAACAATAGAGGCTATTTGAAAGAGCCTCTGAGCTATTACTCTAAAGCATGACATTAAACTAAATTTTAGCTGAAACTAATAAAGTAAATACAACTATGAAATTTTTACTGATAATATTTTCTCAGATGCTCAACATTCCAATAATGGGCTAACTATTTCTCTTCTACTGTTTCTAACCAATATACCCCCTGTCATTAAATTTGCAAGGGTCCTCCCAGTTAGGAGCTAGTTTCCCGATGCCTGGGGGTTTGGTCACTTGAATTTCTTCACGGAGGTTTAGGTTTCCAAGTTGAAAACTCCTCTACTTGACTCGGGCGTTGTAGTACTAGAATATGGCTTGCTGATATGCCCCCACTGGGTCTGTCTTCTGGCATCTTTTTCTCTTTCAGGAAAGTGATGTAGCATTCCTGGGTAGTAGTTTGATCTCCCCTTTTTCTATCCATCTTTCTATCATCATCTCCTTTTTTTTTCCGCAGGTCTAGAGCATCCTCATCATTCATGTATTTTTGGGGCTTTATGAGTAGCTCTGACATGCCTTCTGGTGGGTGTTTAGAGATTGAATATAAAAATTTTGAGGGCTGCAGGCCTTCCATGAACGCAGTAACTGCTACCTTGTCATCTAAAGTATCAACCTGCAACATCTCTTCGTTGAGCCAGTTGATGTAATCTTGCAACGATTCTCCCTTGCTCTATCTTACGTTCAAGCGATAGGTTGCAGATTTCCTTTGTCTATTGGCTGTAATGAAATTGCTCACAAATAACCGCCTCAATTCTTTGAAAAAATGCACTGAAATAGGTTTCAAGCTATTGAATCATGCTCGGATAAAACCTTTCAAAATAGTGGTTCAAAGTAGTAGAAAAAGCTCTGCACATGAACTCATCTGGTACTCCTTGGAGGTACATCAGAGCCTTGTAGGTTTCAAAATGGTCTTGGATCCTTGGTCCAGTCAAAGTTTTCAAGGATTGGCATCTTGAACTTGTTAGGCAAATGACAACTTATTACTCCATTACTCATTTGATCTTGGTTTGTTGGACAAGATCCTCCACTGTAGCAGGTCCCTTCCCTTTCATGGCATGGGCCATACTTTCAACTTAGTTCTGAGTTCCTGCATCTCTATGTTATAATAAGTAGTTTCTATTACCTGCCCCGAATCTCTATGAGTACGAGCTCTTTTTGGCGGAATTAAGTGAATGAGATTAGCCCCAACTTAATTATTTCTCACAAGACTTTGGGCAATGTCTTCTGTCAGAGTCCCATTATCTTGCATAACATAATTTCCTTTTGGATTGACTGGGTTGAGGTGACTCCGTGATGGCACCGGTACTACGGGGGAAGGCACCAATGCTATGGGGTAAGGCGTTGCAGGATTGTCGCATTTTGTTGGAGCAACTGGATTAGACTCTGATTCAAGTTCTGAATCTGGTGTTCCAACGCTGCGACACGCTCCTGGTCATTTGGAGCTTCGGGACGTATTCCAAGCAAGTCTCTATGATCAAGGGGTTACATGCCTCCTTCTCCCGCTCAGGGATTCTGACACTCCCAAACCCTTAGGACATCGTCTTCGTAAACTAGAAGGTTATGGCCGGCAGGGGGGTCCTGCTCGGCTGGGGGATTGTACCCACATGGGGATCTAGACCGATAGGCAAGTTGTGACCGACAGGAGGATCCTGACTGGCTAGAGGGTTGTGATTGGCAGGATGATCCTGACCAGCTGGAGCGTTGTGATCGGTAAGAGGGTTAGGACTTACTGCGGTCTCTAGCCTAAATCGTAGGTGCATCATGCTTTATGTAGAACAATAAAATTCGTGATCGTTCCCACAGACGGTGCCAACTGATAAAACAGAAAATGTTGCAAGATCCGGGTCAATGCTAACCTAAAAAAAACAAGAAAAGCGAAACCAGAAGGACACTGGTGTGGTGTCGACTGACTACGCTCCGACGGTCAAGTCAAAAATCGAAAGAGCTTAAAAAGTTGTAAAGGCAAGTAGAGGGTATTAATTGCTTACCTGGAATATGAACCGCCTCTATATTTATAGCAGTCAGATGAGAATGTATCCTAGTAGGAGACTAACCCTTCAATTTTTCAGTTTATCTGGAGATAGAAGAGTCGTAGTCAATGTTCACCTCTCATCCACGTTACACGAATCACGATCGCCATGTCATATGACATACAGTTGGAGTCAAATACCCTATCACATATTAATAGTCTTTTATTTTTTAAAATAATTCAATCTTTGTAATTTAGAACCTGAATGAACACTATCCAGCACGAAATATATACTCCTGATGCGAAAGCGCCATGTCACCAAATTTATCAAGACGATGTCAGCAAGGCGAGTCACTTACAATAGTTGAGATTACCTTAGCACTCTTTGTGCAATTTCCCATATTATATTCGATAACCTATTGTTATATATCACCTACAACGAAGCTTACTTAGAGGAATCAATACAAAAACTTGTTTAGTATATCCTGCTTATTCGCAATATTGTGAGTGTGTGCATTTTCTTAAACTTTCGCGGAAAATCTTGTTTATCCTAAAATTTGAAACTTATAGGTGGCAAAAAAAAGCCCACATTACCATAACTCAAAATCATTTTTTTTCTTATTTGTGTGTGTGTGTGTGTGTGTGTGTGGGGGGGGGGGGGGGGGAGAGAAATCGAGTCATGAGTTCCTCATATTTAATCATTGGATTGAAATAATTTTTTAAAATTGTGAAAGGTCAAATGAGTCATTTGATAAATATTTTAATTCAGTGGTTAAGCCATTAATTTAGAAAAGTCAGTTCCCTTCTTCAATCACAAGACTGTTGCGAACTCGAAGGAAAGAATCAGAAATCTGCTCGGTGTTGCTAGGGAAGGTCTTCTAGAAAATTATCTTCGTCGTTCTAAGTCTGAGGATCTTCAATTACATGGAAAGGGGCTGCGGTTTGGTTGTAGCATTAGCCCGTTTGTGGAAAACTTCTTTTCGGATTTGATCTGAATCACTTGGGCATGGTTACTGGGTTATATTTCGAATCCAAAGCAAAAAGTGGTTGTGTGTGGGACCAAGTTCTCCAGTTGGCACGCCAGGTATGGTGCCCATTCATCTCTGTGCAACCAATGGGATATGATTTCTCCCATGGTTGTGGGGCCCCTCCATTTAACCCCTTGCTCCAATGTTTTTTTTTTTTTGCTTGCCAACCCATGGTGGGTTGGGTCCCTCTCTAACCCGGAGGGAATCGTAGACGAGTTTCAGGTCCTCACTAACCCGGAGGAATAGGTGCGCACCAATTTGTGTTATGGAAGTTAGACGATGGTGCACCCCACCTGCACTGGAGCCAAGTTACACAACCAACCACTTTAATGCCCCGCTTGGTCACAAGCCCGTGCTACTGAGCTCGGCGATAACGAGGAGTAAAAGAGTCTATTATTAAGATATATACTATTATATATTTTATCAATGTGGGATTATGTTAAGAGTTGAAATTCTCTTTACAAATTCATCTTCTAAACTAAAACAAACATATCAGAAGATTAATATTGAAATTAATGGATCAATGTCACCATCTCAATCTTACTGTTTTGGTAAATTCAATTGGCGAGCCACTATCGTTGATTGGCCTGGTCTGGGCTACTCTGATAGGCGGAAGCTGGACTACAATGCTCAGGTGGTATAAAACTTTTTCCTTTTTTTTGGTGCATCATCTTTGTTAGCCATTATTTTATAAGGTGCTCATGTTAGAGTCATTGTTGATGCTTTTATGTTTGTTTTTATTAAGAAATGATTTGTTTGCATCATTATAATGGGTTCAATTATCATGTCATGATCGGGTGGATATATCGACTATTATTGTATGCATCATCTTAATTTGTTAGTCTTAGCCATTATTATGAATGATGTTCATGCTAGAGTCGTGCCATTAACAAGTGAATCATTAGATCCAATAATGGAGTTGGTATAAATGTTTTATTGTACATGGACCGGTGATTGAATTAATACACCAAAATGCTTATTCCACAAATTTTTTAGGTGGAATAGTAAAAAAGAAGTAGAAATTCACCAAATTTGACACGATAAATTAAACGGGTCTCCAATAATGGAGTTCGTATAAATGTTTTATTGCACATGGACCAGTGATTGAATTAATACACCAGAATGCTTATTCGGCAGATTTTTTAGATGGAATAGCCAAAGAGAAGTAGAAATTAATCAAATTTGACACGATAAATTAAACGGGTCTAATTAAATTAAACAGATTCAACTCCAAAATACGAACACAATACGACATGACATGATTATTAAATAGATTAACATGAACACGATTAAAGTTAACTTAAACCCGCTAACTTCGCGTCGTGTTCGAGTCTAGTTGGCAAATCATGTCGAATTTTAAAAAACTTAACTATAATGAATAAAGATCCCTCAATTACACTCACTGGCTCAAGGAATATGTCTAAACAGTATTTGAGTAATGCTATTTAGACATATTTTCAAAGTCGAAGGGGGTTAACACTATGAAATGGGGGGGCTTATCGCCATTCCTGATATCTACTACTTCCATGTGAAAGAGAGAGAGAGTTAATGCAACTCAATTTGGCTTGTATATCACTAATCCAGAAGAAAACTCACTCCATACATTAGAGTAAGACCTTGGAATCTGATATACAATTTTTAACTGATTATAAGATCAAATGTTTGCTTTTTCTATGTCATGCTCAAAGCAAGAATCGGTTGTTTAGCTAGGCAGCCAGCAGTTTAGAGATATGTATACAAAACCAGGCTCATAATTATATGTAGAGTACAAAAGCTGCATTAGAGCTCCTTTCCACAGGGCACCTATAAGCTGAAATTTTGGATCTTACTGTTAATACTTTGCACAAACAGGACTTTTAAGACTTTATTTTCTAGCATCAACAAAAACATGGATAATTTTTTTTGTACATGGATATGAATCATATGATGAGACCAATGTTTGAAGATGAAAGAAAAGAAAATAAGACCTGAAACAAAGACATATTATTGGCAACCCAATTTGAGATTTAAGATTTTTTTAAGAATGCATCAACCTTGTGATTTGCTCCGCTTGACAGAAACTTCATGCAGATGGGTGGTTTCACACCTACCATAGCGAGAACGGAACTAGGCAGAGTCCATATTCCATCCCCACAAATTAAACCAGAAGCGACGGCAGGTCCGAATGCATCAGCCTTGGCCTTGTTTAATTTCTGCCAAACAAATAGTATCAAGCTCCCAACGCACATATCAATCACAAAGTAAGTTCCAATGTAGAATGGTATTGCCATTGCCATAGGAATAGGAATAAACTGTGCCCTCTTCTTTCCTACAAGATCTCTGATTGCATTGATAACAATAGCTCCAGCAAAGAACACATAGCAAAGTGTAAGGCAGTGCTTTGGCAAAGCTGAAAACCCTTCAACACCCAAGATTGACATGCTCCGATAGACTTGAGCATAAGGGGCAGGATATTCTGAGCCAGGAACCCCGAGATTAGGGAACGCCTTGTAGAAGATCCAAAACACACAAGGGGAAATAACACACCCCATTGCAGTACCAATAAATTGGCTCACAAACATGGACCTGGGTGAAGCCAGTGTCATATAGCCTGTCTTGAAATCCTGCATGAGGTCAGATGCAGTGGCCACTATGTTCATCATAACCCCACAAGCTGCTAATCCCGCAAGCACTCCACCATGATTGGCTCCTGCCCATGCCCCGATTATAAAGATTGCCAGCTTTCCGTAGGTGGATGCCAAGGACCAATCAGTAAGCCCGCATCCATAAGCATTGCAGAAGGCTAATATGGGCGCAAATACGTATAAAACCACAACATAGTACCACTTGAGTTGGTGGAAGATATGTGGAAGTGTAGCAGTAGAGATAACAGCAATAGTTACATAGCCAGCAATTGCAAGCCATGTTGGTATTTGATCCTTGAGAAAAACTTGGGTCCGGCGTTGTTCATCAAATGATAAAGAATTCATCTGGGAAGAGCGACCATCAATTGGGAGGACATTGCCTGAATCCTTTTCACGCATTTGGTGATATAAACCAAAGATAGTGCGGCCAAGGACTTTGAAGAAGTTGTAGAGTCCATCACCTAGGATCATGGCTATGGCAATGAAGACCTGAAACAAAGGAAGGACAAAGAATGGCTTAGAAATTAAGCTGGTCAAAATTTGGGACCTAGGTTTTAAGAACAAGAAAGTTACCCTGTAACCTTGCAGCCCGTGGAGGCTACTTGGACTAGTGTCTGCAGGGTACCAGTGTCCCTTCCTGTCCCCTATAAGAGGCCACATTATACCCCATGAGAGAATTCCTCCAACTAGCAATGATATGTTGATTAGATATGGAACGATCATCCCAACACCAACATAAGTTGCCGAGAAATCAAAATAAAACCTGTTTTTTCGATCAGGGAAAACAAGAAGGAAACAGAAAGAAGATTACATCTCTTGAATAGGAAAGAGAAAATGTTACTGGAGTAAATTTATCCCATGTTGACCCAACAAGCATGAGTCATAGAGAAGAACTCCATGAGCTTGCTGCTCAAGCTAAATGAAAAATATATATATATATATATATATTTGGACCTTCATTTTTTTAGCATGGTTCATGAAGGAAATTGGTACAAAAAGTGGGTAAAAGATATGTACTTGTTTTTGTAGGCTTGTAGACCAAATGTAGGAAAGGATATAAATCCACAACCATCCCCTGCAGTGAAGAACCACTGGAAGAAAGCCCACAAGAAGCTAAATGAGAAGAATTTGCCCAGAGCTTTGACTTGTTTCCTGTAATGAAATGATGAGAGAGATATAATCAGAAAAGATGACTTGTTTCTGAGATTGAATGAGTAAAAATGGATTTGTTCATGGATTCACTTTGCTAGCTTGGATCCTTTAGGTGTGTGGAAGCTGTTGATAAGGTGAGCAGTTGCAGTGCCACTTGGATAAATCAGTTTGAAGTCCACTATCATTATCTGAAACAGATTATATATACACATAAATGTATATGATGAATATAAATGGGTGATAAAATCAACATAATTGTTTATACATCAGGATATATATATATAGCTGAGTGTCAGAATCTACCTTTCGAAGAGGCACCACAGAAAAGATTCCAAGAAAGCTAACAACAAAAAGAAATCCAATCATCCATCCCAAACCTGGGTTCTTAATATTCATTGCATTATTAGCTTCAGTTGCCTGTTTAGCAACAACAGCACTCATGCCAAAAAGGTAACTACCAAAACCTCCTGTTCATAACAAGAAACATGTTAGTTAACAATTAAGAACATTCACTAGGAATGATATTCCAAATAGTGGGATACTAATGTCATTTTCAGATATAAGAGAATTTCATGTCCTAAGATTGATACCATTAGATACAATTTAACCAATAAAGATGAGGTCCTTTTTCTTTTCTTTGTAATTAGCATATAATACATACCTACTTAATTGAATCCAACTCGAATTATATTTTAAAAAAAAAATATATTGTAATAATTTTGTTTATTATTTTTAAATCTGAATATTTGAATTATATTTAAAAATTATTAATTAAGAGTTAAAAATATTATATTACGATAAAAAAAATGATTTTACTAATTAGTTCTAAAGGATAAATAGCTTTTACAAATATTAATTATTTAACAAATTATAATCATCAGTCACGGATCTAAGAAGGGGCCCAATCCACCCTTCACTGCAATTTTTTTTATTTGTATTTTATATGCAAATACTCTAACTAAAATTCTAAAAATATTATCCTACCCTTTCTAACGGTCGTAGTCTAATAGAACTCTGAGACCATCTTTATTCTTTTCTCATGTCACCGTCACTGGGACCTTGCATATATTATCCCAAGAGAGTCATCGTTGGATGACAACTTTTTGGGAAATGCAAAAGCGAAAAGTTTATTATCAACACTATTTTCATACCTTCTCGAAAAAAACTCAAAAACTTCCACTGAATCTCAACGGAGAAATGCTAAACGTCATGAAATTATTTCATGAATTTGTATCATGAATGATGTGGCAGATAACATGGAGAGTTAATATTGGTGGAATTCAGTGATAATATCATAGGACTATGTGTATGGGGGGAATCCCACCAATAATAACTCTCCACTTAACCTGCCACATCATTCATAATACAAATTTATGAAATAATTTCATGACGTGTAGCATTGCTCATCTCAACGAATGGACCAGTTCTTTTGTCCTTTTCTCCGCATACGTGGCAAATTACTATAGGATATTGTGTAGGAATTCTCTGTGGACCCACACCATTTGATATTCTTAATATAGAGTAATTCGACCATATCGGAGATTTTTAAATGTAAAAATTTAACAATGATAAAATTTTATTTTTTATTATTATAAAAAATTATAAAAGATGAATCTTAGTGATAAAATTTTTTCAATACACAGCATTTTCTTAATATATAATATTTTTTTTTTTTGAGTATATCTTCCACCAAATGGTTTGTGATTCAAAAACAGTAATCGGCTAATAATAGTCAACTTAATAGTTAATACCCAGCTTTTGTAGCACTGATTACAACTTTACATAAATCTAGACGGACTAGACTTCCTTATTTTGGTTCTAATCAAAATAATCCTAATTATTTTTATCAATTTTTGTTATACCCCTACTTTTTCTTTGTTTTCTTTTCCGATCCTTCTTACACTAATAACGGCGTTCATGACGGTCCACATTCAATAGAATTCACAATAATCAATGCATGCACAACAAATATAGAGAGGGAAGAGAGTTTCGTTTAACGTTTTTCTAAGGTGTCAACCACCATTTTAATGTGTTCGGAATTTCAGATTCTCTGCAATCGCTCACACGGTGGTGTGAATAATCACGATCTGTCCATTGCCGTACAACATTACAGGGCAAAAGATCCTTGTTCCGAAAACTTTGTTTTGGTAGATTGTTAAATTAGAAAATTATAAATGTTGAGTTGTGAATTATGAAGTGTTATGATTTGTGAAAGATCTTACTCTACCACGGAAAAAAAAAAATTTAATTTAAAACACCATTACCATATCTTATACTATGATCAAGTGGTCCAAAAACAATGATCAACTAATGGTCCAATCTTTAATCATCTCCCGTGGCACTTTTTACAGACGATCATAAGCCTTTTCATGCTTATTTTGGTTCTAATGACTCTATTTCCAACTCTTTAACGAAAAAAATCTTTTACACCCCTGCTTTATTCTTTCTTTCCAGATCTACTACAGGAATAACTGTCAAATGGAATCCTAACAATTCCATCATGTGCCAGAATCATTCGTAACTAACAATCGGCAATAAATGCATACAAGACAAGTTTAGAGAGAGAGAGTGGTGGTGGCGTACCGCTGAAGGCGAGGCTGGAAGTGGCGACGACGCAGGTCTGAATGACGGTGTTCTCTTGCCTGTTGAAAGGCTGATTCAAGAGGCCAGATTTATTGAGGAACTTGGTCCAGCTCTTGACGAAGAAGAAGCCTAAGAGACCGGCCGAGATATTGAGCGAAGGGATGATACCTGTGGTGAGACTGAGCTTCATCACTATGAAGGTGAATAGAATCCCTAACACGAAGCTCACTAAGAAGGCTCTGAAGGTCAGCTGGCTTTGCCATGGCGGTACCTCCTTGCACTCGAATATCCTCTCTATTGATTCGATCTCGTCTTCGACCACCTTCTTCGTCTTATTCTTGACCTGATCATTGTTCTCTGTGTCTGAGAAAGGTCCTACAACGACACCGTTTTCTTCGGCCTTTTCGTCTCCTCTCTTGCTCTCCATGTCCGTGAATGCAAATTGTAGATCTGTTGTTCGTTTGAACTTTGAATCCTTATTTATTGCGGCACTCTCTCTCTATATATGTTTATATATATACAAGCATATATGTATATTATGTAGTATATCAGTATATGTATATAGAGTGATGGTCCTACTCGATAGGACGACTGATCAACCGCATTTATTATGCCACGACACACACAAGTAAGCACCCGTGCTGCATTGGACGACCATGATCACACATTACTGTGTGAAATGATAGTGGCCGTCCATTGCAGTAAGTGTTACTATATATAGTAAAGTGGACAAAGAAAAATTCATATTCAAGACTTTTTATAAAATCTAATTAAATAATTATGAGTTATGCTTCTACATTTTTGTGTAATTAAAATTTTTTAATTGAATTGAATTACGTGTCACAGAGCCAAATTTTATGGTACGTAAAAAATCATATTATACAAGTTTTATTTGTGTGATTCCTCACAATAAATTTCTATCACTTTTTATTAGTTGCATCATAATGACTCAATATATATATATATATATGTCATGTTTGTTGGTCAGAGACAAATGTCTCTTTAATGGATCTCTCAAAATAAAAGGATGCTCATGATTGAAATATCAATAAAATAGTACACACGGTTTTTGACATTAGAATTATATTACATTATTTAAAAACAATTTTCCATTATATTAAAAGGGTTGACAATGATTATATGGCATTTGTCCAACTATGGTCAGCATTTCTTCCTCAAATTGGAATTCAAATCCCCTAAAGTAATGTTTTAATTCACTTGTGTTTTTTTTATTTATTATTTAATGGAATGACACAATGCACATGAAATATCAAGTAAACTGCAAATTCATTTAGGGGTAGTTGTGTCATTTTATTAATTAAGTAGTGAACTATGAGTGCCACTTTTCGAACGTGCAACGGTCATTTTTCATAAATTAATGGTTTATTACTTTATTTCATATTCAGTTCTGACAGGCTTTTACTTGAATGGAGGTAAATGTATGGTTGAGTGATATTTTCTCTTATTTCAAGAAAGAGAAATGCTTCAAGTCTTCTTATTAAAAGAGCTAATTAAACTCAAAAGAGTATTTTATTCGGACTTACCCGGGGGTTTGCGGGATGTTGGTCTGTCTAGGGGAACTAGTCTCACTCAAATTTGTTTACTATATTTGTACTTTGGTGAGGTGTTGTAGGAGTGTAACCGAGGTTCGCGGTGTAACTGTAATGGAATCGATCATTGCATTTGTCAATTTTTTATGGCTTCACACATAATGCTCAAAATGTACCGATACAAAACTTTTTACAATATAAGTCGATAATAATAGACTTTTAGTGAATTTTTATTGAATTTTTGAAGACTATTTAACACAAAAAAATGATTTATTCATGAATTTAAGGCATTGTGTTATTAAAATTGCTAAGTAGTTATACTTTTAATGAAATTAATGAATAAAAATAAATTTAATTATGAAATAAATAAAAAATTATTTATACCATATATAACATGTTGGAATTATATATATATATATATGTCTAAAAGTTAAAATAAATTTAAAAAACTATTATTTTGTCTACTTGTAAACATATAAAATAAATATGTTTATATATGTGGTTTTATAATTTACTTATAATAATAACTAGCTAAATATTTGAATAAATATAAAAGTAGCATTATATAAGTCCGGATGACCACATTTAATTGTGGAGAGTCATATCAAGAAGCTGATCTAACTCTCCATAATTGTGGTAAGTCCAACCATTCGGTATGGTGGCTCTCTTTAAAACTTATTATTTTCAATTGTTTGTCATGAATAAAAGTATTGTTTTTGAATTGTCTTCTTCTCATATATTTGTTTCCAAATTTAAAGGAAATATATAAAAAACATTGCATATTTTCTCACAAAATAATAATAATAATAATAATATAGGCTAAAGAGCCTCAAAATACAAATTCAAATGAAAAAACAGAAAAAAAGCCAAAGAGCCAGACTCAAAAAAAAATTCAAATGAAAAAACAAAAGAAAAAAAAACCAACTACACAGGGCAAAGAGCCATTGCAATGCAAAGACTCTTTTTTAAAAAATACAATGCATTCAAACTCGGCAAGAGACTTCCCAAATGTGGCAAATGACTAGTCTCTTGTGTTGGGAATAAATCAAAAATTGAAAAGACAAGCAAGAGAGAAACAATCACATAAGACATATAAATTTACATGGTTCGGCAAAAACTTTGCGTACATTCCTGGAGAGAACCAAAAATTGCTCTATGAAAACTTCACAAGAAACGGTTGTCTCTCTCTACCACACATGAAATCTTAAATGTCTACCTACATATATAGGTACTAAACATTCTTCTAGAATTGGACCTAAAAGCCCACAGAACAATATTTGTGCCACAATAATCTCTAAAAAATATCTAGAGTCCGCGAAGTGGCAACAAAGTTTGGACTTGTGATTCAAGCTCCACAACCTATTTCAGTTCTTGGGACGGTGGTAGTGGAGTTTTGACATGTGGGAACCCAAATATTACTGCTTGGCCATAGTGGTTTGTCGCGGCTTATGATGGTGGCCGTCGGCGATGGTGGTTGACTTGTCGGAGAAGATAACCAGTGATGGTGATGCTACGACGTGGTGTCTCTCACAAGTGGAACATGGTGGTTTCGGCGTGGCCAGGGTTTCATGGTGAACATGGAGCTCCAGTGGTGGTGCTTGTGTTTTACAAGTTAGCCATGGTGGATCTTGGTAGTGTGTTCTGTATAAATATATGTGTGTGTGTCTATATATATATAAAGAAAGGGGAAGAGAAACCGAGAGGGAAGAGAGGGAGAGGGAGAGAGGGGAAGAGAAACCGAGAGGGAATAGAGGGGATGGGTTGGGTTTCATTGACACTATATTCCAGGGTCTTTCATTTTTTTTTGGCAATGTTGCTCTGGTTGGTGATGGTGGTCGGTTGAGCTTGGTGGTGGGGGGAGAGAGAGAGGGAAGGAAAGAGAAACCTAGAAGGAGAGAGGGTGACATTTTGATCTTTTCACATCACTAATTTTTATTATTTAAATTAAATATATTATTCAAAAGTAAATTCGTAAAATCACAAAAAATCATTAGTAAAACTTACCGATGTTAGTTACAGAGACTGTAATTAGAAGTTAGAATTATTAAAACTTGTCTTAAATTGTGCAGGGCAATAAACATATTATTTTGTGGAAAGAGTAAGTTAATATGCTGTTGTTCTTAATACAATGATCTTTCGATGAGTCATTACTAAGTTACTAACTTGCACACGTGAAGCCACATGCAATGTCTTGTGATGACTACTTATGTAACTTTAAATATAATTTCTCTTGACCACATACAAAGATTGGGTAACCCGTAACAGTAGTAGGAAAAAGGCTTAAAATTTTGACTTGTCTATTCATTTGAATGTAATGGTAAATTGGTAATGACCTCATATGTGGTGGGAACTAGGAGTGCATCAAGAATCGTCGGAATCGAAATCGAAAAAAATTGTATTGGAATCGTACCGAACTGTGGCAACGGTTCCGGTTCCTAAAATTAGGAACCGTTACCAATGGTTCTGGTTCCGGTTCTAAGACCAGTAGAATCGTACCGGAACTGGAACCGTTGGGAGTAACGGTTCCTTGGAACCGAACCGAAACAGGAACCGTTTTATATTAAATATGTGTATATATATATATATATATATATATATATAATATAATAATTATATATAATATATATATACATTACATATAATAATTATATATGTATAATTATATAATTATTATATGTAATGTATATATATATTATATATAATTATTATATTATATATATATATACACATATTTAATATAAAACGGTTCTTGTTTCGGTTCGGTTCCTTATATAATTATTATATGTAATGTATATATATATATATATAATATAATATAATATAATAATTATATATATATATAGTGCCATTTTTAGATTGTAGGTCTCACATTTATTTAGTGAATATATATATATATATATATTTTGTATTTTCAAGCTTCATTGGAAAAAAAATAAAAAAATCCTAAGAAACCGCGGTTCGGAACCGGAACCGGAACAGAACCGAGAACCGCAGTTCGGTTCCTCACGGTTCCAACCCTTAACCATTCCGGTTCCGGTTCCGAAAATCAGGAACCGTTGGTAACGGTTCCTGTTCCACCAAGAATCATGGGGAACTGTATCGTGTGCACCCCTAGTGGCAACAACTCTTCTCGGTGTCTTTCTTTCAAACAATGAAATGGACATGTTCACTTATCAGAAAAAAAGAAATGAACATGTTCGTTTTTTAACCTAAAATAAAAAAGACTATTATATTTTGTTATTTTCGACCAACCTTAAGTTTTAGAATACTTAATAGCTCTGTTGAACAAATATTTTTCCAACCATATAAAGAAAAAAAAAAAAGTGCTTGTTAAGAATTCATCAAATAATATTTTCATCCTTTGTTGGAATGTTTGGATTGAAGTGAATCACATAAACAAAAGTGCTTGTTAAGAAAGTTTTGTAGTCAATTTGGGGAGGAAAGAGAAGCCTTTAGAATGACACTATTCTTCCTTCCTAGAAAGGAAAGGAATTGAAAAATAGTCCTCTCATTTTTTTACATTTATATCCTGCAAACAATCCCAAATTCCAATACTTTAGGCTGTATAACATGAGAGAAAATAAAAGAAAGAAAGTATAACATTAGTTATGAGAGAAGAGAAAAGATAGTCTTAGCACTTAATCATGTTTGGGAAAGAAAGGAAATGAAACTATTTTAAAGAATTTATCATTATACCCTTTCACATTTCAAAGACAAATATATAGGTAAGAAATGGTAAGATAAATGTAAAAACAGTGTTAAACATCATTTAAGTTAATGTAACAATTTGAAAACAAAAAAAGAAAGTTAAAGAGAATAAAAACATGCCCTTGGACTTGTATGATATTTTGATTTTCTCTTTTATAAAAGTAAGGGCAAAATTGGTATTAGAAATTTTTTATTGAAGTTTGTAGTCCTATCCTTTAATTTCCTCCCAATTTTATAAGGATAACAAAACCAACTAATCATGCCTAATTTGTATCCCTCCAAATCCCTTCATTTTCTCTCTCTTTCATTAAAAATTTATACCAAACACAATATACCATTTTCCTCCATTACCTTTCTCTTTTTTCATTCCATTTCTCTCCCACCAAACTGGGCCTTAACCCTTTATTTCTCGTCATTGTTGAATCAAACGAAGTACCTACCATCTCTTTCCTTCCTACTAGGAATAGTATGAAGGATAAGTGGGTCTTGCTTTGTCACATTTTATAGATCCAAATCAAGTTCAGATTAATTTGATTGTCTACAACGAACTCTAAAGTCTAAACCAGGTCAGTCCAATCCGGACAGAAGCCCATTAACAAACCTAACTTTGGGCCCAAATTTAATTTTGAAAGCACGCTGAGTTGGGTTTGGAATGGGCTTTTACCCCCTGGGTTTAGTCTGGAGAGCTTTGCCCAAGTCAACCCACCAAATTTCCGACCCTACCTAAACACCCTTTTTTTAAGTTTTTAAGATGTTTACTTGACATAGGTAGAACATAACTATCACCAACTTAATGTGTTTACACACAAATGAAAGGAAAAAAAAATGTGTTACACAAGTGTCTTAAATCTCATTAGCTTTCATATAGAACCAATGAATTAAGTAGCTTTCATACAGAGTCAATGAATTAAGAGTCTTAATTCATTGGATCTATATGAAAGCTAATGTTGTTGAGCATTGCTTATGTGTCATGTGAGATTTACGGGTGTTCTACTTGCATGTGGGAGTGATAAAATTCGTTAAATGTGATGTTGTACCGGAGAGGATTCCAAACTCGAGAGTCGAGACCTACCTATTTGATGAATTTATTTTAAAAACTTTATTGCACCCAAAATGGGGGCACATGGTAGATTGTCCTACTTAGCTCAATTCCCCTGTAGATGTTGCCTTGACATAGATAGGTTATAATTATCACCTACTTGATGTGTTACACCAAAGTGTCTTAGTACATTTACTCTACGTGTATGGTAGCTAATTAGGATTTCTTTGGATAATTTCAACGACAAATAGTATTCAATTCCATCGAAAAAGTATTGAATATTTTAGAAATATCATACCTCCAATCGTATTAAATATTTTAGGAATATCGTACCTCCAATCATCCCTGACCAATCACAACTCATCATTCCCCCCCTTGATATCGGCCCATTCAACCGACGGAATTATGGGGAAAAAAAATTATTATGTTAAAAATTTTATTGCACCCAATAGGTAACATTTTGAAGTGGTCCGTTTCTAGAGTGTATAATATGTTATTATGATTTTAAATATACTATATGATTATTTCACCTCTAGTGTAGTGATTTTGGATTAACTTATAAGGTGTATTTTCATTTAAACAAATACTACAATGTTTAAGTTCTTTGGAATGTATAATGTGGGATTAATGATAAACTACTCTCGAATCATTAATGAGTTTGCACAAAAAATATGTGTTATTAAACAATGAAATGTTTAGTTTATTTCTTGAATTGCTGTTGTTTCTTTAGTTTTAAATTTTTAATCCAGTTGTGCTCTTGTCTGAACAGAGATTATAAAATTGGTGATATTTGTCCAAACCAAAAGCAAAGATACAGTGCAAAAGCTGTATAACCTATTATAGTGGCAAAATATTCAAGCAAACCTCCCTTCATTGGTGTCTACATTTTTCAAGCTCTAATCAAGTTCAGCCAAATCAAAGTGATGGGTTTCTATTAATTCATAAAGAGAGCAAATGATATAATCAACCATATTTTTTCACCAGTCTAAAAATTATCTCACGCGAAAAACTAAGAGATCATTTTTTATGTAAATATAAATATGTGATATAGAAGGAGAACCGTGAAATTTGTTGTTCAAACTGAAATGAGCCAACAGGGACATGGGTGTTGTGAACCATAGTAGAATTTTCTATTACAATTTATTATAGTTCATAACACAAATCTTTATAATTGTTTTTTACCGGAAAAAAAAAAAAAAAACTAATCGGCTAATGAAAATCATTACACAATTCATTTTTCTAAGCTGTCTTTTCATTTTTTGTCAAAGAATCAAACTATGTGGCCTTGGTTTATAATTTAGATCTTAATTCAAAAATTGTTGTTCAACTTCTTAAAAGAAAACAATATTGGTTTAAGTACGAGGTCATTCCAATTTGAAAAATATTTCTAAAAGTTTTTGGTCTTTGGTTGCATATTTTAAAAGAAAAAATGTCATCCTCACACCAAAATGTTTGAATTGATGCAATTAATCCATAAAATATTGAATAGTTAGTTTGGTTGATGATACCGAACACCAAAAATTTTTAAAAATTAAAAAAAATAATTTACGTTGAAACAAACAAAAAACATGCCGAGTTAGGGTCTGGAGAGGCTTTTACCACTTGGGTTTAGTCCGAAGAGCCTCACCAAACACCACCCACGAAATTTTCAAGCCTATTAAATACCTTTTTTAAGATGTTGCTTGACATAGAATGATCATGGCTATCACCAACTTAATGAACAAAGTAAAAAAAAAAAAATTTGTGTCACACACAAGTGTCCTAATTCATTCTCATTATACTAAGCCAATGAAAGTTAATGAACACACAAAAGATAAAAAAAAAAAAAAGCGTTACACACAAGTACAAGTGTTATAATTCATTCCCTCTATGTGACATTATACTAAGCTAATGAAAGTTAATGAACACAAAGGAAAAAAAATGTGTTCAACACAAGTGTCTTAATCCATTCCCTCTATGAATTCTTCATTTGACGTATTCAAATTATGGGTTTTAATTTCACTTCTTAAAGAGAATTTAAATCTCCAAAATTTCACAAAAACTCTTCAAGAATACATCAAGTTGTGTCTGACAATTAAGAGGTTCAGCCATGGAAACTAAGTTCATGTGTTCATTCATACATACATACATATATATACTTAGTGTTGGTGCACGATGCAAGTAGAAACCTCTATTTATATCAATGAAACATAATAACAAAAAATTACTTTAAATAAAATGAAATGAAATTTAATACCTTCTTAAGTTTCTTTTTCCTTTATCTTTGGACTTATATTTGATCAAATTCTAGCGGGAGAAATAAATTTATTAGAGGATCAACACAGTTTAGTCTACAACTAAGAAAATTATGAACTTAATACCTTCTTAAGTTTCTTTTTCCTTTATCTTTGCATTGGATCAAATTCTAGTGGGAAGAATAAATTTCCTAAGAAGATCAGTCACCTTGTGCTTCTCGAAGAAAAAAAAAACAAAATGAAACAGACTTTGTAACAACGGACTTATCACAAGTTTAAGGAGAAAAATTCACAAATACACAAGTTAGCCAATTAAAAGTTGAAATTATTATTCATATTTTTCTAGCAAGATTTTTCTCTTCTAATAAGACTATTTAGCATTTCAATAGATATCTATGATAATTATACACCTAAGAGTGCTTACCCAATTGGCTTTTGAATTCATTTTTCTTAAAAAGGAGGGAGAGAGTTAAGTAAAACCTCTATAAATTAATACTCGATAAATTAATATCTTTTAAATAATAAATTACGTTAATTTCACTGGGATCAATGTACTAAATTAATTTCATTAAATTTATAAGATAATACATTTCAAAAAATTCCTTTATAGGTTTTCATAGATCCTACTGTAGACACATAAATTTTATGATGGTTTAATCACTGTCCAATTGGTCAATAAGTCAAACAATTTTGATCAATTTAAGTCTACGATTGTGGGTCCCAACAACAGACACGTGTCAAAATCGTGAAGGTTCAGGCCTTTAAAAAACATGTGTGATAATTCAAATTTAAATTTAATTTATTTACATATAAAAAGAGACAAAATCTCTTTTTATGGAAGTTGGCACAATTAATAGGGAGTTACCAAAATAAACCTCCACCCCTTTTGCCTATAAATATAAGGTCACTCTACACATTCAGAGAGGCAGACAGAAGGAGAGGAGGACAGACACAAAGAGTTCAAGAGAACACAAAAGCTCTGTCAAACCTCTGCCTCAACGAAGACTCGAAGTTCTGAAGACGAAGAACATCAAGCACGCCACACAAGTGCCGTTTTACTTCAAAGATCTTAAGTCCTCGAAGAATCTGAAGACGAAGAACATCAAGCACGCCACACAAGTGTCGTTCTACTTCAAAGACTTTAAATCCTCGAAGAATCTGAAGAAGAAGAACAACAAGCACGCCACACAAGTGCCGTTCTATTTCAAAGACCTTCAACCCGCGAAGAATCTGAAGACGAAGAACATCAAACACGCCACACAAGTGTCGTTCTTCTCCAAAGACCTTCAATCCACCGTTCGAGATCAAGCTCTATCGGCCCTCGATCGAAAATCCAGACAAGCCTTCCTCAATCCTGAAGTTTTGAAGAAAGCTCGTCACTACCGGTTCAAGAACAAGCTTTCGAAGCCCTTGTACCGAAAATCAAGGAGATTGAATCAGAGGAAGATTCTTTATTGTAAAAGAATCAACCACAGAGAATTGTACCCCTTTTTCTTAAATTAATAAAATTGACTGTTTGTTCCTCAATTTCGTTCCTAGGTTTTCGGACACGAAATTTGTGTGTACACCTACTTTGATAAGAAGTACCATGAACTATCCACAATTATAAAGAACAAGAAGATATGTAACTCTCCATAATTTAACTATTGTGAAGAGCCATTGAAGAGAGCATGACAACACAAACTTAATGTAACACAAAATTGCCTTAATTCATTTTTTCAACGTGATAAACTAGCTAATGAGATTTGATTTAGTCAACCTCAACTATTATTTGATTGTTTAGTCTCATCACTTGCACAAAATGTTGGCTTCACATCACATAGATAGATGATAACTATCACCGAGTTGATGTGTCACAAAATTGCTTTAATTCATTAAATCTACGTGACATGCTAGCTAATGGGATTTGCTTTGGACAATCTCAACTATTATTATTCATTGTTCGGTCTGACAGACTCGTGATGCTTCACATAAAATATTTTCACATGGTCCATTGCCCTATCTTGTACAAAATCACCAACTTGACGTGTCACACAAAAGTTTATTAATTCATTTAATTAAAAATGACAACGAAACGGATTTTGAACGAGGGACTCCTATTCCATCTCTGTTTTTTTTAGCAAAGTTTTTTCATTTTTATTTAAAATCGTTTATTAACAGGAGATGGGGTTGGAGTGTCACACAAAATTACATTAATTCATTTAATTAAGGATTGCAACGGAGTGAGTTTTGAACGAGGGACCCCAATTCCATCTCCGCCCCGTTTAGCAAAGTTTTTCCATTTTCATTCAAAACCGTTTATTAAGAGGAGATGGGGTTGGAAGTGTAATTTTGTAATTGTAATTGTATAGTGTTTAGACTCTTATGTGATAAGATTTGTGATAATTTACATATGCATTACCAATAATATTTGAACAAGTAAATGGTTATATATATAACTATATAAGAGTAATTTTGTATGTGTATAATATATATAAGAGAACTATGATAAATATATAGCTATAAAAAAAAAATTGTATGTGTATAAGGTTTATATGATAAATATATATATATAAACTAAGTTCATGTGTTCATACATATATATATATATATACATACTTATACTAGTGTAGGTGCACGTGTGATAACCTCTATTTATATCAATGAAAGATAATAATAAAAAATTACTTTAAATAAAATGAAATGAAATTTAATACCTTCTTAAGTTTCTGTTTCCTTTATCTTTGGACTTATATTGGATCAAATTGTAGCGGGAGAAATAAATTTATTAGAGGATCAACACAATTTAGTCTACAACTAAGAAAATTATGAACTTAATACCTTCTTAAGTTTCTTTTTCCTTTATCTTTACATTGGATCAAATTCTAGTGTAAAGAATAAATTTCCTTAGAAGATCGGTTACCTTGGGCTCCTCAAAGAAAAAAAAAACAAAATGAAACAGATTTTTGTAACAATGGACTTATCACAAGTTTAAGGAGAAAAATTCACAAATAAACAAGTTAGCCAATTAAAAGCTAAAATTATTATTCATATTTTTCTAGCAAGACTTTTCTCATCTAATAAGACTATTTAGCATTTCAATAGATATCTATGATAATTATACACCTAAGAGTGCTTTACCCAATTGGCTTTTGAATTCATCTTTCTTGAAAAGAAGGGAGAGAGTTAAGTAAAACATCTATAAATTAATACTCAATAAATTAATAATCTCTTTTAAATAATAAATTACGTTAATTTCACTTGGATCAATGTACTAAATTAATAATTTTATTAAATTTATAAGATAATACATTTCAGAAAATTCCCTTATAGGTTTCCATAGATCCTACTTATTACATAAATTAATAATTTGGTAAGAAGTACATATAGCACTGACTATGATGTTTTCTTGAAATATGAATTTAGTGTTGCTTGTTTATTTTTTCAGTCTTTTCTTGACAAGATAAATTTAACAAGGTTAATAATAATAATAAACTCCTTTTTTGAAAAAAAATGTATCTAAAATATCTTGTTATATTAATAACTTATTAATTTATTTGTTAATTAATATCTTGTTCAATTAATATAATTTATGTGGTCTCAACGCTATTAATTTATAGAGGTTTTATTGTATGTGTGTGTGTGTCATTATATATATATACATATATATATATATGTTAGTATTATCTTATAGAAGCAAATCATGGAAGGCAAAGCAATAACAGGGTTCTCAATCATGAATTTTGCAATACATTTTAGTTATTAACTAATGAAATATTTGGGAAGAAAAATGTAACATTATTTAAAATATTAGGGAAGTCATTAACGAATTAGTTTGCAACAATATTACATGATAAATTATCATTATATTTTAAATTTTCAATATAATCTAAATATACTTTAGTTTCTCCTATTAGAAAAAGTGTAGCTCAAACAATTCTAAACAATTTAGCAATCATACCTTTAGAATAAAGCTTTAAAAATATAGTTCTTCAATTCAATAACCAATCCAATTAACACTCCTGTGAAATCAAAGAATACTGAAAAAACATTTTTTCTTTTATTTTTTTCAAAACTCACCAAACAAATATTAAGTATTTGTTTCAAGTGATGGGTTTTCTTTGCTTACACAATTTCAAGAGAGAGATTAAGTTGATAAATGAAATTATAATGTTTATAAAATTTGAATAGAGTAGAATACTTACATAACACAATTTTAATTTTGTAACTTATATATATAGGGTTAAATTCATAAAACCCCTCTCTATTGTCAAAAATGTCAAAAATTCTCATAAAACCCCCTATACTAAAAAAATCAATCAATTTGTCCCCTCCCGTTAGTTTTCCGTTGAAATTAACAGAGAAATTGCATGTGCATCTCACGTGAGTTGTTAAGTGGTGTGTAAATGACTAAATTACCCTTGACGCATCTATTAAATTAAAAGGACTAAAATACCCTCATAATAAAGGAGATTTTATGAGAATTTTTAATATTAGAGGGGGGGGGGGTTTATGATTTTAACCCAATCAAGAGAACCCCCATCTACTTTCTAATTTTCTCAAATTGCCCCATCGTAAAGGGTACATCCATCATTTACAAATAATTTTTTTTATGAATTTTTTTTTATTAAATAAAGGAATGATATTTTGGTAATTTCGTTATCAAATTGACAAAGCCGTTTAATTTTGTCCTTATATGAGAGAAATTAATAGTAGATGAGGGTTTTTGAAAATTCAGGGGTTTATGATAATTTTTGATAATAGAGGGGGGTTTTATGAATTTAAACCATATATATTATTGGAACTCATAAAATAAAATTCATCTAACAAAAAAACAAATATAACAAATATACATAATCAAATGTTAGAATAATCTACAAAACTTTATTGATTGAAAAGAAGAAGAAGATGCAAGTAAGAAAAAAATGAGTAGGCAGAGTCTTAAAACAATGTTTCACACTGAATCTATTGTAATATTTATCTAAATTTGTCTCCCAATTTGTTTACACCACCCAATTGTTTACGTCTCCAAAGAGTCTTAAAACAATCTTTCACATTAAATCTATTGTAATATTTATCTAAATATGTTTCTCAATTTGTTTACACCACCCAATTGTTTACGTATGTGAATTCTATTATCCTTAGGATTCTAGCTACTCCCAATTGTTTATTTTTGTGTCTCTATTTTAATAAAAAATAGTTTTTATATCACTAAATGATTTGAAATACCTTGTACTTTTAATATATATATATATATATATATATATATATATACACTCACACACACTAGTATATATTCACTATCACGTAACCGTGACCGATAGATATAATGATTTTAGATTGTAAATAACATATGATATTTTAGACCACGTGATTTATTTTTTAATCACTTTAATCGTTAGATTGGACTTTTTATCTATATTATAATATTATATAGATATATACATATTAAGATAATGAAAGTTGCATTGGAGAAATGTCAAACGAAAACTATTGTTCCTCATCACAAGTTGTGTTTCACGTGGTCCATCGTCCTATGTGAGACACATATTGTCTTAATTCATTTAAATGTATCTAAGAAGCGAAATTTGCTTTGGACAATTTCAACTATTATTGAGAGACACATATTGTCTTAATTCATTTAAATGTATCTAAGAAGCGAAATTTGCTTTGGACAATTTCAACTATTATTGATTGGTCAGTCTCATCAGTTGTACAGTTTCACGTAAAATATTTTGACATGGTTCATCATCCTATCATGTACAAAATGTTGTCTTGATCATATATAACTATCACCAACTTGATAGTGTGACACCAAATTGTCTTAATTTATTTTGTCTACGTGACAAACTAGCTAAGGTCATTCGGTGCAGGACTCTCTAGGCATCGGATGTAGAGGTCATTTGAGTTCCGTCCAGGACTTGCTAAAATGCACCTCCCATCAATTTTTTATTTGTAGGCTAGTTGCATGTGGACTCTAGCTGCGAGCCTGCACAAAAAAAAAAGTTTGTTTATTCTCTCTTCTGTCTTTTTTTCAACACACTCTCTCTCTCTCTCTCTCTCTCTCTCTCTCTGATTTGGAATAAAAATAATGTTATACCACCCATGTTCTTGTTAAATAATAAATAAATAAATAAATATATAAATTTTATTTGAGTTAATAACATGATATATAATTATTCAATTTATTACAAATAATTAAAAAAATAAGTTTTCATCTAACTTGGTATGTGACACAAAATTGTCTTAATTCATTTAATCTACTTAACAAATTAGCTAAGACGATCCGGTATATGACTTTTTACACCGAATGTAAATGTCTTTTTGAGTTCCGTATAGGGGTCGTCCAAATGCAAGCCCTATCAATTTTCTATGGGTAAATTACACTGACCTCCCCTGAGCTTTGCCCTAATTACAGCCAGCATTAAACTAAAAAAATTTGTTACAATGACCTCCCCTCTAATAGAAATTGACTAACAGAGGTTAATTTTTGGGTGAAATGTCTATTATACCCTTATTAATATTATATTAATATATTTTATTAATATCACAACACTTGGATGCTAAATCTGACAAATCGAAGCTGAATTCTAAAAAACAGACTTCACAGTTGCGTCCGGAATGGTCCATTTAGCTAGGAACCAGTTTGAGTTGGTAAAAAATGACCAAAATTGACTTCCCGGAAGTTCGCCGGAAAAATGAAGGTTACCGAAAATTCGTCGGAGAAGATGACCGGAACAGTGCATCTCGTCGGAAATTCGCCGGAGAAGATGACCGGAACAGAGCAACTCGCCGGAAATCCCCCGGAGAAGATGACCGGAACAGTGCATCTCGCCGGAAAAGATGACCGGAACCGTGCAGCTCGTCGGAGAAGATGACCGGAACCCGTGAAAGTCGCCGAAAATTCGTCGGAGAAGATGACCGGAATAGTGCATATATATGTATATATATTATAATCTGAAATATATATATGTGCATATATATATATATAAGTTGATGGGCATTTTGGTCTTTTCAACTAAAATTTTTGACCAAATTAACGGAATTTTGGACAGATGGGGTCTGTGTCATAACGGAGCAAACCTCAAGGGAGGTCATTGTAACAAAATTCAATAGTTTGATGCTGGGTGTAATTAGATCAAACCTCAGGGGAGGTCAGAGTAATTTACCCATTTTCTATTTGCTGACTTGCTGCTGGAAAAACTTTAATGACAAGCCAGCACTTTTTAAAAAATGTGTATTTATTTCTTTCTCTTCTCTCTCCTCTCTTTTTTTTCTCCACACTCTCTCTTTTTCTCTCTCTCTATACCATTTGAAATAAAAATAATGTTATACCATCCATGTTATTGTTAAAATAATAAATAAATAAAATTTATTTGAATTATTATGACATATAATTATTCTATTTATTACAAATAATTATAAAAAATAAGTTTTCAAAATTTACAAATTAAAAATTAAAAATATATAGAGAGAGAGTCACGTATCAAATACCATGAACTATCCACAATTATAAAGAGCAAAAAGATATGTAACTCTCCACAATTTAACTATTGTGAGAGCCATTGAAGAGAGCATGACAACACTAACTTAATGTATCACAAAATTGCCTTAATTCATTTTTTCAACGCGATAAACTAGCTAATGAGATTTGATTTGTGGACAACCTCAACTATTATTTGATTGAGCAATGCTACACGTCATGAAAATATTTCATGAATTTTTATCTTGAATGATGTGACAATTAAATGATGAATTAGTATTAATGAAATTTTTTCGAAATTCTAATATTATTATCCCTTGTCACATCATTTATGATAAAAATTCATAAAATATTTAGCCTAATCACTTGTACAAAATGTTGGCTTCACGTCACATAGATTGTAGATAGACGATAACTATCACCAAGTTGATGTGTCATACAAAATTGCTTTAATTCATTAAATCTACGTGACATGCTAGCTAATGAGATTTGCTTTGGACAATCTCATCTATTATTATTCATTGTTCCATCTGACAGACTAGGGATGCTTCACATAAAATATTTTCACATGGTCCATTGCCCTATCTTGTACAAAATGTTTCTTCACACACACAGATAGATCATAACTATCACCAACTTGACGTGTCACACAAAATTACATTAATTTATTTGATTAAGAATGGAAACGAGACGGATTTTGATCGATAGACTCTAATTCTATCTCTGTTTCTGTTTAACAAATTTTTTTTTTTTTATTCAAAATCGTTTCTTAACGGGAGATGGGGTTGGAATGTCACACAAAATTACATTAATTTATTTAATTAGGGATGACAACGGAACGAGTTTTGAACGAGAGTTCCCAATTCTATCTCCGCCTCTGTTTAGCAAAGTTTTTTCATTTTCAATCAAAATCGTTTATTAACGGGAGATGGGGTTGGAAGTGTAATTTTGTAATTGTATAGTGTTTAAAGTCTTATGTAGTAAGATTTTTAGTAATTTACATATGCATTATTAATAATATTTGAGTAATTTTGAATCTGTATAATATATATAAGAGTACTATAATAAATATATAGTTTTATAAAAGAAACTTTGTATATGTATAGGGATAATATGATATATATATATACTAGTGTATGCCCGTGCCTACGGCACTATCGCGCACTCGCCACCGTGATCGTTAGATGAAGTGATTGTGAGCCGTTGATAGCTTCTGACATTTACCTTCCTTAAATGTAATATAGATATAGATATAATATATATATATATATATATATAAACGAAATGGGAGCAGAGTGTCTATCTTCGTTCTGACTGCGCAACAGCGTGAAATGTCCTCTCACCTCTGACAATCATTCAAATATTATTTAGACTTTTTTTAAATCATCATGACAAGACCTGCCAGAGACAGATCATTTCGCCATTCTTACCTTTAATTTACGTGGCAAGCTACCTAATGAGATTTGCTTTGCACAATTTCATATGTTAAATTTTTTTTAAAGGTAACAATTTCAACTATCATATATTGTTCTGATGCTCCTTCAGTAAATTTTATTGTAAGATGTGGCATGGTAACATTTTAACGTGTTCCATAATTTTTTGTCAAGTCAACAACTAACGTTGACTGGAAACCATATAAAAGGAATATCCACTACTGCCTTATCACAACTACTTTTATCACCCGACGCAGAGGAGCTACACACAGATACACACATAGTGTGTGAAATGGATCAATTGAAGCCCAGTGCTGCAAACTCAAGTCCCCTCACTCCTCTGGGTTTCTTAGAGAGAGCCGCTACAGTGTACCGTGACTGCACATCAGTCGTGTACAACGACACCACCTACACGTGGTCAGACACCCACCGTCGATGCCTCCGAGTTGCTTCATCAATCTCATCACTCGGCATCAGGAGGGGCCACGTGGTCTCGGTGGTGGCTCCCAACGTCCCCGCCATGTACGAGCTCCACTTCGCCGTGCCGATGGCCGGAGCGATTCTCAACACCATCAACACCCGCCTCGACGCCCGCACTGTCTCCGTGCTCCTCCGCCACAGCGAATCAAAGCTCATCTTTGTCGATTACCTCTCAACCTCTCTAGTCCTTGAAGCGCTCTCTCTCTTCCCCCCAAATATCCACCGTCCAACTCTCGTCCTCATCACCGACGATGAAACTCCTTCACAACCCACCGTTTTTCATACTACGTACGAGAGTTTGGTTGATAGAGGTGATCCTGAGTTCAAGTGGGTCAGACCCAATAGCGATTGGGACCCAATTGCAATGAATTACACATCGGGAACCACCTCGTCTCCAAAAGGGGCGGTTCACAGCCACCGTGGGATTTTCATTGTCACCCTTGATTCTCTGATCGACTGGTCTGTACCCAAACAAGCGGTGTACTTGTGGACCCTACCTATGTTCCACGCCAACGGGTGGAGCTTCCCGTGGGGAATCGCCGCCGTGGGCGGCACAAACATCTGCCTCCGCAAATTCGACGCGCCGATCATCTACGACGCGTTTCGGCGGTATGGCGTGACCCACATGTGCGGCGCTCCCGTTGTACTGAACATGTTATCGAACTCCCCAGACGGCGAGCCACTGAAAAACCCGGTCCATATCCTGACCGCCGGAGCGCCGCCTCCCGCGGCGGTGCTATTTCGGACCGAGTCATTGGGTTTTGTAGTGAGTCACGGATACGGGTTGACGGAAACGGCCGGACTGGTGGTGTCGTGTGCGTGGAAGCCGCAGTGGAATCGGCTTCCGGCAACGGAGAGGGCGAGATTGAAGGCGAGACAGGGGGTGAGGACTATCGGGATGACCGAGTTAGGCGTGATCGACCCCGAGTCAGGAGAGAGTGTGACTCGGGACGGGTCAACAGTGGGTGAGATTGTATTACGTGGCGGGTGTATAATGCTGGGTTATCTCAAAGACCCAGAAGGGACCTCCAAATCGATGAGAGAGAATGGTTGGTTCTATACAGGAGACGTCGGAGTGATGCACCCAGATGGGTATATAGAAATCAAAGACCGATCGAAGGACGTAATCATCAGCGGCGGTGAGAATTTGAGCAGCGTGGAGGTGGAATCGGTTCTGTATATGCACCCGGCGGTGAATGAAGCGGCGGTGGTGGCACAGCCGGACGAGTTCTGGGGTGAAACGCCCTGTGCTTTCATAAGTCTGAAGACGGAGGCGAAGAAGCCGACGGAGAAGGAGTTGATGGAGTTTTGCAGGGCGAGATTGCCGCACTACATGGTGCCGAAGACGGTGGTGTTTAAGGAGGACCTTCCGAAGACGTCGACGGGGAAGATTCAGAAGTTCGTGTTGAGAGACATCGCCAAGGGAATGGGATCGTCGAAGAAGAGTCGCATGTAGGAAACTGGAGCTGAGTTGACTCGTCCAGGTTGAGTTGACGTACGCGTACGACATTGCGTCGTCATCTTATATTTTGTTCGGACGTTAAATGTCTTATTCGCTGATTATTGTTTCTCTGTGTCAAAATTTTCTCCATAATGATATAATATTATTTAATATCACTCATTTTAGTAACATGAATTGCTAATAATTAACGTAATGTGAATTTGATTTATCTGATTTTATTGTAGTGTAGAGTCAATGAACATCTCACCTTGTCTTAGTCTATTGATATCTTCTTATAAAAATAAATAAAAAAAGTCAGAGACATTAAATAATTCAAGTTGATAAAGTAACCAAATAACTAATTGAAAAAATTAACAATAAAAATATAACTATGTCATATTAGGGAGAGATTTATATCATTATAAAAATAAGTAAAATTCATTAAATCACAATAATTAGTTTGTAGAGTACAAGCAATTTCAATAAAATCAAATAACCATTGATGCCAACAACTCCATGTACCGTAAATTAATGGACTTGTTCGTAAATATTTCGGACTGACTTCGTTTAAAATTAGACTCAAACTTATTTTTAGGCAAACGAGCAAACTCGAATTTATTTATTGACTCAATTAATAAATAAGTTGATTCTAATCAAAATTAGGTTCAGTCGATAAACATAAGTTCATGTAATTCTCTTAAAGAAATTAGAAGAATCCCAACCGTACAAGCACACAAACAAGTCAACTGATGTACGTGAACACATTAAGCTGAATTTATATTATGCCAGATCAGCATAACCTTATCGACAATTCAGATTTGGATCCGATCTTCTTCAGTTGAAGACTTTGCTCAATTACAGCGCGTACTTTCCAACAAATAAAGACCACTAAACTATTCTTATGATATGATTTTTTTGATACAATCCAAACAAACAAACAGTGATAGGTATAATAGTAAAAGTAAAAAAACTTATTTTTCACTTTTAAAATAATTTTTCCTCCTTTGTTCTATATATATATTATTTTTTTGTTATTTCTCTCAACAAGTTTGGATGAACTTTCTTTCATTTTCTTATATATAAGGATTCATATTGTACATGTTCCATGCAGTAGTGCTTCATCTTTTGTACACACATACAATTATTTCACTGGTAATCAGTCCCTTGACCCACCAAATGCAATTCCAAAGAGACATTGTCACATGGCAAAAGTGAATGGATTACTTTTTCTGTGCTCTGCATTTTGATTCCTTCGAGGGTTCAGATCTTTTCCCTATCGTACTTGCCAAACATCGAAAAATACAGTTCTCAACTAATTGACAAGAAAAATTAGTGCGAAACTAGGCAGTGGAAATAGAATTTATAATTTTGGATAAATTACATTTACTTTTTTTGAAATTTTTTCCATATATACGGACCCCCTTTTTTTTTTTTTTTTTTGGGTCAAATTACACTGACGGAGCTGCCGAATGGACGCCCTTGACGGTGTCACTTTCTTTTATCATTAATAATCATTAACGAAAGAAAATTCGGTGTTACAAAAATACAAAATTTGAAGAAATTCAATAAAATTTGACGAACAAGATGAAAGATTAGTATATATTAATAAAACTTCGAAGAACGTCAGTGTAATTTATTCTCTCTTTCTATATATATATATAATATTGAAAATGAGTGTTTATAATTAAAGAAATTATATTCACACTTCAATTAAATTTTTTCAAAAATGAAATGACACTATCGTCCTTCAGAAACTATGACACTTCACTTTCAAGGAATAATTTTATTTTTTTAATTAAAAACTTTAGTAGAGTTCCAATATCATATTCCTATAATTATTGATGTAATATTTTACAAGCTTATTAGTAGCTGCTATCCTAGCATAACTTTGAATAAACATTTTTTCATAGAAAAATACTTAAAAACAGTAGATACACCAAACACCAATTTCATTTCCATTATCAAAGTATGTTACAATCCACCTATATATATATATCTATATATATATATATATATATATATCAGTAGCTGCTATCCTAGCATAACTTTGAATAAACATTTTTTCATAGAAAGATACTTTAAAACAGTAGATACACCAAGACACATATATTTCTTAATTTGTCTAATCTTATTTAACTATTATAAGCAAAATTGCTTACTAACTCGCAAGCTAATTAAGCAAAATACATACCATAAAAAAGAATAAAAAAAAAAAAAGGAGATTTAGAAGAACTTAGCAAGTATGCATATAGTATTATTATCGCCAGCTCGATGTATAATTGTATATATATTGCAAGTGTTACCAAAAAAACTTATCAAATACAATAGTGTCATTAAAAAAAACAGTGAGACATCAAAGCCATGTGACATCACGATAGAGGAAAACTCAAGCCAATCAAATACGTCATCGTGTTAATCAACAATCCTATAATTGTTTCTTCCTTAAGTCAATATTTTTTAAGAGGCACAACACATAATTACAATCGATATTCTTTGAAATTATTAATATTATGTTGATGGGGACTCCAAATTATTATAATTTTCCAATTTAATCTTATCTATTATTTTATTTTATTTTATTTGGTAAATGAATTTTTTTAAAGAATGCAAAACTATACAAGAAGAGGGCCCACAGGACCCAAAAGTAAGAAAAGGATAGGCCTGAGCCCACAAGTCGCAAGGCCCAAATAGACAAAAGGCAAAACAATTGGTTCTCTAAAAATTATCTATTATTTTTTTGAGTACGGACAACAACAAAATTGACTAGTCTCCAAAAAATATAAAAAAATTAATTAGACCCATTTTTTAATGGGTTAACCGAAATGACCCATCTAGAATCCCCTCTCTCTCTCTCTCTCTCAAAGGCAAAACCTAATAGCCACAGCACCCCCACTCGAAATCTTTGATTATCTGTTATTGTTACAAATATATATATATATATATAATATAAAGTACATATATACATATGCAGGGCGTAACCAAGAATTTGTACAAGTGGATATGAACACAAAAGTTCAGATTATAATTTATTTTTTATAAACCCAAGTGGGTACATCTATCGAAATTTAATACGTCATCCGAATTCTAAATCTCCAAAAAATTGTATTTACTATATGTAAAAAAAAAATTATAGAATTAAGTGGGTACATTAATACCCACCGGTGCCCATGTAGCTACGTCCCTTACAAGTATTCTTTGATCAGTTTGTGTTAAAATTTCACATATGGAAATCAAAAGATGGATCTGAAATTATTCAAAAAGAGATTGAATGAACTATACTCATGTTGGAGGGAACACAATGAAGACCTATGGGGAAAGTCAGACCTTCTTGTGATCTCCACACCACCTCCTAACCCACCACCAAATCTGTGCAACCCCATTTCCTCCTTCTTCTACTTCTGGCTGATGGGTCATGATCTTCCTGACACAACCGCCATTTTTATGCAGAAAGAGATATACTTTATCTGCCCAAAGAATAAGATTTCTGTACTAGAAACCCTAGCTGGTCCTGACATGGATGTACATGTTCATCTTTCAGTCTTTGGGAATGAGAAAGCAGATGTTGGGTTGGTGTTAATGGCTGATATTATTCGTTGAATGAGCCCTCCTGTCATAGGGTATATACCTGGAGAGTATCCGAAAATATTGAAGCCTTCACGGAGTTGCAACAAAGAGTGTCAGTTGTGCCTGTAAACAATGGGTTTTCGAGACTCTGAAAATTATCACCCAAAGAAATGAAACTATTGTTGGAAAAAGGAAAAAGATAATGCATTGACGAGGACTAAAGTTTCTTAGGACGTTGAAGAACTAGAAGACAACTCCAGCGAGTATATATTACTTAATCATGAAGAAGATGAGTGGGTGTTGGTTGATTAGGTATATGGTGCACAAGGTATTTGTAAATCCAGAAAGGGTTCTTCTCATAATTTCAGTTTATGCATATCTTTTCTTCATTAGGTACATGATTACATTGAATATATATATGAGGTGGATTGCTTTGTATCAAGCTTGGGAAACAGTTTTCTTGAAAACTCAATAAAAAAAAGGACATGTTTTCATAGGAATTTTCAAAAAATAGTTTTTAAAAATTGTCAATCAAGCAGATTTTCCATGCCCTAAATTTTTATTAAGTTTTAGCTCACATTTTCATATGTATGTCAATCTTTTCCAAAGGAGCTGCAACTGGACGGGCCAACTGAGTCCAATCCGAATTTTCTTTCGGCAATCACTTCTACAATTAGAAGTTTAGGGCTGGTCTTAAAGTTAAACTCAAACTTAATTTGAGTTGGACTTAGATTGAACTCAAATCTAAATTCAACATTATTTTTAATATATTAATCATTTTACATGTATTATAAATTTATAACTCTATGAGGTGGGAAAAACAAGGAAGACCTATGGGGAAACTCAGACGTTCTTGTGATCTACACACCACCTTCTAACCCACCACCAAATCTGTGCCACCCCATTTCCTCCTCCTTCTACTTCTGGTTGATGGGTCATGATCTTCCTGACATAATTGACCGCCATTTTTATGCAGAAAGAGATATACTTTATCTGCAAGAAGAAGCAGTACATGCTCAAGTTGCAGTCTTTGGGAAGGATAATGGCGATGTTGGGTCGGCATTAATGCATTATATTGTTCGCCGGATGTGCTTTCTTGCCGTAGGGTATATACCCGGGGAGTATCCGAAAATATTGAAGCTTTACCTTTTCGTAAAAAAAAGAAAATATTGGAGCTTTTATGGAGTTACAACAAGATGATGAAGCACATGGAGTATCAGTTTGTGCCTGTAAACAATGGGTTTTCGAGACTTTTAAAATTATTCAATCAATTCGATAAATTGCCACCCAAAGCTGAAGAATTAGAAGGAAACGAGTATTATTTTGAATGACCTCATTTGCAGAATGTTAATGTGCCACTTTTATGATCGTGAGTTGTGTACCACAATATGGCAGTGTCAGCATTTTCCCCTTACACGATTTGTGACTCAGGCCGGCCGGAGCCTTAGGTAACTTGGCAACCCCAAAATTTTTAATTTCCTTATATTTAGACCTCAACCAATTAAAATAGGCTTCTATAATTTAATTTATCTTATTTTAGGGAAATACTAAACGTCATGAAATTTTATCATGAATTGCCTTCATGAATGATGTGGCAAGTGATAATACCATTGACATTCCATGTATGGGGGGAATCCCACCAATACTAACTCACCATTTAATTGTCACATCATTCAAGATAAAAATTCATGAAATATTTTCATGACGTGTAGCATTGCTCCTTATTTTATTATTATCTCTTAAGTTTTCCTTTCTCTCATCCTTCTTACACATTTTTTTTCTCCACTCCTCCTTTCAACCAACAGGGGTGTATTAAGATTAGTACAGTCTCTCCATGAATCTCTCTCTCTCACTATCTCACTTCATATTCTATATATATTATATATTTTATTCTCTTACATATTTTGTTATTTTTAGACTCTTCTATATTTGTTTCCTTACCAACAAGAAAATACTGATTTTCTATTTGGGTTCAATAACTTGATGGAGAGCTCATAACACTTATATCCCTTTTGTTCAAGTCCATACCCAAGAAAACAACAGAACTGAGCACGAGGTTGTAATTTTGTTCCTCGTGAGGATGAAGAAGAACAAAACAAGCACACCAAAAAGATCTAAGATTACTATAATCAGGAACCTGCCCATAGAGATACTCATATGGTATTTTATTTTGTAAAAGTGGTGTGAGTACACGATTCATGGTATAGACAGCAATGAGAGATACTTCACCCCAAAAAGATGATGACACGAAAGAAGAAATGACAAGTGATCGAGCCAAATCTAAAATATGTTGAAGGTTTCGTTCAGCTCGACCATTTTGTAGTGACGTACTAGGACAAGAAAAGTAAAAAATAGTGTCATTGCATGTATTTCGTAGCATAATCAGAATGAAAAGTTTTGATATTTGTGAAACATTGAGTTGAAACCATTTTGGTGAAATCACGAAAGATGTTGAGTAATTCAGAACGATTTTTCATTAAAAATATCCAAATGAAACGTGAAAAATCATCCATAAATATAACAAAATATCGTGCCCCACCCATGGTGGCTACAAGAGAAAGCTCCCAAACATCAGAATGAACAAGATTAAAAGGAGAAGAAGCAAATGACTCACTTTTATTAAATGGTAAAGCAGATTGTTTATCTAATTGACAATAAATACAATCAAAAGACTCTGGTTTAACTGATCTAACAAACCCTTAGATACTAGACTTTTGACTTGAAATACCAATGCATGACCTAAACGAGAATGTCATAACTCAAGAGTAGGTATAATACTTCGTGTAGATACAGTTGTGATAGATGAAGTATGAAGATGTAAGGAAGAAAGCTTAAATAGTCGCCCTCTCTTGCGGCCTGTCCCAATGATTTGACCTCTTTGAGGATTCTGTACAACACAACCACTAGAGGAAAATGTTATATTCAAACCTAACTCAGTCAATTGACCAATAGAAAAAAGGATTAAGAGAAATATTGGGAACAAGATAAATATTGAAAACAGATAGATTTGAGTGAAAGACAGTGCCTATGTGACTAATGGCCATAGTGAAGTCATTAGATGTATGAATAATAGGTGCATGAGATGTAGGAGTCTGAGTAGTGAGCAAAATATAGTCTGGTTTCATATGATTGCAGCAAGCAGAGTAAAAAAATCATAAATTAACTATACCTAGTGTGGTTGAGAAAGCAGAGTTAGATGAGTTTGAACTTGATTGCTTGGATAAAAATTAGTTGAGAATTGTCTTTAGATCAGCAGTAGAAAATGTAGATGGGGACTCATCAAATGGAGTAGTAACTGGTGCAGAAGGAGAAGAATGAGATAACATTGTCTTCGTGGTAGCTATAGCTACAGTATTGCGAGGTCTAGTAAGTTTGAAGCACTTATCAATTGTATATGCTGATTTGTGACAATATCTACAAGAACGTTCACTAGGTCTGGGTTGAAATGACTATGCTCGCTATTTCTTACCACCATTGTGATGAAAAGAAGAATAATGTCTGTTGAATAAAAGCTAGACTAAAAAGACTGTGACTGTGAAGACTGTGGGTGCTCAGACTGAGAAAGAGCAGATGGTGTAACCAAGACATGGAGATGAGTCTAAATCGTAGAACAAAGGGTCTGCAAACCTGTCTCCTCTCGAACAAACTCATTAAGAGCTTCATCCAGTGATGGGAGAGCTGAGCAATCAAGAAGCTGACCACGGACAAACTCATAATCATCATAAAGATTCATCAAAATTTGATAAAGGCGCATCCGATCACGATACTCATAAAATTTCTTGCTCTCTGAGGTAACTATCCATAATAATTCTGATAAAGCTTGTTGATCCCAAAGACACTTTATGCGAGCAAAAAACTCATTAATCCTCTAACCAGACTCTTGTTTAAGATGGCAAAGTTAGATCATTAACTGATACTGACGAGCACCATTAGAGCTAGAATATTGAAAAACAAGCATGTCTTAAACCTCTTTGACAGTTTCATAGCTCTCAAATTCCATACTAATGGAAGAATTGGATGTGTTGCGGAACCATGTGATAATATTGTGATTATTTCTATCCCAGTTCTTAACACGAGAAGCAAATGTTTCATCTTTCTCACTAGTATCCTTAATAGGTGATTTTCAATCCCCTGTGATGTAAGACCATAACTTGCGTCCTTTAAGAAAGATATGCATAGATTGACTCCAAAAGATATAGTTGTCTCCATCAAGTGTACTAGAAATTAGATGAGAAATCTCATTTTCAGCCATTTAGAAATTTCAAATGGCAAAACAGACTGAAAAATTAGAATTAGCGCAAAATTTCAAGCAAGGTAGGCCCAGGAAAAAAAATGAGGTGCTAATGCTGACGTGGCAGGAAAAGATGATGGCGTGGCAAATGACATGGCATAAAAAAGATGATGTGGTTGATGATGTGTTTTGGTGATGAAATGGCAGCCAAGGTGGCAGATGATGTGGCACTTAAAGATGAGTCAATGATGACTTAGGCACGTGAGGGCGTGTGGTAGTGCGTGAGGGCGCATGACGGCGCAAGAAAAAACCCAGAAGATTCAGGCGGCACGTGAAGGCTACGTTCGAGCTAATTTTGGCGGCAACTTGATCGTCTCATTGAGGACTTCGTTCTGATATGTTCAGATGATCAAAAGGAGTTCCAGAAAATAGATTTTCGGCACCAAATAGAAAATAATTCTCATTGAATGATGAGAACAATTAAACGAAAGATGCATATCAATGGTGAAGACTTAGATTTTTTATATTTGTAACTCTATAATTATATCGGATTACCAACATAGAGGACATTATTGAATTTGAAAGGAAAAACATGGAAGCTCTCTATTTTTTTCTCTAAAATTGGGTGAAAGGATGACATGAAACTATATCAAGTTATTTAACTAATTGGGATAGCTTTTAAATATATGCAAATTTCTCTGTCTTAGTGATTATAATTTCAATTCAGGGAAATTGACACTCTTTGTGATTTTACTTTCTAATTTCTTTTCCTTACTGTTTTGAACTTAGCTTGATTGTTGGTATTTTGAATGGTTTAATCATAAATATGAATTAGACAAAAAAAAAAATTTGACTTGAAAGGTTGGACGCTACTCATGAAAATTCAATGCACAAAGAGAAATAAACTACAACTATATTTTTCTTAAAAATTCAATGCATTCCTAAAGTTGATGTTCTAAACTTTTCTTGTATCATTACTTTTTAGTACAATATAATGCCTCTTATCCATAAGAAGTTGAAAATTAAATTGATTTTAATTAGATGTATTATATATAATATAAAGTTACTATGTAGACTTAAAAGTACAAGTTCAGTCTCTCTATCTTATAGTTTTATTTTTTCAACAAGTTTTAGAGTTTATTTTTTTAGTTGCAATATTCTTGAAAAAATATACAGGAAAAAGTTGTAGGATTTAGTTTCAAATCTGTATTTGTTGAGTATTTTTTTCTAGTAAATCGTGTATGTTGAGTATTACTACTGTGTTGTTACTAATTTTTTATTTAATCATCAGATCAATTTAGTTCCATTTTTTTAAGCAAGCTTGATTGTGAATAGTTCAATGTTGGCTTCACGTAACATTTTTTTCATACTTAGTGATTCACAAAGTTTTGGTCTTGGGTGATTGGTCTAAATTTAAGTGTATTTTCTTTCTTTTTCTTTTGAACTGATTTTGTTGATATGATATATCAACTAAAATTTTCTCATTTAATTAGTGTCATGTCATCACGTTTAGTCGGGAATCTTATGTTTTAAATAAATAAACTGGTCAAAATTGAATTTGTTGTTACCATTGCTACATGGTTGCATATTAATAATGAATTTTTTTTAGAAATTTGATCATTTATTTTTTTATGTACATTAGGTAGTTATTGATGCAGGAAATGAACCACCTCTGTATGTTTTGATAGTCAGATTGTTAAGCTTTCGCGGGAAGATGTCAAGTGGAACACCCTTTGAGCTAAAAGGTCTCTGGACTATACTTTTCAGATTATAAGTTTTTTATGTTTCTTCAAATAAAGCAACTGTGGGCTCACTTTGTGTATGAAAATTTTAACCATGTATATAATTATGTGTTTATTATGTCAATCATTAAATATATACCTAAAACAAACTAATAAAAATAAAAGAAGACATATTATGTTTGTCATCTTAGATTTTAGAATTTTATATAAAAAAATTTAATACCAAAATTTTTTTTTTTTTTAGGTAAATTACATGAAACCAAGTTGGTCCTCTAAAATTATCAATATAACATTTTAGTACTAGCTATTGGAGGGTTCATCTGGTAACATAAGATAGAATCGTAGATTGTTACGTTACGTCATATAACCCTAATCCTAATAACTCTTCAACACATAGAAAGATCGAGCAACCTATACCTTTGTCCCTTACCGGTGTTCTTTGGTCGGTTTGTGTTAAAATTTCAGATCTGAAAAACCCAAAATCAGATAGAAATCAAAAGATGGATCTAAATTTATTCAAAAAGAGATTGAATGAGCTATACTCGTGTTGGAGGAAACACAAGGAAGACCTATGGGGAAACTCAGACGTTCTTGTGATCTCCAAACCACCTTCTAACCCGCCACCAAATCTGTGCAACCCCATTTCCTCCTTCTTCTTCTTCTGGTTGATGGGTCATGATGATCTTCCTGACACAACCGCCATTTTTACGCAGAAAGAGATATACTTTATCTGTCAAAAGAACAAGGTTTCTGTACTAGAAACCCTAGCTGGTCCTGCCATGGAAGCAGTGCATGCTCATGTTTCTGTCTTTGGGAAGGATAGAGGTGATGATGATGGGTTGGTGTTAATGGATGATATTATTTGCCGGATGACCCCTCTTGCCGTCATAGGGTATATACCCGGAGAGTTTCCGAAAATGCAGCTTTTATTGAGTTGGAAGCACATGGAGTATCAGTTTGTGCCCGTAAAAAATGGGCTTTCAAGACTGTCGAAATTATTCAATATTCATGGAAATAAAAAAGTGAAGAATTTAGGGAATGTAAAGAGGAGGGACTTCTTGAGATCGCGTGAAGGGAACAACTCTAGGTTTGATTCTAGATTTCATGGTAATAATGGTAGAGAGAGTCAAATGCAATGTGTATCTGATACGTTCAAAGAGAAGGGTAATAATGCAGCTAAATTGTCACCCAAAGCTGAAGAAAAGAAACCATTGTTTGAAAAGGAAAAGGGTAATGCATCGATGAGTGTCTGTGAGCACGTTGAAGAATTAGAAGGAAGCAACTCCGGCGGCGAGTATATTTTACTTGATCATGAAGAAGAAGAAGAAGAAGATGAGTGGATGTTGGTTGTTTAGGCATATGGTGCACAAGGTAGTTGTAAATCTAGAAAGGGTTCTTCTCATTTATATATTTTCTTTTTTTAGTTATTTATTTATTTTTGATCAATTTCAGTTTATGCATATCTGTTCTTTTTCTTCATCAGGTACACGATGACATTGAATGTATTAGGTGGATATTGCTTTGTATCAAGCTTGGGAAGCCATCACCATATATATGACCATATATATATATATATATATAGAAGTCTTGTTTAAACTGAAGACTCAATTGCAATAACTTTTTCATATTTTTATTGTATTATTTCAGGGGGTTATTGCTTCCTGAAATGGTAAAATCTTGACGAGCAGAGATAAGTTTCTTTTCATTGTATTAGTGTAGTGAAGATCAGGTTAGTAATTCGAATAGTTTTTTGTTCTAGTATTCTGGTTTTGCTTTTCTAACATGATTTTATGCATTGCTGGTTTGTTTTTAATATTTTCTCAAGTATTGCTCTTTCTATTGATGCCCTAGTTTTACTCCTACAAATGACAACATTTGCAGACAACAATAGCTTAAATGTGATTGGGATATATACCTTATTAATTACTATGTGCACATGATAGCCGATTGCAATTTATTTTTGTCATTGCAAGGTTGTTCTATTGTGACTTGAATGTCATAATTTGAAATAAGAAAACAAAGTCTCTCGCATCCATAATGACGAAAACCTCGTGTACTGAGTTAGGATAACAACCAAACACTTACCAATGACCCAAAAACCTGAACTATTAGGTAGTGTTGTCTACCAACTTATTTATACTCATTCTCTTTTCCATTCAAATCCAATGTGAGACAAAAAAAAACCCCTCTAACATTCTCTCTCGCCTGAACTCGCAACGCCCTTGTTGTGGTTGAACCACCCTCCCTACCCATCCCCCTAACAACGGGAGGACCTGTAAAGATCTGAACCCCGATTCACCCTGGTGGACGCTAGGCGTGGCACAAGATCAAAAAATGGATCCGGCTCTGATACCAACCGTAACTGATCGGGTGCTTACTAATGACCCAAAAACTTAAGTTATTGGGTAATGTCACCTACCCGCCCATTTATACCCATTCTCTTTTCTATTCAGATCCGATGTGGGACAAAGAAGACCCCTTTAACCGTTAGCCACTTAGGCGTCTAGCCCTTTATCTGAAGCATGTGAACAATAAACCGTAAAGTACCATTATACTAATTCATTCTATATGTATGGCAATGCATAGCAAATTTTGTGCAACTAGATGACCCCAAACCCTTCAGAATCTGTTTTTTTTTTTCATGAATCTATTATAAGTGACTTTTTTCATAGTATTCCTGGTTGTGATTGAGGGTCAGTTTTAGAACTATCCCATATGCTTTGTCAGTTGACTGTTCTATTGAGCGTCCATGGATTTTCTAATCTTATTGTACTCATTTTCTTTGGAAAAAGTGAAATTATAGTTGCTTGCTGTGGAGTAAAAAATAAAACTCCTATGTAGAACATAATGGAACTATTCAACTATTACCCTAAAATAGATTGTTTAGATAGATGGGTGGATGGTTAGATAGTCGGATACATATACATATATATATATATATATATATATATATAGAGAGAGAGAGAGAGAGAGAGAGAGAGAATAAATTGAATTATACAACTATAAGCATGCATACCAGAATTGTAAGTAGCTAAATACCAATATGGTTTCTGGCTTGCTGCCAAGCTGCTGAAAAGAACATCCTGCAAAAGAACAAATTAAACTGAAAATGTTGCCAATTGGTTTAGCAGAGAAAAGGAGAAGCACTTGTATCACAATTCTCATGCTGCCTTGAGCAGTACACTCAGAAAAAATGGTGAATGTATGTGCCCGTCAATCCGTCATGACCCATGAGCTTCACTTAATTGTTGCAATCACAAGCCAGTGATTTAAAGCCAATCAAATTCAAAAACCACTGAGAGCCTATAGCCCATTGGTACTTTCTCACCTTGCAAAGTAGAAGGTCGAGGATTCCAAGTCCCATAAGAGCAATGTGTGCGTGTGAGTTTCTTGACATGATAAAAAAATATAAACATACATTAATATTCATAGATGTGAAACCAGAAATTAAACATACATTAAGATTCATTTCACTCTCAAGGACTTTAGAGCTCCTTTCCACAAGTTACCTACGAGATGAAATTTTGGAAATCACAATTAATACTATGCACAGAAAGGACCTGACTTTGTTTTCTATCATCAACAAATGCACAGACAATTTTACATTTACAATTTACATTGATATGATGAGACCCATGTTTGAAAGATAAAAAAGAAAAGAAAATGAAAACAAAGAAAATATGACCTGAAACTGAGATATATTCTTGCCAACCCAATGTGAGATTTAAGAACCTAAGAAAGTATCAACCTTGGCATTTGCTCTCCTTGACAGAAACTTCATGCATATGGGTGGTTTCACACCTGCCAAAGCCAGAATGGAACTGGGCAGAGTCCATATTCCATCCCCACAAATTAAACCAGAAGCCACGGCAGGTCCAAATGCATCAGCCTTGGCCTTGTTTAATTTCTGCCAAACAAATAGTATCAAGCTCCCAACGCACATATCAATCACAAAGTAAGATCCAATATAGAATGGTATTGCCATTGCCATAGGAAGAGGAATAAACTGTGCCCTCTTCTTTCCTACAAGATCTCTGATTGCATTGATAACAATAGCTCCAACAAAGAACACACAGCAAAGTGTAAGACAGTGCTTTGGCAAAGCTGAAAACCCTTCAACCCCCAAGATTGACATGTTCCGAAAGACGAGAGCATTAGGGGCAGGATATTCTGAACCAGGGACCCCAACATTATGGAACGCCTTGTAGAAGAGCCAAAACACACAAGGGGAGATAACACAGCCCATTGCAGTACCAATAACTTGGCTCACAAACATGGACCTGGGTGAAGCCAGGGTCATATAGCCTGTCTTGAAATCCTGCATGAGGTCAGATGCAGTGGAGACTATGTTCATCATAACCCCACAAGCTGCTAATCCCGCAAGCACTCCACCATGAGCAGCTCCTGCCCATCCCCCGATTACAAAGATTGCCAGCTTTCCATAGGTGGATGCCAAGGACCAATCAGTAAGCCCAGCTCCATAAGCATTGCAAAAGGCTAAGATGGGCGCAAATATGTATAGAACCACAACATAGTACCACTTGATTTGGTGGAAGATGTGTGGCAGTGTTGCAGTAGAGATGATGGCAACAGCGACATAGCCAACAATTGCAAGCCATGTTGGTATTTGGTCCTTCAGAAAAAGTTGGGTACGGCGTTGGTCATCATAAGATAAAGAATTCACCAGCGGAGGGTGACCGTCAACTGGGAGGATATTGCCTGAATCATTTTCATGCATTTGGTGATATAAACCAAAGATAGTGCGACCAAGGACTTTGAAAAAGTTGTATAGTCCATCACCTAGGATCATGGCTATGGCAATGAAGACCTGTAATAAAGGAAGGACAAAGGATAAGTTAACTGGTCCAAATATTGTACTAGGCTTAAGAACAAGAAAGTTACCCTGTAACCTTGCAGCCCGTGGAGGCTACTTTGACTAAGGTCTGCAGCGAACCAGTGACCCTTCCTGTCCTGTATAAGAGGCCACATTATACCCCATGAGAGAATTCCCCCAACTAGCAACGATATGTTGATTAGATATGGACAGATCATCCCGACACCGACATAAGTTGCTGAGAAATCAAAATAAAACCTGGTTTTTCGATTGGGGAAAACAAAAAGAAGATCAGATCTCTTGAATAGGAAAGATAAAATTTTGCTGGAGTAAATTTATCCCATGTTGACCCAACAAGCAGCATGAGTCATAGAGAAATCAATGAGCTTGCTGCTAGTAGTATGCTGCTCAAGCTAAATATATATATATATATATTTTGGACCTTCACTTTTTCAGCATTGTTCACGAAGGAAATTAGTACAAAAAGTGGGTAATAGATATGATGTACCTATGTTCGTAGGCTTTGAGACCAAATGTAGGAAAGTTTACAAATCCACAACCATCCCCTGCAGTGAAGAACCACTGGAAGAAACCCCACAAGAAGCTAAACGAGAAGAATTTGCCCAGAGCTCTGACTTGTTTCCTGTAATGAAATGATGAGAGAGATATAAACAGAAAAGATGACTTGGTTCTAAAATTGAATGGGTGAAAATGGATTTGTTCATGGATTCACTTTGCTAGCTTGGCTCCTTTAGGAGTATGGAAGCTGTTGATAAGGTGAGCAGTTGCAGTTCCGCTTGGATAAATCAATTTGAAGTCTATAATCATTATCTGAAACAAATTGTACATGTAAATGTATATGATGAATAAATGGGTGACAAAATGAACATAATTGATCATCCATAAGGATAACAGAGTGTAAGAATCTACCTTTCGAAGAGGCACCACAGAAAAGAGTCCAAGAAAGCTAACAACAGAAAGAAATCCAATCATCCATCCTAAAGCTGGGTTCTTAATATTCATTGCATTATTAGCTTCAGTTGACTGTTTAGCAATAGCATCACTCATGCCAAAAAGGTAACTACCAAAACCTCCTGCTCATAACAAGAACCATGTTAATAATTAGAACCAGGTCCATTTAAAAATTAGGCTTCCATAGTCAGATTCATTCGCCAACAAGGTCCCATCCAATAGAAATGATATTCCAAATAGTGGGATATTAATGTCATTTTCCTTGCATTCAGATAAGGTAGAATTTGATATCATAAGACTAATACCGTTAGATACAATTTATCATGACATACAAAAAAGATTGAGGCACTTCTTCGTTTCTTTGTAATTTGGATATAATACCTACTTAATTTAATCCAACTCAATTTATATTTAAACATTAAATTTTATTATAATATTTGTATTGTTTATTATTTTTAAATGTGAACATTTGAATTATATATAACAATTATTAATTAAGTTAATTAAAATTATACTACTATAAAAAAAATCATGATTTAACTAATTAGTTCAAAAGGATAAATAGCTTTTACAAATAAACGTGTTATTTGTAGAGAAAAGTGCATATAACCCCTTGTGCCTTTCCTAAATTTGCAAATAACCCCTCCAACTAATATTTTTGTATTTAAAGCCTTCAACTATTACGATTTTAGCATAAGACCCGCTATCGTAACCGTGCCATTGAAAATGAAACGGAAAATGATCACATGAAACTCACATGATCTTCAAGAGAATTTAAGAGACAAAATTGACGTTATACCCCTTTTCTCCCAATATATTAGTGAATTTTCTATAAAAGTAGGATTACACCAAGGATGGGTATTAAACCCATATCTATTTGCAATAATGTTAGACGAAATAACAAAAGATCTTCAAGAAGACATTTCATAATGTATGTTATTTGCGAATGACATAATCTTAGTAAACACTTGTAAAGAAGCCTTAGCAACAAAATTAGAAATATAGAAAAAAAAACATTAAAAGCAAGAGGCTTAAAAATTAGTAAAACTAAAATAGAATATATGGAATGTAAATTTGATAAACTAACAAATGATGACAATATAAATATTACAATCGAGGATGAAATAATTACTTTCGTTACCATGGATCAATACCACAAAAAGATGAAAAAATAGATGGTGATGTAGTAAGTAGGATTGAAACAAGATGGACAAAAAAGCGGCAAGCTAATGGTATTCTATGTGACAAAAGAGTGCCAAATAAATTAAAAGAAAAAGTCTATAGAATGGTTGTTAGGCCAGCTATATTGTATGGAAGAGAGTGTTGGGTGTTAAAAAAGACATAAGAACAACGCATCTATGTTGCGAAAATGAGAGTGTTACGTTGCATGAGAGTGTTGGATGTTGAAAAAGACATAACAACAACGCGTCTATGTTACGAAAATGAGGATGTTACGTTGCATGGTAAAGAACAAACTGAAGCATAATTTGAGTGAGAAACCACATTGAAACAAACCCATAAGAAAATAAGGCATCAAATATATTATCCATACTTCATACTGTGCAGATTGCGTAGGTGAACAATAACCACTTTACAAGAACAACAATCATTCGTTTAACACATATATAAATGGTAAGCATCAAGAATATAATTCATGAATTAGTATCTCGAATTAGGTGGCTGATTATTTGGCATTAGGTGACTGATTATTTGGCAACTTTCTATATTTTAAAAGTAATTATTTTAAGAAAATATGGAAATAAAAAGAGAAAAAATAGCAAAACATATTATTATAGAATTCAAATCCTACCATAACTCAATAACGTAGAATTTAAATTAAATTTTATACTCATATCTTCCTTTGAAAGATTATTACCATTAAATATTCAAATAATTGAGACAAGAAATTATAAATTTTTTCCAAAATTTCTAACATAAGCTTGGAACTATTTCTCTCAAATAAAAACTCTAATTTTTTTCATGATTTAGATTCGTGAATAATTAAATAAACATATAATATACTTAAAGTTTCTTATAATTTTATTTTGATTCGGTATTTTAGTTGAATTATAACGAAAGACCTAATAATAGAGAAAAGTGCAAAAGAGAATACGTGTAATTGTGTATATATAATAAAATATATAAAAATAAAGAAAAAAAATTAGAGAAAAACCCAATTTGATTCCAGATCCTACTGTAGCAATAACTGTCAAATGGAACCCTAACAACACCATCGTTTCGTTTGCCAGAATCATCTTTTACAATTCGACACAACCAAACGGCGATAAATGCATACGAGAGAGAGAGAGAAAATTGAGAGAGAGAGAGTGGTTGTGGCGTACCGCTGAAGGCGATGCCGGAGGTGGCGACGACGCAGGTCTGAATGACGGTGTTCTCTTGCCTGGTGAAAGGCTGCTTCAAGAGGCCAGATCTGCTGAGGAACTTTGTCCATGTCTTGACGAAGAAGAAGCCTAAGAGACCGGCCGAGACATTGAGTGAAGGGATGATACCGGTGGTGAGATTGAGCTTCATCACTATGAAGGTGAATAGAATCCCCAACACGAAGCTCACGAAGAAGGCTCTGAAGGTCAACTGGCTCTGCCATGGCGGTACCTCATTGCACTCGAATATCCTCTCTATCGATTCGATCACCTGCTCATCATCGCCTTCGATCACCTTATTCGTCTTCCTCTTCTTCACCTGATCATTGTTCTCTCTGTCTGAGGAAGGTCCTCCAACGACACCGCTTTCTTCGGCCTTTTCGTCTCCTCTCTTGCTGCTTGTTCTCTCCATGTCCGTGAAAGCAAATTGCAGATCTGTTGTTGGTTTGAACTTTGAATCGTTATTTATTGTGGCTCTCTCTCTCTCTATATATATATATACACACATATATATGCATATGCATATAGAGGAAGCAAGATGGAACTTACCTAGGCCAGAGTTGGAGCACTTAGTTGAGCTTTGCGGAGCCGATCTGTGAGAGATCGATAGAGCATGTGAGAAAAGGAAGAATATTCACTATTGTTTCATATGGTTCACTGTAGAGACTGAGAGAAAACGTGGAAGTAATACTCACAACTTTGAATATATATATCCCTCGCCGTCGTGAGAGGTGGAGCTGTGAGGCCTTCGGTGGTCGGAGTTGTGTTCTTTTGTGAGAGATACAGTAACAGGATAAGGATATAGAAAAATATCTCACGATTGAAATGATCATTTGGACCTAATTTATATATGTAATTGATGGAATTTTGAAAATGTCTCATTTTGTGAAATCATTTAACAGATCCCATTTATTTCATCTTTTGTGGAGCTTATTTCTTCGATCTAGCAGATGTGAAAAGAAAAAGTGGCGAGAGCACAAATATCTGTTTGACTTCCCGTCCTAAGTCAACCAGCAGAAAGGGACTAACTGTAGAGCTGGGATCCTCCCCCAGTGTCTTACCAGAATTACTGCTGTGCGAGTGAGTGCACCTGTAAAATCATGAAGATAAAAAATTTTTAGCAAATTTTAATCTCGAATTCATCATTCTTAAACTTATATTCACCACTTATAAATTCACAATTCACCACCATTAAATCTTGAAATATTTTATCTAAATTTTATCAACCTTAAAATTACATTCATAGCCTTTAAATCCACATTTATTCACCCTTAAATACTGAAAAACATAAAATATTTATATTAATTTTTTTGTCGACACTCTAAATCTATGTTTCATTAACCCTAAACCTACCATCATCATCTTTAAATTTACATTTCAAAATCCATCTTGAAAAAATTATGAAGTTAAATTTTTTTTAACAAACTTAATATCAAATTCAACACTCTTAAACTTACATTCATCACCCATAAATAATACATTTCATCACCATTAAATCTTGAAAAACTTAAAATATTTCAATTTAATTTTTTGACAACATAATTAATCTAGGTCTTACCAACCTTAAAACTACATTCACAATCCTTAAATCCACATTTAATCAACCTTAAATATTGAAAAACATAAAATATCCATATTAATTTTTTTGTCAACACTGTTAATCTATATTTCACCACCCTTAAACCTACCATCATCATCCTTAAATTTACATTTCAATACCCTTAAATCTTAAAAAACTTAATATATTTCAAGTCATTTTTTTAACAGTTAATCTATGATCCAAAACTCTCGTGGCTCTTTTTTAATAATATTTATTTTTTAATTATTATTTTTACTCATAAAAAATAATATTAAGTTAAGATTAAATTATTCAACAAATTTAATACCTTAAATATTAAAACATTTGAAATATTTCAAGTTAATATTTTTGTTAATACAGTTAATCTAGGTTTCATCAACCTTAAATCTACCATCACCACCATTGAATCCACATTTCACAAAGCCATAAATCTTGAAAAATATAAAATATTCAACTTAATTTTTTTGTCAACACTTTTAATCTATGTTTCACCACCCATAAACCTACCATCACTACCCTTAAATTCACATTTCACCACTCTTAAATCTTGAAAAATTTAAAATATTCCAAGTTAAATTTTATCAACACAATTAATATAGAATTCAACACTCTTAATCACAATTAATCTAGATTTCACTACCCATAAACATACATTCACCACCCTTAAATTCACACTTCACCACGCCTTAAAGGTTGGTGAAACCAAGATTAATTGTGTTAAAAAAATTAACAAGAAATATTTCAGGTTTTTCAAGATTTAAGGCGTGGTAAAATGTGGATTTAAGGGTGGTGAAATCTAGATTAATTATGATTAAGGGAGGTAAACTCTATTTTAATTGTGTTAACAAAATTTAACTTGAAATATTTTAAGTTTTTCATGATTTAAGAGTGGTGAAATGTGAATTTAAGGGTAGTGATGGTAGGTTTAAGGGTGGTGAAACATAGATTAAAAGTGTTGACAAAAAAATTAAGTTGAATATTTTATGTTTTTCAGGATTTAAGACTCGGTGAAATATGGATTCAAGGGTGGTGATGGTTGAAATATTTCAAATGTTTCAATATTTAAGTGTGTTGAATTCAAGATTAAGTTTGTTGAAAAAAAATTAACTTGAAATTTTTTAGTAAAATTATTAAATTTGTGAAAATTCATATTAAATTTGTTGAATAATTTAATCTTAACTTACTATTATTTTTTATGAGTAAAAATAATAATTAAAAAATAAATATTATTAAAAAAAGCCACAAGAGTTTTAGATCAAAGATTAACTGTGTTAAAAAAATGACTTGAAATATATTTAGTTTTTCAAGATTTAAGAGTGTTGAAATGTGGATTTAAGGATAATGATAGTAGGTTTAAGGGTAATGAAACATAGATTTATGGTGTTAACAAAAAAATTAATATGAATATTTTATATTTTTCAATATTTAAGGGTGATTAAATGTGGATTTAAGGATTGTGAATGTAGTTTTAAGTATGGCTGCAACTTGGGCGGGTTAAAGGTACAAGTCAGGCTCAACCTTACATATGAAATGTTCAATCATAACCCAACTCTAACCCTACTTTCAACCTTAATTATTCAACCCTAGCTCAACCCATCCTTAAATTTTTCAACTCAGGTTGAGATTTTGGATTAGAAAGTCGGGTTAATTCGAGTTATCTATATCACCAAATCTCCATGTTTTTCACATTAGATTACTCTTAAACACAAAAAAAATTAAGAACTTAATGCAAATTTCTAAAAAATTATAAACAAATTTTTAGAAAATTAATTATCCAAAGTGTTAACATACAATAAATTAATATTTAAATAAAGAAATTTGAAAAGAAAAAGGTTATCATAATTTGAATCTTATATATAATATATTTAAAATAAAAAATATGTATAAAAATAATATTATAATTCGGGTTCGAGTTGGGCTCGGATTGTTAACACCTTAACCCTAGCATAACCCTAATTAAGTTCAAGTTGATGTTTTCAACCTAAGCTCAATCCTAATTGTAAAAATAGTTGTCCAAGTTCGTAAAAAATTTGGTTGGGCTCGGGTTGAATCCGAGTTGCCTAACCCAAGTTGCACCCCTAGTTTTAAGGTTGGTAAAACCGAGATTAACTATGTTGTCAAAAAATTAAATTGAAATATTTCAAGTTTTTTAAAATTTAATGGTGATGAAATGTGAATTTATAAGTGATGAATGTAAGTTTAAAAGTGTTGAATTTGATATTAAGTTTGTTGAAAAAAATTAACTTCATGATTTTATACTGCACTCACTCACACAGCAGTAATTCTTGTAGGGCACGGGAAGGGCAGAGACCCAACTAGGATAGAGGATCCCTGCAAACCTTACTAAAGAAGCACAGGCTATGTCAGTTGACTATTCCATTTTGTGTATAAGAAATAAAATGGATTTATTATAAATACATGGACTTTTAGAGTGCTATTTACTATTTCATGGAGTCAAAATCATGAAGTTTTGAAAAAATTGATTTGTCAAATGCTAACGTGGATATTGAAAAATCATGTTTTGCAATTTTTCATATCCAAGCTGTCCTTTTTAGTGAAATGGTCTGAATAAAAAGTAGTATATAAATTTACTAAACATTATACCTCTAGGCACAAAAGTGGTACCTACATGCACAAAAATGGTTATCGACCGTAAACAACTTGTAAACTTATTTTTTTCAAATATAACATTTGCATGACCATATGCAACGTTCATCGTACACAAATGTTAATGGACATTAGAAAAAAAAGTTTACAAATTATTTACGTTTAGAAACCACTTTTGTGTATTTATGTCTTACTTTTTGTACGAATCACTAAAAAAACAAAGGGCATGAGAAATTGCAAAACATGATTTTTTCATATCCATATTAGCATTTTAGTCATTCATTTTTTCAAAACTTCATGACTTTAACTCCATGAAATGGTAAATAGTACCCCAAAAATTAATGTATTTGTAATAATTTCAAATAAAATTATACTTTTGTTGCGGGGAAAAAAAATACTTCTATGTAGAACGTAAAAGAACTATTCAACTTTTATGCTAAAATGAAGTGAATTATCAAAAAATATTAAATCTCACATGCACCATCTAATGAATAAAGGAGTCATTTGACGCTGTAAAATTTTCATTTTTTATTTTCAAGTATTCCTAGCGAAACCAGGAATAAGCAACCTCTTCTCCGTCCGTAGCCTATCTCGAACACGTATGAACAATTTTGTTGTCCATTCTGAGGGAGAAACCTACTGTTCTTTATTTAGATAGATTAGTGGATGCATAGATTTGGTTGGAACTAATAAATCATGAAACATACAAGGTAAACATCAATGAATTTTGCATTGAAAATTTGCACTATGGGCAAATAGAAAGCCAAGGGCATATTGAATTTTTTACATGTTTGCTTACCATGTAAATAATGACATAAAGTAAAAAAAGTAAGGACCTGTTTGGTAACCGTTTATCTTTAGTATTTATTATTTAAATGTTTATGTTACGATTTTGTTTATCCATAAACATAAGTATTGTTCGATAACGAAAAATGTTTGGCTTATTTTAAAAATTACAAACAGAAAAATATGTTTGTTAACCTTAAACTGTTTTTTTTATAAAAAAAATAAAAACAATAAACTGCATAAAAAGTCAAGTTCATGCTATAACAAATTTATACAGCAATAACAAAGTAAAAAATATACATAAAAAAGAAACCAATAATATTGTGTTACATATATATCTACACACTGCAAATTACATTGTAAAACTATAATGATCCACAACGCAGAAGGCCCTAACAAGTAGGGGTGCACACAGTTCGGTTCCTTATGATTCTTGGGGACCCGGAACCATTCCCAACGATTCGGTTCAGTTAAGATATGGTTCTTTATGGTTCCGGTTCCTCCGATTCTTTATGCACCCTACTAACAAGAACAAAATATATATAATTATAGAAAAGTTGAAAGTTTTTCACTTTGTATAGAGTAAGAAGAGAGATTTGGAGGGCATACTTATGCTCTTTAACTTCTTCTGCTACTACTTTCTTTTTCATTTTTTTATTCTATTTCCTTTTAAACACTTAAAAATGAATGATATGAGTACAAAATACCATTTTTGTTTCTTTGACAAGGAAACGGTTGAGATTTCCTTCTTTTTTTCTTCAAATAAGGTTTTTTTAGCATGGGTACCCTAAATAACTATTTCTTATTATCAAGTATATTAGTAATTATTCATATTGTACGTAATATTTTTTTTCTCAAGGCAATTGATGCTCTTTAATTCTGTTTACATTTGATAATTCTAATGTTTTTATCGTTGTATCAAGCAATAGCCTTTTATAAAAAAAAATTCTTTTTATTTTCTCATTTTTAGTTTCAATTTTTAATTAAAATAATATAATCACCATTTTAGATTAAAAAATATATATTTTTTAATAAACATAAACACTAAAACAATTTTGATGTTTAGGATTTGAAGGCTTAACTACAATGTTATTTTAAAAAAAATTTGACAATTTATAAACAAAACAAAAATTATCAAACATGTTTATCCTAAAATTTGTTTTTATAAACAATAAACGCTAAATATAAACAGTTACCAAACGACCCTCTGTCTATCAGGAGGATGTTCTCACGGTGTGTTCACCTCTTTATCTGTTGGATAGAAACTATGTCGAGAGGACACATAGCTATTTCATTGACATACTCTCAATCCCATAGCTAAAAGCATAAGTTCGTATAAGAGCTCTTTCATTATAATTTTTTGTAAATTAAAAACACGTCATATATTCAATTTAATTAATTAAAATACTTTTTTTTAGGTAGATTGTTGACTCTAACATGCTCGAAGAAGATAAAAAAGAAAAATAAATTAGAAAATAAAATATTTATGAATTTTTCACATGAAAAAGATACTAAGGGCGTATTCAATTCAGACTTTTATGTATTTTTAAAGAGTCCATATAAATCTAGTTAGATTTGTAAGTGAAAGATATATGTAACGAAGCGCATAAAAAATCCAATCTTTCCCCCCAAAGACTTTGGTGGACTTTTTTGTTTCTGCAGAATATGAACAGCTTTTTTCCATCTCAAGGTACATTCATTTTTTTTCTCTCTTTTCTCAAGTTCTCTATCTTTCTATTGGACTAAAAAAACTTATAAAACTTGAGTTTTCGTACAAGTTGATCAATCTCTCGCACTATGGGAGGATTACTCCCTCTACACTGTTAGTTAGAGATCAAGCACTGTTTGTTTTTTTATCATGTGCAATTGAAATATGAGAAATGGTTGATATGCAATTTGTGTTCATCAAGTGAGTTATTTTATTATTTCCACTCTTTCCTGGAATATTTGCACTTCACAATAATTTTTAGACAGTATATCAGATGATAATAGATTATCTATTTTGCATCATATCTCCCCCTTGAGTCATTGGTTTACTTATACGCAAAATTAGAATTCAAGGATACAAATAAATAAAATATGTTGAAAAAATCAATACATGTCTATAAAAATCCATCAGAGTCTCTAATAAAAGTCTATACAAATTCATGAAATTTTGTAATAGAAGTCTATAAAAATTCATGAATACACATAAATGTGTTACTTCAAAAATGTCTTTCAAAATCCTTTAAAATCCTAATTGACTACACCCGTAATCTTTTATTTTAAATTCACGGAATCATATTTTCATTCATATCAAATAAAATTACTTAACCATTTCTATCCATGCATTGCATTAGAATAATGCTTGTGCACCATACAAATATTGACCAATGAAAATAAAAAAGGTAAATTACACTGACCTCCTTGTAAATAGTTGAAATAACAGACTTCTTTTATTTTTTTTAAAATAACATTGCACCCCTGTTAGTGTCGTCGGAAACTTAAATCGGTAAAATGACAATTATACCCATGTACTTTTTATTATATTTTATTTGAAAATTCTTATTATATTAAATGAGAAAACTATCCTTTGATCTATCATAAAAAAAAAATACAATGTGGTCCGACTTCTCTTTTATCTCTCTCAAATTCATTGATTTTTAAAGGCAATATTGTTGAACTAATACAGTAATAAACAACATGGAATTGCAAAATTCAAGAATTAAATGTTGTGTGGATGTAAAATCCTAATCAGCAGGACCGCCTGCTTCACCACCGTCAGGTCAGTTACTGAATTTTTTGTTTATACTCCTCCATTTGGTTTCTTAGAAACTGAAGTAAATGATTGGTTGATTTGTGTTATACTTTCTTATCTGTGGTGAGAGAAAGAGAGTGTTGTAGTGAAAGAGATAGTAGGTTATGTAGGGCAAAATTGTTTACTATCAAAGGGGTATTTCAATTCTTTCATACGTTTTAGAACATTTCGAAATTTTTAGGTCAAAAATGCAATGACATCAGTAATTTTCATACTTGCAAATCAAATAGGGGATTTCAGTGTTACAAAAGGTATATTGACAAGGAAGTGCAATTTTATTTTTATGAACATTGGAAAGGTTTTTGTTATTTAGCTTATTTACGGAGAATGTCAATGTAATTTATCAAAATAAAAATAAAATAATAGGTCACAAAACAGAATTTCTTTGTTTTGGATTGAGAAGAAAGTATGATTGACATGTTCTTTTATTTAATTTAGTTGAGAAATAAAAAAGTGAAGAGAAAAATTGCCAAAGTGAAAGCTTATAGGACTACTTTTATAACTGTCTTTACATTGATGGCTTATAGTGAGAGAGCGAAGAGGAAAGGTAAAGGAATAGGAAAGGTGGATAAAGAAAGTAAAATGTCTATTTCTTCCTTCTTTTTTCCTTTTTAACAAAAATGGGAGTAGAGAACCGAGAAGGAAGAATAATAATAAAAAGATTTATTATATTCATTTGTTAATATAAAAGGAGAAAGTGAAAGAATGCTATCCTTTTTTCTTTTTCTCTCAACTCAAACATCCACTAGTTATTCTTTTCATCATTAGTTATTTATTCTTAGGTTGATTTGTATAAATGAAAATGTTAATATAGATGGGAGTAAAAGTACGGATAAGAATACATTTATGACACAATACAAATATAATAATAAAATTTTTAAAAAATTATGACACAGACACCGCAAAGATGTGGCATTAATTCGGAGTTTAGATTTGGATTTTTTTTTTAAGAACTTTATATTATTTTTTTCTTAAAGCATAATGTGTTTTAAAAATTACATTGGAACTATTTTTAAAAAACTATTACAAAACAAAACTATCGTATCCAACGTGTGTTTGGATGCGTATCCCGCACTTCCACAAACACTTATTTTTTATTTCTTTTACTTGACGTGGTGGTGTCGAGTCTCTTACCATCGGGTACATGCAATCCCCCCATCTCACATGTATCAGGTAATTATCGAAGGGGATTCAAACTCCTAACTTCTAGAGAGTTGTTATTGAATATTTTACTAGTTTTGCCAAGTCAAATAGAAGACGAATCTTGAAATCTCTATTAGGAATTGTGTCTCATATTCTCAATATAATTAGGTTTCTATATGGAGTGAAAGAGTGTGTGTGTGGTAGACATTTTTCGCGTGTTGTATATTATTTTCTCAATTATAATGTAATCTCTCTTTTCATAAATGTAACCTTAAAGTTAAGTAACCATGTAAAATATTATGTTGTATATGAATGTGTTTGATTGTTATATTCATGTATGCTTGCGTATGTGATGATATATTTTCGTTACGCCGAACCAAACGGATATTAATTCCCAACAATCTCATAACGGACTGATTTAAGAAATGATGAAGAAGTGAGTGGAAACCAAGAAGATTTTCTCCTGCCCTTTTGTTTGGTTAAGTTGGAGTACAAGGAGGTGGCATCTCTTATTGTATGGAAAGAAGGAAAGAAATGAGATAATAATGTACCATTATCCTTTTAAAATACAATTTGTTCAAAAATTGAAAAAGAATAATAATGTAACTTTACAAATACAATTTGTCAAAATTGAAAAAGAATAATAATGTAACTTTACATTATACATAATAGCTATTTTTCTCCTCCCTCTTTTTTTCATTTCTTCTAGCTCAACTCTTGGACCAAAATACTAGAGACTTATTATTTTCATTTATTCCATGTCCTCCCATCAAAGGTATGTTATGCTTCCATAACCACAAAACAATATATCACAAATATTAAAACATACTTTGTAAATGATTTATAGCATTGCTTATAGATCCTCTCTAATATTTTCTCTCTCCAAATATCTTCAAGTTTAAATCTAAGCATCATCTATGTTTCTAATATTTTTTTTCTAGATATCTCCAAGTCCAAATTTAATCATCATCTATGTTTAAATTAAATTGTGTATCAAATCAAACATAATCAATAATTACACAAATGATGATGTGATATATTTTAGAGAATAAGTACCGGATAGAATTCAAATCCTCTAGCATTACTCTTATGCTTCATTTGATAAGAAGGAAGAAAAGTAAATAGAAGGAAGAAAAGGGAAAAAGATAGGTCATCTTTTTACCTATCTTTTTTTTATTAAATAGATGGAAGAGAATGGAAGGAGATAACATTTTATTCTTTTTTTCCTTATGAGAGAAGGAAAGATAGATTGGTAATATTAAATTTATTTAATTTAATAATTATAAATTGTAGTATTGCAATTTAAAATTTCAATAACAATTTTGTTTTTCTTTCTTCTCCTTCTAATCTATATTTGGAGGGATAAAAATTTGTAAAACAAAAAGGTGACTCATTAATCAAACCAAAAAAGTTGCCTTCATTTTTATCTTCCATCAGACTCTCTTTGTTCTTTTCTACCAAACGGACCACTATTAAAATGAAATATATGATGAAAAAAAAAAAAAAAAACTAGCCTTGGCGGGTTCTCATGAGTCCGTCACACTAGATTTTTGCAGGTCGTGCACAAAATTTTACATATCTTTCAACTCGCAAAGATATTCGGTGGTTCTCCTATTTCCTCCGCAAAGAATTGTCTCTCTCTCTCTATAATGGCGTCAACGAACCACCATCTCCTCCTCCGCCTCTCAATCCTCTTCGGCCTCCTCGCATTCGCAGCCAACGCCAGACCCGGCCGTCACTTCCACCCCTGCAAAACCATAATCTTCTTCTCCACCACCACCACCTCCTCCTCCTCCTCCTCTTCCCCCTATCCCTTCCATCAAAACCCTAATTTCCCAATCCAAGAAAATCAAGGTCGATTCCTCACCTTCTTCTTCACCGAGGTCAGAGAAATCGAACCCAAACCCCGCCTCCCCTCTTACGACACCATCATCGTCGATCGCGCCGACACTGACGACATCGAAAAACGACCCTTGCCTTTCGGATTCTACTCCTCTGTAGGTGCTTCGTTCCGCGATCGCTCCAAAGACGTCCTCAGCGCCGTCGGGGCTCTGCTTTTCGGCGTCGGCTGTGGCGCCCTCACGGCCGCGACTATGTACTTGTTTTGGTCCCTCTTTGCTCCCAACCGCTTCGAGTTCCGTGATTCCGATGATGAATTTGATGATGATGACAATGACGACGACGATATCAAGCCAAAGATGGGTTACGTCGCAATTCCTGCTGAGGCTCCCCTGAAGCCTGCAAAAGAAATGGCGTGATAGATGTGAATTGGGATTGATTCGGTATTTGGTTTCTCGGACGTCTGTTCTCTTTATTGTCGGTTATTATACTAGTGTTGCTTTATCTGTATTGATCAAATTATAAATCTATAACTGCTGCTAAGTATTGTGATTAAATACATTAAACTCGCCTGTATTTAGATTTCTATGTCACATTTTATTTCTGTTGTTTTTCAAACTGTTGCTGATTCTGCCATGATGTGCTGTGATGCGTTGGTGTGTTGTATTTGATAGTGTTATTATATGGTATTGGGGATGTATTGCTAATGTTAATGTGACTATCATTTTGTTGGGATTTATGGATACAATTGTCAATGTTGTAATCTGGTAAAGTCTCTTTCTTTAGATCAGATAACAGGTAAGTACTTGCACACACATTACCCCTCCCCTCCCCTCCTCTTTGAGGGCAGGGAGGTTATACCATTGGACTAATGGCCTATTGGTTAATCTTGTAAAGTTGAGCTCACTCTAGAAAAGCTCCTAGCTTTTACCTACCCTCTCCCACATATATCATAAGAAAATCAATACATTACCTTCTCTAGGATTGAAATCACCTGAGGACTGATTTATATATGTCTAAAATTTTCTGAGATGGTCTTGATTGTCAAGCTCAATTTGATGATTATTTTGCATTTAGCAGCTCTGATTAAAATTCCACCCTTGGAATAACCACACACAGTGAGACACCACCCTAGTTATATACACACGCACATATATTTACACACAAAAACCTATATATATATATTTGGATCTAAAATGAAATACTAATCTGGAAGAGAGGAGTTGACGAATGGATGGAAAAGGCTTTTTATTGCAGATCAAAAACCCGCCATAGCTGTGGAGGAAGGGATCACCGTGAATCTTCTTATCGAGATTAGCGTGAGATTTGGCCTCAGCTAGAGCATAACAACTCACAGACGGGGAGAAAAGGAGTAGTAATGACCGGAAAGAGGTCGGCTGTCGTTGCCTGAGTCGGAGAGGGCACAACAAGCATACGCATCTTGGGGGGAGGGGGTGCTATGTTTGTGGGAGCTGACAGCTTTAGAGGGAGGTGAATATAGAGGGAGCATAACAACTCACAGACGGGAGAAAAGGAGTAGTAATGACCGGAATGAGGTCGGCTGTCGTTGCCTGAATCGGAGAGGACGCAACAAGCATACGCAGCTTGGGGGGAGGGGGTGCTATGTTTGTGGGAGCTGACAGCTTTAGAGGGAGGTGAATATAAGAGTTAAGAAACCCTAGGACATATATATACCTACTGGTATTTAAGAAATATTAAATCTAAACAAGGGCATAGTGGTAATTTATTACATAATTGGGGTGGGCGGGGCAGAAAATTCACAACCCAGTCCCGGCTCGAACCTGAATCAGGTTTGATCTAGTTAGCCCATATTTGCCCATTTTTCGTTTAATGGCTCATTGTACCCGTTCCATTAGGGACTGAGTGGGGTGGAAACCCAGCGGCCAAATTGCCTTTCCTACTTATTAGTTGAACATTAGGTTCTCATGGTTTTAGGGTCTTAAAGCAAGTATCTTCAATTTTGTTTCAAATATGGTGGTTGACAAATGTAGCAATATTGTTGGTGCATGTGGAAAGTGATGCAGGTTCTTATAAGAATACCACAATGTCCTAGGGGTAATGTTTGGCTGTGAAATAGTTTATCGGTTATTGGAATAGGTGAAATTGCATGTGGAAAACTTGATTTGCCATTGTAAGAAGAACATATTTTAACCCTTCAATTAGGAATTTAGGAGCTTCAAAGCTGTGAATTCTCAATTATTATTCATTAAGTTTAGAGTAGGGATTACAACCTTTGTAGACCTCTTAGCCCTTGAAATAATTAATTCTGCCCATCAAAGTAAATAATTTTGATGTTCAAATTAATTCAAGAGTATTCAATATGATACAAAACCTTACAAGTTCACTGCTATAGTATTAGTATTACAAACAGTGAATGGTGTGTTGCTAGAGTCGCATGAACTTTAACTCAAGCTACAATGATTAATAACTTAATGAACCCCCCTTGAATGATGGCACTTCAATAACTCCTTATAGTGTGTGTGTGTGTGTATTTATATATAACCTCTGACTTTTTTTCCCCTATTTACATGTAAACTATAGTTAGATATCCAACTCAACATCTATAGAACTTAATAAAGCTATTTATAAGACTGAAGCAAACACTCACTTATCAAAAAAAGACTAAAGCAAACACTCACCTTAGTTACTAAGGTGTGGTAGGTCCCAAAAAGGCCTTAGGCTCATTAAGGCTCAGTCAAAACACGTCATCCTACTATAAGTGAGGCTGCTTCATTCAGGTGCACACAACACCTTAGGGCAAGCGGTTTTTAGCAGGCTCCAGGCTTGAAAAGTGTGCCTCTATTCTTAGTCAGTGAATTTTTTAATGAGCAATTATTGGCATGCTTGATATCATATTAAGGTCACATACGGCACATTCTATATTTTAACTAGTTTTATATTCGATATCTTAAATTGTTTCAGTAGTATTTTGATTTAATAGATTGTGAGGATATTTACATTCATTTAACGTACTGCTGAAATATTCTCTCATTTTGATATTGATTAGTTTGTGTTTCATCTTTTAAGTTATTATATAATAATTGCATTTAATACATATGTAACTTAATTCATTCAAACTCGCACCTTATGTTGCACCTTGCGGTTAGGCTCCAGGAGAAACCGGATTGAGCCTTTAGTAACTATGATCTCCACAGACACATTATATTAACAAGGAAGCCTCCCAAGTGAGACCAACCCCATCTTGACGGTGCCACATAAGAGTTGAGGCCTTAGAATCAAATCCCATGTACCTTATGCTGACACCTTTGGTCCTACACATGATCTCCTTTGGAAGGAATTACTAGTGATTGCTTATTAGATGTTTCAATGTAGCATTGTTTTCCTGCAGTTGGAGTGTGAGAAATACTTCCTGAGAATTTTAGTGAGCAAATGAACTACATAATATGGGAGGTGGGTTGCCCTCAACAGCTAGTTGTGAATTTAGGGTACATTTGACACAGGTAGAAAACCTAGTTGTCTTCTTGAAAGAAATGGACCTGACAAAACAAATTAAATATTTTAGAGTGATTTGCTTATTTTTCTTTGGGATACTATCCAAGTTTATGTGGAAAGTTTGGGAAAGCTACAACAAGGTTCTAAATGGACTGGGTAGAGAATCTCATTTATTCACATGGTGATAGGAAAAAGAGATTACTAGTTGCAAGGAAGATGGTGTATGCTGTTAGAGATTACTAGTTGCAAGTAGGGGTGCACACGGTACGGTTCCCCACGGTTCTTGGTGGAACCGGAACCAACGGTTCCTGATTTTTGGAACCGGAACCGGAACTGTTAAGGGTTGGAACCGTGAGGAACCAAACCGCGGTTCTCGGTTCGGTTCCGGTTCCGAACCGCGGTCCCTTAGGATTTTTTTTTCTTTTTCAATGAAGCTTGAAAATACAAAAAATATATATATATTCATTAAATAAATGTGAGACCTACAATCTCAAAATGGCACCCTATATATATATAATTATTATATTATATTATATATATATACACATATTTAATATAAAATGGTTCCGGTTCCGGTTCGGTTCCAAGGAACTGTTATCTCCAACAGTTCCGATACGGTTCTACTGGTCCTAGAACCAGAACCAGAACCGTTGCCACGGTTCGGTACGGTTCCCCTCGGTTCCGGTTCCGGTTCCGGTTCCGACGGTTCTTTGTGCAACCCTAGTTGTAGGGGTGGCAATTCGTGTTCCCGTGTCGTGTTCGTGTCGTGTCGATGTATAAGTATTCTACTAAACAGCTCAACCCTAACCCGACCCATTTACTAATCGTGTCAGAGACCCTCAACACTAACCCAACCCATTTATTAAACGTGTTATCCGTGTCGACCCGTGTAACCTGTTTAATAAACGTGTTTTATAATAGCACGACTTATTTAATAACTTTTTTAATCTGTTTAACTTATATCATATGAGTTTCTCCACCCCTCAAAATCTCTCTAAAGATCATATAAAAATAAAGTACATATTAATACATAAATCCTAAAATCAAACTATATTATAAATTTTGTATCTATATATAAACTCAAAAACATACTAAGGTGATTCAACAACTGGGAAGACATCATAACAATCTCATCCTTGTGTTTTATGGCTACATCAGTCCTATAAATAAACAAATAGATTACAAACAATTGCAATATATATAACTATGTATATATATGTTTGTATCAAACCATAATATATATATAACTCATGTCATAATCGTGTTGTAATCGTGTCGTAATCGTGTCACGGGTTAGACAGCTTAAACCCAAACCCAACCCAATTTTTGCTTGTCGTGTTCGTGTCGACCCATTTATTAAACGTGTTGGCTTATCTCAAACCCAAACCCGCTTAATTCGTGTCGTGTTTGAGTCGTGTTATCGTGTCGTGTCCAATTTTGCCACCCCTACCTAGTTGCAAGGAAGATGGTGTATGCTGTTAGAGATTACTAGTTGTAAGGAAGATGGTGTATGCTCTTGTCCTGTGTTTCCTCTGTTTTGAAGATTCAGACGGTGGACAATGTAGTGGTTATATCTTAAATTTATCAAATCTATTGAACTGAGTTTTTGTTTAATTTAATGCACGCCCTTTGTGTGTTCATTATGGGTATGTTTTGAGGATATCTGCATGTGTATTGAGAAGTATGTGATTTTTCTATTCCAATTTTATGGGATGGTTTTACTTAAATTCAGCGGTGGATTTAACAGACATGTTCAGGAATTGTAAATTGAATTGGCTTACATTTTGATTCTTTGTGATAAAGCAAAATTTTTGGAACTAAAGTGGCCCTTATTTGATTATTGTTGATTATTGCCCATGACATGGTTGGGATCGGGCTGATTTTCGGTGTAGTTTTGGGAAAGTCTGGTCGTTGGTGGGAAACACATTTTCTTGGAAATGCCTTTCTGTGGTGAAACATTTGGGTTTCGTTGGGAAATGTTTGGAATCTTGTGGGAAGCTTCTTGTAATTTGGCAAACTTTGGAGTTTTAATTGGAATAACATTGAAGTAATACTCTTTTGTAGTGTATTTATTTTGTGACTTATACTAATAATATAGAATTCTCCAAATGTATTAATGATTCTTTCTCAGAGTTCTTTGTATTGATGTCTGTACATTTTCTTAATGTTGCCCATTCGTCGTTCCAACGTTTACTTCATTCTCCACTCATTTTCCTATATGAACACATTTCTTCCATTTCATATTTTGTTTTCAATCCCATTGATTTTCTTTATATTATCTGTATTTAAAGGGTTGTTGTTTTCCATAAAAAGGTAGAATAAAGAAACAATTTATTTTGAAATATTGCCTGGCATGCCTGTTTTTTCTGCAAATTAAGACACTAAGATAACAAATTACCTACATTCTTGTAGTTTTTAACTCCTGCAGTTCATATTCCTGTTCTAACATCAGTAACCAGCTCTGCTGAATACCTACCAAAGGAAAAAAAAGGGGAAGAATCTGGCCTACTGATAGAACCTTGTTCTAAAACTTTGACTGATGTGAGCTGCTGTGAGCCCCATTTCTAAAAATTTACTGTCAACCTTATGTTGTTTGGGATTCTACAAAAGTCAAGTGGATCTCCATCATAAATACATTCATGCTCTCTTTAGTTCTTTTGATGAGGTTTCCCTTGTGAAACCTCTTTAACCTTCTTCATACCTGATTACCCAGTTGATTTTCATGTTTCTTGGAAGCATTTGGCTCTCTTCTTTGCCTAACGTCACTGATGGCCATATTTGAAAGACAGATGATTTTTTAGAATTTGTTGCAGATTCAAATAGACTCTCTATGGTTTGAGCATAATTAAAGGTTTTGTAGAAAACTTTAGCAATATGCTTTTAAGATTTCTGATAGATTTTGAACCTCGTGTGGCAGCAAACCCAAATACCTTCAAAATGATAGATTTATACGAGGCCTTTATTGTAATCTGAAATTGCTGGACATGATTTTCTATCTGTTTTACAAGTCATTGCAATAACGTCTTCATGTAGATATGAACTTGAAAGATGAACAGTTCCAGTATACATGTTGACTGAGGTTTGTCAGTTCATCAAGTTTTACATGTATGCATACTTGGCATTTAAATATGGCCTGGGTTACCAACCATGAGTTTTATTTTATAACCCATTTTGATACAAGCTCCTAATATAGTTCTGTATGATGATTATAATCAACTCCCTAAAGAGTAAGTAAATAGAGTCTGCTTATATTGACCTCCACGTCAGGGGAGATTTGAGAGGCTTCCCAACTTCTTTTAAAGTTGTGTCTATATCGATTACTTCTTTAGGCTATTTATCTTTGTTTATTTTGTATACATTAATGCCCGTTTTGTTTCAGTGGATTTACTTATCAAAGGAAATAAATATTCTGGAAACATGTTTTCCCCAATTGTTCTTATTCAAATTCAGATGATGCTATCCAAAACCTTGGTTTTGGTGAAGAAATTTTGTATGTGAAAATTAGAAATTTTCTCTCCTTACATTTTACCGTTACAGTTGTGGTCTTTTTGCCTATCCTTTTATTCTTTCCCCTTGCTCTTCTTTCACTGTTATCCAACAAAGATTGCTATTAGTTAGGTGTGATTATCTACAACTAAATATGCTCTTAAGTTCAAACTTATGTTGCATTTTTCAGTTTAGTCTATGTGGATTGTGATCTGTATGTGTATCTGCTAGTCCATCATCTTTAAAAGTGCAGATCAGCAGTTCTTTGGTTTTGTTTATATCTGAATCATAGTTAATGTTGGTTATTAGAACTTATTCCTGCCTTGTCTATCTTGGCTGTGAATTTTAATGGTTAAGGTTTGCTCTTGATTTTCATTGGCATGCATATGTGTACTGGCGTATTAGACCGAGTATCAACCCCAAAAGACACTAGGGGATGCTTGATTTTGATGCCTTTGGGAGCATTTTTGGCTGTGATGCTGGTTCAAGAACATACTGTTGGTATGTCGGTTTTGAAATGCTTTTAACCCTTTCTTTTTTCTGAATTTAACTCCGGGGTGATAATTAACTGGTGGTGTCCACCAGTTGATATTTACTTGAGAAGCAGCCAGAGTTGTACTATCTAAGATGAGTTGGGCTCATTATAAATAACATAGGCTTCACATCACCTCTTTGTGTCACTGTGTATAGTATATACCAACTTGAATGCATTCATAATGCTAGCCTAGATGCTTTGTTGCTATTCATGGTGACTTCTGGAGGTCTGCACATTATCCTTCTCATCCAATTAGGATTGGGTAGCCCGCGGCCCCGCACGGGCTAGAAAGACATTTGGGGTACCTCTTTTTCGAGTCTCGAGTCAATTTGGTTTAAATGATGCACGTGATTCGTCGGTTGATTCTTCGTTACCTGAAAACAAAATTAGGTTTGGTACTATATAAGAGCAGCGGACTTTATCTTGCTGCAAAGCATCCTTTTGCTTCTGCCCTTTGGTAAGAGATTTTCATTAGAGCAGTGCTAGACAGCATTATCCTTTACTTTATTGCACCGTAGGTGCCATGAACTTGGATACTCTCCTGTGGAGATCATCCCACAGGCACGGTTCTATGCATTACATCTATGTGTGTGTGTTTGTGTGTGTGTGGAGAGAGGGATTGCAATGAGGTGGTTTGAGGATGTGATGGTCGAACAAAATAAAAATAAAAATTGCAAACCATGCTTATTGATTTATGCAAGAAAAAAAATGCACACCATGAAAATAAAATTTCAAAATATTTTAAAATTCGAACAATGAATAGAATAGATCCAATCAAACTAATCACAACCATATTATAAAGTTGTTTAAGATTATGAATCTGTTGGTTGCGAATAAATCTATAAATGACTACGTAGGAAGAAGAAATATAGTGTACTCTTCTATTTTTGTTGAATTATTGAATTTTCTAATGGAAGTGTTTTGCTCATCTTCGAATTCAAAGGAGCTCCAAACAGATCCTTAAATGTGGCAATTCCAAAGTATATCTAATCATGCAAGCTATCACACTGGTACTTGGAGACACTGAAGATGACTAGGGCTTTATGATCCTAGTTTCAAAAATAATTTTAGGTAAACAATTTATTTATTTATGGATAAAAGGTTATAACTACCTTTATGACTTCAAACCCAGCATGAAAATTTTAATACAAGAGTCTTTTAATGGCTTCTGTTATTGTTTTTGGAAAAATATATTTCTTTCAAAATTAAAAAAAAAAAAAAGAAAAGAAAAATAAATAAATAAAGAACAAGAGAGAACACATCTGGTTTGTTCTAACTGACAACATGCATTATTTATATGAAAAAGCAAAAAAAAAAAAGTGACTACATGCATGCTGTACCTACTACCTAGAGCTTGAATCACAGTATAATAATAATAATTTATGCTTCTTGAAGTCTCAGTAGTATATTACTAATAATATATTGCACTACATGTATGAACAATGCTGCTTCTACAAAACCGATAGAATCTCAACATTTGGATTCAGTTTCCATGGTCAGACTGAGACACAATGAGGTGATTACACATTGCACATTCCTTTCATTTTGTTGTTTCATTCACAATTAGACAAAGCAAAAATGGAGTTTTCAAATCATTCAAAAGCCAGAGCACACATGCACTCACAGTTCAACAGATTGAGAAAGAAAAAATGGAATCGTATCCAAAAAGCTCTCTCTCTCTCTCTCTCTCTATATATATATATATAAACAAAGAGATACATCATACATGCCATGTGCATAACTTATCTAGGGGGACCAAAACCTGCCTATCAACAAAGACATGCTGTCACCTGAGTAAAAAGGCAGACACTCCTGCCTAACTCTGCTTAAGATCTTGTGACCTCTCAAGCAAATTTTCGCGGTGGATTATGAGGTAGTCTAAGAGGCCCGACAACACCACCATCGTCGGAAAAAAATAAAATAAAAATCCTCAATATATAAACATGCATTAGCTGATAAACATTGGCTTAGTAGGTTATAATTCTGGTAAATTTAAATCAAATGAGCAGGATTATATTATTTTTGAAAAAGAACTTTTAGTGATTAAATTAGCTTAGGTTAACTTGAAACTCGAATGCATTAGGTCCATGCTATGCACTGAGGAATCTAAGCAGCTGCAACTTTCAAGTTCCTCTGCAGCATCTTTCCCGGGTTGGTGACTGTAACATTGGGTTGGTGAATTCATTGATCGGCGACTGTGAAAATTTTGGCACCCAGGTTCTACCGTATAAGTTCAAATGGAGAATCCGACATATCTGACAGAAGAGGCAGACTGATGCTGGAAACTTGGCTTTTTTGATTTGATATGCCTCTTGATATATTGTTGGCGTTGCTTTGCTTGTTGATTGTCAAAGTTGTTACCATAAGATGCCAATAAACATTTCTGATATTTGAATCATTTCTGTTGCAGAGGCAGCTTATCTTCTCTGCATGATTGATGAAGACATTTAAAAGGTTATGAAACCATGTAATTATGTAAATCAATGTTACCACCTGTATACTGAAAATGAACTGTAAATATCGCCTAGTACTGCTGATTATGTTCAATTCTTTGTAGAGTCGTATCAGCAGCAGTAAAAATTAGGAGTAGGGTTAGTGTAAAAAGTTCATCTAACTTGATAAAACTTTTCTTAATCTACTTTTCAAAAAGAAAACGGTCTTGATGGCTTTTAATTAGGCTTTTCTTTCCACCTCGTACATTTCATCACGGACGAATACTTCTAAGTAGGTTACCACTTTCATTTGTGTATTCAAATTTAGAAACCAAGTCGTTAAAGACATGTAGGGACAATGTGATGAGTAGGAGAATTTCAGAAGCTTGTTGCATTTATGAGTTAGATTTACTTCCAGAAGATTTACAAAACTTTAGTTTTCAAGGAGATCTAATGAAAAATGAGTAGATCTACCATTGTTTATTAAAGAATCGAAAATATTTTTTTCCCCCAAGAAGAAATGCAACTAGAATCTGAACTTCTCCTGGTCAACATATTGTTCCTACATGTCCTTCACGACTTCGTTTCAAAATTCACATCCACAAGTGAAGGTGGGTAACCTACTTTGAATTTGTCATCATAATAACAAGATGAATGTATATATATATAATTTATATACGGAAGGCTTTTATAAGTAATGCCACAAATTTAATAAGTTCAAAGAAAACACTAACTGAGAGCCTCAGTAATTGCATATATACAATTACAATGTATATTTGATGTTTAGTATTTCATTGAAGTAAATGCATGTTACCTAAAAAATGTACCATGTTGCAAGTGATGATGTGGATGGAGAAGAAGGTCCTCTGATTAGACCAAAAGCTTGTCTCTCTCAAAGACTGATCCTGGTAAGAGTCAATTGTGGACCCACTTTAGGTTACAAATTAACTTGTTCAGTAGTAATACAATCTTCGTCAAAGCACAGAGACTTCAAATGACTTTCAATAACAAGTGAAAATAGTATGATCTCCTCCATAAGCACATGAGACCCATCTCCTGCTATAAATTCACAAACCACTCCATTGACTTCAATCAAGCTACAACCGGGAACCTTCTTCACGTTCTTTTCTTCCATTCCCTTCCTTACATTTTCTACTGCATCCCATTGGTTGGATGAGGCATAAATGTTCGAAAGAAGAACATGAATACCACTATGGTCAAGCTTCCGCTCAACCAAGCCCTCAACTATTTCCTTACCCATGTCAACATCACCATAAACTCTACAAGCATTGAGTAGTGCACCTAAAACATAAGAATCTGGTTCCATGGGCATCCCTCTGACAACCTTCTTTGCATATTCTAAGACCCCTGCTCTACCTAATAGATCTACCAAGCAGCCATAGTGCTCAACCCCTGGCTTAACCCCGTAAACATTGTTCATGCTTTCAAAGATTCTCAACCCTTCTTCTACCAGCCCCATTCGACTACAAGCGCTTAGAATACATATAAATGTGACTTCATTTGGCTTAATACCTTCATTCTGCATCCTTGTGAGCAACTTAATTGCACTTGCACTCTGACCATGATCTGATAGACCAGATATCAAAGAAGTAAAAGCAAAGACATCTCTACATGGCATATCATTAAAGACACGATAAGCAGTTTCTATACACCCACATTTTGCATACATGTCTACAAGCGCTGTGCCCAAAACTATATCTAGCTCCATTTTATTTTTATCCACATACCTATGAATCCATCTACCCTGATCCAAAGCACCAAGAAATGCACAAGCAGAGAGTGCACCGACAATCCCAGCGTGATTAGGCCGAAGCCCAGCAAGCAACATATCACTAAAGAGCTCAAGTGCCTCTTCGAACAACCCAGCTTGCGCATATCCAGTAATCATTGCACTCCAAGAAACCACATTCTTGTCCGGCATTTGATCGAACAGCTCTCGTGCAATTACAACCTGCCCAGACTTGGCATACCCATTAATCACAGAGGTCCAGGTAATGACATCACGGTTCAAACAACTATCAAACAATTTACGAGCCAAGTCAATGCAGCTACAAGTAGCATACAAATGAATTAATCCATTTTGTACAAAATCATAAGCTTCCCAACCCAATCTAATCACTTGGGCATGGTACATAAAACCCAATCCCAATTCAGAGAGCTCAGCACAACCTCTGAGAACGAAAGAGAATGTGTAATTGTTGGGTAAAAACCCACTCTTTATCATCTGTTTGTAGAGCGACATAGCTTTAATACCTTCATTTTTTTCAGTGAAAGCTCTGATCATGGTGTTCCACAAGAAAGTGGAGCGATGAGGTAGAAGGCGAAAGAGATGGTGAGCGTGATGGAGGTCGCCGCGGTCGGAGATTGCGCAGAAGGCAATGAGCTTGCCGGCGGCGAAAGGGTCGGAAATGGTGCCGGAGACGATAAGATGGGACTGAATTTGCTTGATTTGTGTCATTGTGAGGCATTGTTGGTCCAATAGAGTGAGAGCTCTGCGACTTGATTTCAAATATTTGGAGGCACAAGCAGTCACCATAAGATAACGGTCCAAATTATTCAAACTGCTCAAGGAAGAAGCAAAGTTCAATATTATTCATTTAACGGAAAAAAATTTCAATATTATTCGAATTTATGAATTTTGAATCAAACTTTAACAGCCACAACTTTATATTCTTTGAATCATCTAATCAGAATACACAATTTTTCTAGCAAATATGGAATGATTTGGTCGGAATTTCTCAATGTTAGAAATTAGAGGAAAAGAGAGAAACATTACATAGGAGAAGGAAAAGAGGTAGCTTAGTGGAGAGCAAGTTATTGTATAAATGATAAGTTTCTAATCATAGATATTTTAATTGGATATGAAAAATGTTTAGATACATCTGCATATCTTTTTTCAAATAATTCTTCTGCTAGTCATCAGATATAGTTGACATTTTTGGCTTATCACATGTGGTTGACTCTGCTGCAGTTGAGTTCCAATTATTTGTCCCGCCTGAGCTCCTGATGCTGTCATTGTTTTGGATCCTCGTCGATCCACTCGGGTAAGAACCTCCCCTGCACATTTTCATGACTATCATTGTTATCATGCTCTTGCAACCCTTCATGAACCTCACACTTTTCGGAAGGCTTTCTCTAACCCTTTATGGCAGCAAGTAATGAAAGAAGAGTTATATGCACTTGCCCAGACTTATACATGGGATCTAGTTGAATTGCCTCTAGGGAAGTCTGTCATTGAAAGTAAATAGGTTTACAAAATCAAGACTCGTTCAGATGGGTCTGTTGAGTGCTATAAAGCCCGACTTGTAGCAATGAGGTTCACACGGGAGTATAGCATCGATTATGAGAAGACTTTTGCTTCTGTTGCTCGTCTTCCTTCTGTTCGTACTATTATTGTTGTAGCTGCTTCCCGTCATTGGGAATTTTTTCAAATGGATGTCAAAAATATCTTCCTCAATGATGATTTGCTCAAGAAAGTTTATATGAAGCCGCCTCCAGGTTTTGATCATTCGTCTCATCAGGTTTGTCGGCCTAGGCGTGCTCTGTATGGTTTTAAACAGACACCTCGAGCTTGGTTTGCCAAGTTCAGTTTTACTATTTCTCGCCTTGGCTATTCTACCAGTACATATGATTCAGCTTTATTTATCCGGCATACTGCAAGTGGTGTTATTTTTCTCTTACTTTATGTTGATGATATGATCATCACCGGAGATGATACTCAGGATATTCAGGAATTTAAGCAGTTTCTCAATCATCAGTTTGAAATGAAAGATCTTAGACCTCTCAGTTATTTTCTTGGCCTGAAAATTACTAGAACTATTGATGACTACTATCTTACTCAAGCAAAGTACTATTTCGATTTTCTTTCTAAAGCTGGCATCACAAATAACAAGATTGTTGATACTCCACTTGAGCCTAACGTGAGACTCACTCCATATGATGGTGAACTTCTTCGTGGTGGTACTCTGTATCTTCAGTTGGTTGGTAGTCTGGTATATCTTACTGTCACTTATTCAGATATTTCTCATATTGTTCATATCGTTAGTCAGTTCATGCTTTCACCGAAATCAGTTCATTTTGTTGTTGTTCTTTGTATTCTCCGCTATGCCAAGGGTATTGTATTTTGTGGACTCTTTTTCTCTCATCAGTCTTCACTGCTGCTTCGTGCTTATTCTGATGCAGATTGATCTGGGGACCTAACAGATCGTCGTTCCACTACAAGATTTGCTTCTTTCTTGGTGACTCACTGATCTCTTGGCGCAGTAAGAAGCAGTCTGTTATTGCTCGGTCGAGTATAGAGCACTTGCAAATTCTACTTTTAAGCTTTTATGGTTACGATGGCTTCTTCCGGATATAGCCGTTTCTTCATCCACTTCTACTCCTATCTATTGTGATAACAAGAGTGCTATTCAGATTGCACACAATGATGTTTTTCACAAGCGGGCCAAACACATTGAGATAAATTTTTATTTTGTTCGTCATCATATACTTCAGAATATCTTACAGTTACGGTCAGTCACTTCACATGATCAGATAATAGGTATCTTCATCAAATCTTTTCCACCAGGGCGCTTTTGAGAGCTTGTTTTCAAACTCCAGATGAAGTCGTATAACCGACCTTGAATTTGAGGGGGAGTGTTAAAATATATTAGTATATTTTATATTTAACCTTTTCCGTATCCAATTAGGATTCCTATGATTGAGGACTTATTATGTATAGGATAACTTGCTCCCTACTCACCTACCTCTTTTCCTTCTCCTATATATATGCTCTTACTGTATATTATTTCTCATACCATTCATTAATATAATTCAAAGATGTTTCTCTCTTTTCCTCTTATTTCTAGCATGGTACAAAATAGTCGAGTTGAACAAAAATTTTGACATATTTTAGATTTGGCTCGATCACTTGTCATTTCTTCTTCTCTACCATCATCTTTTTGGGGTAAAACATCTCTCACTGCTGTTTATACTATGAATTGTGTACTCACACCACTTTTACAAAATCAAATACCCTATGAGCGTCTATACGGGTAAGTTTCTGACTATAGTAATCTTAGAGTTTTTGAGTGTGTTTGTTTTGTTCTTCTTCATCCTCATGAACGAACAAAATTACAATATCGTGCTTAGTTTTGTTGTTTTCTTGGTTATGGACTTGAACAAAAGGGATATAAGTGTTATGATCCAGTTGCGAGACGTCTTAGAGTCTCTTGTCATGTTATTTTTTAGGAACATAAAATGTTTCATACCATATCCAAATTCACTGATATTTCTGATCACCAATTTCCTATTCCTCCTTTAGATACATCTGCAGATCTTTTTCCAGATTCTCCTTCTGCTAGCTCATCAAATACAGTTGACCCTTCTAGCTCATCACATGTGATTGACCCTCCTGCAGCTGAGTTCCAATCATTTGTCCCACTTGAGGCTCTTAATGCTGCCACTGTTTTAGATCCTCGTCGATCCACTCAGGTAAGAACCTCTCATGCACATCTTCATATCCATCATTGTTATCATGCTCTTGCAACCCTTCATGAACCTCACACTTTTTACTAGGCCTTCTCTAACCCTTTATGGCAGCAAATAGTGAAAGAAGAGTTAGATGTACTTACCCAGACTCATACATGGGATCTAGTTGAATTGCCTCTAGGGAAGTCTGCCATTGGAAATAAATGGGTCTACAAAATCAAGACTCATTCAGATGGATCTGTTGAGCGCTATAAAGCCCGACTTGTGGCAAGGGGGTTCACATAGGAGTATGACATCGATTATGAGGAGACTTTTGCTGCTGTTGCTCATATTCCTTCTGTTCGTACTCTTATTGCTCTGGCTGCTTCCCGTCATTGGGAACTTTTTCATATGGATATCAAAAATGCTTTCCTCAATGGTGATTTGCTCGAGGAAGTTTATATGAAGCCTCCTCCAGATTTTGATCATCCGCCTCATCAGGTTTGTCGACTTAGGCATGCTCTGATACCATGTTAGAAATAAGAGGAAAAGAGATAAACATCTCTGAATTATATTAATGAATGGTATGAAAAATAATATACAGTGAGAGCATATATATAGAAAAAGGAAAAGAGGTAGATGAGTGGAAAGCAAGTTATCCTATACATGGTAAGTCTCCAATCATAGGAATCCTAATTGAATATGAAAAAGGTTAAATATAAAATATACTAATATATTATCCTAATATATTTTCACACTTAGAATAAGCAAAAAGAAAAAAATAAATTTTTATGCTGAATTCAAAGATTCATTTTTTTTTTAGCTCTATGCTTTAAAATTAGTTTTCACATGTGATAAAGACAAAAAAAAATTGAAAAACAATTCTTGGTCATGTCCTTCTTAGATGTATACCAGAATTTTTTAAAAGCTTGTGTAGTATAAGAATGAGTTCAGCAAAGATTTTAGACTTTAGGAGTTGGAATGCTCAAGGTTGTAAATGAATAAATTGAACTCTTAATTATATGAGCTCTCAAAATTTGGAATATGGAATTTGTTCAAGTTTGACTTAAATTGAGTTCAGTTCAAAATATTTTTTCTCAACTCATTATACTAGTTTATTTTGCATTTTTTTTTAAAAGAATAAGAGTAAAATACACTGACGAAGTTTGGTCTAATTACTCACGACAATCATGTTTGGCGTTTATTACACCGTATACCCCTAGATGTTATGAAATGTCTTTTTCACCCTTAATATTCTAATAATTTTAAATAAAAAAATTTTTTAATGCAAAATATCTATCTTGCCCACTATATATATATATATATATATATATATATATATATATATATATATATATATATATATATTGTGGAGTATTTTATACATATACCAAATACAACTTTGTCAATGTCTTAATAGTATTTTTGTCATTTTATTGTAGTCAAGGGTAATTTAATCATTTTTTAAAAATTCATTATGGGAGGGGAGGTCGTTGACCACACGCACCTAACCTTAATGAAACATGGTGTAATAAGCGTCAAATATGGTTGTCATGTGTGATTAGACCAAACCTCAGAAAAGGCCAGCGTATTTTACCCGAAAAATAAATAAGTTACTCACACAACTCAAATCACACAAATTATTGTTCATATGACACCACTTGAACCAAAAACTTGGTGGTATTTAGTAGTTTAATTTAACAAGTCAAGCTTAAAATTAAACTCAAATATGTTCCAAAATTTTGATTTAAAAATCAATTATATCACCACTATTTTTTTTTTTTTAATGTAAAACTCTTTTAACCAACAATCCTTTGGACTTATGATTCACTCTATGAGATTACTTATTCACTAGGTCACCTGTGTGGTTTGATTATAGGGTAGATTACAATGACCTCCCTTGAGATTTCATCAATATACACTTACATCCCCTCTTGTTTGCAAAATAACACTGACCTCCCTTGATATTTGTATTTTTGTAACACTGACTTCTCTTCTTGTTTGCAAAATTACACTAACGTCCCTTGAGATTTGTATTTTTGTAACATCGTGCTCCTTTCCATTAATAGTAGTAAAGGGTTAGTGTGGTCAACGTGTACACAAAAATCATTAATTTGTATGATGTTGTAAGGATAGAAATATAATTACACAAGGATCGTTAACAATATCCCCTCGATAGCTCTGACAGGGGAGGTTAGTGTAATTTTGCAAACAAGATGGGAGATAAGTGTATATTGATGAAACATAATGAGAGGTTAGTGTATTTTACCCTAAATCATATTACCACTGTTAAAAGCCTATAAAGGTTAAATGTCTTTTTTTCATCTTTTTCTTTTTTTCATCTTTTTCTTTTTTTCTGAAAGGTATAAAGGTCAAATGTTTATTAGCCATGACCTTAACTATTTAGAGTATAAATTGATCAAACTCAACCATGATGGTGGAATACAACTTAATAAACAATCATACAAGTTACCACCGAGGCCTGTGGCCTATTGGTATTTCATCTCATTTCAAAGTGAAAGGTAGAGAGTTTGAATCTCCCTAAGTACATTGTGAGAGTTATTATTGTCAGGATTAAAAAAAAACACAATTAGACAAGCTAAACTATGCAGTTTTGCAAAACAATTTGAAATTTCATCTGATTTTGAGATTTTTAAAAAGTATTTTTAGAGACATGTTAAAAATTTGTTGACCTTAATGGCTATGAACTAAGGTTCTTGAAACCAATTTGGTTGACTGATTATGATTGTCTAAGCTTAGTTTCTACAATGAATGTTTTTGATCTAAGGATTTGACTCACAAAAGGAAATGAATATTTGGTCTTATGTTGATAGATGATTATCTAACTTAGTTTGGCTTGCTTAGATCTTATTTTAAAATTTAGTTAAGTTTGTTTCTTGATGCAAGTTTGCGGCTTGATTAGTTTGATGAATGAATGATGATGAAAAGCTATCTAAGCTGAGTGCGCACACATACACTCTATAAATATATAATTTAATTGGCATTCCAAATACAATCAACTAGGTGTAGCCTACATCCATTCCTCAAGAAAATCTTTTAAGAATTTCATTATGGGGCTTCCATTGCTAGTGGAAAGCAAACCTTTATGCTTGTGGGTGAAGAGCCAACCTAGCTTTATTTACTCTTGTGGTTGGAGAGCTAACCTAGCTTTGCTCATTTTTACAAGTGGAGAGTCAACCTAATCATTCTCTTTGTAAGGTAGAGAATAAACATTTACAAGCTTCCATGAAACAATTCTGTTTGTTAAGAGCACATAATAGACTTCATCTCACAAAGGTAGATAAGAGTTTGAAGTTTGGAGTACAATGATATATATCTCTCAAAAGATAGATGTACAAATTGAAGCTCACAAATCTAGAGTTATAAATGAAGTAATCAAAATGAAAAGTTCAACTCTAGTGTTTCACCATGAGTGATATTCAAGTTAGACTCAATTGTGGTTTCTACCAACTAAGGATATATATATACAAATATTCGTAGTAGAAGATTTTACTAAAAATATTTTGCCGAGAAGAGATGAAGATAAACCATAATAGAATGATTTGCAATTGTAAGCTTAATGATGGTTCATACCCATGAATGATATGCAAATGTATGCACAATGATAGATCACTCCCCTACTCTCTTCTACATAGCTAAATGCAGCCTAAACTTATATATATATATATATATATAGTCTTTGAGTCTTTAAATAAGATAGTTGTTGGAGTTGGTTGAAGTGCATTTAATGCCTTAAATAGCCATTTGAAACTTGAAATCCACACAAAATCAGTCTCCTGAAAAATATCATCAGTCTATTGATTTATTTAAATCAGGTTTCTAATAAGTAAGATGAGACTGTTGAAATAAATCGATACATTTGAGGTTCAACTACTGGACAAAGTCAGGTTGTTGATTTTTATAATTAGGTTGTTGATAAAAATGTCAAGTTGCTGGTTTTTCTTATCCTAATGAGCCAAGTCCTTTTGTGAACTTTGGTTCAATGACTAATTCATCTTAGGTCTTTAGCATAAATAATCAAGGATCAAGACTTATTTCTAAGTGTTTAAAGACCAATATATGATATGAATTAATGCGTCATGGTCCTATAGTCTTAAGCCAACTCTATGTTAACTTAGCCCTTAAAATGAATCAATTAATTCATGGGCTATTGCTATATGTCTAAGGACCATTATGAATGATATGCATGAAATGCAATAGGTCATAAAGACCATTAAGTCAAGGGTTGAGCTTTCAAATGAAGTTACTTTAAAGCTAATTTTACATTAAATATTAACACTCACCTAAGACTAGCCTACTCAAGTTTTTCAATCTTCTATTCTTTAAGCTATTGGTTCCATCATCATTTGGATTGGGTCTACTTCAACTTTGCCATTAATCTTGACTTTTGATCTTTGAGTTCCATGATCGTATGACTTCATATATCTTCTTGTAAGTTTATTTGAAATCCAAAACCTTTAAGATAATTGAGATAATTTAAAACCTTATAAAATTCACACTCAAGTAAACTCATTAAATCTATACTACAATAGATTGTTATCATCAAAATTATCCAAATAATCTTGGGTTGAAACCTTGAAGTCAATATAGTCGTTAGGCACAACTGATCCATTTTGGGACTGCTGAACTAGCCATTAGAATATGATATTCGAATGCAATAGTTGACTTATGCATAAAGTGATTGACTGCATAGGTTAGATAAGTTAACTGATGAATAAGATGAGTATGTTGATTCATGAAGTTCAAAGGTGTCTAAAACACACTGTAAGGTATACACGAGTCGATTGACCTTGTTCAATAACTGTTTTAATACACTGGTCGGTTTAAATTGACTAATTCAATGGGACCATTTGACTGATTTGCTTTTAATATATTTAAAACAAGTTTTAGCACAAAACAGTAAACTAACTTATTCTCATGAGTCGACTGATTTTGCCTAACTATGAATATTATCTTTTCCAAGTTCAATTTAGGCTCAATCAACTTCTAAGTCAACCTAGGACTTCAAAGATATAATTTAAGTCTTCGTACTTGAGTCGGGACAGTCAAGATAATATTTCTTGATTTGTTCCAAGGTCCTTGATTTCTCTAAATGTGAGTATTGAGATTTTATAAGATATTCTACTTTGGATACCATCTCAATCTCATCCAAGGCTTTGCATGATCTAAACAATTAAGTTCAAAGTCTGATTCAACTATCAAAGAAACCAATTATAATAATATGAATTAGATACATGGGCCTAGTTCTATCACTTGAGTTAAGCTCTTTCAAAGTTTGAACTAACTCAATCTTAATGATAAGGTTTCCAGAGACTCATTCAAATGATATGAATTAGATACAGAGTCACTTGAGTTAAGCTCTTAAATAATGACCTAAATGAATGACTTAATGCATATGACATATACCTAATAGTCTAAGTCGTTGTGAATGGTACTAATGACTGACGTGCGTATGTTTCTAAAGTCTTTTTAAGAAATAAACTTTTCAAAGTGAGGAACTTCAAGAATAATTTTACAATAATTTCAAATCACTCACCCCAAGCCTATTTACCAACGTCTTGATCTTCAATAGTGTCCTTGGGTTATGTGCTCTTCTTGACTTTAATGCCTCTTGTTCATGTAGAAGTCTTCGTTTCAGACTTCCTTATCATTCAACTTTCGAAGTCTTGATATTTGTTTTTAATGTCTTTTGAGCTCCTTTATATTTGATCTTGAAGTCCTTGGATCTTCCTAAACCTTTGACTTGTTTCTTATAATACAACATGTTTAGCATAACTCAAGTAAATATTGAACAAAACAGCTTCAATCATTTGTTATACTCAAAATGTCTAATATTACGGAATAAAACCCTAAAGTCAACAAAAGTCTTCTATCACTAAAACTGTATTTTGTAATTATCTGAAAATTATTGTTATTATTATTATTATTATTATTATTCCCAAAAGGTAAAACTAGAGTCAAGCTAGTTGTTAAAATTGTTCTCACAACCACAAGAAGCATGCAATTTTCTTTGGGCAACCATTTCCATGAAATTCAACACGGGCATAGTTCTGCCACAGTGGACCACCCCAGAATTATTGGCGGGAAAATTACCGGAAAGAGAGAGAAAGATAGAGATTACTAATTTCCGGTAAAAGGTACAGTACCGGCATGGACCAAAAAGCGTGCGAAATAAAATAAATAAAACACTCAAAAATATATGGAGAAAGACTCTCTCTCTCTCTTCCCTCTCTCATGACACGCTTTCACTTTCTCTCTCCTTCTTTATGTGTATATATATATTTTTATATTGAAGCTCCGTACTCTGACAACGACCACTGAAGGATGGTGGCACATGCCTGCTGTCATTTCACTCTGAAATGGACGGCCACGATTCCAGGGTACGGACCTCCGAACGGCCCGGATTCGACATTTCCAAAACCTTACGCAGATAGATATAGATATAGATATACAGAGAGAGAAGAGCCTGGCACAGTGACACCCCTTTCTCTCTCTCCTATCTCTCTCTTTCTCTCTCTTCTACTGTTAGCTACCAGGTCGAGCTTTGGTTTTGTTCCCTATAAAAGAAAGGAATAGACCTCTTCTATATATTTTTTTCTCTCCTTACAACAGCGATTGGCCACCAAAAAGCTTCAAGCTCGGTCATGGCGGTGTCGGAGGACGTGTGGTGTTCAGAGCTTGGCTGATGTCACTTTTCGCTTTTTAGGGTTTTGATTTGCTGAATAAAGCTGAACAAGTACTGAAATTGGGAATCGCCAATGGGTTTGCATGTGGTTTGGGATTTCGAATTATAGGGCTTGAGTTGTTTTTTTTGCTGTTATATATGAAATGTATGTGAATTACTGAATTTTCTACTGTGGTGTGAATTTCTCGGGCTAGTGAGAAAGATATAACGCAGAGTGGAGCTTAATTGAAGAGTTTGCTGAAGACAAGGAAAAAAGAGTTTAGGGCTTGAGATCATGACAGCCATAAGTGCGGGTTATTTGAGCTGAAATTTTTATATAATTCATTGTATAATATATATTTATATATATAAAATATAATAAAAAAATATGAAGCTTTCAACATCAGGGTTGGGTCAGCAAGCTCATGAAGGTATGCATATCATTCTTTATCCCCCACCTTTTTTATTGAGCTCCTTTTCTTCTTTGTAGTCTTTTACATATGTCTGTATCTTTGTCTTTGTCATTATTAATTTTTTCCTGTTTTATATTTGCCTTTGCATTGCATGAAAATTTTCCTTTTGTTCATTGCCTTCAAAAGACAACTTTGAAAAATAACTGAAATTTGGGGTAATTTTTGTTTTGGTTGTGGAAGGGGAGAAGAAATGTCTCAATTCAGAGCTATGGCATGCATGCGCTGGTCCTCTCGTGTCTTTACCAACAGTTGGTAGTCGCGTCGTCTACTTCCCTCAGGGTCACAGTGAGCAGGTTTTTTTGTTGTTCATCATGCACTCTTATCTCTCTCTCTCTCTGTGTCTTTCTATACATCCATATATGTATATATATCTTCTCTGTGTGTGTCTCTTTCTCTCTTTTCTAAATTCATATGCATGCATTTGGTTGATAAAAAAACATTTTTCATCCATCCAAGATGCCATTTGTAATAACCCAAATTAGAATTGGAAGCCAGGTTGCTGCTACAACTAACAAAGAAGTCGATGCGCACATACCCAATTACCCGAATTTGCCGCCCCAGTTGATATGCCAACTCCATAATGTGACAATGCATGTGAGTCTATTCTTTATGATTTTCTTACCTTTCTACAAATTGAGCTATTTGTTGTGAATGTCATATAGACCTTTAATGAAAAATTGCTTATTTCTGGAATTTCAGGCAGACGTGGAAACAGATGAAGTATACGCTCAAATGACCTTGCAGCCCTTGACATCGGTAGTCTTAAGTTGTATTTTTTAAACTTAATTTAATTAATTAAAATGCTGTTTGGTTATTTCTTGTGAAATGAATAACAAAATTGATCTTTTGTGGTACATATGCAGCAAGAGCAAAAAGATACATATATTCCTGTCGAGCTGGGGATTCCAAGCAAGCAACCAACTAATTATTTCTGCAAGACATTAACAGCCAGTGACACTAGCACCCATGGAGGGTTCTCTGTTCCTCGTCGTGCTGCGGAGAAAGTTTTCCCTCCTCTGGTGATGTCCTATTATGTGCTATGCTTTTTCTGATACTAATCTTGTGCTGATGGAAAGTGCTTTTTCTTGGCTCCCTCAGGATTTCACTCAGCAACCACCTGCTCAGGAGCTTATAGCAAGGGATCTCCATGATGTTGAGTGGAAGTTTAGGCATATTTTCCGAGGTAGGTGTCTTTTTTCATCATATGTACTCTTACAGGGCTGAAACACTTTGCATTTTAATCCGTCGGGACACCTTGAATCACTAATAGTATAGCCTTTGGACTATATAATTGTAATAAATGCAAAAAATATTTTTAGTGTGGACTGTGTGGTTTGTTGTAGTTTGTAAATAGGGATACTACTAATGACTCGATTGCAACGTCTAATGCTACATCCCGAACCCCATATTTATCTATTAAGAATAAAAACTTCTTGGGCCAACTTGAGAACATTATATAATGAGTATCTTACCTTCATTTGTTTTTTAGTTGGTGTTGTGGTATAATTGTAGCTTGTAGCACTGTGCTGTTTCACTGTCTTCCATAGTCTGACTTCCCTTTTAACTTCTATATGTCTTCGTTCATCAACTCCTCTTCTTTAGTTATTGAAGTTTAACTTAAAGTTTTTGTTTTAGATATTTTGTAGCATGAAATAAGTGTTGTCTTAAACTCACATTATCAGTTTGACCATGAAAGGAGATCTAATCTTTTTTATTTAATTTTCATTATTAATTATTTTTTTGCAACTTTATCCAATGTTGAATTCATATAATATGTTCCACATAAATAAATTATTCAATGTTAGCAAATGCATGTTTTTTATGTTTTTATGTCGTCTCCAATTAATTTTACTAGAAGACAGGTTCGTGCATCAAAAGCAGGAAACTCTTCATGACCTGGTAAAATTATTGTCTGTGTGTACAAAAAATGAAGGGGAGTCACGGAGATGCAAGATAGATTGGCTTTCCAAGTTGCTTTACAAAAAAATGTGTGAATAGCAACAGTGTGTAAGCTACATATCTTTTAAAATTTGGATTATATGTTGTATTACTTAATAAACAATACATTTAATCAAATTGTTTATATTTGGAATTGTAATAGAATAAGAATTTAGGAAGAACATTAACTTTATTAAGTTTTTCATATTTTAGATGTTTTGTAAATGAAAATTTCCATGGGGATTAGAGTCTAATTTTAGAAGGTATTTGGCTTATTGGCTATGCTCCTAGGACATGCCATATATGGTATTAGTGTAGATGACTCTGTGTTCTCTCTCTCTCCCCTCTTCTTCTTCTTTGCCGCCTCTTCCTCATTTTGTCCTATTTGATCAAGAGGTCTGAAATTGATTGATCTTGCACCATCCTCCTTGGAACTCTTCTTCCTTATCTTCATCTTTCTCTTTCTGCTTTCCTTCTTTATCCTCCTCTTTTCTTTCCATATTTTTTAGAACCTAGGAAACATAACTCAGTAGGGAAAGAAACATGTCTAATTTAGTAGGAACCTTTATGGCGGCTTGGCTATCATTGCTGACTGAATTTAGCAAGTCATAAGAAATCAGATGGAAATGTAAGGGGGAGAAGGTCCAAAATGTGATGAAGCGAGGGATGTTCAAGTTAAAGTATTACAAGCCTGAAGGCCTTTTTTTGAGAGCCACTTTGTTTGGTCGAGATTGATGGCTGAGGCCTTGTTATTATAGCTTAACAAGTCAACCTTGACAAGGTTAATTGCTGCTCAAGTGGACTTAACATTTGGGATACCTTAAAAGTAGTTTGTCACAGAAAGGATCTATCTATGGACAATTTGTTGTGAGGTAGAAGCTGACCATTTACAAATAATAGTGTGAGAATCAATATATTTACAAAGAAATTTTAAATAAGTCGAGCAAATATCGATATTTGGGGGTAGGATCGCAAGGCCTTTACAGATTGCCCTTGTTTTATATTTGAGACTGTAGAGTACTCACTAGAAGAGAACTATAATCCTATTGATGCTTTAAGTTTAAGCTCAAGCCTCAGAGAATTGGTTTTCATGTTGATGTAGTCTTGGGGCACATTTCTAGTTAACATTTTGACGCAGGCCGTTGGGGCCATATAGTTGTTCACAAGTGCTGTGTTTCATAATGATGACTGATGAACTTAATAGTATAGAATATGAAGTGTGGATCTAGATTGAATTATAATTCAGATTATCAATGTCTGATGAGGGACACCATACAATTTTTTTTATAAGCAGGGGTCCTCGTGCGTGTACCAAATAAAACCCTAGAAAGATATCTGTTTGGTTGTTTTTCAATTTAGGGAAGTGAGAAGTTGAATTGCACTGGGAAACAAATCTAAATGAGTTGATGTGGTGGGTTTTTAATGTAATAGTGAATGGGAGTGAATAAAGAACCTGGTGAGATTTTTGATCTGTTGAAACGTGATGGGGTATTTCACAAGGCAGTCAGGATTTTGCTTTGATGTTTTTGAGGAGGTTGAAATTTTACTTGAAGCAGTGGAGAATAGTGGTGGTTAGCATAAAATATTGTTTACGCACAAGGTTTTGAGGGCATTCTCGTATTAGCTACAAATGGAATGAGTGGGTACTGGACCAGGAGTTCTGCCAGATGGAGAGGACTTCAAATCTGGAATGTTAGTTTTTTTGGTAATGTTCCATGATTTTTCTTTCACATGGGTTGTGAAATCTGAAATGTTTGCTAAAGAGATAATGTGACTCAATCGGGTGAAAAATTTGTGGTAAGAATAGGAAGTAGAAAGATCGAAGAAGAACAAAAGATACGAGAGGAAATTTTTTGTGATTGGTTTCTCTTGCATTGACTCATTTCACATGTGCGCGCGCCCACACATAATCAGGTAAAAATTCCCAAATTGCCCTAACACAATTGATCATATGCATCTGAACAGGCCTAACCTGTATCCCACTTCCTAGTTCCTAGTGCAAGAAAGCATTTCCTGTTGAGAAATGTTGCAGCTTGATCTCATCTTCAGATTGCCTATGTGCCTAGTCTTAAGTTTCCCCTTCATTAGATAGTGTTTTTTTCTGAATATATTTCCTATTAAGCTATCTCAATGTAGGTATAGGCTATGACGCTGTCACTATGCTACCTGCTGATGGCTGCTATACCATTCATTTCTTGTAAGTGCTTTATTGTTACAATTCCGGGGACATTTTAACTACTATACCTGGTTCTGTCAAGAATATCATCATTCACATGAGCTCATTTACTCTATGTGTTGTTGCTTCTTGTTGCGACATGCTGCTAGGTTCTTTTCCACTAAGTGCAATATGTGCATGTGGATCTCCTATTTGAAGCAGACTCAACATCTATAGAGGCCTCCACTTTTGCATGACATGCTCAGCATTGACCTAGTTCAAGCTATTAAGACTTGATCAGATTAAAATATATAAGCATCCACCTTTATTTACATGACAATGTACAACATATATAATGTAACTCATGCTATGCAAATGTGAAGAAAACACAATCCTTAGGAATTAAGACCAAGTATTGTGGTGTATATATACATCATATGATGAGAAAGGAAGAGAGGAGGAAGAAGGGAAGCAGAAGAGAGAGAAGAAGAAATAGGGGAGGGAGTGAGGATCAGTATGTTAGTCTTCCAATTGCAGGAGAGAGAGACCAATCTCTTTTAATGAATTTTAATTCAAAAAATTCATTCATCCTATTTGGAACCTTTATGGTGTCTGATATATTGATTCTAAGCAATAAAGGACACCTAGTCCAGTGTTCGTAGATAATTATAGGATCCAAAAAGTTGCAATGAATCATCTTATATAATTCCAAGAAGACTTCAAAGCATTCAGGTGGTTATTAGGTTTTGGCTTTTGCATGATTATTTCCCAATCAATGTTCATATATGCTGTAGTATCAACAGGGTACCAACATGAAATAGAATTAGTTCCATCTATGTAGTGAAATTAAATTATATTCATTCAGGAAAATAATTTATATTATATTAAACGATCAATATTCGGAATAAAAGAGGGCATTACCTAGTGTTGGTCCTGCCAATGTAGGTGTTGGTACCCAATACAAAATTTTTAAAAATGAGTAAATAAATACAGGGTGCTGGGAGATCTTGGCGTGATTAATAGTGTGGTAGATATTGGGGACTTCGACGCTTTGAGTAAATATAGAGTGATTGATTTATGATTTTTTCCAGTAATTTTGATTATATAGTTATTTGAACACCATTCGGATTTGGTGGAGAATCAAATCAGCAGTGTCATCATATACCGATTCAGGAACATTTTCTGCTAAATTTTCAAGTTTTCGATGTAGTTGTTCCTGACAATCTCTCTTTGAAGTATTTCAAGATACATCAAATTCTCTAAAGGTCAGAATTTGATCCAAATCCAAATTGATGTACTTCTGCTACCAAAATTGATACATCAAATGCTAGGATTCTTGAAAAATAAGAATAATTTTGATAGGGAAGATGAAAATCTCTTCCAAGCCGTGTGTTCTAATAGAGAGAACAGTGTTAGGTGCTTCATGTTTTTTGGGGCATTGCTTGGCTTATTTAGATGCTTCAATGTATTTTCTATATTGTTAAGCAGATTGATTTAGTGCTTTTCTTCTACTGATTACTGCTTTATTTAATTAAGGGGACTGGTAGATGCTTCGTTTATTTTCTTGGCTGATTGATGGTTCAAGTATTTTGATTTTTGAGACATTGCTTGGCAGATATGTTCGGTATTCTTCGTTCTGCCTATTGCTCCCATGTGTAATTATGTGGACTTAGTCCATTGGAATACTTAAGTGTGACTGGAACTGCTTTGTACATCTTCAAATGCAGTGTCTCGTAACTTTTGATTATTAAATGCAATAAAATAGTAATGTGGTAAGTTGTGTAAAAATGATTTTCTGCACGTGCTGACATGTCCTTTTTTGTATTCATCATGCAGGGCAGCCAAAACGGCATCTTCTTACTACAGGCTGGAGTGTGTTTGTCAGTGCCAAGAGACTTGTTGCTGGGGATTCCGTTCTTTTTATCTGGTATGGAATATCTTTGACTTTTACCTTTTTTTTCAAATATTGTAGTAGTTGTGTGTGAATACCTGAGTATTTTTTATTTAATCCCATCATAGGAATGAGAAAAATCAGCTTCTTTTGGGAATTCGCCGAGCTACTCGACCACAAACTGTGATGCCATCGTCTGTTCTATCAAGTGATAGCATGCACATTGGACTACTTGCTGCCGCAGCTCATGCTGCTGCTACTAATAGCTGTTTCACAATTTTTTATAATCCAAGGTGGCAATCGAATTACTGTCTTTTATAGCTTCTCCCTTTTGTTTTTACTTACATATTTTATCATATCAGGGCCAGTCCATCTGAGTTTGTCATACCCCTTTCAAAGTATGTGAAAGCTGTATACCATACACGTGTTTCTGTTGGGATGCGCTTTAGGATGCTTTTTGAAACTGAAGAATCAAGTGTCCGCAGGTATTGCAGTAATTGATTATTCCGTACACCATTCCATTTTTTTTCTTAGACATCTACGAATCTCATGCATTAACATAACAGAAGTATGATAATTGGTATGACATCTAGCATAGTGATGAGGTTTTTTAATGACTTCGTAGCACTGCATTGTAAATTCATTGTGCATTACATTGGACTCGTTCCTCTTTAGTTTGTTAATACTTAATAAGTTGTTGCCAGACATATGCTATAAGAGGGAGGAAAATAAATCCTGATTTATTGCAATATTTCCTGCATGTCACGCTATGGAGGAAAAGTTGGCATGTGTGTGCGCCCTACTTTTTGGTGTGTGGCTGGCTCTTCATGTACTCAAAACCATTGATCTTGCATATCGTGCTTTGATATTATATTAGTATTTGTTACTGTGGCGACACAATAGTAAATGGTAATTGGAGCATGAAAATGTAGTTTGTACAAGTTCAGTGCAAATAAATCTGACATACCCTTTAAAGGTTTGGCATTCATTTGATTCTGCCCTAGCATCCCATATTTCATATTTGGGAAATTTTGTTTCTTATATGTGGTTGATTTGCATTATCCAGGTACATGGGTACAATAACTGGCATTGGTGACTTAGATCCTGTCCGTTGGTCAAACTCTTATTGGAGATCTGTCAAGGTAAACCTGCTCAAGAATACGGTACTTTTATGTTTGCATATAGTTTATTTGTTTTTACATTACGCACCTCTACATTCTAGTACTCAAGTGCATATTTGATCTTGTGGGAAAGGAGAAACAATTTCTTCATTAGTTTGTATCAATTATAAAACATTCTTGTCAAAAATACAAATCTTGAATGTGTATTCATTTCTTGAAAGAAGCCAGATTGGGCCATTTTAGGTTTGGAATTAGAATCAGCTACTTCCATTGCGTTTCTTTTTTTATTTAAGGAAATGAACTTGGTAAGGCAACTCTACATCCAAATTCTCGACACTCATGTTCCAACTGAAACTTGAACCCTACAAGTTTCCTTTGGGAGTGGCAGAAGATATGACCCAAGCTTTCAGCTGCTTAGTTTTGCTGAAAATTATTTGCAAGATGCACTTTTCTGGTGCAGTGACTGTTGATTTGGGGTATAAGTTTGACCAACTTAGTGGCGCATGGTACACCCATGACTTGTTTGTCCACTAACTTCTGGATCAGATGTAGACAGATAGCATTGGTAGGCAATACATCCTTGTTCCACAGGTGTCCTAACTATGCAATTACATAACACCCTATAACTTTTGAATAAGTTTTATGAAACTTTTTAACTGTTAAGGCTTCATTCCAAGGCTAAAGGTTTCTAAATATTGATTTATTTCTGTTGACAGTTCTAGCTGTAGACTTTTTGTTGCCACATATTTAGAAGTCAAATTCCTGTATCTTCATCAAATATTTTTCTTATCATATGCGCGCATATAGCTGTTGGGAAATTTATTTTTAGCATCATGATTGCATATGTCACAAATTTGTTGTTTTGCTTAGCACTTGTAATTAGCTCTATTTATATTTTATGTTCATTCCCTTTATAAATGTAGGTTGGCTGGGATGAATCAACTGCAGGTGAGAAGCAGCCAAGGGTGTCATTGTGGGAAATTGAGCCTTTGACAACTTTTCCCATGTACCCATCATTGTTTCCCCTCCGGCTGAAACGACCTTGGTATCCTGGAGCCTCATCTTTTCAAGGTATGTGCCCTGTTTAAATGACATGTTAACATTTTGCTGCCTTAATTCTTCAGCCCCGCACTTGGACAGTACATTTTTTCTTCCATTAAGTGGGGGGATGCCATGTAATGTATCTAGTTTTGGTATGCTTAATATAACTGAACTTCAGTTTAGGTTTAGAATAACACCTTAATAAAATTGAGCTTTAAAGTAAATTGGCAATAGTCGTTTGGGCCTTTGTCTTCAACGATCTAGTCAAAGTTTAAAAAATTAAAGTGATTAATGTTGTAAATGCTGGAAATAATGTACAAAAGAAGTGGTTGATCTCATAAGGCATCATCTTCTTGTGGATTTATTTTTCCTTTTCAAATAGAAGGCAGTATCTAATGGTTGAGAAGAAATAAAACAGAGAGACAATGGATCTCTTCACAAGCAGAGTGAAACAATTTCAGATACATTGAAGACGAAATTTTAAAAAAGCAAAAGTATTCAGACATAAATGATCTGTTATATATTTCTTATTGGCGTGCATCCTTTTCCTCGTATCAACATTCAAAGCTGGTGGACTGAGGAATCAAGGGAATGATTCTTTAATCTCTGATATTCTCAATTTCAAAGCCCTTAATTATTTTCAATTTCAAAAGCCATTGTTTCGTAACCTTAATTATTTCTAATTTCAAGAAGCCTCAGTTATGATTTCATAAACTTTAAATAATCCCATTTTTGGGAAGCCCTTTATTCCAAAGTTTTAAAAACCCTAATTGTTTCCAACTTTGAAAAACCTGAACTTTGAATTCCAAATAACACTAAAATTATTCCAACCAATTTATAAGTGTTTTAAGGTTTCAAAATCAATTTTTTCCTTTGCATGTCAGGCACTCTTAGACATGTTTTTGACATTCTTGACGTGTTTTTCGCGTGTCCAATAGCATGTCCATGTCCAACAAGTCAGGCACTTTGGGATCCTTTCAGTTTCCTATGTCACACTCATGTTTAGGCAGCATGAAAGTTGCAGTGCATTGAAATAATAAACTTTAAGAAAGTTGATTCACTGGATGATTTTGACATGTATATTTTCTGATATTTATTTTAGATAGACTCAAATTTTCAAACTTGTTTACGGGGAAATTTTGAAAGTCCAAAGTTGACGGTCAAGATTATCCTTTTAAGGCGTGGGATACCATTTGTACATCATTGAAGTCTATGTCAAAAGGAGGGTGTTTGTTAAATTAATGTTACATGAGTTAGTGCTTGCTTGTCTGTACCAAGTACAAACAGGCCCTTTCTTTGGAGGGGTTTTGAGGTTCTCATCATGATGGTACAGCATTTTGTTGTGAAAGAAAATACTGTGGACAGTGAAACTAGAGGAAATAAAGTCTCCCCATGGTGGTTCTTTATTTGTTAAAAGTATTTATTGGTTCTTGAACTTAACCTTTATTTATTGCTTCAATTGAGCAAATATAAAACCAAACTTGATCCCGTTAATTTCTCCCTTTCTGTAGGCAATATGAAATTGCAATTATATGGTCCCTTTCTTGCTATATTGCATAACTAAATTGGCCTTACTATTTCTTTTAATAGCCCTATGATCCAACAATTGCTGTTGTGCTCAATAATAAATTGGTACTTGCTAATTAAATAGCCCTATTCAAACATAATTTTCCTGTAATTTAGCTCCTCTCTGAATTTTTATCATTGATGATATATCTGTCTCCATTGGCACAGTAATTGCTTTGGTATTTTCAGATATAAAGGCTCTTCTTTTTTTTTTCTTTTTTTCTTATTATTTTTTCCTTGCCTTGTGCTTCTTTTACAGATAGAAGAGATGATGCAGCTAATGGCATGATGTGGTTCAGAGGAGACACTGGAGAGCAAGGACTTCACTCCATGAATTTTCAGTCTGTTGGTATGTTACCCTGGATGCAGCAGAGAGTGGATTCAACCTTTCTCGGAAACGATCTCAATCAGCAGTACCAGGCCATGTTTGCAGCTAATTTGCAGAACTTAGGAAGTGGGGATTCTCTGAAACAGCACTTTATGCAGTTTCAGCAGCCTTTCCAATATCTTCAGCATTCAGGCAGCCTTCCAATGTTGCAGCAGCAGCAGCAACACTTAATTCAGCCGTCAATCCCTCCACATATCCTTCCAACACAAAATCAAATGCTGTCAGAGAACCTGCCTAGACATCTCCAGCAACAAGTTAACAATCCACCTGAAGAACGGTCGCAGCAGCATACTGGTCAGGAGGCATTTCTGAGTCGAAGCGATCAGCTGCAGCAGAGGCAGCATTCTGATTCCTTATCCCCATTTCCAAAAACTGATTTCACAAATTCAAGCACAAAACATTTAGCGTCTATTAGTCCTTCGTGTGTACAAAACATGTTGGGTTCACAGTGTCTTGAGGGGAGTGGTAATCTTTCAAAATTCTCTAGAACTGGACAGTCAATGATCAGTGAGCAGCCATCCCAACAACCCTGGGTATCAAAATTTGCACGCTCACAGGCCAATATTTCTGCCAACTCAGTGTCACTCCCCCCATATCCTGGGAACGGTGGTGCTGTAGAGCAGGAAAATTGTAACTTGGACTCCCAGAATCATGCTCTTTTCGGTGCTAATATTGACTCATGTGGACTCCTACTTCCTACTACAGTGTCAAGTACTGGCACTTCAATTGATGCTGATGTTTCCTCGATGAGATTAGGGGCTGCAGGTTTTCAGAGTCCTCTGTATGGTTGCACGCAAGACTCTTCTGAGTTGTTGCATGCTGCATTGCAAATTGACCGTACATTTGTGAAGGTGCAAATCGCAGACGGTGGATTGTGCTTTTGTTAGTGATATTTCTTGAATTATATTAATTGGATGGGTGATGCTGTTTGTTTATGTGCAGGTTTACAAATCAGGGTCGGTTGGACGGTCACTGGACATCTCTCGGTTCAGCAGCTATCACGAGCTGCGAGTGGAGCTGGGGAGGATGTTCGGGATTGAGGGGTTACTACAAGACCCTCAAAGATCAGGCTGGCAGCTTGTATTCGTTGATAGGGAGAACGATGTGCTTCTCCTTGGAGATGACCCGTGGGAGTAAGTTCTTAATTACAAACACAGCCTAATATCTGTTTACATTATTTTCTACATGGTGTCAGCTTCTTATTGGATATTTTACCTTCAAATGGTGCTGAGTGCTTTTAGTATGGTATTTATGGTGCTTTGGGATAATTTCTTAACTACCAACTCAATCAAGGACTCGCCCTTCTTTGAAAATATGGTCTTACTTTATAAATTATAGTAAAGATGTCATGTAAATTTTGTTACCAGTCCACTTTTTTATGGCAATTATATGAATAAATTTTCTCTCCTTCCTAATTGCTGTCCAAAAAAGCTGCTTTAAAATTTGAGTGGTGTTATTCCTATTTTATTAACAATTTCAGTGCTGTGGGAAGCAACAAATTATGGAACAATGTTATCTCCATGTTGTCCAAAAACACACTTCTGTTCTTATTTTTGTAGACTCACTACTCAAACTCTGGTCTGCAGGGCATTTGTGAATAATGTCTGGTACATTAAGATACTCTCTCCCGAGGATATGCAAAAACTGGGGAAAGAAGAGTTTGACTCACTCAACCATAATGCTGGTGGGATGATGAATGCCAGCGGGAATGATGTTCGAGATCTTGTTCCAGGACTACCATCTTTGGGCTCGCTTGAATACTAGTAATGACAATGAGCGAAATTCAATCTTCCCACAACAATTTGCTACGAAGTACAACTTCCAGGAGTCAGATTTCTTTGTTTATGCATTTTCTCTGTGTCTCCACCACTACTTATTTCCAATGCATTGTCTAGTAAAGTATCTTTACAGCACTTCAATTCTTGTGTAGTTATTCTAATGAACATGAGAATCATGGATTTATATGTAATTATCAGACTTGGATATAAGAACTAGAAATTGAGGACCATATGTACTTAACCTAGGTTTTGCTTAAACTAAGCCTCTTGTGAAAGTAATTGTTTCTATCATCTTGAGGCAGCCCATCTCTGTTCTCGAAGAATAATTTTACCCTCCTTGCCACATGCTCATTCTAGAAGAGTGAATATGTGATCATAAGAACTCGATTAACATGCAAGTCCAGGTATACCTGAATGGTTGCAATAACCACTGATAAATTTGAAGGGCTTGTTGCAGTTGGTCATGGTAGGAGTTTATGCCATGCCCTTAAGATGGTGACGTTCTAATATACTTATCATTGTAATGGATTTGTTTTGTTTGATGCATTTTATGGTGCAGGGTGCGAAGCAAATAACTGTAAATGTTGGTAATAAAAAATAACTGCCAAGTGAATTAATAGATGATTCTCTTCATGTCTGAAAATAGAATGATGCAAAACACAACCGTGGTCAACAAAAATACATATTCACTTGTATCAAGCAATAAAATAACCGGAAAAATTCCGTGGGAGTCACCCCCAGGGAATTCAAACTAAATGATGCAATATGAACGCTTAAAAAAATCTCCTAGCCCTTGTTTCTACAGTTTCTTCCCTAACAATTTCCTCAGATTTGAGAGATTTGGTGTGGGAAGAAAACCTTGCTTGGATAGGAAATTAGGGACGAGAGGGCTTTCCCAACTCTTCAACAACCCTTTGTTTTCTTTTAAAAGATTCTCATGTTGATATTATATTAACAAGCACCGGCTTCTTGACGAAGCTGGTTCTTCTCCTACCTGAATAAAACATGCTGAACCAGATCCACAAAAATAATCTTTATGCGTGTGCAAATCCACTCAACTAAATTCAGTAACAAATTGATATAAAAAAAAATCTCTTTTTATTTTTAGTCCAATATGTGTTGGAATTGATATCATATCTCCAATTTTTCCCAGTGTAATACTGCTCCGCGAACATTATACATGACTGACAGATGGGAACTTCAGAATAGCAGCGGTCATAGAAATGAACCATTAGCCTTTACAGGTTTCACTAAAATCAACAAAGCGTAATTTAACTTGGTGGGAAACGAAAATAGCCGCTGAAAAAAATTTGCAGGTGTATAGCCTGATTCATAGGGAGAGCAGCAATCAGTCCAAAGAAGCTATAACTGCGTCGATCACCTCTTGGGTGCAACTGTCTCCTCCAAGATCTTTTGTCCGGTACTTGCCCTCTGATATAACCCGTTTCACGGCAGTTTCTAATCTATCAGCAAAAGATGGAAATTGGAGATGTCTCAGCATCATGGCTGATGAGAGAAGCAGGGCCACTGGGTTTGCTTTCTTCTGCTCCACCAGTTTCATGTGCCCCACATTCCCTGCTGAAGCACCTTGCTCAAAAACAGCATGATCAGCTCCAACATTTCCTGCAACAAACCCCGATAATTAGTTAATTATATCGACCAACAATTTGTATTATCTCACATATACTCTTTATACATCCACCAGTCAGTTTTTCAATAAACAATTTTTTTTTTTTAAAATAAAAGAAAAAGAACTCCATTCTCGTATTGCTAAATTTTTTCCTGTTTGAAACACACACCACTTTCTTCCTAACCCTCAATCTTCTATTTCAGAAGTTAAATAAGTATCACTAGGCTACAGCACTCGGTGGGGTGTTCCTAAATAATTTTAACTTTATTCTCATTATTAAAGTTGTATCCTGTGGATCCAATTTAGTCTTGACAAATCTTCTCCGCAAGTTTAAAGGGTCTTCATGATACCTAACAAATTTAAAATCAAATTAACCTTACAAGGTACTAGAGCTGAACCGAGTTGTTCATGAACAACTCGGGATTGACTCGTTTTAAGCTCAGCTCAAGGCATTTGTTAAGTAAATGAGCCGAACTCAATTTTGATTACTAAACTCATTTAATAAACAAGCTGATCTTGAATACTGTTTGGCTCGATTTGTGTAGGAAAATAGGCTCATCAACACTGAGCTCATATAGGCTTGTAGAAATTCATGAACATAGACTTGTTTAATATATATATTCATTTCTAATCTGTCATATCTTCATGAGGAGTAAAAAAAATAAAATATAATTACTTACAAGTGTTTGTAATTTGTTGTTTCAAATATTATGTTAATAAACAAGGCAAGCGTTTTGAGCACAAGCTCAAACCGAGCCTAAACACGAACATGAGATTGAGCTCGGCTCATTTTATTAAATAAGCTGACCCAACCCAACTCCAAGCTGTTCAAAATCATGACTAACCGAGCTCAAGCTCGCTTTTTTGAGCTCGTCACAATCATGAGCCGAGATCAAGCTAAGGCCACAAACAAATGAGCCGAGCCCAAACAGACTGAGGCTCGGCTTGGACCATTTGCAGCCTTTTAAGGGATATTAAACAATACCACATGATGGAATAGATTGAAAATCCTAGAACACTGTAAACATCCATCATGTAAGTCTTCAGCTTGAGTGTAACCAAGGGCAGAGACAGGAGCCTGCCTAATGATTCTATAATTGGGGAGCCAAACTAGTAAAAGAAGCCTGCCTTATGATTCAAGAGAGATTATAACTTGCAAAGTAACCAACCAACTAACTGAAAAATTATTTTAATCATTTAAAAAGGTCTTCAATCAAAATTTCCTTCAAAAAACAAAAAGAATATTGATTTTCATTCTTTTTTATAAAAATACTAATGTGTCAACCTGTCAAATTTCAAATCACATGCAACAGTTCACTTTTGTGAATAAGAGGCAAAAAAGATGTGTAGATTTTTCTTTGAAACAAAAATTGGAGAATAAGACTATCCCTAATATCCATTATTGAAAAGTTGAGAATTATAAGACAACGATTTTATCATACGATTCATACCAATTATCAATTATAAGACAATAACAGTTCTAGAATATATTCAGAACAAAAACATATGACAAAGTTTTAAACATGTATATACAACAAATATAAATATGTGAAAGTGCAGTGCACAGTAATGTGGTATACTATAAGTAAAAAAATTAATAATAATAACTGGAGAACATCTAATAAATAACTGCTATCCATATGGTAAACATAAAAAATAAAAACAATTAAACAAGATTTTAACAATGGCAACTATGATAATATTATTTTCCAAAAAGAAAAAAAAGAAGTATGATAACATTGTATATTTTAATCTCTATTAGGCTTAGTAAACTAAAGCCATCTAAGATCCAATGGAAGTCAATTTTATTTTGGGGGCCAAGTCTGCGCGTTTATGATCTAACGATTCATGAGCCATTTATAAACGGGCTTTTAAAGGGTTTATTTTTTATTTATTTTGGTGGTGGTGGGGGGTGGGGCGTTGCTCCACCCGAGTATCACTTCACAGAACTTTCCTCAACTTCACGTTTGTTTAATTTTTATAGGCCTTAATACGTCCGCCCATGCACCAACATCCACATAACAAACACCAAGCACTTCCAGTTAACACGTGTTGTACTCTAGGTCAGCTATGATCCATAAAAAAAGCTCCTACATCATCTCCTAACTAATACCAATAGCTTTAAGCCTCTTGAGCAGAACTTTAGGAATAGAGGTTGCGTCCAACATTCTTGAACCTAAAATATTGTACACTATTAGATGTTGGACGCAACCTCTATTCCTAAAGTTCTGCCACCTAAAATAGGAACATGAGGGCAGTCAAGTGTTCTGAATCTCATCGACCAACCACTTCCATCAAACCATAGCATCATCCAGTAATGGTTTAAATTAATAGTGAGGTGTACAAACTTAAATTACATATTAGGCACTTAAATTCTATTGAATTAGCTTGATCCAGCCATGTTGACGGTGGTAGTCAATTTTCACAGGGTGAGGAACAAGTTGAATCACTATATTACACACCAAACTTCTAAAATATAGCCAAAAACCATATATATATATACGGCCAAGAGTACTTGTAACTGTCACTAGTGAGGAATCGAGGCCAAAAATACAGCAAAAGGAAGTTTAAATTGGAATATGTTAACTGATGTACCTCCTGGCATGACTCCAGTGCCCCCAGCTATACCAGCAGCAGTATTTGCAACTAAATTTCCATAAAGATTGGGAGTGACCTGAAAATTTTGAACCAGTAGTCATCAGCTAAGAATCTTCTTTTCTGTAAAATAAAGAAGAAAAAATATCATAGTACAAAGCCAGGGAGTGAAGCTGCACATCGCCACCACAGGAGTTATGCAGGCACAATTCCTTTATTACCTGTTCTCTTATTAGAACCCATGCTGGCCAAATTTAAACCTTCCCAAGCTAATGATGTGTCACATCATTCATGACAGAGTTCTGTTATCCTTCAAAAATCATCTCATTTTTAGCATAACAGTATTCCACCTACATAATAGACATACCTTTTTCTTTTCTTTTTTCCCCTTTTTGTGTGTGTGTGTGTGGGACGAGGGGGGGGATGGCTGCAAATATTAGCATGGATGATCTATATGGACAAAGAACTCTCGAGATATGTGATTGTAGAATATTTTTTAAAGCAAGGAAAAGTTTTTATATGGCTAAAAGGCCAGTTATGGATATATCAGAACACAATGATTACTAGTCAAGTGAACAAAAATGATAAAATGCTACATGGCAATACTTAGATGGAAAACAAATTGAAGCATGAGTAGTAACAAGGACAATCAAGGGGAAGTTGTCTAAGATTTTGTAGTCATGTGTAGCAAGAACTAATGAGATCGCCACTAAGGAGTGACAGATTCAATCTTAAACTTTTTCACCTTCGTCAATTTATGTGGTCATAGACTTGGTACTCCACAGAAATTAATAAGCATTAAATTGATAAAAACCAGACGAATTTGTCAGCACCCGGGTGCTGTTATAGTGTTATACTTGAGGTAACTTAATAAATACAAAGTACAAATACTTATCAAAATAAATAAATAAAAAGTACAAATGGAAAAATAATTGCCAAGTAAACTAAATGCCAGCTAACTCACGTACCATGACATCAAATTGCTCAGGCTTTGAAACAAGTTGCATGCAGCAGTTGTCCACAATAATCTCATTGTACTTGATACCAGGATATTTTGTCGCAACCTCACGACAAGATTCTAAAAACAGACCATCTGCAAGCTTCATAATGTTTGCTTTGTGCACAGCTGTCACTTTCTTTCTGTTGTTTAGATAAGCATACTCAAAAGCATATTTAGCAATACGCTCCGAACAGAACTTTGTTATCACCTAGCAAATGAGTGTTATCAGACAAACACACCGTGCAGTACAGAAGAAAAAAATACAAATTTATTGAAAACCGCCTTCTCATTCCAGAAAACAATGAGATAAGAAAAATAAAATAGAACTTCTTCAAGAAACAAAAAATGTTGCAAGTTAAAAGATAACACGATATTCTCTCTGGGCAGATAAATAAAAGAACCTCAGATTGACACAGAAATGAAATAAAACTTGCGTTTGGCTATACAGACAACAGGCACCAATAAATTAGTAATATGGTATAACTGAATTAATAGTTGTCTTTTCCTGCAACATGTAGATTGTAAGACATAGCTGGACGTAGAAAATAATAATAATAATTGATTAGTGATGTACCCAAGTGAAGCATTTAAGATTTTAATTTGATTACTAAATCACAATCACATTGCAGCATTTAAGATGCTAATGTAAACAATGTCATAGTTGCTTTTTATAGCATGATCAGACACCCAAACATAGTGCCAGAAATGTAGCAATTGGCAAGGTCGGATACTAGGTTACTATCAGAGAACACACAAACTAAGTAGAAGCCAATATATATTGCATTATGGTTCTTATTGCCAAAACCAAATATTACACATTAACGCAATTCATCATCACATGACATTAAGGATCCGAATCCCCTCCTGTTGGAGGGGATCCCGTTGTGCATCTTGTGCCTCAAAACTACCACGTTTTGAGGCACAGTGAATAAAGGCTTAAAAGCCGTCCCTACATTCAACTCCAAGCTCTCCCTCTCTCTCTCTCTCTTTATATATATATGTATACATATATTACTCTCTCTAAATATATATAATATATAATTATATATAACATTACAAATAATATTTCAAACAAAATATAATTATATATAACATTAAATAATATAAAGAAACAATTATATAATTACATTCACATTGTATATTTTAAAAAATTAACTAAATCAGCAATGCAACAAACTACATTGTCTATATAAGTATATAACAATTGTACATCAACTTTGTAACAACACTATATCAGGTTTGCAAATGCAGGAGATCGATGACACAACAAGATTACATTACATATGCAACTAGCTTAAATTGATAAATTGAGAGAGCAAATGTAGAAAATCACAACAAGATCAAATTATGTATGCAACTATTTTAAATTGAAGTTTGAAACACTTTCACATTGAAGAAGAAACACTTTTAAATAAAAAATGAAAGACCTTGACCAATATGATTGCATCATGTATGCAACTATTTCAATTGAGGTTTGCAACACTTTTAAATCAAATGAGAGCTCGTTTGGGATTGCTTTTCAACAGCTTAAAAGCGTTCTTATTTTAAAAATTTGCATTTAGATGTGTTTGGTAACCATTAGAAGCGCTTTTAATAGAGGTAATCAATTTTAGCTTAGTAGAGCCTTTTGAATGAAGCTTGGTAACCATTAGAAGCGCTTTTAATAGAGGTAATCAATTTTAGCTTAGTAGAGCCTTTTGAATGAAGCTACAATTTGTAGCTTTTAAAAATACATTCAGAGTAGAGGTTTTATTTATTAGGCAACTATTTCTCCTTAGACAATTTTATCTTTTTTTTATTATTATTTTAAAGACAGTTTCACCCCTTCTTTTATAAAGTTGTTATTATAAAATAAAATAAAATTCTATTAAAGGGCATTATTGTAAAATTAGCAATATAAGTATTTTAAAAAATATTGTTACCAAATATATAAAAAATAGAAAAGTGCTTTATACAATATATTACCAAACACCTAAGATTTTTTTTACCAACAACAATTTTTAAGCAACCCCAAACGGGCTCTAAGCAATACTTTAAACAAAATCTTGACCAACAAGCCTTGAAAATCTTATTTGAAGGAAGATATAATTTTCTGTTATATATAATTATATTTTGTGTTGAATATAATTTTTAATGTTATATAAAATAAGATTATTTAAAAAATTATGATTACAAATAATAACATTATATATGATTATATATAGAGAGAGAGAGAGAGTAATATATATGTATATATCTTATAATTACAAATAATAAGATTATATATTATTTATAGTGCCTCAAAACGTGGTAGTTCACATGATAGACAACAGAATCCCCTCCATCCGGATCCTAACATTAAATCACTCCAAGATAAGAGCTCTCCGAGAAAATTCAATCTACATAGTATTTCAAACTACCCAAAATTCAGTCAAATGAACCACAAACATATCAATATCATTTACTAAACGAAAAAACTAGTATGAATTTACTAAAACAAGAACATAGAAATGAACAAACAAACAAACAAAATGTAATGACAATGATACCTTAAGACTTTCGACCACGCCGGGGACGACCTCATGCTCGAGCCCCGAATACTCCCCCTCGGTGTTCTCCCTTATCACCACGATATCGACGTTCTCGTGCCGCGTCGGCAAACCGGGCAAATTGAAGCAATTGACCAGCGAAGCGTACAGATCGAGCTCTTTCCTGAGCTGAACATTCAACGAGCTCACTCCTCCGCCGACCGGAGTCATCAACCCTCCCTTCAGGCACACCTTGTTCTTCTTGATCGATTCGATCACCTCTTCCGGAACCTTCTTCATATCGCCGTGGACTTCGTACCGCTCGAAGTACACCGGAGCGTGCATCGCCGTCATGACCTGCTCGACGGCGCCAGTGACCAGAGGCCCGATCCCGTCGCCGGGGATTAGGGTTACGGGTCTGGGAGTGCCGTCTCCGGGTCGGGGCATGTAGGTCACGGATCTATTTAGGTCGAGTCGTGAGGTTAGCCCTAGATGGGTTTGGTTCTCCGATGACCGGAGGAGTTGTTTCAGGATGGGTACGGTTCGTTTCGCCATGTGAGATGGATGTTTTGGGTGGAATTTTTCTAGGGTTTATGAGCCGATGCAGACGACCGACTTTATTTAGTAGAAGAGAAACTGACTTTTCTTTTCAGTGGCCCGCCATGAACGAACATTGAGAGAGAGAATAAAAAATTGGATTAATTTTGCAAGGAAAGGACTCGATTGCCTAATGTTTCACCAAAAGAGGAATATTGGAATAACGGATGGTTCCTGGACTCGATTGCCTAACATTTTCATTCATGGTTAACCCAACCCAACTTGCGTGGTTGAGTAGGGATTAGGTGAGTCGAACATACCAAAACTTAAAATTCTTAGACTTGAAATTCACTAGAACAGGTCATTTGGACTCACTCCAAAGGTAAGCTACAAACTGAAAGTATAGCTTTGGAATTACTGAGTAGACTCAATTGTTTAATATTTTTATTCATGGTTAACCCAACTTAACTTGAGCGATTGAGTTGGAATGAACCAACATATCAAAACTTAAAATTTACGAAAACAGGACTCACAGTTACTACACCAGTTAAATTAGATAAATAAAAAGAGATTATGACATGCTTTCTATAATACTATTTTATAGAAAATACATTCAGCGATGAAGTTTTCTTTTATTTTGATAAAGATCTTCCAAATAAGAGATTATGGCATGCTTGTCAATTGTCTGTAAAATAGTTTTTGTTATCAATTTATTAAAAAACACAAGATGAGTTAAATATTCATCTGACTGACGTTTGTCTGAAAATTCACTAGAATTGGTGGTATTATTGAATCAGAAAAAATGATATTCCGTAATTAAGCAATGGTACTAAAAACAAATAAAGCACCCAAACTTTTATCTTACCAAAGAAAAATCAGCCTCAATAGCTTGTAAAAGCCAATTGGGCCATACAGACCACTTAAGGTCTCCAAGTTGCTCACTAAGAACCCATGACCCAAAGACAAGTGCCCATTGAGCCCATGCCAAAGATCTGAGTTAAAAATGTCTAATTTCTTAATGCTTCCTTTGGCAGGTAAGAAGGAAGAAAGGAAGAGGGGTGAAGAGAAGATAGAAAAAAATGAGCAAATTTTTTTTGTTTGACAGGAAGGAGGCAGGGATAGAAGAGAAAATATGGTGGATGGCTCATCCACCCTCTTTAACAAATTTTTATCCCTTCAAGTTTGGACAGAAGATAGGAAGGAAGAAAATGTAAAACTGTTAAAAACGTTTTAAATTACAAAACTATCCTTATGATTTTTTGATAAAAAATAAATTAAAAGTCTCTTCCCTTCTCTCTTAACGAACAAACTTTTTTCTAGAGATGTCTCATTCATTCCTTTTTCTCTTCCATCACACTAAACGAAAAGAATGAAGAACACAATCTCTTCTCTAAGGATGTCTCATCCATCCCTTATTCTCTCCCTTCCATCCAATTTTTTTCATTCCTACCAAATGGAGCATAGATCTATTCTTATAATTTTGAACGAATTGCATAAAATTCTCTTTGACTTGTACTAATTAGCAATAAAAAAAAATAATTTTTTTGCACAAAAACTCCCTTAACGAACAAGGAGGGGTTACGAAATTAAACAGTTGTTAATAGAAAAAAATGTCACGCCCCAAAATTCGAGTCACTGGAATCCCCATTCTGAGCCCGAATTCCGAGAGTGAATCCGTTCATGTAACCACATAAACTATCCCAAAAAACCTTACAATCGCCGAAACAATATCATACACACATATTTATATACGCGTACGCTCATCATTATTCATCCTAGTGGGCCCCACTATAGCCTATGCATCCATCCTCGTTATTTTCAATCTGAAATCAATTGAATTCTAGGTCAGCCCAGTTTTGGTCAGCTAATGGACTCCCCATCAATTCGTTGAAAATTGGGCACATCATCGGTCGGTTGATGGCCCTTTTTCGATCGGCTGAAAAACACTTTCAACCTACCAAAACCTGTTCTTGCAGAGTCTGCAATTTTCATCGATTGAGACTTTTGATGTATTAGTTGGCCGAAAGGCCAACTAGTTGACCAAAAGTCCCAAAATCCTGATACTTTCCCATTTCAAACTCCCAAAAACTCACATGTAGAAACTAACTCATGTATAGACCAAAACCATCATTTCTCATGCTAAAATCATTCATTTGCATATGAAATATTATAAAATAATCCTTATACATTCATCCTCCATAAAAACATACTTGTTCAAGACTTAAATATGCATATTCAAATACAAAACATAAATTCCTTATCCCATATTCAAATTACAAAAGTTCAATAATTGTCCAAACATAGCATATGAAAACATAACATAAATAATCTTGAATGGTGAATCAAGTACTTCAATTCTAACACTTCTAAGCTCCATCCATCGTCGATGCCTTATCTGTAAAAATGAGGGAATGGGGTGAGCGCCAACATACCCAGTAGAGATATCCAAATCAACTTATGCATCAACCCGACACGACCTACATGAAAAACAAACACGACCTATATGAAAAACAATCATAGCATTCATATGTGCTACATAACATGGTTTCAATGTTCATGTTCTTGAACCTTAATATAATATATGAATGAATCATATGTTCAACAATGTTTATTCAATGAATATTACATAGGAATTAATATGAATATCACAATAGAAAAACTTAAACACCAAGTCACATAAGTTTCGAAATCAGACAAGGGTGGGAGTATTCGTAGATACACGGGTCAAGGCTAATTAAGCCAAATTTTCAAATATTATACTTTACGGGTAGTTAACCCGATGGTCTAAACAAAATCAATATTCTACTTTACAGGTTACTAACCCGAAGGTCTAGATAAAACTCCTTGCCCAAGTTCTGAGTTTTACACCTTAGGGCTCCGGGACCTTCTTACTTTTTCGATCTCCTCTCAAAATCAACAGTTAATCACATAAGTTTCAAGTATGACAACACATACAATTCCAAATGTATCACATATTTTCAAGTCCATCACAAGTCACTTGATTTTCATGTTAAAACATGTCATTTTTATTCATGTCACAATGCAATAATCACACATTTCCAAACGCATCATAAACCACTTAACTCTATGTTAAAATATGTCATTTTTATGCATGTCATAATGTAATATCAATCCTTTCACAAGGTATTCACAAAATGTAATTTTTTAAGAAAAGAGCATTCTCATGCATTTTATCAAACATGTGGCCTTGCAACATGTCTAACATGGTATCCACAATTATAAATTGTTCTAATAGATAACATCTATCCTTAATTGCTAACATATATGACATGTAAACATAATTCACATATATGACTCACATTTACGCATGATTAAGCATACTTTCAATCAACAATTCATCAAGGCACATATACGATGTCTTTGTGTATCTATATCATCATAATTATCATGTGAAGATTCAATTGACAAGTATAATCATGATAAAAGATGCAAGACTCACAATTACCACTTTTTAGCACTTCTAAACATGCTAAACGATATGAAAATAACATTGTTGACCTCGAGATTTTAACCCAAGGTTATTTGAGTGATTTTGATGATAACAACTTATTGTAGTGTAGACTTAATAAGTTTACTTGAGTGTGCAGTTTATAAAATATTATATTATCTCAAGTATCTTAAAGGCATTGGACTTCAAAAGGAATTACAAGAAGATACATGAAGTCACATGATCATGAAACTCAAAGATCAATAATCAAGATCAATGGCGAAATGGAAGTGAATCCAAGCCACATGATGAAGGAACCCAAAAGCTTAAATAATTAAAAATCAAAAGACTTGGGTAGGCTGCTAGTCTTGGGTGAGTGTTAGATTTAATATAAAGTTATTTTTGAAGTAACTTCATTTGAAAGCTCATCTCTTGACTTAGTGGACTATAGGAATATGCATATCATTCATATCATCCATAAGTCCTTAAACCATAAGTAATAGGCCATGAACTTCACTTATAATATCATGAGGCCGTTACTATGATTGAGTTAGTTCAAGTCATCATAAGCTTTAGAAGAACTCAACTAATAAGTCATAACTAGAACCATGTCTTTCAATCATATCATTTATGGTTCTTAGATACATTGACTTAGATTTTGAACTAAAATGAATTACTATATAAAGTCGTGTCATGCATAGTTACTGTTTCGGGTACTTAGTGCAGAAATTTGGCTAAGTGTTGGATTATAGGGGCAAAAATGTAAAAATGAGTTTTTTTTTTTAATGAATCTTGACATAAAAAGTCCCGGTAATTGTACCCTATAATTTATCACGATCATATGAATTTTCTCAGCCCCAAATAACTTAATTTAGTCATTTATATTACACGATAAATTTTTATGTCAAAGTTGTGAAAATTCGTTTTGTACTAAAACTAAAAAATTAGATTTTGATTCACTTAGAATTTGATTTTAAAACTATTTTTAGTGAATCCAAATGGGGGGTACTTTACTTAATTACATTGAATAACTTAAAGTAAATAGAAATATAAAGGTTATATTTCTGTTTACTTAAATGTCAGTCAACCGAAGCATAGCTTCAGTCGACCGAAACAAGGTTTTCAGTCAACCGATAAACTCATCAGTCGACCGAAACCTGTAGATTCAAACTCCAACAGCTATTTTTTGCACTTAATACTTCCCAACCACTTCCAAACGGCTAGAATTACTTCTTGCACTATAAATACACCTTGTATATGTATTATACAAGTGAAAGAAACTACCATAACCCTTCATGATCATATATTATTGGTAGATGCTACTAGGGGCGTAGCTACATGGGTACTAATGTACCCACTTAATTCTATAAAAAAAAATTTTGCATATTGTAAATACAATTTTTTGGGGTTTAGAACTGGGAGGACGTATTAAATTCTGAGTGATGTACCCACTTAGTTTTATAAAAAATAAATTATGGTTCGAGTTTTTGCGTTCGTACCCACTTGTACAAACTCCTGACTACGCCCCTGGATGCTACCTAAGAGTTTAAATCTTTATATTATTCATCCATTGGTAGCCACCACTATTGAATCAAACACTTGCATATCATTCATAGTAGCAAAATCCTAGTGAAGAGCTTTCAATTAAGTATTTCATTGCTAACTCTAAGTATGTGAGCTATAATTTGTGTATCTATCCATTGAGGGATACTCTTCATTGAGCTATCATATGTGAATCTATCCATTGAGGAATACTCTCCATTGAGCTATCATTTGTGAATCTATCCATCGAGGGATATTCTTCATTGTAATCAAACTACCTATCTACCTTTGAGAGGAATACCAAGTGATACACTTGGCAAAGAAAGTCCAAGTCATGAGCTTGGTAAAGAAGTCTTGGTGAGGTGTTCATTGAGCAAGGAATCCCAAGTTAAGAGCTTGGCAAAGAAGCCTTGGTGAGGATGTCGTTGAGCAAGAAAACCCAAGTAATTCACTTGGCAATTGTACGATTTGTTTTCCACCATTAAGGAAGGCTCTATAGTGGAAATCTCAAGAATTTATCTTGAGGCATGGACGTAGGCAAGAGGGGCCGAACCATGTAAAAATCATGGTGTCACTTGGTTTGCATTTTTCTATCCTTAAACTCCTTTATTTTATAGCATTTCATATGTTTAAATTCTATATGCTTTATATATCAATGTTATGTTTATATGCTTCAATTTATATGAAGAGGATAAGATGAATGCTTGGAGTACATTGGTTGAGTTGTGAAATTGATTAAATTGATTAAATTATTATTTGAGTATTTATTTACCAATCAATTTGTATACCATATTTTTGACAAATGAACAATCAACATTTCCACATACTACAAGCATGATATGGTGCACTTACATAAACATTTACACTTGTTATTATCCATTAAGTGCACAATTGTCTTCTAAGATAGAGCATTCTCAATCTCACTTGTTGAATACATAAGTTCATCAAGTGTTTGACAAAAGTTCATTCAAGCCAATTTCTGTCAAAATATGCTAAATCAAAAAAGTTCCATTGTTTGTTTAAAGTCCCTATTCACCCCCTATAGGGACAATTCTCAGGTCACAAACATCAATTCCTAAGGAATCGATAATAAGGTGGAGAGAATACCCCTATCTCAATTCCAAACTTTAGTGTCAAAAAATTCCAAATCTTCAATTTCTTCCAAATTTTATTTTTAAGCCGTAGAAGTGTAAATCGTAACAAGGAAAATAACTTTCTCTTCTTGAGCTATCCCCAAATCTAAGCCTGAGTTTTGCCCATTTCTTCAAACTTCAGTAAATCGAACTTTGAACAGACAAATCGAAGAGAATGATGAGAGGAATAATATTTATTCTTGGAACAATCTTTAAATCACACTTCAAGCCATATAAATTCCAGAGAGAAGTTGGGATGAAGTTGTAGTGAGAGAGAAATGAGAGAAAATCTGATTTTTGTGGGGAAATAAATTATATAACTCTATTTATATTTACCCTCTTTGCAATTAAGTCTATTTCTTTCTCTTGATTTGCTTATTGTTACTACTAACTCTCTACTAATCACATATTAACATTTTCTCCTCCCAACTTATCTTTTAAACTCCTCAATTGTTCATATACACTCCTATGTAAATTTTCGAAACTCGTGAAAGTCTTCCGGGTAATCCGACTCATCCCGGGTCCCACACCCGAACTTAAAGAAAAATCTGAAAAAGTCCTATCACGCACAAAACACATATTTAAACCAATTTCTCATACTTTATCATAATTAAAATATAATTAATTGTAAATAATAATTAAAATAAATTCCAAGGCTTTACAAAAAATTACTAAAATTTTCATTTAGTATTCACGTTTTGGTTTATATACTAAAAGTGGCCTATACAACGTCGTCTCTTTAAGTTTAAAGTTTTGTTTTTTTTTCAAAATGACACCATTTTTGTGACTTTATTTTTTTTTAAAAAAATACATCCACACTCAAATAGTAATACACAAACTCGTATTTTGCTTGGGCTTAGAAGTTCGTTGGTAAGAAAGACAAGTAAGAGAGAGAATCCAAATAGAGAGCCCACCAAATCGTCGATTAAAAAGAGCTCCAAGTTGGTCAGAACTTTGGTTCAAGAACAAAAAAGCTTTTAACCATGTGGTATTCGTTGTGCACCTTTAGTACTTCAACAAACCAATCTCACTTGATAAAACCCTAATTTTTGGCACCTCAAAGGTTGTTGATCAAATATCCATATTATTCTTCTTTGAATCTTCTCGAAACTTCCTGATTTGCAAGGAAACTTGAATTATCTCATCTCAAAATGGTTGTTGAATCTTCAGGGTCGTTGGTACTGTCACTAAAACTTCTAGACTGGACGTCATTTGTTCCTCATATCAAGTTGATTATTCTTGTCATTCCCAAATCTCACACATGTTGTTTTGGTTCATGGATGAGCTCTTTTGCCTCAAATTTCATGTATCCTATTAACTCATAAACTAGTGACTTTTCATATCGATTCTAATACTTGGTTTGGAGGGTTTATACCAAAAAGATGCATTTTCTTTGTTGAAAAAATTGATTTGGGTTTAAAAGTTGTAGCTAATGGGTGTTTGAATCTACAAAAGTTTATGGTTATTAATGCTAGTCAAGTTAGGTTGTTGAGTATGGCTGAGGAATGTTCGATGTTGTAAGAATTGGAGTTGTATAGATGTAATGATCAAGTGTTGCGTGGGATTGTGGCATGCCAGAACCTTTAGATATTGAAATTGATCAAAAATGTTAATGGGTTTTGTAGTTCCTTGGTTTCAGACATTGGCTTGACCATACTGACATAAGGTTGTCGAAAGTTGGTGAAACTTGAGCTATACAGAAATGAGAGGGTCTATGATTGGATTAAAACAATTTGACAGTGTTATCAAATGCTCGAAGAGTTGGGTCTTTGTGATCATAGGATAGATAGCGGGTGGCTATCGGCTCTTCAATATTGTGAAAATTTGAAAACATTGAGGTTTCAATCATGCAAGACTATTGATTAGTGTTGTGTAGTATGGGAGAAAGTTTACAATATTTCAGGGGTATTTTGACACGTGGTATCCCCTCCATACATTACTCTACATTTTCCTTGATAATCTCCATACATTGCTCTCCATTTATCTTAAAAATTATATAGTTTTCTATTATCAAGGACAATGGAAAGCAGTGTATGGAGGGGGTACCGCGTGTCAAAATACTCCAGGAGTATTGTAGAATTTCTCGTACTGTAGTGTGGGGGTGGCAAGTTAGAGAGATTTAGTACAAAGGAGTGTAAGGACATTTTCGTCAAAAATAATACTCCAGCAAAGTCACATGCTAAATAATTTTCATTTTTAAATGGCTTTTAATATTGTAACCCCCCTCAACTAAGGGGGGTTTAGTGCAAAAATAAAAAATAAAAAAAGAGTTTATTGTTAATCGCTACAAGTCAATGAGGATTTTATGCAATTTTCCCTATACTTTTTAAAAACTATTTCAATTTTAAAAAAAAACTCTTCTTAAAGCAAACTAAACCAAACAACATTATATTTTCTATCTTGAGTTAGGATCCTTTGCAATACACTGCACTACACATGCACTTAACATAATTAAATATATTTTCAACATATTTAATTTAGCTAAAAGCAATAAATTGAAACTATATTTAATGTGTTGAAAATAAATTTAGTTTTAAATCTAATTTCAACACATTACTTTCAGTTATATTTAGTGTGTTAAAATAAATTCAATTGCCGTGAAAAGTCATAACACGATGTAACAGAAAATTCACCACAACGAAAGATCCAGACACCGTGTATATATCTTACTCCGTCCATTTGCTTCAATTTCTTTTAAATATGGTGCTAATGTGGTTTATATTAATTTGTTTTATTTTTATCATGACAAATAAAACTAAAGCGATATGGCAAGAATTTTCCAGCATACTTTTGTTTGTATTTTTTTATTGTAATTAAATTAATAATGCAGTACTAGACAAACACATTAAGGCCCTGTTTGGATTGGCTTTTGAAGAGCGGCTTTCAGCTTTTCAAGCTCAAAAGTCATTTTGGAGAATGTTCGGATTGGTAAGGCGAAAAAGCTTCGGAATCCAAAAAGAGCGTTTAAAGGAAGCTGGGGGTACCAGCTTCCTGATTTAGCTTCTGCTTCTCTTTTTCTTCTACATAAAAGCCGAAGCAAAAGCTCTGTCAAACAGGGCCTAAGTATGGTGTATTCAATTAGGATTTTAAAGGATTTTAAAAGTCTATAAAATTATGGGTGTATTCAATTTAAATTTTTATTGACTTTTAAAGAGTCCATACAAATTTGTTAATATTCAATTAGAATTTTAAAAAAGTCTAGGTGTATTAAAAAAGTTAAAATTTTTGAAGGATTTCATTAAGTGGTGGATTTTGGTGGATTTGAGGGTAGAAGGTATAAATACTGAAGCCTATAACAAATCCAACCTTTCTCCTGATAGATTTTGGTGAATTTTTTTTTCCTGCAGAATACAAACAGCATTTCTCCATCTCAAGGTACACTTCTTTTTTATCTCTTGATTTTTTTCTCTCTCTCTTATCAGATTATCTCTCTTTCAATTGGATTAGAAAAACTTGTAAAGTTTGAGTTTACAGGCAAGTTGATCAATCTATAGCACTATGAGCAATTAATCCCTCTACACTATTTGTTATGCTATGTTTGGTTCGAGGGATGGACCGAGAAAGGATGGAAGAGAGGATGGATGGTTGATGTTTTTTATGTTTGGTTGGAAGGAAGGGAATAGAAGGATGAAGCAAGGAGGGTATTTGCCCAAAATTGGGCAGAAGAGAGGAAGGAAAAAAATTAGAAACTAACCTAAAAATATGAAATATCTAATTTAACATTCAATGAATTATAAAATTTCTTGTTATATCTTATTGAAATTCTATCACATAAATAAACATACAAAGTAGTGGACTCTTTCTTTTTTCTGTAAATACTAAAGTATGTGGACTCTCTTCAAACTTCTGAAGATTTTGCTGGACTTTTTTTTTGGTAAATACCAAAGTATTAGGACTCATTTTTTTTTTTATAAATACAAAAGTATTATGACTTATTTTTTCGCCGGTAAGTACCAACCCTTTCTATGGGATGTTCATGGATCTGACTTTATTACCATTTCAAGCGCTGCAAAATCTTTTATAAATGTGTATTGTATCATTATTACAACCCTTTCTATTTTTGTTGACGTTTATTTTGAGAGAGAGAGAGCTCTTCAAGTGAAATATTGAGTTTCGAGTATGGAGCATGGATAATTGTGGGTATATGCAAGTTACCAAATATATTTATCTTTTAAAAAAAGGGGAAAAAAAAACTCTGTACACACAAATTTAGTGTCCGAAAATCTAGGAATGAAATTGAGTAACAAACAATCAATTTTATTAATTTAAGAAAAAGGGGTACAATTCTCTGTAGTCGATTCTTTTACAACAAATAATCTTCCTCTGATTTAATCTCCTTGATATTTGGTGCAAGGGTTTCAAAAGCTTGTTCTTGAACCGGTAGTGATGAGTTTTTTTCAAATCTTCAAGATTGAGGAAAGGTTTGACGGAATTTTTGATCGAGGGCCGATAGAGCTTGATCTCGAATGATGGATTAAAAGTCTTCGAAGAAGAACGACACTTGTGTGGCGTGCTTATTGTTCTTTGTTTTTAGATCCTTCGATGGTTGAAAGTCTTAGAAGAAGAACGACACTTATGTGGTGTACTTGTTGTTCTTCGTCTTCAGATTCTTTGATGGTTGAAGGTCTTAGAAGAAGAACGGCACTTGCGTGGCATGCTTGTTGTTCTTCGTCTTCAGATTCTTCGATGGTTGAAGGTCTTAGATGAAGAACGGCACTTGCGTGGCGTGCTTGTTGTTGTTCTTCTTCAGATTCTTCGAGGATTTAAAGTCTTTGAGGTAGAACGACACTCGTGTGGCGTGCTTGATGTTCTTCGTCTTCAGAACTTCGAGTGTTGGTCGAGGTAGAGGTTCGACAGAGCTTTTGTGTTTCCTTGATCTCTCTGTCTCTGTGTTTTGTCCTCCTCCCTTCTTGAATGTGTAGGGTAACCTTGTATTTATAGGCAAAATGTGGGGGTTTAATTTGGTAACTCCCCATTAATTGTGCCAACTTCCATAAAAAAGAGATTTTGCCTCATTTTATATGAAAATAAAATAAATTTAAATTTGAATTATCACACATATTTTTTAAAGGTCTGAACCTTCACGATTTTGACATGTGTCTGTTGCTGAGACCCACAATCGTAGAATTAAATTGATCAAAAGTTTTTGACTTATGGACCAATCGAACGGTGATTAAACCATCATAAAATTTATGTGTCTACAAATTACCCCCACTTCAAGTCTCGCGTTATATTGAGTTTGTCACGTTTTTAAAGCGGGACTTGAAGTATTTAATTTTTTTTTTCAAACAGAATTGGAGTCTTGGGAATTCTATTACAAATAAAATTTCTTTTTTTTTCTTGTCCACACAAAATTAGAAATTTGAGAATCCTATTAGAAATAGGATTTTTTTTTCTTGTCCAAACAGAATTGGAAATTGAGAATCGTATTAGAAATAGGATTTTTTTTCCTTCTCCAAACAGAATTGAACATTTGAGAATCCTATTAGAAATATGATTTTTTTTTCTTCTCCAAACAGAATTGGAGACTTGAAAATCCTATGTCAACTAGGATTTTTTTCCTTGTCCAAACAGAATTGAAAATTTGAGAGTCCTATTACAAATAAGATTTTTTTTCTTTTCAAAACAGAATTGGAGACTTAATAATCCTATTACAAATAGGATTAATCCACCATTATATATATGTAGCCTACGTTTCAGACCCTTCGCATCAAAAAATAATTGAGAAAAGTCTCACGAATTGAGAATACTTGAGAGAAGTCCCTCAAGCTGATACTGAAAGGAACTTGGAAAAAAATCACACCTAACAACTGTAAGATCTTCTGTGACTGCAACTTTTTTTTTTTGGCCAATTTCTTCTTCTTTTTTTTTCTTCAAACCACTTTTTTTTTCTCTTCTCTTCTTTTTCCTCTTTTTTTTTTTTCCCTTCTTTCTTTCTCTTCTTCCAGCCCCTCTTCTTTTTTCTTTTCTTTTCTTTTTTTTTTTCTTCTTCTCTTCTCTTCTTTTCTTTTTGACGCCAGTTTCATTTTTTTTTTTACTTGTGTAAAACAAAACAAAAAATATATATATTTCTCATTATAGTGCCTACTAGTTTTGAACTTGAGACCTCATAGAGAATTATTATGTCATACCATCTCTCTTGCACTACCCTATGTACCACAAACCCTTGAAAAATAATATATGCAACTTCAAAATTTTATTTTATTTTATTTTTTTTCACGTGCCGACTTTTTTTTTTTTGCAGAAACTTGGAAACCAACTGATTTAAAGGAAAAAACTCTCAGCCACATAGGTATGCCCAATACCTTTTCTTTTAATAAAAATAAATAAGTAAAAATTTCTCTTGTAGTATGTCTCTGTAATATAAACTTCCAGACTAAAATGTGCACTTAAGTAATAATCTTGAAGAAGATGTGACCGCGATTTGCACAAGTGAATTCGTGTGACTATCTTTGAAATCTCCGTATGTGTGCACAATTGCGCTCTTGTGTACCAGTTTGGAAGGCGTAATTTGGAAGACTCCGGCTGTGTGTACAATTATGCTCTTGTGCATCAGTTTGGAAGACGTGATTTGAAAGACTCCGGCTGTGTGTACAATTGCGCTCTTGTGCATTAGTCTGGAAAGCGTGATTTGGAAGACTCCAACTGTGTGTATAATTGAACTCTTGTGCACCAGTCTGGAAGGAGTGATTTTTTTTTTTTTTTTTTTACAGACAGTTTATACTCTTGTCAGGGAGTATCACAAGAAAAATCTTTTTTTTTTTTTTATGACTGAACTCAGAACAAACCTCCAAGCTGCCTACATACCCTCAACAGGGATCAAATCATTTACGTAGTTCAGATTAACAAATTAAAAATTTTTTTTAGGCCGTACACAATTTATACTCATGCGGGCCAGGAGTGTAGCGCAGTTTAGGCTCATGCGATCAGGAACACTCCTTCTTTGATTATTCTTCAACTATGCAAGATTCAGAAGATAATCCAAACTTGCATTGAAAAGTGTGAACCAGCTCGGCGTCAATTGAAAGATTTCTTTCTTACTTTATTTATTTATTATACTCTTCTTGTATTTGAGAAGAAACATCTACTTCGAACTCGTCTCCCCACCCAGAAGATAGAAGTATTTCATTTGTCATAATCCATGTAGGTGGATTTAACCTCACTCAGTATGATTTCGTTTCGTTGCGAGATTCGATCTAGACAACATCTTCGGGCTTTGGTCCCCACACTTTTCCTTCCTCTAGTCTTTTGATTTTTCTAGCTTCTCGTTCCATCTGGGATTGTAGATGATTTTGTTCTTATTCCTCATTTTACAGTTTCAGACTCTTACCTTGGTGTTTATCGATGACATGTTAGGAAGAAATTACTTGAGTTGTCATTTGTATATTTCTAGCCACTGATTCCTGTGAGATCTTTTTAGAACCATTCCCTTCTTAAGCATTCTTCTTTGGCCTCCAAGTAAGCACAATTTTTTGATCCTTTCTATTGAAAGTTGTTTGATGAGAACTTGAAGACTTACCTTCATAATACTTCTTTGATGTAAATCCTTGCAATTTGTCACTTTTGTTATGCCTTGATTCTTCTTGTTCCTTTTTTGAGACATTTTTCTTATTTTGAGGTTTGAGAAAATGTGTAGGTCTTTTTGCGTGAATCTTGCTCCCTTGCCAACAGTATTTTATATGAGATAGTTGAGAATGAACTTTGTATGACGGGTTTGCCTTCTGTCTATCCAGTCTTCTACCAAGGTTTTCTTGACTCAATGCGCTATGTAATTGCGAACCTTCAGATGAAGTCACCGAAACAACATGATGTGTTTCTTGATTCAATTCTTTAGAGATGATGCTTGTGACATAAGACGTATCGATTTCATCGTCTGAGTTAATAAGTATTTTGTCTTCCTCTTTGGACTCAACCCCTTCATTTTTAAGACAGTTATCAGACATATTGGGAAATGCAAGAGCCTTTACACCATTACTTGTTATGTTGAGCTCCATATCATGGGCACGAGTAACTAGTTCTTCAAATGTATGAGGTCTGATTCCTTGTAGAATATAGAGAAGCTCCTAGTGCATGCCTTGCATACACATTTCGACTGCTGAGACTTCAGAAAGACGATCTTTGCAATCAAGACTTAGGGATCGCCAGCGGCTGATATAATCAACCATAAGCTCGTCTTTCATTTATTTAGTGTTAGTGAGTTCTAGAATGCTTACTATTCTGCAAGTACTGTAGAAGTGGTTGAGAAACTCTTGCTCCATCTACTCCCAATAGTCAATACTCCCAACTTTGAGGTTTGCGTACCAATCAAATGCATTCCCTTAGAGGGAACGAACAAATTGCTTGACTAAAAAGTCCCTTTTGGTGCCAGCGTTATTACATGTCTCCACAAAATGAGCGACGTGTTGCTTAAGGTTGCCCTTTCCATCAAATTGTTAAAGTTTGGGAGGTTGATACCCAGCTGACATCCTCATGTTGTCAATTCGTCTTGTGTAAGGCTTCGAGTACGTGAGCGAGCTTTGAGAAACACCGCCATACTGTGACCTGATTGTGTTAGTGATCATGTCTTGAAGTTATTGAACAGACAACGAAGCGATAGAGGGAGCAAAACTGGGATGATTTGCCTTTTTGTTCGGATGTGCTTGCATGGTGAGCCTTATTTGCTGTGGCCCCTTGTGGTGCAAAATCGGGCGGGTGTGAGAGTTCTTGACTTGGCTCCTTAGATTTCTGAACTTTCAATCTATTCATGAGGGAAGCAATCTGCAAGTATTTTTCTTCAACAGTTTTGGTGAGCTTTTCAATAGCGCTAGCCATGGTCGCAAGTTGTTCTTCTACCGATGTTGTATCGGTCATCATAACTGGTATATTGGTTGATTATGATTGTGTATGAGAATCTAAATACCTTGTAGAAATCAACTCTCTTAGAGATCCAGGCGAGAAAACTGAGCGCGATCCCGTACTCGAATTAGAATCCGACATAAAGCGAGATGAGCGCAGTGACATGTCTTTAAAAAAAAATCCTTCAAAAACTGGATGAACTCCTTCAAGCTTTGTGTTGTTGAAGTTCATCATCCTCAAAGACTTGAGAGTGATGAATGGCTGATGAGCTTTTACACTTGTAGGCTTGATCGAGTTGATATCTGTCATGCTTTGTTTCTGTGCTAAAGAAGCAGTTGCCTTTATTTTGCTGCTAGTTATTGGTCTAGTAAAGGTGTTGCTACCACTTGATAGAGCCATAACATTCTTAGTGTCTTTCTTAATGAGAGAGTTGTTATTTGTTGCAGTGGCAACGTTTTTGACAATATTTTTTGAGCTTTGACCGAGTTGAACCTTCTTGGGGGCCATCGATGCAAGCGAGAAAAATCTTTGATGAACTGATTAAGGAGATAGAGATGAGAGGCAGAGATGTCCCACCAGGCGTGCCAGAAATTTGTACAAACAAATTTCATGTCCGAAAATCTAGGAACGAAATTGAGTAACAAACAACCAATGTTATTAATTTAAGAAAAAAAGGTATAATTCTCTGTAGTCGATTCCTTTACAACAAATAATCTTCCTCTGATTTAATCTCCTTGATGTTTGGTGCAAGGGTTTCAAAAGTTTGTTCTTGAACCGGTAGTGATGAGTTTTCTTCAAATCTTCAAGATTGAGGGAAGGCTTGACGAAATTTTCGATCGAGGGCCGATAGAGCTTGATCTCGAATGATGGATTAAAAGTCTTCGAAGAAGGACGACACTTGTGTGGCGTGCTTATTGTTCTTTGTCTTTAAATCCTTCGATGGTTGAAAGTCTTAGAAGAAGAACGACACTTGTGTGGTGTACTTGTTGTTCTTCGTCTTCAGATTCTTTGATGGTTGAAGGTCTTAGAAGAAGAACGGCACTTGCGTGGCGTGCTTGTTGTTCTTCGTCTTCAGATTCTTCGATGGTTGAAGGTCTTAGATGAAGAACGGCACTTGCGTGGCGTGCTTGTTGTTGTTCTTCTTCAGATTCTTCGAGGATTTAAAGTCTTTGAGGTAGAACGGCACTCGTGTGGCGTGCTTGATGTTCTTCGTCTTCAGAACTTCGAGTGTTGGTCGAGGTAGAGGTTCGACAGAGCTTTTGTGTTTCCTTGATCTCTCTGTCTCTGTGTTTTTGTCCTCCTCCCTTCTTGAATGTGTAGGGTAACCTTGTATTTATAGGCAAAAGGTGGGGGTTTAATTTGGTAACTCCCCATTAATTGTGCCAACTTTCATAAAAAAGAGATTTTGCCTCATTTTATATGAAAATAAAATAAATTTAAATTTGAATTATCACACATTTTTTAAAGGTCTGAACCTTCACGATTTTGACATGTGTCTGTTGCTGAGACCCACAATCGTAGAATTAAATTGATCAAAAGTTTTTGACTTATTGACCAATTGGACGGTGATTAAACCATTATAAAATTTATGTGTCTACAAACTCTTTTCCAGGCATGTATACTATGAAGTGATAGTGTGCCTTTGGTGATGTTAAAAGAGGATCAGGATCTGATGTTCAGAGTTCTTTTTGTTAAGAGGGAGGAATGCACATTTCCTGTGATGCTGCTACCACATTAGCAAGAGGAAGAAATCAAGAAAAGCAATAGATATAGAATATACAGCTTATTGTTGAGGTAACCATGTCAAAAAGTATTCAATTGCTGAAGGGTAAAACTTTATTTTCTTCACAAGCAAGGAGGCATAGGGTTATTCAATTGTAAATCAAGACAGACAGATAATGCATGGATTAATCATAAAAATTTTGAACTTGTGTCTATACATACACAGTCAATGAATGATATATGTAAGGAGTAGAGCAACCACCATGACCATGTATTCATTAGTTGTAGAACGAACAGGAAATTGAAAAATGTGTAAGAAGCGATCATGAGATTTTCAAATATCTGTATACACATGTATGGCCAGTAAATGATACCAGTAAGCATTAGAGCAACCAGCATGAGCACATGTGCTATTCCTTGGTCGACTACTGTCCTACAAAACAAACGTCAATAACTAGCATGCATTAGCAGCTATGTAGACTCTCATTTTATAACATGTACCCAAAAATATAAATTTAATCCTGAACACAGGAATTCACTCATCAATTTATTGGAATGGCCACATATTCAAAAAGAAGTTTTATATGACTAATATTTGTTTGTGTGCGCACCAAAAAGGATTTTATAAGTTTATAATTCTATCACCTGTCTTATTCTGATGTTGACATTTTTGTTTGCTGAAATCATGTGACATGGATTGGTTTTGTTTTAAATTTTTTTAAGTGATAGAGGCTTGATCATTATTATTTTTTAATTTAAATTGCGTTCTGTAAACATTTATTTATTGGTACTGACACGTTAATTATATAAATTTAACTTCTATTTTAATCCAATATATTTTTTTTTATATGGGTAATACACTAGTACATATATAAACTAGGACTATATGGTTTACGATATGCGAGACCGGACGAGTTGTAATGAATGGGTCAACCCAGCCGCATCTGGAACAAAGAAGAGCCACCCATAAATAAAAATTTCTCATGGCCCAAAAACATTCACAGTACACAATAATTGCACACACTACCATTAAAGAATTCAAATGATTAACGATAAATAACTGAGAACGGCAAAATATAGCAGCCACCGCCACCGAAGTGACCGAACTCCTCTGTTTCTCTCTCTCTCTCTTCTTCTCTTTGCAACCAGTCGTTCACAGTGGAAACCCTAGCACATCATTGAATGGCTTGTTTGAGCGACGACACCTGGTTCTCTCTCCCCGAAATGCTCTCGCAACACACAGTTCTCGAAGAAGAAGAAGAAGCCACGAAAATGTCTGACTCGAAATCGATTTACCGATTGGAGAGGGTGTTTCCAGTTTATGCAATGGGGTTTTCCAAGTATAATGATTCGAATTCAGCTTTATCGGTTGTCAATTCGGGTTCTACTGTTGGTGATACCATCTGGAATGCTGTCAGAGAAGAGGCCAAGATGGAGGTACGCACTTCTTCCTATCAGTTAGATATGTGTTTTTACACACACACATGTATGTATGTGTATGCATAAACAGACCAGCAAAGACAGTGTTGTTGTTAGATATATTTTAATTAAAGAATTGATTCACATATACGTAGACAAAGCACTTGGGTGATTTGAAATGGAGTAATATAGGTACAGAGAGATTGTGGAGGTTAGATAGGTCTTACTTAAAGAACTGATTCCTAACCCACCACTTGGGTTGCTTTGAAAATGGAGGAAATGGTCAAAGAACTGGGCTTTACTTAGCCCTAGAGTTTCACCCAGTAAAAGGTTCAAGATTTTCTCTCATCTTTTCTCGGCAACCAAATAGTGTTGGGAGAAACAAGGTGGTTTCTATTGAAAATCATTTGTCGTCTTAGTTATTACTTGGCATGTATATATGTATTATTAAATTGTTTTATGGATATGGTTTCCTGCTTATTTAGATGGACGAATGTCGCTGGTTTCTCACAAACATACACTGTATTCTGCACAGACTGATGTATGGGCTTTGCCTCCTAGTGCCAAAGACAAAGAGGCAAGAGTACATAGTCAGTTCATAGTAGGGAGTTTGTGTCCTACTGGCATTTAGCAAGATTTGGATGTCAATTCAGGGAAAGTAAGCGCTTATGAATTATGCAAATATAAATTTGGTATGGTACACAATTTTTAGGGGTGAGGGGCATAATACAACGTCATTTAGGTATGTATAGTTTTCTTAATAACTGTTCACCACTAGCGTAATGTTTTATACTCACTTTGGAAGATGAAAGTGGTGGAAGCAGGTCAACAAATTATCCGTCATGAAACTTCTGGAAATTAGGAATGTCCGAAAGCGGATCTTTTCTGGTCAAGAAATTATTTGTTAACGAGAATTCTGACACAGTGGCTGCTGCAATGAAATATTTCAGGCCGAGAAGGAGCCAATTTTAAGCAGCTTCTTGTATGCCAGTATTTTGTGTCATGATTGTTTAGAGCGGGCATTGGGCTTCGTTCTTGCCAATCGACTCCAAAATCTGACACTCTTGGCAACACAACTGATGGATATATTTTGTGATGTAATGATGCATGATCTAGGAATTCAATGTTCAATTCGCCTAGATGTACAGGTGATTTTGTTGGCTGCATTCATGGTAATCTACTGTTTCTATTTTAGGCAAATGATTTTAATGGTTAAAAATCTTCTTTCACAGGCATTTAAAGACAGGGATCCTTCTTGTTTGTCGTATTGCTCGGCTCTTTTGTACCTTAAGGTGCTTATTCTTTTTGTAATTTAATTATTTTTTAATTGTCATGACTTTTAGGGATATAATCCTCCTTGATTACTTATTTTTCTTCTTTTCATTTTATTAATTGTGTTAGTGGCAGTGTTCCAAAGTCAAAATTGGTTAACCGGTCAATTTCTCACTCTCACCCTCTCGACACAACACATACACAAAGATTTAATTCATACAGTTTCAGCATTCAATTGTTTAGTGAACTGTTATTCTTTTTTTTAAAAAAAAAAAAGAATTATATTTCTTCTTGTTCATACTTTCATAATGTATATGTTTATCGGTGACTGATGTTTGATTTGCCCTTAAGACTAGCAAAGTTCTTTTGTTTTTGCTTATTTAGACTTAAAGCATTGAAAGCATCTAGTAGTAACAGATTACTGACTTTTGTAGGGTTACCATTCTATTCAAACATATCGTATAGCACATGCTTTGTGGAACCAAGGACGCAAAGTGTTGGCCTTGGCATTACAAAGTCGAATTAGTGAGGTAGTTTTTTTACCTCATGGTATTCAATACGCATTAGTGCTATATCCCCGGTGACTTGTGCCTTCTCAATTACTTCATCTAACGCGTCTACGTTTGAATTATCTAGGTTTTTGGAGTTGACATACATCCGGGTATATTACACTTTCTTTCTTCTTCACATTGTATGGGTTTGTTATCTTCTCATTGAGAATAGTAAGAAGGAAAGTTCCATTCTTTTCATATTAAAGATTGTCAACATTGTGGAAAGTTATGTTAGAAACAGCAAACGAACTTCTAAATTTTTTGATGACATATGGATTTTATGATTTTAAACAGAACTATGTTGATGAAGTCAGTATAAAGAAATTGAAAAGATGTTTGGGCATACTTTAAAAATATTTAGGACTTGTGTCCAATTTTTGTTTGGGATGCCATCACCAATTAAAAGTATGTTTTTCTTTTCTTCTTTCATTCAAGTGTTCATATCATGTGAAATATTGAAAGTCTTCTAGCCAATATATCATTTTTTTTTCTCTTAATATATTATTGTTTAAATACAGCTGCAAGAATTGGAGAGGGAATACTATTGGATCATGGGACAGGTGTAGTTATTGGTGAAACAGCTGTTATAGGGAATAGAGTTTCTCTAATGCAGGTAAGCCAAATCTTCCTTTATTTAACCATTATTTGATGGATGATTGAAAGATTGGTAAAAGGATATAAAATCATTCCCTTAATTTATTTATATTCATTTAAATGTATTTTTAAACCTGGGAAACAAGAAAACAAACAATTTCATTCAAATATTTCTTTAACAAAAATCTTAAAGATGAATATCATGTGCATATTGAAGCACAGAGTTGATAACTAGACCTTTTAATGAAAACCGGATCATTCTTTGATGGTAATAAATTGTGGAGCTTTTCACAATTAAGCATGAGTGAAGGTTTTGTAAATTTGCAAATTTGTGCTAGGTCATAAACATGGACCTAGGTAGAGCAGTGGTAAAACAGGATGTGTGAATTTGACTCGGGTCATTGACGCATCGTTATGTAATTCTATCATCTCTGTATTCTTTTTGTTGTTTCACCTCTCTCTCTCTCTCCCTCTCTCTCTCTCTCTATCAAATATTCTTTTTTTCAGAAGATAGTTTCATTTATTGAACTCCATGTCCTTCCTTCCAATTGAAAACATCAATGTCTATATAAACTATAACTTCAAATTGACATTGAAATTGAAAATGTATCATATCTTCATTGAACATGTTTTCTAATATCGCAAAGCAGTAAAGCCATCATAACTATTGTGGATAACAGGTTGAATATCTTTGAGATGATTCTTCTTTAGAATCATTCTGATCATCACAAAAAAGTTTGGCAGGGTGTAACTTTAGGGGGAACTGGGAAAGAAATTGGTGATCGTCATCCAAAAGTAGGTCAAGGTGCATTGATTGGAGCTAGCGCTACTATACTTGGGAATATAAAAATAGGCGAAGGAGCAATGATAGCTGCCGGTTCCCTTGTATTAAAGGATATCCCGCCACACAGGTAGAACATGATGTATTCTGCTTATAAATGAGTGATGCTTTTGCTATCAGAGATCAATAAGAAATCAGTTGTCATAGTGAAACTATTTTTAATGTATCTTTTATTATTTTGAAGCATGGTGGCAGGGATACCCGCGAAAGTGATTGGATATGTAGATGAGCAAGATCCATCTCTAACAATGAAGCATGGTATGCATATATACACAGTGATCCCATCTACATTCAGAGTAGTGATTTTGCACTTGTTCCCTTAGGTTGAAAAATAGGAGACTGTGTTCGGGCAGTGGGAAAAAGACACTTCCTTTCTGGATGATGGCTAAATTATTATGAATAGTTAAAAGCCCATGCCTCTCCACTTGTTTGGGACAAATATGGTATTTTCTAAGTCTAAAGAGTCAATCAGCTGAAAGCAGTAGGAGTAATGCCAAAGGGATGTGAATGGATCATTTATCAAAGGATTACATTGGCTTCGTAAGAATATGGCTTTCAAAAAAGTTTAAAAATAAAGGACTTGTTAACTATTTCTAAATTCTAATTAGCTTTTTGTCACTACACTTAAACCCCAAGTAAAATGACATCATATGTCTAATTGTATGTTTTGAAAATATGGCAACTGTTGGCAAATAAATATTCTTGGTGAACCCATATGGATTTCGTCTACCAAAAGCATGCATGTTTGACGTGCAACTGCTATCACCTAGCTCTTGAAATATTAAAACTATTGTCTAAATGAAGGTTTAATTTGTGCTTCTTTTTATATTTGGGAATATACTAATTTCTTCCTTATGCTTTTTACTTGATTATGCAGATGCTAGCAAAGAATTCTTTGAACATGCAGCTGTTAGTTGCACAGAGGGAAGATCTACGGGTAAGTTGTCTTAATAGTTATGCGATCCACTTGGATATACAACACTTTCTTGAGAAAAAGTAATAAAAAAATTCACTGAGTACTGGTTCTTTCTACACAAGGGGTTGAGAGGGAGATATTGGAGACAAGCTATAAAGGTACGATTACACTGAAGATCAGTGTTAAGTCCATGCCTTTTTATGATAGTGTTTAGATGAAATAAGGAAAGATATTCTAGAAGACATTTTTTGGTGTATGTTATTTGTGGATGACATAGTCTTATTAGATACCGCTAAGGAAACCTTAGCAATAAAATTAGAAACATGGAGAAATACTTTGGAAGCAAAGGTTATTAAAATTAGCAAAACTAAACAGAATATATGAAATGTAAATTTGATAAGGTAGTAAAAAAAGATAATATAAATATTTTACTTCAAGGCCAGAGGGTTACTCTAAGTAACTATTTCCATTACTTAGGTCCATATTACAACAAGAATGTGTGTGTGGAAGGAGGGGTAGGGGTAGTAAGTAGAATTAGAGCAGTGCGGACTAAATCGAGGCAAGCTAGTTGCATCTTATCTGACAAGTGGATATCAAATAATTTAAAAGGAAAATTTCATAGAACGGTTATTAGGCCAATTATATTGTATGGTGTAAAGTGTTGGGCGTTGAAAAAGGACCAAGAACTACACATTCATGTAGCGGTAATGAGGATGTTATGTTGGATGATGAGAATGACTAAAAGAGATAAGATTAATAATGATCGGGTGAGGAAAAAACTAGGTATAGCGGCTGTTAATGATAAAATTTGAAAAAGTAGGCTTAGGTGGTCATGTTATGTTCGGTAACCCTTCAATTTTTTGTTGTTTAGTTCATTATCAGCTATAGACAGATAGAGGTTACAAATTTCTCGTTTTTATAGAACTTCCCTTCCTGGTATGTCTGCTGCAATTTTTTTTTTTTATGTTCATATTTATTTTTCTAGTTTCTAATGGATTCTCGGGGCTACAAGCTTTTTTAGCCATCTAATGGAGTGATTGTGTATTATTTTCAGGACCACGAGAAAGAGAGAACGGGAGCACCAGAGAGACGCCGGGGCATGATCTCCTTTGCTAATGCGTTTCTCCCTTCACTGTAATGGATGAAAATGATGTCCTGATATCATGACAAATGCAAAATTACCAAAGAAAGAGAAAATTGCAGTTAGTCTAGATTTCATAGGTCATCTAATCATTTACATTCCTTCATTGTAATTTATGCTGAGAAGTTGTAGTTCTGGCACCAGTAATGCAAATCCCATTGATCATGGTTCCTAAATTCCTCAAAGAAACAGTTCTGTTAAAGCAATACATGAATAAAAATCAGTTGATGGATCCAAGAGTTGACTCCATTGATCCAACCTGTCTATATTCCATGTCTATATATTTTATATATGTGAGCCCATTGCATTATTTATCTATTCCTAATCTTCAGATTTTGGGGTACATGGTTTATGTGTCAAAATATTGAGGACTTGTCACTCAAAAAACAGTCTTGAAGAACTCAGAAAGTAGAAAACTGTTTTTAGAGAACGACAATTTTTTTTGAAAAAGATAATTTTTTAACAGAAACTGTAACCATGTAGATTTTTGTACAATTTTTAAATTTTTAGTTTTTAGAAAATAGAAAACTGTTTTAATTGAACCAAGTATGCCCTAACCTACTCAATCTAAACATCCACAGGGTAAAAAGAAGAGACAAAAAAACCCGAATATAATGAGCGTAATTGAGCCAAGAGGTTTGCTACTGCTCCACAGTGGTCCATCTGATTGGGTTCAGTCGAATATACTTAATATATCCAAGATTAAACATTTTCTTAGTAAACATCTTAATGAATGCAATTTAAAATTCAGATAATAATAACTGACAGTTTAGTGTTGCAAAGATTTCAATACTATTAATTCAACATTTAATAGGGAGAAGAATGAGGAAGACTGGGAGTTAAAAGGCTAATGAGTAAATTGAGAGGAAAACACTCTCCCTTTGCCCCCACGTTTGGACTTATCATGGCCCTTGACATATTTTAACTTCTTACTTTTTTTTCTTTTTTTTTTATGACATTGAAAATAATTACTTTTAATTTATAAATAAGAGCTCAAGTATTAGAAGCATTTTTTTACATCTATATATATATATATATATATATATATTTTTTTTTTTTGGGCAAATAATACTTACCTCCCTTTTAGATTGACTTTATAACACTTACCTCCCTTGTGTTTTAGCGTGTAATACTTATCCCCTCTAGTTTGCACATTGGTAACAAATACTCTCTTCTGTCAATCAAACTAACGGTTATTGTTGATGTTATAAAAATTTAATCTTAAAAGGACAATTATATCCTTAAAAATGTTGCGACTGAAGTTGGTGGGTCTCGGCTTCAATGGCAGCTCCGGCATTGGGAGAGTAGTGGCTAGTGGTTTGGCCGGAGCTGAGTCTTCTCGGCAATGGTTTCAATGGCGAGTGTTGATGGCATAGGTGGTATAGCATGGTGGAGACGAAGGTGGGTGGTGGCTCGGCTAGAGGTGATGTTGCTATGGTTGAAGGTCTGAAGTGGGTCTACACGACTATTTGGGTGTTGCTTGAATAATGGTGGCGGAGTTGGTGGTTTAGTGGGTCTGACCAACATTAGGTCTGTTTGGCCGAGGTGATGACGGCAGTGGAGATATGGGTCTTTTAGGTGTGACAATGGAGGTGGTGGGTCTCGGTTTCAATGGCATTTCCGACATTGGGATAATAGTGACTAGTGGTTTGGCCAGAGCTGGGTCTTCTCAGCAGTGATTTCAATGGTGAGTGTTGATGGCGCATGTGGTGAAGCTTAATGGAGATGGAGGTGGGTGGTGACTCGATTGAAAATGATGTTGCTATGGTTAAAGGTTCGAAATAGGTCTGCTCAAAGTGAGGTATAATTGTCCTTTTAAGATTAAATTTTGATGACATTATCAATAACGGTTAATTTAATTGACAGAAGTGGATTTGCTACAAATGTGTAAACTAGAGGGGGTAAGTGTTATATGCCGAAACACGTAAGGATTATAAAACCAATTTAGAAGGAAGGTAAGTGTAATTTGTCACTTTTTTTTTTTTTTTTTTTTGACATAGAAGAAAAGGAAAGAATTGACCCATAGATTCAATTCTATGCTTATTTCATTTCTGCTCAATCAAAATGAAGGGAAGGGTCGTTATTTTATACCCAAGGTAGATGGCAAGCTTGTATATTGGGCACTACTGGTGTACAAGAGAAGTGTGAGATCAGAGGTGGATCTACGAAGACACCTGCGATCTCGCGCCCCTTCCCTCCCAAATTTCACTTTCACACGCAAACCTACACACTACATCTCTCTCTCTCTCTACAGTCTACACACACACACACACACACACATATATGTATGTATGTATATGTATAATAATACAATACGTAATTATTAAATCAGCTTCTTAACTTAGGGTTCGGTTTCGATCCATCCATTCATAATTTAACTATTACTGGAGTCGATAGATCTGCAGGAGGAGCCCAATGAATCTCTAGACTCCAAATTTAGCGACTGCTCGATCGCGTTAACAAAACACCAAGGTTGGTCCTTTTCGAAATCTATTTGTGTATATATCGCAATTCTTCTAAGCTGTTAACGTAATTCAATGAAAATGATCACATTGCCATTAATTAAGCTTGGATCTGATTGATTCAGCAAGATGTAAGTTTCACGTAGAATGATATCTGGAACTGTTTGTTAGTGTCATCTTTGAATTCTACTTTTACAATAAGAGTGATTTTGATTCATCGTTCAAATCATGCATTCTATAGGGAACATATATTTTGCAGCGTATGATTATGCCACAAAGTTCATTTTAGTTATTTTATTGTTATTTAGAGAACCCATAAGGCAGCATATGATTATGCCACAAAGTTCATTTTAGTTACTTTGTGGGATTCCTAGTTGAGAATTTTAATATCAGGATGATGATAAGAATGGGTAAACTCATTCCACTTTGTTTCCTTTTTCATTCTGTGAGCAGCCACTTTTTATAAATGATGACAAATGTTAGGTTTTTATTCATTATATCCCTCCCAACATACCACATTAGTGAGTAAGACTATAGCTTTTTGTGGGCCTCAACAGTTTTCAAATTCCACTCCTCTCATGACTGTCATGGTATTTGAGTGTATGAATTGGGTGGTCTATTGATCTTCTATTGGCTTGAAATTTGGCAAGCATGATGGCATGGAAAGAAGAGCCAACCCAACAATGTGTCTTGTAAAATGCAAGTTCCACAATGTGTAAGAATAAGAAGCCTTACACTAAGTGTAAATAGATCCCGCCCCTATATACCTACTTATATACAGGTATATTATATTATGAAGAATCCTCCATTCAGCTAGGCCCATTTTCTATTTGGGTAAATTGAGGCATTTTTTTCTTTCTATCTCTCAGTTTTCCTAGCAACCAAATGTTGGGTTACCAAGTCGGGGATCTAACTTGTAAGATGTTACTCGCTTCCAGTTTTTGTTAACTCATGAGTGAAATATCTTAACTTCTTGTGAGCTCTCTTATGTTAATATTATAGTTTATACTGGTCTTTTGGGTTTGCTATGGTTCATCTATAATTAAATATATAATAGTAACAACTTATTTATTTTATTTTATTTTTAATTTTTACCTCTTTAATTTTGAATGATATAATTGGTTCTTGTTGATAGAACATCAGGGTGGTTGCTTACATAAAAAACCACAGTGATCCCAAGGAGTGCAATAATGTCGACAGAGGAAGGGGATATTAGTGGGATGATAGAAAATTACGCGGAAGATGCTGTAGAACCTGAGAAACAGTTTGTTGGCATGAACCACGAGAATTTTGGAAATGTAGTTAAGGAGAATGGCCTTTATGATGGAAACCCTTATACTAGTGAGACTCAAGATCAACTTGTTCAAAATATTGTAGAACTCAATTTCCAGAATGAGTATTTGAAGTCTCACTTTGAGGTCCTGAAAGATCTCCACTCAGAATCTGGTGGGTCTTACCACCAAACAGGAGCAATAGAGAGAGAAGATGGGGCATGTGAAGATTTGAAAGAGCTCCATGAAAAGATAGAATCTTTAAGTAGAGAGCTTTTGGAAGAAAAGCAAACCCGAGGTGCTGCGGAGGAGGCCCTGAAGCATCTTCAAGTTGTATACATAGAGGCAGATGCAAAAGCCCAAGAGCTTTCTACCAAGCTTTCTGAAGGTCGAATTCTATCCACTTACTGTCTATATTTTGACTCTTGTTAAATTAGATGATGTTTTAGAATATTTATTGAGGGAGGTATGATATCAATGGCCAAACAGAAATTGTATGAAAGATATCTCTTAGATTTTAGATCTCTTTCCAATTATGATTAGATTTGACCTCATGCTTTGAATTCTGACTACTTGCTGATAGTCCTACTCCCATAGGATGTTAGATATATAGCCTTAAATTAGACAGTTTTATGAGATTATTTTTTCTAACATTTTTTTTAAGTTTCTTAGTTTAAATGCATTTTTTGGTTTATATGTGTAGCTCAACAGAATATGGATCAACAAATAAAAGAGCGCAATGAGAAGTACTCTGAACTTGACTCCAAGTTCAACAGGCTTCACAAACGAGCTAAACAGCGTATTCAAGAGATTCAGAAGGTAAATTCTATCTCTGGGTTCATTTTATCTCATGGTTGTCACTTTGTGATACTGTTCCATATGTTCCCAGTTGTACCACACTCTTTGGGTTAGAATGAAATGATGCACATTTAATATGTCCTAGTAAACTTTAGATTTTACATAAGTTGGTCTTAAAATCGTCACACTCTTATCCATAATCTCAAGGATTTACCGAGATTGTCACATATCTGTTTGAGCAAAGAAAGACATTTTGGGCAGTCCTTTTCATCTTGGGAAGAAGTTTAAAAACCCTATTCCTGACACTATAGGGTAAGTGGAACATATCATTGTCCTTGTCACGCCCCGATTCGCGACACCCGGTTAAGAGTGAGGGAAATGGGGTGGTGATGATTGAATGTGATGTGTGTGACCCGAACCGTCACTCATATCCTTAATCAATTCAAAATCTCATATCCGCGAAAGCATAGTCATAATCACACATATAATGTGTATGTGTGTATATATATATCAACTCATACAAGTGGGTCCCTCATTAGGATAAATGTGTACTTAAACTCCAATCTCGATTTTCATATGCAGCTGCCAGTACGATCAATCATAATTTGAGCTGCGATACATCATGATCCTCATTATGATCCATCATAATTGAGGTTACAATCCATCGTAATTCTACAATCAATCATTGATGTATCGTAACATGTATCGAAACGCACTGGTTTTGGAACTCAATTTCTCATCAATTTTGTGAACCATCGTAATGGAGATTACGATCGATCGTAGGCTTTCGACAGCAAAAACCTGTTTGGTCGCAATTGTACATTTGGCATCAAATTCCCATCTACCACCAAGTATACATTCAACATGCATCGATACAAGTTTAATATAATCAAAGGCATGTGTATAAAACATGGAAACCATAATCGAGACTTAATTACATCATTTGAATCGGATCAAATCCGGATTATGCATAAAACGTCCAAGTCCCTGAATTAAGAATTAAAATAACTAATGTGTCAAAACATTTGTCCAAATCCCATATTCAAATTACAAGGTCTGAATAAATGCTCAAACATGGCATGAATAAACATAACATTGATAGTTTCAATAAAAGATCGAATGCTTCGATCCTAGCATCTCAAGCTCTGTCGACCACTAATGCGTTATCTGTAAAAATGTTTGGGGGAAGGGGGTGAGCGTCAACATGCTCAGTAGAAATACCTAAACCAACTTATGCATTGACTCGACGCGACCTACATGAAATATAATCATGGCATTCCTATATACTACATGACAAACTTTCAATGCTCGTGCAATGCAAACATGGCATTCTCATATGCTACATAGTGTGCTTTCAATGCTCATATTCATGGGACCTCAACACAATACATAGATACATTATATGTTCAATTAATGGGAGACCATACAAGTATTAACGTGAATATCACAATTCAATATCAAGACTTAAACACCAAATTACGTAAATCTCGAAATCAAACAAAGTGGGAGTATTCGTAGAACCACCGGATAACCGCCAACCGGGCCAATTATCCAAGATATCCAACTTTACGGGCTACTAACCCGAGGGTCTAGACGAAACCACCTTAGCCAAGTTTCGGGCTTTGCACCCTAGGGCTTCGGGTCCTTATTGCTTTTCTGACCTCCTCCCAAAATCAACAATCAATCACATAGTTTTTAAGTATGTTACACATACAATATCAAATGTATCACAGAATTCCAGGCGCATCATAAGCCACTTAATTCCATACTAAAACATGTCCCTTTTCATGCATATAACAATGCAATATCAATTCTCTCACAAGGCATTCCCAAAATGCGATTTTATAGAAAAAGAACACTCTCATGCATTTTATCAAACATGCAGCATGCATAACGTAGCCTTCACAACTATAAATCATTCTAATGAACAACGTGTATCCTCAATTTCTAACATATATGACACACACAATTCACACATATAGTTCATATTAGCACATGTTCTAACGTACTTTCAATGAACAAATTCATCAAGACATATATGTATGTATGTATATATATATATATATATAATGTCAATGCACATTAGTATCATTATAATAGTCATGTGAAGATCCAATTGATAAGTATATGCATAAGAAAAGATGCAAGACTCGGAATTGCAACTTCCTAGCATTTCTAAACATGATAAATCATCCAAAATCAACATCAATTCCTAAGGAGTCGATAATAAGGTGGAGAGAACACCCCTAGCTCAATTTGAAGTGAGAACTCCAAAACCTCCAATTGTGAAAATACTACAATTGATAATTAACTCCGTAGGAATGCTCCCAATTTTCTGCCCCAAACAAAACAAAATTTTCAGCAGACCCGTGCTTTCTTTGAAAATTCACCAAAAATAGCATGCTAATCCAAATCACATGAATCAAAAGCCATATAAAAGCTAACTTACTCTACTATCATCTCAACAAATCAAAAGAGCAAGCATGTCAACCCACAAGTCAGTTTTAATAAAAACCGTAGATAAAAATTCTGTCCGAATAGTTTCTCACAGCATACTACTCACAACTTCACCATAAATCACAAGTTTAACCTTTTACTTCGAAATTCTCTAGATTTATTTTATAACGAGTTTATGTTCAAACCCAATTTGAATTAACACAAAATTTCACTCATAAATTGAGTTATTACCAAAATAATCCAAGTGGGACAAATTCTGCGCAGTCGTGAGAACAATTAAATAACTCACTCAATTCTTATCCAAATGAGGGTTAAGATACATTAAAATAAAGCTAAGACATAGATCTATATCCTTGTAAAATTTTGTAGTATTTGGAGACCTATAGCTCCTGAAAACTAAAATGTTTTTACAGTGGCAGATTGTTGCCTTGTTTGCTCTTAACATGAAATGTGATTTTTCTAGCATTTTTTTAACAATTAAATCACATACAATACTTGTAGACTCAAGATTCAAGAACAAGAGAGTTAAACATTCTTATCTCAATTCCAAGTTTTAGATTCAAAAAGTCCCAAATCACCAAATCTTTAAACTCATCCGAATTTGAATTTCGAACTGTAAAAGCGTAGATCGTAGCAAGGAGAATAACTTTCTCTTCTTGAGCTATCCCTAAATCCAAACTCTAGTTTCACCCATCTTTTCAAACTTCACTAAATCGAACTTCGAACCGATCATATCGAAGAGAATGATGAGGAGAACAATCTTTTCTCTTGGAATAATCTTCAAATCTCCCTTTAAGCCATCTAAAATATAGAGAGAAGTTGGGATGAAGTTGTAGTGAGAAAGAGATAAGAGAGAATCTAATTTTTGGGGTGAAATAAATGTCATAAGCCTATTTATATTTACAACCTTTGCAACTAAGTCCTTCTCTTCCTCTTGATTTGCTCCTTGTTACTTTTAACTCTTTACTAATCACATACTAATGTCTGCTTCTTCCAGTTTATCTTTTAAACCCTTCAATTGTTCATATACACTCTTATATAAATTTTCAAGACTTGTGAAAGTCTTCCGGGTCATCCGACTCATCTCGGGTCTCATACCTAAACCCAAAATTTCGGAAAAGTCCCATAACTCACAAAACACACATATATAAGCCAATTTCTCTATGCTTTATCGCAATTAAAACATAATTATTTGCAATTTAAAATAAAAATAAATCCAAGGCTTTCTAGTCCTTGTTTGTTTTGATTTTTCTACTGAATGATGATGACCATGATCAAGGGAAAGTATATATATTTAGGTAGCATTGATGTTATCATTTGGTGGTCGAAATGATGGTCACCATAGAGCGGCATATGCTTATCATGTTGATGCCCAATCATGATAAAGTTCAATTGTGTAATATTAAGCGGTATGTGTTATGTCATGTCTGTTTTGTGTTAAAAAAAATAAATATTTAGAGAAGACTGTGAACCCAGACACATCTTGCCTTTGTATCAAATATTCATGAGAAAGAGAAAATTGAATCATTTTGTTTGCGCTTTGTGCATGTTCAGTGAAGAATGGTAATTGCATTTGACAAGAGGACTGACACTGTCTAAATAGGGCTACAAATGAACCGAACTAAACATGAATAACTTGGGATCAACTCGTTTAAAGCTTGGATCGAGTTCATTCGTTATGTAAACGAGCCGAGCTCAAGTTCAATATTTTTGAGCTCGTTTAGTAAACGAGTTGATCCAAAACATTGTTATGCTCGACTCGTGTAAGCTCATGTAGGCTTGTATGTGCTCAATGAACATGTTCATAAATAAAGGCTTGTGTAAGCTTATATAAGTTCATGAACATAGGCTTGTGTAGACTCATTTAAGTTCATGAATGAGTCAAAGCGATCTCGAGCACGAATTCAAACTGAACACAAATATGATATCAATGTTGGTTTTTTTAATTTATTAAATGAGCTGAGGTCAAACTTTTCAAAATAATGACGCCATGCTTGATCTCAACTTTTCTAGTTTGTTACAATTCCGAGCTGAACCCATAAACGAACAAGTTGAGCCCAAATAGACTAAGCTTGTCTCTTCTCGTCTCAATTCATTTGTAGCCCTATGTTCAAATAGAGGTTGATGCTATGATGAGCAGAAGACCAAAAGGAGATGGGTTAATTAGTTGAGGTAGTAAGCAAAGGCACAGTGCTCATGGTTTATTCTAAGTAACTGCACTGGACATTGTGCAAACTGAGGGCAAGATTGAATCCAGCGTGATTATCGCTGACAAAATTAAGGCCAAATTGAACTCGTTAAACATTGTGCTGCTTTCAAGTTGTGTTGATTAATACATAAAAATTTCCACCCTTATGTTATGTCAGTTTACAAACTGTTCCTATTTAATAATTTGGTGGTGTAATAACTAATAACTAATTTATTGTGTTCTTCATGTGATCTATATAGCTAGATTTGCTCCTCTTGTAGGTGTTTTATAGTGCAAATGTCTATAAACCCTTCTTACAAATCTTTTTTTTTTTTGATAAGTTAAACCCTTCTTACTAAATGAAGATGTTTCAAATGAATATTTAGAGTTAAAGAATGCTTCTATTACTAGAGGGTTATCTTAATGTGTCAGTAGGCTTTTAGAGCAAAAAGCTTACTAGTTCATGCATTTGAGTGTTGAGTGTTAACTTCCCATTCTTTGTGGATGTATTTAAGTTTGGAGTGTGTTCCATTCTGTTTTCTCTAAGTTCACATCGGCTTTGATATTTGAGGAAATTCTATTCGTTGAATAAGCTCAATTGCATTCATCATTTACAACTTCATTGCCTTTTCATTTTTTTACCCAATAGTTGATCAAAATAGATAAGATGTGGACCCTTGAAAGAGGACATTGTGGAGCTGGTAGACATCACAGCAAAACACTAGTATAGCATTAACATAATACTAATAATATTCATGTTACTTCTATTTTGTATTTTATTGAATTTGCATTAGTTTGTTAAAGATTAAGAAAATGCCCGTGTTTGCTTGTTTATCTGTTTTTCTTTTAAGTTCAATTGTTGTTTGGAGGTTGTCAATTCCAGGAAAAAGATGATCTTGAGGTTCAGTTTCGTGATGTGAGTGAAAAAGCCAGCCAAGCATCATCCCAACAGTCAGCATTGCAGCAAGAGCTGGAGCGCACGCGGAAACAAACAAATGAAGCCATTAAAGCAACAGAAATGGAGAGGCAGCAGTTACGGAGTGCAAACAACAAGTACAATACCATATAACTGCATATTTATTTTGTACAGGGATGGAGAAACTGTATTCATCATTCAGTTCTGCTAGATTATTATTTATAGTAGCCCAATTTTTTTGAACAACACCAGTTCTTGTTGATTTACGCACCAACAAACCTCTACCAACCTTTCTATAGGGTCTTGTAAAAATAAAACATGATACACTGGATTTTAACTCTCTGTAGGTTTGTATGTGTTTGCTTTGTCTGTGTTCTTTGGTTAAGAATATCTTCTTCAATTGCCATAAAGAATCAAGTTTTGCATTGTATGAATACTTTCAAGTATCCCTTTATAAGAAATTAATGGGTAGTATTTCATACTAAATTTGTTGAGGAAATGAAAAATAATGCATTAATCCTTTGAATATCACAAGTCATCATTCATCAACATCTTGCCACACGCTGATAGAACAGTCAAAATTTTGTTCTAGACTTTGATAATTTGCACAAGTCTTTTCTTGATTTATAGTATTATTTGTCTGCTTTCTTAATTGTTAAATTAACTGATATCCAGGCTTCGAGACAATATCGAAGAATTACGCCGTTCGTTGGAACCCAAAGAGAATGCTCTTGAGGCATTGCAGCAGTCACTTTTAGAGAAAGAGCAGGTATAAATACTCTGGAAGAATTTGTATAATGTATACTTATACTTCCAAAAGCTCGGTTTGCTCTTCCAATCTACCTGACTAAAACTGTAGTTCCTGATCATCCCTTGGGATTATTAAAGGGAACTTAAGCATCTTGTTTAAGGCTGAGAGATCCTTTTGTGTTATGTGGGAATGCTTACCAGAGAAACATGTCAGTTTATGTTTGCATGTATGTGTCAAGAACTTTTATTCTTGTTAGAAGACAAGGTGCCAAAAGCTGAAAATAACAAACCATGTTTCTGAACTGCTTCTATATCTTATGATTTAAAATGTTCTTTTATTCATGTGGGTGCTCACCTCATTGGTCAATAAACTGGAGTATCCTTGGTTTCACGTGTAATCTACTGGTTCAGAAATTGAATTACCTAACTTCTAGTGTAACTTTCATTTTTGTTCTGTTGTTTGCCTAACACTGTTAATTTTTTATGTCGTGCAAAGATATCCAATCATCTCTTTTTAATCTCATTCTTCCCTTGCAGTGTGGATGTTAATGTTGTAGACATTTGGAAGAACTCCCTTTTTTGAGGCTCATCGTTTAAACTTTAAAAGCATTTTATTATCGTTAAGCTTAGTTAGGGATTTTTTTTTGGAACAATGAGTCTGATAAGACATTATTGTAAGAGTCCATGGGTTGCCACAAAAATGTTATTAGGAGTGAATTTGTCTATATATTGTATGCAAAATCTAACTGTTTTGACAAATCTTCATTACTATCATTTTTTTCTTCTTATTTTGATGCCAGAAAAAGGTGATATTCAACTCAACAAGACCTTCTCCCAACCATTTGGGATGTGGGAAAAAGTTATGTTGAAACCCGATAAAGTCAGTTTTATGTTTATGTGACAAAAGTTACACAAGTACTGCTACTTTTTTTTTTTCCAAAAGTAATATATGTACAGTTTCATGGCAAATGGGAGCATCTACTAAGCTACAAAGTTATGTTCATAGTGATGCTGCTATTAATCAGTGTGATTGGGAAAAAAATAATTCAGACTCTAGTCCATACTAGGACTCTAATCTATAGATGAAGATTGCGCTGATTATACAGGAAGATTTTTATCACCCTTTGCAGATATACTCGATTTAAATTGATAAACTGAAATAAATTGAAGAAAATGCTAATGAGAAAGGTGGCTCGATAAGATTCCAACATCAGTTCGTAGAAAATACAGAACAGAGGTTATTTATTTGTGACAATGTGTTATACGGAGAACGTGTTGTTCTCTAAAGAAGGCTTCTATGGATCATCTTTTGTATACTTAAGACTAATCGAGGAACTTCATCACACTCACTGTTTCACAGGGTATTTTTTAGATTATGACATGAGTTTTGAGTGGTTGTCTGCTAGTGTATTTGAGGAGAACAAAATATCTCTGAAGTCTGACCGCAATCCCCATATCTGTATGTTAACTTGCATATCAACAGATGCTAGAAGACATGCGGGGTTTACTTCAAGCAGCAGAAGAAAAAAAGCAAGCTTCAATATCTGAGCTCTCAGCCAAACACCAGAAGGTAATAATGCATGCAGATGCATTACATACGAAGTTCTGCTTTTTCTTGCTGTTATATTTTGTGAATGAATTGTGCCTTAGCTTCTTTACTCTTATTTCTTACTCAGCAAATAGAGAGTTTGGAATCCCAACTTGCTGATGCATTATCAGATAGAAGCAAAGCAACCGAAACAATTTCGTCTCTGCAGGTAACAACAGACTGTTTAAGGTTTTTTTATTTTATTTTTATGTGATGCATTTTAGGAGCTGCAGCATAATGTACTGTATTTCTTGTGTCCATGCCTTCTCTCAACTAGTTGTTACAACTTACATTCTATATCCCTTGGTCTGTGTTACATGTTTTTATATCAGTGATATAGTTTTGTAGCTTGCACCTGTTGGATGCTCCATAAATTCGTGATGATGAGTTGAACCTAAGTGTTAATGTATATGTTTTTCAGGGGGTAATTGCTGAGAAAGAGTCTAAGATTGCGGAGATGGATGCAGCTTCAAGTGGCGAAGCAGCGCGCCTTAAAGCTGCCGTGGAAACTGTAAAAGGAGAGCTGATTCACATGAAACACGAGCATGTGCGATAATGTCCTTGCTTCCTCAATTTTCTTTTTCCCCTGATGTCTTTTAAGTTATATATAACTGATTAGTGTGGCGGATCATAATTTGTCAGGGTGGTACTCAGTTAAACACCAGTACAGTGACAGCTCAGATAAATTGATTGGCTGAATAATCAGTTGTGCAGCCATTTAGGAATTAGGGATAGCTTATTTATCTTATTTTGAACTTATCTTAATCTTGTTTATTTAGAGAGAAAATCAATATGTGAAACCTCTGCGACTCTGTTATGGAGACAAGAGTTGGATTTTCTGAAGGTTCTTTTGGGTAAAAGGGGTTACCTGTTTGCTAAATATAGAATGTGTCCATTGTTTAGTCTTAGGATTTACCATGAATGTAACTTCTTTACTTTCCAGTTTCAATTTTTTTTACTCCAATATGGACAATATACCTTATTTCCAACATGAATTCATTCAGTTCCTTCTGAATATCTGTCAAATGACAAGTAATACTTTCCATTCAACACTATTTGTAAAAGTTTCTTGGAGGCCATTGTCGATTTTTTCTCTTAGACAGGAAGCTAGAATTAATGCGCTCTCACTAGTTGCTACCTTGTCTGTTAGATTACGACTGAATTTTAGTGCTTTAATGTTGGCACTTCTGTATACTAGACTGATTTAGGAAGCATATTCTTTTGTAAGTAGATGAGATCTTCCCTTCCTGTACTCCCAGAGGGATTTGTGGTGTGAATCCTGCACCCAACCCATCCTCCCTCTTCAAAGAAAGGGGGTTTTTTATCCTTCTCTGAAGGTGCGGTTTGGCATGATTAGGTTGTGCCTTTTGGTATACATGTTTGATGGTATGTGTATTAATTGGCATTTCGTATTTTTTACAATTTTAGTTTGGAATGGCGTAGCCTCACTTTGTTTATTGCCTTACTGTCCTCAGCTAGTTTTACAAAATTTTGAGTATTATTTCCATAAAGTTTGTAAATGCATTCAGGAGAAAGAAAGGGAGAGTTGGGAAGCTGCCTCCCAGGCACTGAAAATTAAGCTGGAGGTTGCTGAGAGGAACTGCATACGTACTGAAATCGAAGCAGCTAAAATGAGAAGTATATTTCCATCTCTCACTGAACTTTTAATTGATGGCTCGTACGTGTGGATTGAGCTTTCATTCATTTTTTACTGCTCAGGTCAGCTGGAATTAGAATTATCTCTGCAAACTCAGCTGCTAAGTACACGAGATGCTGAACTAGTGGCTGCAAAAGAGGAGGTATTATATCATTTTCGTTTTCCTGCTCTCTTCAACACAAAAAATGGAGGAAAGACATAGAAGATTAATCTTTTCCTCTAATGACTATTATGGGGTTTTAATCATCTTTTTATTTTGGCTAAACATTTATTTTTCCTTGGTTTGAAATTCAGCTTATATATCCTGATTGTCAAAAGATATTTAACTACATCCTCTGCATCTGGACTCAGAACTAGGTGATATGATGGTTACTGAATAGCCAGAAGTATGAGGGTGACCTCATTTTGTACTAATGAGCTCAATCTCTTGGGCATCAGGTCAGAACATTGCATAGATTAAAGCATCTGTGCATGCTTCAATCTGGGGGGGTTCGGTGAGCTCACAATAAGGGTGCCTTCTTAGTAGCCATCCTCAATCATAAGTACCTGTCAGAATACAGTATATATCAATTGTTGCAGTATCTCTGTGGAGATGTATGTGTACCTTGTTTTCACACATGCAAAATAAGTTTTTGATAGGTTGTAGACTGGGATGCTTGCAGTTGAGACTTGTCACCTCCTTTCCTAGTTTACTTTTATTGTATATTGCTGAAAGTGTTATTTTACCATATCTAATTTCATTGTCAACATACCCATGGCTCACTGAGAAGTAGGTCACAGTATTTGGCTTTAATCAACCTAAGAAAATGTATGGTGGAAATTGTGCACTATATTGAGTATCAACCATCATGTTTTCTGTATATGGCAATTTGTATCAGAATGATTTGATCCGTTACATTCATGTTGATGACAACTATTTGAAGTATTTCATGTTTGTTATCCTTACCTGCCATACTTCTATATTTTCTTGTGTCTATCCTTGTCTATCCTTATCTCTATGGTCTTTTGGTCTTCCACACCAAGCACTTTGTTATGCATGGTAGTAAGTTGTTTATAATCTTTCACCAAAACTAATTCTTTAATTGTTTCTGCTATATGGTTTTACTTCAATCCAGCCTTTAGGGGTCCACAAAAGTCTGAGGATTAGTGAATGGTTATTTAGCGTTGTTTGGAAATTGAGACTTGGGAGTAGGCTGTAGTAATGGACGCACTCTACTCTCTGTTGTACTAAAAGGGATCAGCTGAGGCAGACATAATGGTGTTAGTTATAATTAAACTCAATTCACCTCAACAAAGCCTCCATTCAACTCTGCAGATAGTCAACAATAAAATTGATAGTTCTGTCTGGTAGTTTTTTTTTTTTTTATGTTCTGAAGACCTGAGGCCACAGCCCATTCCCCATGGTCAGCAGCACGTGTGCCTGGGCACACGATGCTGCACCATAGACTGATGGTGCTTAACTGCAAAGCACCATCAGTGATTATTTGTTTTCTTTTTCTTATCATATATCTAAATGTCAAAATCTGTTGCTTCTGTTTATATGTTCTCTCAATTTACATCTTGCAGATCACCCGTCTGGAAAGTGATTTTTCATCTTACAAGGTTCGAGCTCACACTCTTCTACAGAGAAAGGATGCAGAGCTAGCTGCTGCTAGGGACAATGAACTACTCAAAGCTCAGGAAGAATTATTGAAGGTACATGCTTGTAGCCTACGCCTACCTATATCATTCATTTTGAAGAATAACTTGGATTGATTTCAAGTACATCAAATTTGTTTGCTGCTTATGACATTTCTTTTGTCCTTTAGGATGCTGAGAAAGAAGTATTGTTGGCATCTGCAGAAAGGGATAGGGCCCTCCAAGATCTTCAGGATGCTTTGGCCAATCATCATAAAGAACTTGCTGCAAGGTAGCATTATCGCTAAAAAAAGCTTTTCAGTGGTTCTATTTTTCCCAAAACTGTTCTAATATATTGCAATTGCTACATTTCTTTCAGAAATCTCTGATTTTGTTTCTACAGCTGGAATTGACTATTGAACTATTGTTCTGGTACATCCATATTATGGGAAAATGGATGTGTTTTAATTAAATTGCTTTTGAGTTGTATTGCATGGTTTTTATCGTTTGTCCATTTCCATCTCTTGCAAATCTAGTTTACTTACAATGTGTTTGGAGTAGTAGGAGGGGAAGTAAAGGAGAGAGTAACATTCATTATAAGATAATAAAAAAATGAGAGGATAATGTTATCTTATCCTCATGTTGGATAATTAAGGGGGAAAAGAATAAGAAGGATAGGAGTAATTTTATCGTGTTCGGAAAAGATAGTGGAGAGAAAAGCTATGAAATGCTTGGTTTATAATGTGAATAATAAAGGTAAATTAAGGTTTCATTTGTTATACAGAATAGGGGCAAAAATGGGCAATCACTATCTTATCCTTCCCTATGTTTCCTCCTATTTTTTTTTTTTTGATCAGGTAAGTATAACCACACACACACTGCCTCCACCGAGGCTCGAACCCTGGACCTCTCTTTGAGAAGCCAGGGCCTTTATGCCGCTGGACCATTTGGTCTTTGGCCTATGTATCCTCCTATTTTGGATGGACAGAGAAAACATTTAAGGGGTTAAGCACTCTGTGTGTGTGTGTGTGTGTGTGTTTGTGTGTCTCTTCTTCTTTTCCCTCTTCATTTTTAAGCCAAACACGATTTAAACTATCTCTCATTTTCCTTTCCTTCCAATTCCTTTGTAAGTGCAGCATTAGTGTGTTTTGTAATCCCAGGTTTTCAATGTACATAAAATTTGTTCTTCATAATGGTCACCTGTAAAATGTCGAAATTTGGGGACAGGACATAAAGCAATCATCATTGACTCTTTCCAGTTTCATATTCATTTCAGAGATGCAGCTCTTAGCATTGCGGAGCAGGAAATTAAGGGCACGGAAATGAAGCTTAATTCTGCTATTGCTCACTACCAATCAGAGAAAGAAGCGTGGGAAATAAAATTTCAGAATTTAGAAGAAAATTGGCGATGTACTTTAACAATGCAAAGCTTATTATGTTGCTTACTATTAATTTTTTTTCCATGTTCCTTTGTTTGTACTTTTGTCGTAAGATGCCGAGTAATAATTTTACAGCGAGATGTGAAGCATTGAAGACCCAAAAAGAAGAATCGTCTGGTCAAGATCGACAAAGAGAGATAGAGGACCTCAAACTACAGTATAAACGATTGAAGGTATCATGCATTTGATTTGTTGTATTTGTTTCTCAATGTGGATGATGTGGACTTCTCTGCTTATGTTAATATTTATTGTAACATGTAGGAAGAGCATGATTCATTTCGTGATCTTGCTGATAAAATGATTGAGGAGAAGGACAAAGAGATCTCTAGACTTTTAGATGATAATAAGAATCTTCATCAATCACTATTATCAAGACCACCAGTATGCCTCTATCTCTTCCCTCTCTCTCTCTTTCTGGCTCAACTCCTTAGATATCGGCCTGCTACTTGAATTTTCAGATGAAGTTTTTCTCCCTATCTTAATCATTGGCTTAAGAATGTGATAAATATTTTCAGGCTGATCATGACAATAACTACAACACAGGTACGAGGACTCTTCCAGTCACACTTGGTAGCGTCGGGTATAGATAGAAGTTAAAGACATCTAGTGTTGTGATAAAATTGATCTGGTGGGGTGGCTGGTGGGGCTTTAATATTGTTCTTCTCGCATGGTATTTTACAGCCTTCCAGAAACAGGATGCACTATATGCAAGCACCTCATCCGCTGATCAGCAGATTCTGGTATATACAAATCTTCTTTTGACATGCATCTGTCATTTAACTATTGTTGTCCATTAGTAGATGTATCTAAATATTACTATGGAAAATTTCAGTTGAATATGATTTTAACCTGATGGTTGTGGAAAGTTTCGTTATTTAGGAAGATTTGATTGGAAGGAGGGTGAGGAATGAACACCTGAATTGAATTGGGTCCATGAATCTAAGAAATAGTGAGAATTCTTGATCTCTCTCAATTCGAAAATCCGAGGCTGAGTCCCATCTCACCCTTTGGTTGGGAGATTTGCTGATCAAGCAAGACAGTACTTCATCAGGCGAGCGATTCTGAAGAAGAGGAGTCGTCCGTTTCAATGAAGAGGTTGATGGTTGAGGGTTCTCCAATGGCACGGCCGGAGTTAATTGGTGCGGGAGCCTACTATCGGGAGCTCATAGCGAAATTCCGTTTTCCCTTTACTAGTAGGGGGCTCCCGTGGTTGCTATGCCGCCGCATTTTTGGATAAAACCTACTTCAGCTATATTTGTACTTGCCCCTCGTGTTCTTGTTACTTTAACCTTCTAGGTTTGCTAGATCATATCTTAATAATCACTAGTACATGCTTTGTTTCAGCGAGGTTTTGTAGATATTGTTCAGTGGTCATTCTTTTTAAAAAGCATAGCTACAGGAAAGCTGTTACCTATGAGAATGGACAATTCCTTGGGAAATTCGTATCCCAGACAGTTTAGAAACAGAAAATTAGTTTCTTACTTGAATGTATAGAAAATGAGTTTCTTATTTGACCTTTAAAAAAAAATATAATTGTTATAAATTTAACAATTGTGGTACTTCTGAAAATATAAGAAAGATTTGCAAAATTCTAAGAGACAATAATGATCTAACTTCAACCGCTTCCCATTTGTTTCTGTTTACCAGTTTTCATTCATTTCCCTCTTAAGCATCCCACTCATTTTCTACATCAGGTAAGATCTTAGGGAGGGTTATCGCTTCCTTTGCTCACATTTTGTTCCTACATACACTTGCCTTTGGTTTTTTCAACTTAGAGAAAAAAACAAAAGCTCAAAGCAATGATATTTAGTCTTTTCTGGTTACTTCAATGTTTCTGCATAGAGAGTCCATTATGAGGGCGCTCATTGCGAGTTCAACCCTTATGAGGGCGCTCATTGTGAGTTCAACCCTTATGAGGGCACTCATTGGAACCATTCTTATTATTGTAACTAATGCAGAAATGAATCCCGATTATAAAGAAAGGAGAATGTGAAAAGCAGATAAATAATTGTATAGGGGAGTAAATGTGAGTTGATTATGTTATACACACAATGCCAAGATGATTAACATATTGTGCTTTTATAACTAACGAGCCCATCAAAATTGTAAATTTCTGCTAAAGCTGCATATATATATATATATATATATATATATATATATGTATGTATTCACATAAATATCAGATTCCAGATTTGTATTTATCACGGTTCCTATTCCTTTAAAGTATATCTATTTCCCTACTCAGAAAAAAACTTTTTAGCTGAGAATTATTTTCTTCTTAACTGTAGCTTTTGGCAAGGCAACAGGCTCAAAGAGAGGAAGAGCTAGCACAGTCTCAGCGGCACATTTTTGCACTTCAAGTAAGTCATACTCGTTTTAGTTTTTATTTATTTTTTCAACAATGCAGTTTCTAATTGTGATTTAATTCAGGAGGAAATTGAGGAGCTTGAACGTGAAAATCGTCTTCACAGCCAACAGGTATATAAAGTATTAGTTTCTACCATATTTTTCACCTATGCATTCTATATGAAATACTAGTAATGACTGATCCCCATTAAATTTGCATAGTAATTGTTGATTCATAAATGCTTTATATTTTGTTAGGTACATATTGTGACTGCTTAACTTGATATTTGTAGTGCCAACTGAAAAGTGTATAGATGGTCATGTGCCGTCCACAACTTTTAGAATGTTTGTTGCATAAAATTATATAAATCCTTGTTACAAGCAAGATTCTGTTTACAGGAGAATATAATTTTATGTGATGCATAAGTGTAGCGGACAGAGTGCTAAATATATGTACTCAGTTGATTCATGATCTAATCATGGCATTAATCACATGGCCATTTTATGATTATTGTTCTATTTTAATTACTTTTTTTTTTTTTCTTGAGTGGGGACTGGGGAAGTCTTCCCCTTTGAGCACCCCTCATAGACGGGCATATTACATAATGGCCTTTTCAGTGGGAAGGTGGTTTAACTGTATTAAGTTTTGTTCTTTTTATTTTTTCTTTTCCTTTCCTGGTTTCCTCTTGTTTATCGGCTCAATGTTTGAATACCACGAGTGCAGGAAGCCATGCTAAAGGAAGAGCTCCGGAACATGGATAGAGTGGAGAAGAGGGAAGGGGTGGACATGACCTATCTTAAAAATGTTATTTTAAAACTTCTTGAAACAGGTACCTTGTATAATGTAGATTGTGAAAATAAAAAAATAAAAAAAACTTTTATTGATCTCTGTTGTCCTTTTTTCCTAGAGAACTGTCAATTTTCAAAATAGTGAAATCTCTTTGCCTTTTTTAAAAACCATTGTATATCTAATTTTCTGTATACAGGTGAAGTGGAGGCCTTGCTACCTGTGATTGGAATGCTTCTTCAATTCAGTCCTGAAGAGGTGAAATTTTTATTTTTCTTTTGGTGCTTCAATACTATTGGGAATCTGAAATTTCGGATCAATGTGTCTCTAAATGATCACTGGGGTCATTACTAGTTTGGAAAACATTCTGATCAGACATTATTAGCTTGAGACGCATCTTGATCAAACGGGCAAGGACAAAAATGATGGCCCTTTCGTTGGTTGGTCCATTCTGAGTTGGGATTGCTCATGGAGTCATTAACATCTTATATGTTCTGATTTTATTTTTGGATCAAATTTTCTTGTCTTTGTCAGTCTATAACACAAGAATAGACGGTAAATTCCTTCACTGATTTCTGAAAGTCCAAAGATTCCAAAGGTTTCTTAGCAGCATCATTCATTTCCCTCTACTTAAATAGGACAAAAAGACTATTATAGAACTGTAGTAGATACTGTCTAATTGTTTGAATTGGAGATGCCATTACTACAAGTTATAGTATGTACTATTGTAGAAGAACTGCATGCTAAACCCCTGCATTCCATATGCAAGTGCAGATGCAGAAGTGTCAACAAGCTAACATTGCCTCTGATGTTCCACCAAGCCCGGCAAATGATGCACCAGGCTCTGGCCTCTCACTTCTCTCAAGATTCACTTTTTCATGACAACAGAAACAATGACTGAAGAACTATGTGCAACTGTAATCCCGCTGCAATGGCGCTGCTTGACTGCACTCGGAAACAGAGATGCAGTTCAATGTAATTTTTGTATTCTTTATGGAAAAATGAACATTCATTTCATGAAACACTGCAGAGATATTGTAAAGAATTAATACGAGAGGAGGAAATGCATCAGAGGCAAAGACGGTAGCATTATGGTATGGCTGCATTGGATATTACTCTTTGGGAGTACTGTAAAGAAGTCCAATCTTTTATCTTAGAAAATGAAAGCATGTTTGATAAACTATTATGCAACTGTAACATTCTACTGAGAATATCTTAGTACCAAACTTAATGTCTTCCATTATCCAGATTCATAGATCTTATAATAATTCTTCTCTTATTTTTCATCTTTTGTGTGTAAATCTTTTGGGTGACTGCTAAAGATGATTCCATATCTAGATTCGATCTGCTAGAGCAACAAAGTTCCTGTTATTCCAACACTTCCCGCTTTATTTGTGTGCATAAAATTGTCCAATGAAAAAGTTTAGGGGTCGTTTGGTAACTTTTATGTTCCTCATTTTCTATTACTATTTCTATTTCTAGGTTTTTCAGTCTAAAAAAAAAGGAATCAGATTTTGGTAACGTTAAATGATTGACCTAATTAACTCTTTTGAAGCTCTTTACAAAAAATAAAAATAGAGTAAATTACACCTCCCTGAAGTTTGAACAAATTACACATAGATAGAGCGTTTGAACCTCTCTTGAGATTTGGCGTGTATCCTCGATAACACTCCTAGCATTTTCTTTCGCTAGAACAATTAACTAAATTTTTGAAAATGATCATTTGGCCTTTTTTGGATAAATTACACTGACATCTCCTGAGTTTTAGTTAAATTACACACGGGTAGAGCGTTTGATGATTATTACTTTGGCATCCCCTAAACTCACTAGCAAGTTGATGGACATTAAAATTAAGTGTAAAAAGTCAGTAATGCTCTTAAATTATAATAATATATTATGGTACAAATATTTATTAAACTAAAAAATCCTTTATGTTTTTCAATTAAATATAAATTATGTCAAGCCAATTGTAAAGCAAACTCTCGTTTTGTACATATGCATATATGCGCGCGCGCACACATATATATGTAAATATAATTGAGCTCAAGATTAGCATTTTGACGGTGGGCATCGCTCTTCATTTTGCTCCTCATATGGACCGCTATTGCCACCGACTTGCTTTGAAGCTCACAACCTCCTCTTCTTCTTCACGTGTTTTATTCTCAAACTTCCATGGTTGAATTGAACACCACATGGTAAATTTGTGAAAAGTTCTCATAATTTTTTTTTGAGGATTTTGATTGAGCATGAAGATTGGAATTAAAATCCCATGGTCTGATGTTAAAGGGTCAATTAGAGGTAGAAAGTACTAGGATTAAGGTTTTGAACAGTCGATATATATATATAGGTGCTAGATATACTGTATATAAATACGAATGACTTTTAGATAAATAGAAATTGTAACGGAGGCTTCCGTTTGCGGTGAAAGTGGTTATGGTGGAGGTCGGCCATGGTGGAGTAAGTAGATTTCACTATAAAAAAAATGGGACTGAGAGAGTGAGTGTTGTTGGGTGGCTATTATTGTCTTTTAGTTTTCATACAAGGGAAGGATAATATGACTATTTTTTTAAATTTCATTCATGGTAAGGGTGTCGTTGATTACACGCACTAAATTTTAGGGGAGGTCAAAATAATAAACCTCAAACGCTCTATATTAAAATATTCAAGATAAAAATGACATTTTTCACTAATTTCACATTCGTTAGAGGTTTAACGTTCACAGAGGAAGTAAGAGTAATAACAGCAAAACGCTCCACTCGTGTATAATTTATCTAAATCTTAGAAAAGGTCAATGTAATGTGCTCAAAAAAAATACTCACGTGAATTTATGTATTAATTCATATAATAATAACTTGCTAGCAAATAACGCATGTGTTATACTGACCTAACCCTCATTCAACTCTATAGTTTATTTTAGGAGATTTTCATTTTTCAAAAATATAAGGAATAAAAAAAAAGGACAAATTTACTATCCTTGAATCTTCTAGTTTATCGTTAGATTATTTTGAAAAAGGGAAAAGAAAATACACCTGTATAATAGTTATTATCATATTTATATCTTTATATTATTTCTGGAAAAAAAATACGCCTGTATAATAGTTATTATCTTATTTTATCAATAGGTCTACAATATTGTATAAGAAATCAAAACAAGTGTATAAGGAATACACATCAAATGTAACACAGTTTCTGTCGGGTTGTTTGGATTGCAGCCCATTTTTTCTTTTCGTCGGTCAAGGATCCCACAATGGGATAATATTGTCTTTAAAGTGGATGCAGAGGTTGTAGCCAAGGCTATAAATGAATCTTATGTTACTCCTTGACATGCGAGTGCTATTGTGGAAGACATGAAAGGGTGGACGAATGAGCGTTCAAAATTTTCAATTGTCTCTGTGCCTCGTTTAGCTAATGGTGTAGCTCACCACTTAGCCGGGTGGGCTCTTAGGAGTAGATTTGAGAAAATTTTTCTTTATGAGACTTTCAGGTATATTCAAGAAAACATCTCTATCGATGGAGTACATCTCATTCTGTAGATTGTCTCAATTTTCTGAAATTGAAATCTTGCCTTTATGAAAAGAAAAAAAAAATGTAACACAGTTTCATGATTACATTTTGACGGTGCAGATATTTTTGATCTAATGGCCATGTTTCCTTTGCACTTCAATCCAAATCTAATGGGATTGACCCAAAAACATTTAATTTTTCACCACTTTTCAATCTAACCGTCATATTTCTTCTCTACCAAATTGCAACTTTTTACAACTTTCAAATTCAAGGGTCTTCATTCAATCTTTCAAATTTAAGGGCCAAGATTAGGCAAGACAAGTTTTCTCCCATATATTGGTCCATATCCAGTCTTCCAACTTCAATGGTGGAGATTTCACCTCTTTGCCCGTAAATAAACCATCTTTTTTCACATTTCAAGCACAAGTTCATCCATATACACTCCTCTATAAGTAAGTAAACAAACTAACCTCCCTTCACATTTCGAGCACAAGTTCATCGATATACAATCCTCTCTACAAGTTAGAAAACAAACTGACCGTACATAAATATACATATGTGATATGTGTGTATCTATGTTATTTGCATAATTTTTAAATATATACATGTGTGTATGTATGAGCCGGAATCTTCTACTGTGAGGGCCCTTTATGGTGGCCTCTGTGGTGCCCCAAAACGACGCAGTTTGTGTCCTTTTTCCTTAACCCATTAAAAATCCTTCTTTTCTCCGTTATGTCTACGTCCGATAACTCTAAACCTTCGTCAGTTAAATTCCATTATAATATAGTTATTATGACTCCCACCAAATTATATCACATCTCATCACGTCCATCAACTTTCTCTTTTTTTCTCCATTCTTTTTCTATTTCTTCAATCTTCTCTATCCCAGCATATCTCCATCATTTGTATGATTTCGCCGGCCTTCTTTCTTCAACAATAGCTCAGTATTTCTCCATCCCAATCTCTCTCCATTGCCATTATTGTTCAACGGCCCTTGTCCTTCTCTCCATCATCGTTACTTCTCTCTGTCACTCTTCACTTTCTTCATCATTGGTCCTTTCCATCACTCTGTCCATCGTCGTGAAGTGTAAAGTAATAGTTATCTTAGTGATACTTATCGTTTTATTTTTATCGTACAATTAGCTAGACAAATAATGCTTATTGTCTGAATAATAGCATAGTTGAAGTAGAATCATTCATTCACTTTTTCAACAATTGATTTCTATTTATTAACACCTTAATTTGACAATTCAACTCGTGTGCTCTCTAGTTAACCACAGTTTATTCAATATGATTCTCTTCACATAAATTAAATTGACATATTTTGAACTGTAAAATAATTTGTTATTAAAATATCATAAAACTTACCATAACTTTTTCAACAAGTGATTTCTATTTATTAACACTTAATTCATAAATTCAACTCCTTTGTTTTCTAATTAACTACAATTTATACTATACGATTCACTTCACATATATAAATTTGACCTATTTTGTATTGTTAAATATTTTGTTATTAAAACATTTATTTATATAGACATGTTTATCAGAATACTTAGCAAGAATTTTTCAACAATTGATTTGTATTTATTAACACTTTAATTCAAAATTTGAACTCTTTTGTTCCCTAATTAACCACAATTTATTTGATATGATTATCTTCACAGAAATTAAATTGACCTATTATGTACTGTGAAATATTTTGTTATTTGTTTATTAGTACTTTAATTCCTCAATTGACCCATTTATTCTCGAATTACAAAAATATTAATGCCTTGATATCAATTATCTCTGATAATGATCCTCTTAAAATACTTGTTATCTATTATTATAGTTTGATTTCTTGTGTGGTATAACATCAACATCAATAATGCTACTCGAGGCTTCGGTTGAACCGTGAAACCCAATATTGGAATTGTGTTTGAATTGTTTAGTAGAGTATATGACTTCTACAATGCGTATAGATGTCAAATTGGTTTTAGCATAAGGAATGAGGAATGATTATAGAAACAAAAATCCTGACACTTTGCGAAATTACTATAGCAAGATTTGTTTGTTGCAAGGAGGATTTTAGAGGGAAAGATAAGAGGGGTCATTTGACAAAAGAATCTAGGGCCCAAACTGGGACTGGATGTGGTGTTTTGATACTTATAAAACTTGATAGGGAGAAGAAAGTACTGGTTGTGGACAAGTTTGGGGAAGATCACAACCATCCGTTGGTTACCAAAAATTGAACTCACTTGATGCGATCGCAGTGAAAAATCTCAAGTGTGCATGCAATTGAGCTAGTTACGGTAGATGATTCAGGAATATATATTGGCTCTGCGTATGAACTCATGGGTAGAGAAATTGGTGCAAGAGGAGCAATTGGGTTTACCAAAATAGATCAAAAAATTTATTTGATAATGAGATGACAAAAGCATCTGGAGTTTGGAGATGTGTAATGCATTTTAAATTATTTTGAGACCCAATAGTTGAAAAACCCTTTTTTTTTTTTTATGTCATTCAATTAGATAATAAGGAGTTGATAACTAACATATTTTGGGCAGACGCATGAATAATTATATACTATGCTTACTTTGGAGATGTAACATTCAACACAACATACAAGGTGAATAATGCTAATCGGCCATTTGGAATTTTTGTTGGTCTGAATCATCACAAAGAAACTTTTATATTTGGTGCTGCTTTGATGTTTGATGAGACTGCCGACTCATTTGTTTGATTTTTCGAGACATTTTTGAAGACAATGTCTCATAAAGCTCCAAAGACTATTCTCATTGACCAAGATGTTGCAATGAGCAAAGCATTAACATTGGTGATGCCCGAGACAAACCATCATCTATGTACATGACATATTATGCAAAATGCTTTGAAGCATGTCGGCCATTTGTCTAGAGATGATGATAATATAACCGACATGTTATCCGAATTCATGAAAAATGTTGATAAAGAAAATGAATTTTTCTCCAACTAGGATGACATGTTGGACAAGTTTAGTGGTTGTGTTAACAAATGGCTCTCTGATTTGTTTGAGTTTAGGAGTAAATAGGTGAAGGCATATGTGAAACACTGATGGTGTGTTGGTATGAGGAGCACCCAACTTAGTGAAAGTTTCAATTCTCGCTTGAAAGATTACTTAAAATCTGACCATTCTCTTCCAGATTTCTTTAAACACTTCGATAGAATTGTGAGAGACAAATAGTACAATGAAATACAGGCGGAGTATGAATTGTGTCACAAACTGCTCAGAATTAAACTTAAGTCGTCCATTATGCTCTTACAAGCCAGAGAATTGTACACAAATGCAATTTTTAAGTGATTTCAAAAATAATTTGAAAAATCGGTTTAGGCATATGTTAAAGAGCAATCACAGGATGGTCAAAACCTCATATACATAGTTGTTGTTGTTTTGTGGACATCGTTTAGAACGACGAGTGAAGAGGAGATCAGGTGACGACTTCCTAATATGTAGTTGTCAAAAGTTCAAAATGGAAGGTATTACATGCTCTCACACCATAAGGATCCTGAAATAGCATTTGCATGCAGTGGAATACATAAGTAAATGTTGGACACGGGATACGAGAAATGGAAAGTGCTTGATTTCATTGGTTGTGAAATGCATCCGAATCCTAAATTGAAATCGTCCCATCGGTTTAAAAATCTGTGTCATCTATACTTAAGTATAAATTCATTTGCATCAGAGAGTGAACATAATTACAATTTATCTGTCACCAATGTAGAACAATTGCTTAAAATATTTAAAGAAACAAGAAGTCAAATAACGGACACGAATGATGGTCCATTGTCAATATTGCAAGCTACAAAAACTGTTGAAGATAATGTTTCTTTTGACTAAAGTGAAAGAGACGCATCAATTACTCTGAATACCCCAACCCCAAAGGCATTTAAAAAGAGAAACACCGGTCGAGAGAAGAAACGTAGGTACAAATAGGGACTGGACACTCCTTCACAAAGGGTGAAGAAGTCATCGAAACCTAGAACACCTAAACTTAAAGGTAAAACTAAACCAAAACATCCTATTGAAGGAGCTCACATCAAGAACAATATGAGTTACCCTCCTTTCTCATTCTTACAATAAGATAATTAATTGTATGGTCCACATATTTTTTTCTCCTCAAGGTGGTCAATTTCCTTCCAAGTAGCCGTGGATGAATCAACAACCAAATCCCCCTACATCATTTGGGGATATAAGAAATCTTTCCTCTGCAATGAGTTATGACTTTTCACAACCCAACAACCAAAATATCAGCTCCCAAACATCTTACTGTTCATACAATTTTAGTCAGGTTGTTCCCTAAATTGTGAATGCAATATTTCCATTGAAATTTGATTAAAATAAGATGATGATGATGATAAATAATTTATTTAGTTTTGTTTCCAGGTAAGTGATTCAAATTATCGTGATAATGGCAATGCCAAAGATCCAACAAATATTGATGATTTGGTTTGGGTAAACATATTTTACAATATCAATGGTTAGTAAATTTAATGTCAATTTTTTTACTTACTTTTTGCTATATTTTGATTTAGCCTTTTGATCTGAACCTCGGATAGACAATTGGAGATTAAGGGGAGGAATTCATGCAATTGACAGAACTCATAAAGATATGTTTTTGTAGTGTTTTCATTGGTTCTTAGTTTTTGAAAGGTGACAACATTCTGTTGTGTAGACTCTGTCATGTTTTTTTACTACATATTTTCTCCGAATGTCAAAGGATTCCGCGCGCTACCTGGATTGTTTGCGCGAGTCTAATATGTGCCCTCCTCCCCTGAGGGATGTTGATCACGTAAGATAGATGGTTCTCAGTTATTGCTATTGTCTTAGTGTATTGTATTATATTAGCAAGGCAATTGTATTGCTATTAGCATAAGGAAAGGCAGAATTTGAACATTAATTAGCTTTTGAATATGTAGGGCAATTTAGTTCAAATCAACACATATACTTTGTAAATAGTTCGAACAGTTCTCCATGTCAACAACACAAATTCAATTTTCAAGGGTCATTTTGGCCCTTACAAGTTTTTTTTTGTTAAGTATATTACCAGGTGTGTTGTCAATTTATTGATTTATATTATATAATATGGGGAATTTTCCATGGTAGATGCAACGCCAGTAATTAAAACACCAAACTTTTGGTTTGTCCAATTTGCAAAAAAAAAGAAGCTTTCTAAGCATTTATTTTGGCAATTATTCTTATCTTTGTTTTATATTTTTAACGACACGAATTAGTAAATAATCATAACAGTTCTCCGTCTTAACGAGACCAAATAAAATTTCAAGGATTATGATTTGGACCTTGCATAAAATTCTTAAACCTATCATAAGAAAGTAAGTTTAATAAAGGAGAACCATCCAACCTCACATAAAAAAGAATCTGCAATGGATATGTTTGGCAGTAAACATTCAGCTAAAAATTAAAAGATATCATTACATGTATGAAAATCTCTTATGTTTTTCTAAAAATGATCCATATTTTCCGAAAAGAATACATGAGTTGACAAAACTCTTACTATCTGCATTATAAATGGACAATTCTGATTCAGCGGTTAAACTATAAATGGAGAAGAATCGAGAAAAAAATCGTTAAAATCTTTCAATTATTGTCAAATAAATGGAACAGAAGCTATGTTCAAATTGAACACTTTGTGAACAGCCAAGGCTGTATGCACATTTGACAACCATGACTGCAAGCTTAAAAATGTGAGGCTAATTCCCAGAGGCAACCCAAGTTGCTGAATTATTGTCCCCCTCCCACCACCCCCCTTATCATTACAACAAGAACTCCAATTTAAGTATCAATCCAGTTACAGAAGCCGCATAAAGTTAGTACTTAGTTGTTACTATACATGCCCTGCTTCTTCTTGTTGAGTCTCTACAAGAAAATTGGCAGGCTCACATTTTGCTGCATAACCAAACTTAGATGTGCAGTACTTTCTGTGCACCCCGGTAAGCCTTCCTATCGATGCCTTTCGGTGGAAACTTACCATCTGTCCTGAGCATTCTCTGTGAGCAAACGATAAACAATACGAATCACAACTCATTTAGCACTTGAGTGCATAGCTTAAAAGAATTTCAAAACAAAATTGATGATCAAATGGTGACAATTACTCACAAGAGCTGATCTTCCGAGTAGTTAGTGTACCATTCACAGGTCTTAGTCCATTGCTTAAACCCATAAAGGGCACAATGAGCAGTATAAACTGCAGCGGCAGCCAAACAGGACGGGGGAAACTTGAGCATCTCGTACTCCACCAGGCAAAGCTCGATCATGAAAAAAGACTGGAGCTCGAGCTGTTTTGTGAGATCATAATATGAAGTAAATAATTTCAGTGTGTTAATTTTTCTAGCAAGATAACTAAAATCATGACACTTCTGTTGATGCATATAAGTACTACCACTAACCTTTCTATCGGATTGGACGGCCTTAAGAAATCTTTTCATGAAGACATAAGGAGTTGGAACCGACATGTTGAACTGTAAGGTATTTAACATCAACCTCTCCTGCAGCATTGTATGAGAGAGAAAATGGTATAAATTACTTAACCACAAGAAGAAATGCCCTTTATTTCAACTCTCAATTATTATCACAAGATCAATAATTACCATTTCAAGGACTTCTTTCCTTGTATAAGCCTTATCTGAAATGAAGACCAAATCATCCACAACAGGTACAGAAACTTCCTCATATTTACATGCTAAGAGCATGGCAACCAAACCAACCAATTGAAGTTTCTTTCTCATTACAGCTTGTTGAGCCAAAAATCTATCTATAAGATTAACAGTTAGAAATAAAGTCTCGTCCCTGAGATCAAACTTGTGGTGTACCTGTTCATTTTGAATAAGTGGATTAATGAGTGAGAACTCACAGGATTTATACAACATTGAATACACTAACATCAGACATGCAAGATAACCCATTAAGTACCTCAATAAGCCAATCAATTAGTATAGCCCTCATATTCCCATTGATGTCAGGTTGTTGTGCCATATAGTTTGGTGAAACACAGCTAGAACTCTGCACAAAGAACAATTGTTTTAGTTTTTATTTAATCATATCCAAGCAAATTAGGAGAAAAAGGAAATCAATAAAATTGTATTAGGAAATTTAATAAAATTAATTATTATCACTTAAAACCGAAAAATCTCAAACAAATTCAAAATTCTAATTATCCAATAATTTTGATGATTTCAATTTTTCCACATTGCACCAAATACACTTTGGTGCCAGAGCTTGCAAAAATTAACAACATTGTCAATATAAGCATTTTAATGTGGAGCTATATACAATTATACATATGAGTTAAATATCTCACCTCCATTTTTCTGTAGTAGGCAAAGAGATCTTGTACGTAGTCAAGAGCTGCAAGTGGGTTCTTGGCGTCGCAGCTATCAATATCCATGATGGGCTCTTCAAATATATCCTCCATTTCTACCTCCTCCTATGGAAATTTAAGGATTCAATTATTGGGTTTTGCTTATAAAACTTCCAGTTTCTGATTAATGTAGAAAATTACAGAGCAAGAGAGAGAGGAACAAATACCATATGATCCTCTTCACCTACTACTGCATCAGTTTGCTCCAAAAACATTGGCTCAGGGTGATCTGGAGCTGTCTTGTGTTCCTCCTCCACATCCACTAGTGGACAATCTTCCCAAACACTAAGATTATGATCTGATGTGTTTTGTTTCTTACTTTCCTGCTCAAAATTGTGCAACACCATACTTAGATAAGTTGCTACAATTAACTGTTTCTGTGTGAAGTGTGTGTGTGTGTGTGTGTGTGTGAGAGAGAGAGAGAGAGAGAGAGAGAGAGAGGTGGTACCTGAGGGCAACTTTGCTGTGTGCTTGCCATTTGTGATGCGAAGTTTCTATATAAGAATCAAAGAAGCTTCAAATTAGAACAAGCTGAAGAATGAAATTCAGATCCAAAAAAAAACTGGGTAAAAACGGATTGAAAAATCAAAAGCAGAAATGGTCATAATAGAACCTTGTGATTGGTCTATGGACTGGATTGGGAGGGTTCTTATCACAGATTACATTTTTTCTGTAAACCAAAAGTAATCAAGTTAGTTATTACCAAATATATCTATATGTATATTTTAATGACGACTATATATATAAATAAATCTTTAGGTTAGAGTACTGAGAGTTACTCTGACAAGACTCTCTTGTTAACAACACAGGGATATGAAGGAGCTCCCACTAAACTCTGGTTAATCACGCTTAAAGCTCTTCTTCGGTTGTGCCTGATCTCCACTCCAAACTTTCTGGTACCCATTTCTGGTCCTCCTTTTATCAAACAGAAGAAGAACAAATTCTCAAAAACCCATTTCAAAAACTAGGAATTTGTAGCTAAATTCCAACTTAAATGTGTTAAAAATGTTCAAACTAAGCTACATTATTAGATCAGGTTTGAATAGTTACCTTGTAAGTTGGTGGGTCTAATCAGACTAGGTTTGTTCTCATCAGATATACCCATTTTCTCTTATTATCCGAGAATGAATCACAAACCAAGAATAGAGACCTCTTCTTCAACAAGCCCTGCCCTAGAATGTAGACAAAGAGCATGTGAAACCCTAAATCTACAGACTTGGTCTTAAGAAGAAGAAGAAGAAGTTGGGATAAAAAAGAAGGGAGTGTAGAGGTGACTTGGGACGGAAATATTGGGTATTTGTCTGCTGATACCTCTCTTTTTTCAAATCCAACGGCTAGTGAAATGTGGCCGTTGGATCATGTGTGGCAACGACTTGTGTGTTGGTCCTAACGGTCATCTGGTATACACATGGCATGCCATGTTGCTTTCAAATTATTTGAGTCCTGTGAAGTGTTAAAACATTTGATTCGGTTTTGCCTTTTTCGGTGAGTGAGTGTGAAAAGGATGCGCTCTAGTCCACTCGCACTTTCTAGTGTTCGGCTATTTAGGCTCCTCCCTTTTTCTTTTTCTTTTTCTTTCTTTATTTTTTCTATTTTATTTTTTTCCGATGATGGTAATTTCAGACTTCATAATTCACCAACCGATGCACACAATCCCTTCATTCCATATGCACAAAATTGTTGTCGGAAAATTCTCAAAGTATTCAAATTTCTCCTCCAAGATTTTCAATCAAACCTAGACACATTCATCATCGTGTGAGATAATAAATTGTGTTATTGAGTTTTTAACATTTGTAAAATGAAAAATGATTAATTAGGTGCATGTTTGATAATGCTATCATTTTTTTTTTATTTTTTGAAAAATGAAATTGAAAATCAGTTGTGTTGTCCTTTCTGTTAAAAGCATAATACGTTTGGTAATGTCATCTGCTATCAATTTTTTTTAACATTCCTACAATGCCCTTAAAAATAAAAATTAGAATTGGTAAGCTTCGTTTTGAAGTTTTGAACTTATGCTTAGTCGGTTGTCATTTTTTTAATATTATTTTTATTTTTTCTGAAATGAAAATGTTTTACCAAACGTATTTTTTGCTGCGACTTCTCTTTTTTGAGAAATGGCAACAGAAAACAAAATTGAAAACAACATTTTGGTGTTTTTATTGTGTTTCGGTTACTGTAGTGAAAAAAATAAAAATTAAAAAATACTTAAATCATATTTTTGTTAAAAAACATGTTTTCAATTACTATTTAAAACACTCTTAACAAAAAGAATTATTTTATTTTAGACAAAAATAAAAACACAAAATACAAAATTCATAGTGTCCACAGTTTTTAACGAGCTTACTTAGCCATACTCTTGTAAAATTATAAGAGAGTGATGTTTAGAATTATAACAGTTAAATTTGAGAATCACTGTCCAAAATTTAAATGTAATGTATAAATAATATTACGATAAAAGGAACCAAAACAATTACTACTTCTTATCGATGTGATTAGAACATTTAAATGATTCATGTGCCTTGACTTACATGCTATGGCAATAACAAGATGCATATATATATATTGATTGCCAATATGCCACCACACACGATATGTTCTTTGTGGGACTAACATCAACGGTCAAAACCATGGATTTCCGTTTCTGAACAGAAACCCATGTTTTAACGCGCAACACGTGTAATTTTAGTTTAACAACATTATGTCTCAGTACAAAAAATTATATATATATATATATATATATGAGAAGTGCTGCCCCCACACTTGCATTCATGTTTCAACCAACTATAACTGTGAAATAAAAAAATAATAGAGTAAAATTAGTCTTTCCTAAAGTTTTGATTAATTATTTTCAGATTAAAGTTTTAAAATATGATGATTAAACTTTTTCTAAAATTTGATTGATTTTTTTTTCTGAATACTCTTATCGTTAATTGACAATTAACTCCGTTAAAATCAATTAACATAAAAAATAAAAAAATCAAAACTACCTTCGATGGTGGTAGCAATGGTGTGACATTGCTGGAATATATATATATATATATAATATGTTAATCAAATGTGAGAGTAATTTACCCACAAAAATAATATCAATACAGTTGTAGGAATCTGTAAAGCCCATCAAAAAATAATTTCACATTTCATGAAATATTTTTAAAATTTTATTATTATTATTTATCAATAAAAAGGTACAAAATTTATTAAAATAAAATAACAGTAACAACAAAAGGAATAATATAACATAAGGTAAACTTCATTGACACCTCCTGAGATTTGAGGTATTATCACGTGGCTATAACTTTGTACAATTTTGTCACCCTCATTGAGGTTTGTGTCGTATATTACATACACCCCTCCTGCCAAAAGTAGGCCGTGTCAAACCATTTTTTGATGGTGAAAAGACCATGCTACCATACTAAAATTACCTATTTAACCCTGCCTAATGGACAAAAATACCCCCAACAATGCCCTATTATTACATACCCACTTCACTGTTATTACATTTTGTATATATACATAAATATTTATACATATATATTTACCACCACCACCACTGCCACCAACCACCACCACTGTCGAACTTCAATCGCAACCTAACCCAAGCCAACTGCTAACTACCACCAATCACAACCACAATCGCCACCACCACTGCCACCACAGACAGCAAAACCATCACCACAACCACTGTGGATTGAATTTCATCTGAGGTTGTTGGTTGTACATTTGAAAAAAAAGAAGAAAATCTTCATGTACGATCTCTCTACTCTCTTTCTTTTCCACATTTTATCCTAATTGAAAATTTTTCAATACACAGCATTCAAATTTAAGGTTAATTGCATGATTATCACTTCAATTCACAAAAGTAAGTCAAAAACATAAAATTTCCCAAATTTTTCCAACCGTGAAACCCTAATTTCACCCAACTCAAAATTTTCACACACAGACCCAAGTGTCTTCATAATATTTCTTTTGTATTGTTGTCATTGCAGACCCATATGCAACTGGTAGCAGAAGCGGTTATGACGACATGACAGAGAATGGGTTTAGTTCTTGTAAAAGAAAATAACATTAGAACAAATAGCAAAACGAAAAAAGGGTTCAATTCTTGTGTAAGAGAAAATACTGTTAGAACATAGGCGGGGGTTGGAAATGATGAATTAGAGGAGGACCTCGCCTCGCTGGTGAACACGATCGAAAATGGAATTGTCTAGAGCGTCGATAAGCGGCTCTGTCACACCCTGAATTCTGACTACTGGAATCGGTGGCAATGCCAAACGATAAGTAGCCTCTCCAACTCAATCCAAAATATCAAATGGTTCAATAAATCATGGATCTAGCTTGCCACTACGACCGAACCTCATCAAACCTCTTCATGGTGAGACCTTTAGAAAGACATGGTCCCCCACTTCAAATGTAAAAGGTCGCTGCCTCCTATCATCATAGTTTTTCTGACAGCTCTGAGCAGTAAACAATCTCTGCCTTATTACCTTGATCTTTTTCGTAATCTCTCAAACTAAATCTAGCTCCAAAGAAACTGTCTCTCCGACCTCAATCCAACAAATAGGTGACCTGCACGGCCTACCATACAAAGTTTCGAATGGAGTCATCTCAATACTAGCTTGATAGTTATTATTGTATGCAAACTCCATTAATGGAAAGTGATCATCCTAACTACCCCAAAGATCAAGAACACATGCCCGTAACATATCCTCTAAAATCTGTGTAGTATGTTTCGACTGACTATCGGTCTGTATCAAGCGCTGTCTAAAAACTCTGCCAAAACTGTGACATAAATCGTGGGTCTCTATCTAAAATAATAGAAATTGGCAAGCCATGAAATCCAAGGATCTGCTCAATATACAATCTACGGAGAGTATCCACATCATTTAAAGGTAGGAATCCAAAAGAACTCAAAAAGATTCACGTGCCAACCTAAGTTTCATCCTCTATGGGAGCTTTATTTGTAAAAAGAATTTGGGGGATGAGGGTGAGCATACAACTACGCCTAATAGGAATGATCCACCTAATTCTACCTTAACTCAGACAACCATGCATGAATGCATATGAAGTCTCTACATGACAAATATCCATACCTTTCACCCTTAAAACATACAAGTTTTAAAAATCATGCGTAATGCTTCAAATTTTAATATATAGCAATTTATATGAAGTCACAACTCACAAGTAAACTCACACCACGTATAATCCAGAAATCAATTCAACTGAGGACTTCACTTGTCACAATCCATAGTAAGGGTTTCTTTGAAACCACAAACTCTGCTTATGTTTTTCAGGCTACTAACCTAATAGAAGAAACACCCGCTTGGCCAAGTTTTTGGCCTTGCACCCTAGGGCTCCGGGCCCTTCTTAATTTTCACAGATACCCCAAAAATTGCACTTTTCACATAATGTACACTTATCACATAAATGCACAATTTTCACAATTTCAACCAATACAATGCATTTTCTTCCTCAACTGAAGCTTGTCACAATGCTATTCCACTCATATCATGAAAATCATTACACTTATAAATTTTAAAGAAAATTCCATCTTTCATGCACAATTTCAACAAATGAAACCAAATTTCATAAATTCTTCAAATGAATACAAATTTCACAAAAATACATTCATAGGCATCAAATTCACATATGCAATACATAACCCTAATGAATACATGATAGACATTGTCACGCCTTGAACCTCAAGACTCGAGATCCATGGGTGAAAAAAAAGTTGTCGGACTCAAACCGAGCCCAAAGTATAAAACTAGAATAAAAAATGAAAAATCAGTTGGTAGAAAATCTGAACACCCGTTACAAAAAAAAATTCATAACAAATTCATTTTAACTCGAAATGGAGCAAACTAAAATTATATGAAAACTAGACTAAACGTACAACATGGATAACAAAAAATCAATAATTGAAAATATGCCAATGAAATCAGGTTTACAAGTTAAAATAGTTCACATGGTGCGAGCTAAAAACAGATCTTCGTCAAGGATGAACCCATTTGAATGCCTTAAAGAATTTATAAAATTCTGGGCTTTGGTATTTAGAACATAGACATAAATGGCTACAATTCTGAAAATTTTTATAATTTATAGAGTTTTGAAAATGGGTCAAACAAAATTTTTAAATCAACACAAAATAGTGGTTTCAAAATCTGACAACAGGACACTGTCGAATTTTTGTAAAAATCTGTAGCTTTCCAAAATTCACAAAATTTAATTTGGAAGAACTAGACACATGTTAAAAATTTCAAGTCATTTAGAGTAGTTTTGACCAATCAAATTTTTTTTTAAAAATCTGGACAGAAATGGGTCTTTTCATGAACAATCTGTCAAGATAATTTTTCCTTCCCATTTCTCCCATAAACCTGCTCCAAACTGAACCTAACACAAGATATGAGCATGAATATGAACCTAAAATCATCTATAGCAAGTCCCAACTCAAGATATCAAAATTCGAAAATGAAACATGGTGCAACATGAGTCAAAATTATAAACTTGTACATACAACATGACATTTAGGTGTCATTACATACACATTTTCGAAAGAGTCAAAATAAATGAAATTCAAATAAAATCAATCCTAAACATGAAGTTGGTGGTTAGGTGTACAAAAGGTCACAAGAATGCTTCTAAATAATTTTCATCATACATATAACAAAATGAAGGCTACATGAGTCCTTAACATCAAAAGAAATTCTTTGAAGTTTGTTGCACCAATGGAGGCTCAACTCTCTCCGGTGTTGACTCATTTGCCTGAAATGTTTAGGGGGTAAGCTTGTCCACTTATAGCTCAGTAGAAGGCAAGTTAAAAGCTTTATATCGCCAACTATACCATATATCAAACCATTAAGTGATTAATGATGCAACTAGGGTTCATGCTCCCTAAATACTTAATTCTTTGGAATAGTTTAAAACATGGAATGACATTACAACAATAACCTCTACAATTTAATCAATGGTAATATTAACATACATAAAACGTGTGAAGCAAGTGTGCAATTCAAATATCAAAGTATATAAACAAAAATTTGAAATCATCAAAGTGGGATTGATTCGCAAGACACCTTTCAAGTCACGTGTTTGTGGCACGCACTAGGCATCAAACATGACACATACCATTGACGACGTTCTTAATGGTTCTTTCTGGAATACTACCCCCCGGTGACCACCCTAATTGGCCAATATATGAGGGTTTTCCTCAAGGGACAATACCCTTAAACGCGACATCAAATTTCAAAATCATCATCCAAACACATTGTGGCATGATCAATCAAATTAACACATTTGCAATATTCATGCACACATAACAATGCAATTGCATTCAATTCATGTCTTAGGAGTTCACCTATCATGACCTAATTTTATTATTATAGACATAACCAATCTCATTAATATAGGCAATACATAATATGAAATGCATATTCTTGACCACAAATTTAAACACATATTCAACAAGTCATTCTTAGTCATTTAAAAATTTAAAGAGGAGCATAAAGCACTACAACAACAAAAGAAAAATAATCAGCATATACTCCATCAACAAATTCAACCCATTTTTCATACATCACCAACTACTATAACATCACAAAATAACACATACATCCACAACCCAAAAATTAGCATTTTATTCAACATTTAATTAACCCATCCTCCATATATCTCATAAATACAAAAATACAACATTATACTTACATAATCATCATTAAAAGCAAGTGACAATATCAATATATTCATGAGATTTAAAATGAAGATGAAATAAAATCCTAAATACTCCATGAGTAAATATATATAAATTTTAGCCAAATAAAACTTAAAACTAAAATCCCCTACCTCAATGGAGTAACTATGAGAAAATGGGGTGAAGAAGAGAAGTGTATATGTCTTACACCTTCCAAATGAGCCCCAAAAGAGATAATTTTTTGATCAATGGATAGCCCTAACCGAGCTCTACAACTTTTCTCTTGAACACTTGAGCCAAAATAACCTTGAAGGGGTCCAAAATCTAGAAAGAGAAAGTAGATCTCAATGATTTTTTAATGGAGTCAGAGAGAGAGAGAGAGAGAAAATGAAATGAAGAAGGAGGAAGATGAGGTTGCCGACCAAGGGTTCTGCACACTTGAAATTTTCTTGACTTTTGGGTCATGTGGGCCCCACAAGTCACAAGTTGTCCCCTTTATGTGCATATCTATCGTATATGTCTCATATGGTGTCCAAATGCGTCCCAATTTCTTTCTAAAATTTTAAATTTTTAAATGTCATTCAAAAATGTCACAATATAAATAAAAATATTTATTCGGCATCGAAATCTAAAACGAGCCCACCAAATCAGTCCTGAAGCCCTAAAACGGCGCTGGGCCCAAAATGCCCATTTCACCGAAACGAACCCGAAAAATGATTTCAGATGAACACAAAATATTTCAAACCTCTAAATGTGAGTCCATACATAAAATAATCACCAAGAAACAATAAAAAGAAAATTCGACAGATTTTAACATTTCTTTTTTTCCAACATAGGAGAAAAATTCATTTTTCTCAAATTTGAAATAAATGGGCACAGTTCCTTTGGAATCTCTAAATGAAACTAATTTTAATAAAAAGAAAATTTCAAAACACTCAATTTTAAAAAAAGAATCACCTAAATCGAATTTAAAATGAGTGAATTACGAATTTTTAAAATTTAAAGAAAAAGAAAATTTAAATGAAATAAGCCCGACCCAGATCCAACCCGATAAATGGTCCGGTCATTACAGAAATCATATATATATATGCACAAAATCACATTTTTCACATAAGTCCCAAAATATCTTTCATGTCACAATTAAGGGATATATAGAATCAAAATAAAGAAGAATTTCACACCCCTACCTCAAGTACTAAGCTTGGAAACCTTCCATCCCTTTCCACCTTGCCAAAAATTAACTTTGTTTGGTTCAAATCAAAGCCCTTAGCCCAAGGAACAACATACCCTTCTTCGGGAACTTCTAAATCACAACCTAGCACCTCCAAAATCTAGAGAGAATGGAGAGAGATGAAGTGGGAGAGTTAAAGAGAGATAGGGATCTGTGAATATGAAATATCCATCCCCTCCAGATATTTATCTCACCACTTGGGACGCGAAATGACCAATTTGCCCGTGAGTCACTTAACGTACCCTCTCGACCTTCGTTTTTGATTTCGAAAGTTCCTACGATCTCGAAATAACTTCCTTAACTCTCTAAATATTATTTTTGGTTTAAATATTCAGTTTGATTCATAACCAAAAGTAATATTTTTTTAAAAAAAAATCAAATTTTCGAACCCATTAGACCTCACTTTGAGGCCCCGTTGACCAAAAAGTCAAACTTTCTCAAATGTTTCCAAAATTTTCCAAAACCCTAATACAACTCTCCAAACATGTTAAACATCATTTAAAGTAATAATGATGAGAAAAAAATCAAAATCGATCAAAATTGGACCCAGTCTCTACAGGCTCGATTACATGATTCAGTTCTTGGATCACAAGCTCTTGTTGCCCAACAACGATGATTGGAACGACGTCAATTTTGGTTGTTGGGCTCTGCCAGAGTTTGTAGCCCAAGGAGTTCACTAAGATGAGGAAGCGATGCCATTTTACGAGTCGATTCGCACTTTACCTTCGCTTTGCCTGATTTTAGGAATTTGTGGTACGCAAAGGTGGTGCTCAATGATGAGAGAAGATCAACATCATCGTCTTCAATTGGAGCACTTTTCATGGAGATTTTAAAGCGAGAATCTAGAGAGAGATGGTGGTACTCGTTGGTGGCAATTGTGGTGGCACTGCTAGTATGGGTTGGGATTGTGGTGGTGGTGTCGACTGTGTTGTGGTGGCAGTGGGTTGGGATTATGGTGGTGGTGGTGGTGGTGGTGGTGGTATTGATTGTACAATATATATATATATATATAGTGATATACACAGTATCACACACACGCAGACACACACACACATATATATATACAAGTCATGAGTTAAAATGGGTTGGGTAATAATCATGGGTTTTTTGGTCCTTTGCAATTATTATATTTTTATATTAAAATTTAATTCAATAATAAGGGGTAAATTAGACATTTCACACCTTTTAAAAATGAAAAAACTGACAGGGCGTGTTGGTGACAAAATTGTAAAAAGTTGTAGCCACATTACAATACCTCAAACCTTTAAAGAGTGTTAATGAAGTTTACCCTATAACATATGTGTCTGCATATGACTAACTATCTTAGCTTGAGTCATGTTTACAAGTGTATGTGTTGTGTGTTTATGAGTTGAGTTTAACTTGAGTACAATTTTGACCAATTTTCTTTTTATTCATCGTTTTTATCATAAATATATTTTAAATGATATTTATCATATTTTAAATGTGAAAAACATGTTTGGGAACTTGTTTATGATTCTAGAAAGTTTTGAAAGTGTTTGGGTAAATTTGAGAATTTTGGGTTGGTGGGGCCCAGAAATTTGAAATTTTTTTTAAAAATAATTATTTTTAATTTTAGATCAAATAAAATGTTTACAAAGTTAAAAAAGTGATTTCGTAGCAGTGGTCGCTTTCGAAATAGAAAACGAAAGTAGGGAGGATACGTTAAGTGGCCTAGGGGTATTTTAGTTATTTTGCGCCTAGATATTATATCTATCAAGTGGTTAATAGATTCTCTTCATTTTCTCACAAACCAAGAACCGGTTGTAGCTATCTCTCTCTTTCTCTCTCCCACTTCATCTCTCTTCCTTCTCTCTTAATTTCGGAGGCTGTAGGCTTGGATTTGAAAGTTGTGAGTGAATGACAACTTGTAGCACAAGTCAAGCGCTTCGATTTGAACCAAACAAACTTGAATTTCGACAAGGTGAAACTTGGATGAATTCTAAGAAATTGATAGAAAAGCCTTCAAATTCGAGGTATGTGTGTTTCTTCTCTCTTATTAATTGATTTAAGGTTTTGGTGAATTTGGGAATGTATTGGCTGAGTTATCATGTATTAGAGAATTGATGGGGCTATGATATTATGTTTTACCTCTTTTCTTATGATTTCAACATGCTAGTTAAGTTCATATTATGATATATATGATGTATGGATTGTATATAGGTAATGTGTATAAAATGAGAGCATATTTAACTATGTTATGTATTGTATACATATGTGAATAATATGCATGAATTGAAGCATATATGTGACTATATGAAAAAATGTGTAGATGAAATACATGTTAGAATTAAATATGGCAGGAATGTGTATTGAAGAGCATGAGAAACATATGCTATGTGAGATATATGTGCCTTATAAGCATGTATATGTGTATATCGGAGTATTGTCCAAGTTTGTCATACATAGAAGTCAAAAATGCCCGACCATGTATTTGAAGTGGTGAGAATATCCACAATGGATGATCGTCAGATGATAAGTGTTCAATATTATGTATTTGAACCCTCTTTATTGTATACGTTAGTCCCGTTATTACGATTATCGAGGTACATTTACGATATTTTTGTGTTTTTGATGTATTGCAGGTTTTGTACCAAAAGGAGCAATGTTTGAGGCAATTTGCAGCTGAAGAGAAGAATTTAGAAATAAAGCTAAGACATCTCTATCAATCGAGATGTTGATCTCGATCAATCGAGATCTCAATTGATCGAGACTTGAATTTCGATTGATCAAAATCTCGGTCAATCGAGATTCCAATTTCGATTGATCGAGATTTTGCAGACCCACTTGCCCACTTGCTCACCTGCTATTCTCATTTGCAACAAAATCCCCCTTTTTGCACGACTTGGAGGAATTTTCTAACTTGAACAAGACACATGGAGATATTATAGCTTTAGTTGATATATATATTGCTATATATATATACATGGTGGGCCCCAAGGTTAAAAAATGAGCTATAAAGCACAAAAGGAGCCATTTTTGCACCATATATCAGATACACACTTAGAGACTTTCGGGAGAGGAGGAAGATGAGATAAACCAGACCTTGAAGCTTCATTTTCTCCATCAATGGAAGAGTGCAAGGCTGCCATGACCAACTAACTTCTCTACTAGGGTGTGGATAAAACCCCTAGCCATGTAAACTTGTTCATTTTTGTAGCATTATTTGGGATTTGTATTAAATGTTGATTACTTAGTCTAGTGACAATGTACACTTATACATTTCTTATATATATTTATTTGATGTTGATTTTATTCTTGTCTTAGAGTAGAATCTTTCATGTGAATGCACAACATATGTATCTTCCACAAGAAATGCAAATGATGGCTAAGTAATGGTATTTAAATTGAATGTGTTGTTCTTGCTTGTATAAACTATGCCAAGATAAGGTAGTTTGGATGTATTTAGGTTCACTTAGAAAGTAGGGTAATTAGTTAGGTTGAAGAACTATGCTTGTTGAAGATGGATTATGATAGGTTTGTGCACACATTAATCTTTTGATATGTCATTGAGGTCACAAGCCTAATGACATTGTTAGACATTTAATTTATAAATCCCAAGCTTGATACACTTATGGACATGTGAATAGTTAGTGGTGGAAACCACCCCTAGTTCTCTCTCCCAACTTTTAACTCTTTAAATTTAGTATTTTTACATTAATGCAATAGTTTTAAAAACAAAAACCAAAATCTTGTTTTTAGAATTAAAGTGAAATTAATCTTTCTTCAAGACAATTAACAACTAGTCTTTGTGGGATCGATACCCTCTATATAGAACCGTATCTACAAAGATTCGTGCTCTTGCGAGTGGTTAAATTATATTTTGAAAAAGGGCAAAAATAAGCTTACAATTATAATTCAAGTTTAGCCACATCATCAGAAATGCCCAATCATACCCCAAGTTTAGTGATCGTCGAAGTTGCCCAATCACGAGTGCAAAACTAATATAATGTTATAAATGTATGATCGTTGGAGTTACCCCATCATACGAGTGTATCGGAGTTGCCTAAAACTACATGATCGTCGAAGTTGACTAATCATGTTTATATATCAGATTATGACCGAAGAAGATGTAAATATCTTGATGCTTATTTGTTTAATTATTAAGCATGTTGTATGGATTAAATGCATACTTATTAAATTGTATTTGCGTTGGTTGACATGAGAACTTAATATATATCATGTAGTGTAGTGGCATCATGGTTGCATATCATGTATGTCGGTGTGAGGTCGATGCCTAGGTGGGTTAGGGCATTCCTTCTGAGTTTGTTGATTTGCTCAGCCCCCCCCTAAAAAAAAAAACCTTTTACAGATAAGGCCCCAATAACGGACGGATCTTAAATGATCAAATGGAGCTCAATGTTGGATTTATAGTTATAATTGAACTATATATATGTTTAGATCCTTGTATGTGTGAACAATGAGGAGAACTTGTGGATGTTGGAAATATGTGCAAAGATATATATATATTGGGACAAATGTATGATGTTTTAGCATTTCAATTATGTTACCATATTGTATGGATGTATTTAAGGCTTAGAATGTGTTTTAGTGGATGAATGGGATTCAAAATTGACTAAGTATGGAACAGCAGAATTTCTGTCAAAGTGCTTTTCAATTGATCGAAGACCCCTATTTGATTAATCAAAAGTCTTCGATTAAGCGAACTTCAATCGAAAAATGTTCGATAGAATTGGGTCAAATTCCAGCAAGATTACGATAATACTTCGATAGACCATCGATTGATCGAGATTTTCGATTAATCGAAAGCCTAAGGATGATTAATTGAAATGCCCAGTTCGATTAATCAAATGGTATATTTTAATCAATCAAAATTGCAATCCATAGCTAGACTGAGGATATAAATAATGTGTTGGATGTGCATGTGTGATCACACATGGGGTCCATTGGGATTAGTTGATGTTAAATTGTATATATACATGTGCAAGTATGTGATTAGCTTTTATAGTAATTTAAATATTAGGATAGTTCATTAGGGCTAAATAGATGGGTTCACCTTTGGTCTCTGAATATTGGAAATCAGGGCGTGACAACTTGGTATCTAAATGAGATATCAGAGTAAGATTGTTGATATGAGGTGATGACGTGTGACATAATCACCCCTCGGCTTCTGGGAGTCATAAATTGGGGTGTGACATGTTTAGTCAAAGAGTTTTAACAACGAGTTCGAGTTTGGCTCGTTTGTCTAATAAATTTTCCAATTCAAAATATAAACGAGTCAAGTTCGAGTTGTTTATGAACAACGCTAGTTTTGGAATAATTTGTTTTTAACTTCTAACCTTCCAAACCTTTGATGTGATAATTACGAAGACTACATTTACAAATCTATCATTTTCACAAATTGCATCCTTTCGACTCAATCGTTGTAGGTCTTAAGTAGGTCTCACTTGGAACCTTATGAATAGATTTATAATCAGACTAAAGATGAATGATGAAGACAATCTGAATAGTGTGGTTTGGGCTTAACATGTTAGATTATGGGCCTAATGGCCGTCATTGTAATTTGAACAAATAGTTTTATTGCTAATAATGCAAATTGGTCAAATCCAATTGGGAAGAATTGAGTTTGTTTTGGGTTATGGATCAAGAGTAACACAACATCGATTACAGAATATGATGTGGTTTGAAGAGCTTGAGCCATTCTGAGGTCCAATTAACACTTACTTCCACTGACGATGTAATGAATATTTTATGAATAATGATTTAGAGCCCAATCAGACTAGTCCAATTTTATTTTTATGTGAGTAGGGTGATAGGCCCTATCACATAATGTTATGGTGATATCATATGGTGGGACCCGCCACTCCACTCACATAAAGCTATTCCCGACCTAGTCCGATTCGAACTCTCTGTCATTACTCATATTTAATTATATAATAAGTCAAGATACATGAGTAGATATTCAGTGAGCTGGGAATACAATGTGATTAGAATGCCCAACCAATGAATATACGTCATTTCAATTTATTAATATCAGTTTTCAAATGTAAGTGGAACCATTTGCACTGAATGATGTATTTTCATTAGTCGATCATACCTCACTGAATATCTATGTACTCCTACTCCAAGATACAGAGTTCGAAACAAATATGATATTGGGCCCACAACTATCGTGGTGTGGGGCTCATCAGTCCCTAAAGCTTTCTGTTTAAGCGTTCGTTTTCTAAAATATTTTTCAATCCTCTTTATGTATTGAATTAGATAGATTTATGGTAAGATCTATTGTAAAATTTACATCATTTCAACTGTTATAATTGTTTATAAAATATCTTTCTTGGAACTTCATGTTCTTAAAATCTTGGGTTCCACAAAAATGTCAATGCCTACCGTAAAACTTTTTGGACGAGGTGGAGTTTGGTTATTTTGATTTATTATATAGACTGGACTAGCTAACACGGGTGGATAGGAGACAAGAAGAAAAATAAAGAACAAAAGTCACAACTAAAAGAAAGAGTTGGGTAAACAAAAGTTATGCTCTATAATATCAATTACCAAAAATGATTCAAAATTCAAAAGTTTTCAAAATTTCAATCACTTGTATATATAATTATTTATCTTTAACTCCACATTAAAGTGGTTACAACCCCCAACTTATAACACAAGACTCAAAGTTGGCAGTTTTAAATTAAACACAACTTACTAGTGCAAAATACAAAAAAGTATAAATATAAGTAGTTGGAATGTGAAATCTTTAAGGGTAAATACCATTTACACCCCCTCAGTTTAGGCAATATCCCGACTAAACCCCTTTTTTTTTCAATAATCCCAAATACACCCCCTTAATTTTGGGTTCACGTATCGATTTCCTTCCTTCGTTAGTTTGACGTCAGAATCTGCTGGCATCAACAGAAGAAAAGTATATAAATGGTCTGTTTTGCCCTTCACATGCATAAAATGACATTTTTGACCTCATGAAGCAATGCACAATTACAAAAGTAATATTGACTTATGGAAGCAAATGTACAACAATGCCCCTCACATTTATTATATATATAAATGTGGATACAGGTTTTATCCATGAGAAATTTTGTGTTACTTTTTACAGAATTTTTAGGCACTATAAGATTCATTTGATTGAACACTTTAATATATAAAAATCACATTTTTATCTATCAGGATATTTTTAAAATACTATAAGATTCATTTGATTAAACACTTTAATATATAAAAAACACATTTTCACCTATCAAGATATTTTTAAGGCACTATAAGATTCATTTGATAGAACACTTTAATATATAAAAAACATATTTTCACCTATCAGGATTACATAACAAACACATGTGTTACAACTTTCTATCAATGCATGTTAAGCTATCAATAATAATTTGTTCATGTAATGTCTGTCAAGCCACATCAATACATGTTAAGATATCAATGCCTTTTAAGTCATACCAAACTAAGTAGACAAAATTTGGATACGTATTTTCTGCAATGCCTGTTAAGACATGTCATGGCTACACAAAAAAAATACAACTACTATCCAAAAATTAAAGGTTAAGTCATATCATGGCTGCAAACTACCCTAATCATCACAATACAACTTAATTGTTAAGCCACGCAATGGCTGCCAAAAATATCATAATTGTTCAACATCATAATTACAACTAATTCAGGTCTTCACTTTATGTAGTCCTCGGATCCTAAGATCCTCCTACCCCACTTCCTCTAGATCCTAGTTGGCCAAATACAGGTATGTATGTGTCTCTCCCCCAACCAGGTTTTATTGAGCTGCCTACTCTCTCTATGCTAAACCAGACATTGTTGAGTTGTATATTCCTCTCTGTGCTAAACTAGACTGTGTGGCAGTCTCTGTTTTGTGATGTGGGGGCACAAAAGGTCTTTTACCTGTCACTGAAAATCCCATTCCTTGTGCAAAAGCAAGTGTTGAAGTATTTTTTCCTCCTTGTGCAGTTGATATAGATGTAATCTCACCCCCTGTACACTTGTAATTGAGCTCCCACTTCCTCTCTGTGCACTTGGAATTAATCTCCCTCTTTCACTCTATGCACTTGGAACTGTTAAAACAGAAATTGTGTGTGTATGTTAAAACATGATTCACATTAGAAAATTAATATTTGTTGTGTGTTTGGCCTTGATTGGGATGACCTTTGACTCACTTGCTCCATATTTTCTCTCTGTGCACTTGGAATTGATCTCCCCCTTCTTTTTTGTGCACATGTAACTGTTAAAATAGATACTGTGTATGCATGTTAAAACATGATTCACATTAGAAAATTAATACCTATTATGTGTTTGACCTTGATTTGGGGTGCCCTTTAACTCACTTACTCCATATTTTCTCTCTGTGCATGTTAAAACATGTTCACATTAGAAATTATTAAAAATTTGTTGAAACTATAAAGAATTGAAAAATAAAGAGGTAATGAATCACAGTTCCCTCATAGTTGAAGCCCTTTGACAACCCCTTCTGTTATGCCCCCATCATCTTGCAATTATGACATTTTACAACATGGTTCCTTTTGGCTATATTAGTACCTCTAGGAGGTTCATCAGTAGCCCTCTTCTTATTTTTCCTATGTATGCCATGTAACCTTCTAGGAGGAGGAGGTTCCAGTTGCACTCTAGTATAGAGCTCTCACATTTGTTGATTGGGTATAGGATGTATAATCCCTTCATGTATTTTCATATATGATTCAATAGTGAAACAAGAGTCACAAAAGGCCTCAATCTTCTCTCTTTGGAAACATATAACAGTTGTTGCATGGGTACAAGGTATGTCAGATATTTGCCAACCTCTACAATCACATGTTCTTGATAGCAGAGTCACAATTTACCTAAATTGTCATGCCCCAAAATCCAGACTGTCGTGACTCCCCCAATCTAATCCCAAAATCTGAGTTATATGGTGTCATGATTGCTCGATCGTCATCCCACAAACCGAACAATCATGGCAATTTACCTTTCTCACCCTCGGCTCCGTTACGCACCACCGAGGCTAATCGCGGAAGCTTAATCATAATCATACTTATAACGTGTACATGCATACATTAGTAATTCAATTCCAATAGTGGGTCCCTCGTTGAAGCATATACGTACTCAAAGTCACCTTATAAAAGCACAGTTGTTGTTCAGTACGATTAATCAAACATTACTTTTCAATTAATCGCAATTCTCATTACGATTAATCGCAACTGAGATTTTAATTAATTGAAGTTGCGATCAATCGCAGTTGTATCGTCGGTTCTATCGGAACACACTGGAATTTGGCTGAATTTCAAAACTGACATTTCGATTGATCGAAGTGACGTCTTTGACTAATCAATGAGATGCGATTAATCGAAGTTAAGATTACAATTAATCACAAGTCATCGGCCATAATTTCCTACAGAAATTCTCAACTGTCCTTTCTCATAACATAATTTCAATGCTTATCATATATTCTCTCAATTCACCATTTCTTTAACCCAGTCATTTCCATAATTATTACACATGTATAATTAAACGCGACTCGAATTCTAAATTATCATCTTCATCATTTAGCATTCATCTATTTATCTAAAACATTACATATAAAGTCATGAAACATAATCATAGGTATGTTTTCGAAATATTAAAGATCATATACATAATCAACATATGCATATAGTTCACATTCTGGACATGCATTCAAATATAAGTCATAAATGTTCTCAAAAAAAAGTTAGCTACATTCCACGCCAACTCATGATTAGGGAGACTCTGCTACCTCCTTGCCATTTCTTGAAAAGAGTTGATACTCATGGGATGAGCTCCAACATGCTCAATAAAAATGTCTAAAACACAACTTCGCAAGTTTTGTGAATACCACCTAGAGTATACATTTGCACTTAATCATATAATGCATAAAACTATTTTTTACAGCCATATCATGAACTACATGAAATGCAACATGATATGCACATTTCCCACATCTTGTTCCTTCAATAAACCATTTGGACTCTAATAACAAGACCATCCAATTCTCTCCTTTGGGACTCCAATAACAGGGTCATCCCATTCTCTCATCATAGGACTTCAATAATAAAGTCATCATATTCTCCTATCAAAAGAACTCCAATAACAGGGTTATCCTATTCTTCTATCAAAAGGACACCAATAACAGGGCCATCCAATTGATCCCGCATCCACCCCACCATATGCGTGACATGCTTGGATATGGATTTCACATGCTCATGTTAAATACATGTATGCGTAAGTAACATGGTAACCACTTAACATGTTTGCACATTTCTATATAAGTCTCACATGCATATATATTTGAACATATATCACATTTTCACATTTCATAACATCCGTTTATCACATAAATCATGCTTTGTAGAAAATCATGCTTATTAGGGCAATTAATTGAACACGTGTATGCCACATTTGCATATATCCATAGAACATTTATAATTCTCCCACATTTCTCATACAACATGCTATATTATCACTAATGACAATTCAAAGCACATAACTACATCAATTTATAGTAGAATTCATTCAATTTCAAGATGTATAATGCTTTAACTTTGAGAAATACATAATTTTACACAAATTTCGAATTTCATGGTTTAGGCATCCTTACCTTCGTTTAAAAGAACTTCTAAACAAAATTTCCAATTCTCACCGAATTCAACCTTGTCCGAATTTGACTTTGAACCGATCAAACTCGAGCCCTCGTTGAGTAAATCAATCTTTTCTTTTTCGACATTCTCCAATTCAAGCTCCAAGCTCCTCAAATTCAAGAAAGAATGAAGAAGTTGTAGAGAGATAAAGACCTTTTTGGCCGGCTGCTACAATGAGAGAGAGAGCGTGCTAAAATGTTCTCTCTTCTATTTATAGACTTAGCCTTGCCAATTTATCAAAATGTCACTAGTCACTTAACGTATCTTCTCGACCTCCATTTTTAATTTTGAAAACTCCTACGGACTTGAAATTGATTCCATAATTCATAAAATATTTCATTTAATCTAATATCAAAATTTGACATGTTTCAGAAAATATCTAATTTTCTGGGCCCACTCGACCTGCGTCTCAGGTCCTACCAACCTAAAAATCTCAAATTGTACCAAACATTTTCAAAACTTTTTCGGACCCTTATACAAGTTCTTAGATATGTATTTCACATTTAAAACATGCATATAATTATTTAAATCACTTATATGACAATAAATAAAAATAAAAAGAAAATCGACCAAAAATGGTCATGCTCTTTACATAAATGTTAGAGTTTGTACCTTAAACTCTCCCTTACCGGCAATCATTACATTGAATGGTCTTCTATCATCAATAGCTTTGTTTAACTTCTTCCTTATGTTTGGTGTAATCACTCCATTCCAAGTACATCCTTGTTGGTACTTTTTGTGAATTATTTTCATTAATTTTGCCCTAATCCCATTTAAACATAAGAGTAAAGGCAATAACCTAAGATCACCCACCTAATTATTGAAGCTCTCACTTATGTTGTTGGTAACATTATCACTCTTCACATCTGGATTGAATGCATGTCTGGCCCATAATGGCAGTTCAAAATTATTCATTAGCCAGTCATGAGCATCCATTGACATGGCCTTCATTTGGTCCATTGCTTTCTTGAATTCCACTACATTATATGCTCTAATAGCCTTTCAAAATTTGTCTCAACATTATACCAAGATATTTCTTCTTATATGCATTGTACAAATGCCTACAACAGAGTCTGTGATTTGCTTGAGGAATGGCTTCAACCAATGCTGTGTCAAGACCCTATCAGAAGTGGAATGAAAAATAAAAAATTAGTTAATATAACAGTAAAAGAAATTAAAAATAATAATTAAATGAAACAACAAAGTAATTATAACTATATTACCAACCTTTTGTATGTCTGACATGAACGTCCAAGGCTTTGAAACTGCATCTGTCTCCATAACAATGCTCAAATGTTGTAAAAAATAATGACCAACTATCCTTCTTCTCACTCTCCACCACAGCAATAACAACAGGAAATAACCCATTATTGGTATCCAAAGTTATAACTAACAACAGTACTCCACCATAAGGCCCCTTCATATGGCAGTTATCTAAGCCAATAAAAGGTTTGCATCCTATCTTAAATCCAATCCTCATAGCTTCAAAATAAATAAAGACCGTTCTAAATGTTGGATTCAAATTTAAATCAAGTCTCCAATGGTTAAACTTAACTAAACTGCCTGGATTGAATTTTATGACTTCATTTGTATGTGGTGGCAATAACTTGTATGAGGCTTCATGGCTTCCCTCAACTTCTTCCATTGCCTTCTCTTTTGCCCTGTATAATTTTGTCCTCTTTGGCATTAGTCCAAAGGCTCCTCTAATTGCCCCTTTGAATCCCTTCACAATCAGCTCTTGATTCTCTTAAATTTTTTTATCAAAATTTCTTAGCTAACCAACTGACAGTTACTTCCTTATTATTCCTTATTTTAACACAGTCATCTACATCATCCAATAACTTAATCATATATGTCATAAAATTTGGAAGAGGGGATGCATGTATCCTCTATGGGCAGCCCTTTGTTGCACATTTGCAAGTGACTTTTTTTTTCATTTTTTTTTATCTTTTTAAGTCTAAATCCCCCCTGAATTGCATAATCCCTTAATATCTCTCTAAAGTGGTGTACATTTTCAAAGATATAAACATTTCCAATTTAAATTTGGGTTTATCACCTCTTTCAAAAACTTTTCCAAACTTGCTCAGATCAAGCAACACATCCTTTGGCTTTTTCTTTCTTATCCCTTTTCCATTTATCTTCCCATAATATCCTTCCTCTATATTTTCTTCTCCATCTTTATCAAAGAAATCATTATCACTTGATGAGTGGCCAGCGTCATTACTAGAGTAGTCATTTAATTCATCATTACTTCTATTGCAATACTTCTTCTGCTTTTGTTTCTGCTTCAATTTCTCTTTCCCTATCCCCATATCAACTACATTCTCATCTACTAACCTATCATTACCCCCATTAGTAACTGAATTAGAGCCTGAATTATATTCTTCACTAGCATTCCATTCTTCATCTTGACTACTAAAACCATACACATTATCCTCTTGAGAATCACAATGACCCTCAGTCTATCACCCTCACCCTCAACACCTTCACCCTCAGCACCCTCAGTCTCAACATTCTCACCATTCACAAGATCATTGTCACAAACCTTCATACCCATATCTTCATCCATACCACAGAATAGTGAAACACCAACATGGACTGAAGATGTTTCAGCCTCAACACCCTCACCCTTTGCATCCTCATCCTCATCCTCAGCACCATTAGCATTAATAGGTGTCTCCAGGTCAACTACTAAATTATGGCTTTCTTAGAGTTATGAAATTCAAACATATCAAGTACATCAATGTCACTACTTAGTTCAATCCTAAGTTTGCTTACAGATAATTCATGGTGAATTGTAAGTGCACCCCCAATATCACCATACATTGGCCTAATCAAATACTTATAACAATCATGTTGCAATTCCAAAAGAGAATATCTATCAGGATCCACATTCCACAAAGTAACTACCTTGTCTAAATGATGGGCATATAACTCATAAATGTGGTTTATGACTAACAAACATATAAGTACTGCACATACAAATAACAACAATATAAATACACAAAATTATATTGACAATCATACTAATTAAAATCCCTAATTGAATTATACAAACAATAGAATTATACAAAAAGCCCTAATTGACAGTCCCAATTAAAAGCCCTAATTGAAACCCCCAACTAAAATCCCTAATTGAAACCCCCAATTCAAAGACCCAATTTAAATCCCTAATTGATAGTCTCAATTAAAATTCCTAATTGAAACCCCAATTCGAAGCCCTAATTGAAACCCCCAATTTGAAGCCATAATTGACAGTCTTAAATAAAATCCCTAATTGAAACCCTCCATTAGAAACTGTAATTGAAACCCCTATTTCAAAACCCCAATTCGAAGCTATAATGGATAGTCTCAATTAAAATCCCTAATTGAAACCCCAACTAGAAGCCCTGATTAAAATCCCTAATTCGAAGCCTTAATTGAAACCCCCATTTTGAAATCCCAATTCGAAGCTATAATAAACAGTCTCAATTAAAATCCCTAATTGAAACCCCCAATTAGAAGTCCTAATTGAAACCCCTAATTCGAAGCTCCAATTCGAAGCCAAGTCCTAATGGGCAGTCTCAATTAAAATCCCTAATTGAAACCTCCAATTAGAAGCCCTAGCTAATTGAAACCACCAATTAGAAGGAACAATTCGAAGCCCTAATTGAAACCCCCAATTACATCTTATTTTTTCAGCACAATAAACCTTAGCATACAAATAAATCACAGATATTATATAATCAGAACAAAAAATTCTAAAATTGAATTGAACTAAACTAAACTAATAAATCACAGATATTATACATACCTCGTACTAAACGATCGTTGGTGGTCTTACGAACGATTTCCTCCAATTATATTCTTCATTTGGTTAGCTTAAACCCTCCAAGGCAAAGAAATCACCTCAACACAATCTCATCAAGCCCTAATGACGATCGTTGGTATGTGTCTCTCACTTTCTCACTCTGTCTCTGTCTCTCTCTTTTCTCAGATCTAGTGAAAACACGACCAAGTGTTTGGATACACTTAAGTTAGATATTATAGAAGGGGCTTTAGGTCTTTTTGCTTAACTATTTTTTATTCAATAAAAAAAAATATTACTCAAGGGTAAATTTGTAAAATCACCGAAAACCGTTAGTAAACCTAGCGGCTGTTAAGTAAAGGGGATGTATTCGGAATTATTGAAACAAGAGGGGTTTAGTTAGGATATTGCCTAAATTGAAGGGGTATAAGTGGTATTTACCCAATCTTTAATTACAAACCAATTTTCAAGACAACTCTATGGTTTTCCAAATAGCCCCCTAAGCACCTAGATGGAGTTGACATAGCTGCCATATTGGCATTGCATCACTAACCTAGGGAAAAAAAACTATAGATTGGACTGTCGTAAATATATATATATATATATATATATATATATATATATATATATATATATATATATATAAAACTATAGATTGGACTGTCGTAAATATATATATATATATATATATATATATATATATATATAATTACATTCAAAGACTAACCAAACATAAAAAGAGCTACTTTAAACCAAGTTTGAGAACTAAGAGAAGAGGGAAAAATTCCTTGCAAGTCCTACTTTTCAATTATAAGGACCAATAAGTCCTAAAAAATTTTGTTAGAACAACTAAGTCCTACTTTTAGCATTTCCAACCAAGTTCACAATTCTATTAATATTTTTTTTCCAACATTGTCCTTTCTCATAAATGTCTTAAAATGTTTTTTTAATTAACATAATAAATATAACATTTACCTCTAATTTTTATAATTAGTATCAATTTACAATAATAATAAAAAAGTAAATAGTTTTAATTGCCAACCAAAATTAGCAATTTTTTAAAATATTTAACAAGTTATTTAAATTCAACCAATTGTAATAAAAATAAATATTAAAACAAGCCAAAAAGTTTCACATTTTTTTTCAATGAGGTGTATTTATGTATAATTAATGAATTGTTTAATTTTTTTCACTTTTTTTCTATTTATATTGTTTTACAAATATGTAATTTCAACAATTAAAGGTAATTTTATGTAAATTTAAAACTATGTTACACAAACATATATATATATATATATATATATATATATATATATAAAGTTTATCAAGATGGTATAAATCTTTTTTAAAATAATTTTATATAAGAATGACATTAATGATATTTTTATAAAAAAAGGGCACTGTTGGAAGAAAATTAGTGTAAGTGGAATTATGGACTTAATTGGAAATATTAGCTAAAAGCTAGACTTAGGCCCTCTTTGGCAGAGCTTTTACTTCGGCTTTTACGCAGAAGAAAAAGAGAAGCAGAAGCTAAATCAAGAAGTTGGTACCCCCAGCTTCCTTTAAACGCTCTTTTTGGACTCCAAAACTCTTCCACTTTACCAATCCAAACACTCTCCAAAACGACTTTTGAGCTTGAAAAGCCGAAAGCTGCTTTTCAAAAGCCAATCTAAACCGGGCCTTAGTTGTCTTAAGAATTTTTTTTAGGACTTATTGGAATTTACAACTGAAAAGTAAGACTTATAAGGAATTTTCTCAATATTCTTTCATTTTGAGAACTTAAATTTTTAAAAATATTTAACAAGTTATTTAAATTCAACCAATTGTAATAAAAATAAATATTAAAACAAGCCAAAAAGTTTCACATTTTTTTTCAATGAGCTGTATTTATGTATAATTAATGAATTGTTTAATTTTTTTCACTTTTTTCTATTTATATTATTTTAAAAAATATGTAATTTCAAGAATTAAAGGTAATTTTATGTAAATTTAAAACTATGTTACACAAACATATATATATATAAAGTTTATCAAGATGGTATAAATCTTTTTTTAAATAATCCTTTTTTTTTAATAGAAATATCATTAATGCCATTCTTATATAAAATTATTTTAAAAAAGATTTATACCATCTTGATAAACTTTTTATATATATAAAAAAGGGCACTATTGGAAGAAAATCAATGTAAGTGTGGACTTAATTGGAAATATTAGTTAAAAGTAAGACTTAGTTGTCTTAAGAATTTTTTTTCCAACTTATTGGTATTTAGAACTGAAAAGTAAGACTTATAAGGAGTTTTCTCAATATTCTTTCATTTTGATAACTTAAAATATTTATTATTATTTTATTTTAGTTTAAAAGAGCAAATAGCATTGCCGAGATGAAGTTTTGAAAAAAGAGAGAGCACTTAGGGTCTAGAATTTATTGTTGAAGAAGGTGATGCTCATATGATACAAATACAAGGATTTTTGGAGCCCAATTTACAATTACATGGTGACAAAGTTATGAAATTTTGTAAAAAAAAATGAATTTAACTAAAATACTGATGTAGAAATGAAAAAATACTATTCATTTTAAGTTGATGCCAAAAGTACTATTATTCTGTTTTGAGAAATGACCTAGCTCAGCAGTTGTTGACGGGTGTAGATTCAGATATTTTGTCATTGTTTCTATACACTTCATACAAAAATAATAAATATGCAAATACTTCACTAAAAATAATGTATAGTAATAAGTTGGGTCAAACCACTCTCAAGTAAGAATCACTAATGAACTCAAATTCAAAACCTCAATTTTTGGGATGAAAAGTGAATATTTTAAAACAAAATTTTGATTTTTGAATAATAAAACTACTACTAAATAACTTTGATTAAGTGATGAAAAAAATCTCAAGGGAAGAGAATCTACCACCACATATCCATATAAATAAATTATAATATTTTTATATAATTTTTCCTCTAATAACCAATACACTTCATCAATCCAATTACAACTTGAAACGATGAAGAAAAATATGGCATAATAAAAACTTGATTATATATGAGAAAATATTTTTTACTTAATCTGATATACCTTTGCTAGGTAAATAAAGGTAGGCATTTGACAAACACGAAGAATCCTCCCTCTAATTCTTGAAAATAAAAATTTAGAATAAAAAAGTAAAAGAATAGCTCTCGGGAGGGAAAATTGTACAAAGAATGAAAGAAACTTACTTATATTTCATCCATGGTGGCTTCATCACTCATTTGAGAAGGATGTTTACACTAGTATATTAATAAAAATACAACATATAAAAATAAAACTTCTATTCTTTATTGAATAAAGAAAATGAATACACTATTTTTTCTCTGCAAATTTTCAACTCCTTCACTAACCTCTAAGACCCCCTATTTATAAAGTTAGATGGGAATGATTTAGGTAAGAAAAAGAATTTAAAATACAAAATTTAAAAAGAAAAATTCAAAATACAAAATTTGAATTTGAATGATTTGATCTCCATGTCTTCAATTTGAATTCTGAATTGACGTGACTATGTAAAAAAATATTTTTCGAAATTTTGAACTTAAGACCTACAAAATATATATCATTTTCAGCCTTTTTTTTTGTTACTTTTCTTCTCATTTGAAAATCAACCCCTATAAAACATAAAATGCAAAGATAAGAATATTTAAATAAAATAAAAAAGTAATTAAAGACTTATTTTGGAATATAAAATAGCAAGTTTTGTGCACTTATATGTTGTTAAAATAGTATGCACAAAAATAATATCTAAGTGCACAAAAAGTTGTACCTCTATGTACAAACATAGTATCTACAATTATTTTAGTATAACATTTGTATGACCTTAGAGTGTCAATCGTATTTCATAAATCACTCTGCTTAATTGTATCTTTTGTTCTATGGTAATATAATATTTGTGAACATAATTCCGAAAAAAAAGTTTAAATGTTGTTTCTACTAATTTTGGACATGTGTGTATCACGTTTGTACACAAAGGTATCACTTTTTGTGCACGGATGAGCTATGTCATTTTTCTAAACAGTAAAAAGAGCAATTTGGGCATTAACTTAAAATGAATAGTATTTTTTTATGTTCACATCAGTATTTTAGTGGAATTTATTTTTTCAAAACTTCAATACTTTGACTCTATGAAATTATTAATTAGGCTCCAAAAATTTATGTATTTGTAATTTTTATTATATATAATAAAAAAACAAAAAGTATTAATAAATTAATAAGATAATAGTAGAACCAAACAACATGATCCATTGACAAATGGAGTCGCTTTTAATACCCAAGTGGCAAATAATAATAAAAAAAAGAAGGTCCCCTAAAAAGAAAACAATATATTTACTTTAGATTTGAAGAAAACTATGAAAACAGTCACCTACAATCGTGTTACTAGGCAATGATTCGAGTATTCATAGAGATAAATGGATGCTTATAAAAAAAACAAAAAAATCGAGGTAGGTAACATTTTCAGAAAAAAGTAATAAAGTTGTTAAAAACAAACACAATTTTTTTTTTGATTTTCCTCTTTATCTCTCAAAATAAATAAAAAATTGAGAGTTTAAGGCTCATAGATTATACCAAAAACTAGAGTCTAGTGATAAAAAATTGGATGGCGAGTTACTTGACATGAAAAAAATATATAAAATTGAAAAACATGGTTAAAAGGAAGACCAAAAAAATTACAAACTCATGCCTATCAAATAGGGATGACAAAATTGGATAACACGCGAAAAGACGATACGAACACAATACGAGTTAAGTGATTTGGGTTTAACGTAAACTGACATAAACACGACGCACAAAAATTGAATTAAGTTTGGATTTAAGTTGTCTAATCCGCGACACAATTACGATATGAGTTATTCATATATTCTGATTTTAAACAAATTTATATATACATAGTTATATATATTGTAATTGTTTGTTTATTCGATTAATGTAGGCATAAAATGTAAGAATGTGATTGTTATGATGTATTGTCAGTTGTTGAATTGTCTTGGTATGTTTTTGAGTTTATAAATAGATACAAAATTTATAATATAGTTTGATTTTAAAATTTATGTATAGATGTATATTTTATTTTTTATATGATGTTTAAAGAGATTTTTAGGGATAGAGAAACTCGTATAATATAAGTTAAATGAATTAAAAAGTTATTAAATAGTCGTACCATTATATAACATGTTTATTAAACGAGTTATACGGGTTGACATGAGTAACATGTTTAATAAACAGATTGGACTAATATTAAGGGTCTCTGACACTAGGGATGACAACGGGGCGGGGCGGGGCGGGGCGGGGCGAGTTTTGCCTTCCCCGCCCCCGCAACCATTTAACTTTTCTCGTCCCGCAACTGTTTACAAAATTATCTCCAAATCCCATAACCGAAACCGTTTAACATTCCCCGCCCCATTTATCTATTTATTTATTTTTCATATCCAAATGCTGATAAGCCTGATCCAACACCAAAAACACTTCAAAAATTCATTGATTAAAATGCATTCAACAAAATCTAAAAAAAATCATACACCAAAAACACTTCAAAAATTGAAACCCGAAACCACAATAATATATATCTCAATACATCAAACTTTTCAATTCAGTAGTCATGATCCAAAAAAATAAATTTCAGTAGAAGACTGGAACTCATATTCGAGTTAAATCACTTCAACAATTATGAAGAAGAAGAAGACTGGACTCTGGAGTGAAGACGATGAGGAAGAGAGAGAGAGAGAGAGAGAACTGACCAGTGGAAAGCGTTAGTCGGTGGCAAGCGACGGGCGACGGTGCTTCGTGGGAGTGTATTGTCGATCTGGACTCTGGATTTTTGGTCTCAATCTCAATCGAATGTGTTTGTGGCAAGCGATGGTGTTCCTTTATATATATATAAAGGAAAGCACAGAACTAACTAACCCTAATTCCTAAATCTGAATCAATAATTGCTCTCGCTAGTCACTACAGTACAGAGACAGAGTTGAGAAATCTTCAAGATTCAAAATTCACAAATATAAATGTTACGGCAAGTGCAAGGTAAGGCCCGGTAACCGGTTGTATCACTTTATTCTATTGTATGATATATATAATATAAAAATTATATATATATATATATATATATATATGTAATACATATACGGGGCGGGTACCCGTCGATGTAGGGACTTCCCCCTCCCTGAACTCGTGCGGGTAATTTCTCCTAAACCCCATCGCTGCCCCGTTTTCGTAAACGGATTTTAAATACGGCTGTCCGGGACGGATACCCGGCGGGATGGATCAAATTGTCATCTCTATCTGACACGATTATTAGATGAGTCGAATTAGAATTGAACTGTTTAACAACCCCCACAGCCCGTGCGTGTACCATAAGCATTTTTTTTAACCTGCCCAAGTCCACGATGGAACCACATTTCATAAAAAAAGGACCAAATCACCAAATCATATAGGGTCTGTTCGGTATCCGGTTTGTTTCTTTGTTTTTGTTTTTGGGCTGGCCCTGTAGCTGAATTTGAACCCAAAACACGTTCTGGACGACTTGTGTTGGTTAGCGCTGTAGCAAAACATTTAGAATTTTTGGGTCAAAAATAGAAACACCAAATCGGTGTTTTTGGGTGTTTGAATACTGTAGCGGCCCAACAATCCAACACAACTTAAAACACACCCAACACAAGTATAAAAGGAAAAATCAAAACCCTAGTTTATTTTTTCATTCAATTTTCTCTCTCTTCTACCCGACTTTGCTCTGGCGACTCGAGGCGATTGGAACGGATCTCTTGGTTCTGGCTAATTTTGCGAACAATATAGCAAATCTAAGCTTCAATCTTGTGTTTGCAGAGTTGAGGTATGGTTCGTTTCCTCTAGGGTTTCGTTTATAGAACATTTTGCTCTTTGTTTATAGAACATTTTGTTCACTCTAGGGTTTAATCTATGTTCGAGTGATTTTGGATTTTGTTTATAATGTTTCTAGATTCGGGGTTTTGTTTATAGATATTATGTTAATGATGTAGAAACTCCATGAAAGAAAATTCAATGATTCATATAAATCACTTATGTGAAATGCCCTATATAAATCTACTGATGGATACACAAATACACACATAAGGATAAATACATCCCTGTTATGTCCTTTTTTATGCAACTGGGGTGATTATAGTGATATGAATTATAAGTTCTAAACATGTTACTGTCATGGAAAAATTATTTGTATATAATATAACATAATTGCTATTAAAAAAAATGTTTTATTGTCATGTTATTGCCATAGCCATGTCTTGTTTTTAAACTTTTTTTTTTTGTGTAAACATATCTATGTCATGTTTTGTTCATGTTCCATGTTTGTATCCATGATTCTTAGATGCAGTAGATATTGTTTCTTGCAAAGTCAAATATATCCTGACCTTCTAAAAAGGTAGGATTGTAGATGAAAATTGGTTGGAAATAGTTTCCTTTAGCAAATTACATAAGAAGTGTGTTGGAGTTGCTGGACAAAAATATTTTATGTTTTTTTTGGTATTACACTAAGGCCTATTAGTAGGAGAATTGGTTTGGGTTGTTAAGGGTTGGTATTACAGAGTTTTGGGGCTGAAGTAGGGGAAGAGTGGGGATGAACAGTAATGCAAGAATTGTAACTAATAGAAGTAGAGAAGGAGAATGGGAGTAGGAGAATTTGAAAATCTTAGAAAAGTGGGGATGGACAGTAACACAAAAATTGCAAGAATTTATTGCCCCAGAATAAACCTCATTCCTTAAATGCCAGAAATCCATATTTCAATAAGATGGCTATAGTTTTCCCCTTTCTACACATATTTCTTACCACTCATATTTTTCTCTATTTTTTTTTCTTAATTTTTTCCCTTGACTGTGCAAAACAATTTTCTTCCCTGTAATTTGGCATATTTTTTTTATTGATTATTGGTTAATGAGTCGATATTAAAGAAAAATATGTTCTTTCTTTTTTCTTGCATTCAAGTTTGTTCCTTTTCTTTTTTTTTAGTTGCTTTTCTAGGGATGAGAAAGAGAATTGCAAGTTAGGTTGACTGCAAACTTCAGTTGCTATCTTTAGTAATTTTAAAGAAGTAAGTGACCATATCTTCTTATTTTTTTGACAAGTAAAGTGTATTAAAATTCGCCCAAACGGGGGACGCGGCCCAAAAGAACAAAACAAGAACAAACAGAAAAGGATCCCTAACCTCTAAGTATGCCCAGAAAATCAATAAGTCTTCCATGGAACTAATAATAGAGAATTTGAAGACCCCAATGGGAGTCTCCTTCTTTTGGCATTGAGAAGCAGGTAATACTATATCCTATTATCAAAACGACTGCAGCTAATTCAATATGAAAATTTTGCAGCTAATTCAATATGAAAATTTTGTCTTTGTGAGACAACATATTATGGAACTGCTGTATTTGCTAGGGCGGAACTTTGAGGAATTAAAATTGGCTTGCTATTTGGGAGGGCAAACATGATGTCATCTGGTAACATAAATACAATTAGTTGGGTTAACATATAATTTTATGAAAAGTTATTGTAAATTAAAAGAAATTGAGTAAGTTTCATTATTGATTAACATGGCAGGTAAATATTATCTGGTTGATTCTGGTTATGCCAATCAGACTGGGTTCTTGGCCCCTTATCGGGGACAATGTTACCACATGCAGGACTTTTGTAGAAATACTAGAGGACTGCGTGGTAGGGAGGAAGTGTTCAATTATAGACATTCCTCATTGAGGAACATGATTAAGCGTTGTTTTGGTATGGTAAAGATGAGATACCCTATATTGAAACAAATGCCTCCATACAAATTTTTGACTCAAACACTTATTGTTATAGCTTGTTGTACATTACATAATTTTTTAAGATCGCAGGGTCAAGTTGATAATATCTTTAATCCCGAACAATCTTCTACTTCACAACTTCAACCCGATGACGATGATATTATTGAGGTCAATGGTACTCCACATCAAGTGTCTGCAATGAATCATGTACATGATCACATTGCTAATAGAGTGTGGGAAAGTTTAGGTCACTCTTGAAAAGTACTTCTATAACTCTTACACAATAGATAACTGTAATAACTTTCTATCGTTCTTTACTCTTGCTAATATTTATTTTGATTGTCATCTTTTTTTTGTTCAGCGTTGTTGTTGACAAATGAATTTAGATGAAGTTGGATGTTGTGTAATATATTAGTATACACTGGGATGTTGTGTAATACATTAGTATAAACTTATATATTGTAGCATATATGATATTGTATACTCAATGATAATGATGATGTTGGGATATTGGAATACATTTTTAGTGGGGTAGTGCTTGCTCAACAAGTCTGAAAAAGGTCAAACTCTTGCTTAAATTCTTTAAAAAGTTCGATTATAACATAGGCTGCATTGTAACTGTGACATGAACTTGTATTTTTTTTATTGTATGTTGATACTGCTTCAATACTTCACTTGGCTGGTCTATTTGAGTGCTAATGACTTGTGCTTGTTCAACAAGTCTGAAAAAGGTCAAACTCTTACTTAAATTCTTTAAAAAGTTTGATTATAACATAGGCTATATTGTAACTGTGACATGAACTTGTGTTTTTTTTATTGCATGCCGATATTGCTTCAACACTTCACTTGGGTGGTTTATTTGAGTGCTAATGACTTGTGCTCGCTCAACAAGTCCGAAAAAGGTCAAACTCTTACTCCTCTTCTTTATAAAGTTTGATTATAACATAAGTTGTATTATGTAATGGACTTGTTTTTTTTTTTTTTTGTTTGCATGTGGGTACTACTCCAACACTACATGTGGGTGATATGCTAATGGTGCTGAGCTTTCTTGTCATAGAATCTGAAGTGATGCTTGAAGTGTTCTTTATGTTGAATTTGTTAAATTGTAATCTATTTTTTATTTTTAGATATATGGATTTAGTCATATTTGTTGTATTCATACAAAGTTGTTATTTTTCAAACTTGGTAGATTGTTGCTATTTCGAGCAAATTATAATAATATATGTTGAAAATTTGTGTTGTTTTATATTTACACTTGGGCATGATTGATTTATGGGAATGCACAGATTTGAAATATGTCAATTTTTAAACAAAGCTTTGTCAAAAAATTTTCAAATTATTTGTCATATTTTTTGAATTTTTAGACAAGTATTGTTAAAAATATATATATATAATTTATCTAAATATAATTTATTCTAAATATTAACAAATAACATAATATGTAAATTATAATAATTTTTAATTATTTATAATAATATAAATATTTTAAAACAAACACTCAAACAGGTTTATGCCAAACATGTTTCTGAATTTCTGTTTCAATATTTTTGCCAATAATTGGACTTACCAAACATATTTTTGTTGTTTCTGTTTTAAAAACTTGAAAACAGATTTTCCTTACCAAACGTGTTTTTGATTATATTCAAAATCTACTCATAACAAAACACTTGTTCTGTTTTAGACAAAAACAAAACATCAAAAACAAAAGCGCATGCCAAACTGACCCATAATACCTTTCTGATTCCGGTAAATTTTTGACTTAGATGAGTGGAATTAGAATTGAACTCTTTAACAAACCAACCCCCCGCGGTACCAATAAGCGGTATTTTTAACATACCTGAGTCTACGATGGGAGTAGATATTGGATGAGCCGGGTATACTATGTCATTTATATACCAAGCCAATTAAAATACACCATTCAAGTTGGTTAAGAGTAGTTGTTATATGTAAGTGGGACCCATTCATTGAACATTTCATTAAATGATGCAATTTAATTGGTTTGGTATACAAATAACATGGTATACCCGGCTTACCCAATATCTACTCCCACGATGGAACCACATTTCATAAAAAAAAAAAAAAAAAGGGACCAAATCACCGAACCATATAATACCTTCCCGATTTCGGTGGACTACGTCACCTCCGATTCCACCGTTTGTTTATCACTTTTCTATTTTTATATTACATTTATCGTGTGTGTATATAAATTCTATGTATATATATGTGTGTCTCTGTGTGTATGTGTATCTATATTAATATATATATATATTTTCCTTCAAGTCGTTTATGTTTTAAAATTACTGCATAGAAGCCCTCCTTCTATATCTGTGCTCTCTCTCTCTCCATTATTGTCTGAACGAACCAAAATCAATAACCGAGTTCTCAATTTTTAGGGCTAAACTCTCAATTCCTTTGTTCGATCGATCTATTGCTTAAAGGTTGAACACAGCTTCACCGTTTTGGGGAGTAGGACGACGAGTATGGGCGGTGATGGTGCTACGGTCGATGCTTGCGAATCGAACTCCGGCGGCGATGGAGTCACCATCCACATCCGATGCTCCAATGGCTCCAAGTTCTCTGTGCAGGTCAGCCTTGACTCCGCTGTCGGATCGTTCAAGTCCGTGCTAGCACAGAACTGCGATATCCCCGCCGATCAGCAGCGTTTGATTTACAAAGGCCGGATCTTGAAGGACGATCAAACCCTAGAAAGCTACGGTATGTTAATAGATTATTACTATGGGTAATAGCACTTGGAATCGAATTGGTTTTCGTTTGAATCAAATGAGTTTTTTCCACTTGGGGGTTGATCACGGTTTTATGTGTTATGAATGTATTGTTGATTGATTTGTTCAGTATTTATTTTACTAAGGGAGGTATTGTTTCAATTTTCCGTAGATGAGGGGTTGATTGTGATTTTGTGGTTTTACGGAATGCAATGAGAGGCTTGATTTTGATTGAGAGATTAGAATGCATCTATTTCCATATACACATAAGTTTTTGGATAAAATTTCTTACTCGTGGTTGAAGAATCCAATTTCGTATTGTAGCATTAATCTTTGCAAAACCAATTTGATGATTGGATACCCCTCATGCTTGTTGAATGGTGATTGGGAGTTGTATTGACATGATTCTCTAGATTAGAGTTTTATTCTAGCTTCTTACAAGGAGAAAGAGGAATACTGTATGAATGTATGAGTCGACCACTTGCTCTTATTTCAATCAATTTGATGTCTTGCTATCATGATAATGGTGGTATAAGTAACTAATTTAATGGTGGGCATGACAAAGATGAGTCTCACAAAGTATTGTGAAGTAATCTGTACACGGGTGTAAATAGATAGTGTGTGTGTATCACAATAGGGAGATCAAATATGGTAACAGTAAATCATGCTTGATTGTGGTTTAAATTCAGTTAGGAAGTCACTGGGATTGCTAAAATGTTTGATGAACAGCGAAGTAGATTTTTGTTTAGAGAAAAGAAAGAATATTCAAAAAGCAAGAGCCCGATCAAGAATCAAGTACATGCATGGTATATAAAACAAAAAAAGTAAGTATACATATATTATAAAATAAGAGAATTCAGGACTGCCACAAAAGAGCTACAGCTATTGAATCCTTTAGAAAATCCAAAAAAAAATAAAAAATGTAAACATAGAGTGAAGTCTTAGTCCACAAAATAGTGAGCATATTTTTTAGGCTTACAAAAGCTATGGTATTCATCCAGTCAAGCAATAGACAGGCATTAGGGGTGTTAATTAATCTGCTTCTTGTGCTTATCTAGTCCATGCCTCTGCTTCAAGAGAAATCAAAATCTAAATTAGTCAACACTCACCTACTCCGGATTGAAAAATTATTTATCCTCGGCCCCTTGCTATGCTACAATATGGAAACAAGTGATTCATTTACTTTGCTGCCTTCTTACACACATTAGATCTATATGGAATAAATCTATTTATTCTTATATAATGATTTGTTTAACTGACATCCTCTACCACTACCTAATAGGTGCAACAAGTGTTTTTTTTCTTCATAATTTTGGAGAAAATTAAAAGCACCCCTTGACCAAGGGAGATTCATATCCCCAAAATTAGCTAAGTTCTCATGGTATGTTTTAAATAAGAATATATTGTATACTAGTTCTACATCTTTCTAAATTGCAATGTATTCTTAATCTCTTGTGATCTTTGTTAAGTGAAGATTGAAATAAAGTTAAGGTGTTGTACATGTTGGTTCTTATCAACCCTATTTACCATGAAAAAGAGCTACATCAACTTGAATTCATGGTGGTTAGTGTGGTCTTATACATGAAGAACTCATTCCATTCCGAGTTTGTAGTTCTGATGACCCCCTTTTGCACTGCCTTTCAGCGCCCTTAAAATCTCTCTTTTAAGCATCTCAATCAGCATTCTTCTCACTTCTGTTTCAATGGGCACCTTGATTGTTTATATGCAAGTACAAATGTAATTGTTTCTGCTTTTGGTCAAATTCATGGATGAATCTTGTAATAGAAACTGGGTTCAAGTAAATGGCATAATTGTGAACTGTCAAAATGTTATACACTTAAAAATTTGATCTATCTTTCTTCCCTTTCTGTATATGCTGAAAACAGGTTTGGAGGCAGATCACACTGTCCACATGGTTCGTGGTTTTGCAACAGCTGCATCAGCCAACACTACGGGTACAACCAATACTGGAGATCCAAATAGTACTCCAGCTGTTGCAAGGGGCATTGGTTCTGATGAAGGTGGTACATTTGGAGGATCTGGTTTTGGAGCCTCACTATTTGCCGGACTTGGGATGAATGGGTTAGGCAACAGTGGTGGTCTTTTTGGAGCTGGAGGACTTCCAGATTTGGAACAAATGCAGCAACAGTTGACTCAGAATCCCAACATGATGAGAGATATCATGAACATGCCTCTTGTTCAGAACCTAATGAATAACCCTGACATTATGCGCAACATGATTATGAACAATCCTCAAATGCGTGAAATTATTGATCGTAATCCGGAGCTTGCCCACATTCTCAATGACCCTAGCACCCTCCGACAGACAATGGAAGCTGCAAGAAACCCTGAACTTATGCGTGAGATGATGCGCAATACTGACAGAGCGATGAGCAATATCGAATCCACTCCTGAGGGATTCAACATGCTCAGGCGTATGTATGAAAATGTTCAAGAGCCGTTTCTGAATGCAACAACAGCAGCTGGGGATACTAGAAATGAGTTAAGTTCAAACCCATTTGCAGCTCTTTTGGGGACCCAAGGTGGGGGGCAGGGCAGAGATCAGTCAACTAACCCTACAACTACTGGTTCTGAATCAACTAATAATTCTCCTGCTCCGAATACTAATCCACTTCCCAACCCCTGGGCCTCTGGTGGTGGTATGATTCACGTTCTCTTTACTTGTTTTCTTGAGGATGTTGCTTTTGTAGCATTGACTCCCTCATTATCCTTCTTCCCCTTTGCTCTTTGATCTTTTCCATTTTCTCTTTGTTATTCTGATGTGGATTTTCATTCCAGAAGTGTTACATTTTTTATTTTTATAAATAATCTAGAAGTTAAACACTTAATGTTGTGGGAAGTTCAAAAGAGACTCTTCTTAGATAATGTATTTCTGAAATTTCAGTGCCTTAGCTACAAAGGTCAACATTGAATCTCCAGTATCCCTATTGTTTTATTGAATTTATCTTGTAGAAATATCTTGCTGGTAAAATTTGTCTCATCCATAGTAATGGATTATATATGTAAAGTTGCTTAAGAACTAGATCAAATCAGACAATCTGTCTGCATGGACTGTCAAGGAGTTTTTTCGGTCTGGGTGATCCCCTAAAAAGCTGTTTTAAGTCAAAGTCGTTCTCTTTAGGCTGGTCCATTCAGACCCGTGGCTGGATTCTGGAACCATGTTGTTGGATTGCTAAAATTGTCCGGATATTGAACTAGAAGGCACAAGGGCTTTGTCCTCTCTCTACTCGCCGAAATCTCCATTTTGCTCTCTCATATAACTCAGATATTGTTATTCCATTTGATAGATTTTCGGTTTTTCCCCTTGTCAAGTCCTTGATTTTATCCCTGATGATGATTGTTTCTTTTAAGATCTTTGTTTCCCCGAAGGTTGAAGGATCTGTCGCCCCTATCTGTTTCCTGTTCCTCTTTCGCCTCGTGCTCTTACGCTCGTGTATTTTACATTTATTTATTTATTTGATTTAGTGATTTTTGATGAACTCTTTCAACTCACTGGAATATTTTGAGATAATGTCACACATGACACAACTTCGTCTTATCCTACCTTATTCTTTGAATAGATTGCTGCTATACATATGGGTTAGAACTATGCTTGATGCAGGGCGAGTTATGATTTTCGTGGATGAACCGAATGTGTTACGCCTCTACTTTTGGAGAAGGGGCAGAAACAAATGAAATTAGGAATTTAATTTAATTTAGGGTTAATTTTATTATTTTGTCATTGTTTTAGTTTTAAGGGGTATTTTAGTATTTTACTATTTTAGGGTTTCTTAGGATTTATTTATATTTTTCCTATATAAAGGCTTCTGTGTAACTAAACAATTCAGTTTTTGATGATTGAATAATATTTCGTGAGTTTGTGAACTCCTTCCTGTATCTTTTCTTCTCCCTCTTATTCTTGCTCTTCTTAATCCCTCAGTCTCTCTAGCCTATCTCATTCAGTCTATTTTCTCATCCCCTTTGTCTGTCTTCTCGTCCCCTTCTTTTAGTCTCATATCATCTTCTAACTTCTTATCCTCTTCTTTCTCTCTGGTTCGTTGTCTATTTGATTGCTAAGTATTACTAGCTTTAGGTTCTGCACCATTTTTATTAAATTCCTAATTTCATTTATCTCTGCCCCTTCTCTAAAAGTAGAGGCGTAACACATTTGGCTCATACACGAAAATCATAACTCGTCCTGCAATCAATCCTTCTTGTATTTTCTTGAAGTTAGTTAATTCTAACTATAACTGAAGATTTCTTTGGATCACAAATTTGTTGTCACACTTTGTTATTTTAAGGGTGGCTTCTTAAAGCAATTACTCAAATTTTACAACTAAGTTGTTAACCTAATGTGAATAGCACCTGCAGGTGCCCAAGCAAACACCACTACAAGGTCAAATCCTGCTGGTGATGCTAGGCCACCAGCAATTGCTGGTTTAGGTGGACTTGGTCTACCAGACTTGTTAGGTGGCATGCAGGATCCCACTTCAGTGAATCAGGTCATGCAAAATCCAGCTATATCACAGATGATGCAAAGTTTCCTCTCCAACCCTCAATACATGAACCAGGTATTTACTTCACTATTGAATACAACAATATTCATATTTGCTTGTTAATTTTATTATACTCTTAACATATCCTGGTTGTCAGATTATTGGTGTTAATCCCCAGCTGCGCAGCATGCTAGATGGCAATCCCCAACTTAGAGAGATGATGCAAAATCCAGAATTTATTCGTCAGTTAACTTCCCCTGAGACAATGCGGGTAATTGCTCAAGGAGTCTACGCTCTCTCTCTCTCGTGCGTGTGTGCACATACATAAATATATTTGTGTCAAAATTAATAACTATAAAATGACCATTCTCTGAAATTATACAATTTTTTACTCATGTTTTCAGAAAACTGTCAACTAAATGAGTATTTGAACTGTATTTATTTTATTTTCCTTTGAGAACAGAAAGCTATTCTCAGAAAAATGAACCATGCAGCCCCTAACATTTGGCATTTTTATTTTTTTTTGCACAAAATGTCTGTTATCAGACTTGAATTAGCGTCCTCATGATTGCAATCTGAGCTTTTGCCATTCAATGGACCTTAAGTCCGACCATGACTTTTAACAATAAACTCTATAATTAAGGTCGGGAAAGACTTTAATGGTTTATATAGGTTCCTAGAGCAAATCAACTTCAAACAGATTGGTGATATTTATATTCTTGAATATGGAAAATGTCCAACTGCTAGGGAGCGAGAGAATATTGTTTTCAACCTGGATGTATCATGCCCTTTTAATATTATGGCCTGTGATAGTAGATATCTAAAACAATGAAAAAGATCAAGTTACAACAAAAGACATGGAAAAAATAGGAATAATATGCTTCCATGATTACATTGCATGTAAATAGGCAGAGAGAAAATTTATTTTTACTGGCCTGCCGCCTGTGCATTTTAGAAGGACCTGTTCAATACTGCACAAAGGAACATAATATTTTAGTCTCTTCCAACAACCCAAATTAGACACCACATACTGCATGCGTACACACACACACTTAAAGTTTTGTGTTGTGGGTCTGGGTATTGTGTTTTTTAACAATAACATTACAAGCAATGACCTTTTTTATGCAAGTGCGTGTGCAAGTCATCTTATGAAATTATTATTATTTTGGTTTTGTCCACTTCCTCTCATTTTTCCATTTCTCTCTTTCGTTGTTTATTTTTCTACTGCAGCAACTCTTGACTTTACAGCAAGCCGTTTTCTCTCAGCTTGGTCGGCAACAGTCAACCCAGTAAGTCGTGCATTCCCTTTTTTTTTGGGTGGGGGTGAAGGACACTACTTCAAGTCTGATGCTTTACTCTTGAAAACTTCATTTATTGACACCTGTATTATATCTGAAGCAGTTGTTTTACTTTTGACACAATCTATTTGTTGAATTTGTTGGACAGATTACTTGGATAACCAATTGTCTTTTCTTATGCTAATTCCCTTTGTAATACATGTATGGAATATGTGATTGGCTATCATCCCCAGTTCCTATTCTTAGTTTGGTAAAATAATTGATCTATTTTTTCAGGGAACCTGGTCAAACTACTGGGGCAGCAGGTATTTATTTTATGTCCAGACCTTCGATTTCTGTTTGCTTCTGTTTACAGGAATATTTGTTCTACCATTATGCTTAGTAGTTCTTGAGTAATACAGTTTTTTCTGTAGCCTAGTCGAAGCTACCTCAATGGACTGGGTTCATGTAGTTGTTTGTTGTATTAATCAAACTGAATCATGTAAGATGGGGCTTATTCTCATATAACCAATCCATCTCTGAATTCTAAATCATGAGAATAGATGATCTTATTATATTCCTATGAAGGGAACTTGTTAGTGGTGATTTTTTACCGGGATCGTCCTAGATTCTGTGAAAAAATGGGATAATTTGCATGAAAAGGGCACTCCTCTTGCTGGTACACAAAACAATTTCTACCATTTGGCAGGAGAATGAAAGGCCTGATTATGACAATTTGGTGTGGTAAATCTTCAATAAATAGAAAGTGGATGTTCTGATGGCATATCCTTAGATCAATGATGCATAGACTTGCATACATAGAATCTCTCATGATGTAAATCACCTCCACACTTTTTTTTCCCCCTAGTTGAAACTCTCACACACACCCAATTTGCCTCAATGGGGGACTTGAAGCCTCGACCTTCCACTTTAGAAGGTGAAGAAGTACTACTAGATTACAGCTGTTGGTACATCCACACCTTTTTCGAGAAAATAAAGTAAAATAAATAATGATAAAAAGTGAAATTAGAAGACTGCATGAACGTTTCTGTTTCTGTCTATCTATCAATATGTAATTTCGCCTCACAGTGGGTTTGTGATTGTTCTCACAATAGCAGGTAACAATATGGGATTGGAGATGTTAATGAACATGTTTGGTGGACTTGGGGCTGGGAGCCTGAGTGTTCCCAACAGATCTAATGGTTACTATTCTCACTTTTTCTCCCCCAACCCGACCTATTTATGCTTTCCCTATTGTTAAACTTGGAGATGGAAGTCTTCTTTCGACTCATTTTTGTTTTGTTTTGTTTGTTCTCTGTTTATTTAGTGCCACCAGAAGAACTGTATGCAACTCAGCTCTCGCAGCTGCAAGAAATGGGTTTTTTTGACACCCAAGAGAATATACGGGCACTGACTGCTACTGCAGGGAATGTTCATGCTGCAGTGGAGCGGCTTCTGGGGAACCCTGGTCAGTAGATTGTGCTCGCTGTTGGCACTCTGTTTGATATGACCATATGGTCAGTAGGGGACGGATGAAATTGATCAGTTGGATCTGAGACACCAAAATCTTATTGGGTATGAGCAAGTACAAGTTATGATAAGAGCTGTGAACTCAATATAGGATGCTACTATTGGACTATGATCTCTCCCTTCTTCCTACCCACCAAAAAAAAGAACACCCTGGATTACACTCACCCAGCCACCTGCCCCAACTCGGAAACTAAAAAATAAAAAAAAACAAAGGGGGAGATTACAGGATTTGAGGCCTTGTAAGTACGCTATTATGATCTGTTTCATAAATTGTGGTCATTACATTTTTTTACCCTAAATCTTGGTTTTTGTTCTTGATGACAGTTTTCTACTGCCTAGATTTTTAATATTTTCTTTATTCTTTAGCCTGCTCTTTAACTTGTGAATTGTTTGTCAATAGTCTGCTCTTTAACACTTTTTAATATTGTGATTTGGTTAATGAACAATCTTGAGGTTGTGCATAATTTTTTGAAAGGGTTTTCAGAAGTCTACATTGGTTTGTTAATAGAAGGCTAAGCTTCATACTATATTATATGTATTATATGGTATATGGTTTGAAAAACTTAATGAGACGAAATGCTACTCTCAGTCTCAGAATGAGGGCAATTTTTCATTGAATTAGAAAGCCGTTGATAACACTGAACTGCGTTTATAGGTTTTTATTTAATTAGTTCAATGTAATTGGAATGGCTATAATACATTATACATCAGTTTGAATGTCACCATAAAGTTTCAGCTATTCTTAAATCTTATACATTGATTTCTTTTCAGTAGTATAACATACAATGAATGTCTACCTACATCATGCAATATGTTGCCGGACTGGACTTGCATAATTTGCTTACAACTCTGGTACTACAGAACCACTTCCCAAAGGTGTCATTTCAGATGAATTTTATTATGTTCATAGGATGCAATAATCTGCAAATATATATATATATATATATATATATATATATATATATATATATATTGAATAAATAGAAATCAATTTTATCCAACATTAGCTAAATTTTATGATTTTTTAGCATTTAAAATTATAGAAATAATTATACAACTGTTGTTTTCCTTTTCCCCTGAAATCTTGAATTTGCTGGTCTTTAAGGAGGTTATTTTGACATGGAATCACCTTTTCATATCAAATGGTAGGTCTAAATTAAATTTCTTGAAAAGCATAATGACCATGCGCATGAAGAAATGGTTTGCAATACAAAAGCCTATAGAATGGGTCAACAAGCAGCTCTATATATATATGTATATATCTATGTTTGTATGTCAAGTGGATATTGGGCAAACAGAGAACAGAATTGAGGAGTATGATCTGAGTGTAGAAATAACCATTCAAAGGAGAGAATCCTAGGAGTCAGATTCCAGGATCACCAACTCTGACAAAGCTCTGTTATGCAGACCAACTCTGCAAGCTTGTCTATTGGCTGAAAGGCCAAAGGGTTCAAAACGCAATGTGATTTAAAAAAAGTGCAATAAATTCATCCTTTTGCTGTATTTTAGATCAACTTTTACAAAAGTGAGCAAAATATCTTTTTTTTGTACATATTCTCTTATTTTATGACCATTTTACCCTTTTCATTATTATAAAAAATAAAGAAAAATGGAGAGAAGAGAGGTTTTTTTACCTTAATAAAAAAAATAGTAGTTTTTTCCAGGAGAAAAATTTCTTGAAAAAACTAAAAATGCACAATTACATAATAAAAAATTTCAGAATTTTTTTTTTGTTTTTTGAAAATTGTTTCCAGAAAATTTTCTATTAGAAAGAGGGTTTTTTTTATTTATTTTTATATATCAAGTTTCTATTTACCTTGATAAATAAAAAAGAAGAGTTTTTTTTTGGGAAAAAAAATTTCAGGGACAAAACTAAATATGCACAATAATAAAAATTTCTGCATTTTTTTTTCAAAAATTATTATTTTTTCATAAATTCTCTCTTTCTAATGGAAAAAGTTCCTGAAAACAAAAAAAAATTGAATTTTTTTATTAAGTAATTGTGCATATTTAGTTTTTCTCCCCAAAAATTATTTCTAGAATTTTTTTCTTGGAAAAAAACTGCTCTTTTTTTTTTATTAAGGTAAAAAAAACTTAATATAAAAAAAGCCCTCTCTTTCTAATGGAAAATTTTTCAAAAACAATTTATGGAAATTAAAAAAAATTCAAAATTTTTTATTATGTAATTGTGCATTTTTAGTTTTTTTTTTCCTAAAAAAAAACTATATTTTTTTCTTAAGGTAAGAAAAAACTTAATATAAAAAAATCTCTCTTCTTTCATTGTTCTTTATTTTTTATAATAATCGAAATGGTAAAATAGTCATTGAAAATGAGAATATGTGAAAAATGGGGTACTTTGCTCACTTTTGCAAATGTGAGATTGTGATATGATCCAAAATACAGTATAGAGGAATTTATTGTACCTTTTTAAAACCAATGGTGGAATTTTGATCCTTTTGCCTAACTGAATGAAGACTTCCAGCAACCTTGAATTGACATTGAAGATTTTGTTAAAACTTGATAATGCTTGAAAAAAACCAAAGAAAGCAGGAAAGCTTGATAAGGGTTGTCTCAATTTGATTAGAGTTTTTTTTTTAGGGTAAATAATTAAACAGTTGCTGTTTTCAGATTCCAAATTACAAACTTACTTGCAAACTTGAATTTTTTGACCTAACCCCATAATATATATTAATACATAATAAAAATATTTTGGGAAGCATAACTTTTAGTAGTATCTTATAATTTTGATATATGCTTCTGGGTGGAGGAATATGTTTAACCTTCAAAAACAGAAGTGGGACCCCAAACAATCAGTGTTATTTTGCCATCTCCATCCATAAGTCCTCTAAAAAAACTTATATCCATCATCAATCAAATTTAAAAAAAAGGAAGATTGAGAGGGTGTAAATGGAAGATTGAGAGGTTTAAAATTTATGTTGAAAAAAGATTCAAAAGTAGGATTTATAAAAAAAAATTACTTGGCCTCCTCAATTTTTTTTTCTTTCAAAACACTGGTTTATTGGCCCAAAATATAGTTAGTTTTGAAATAAATATAATTAATGTTCCCTTGAAACTAAAAAAAAAAAAAATAGCTTAAACATTTTTAGACTTACTTTTGACGTTCAAATCTTGTGAAACAAAAATATAAAATGTATTATTATAGTACTCCTTATTGTAATATATCAACATAAAAAATATGTATAATATTCATTATATGAATTCAAGAGAGAGAAAGGAAAAATTACACTAATGTCTTCTCATCTTTAATAAAAATATATGAATTTTACTTGTGAGATATTTTTGTTGAACGTTGTTTACAAGAAAAGCATCTATAATAATATATTATTCTCCTTTGGCTAGTCTTGAGAGTATTGGGAAAAAGAAAAAATTAAAGTGTTATAGAACTAAATTGATAAAAATGCCAACAATATTATTTTTTAATTGTGCTATATATATATATATATAAATACTCACGCACACACCGTGTTCAGTATGGGGCTATAACTCCTCACCTCTCATTTTATTTTTTTTAGTTGTCACTTGTTAAACAACAAATTCTATAGATACTAGCTCTTTGTATAAATTATTAAATCATTTATTTTATTTGTGATAATCGTGATATATTAAAGTACTTTAATAAAGTGCCGATGGTAAAACTTAAGTTAAATTTTATTGATGAATTCTCACTCAATTCGTCATATGACTGACCCCATTTATATAAGATTAAGACAAGCATGATGATGATAATGATAATTTTGTTCCTCATAATTGTGTTTTTTTGAAAACTTGCAAAATTTTGTTGAGTTAAAATGATACATTTTTTTCTTAATATTTTATTAAGGTTGGAATCAAATGTAATCAATTTTTTTCTTCAAAAGGTTGAATTTTTTGAAAATTTGAAACAGTTGTAAAAGAAATTTTAGTTCCTTAACAATGTTTTTATGTGCCACTCCTTTTTTAGATGTAACTTATTGTTAGTTCTTCTCTATATGTATTCCTCAATATAGATGCTAAAAACTAATATTATAAAAATAATATATTACAATTGTTTTATAATTCTTTCAGATTTTAATTACATAATATTAATTTCGCCCTCTCAAATAATTTTTTTGGCTACGCCCCAGTTTGTAGGGCCTGTGGCATATATGTTATGTTTTATAATAATTGTGAAGTGTTGAAGGAGTTGGAGATTTAATATTGAAATTTCTAGAATTTTTTATATCTAGCATATTTATGTGAAGAGTTCTTCTATACATTACATCAAGGAGGAGGTGTCAATATGGCGTCTCCAGCATGTCATATGTGCTACGTTCTAAAATAATTGTGAAGAATGGAGGGAGTTAGAGAATTAACATTAAAATTTATAGATTTTATAAGTGTTATGTTCTAGAATAATTGTGAAGTGTTGAGGGAGTTGGAGAATTAACATTAAATTTTTTAGAATTTATAAATAAGTAGTATATTTATGTGAAGAATTCATGATCAAATTACAACGGTGAGTAGATGCAAAATTCTTCACTAAAACATTTTTGGGTGAACTTTGTTAACAACATAGAAAAATTATAAAACATAATTACAACGGTGAGTAGATGCAAAATTCCTCATTAAAAGATGTTTGGGTGAAATTTTGTTAACAATGTAGAAAAATTATCAAACATAATTACCCAAAAAAACAGAAGCTACCAAACATTAGTATGATTGGGTGGATGATGGGCTATAAGCCGGTAACTTATTTACGGCTTCCCATATCCATTACCCATTAAATCACAGGTGTGACATGGGTTGTATTTGTCACATTTGTCACACTAATCTTTCAAACGGTACTGATATTAATTATTATTTTCCCGCCTCTATCACACGCTACGGTTCAGATTAATACTATTGAAAACCATGTGACCGTTAATCATCTCTCACTATCAACCACCATAAATTTAGTCACCCTTCTACATCTACGGTAGAAATTGAAGATACACAAGCTTTAAAATGTTTAAGAAAAACAACATAACCTTTCAAATATTTAACAAAAACAATTCAAAACTTTTAGGGCTGCTATAAATAAGCGGATCCAATACGTTCAAAGTCGCCCCATCTACTTACTGTGTTTCATTATTTTTTTGGGTGGACAAATAATTATGAGTAATTCGAGAGATTCTTCTCCAGAACCAGCCAGCGGTGCATCTCCAACTCACCACACCTTCGTAGAAACACACCCTATTCCACCTTCTCACACAGATTCAAATATACCTATCAGTAGTGGTGGTGATAATACCACACGCAGACGATCCTTAACCATTTCTTATCCAGCCCATTGTGGTGGTGGGACTTCATCTACCAGAAGAGGAGAGACTTCATCTACCAGAGGAGGAGAGAAAACAGCGAGTCCTCCCCAGAAAAAGAGAGCCGGTGATGACAGTGCCGGTAATTCGGGTACTTCCAAAAAGAGAGCTTCCATTGAAGGACCCTTTAAATGCATTTTGTGCCAAAGACAATTTGAAACTGATAAGGGGTTATGTGGTCATATGCGTTCACACCCAGAGCGTAGTTGGCGGGGCGCTTATCCTCCCCCGATCTTTAGCGCGGAAGAAGTTGACAAGGATATGGGTGAGGTAATACAACGATTACGGAACAGAGACGTCCAACAAGGTGGTGGTAGTAGAGGAATGGAGGTGATAATCACGGGTCAGAATTTGCCGTCACAGCAACGTTACGACTTAAATCAACCAGCAATCGAAGAAGAATTCGATGAAGACACTGAACATTATCCTCCTCGAAGAAAGGATGGGAAAATATTCGACTTGAATAAGAAACCATCTGACTCAAAATGATTTACAACCGTAAATGTTTTATTTAAGATTGTATGTATTGGTTATGTAGTGTTTTATGAGATGTTTTATCTAAGACTGTATGTATGGGTTATGTTATGTTTAGAGAATCAAATAAATAAATGGATGTTTGTTTCTATGAGAATGTTTAATATGTTGAATCTAAGAATGATTTTTCTCTTCACTCCACATTCGTTTCATTTCACATTTAACAATAATTTGAGTAATATAATTTTTCAGTGTCTGCAATTGTTTTTTGTTGAGTAAAAATTAGAAACTCAGTGTTTGAATGTATAAAATTTCTATGTTTATATATATTTTAATGCATATTCGTGTGTGTATATATATATATATGTGTGTGTGGCCAGGAAGAAATAAACCTGTCCCACTTGCATAAATATGAGTACATCATATGAAGTAATCATTGGATAGATTATTTTTCGCACGTATAATAATACAAATATGCATTAATACTTGCACTGTTCTGCAGTTCTGTATCTAATTTTTTATTGTTTAGGTTTAAAAAGAAAAAAGAAAAACATTCCAACCAAGGTACATAAACTGAATTTTCTAATTTTTATTGTTGTGTATCTAATTTTTCTCTCGTATTTTGTAAAATGTCATATCTAGAAACTGATTTTCTAATCAATATAGTGAAATTTTCATACCAAAAAATTATTTATTTAATTCTATCTCATTAGGTAAATAAACGCAGTACTAAGATACATAATATAAATATAGCATTTTTCTTCACATATTTAAAATGGATGGTTTATCTCAAGTGATAAACGAGCAAAGGCTAAGAGCCTCACTAGCAAGGCTAAATGGACCGGCTACAGATGTAAATGAACGGTAATAATTTTTGAAATGATAATCGTTAAAGAATCATAATTTATTTGGGATACATCCAAAAAGAATTTAAGTGGAGTGCTGGGTCTCACAATATGATGTGTCATGTATTGTCACCCACGGACTCACTCCTTCTTGAAACGTCTGAATTTGAATAATATATCATAACTCCTTGTTAAAAGGCTAAGAACCTCTCCTCTCCTCAAGTAGTCAAGGGTAAATGCACCCGTAAATGAACATATATAATAATTTTTGAAATGATATTCATTAATGAATAATGATTTATCTTCCTAATTCGGACACATCCGAAAGAAAATGATGTGAGTGAGGTGGTGCGTCTCACAACATCATGTGTCATGTGGTGTGACCCATCACTCTACTCACATTACTCTCTTTCGAATTCGGACAATATATCATAACACCTCATTAAAAGGCCTCTCACTAGCCTGATCAAGGGTAAATGTACCGATTACATATGTAAATGAACATAATAATTTTTGAAATGATACTCAAATAATGATTTATCATCCCAATTCGGACGCGTCCGAAAGGGAATGAAATGAGCGGGTTTCACAACATGATTTGTCATGTGGCATGATCTATCACCCTACTCACATTACTCCCTTTTGGATATGTCCGAATTCAGACAATATATCATAACTCTCTATTAAAAGGTTAAGAGCCTCACTAGCCTAATCAAGGGTAAAGGGACTGGTTACACATGTAAATGAACATAATAATTTTTGAAATGATACTCGTTAAAAATAACAATATATTATAACTCTTCGTTAAAAGGCTAAGAGCCTCACCCATCTGATGAAATAGTCAAACCGTAAATGGACCGATTACATATATAAATGAGCATAATAAATTTTGAAATGATATTCATTAAAAATAATGGAAATGAATGTGAGTGAGGGTGGTGGGTCACACCATTGGTGAGACCCATCACCCCACTCATATCATTCATTTTTGGATACATCCGAATTTGAACAATATATCATAACTCCCCATTAAAATGATATTCATTATGAATATTTTTTCAAGGCTCCTTCCTATCAAATAATTTTTCAAAATCTCCCTGAACATAAATGCAGATAATTATATATACAATTATATATATGTTCGTGTATATACTCACATTCACAAATGCTTACTATAGAACTCAAACCCTTAACTTTTCAAAATCTCCCTAAACATAAATGCAGATATGAAATTATATATACAATTATATAAATGTTCATGTATATACTCACATTCACAAATGCTTCCTGTAGAACTCAAACCCTTAACAGGTCCTCTCCTTTGATTGATGAAATGCTAGAAAGCACGGACACTTCACCGAGGGTGCCGTACTCATGTCGAACACTCGGACACGTGTCGGACACTTCGTAGAAGTGTCCTCACATTTTTCTTTTTAGGACACTTCTTAGGAACTCCTCGAAGACATATCAGACACTTTATAACAGTGATATATATTCAAATATTTTGAATGAAAATTATATGATACTAAGTTATGATTAAAATCTAAGCTGAATATATGTAGAAAACTAAATAAGTCTGGTTCTTTAATTTATTATAATCTATTTGTCTATTTTTGTTTATAAATTTGTTTGATTTTTAATTGTTTGATAATGAATTGAAGTATTTTTGTAATGTAATATTTTTTTTATTGAATAATTAATATATATTAATATATTATATTATTATTTTATAGCCGTATCCTCGCCGTGTCCGTGTCCTATTTTTTTAAAATTTCCCATAGCCCCGTGTCCGTGTCGTGTCATACCCGTGTCCCATATCCGTATCCGTATCCGTACTTCCTAGATAATAAGACTTTTTTATTCATTATTTCAATTATTATTTCACTATAATAGATGTTTAAATTTTTTTACGTATTAAGATATCTACCTCTTTCTTTCTTTATTTATATTTATCTAGTGTTGGTCCCCGCCTATTTGAGGGGGTGGAAGAGGAAGATTGGAGGCAACGTAACCTTTGGCACTAAAATATTGAACTACGTCTATGCACCATCATGCCTATCACCAATGTCTAGGGATGGCAAAACACCCTGCCCCATCGAGTACGCATCCCGTCCCGTCCCATCCCATTTAAAACAATTTCGGAGGTTCATTTAAGGGTTTTGGGTGGGGACGAATTTTAGGAGTGAAACTCGTGTAAGTGTAGGAACAAGACGGTAAAGTTCATACCGCCCCATTTATATTGTGAATTTACCATTTTACACTTAATATTTGCCCAAGAAACCTTAATCTCCTCGTTACTCAAATCATCAGCTGTAGAGAGCTCTAGCATCTCCCTTAACCTCACCCCTCATGACCCTCACCGACCACCACTCCACCACAGAGAGTTGTAGTGTCTCTCCGTCAGCTTAACCATCACTGGTGCCATCACTCTGAACCTCTTTGGTGAGTGGTGCGCTTTCTCTCTCTCTCTCTCTCTCTCTTTTGTTGATTATCCAAAGTTATAGATATAGTAGATCTATATATATAGCCTCATCATCACCGGCACCACCACTCTGCATCTCTTCGGTCAGTGGTGTTCTCCTCTCTCTCTCTCTCTTGTTGATTACCCAAAACTATAGATATAGTAGATCTATATATATATATATATATATACTCACTAGTATCTCGATTCTTATGCTCTAGGAAGCACGAACACACTTAAAAGGTCAAAGAATCCGTGTCAAACATGCATCGAACACCGACACACATCCGGCACGCCAAAATACATGTCCTAATTTTTTTTATTTTTGGACACACCACGGACATAACATATACACGCCATGACACGTGTCATATTGTTAGGGAGTTTTCAAAGAGTTTTAAAAAGAAAGATAGTTTAAAGTGTAAATATGATAACTTTGAATTTTTTTAATAAAATATGGCAGTCATAACATATAATATTTCAAATTTTTTTGCTTAGAAAACAACTATTATCATTATTGTGGAGTGGATTCAATTGTGTAGTTCTTTAAACGATGAATTAATTATTTTTATAGCTCATTAATTATTATGATTTGTGATTTTTTCATTATTAGGTTGATCTCACATATATAAAAAGATATATTTATTAGTCGCGTGTTCCCGTCGTGTCTGTATCTTAGTTTTTTAGGATCTGTCGTGTCCGTGTCGTGTCGTATCTGTGTCCCGTATCTGTATTGGTGCTTCTTAGTTTATGCTTATATAGATATAGTAAATCTACTATATATATAAGCTATGTATATAGTAGATCTTGGCCAAAATGCTCTTGCAATGGTTGGAAACCTCTGCTTCATGATTTTCTTGATTGGCCGATCTTTTGCTTATATTCTTTGCAAGAGCATTTTGGTTATAGAGAACTTATAAGTAAGTCTTTGGAGTAGAATTAGGGACCCAATTTAGAGGTTTAGTATATCTCTAATTTTCAGAAAACAAATATAGGATGGTTGTATCGGTGAGAATGTCCGGGGACATGCTTGGCAAGTTTGTTTTATAATCTTTCTTTTTTAAGTTGAACTTAGTCACTTAAAAAAAGTTTGATTTATATTCTCTAGGATGTTTGTATCGGTGAGAATGTCCAGGGATATCATTTATCAAAAAGAAAAAAAAAGAATGTCCAGGTATATCCCTGGCAAGTTTGTTTTATAATCTTTCTTTTTTAAGTTGAACTTAGTCACTTAAAAAAGTTTGATTTATAATCTCTCTTTTAAGTAGAACTCTCTAGAATCATCGTGCTTAGCCTAGGATAGATGGGTTTGAAATTATAAGTAGAGACTAGTGGGTCTCAATTATTTAATTTTAACTATAGCTTGCATTAGTTAATCTCTTTGAAATCGAATCATTTAACTTGTATATTCCAGTGGTTGTGGAAAGAGTCCATTTGCTTCAAACTTATCAATGTTAATGTTCTTTGGTTAATTTGGTTTGAAAGAATGTTTATTTGATTTATATTCTTAAATTTGACTTTTTAAAATTTTAGTGAAAAAATTAGGAGAAAAAAATTGAGTGGGTGTTTAAACGAGGGCAGGGCGGGAGAACTTAAACAGGAAGGGGGTTTGCTAAACGGTTTTGGACAGGGACGGAGTGGGAAAACTGGGAAACTTTAACGGGGGTGGGGGCCCCCGCCCCAAACCCTCCCCGTTGTCATCCCTACCAATGTGTGACATCATACGTTGGATGAGGTGGGTCTCGCAAGCATTCTTATAAAAATTTTATGGTAAAGGTTTCAACTTATTGTTAGCCAAGTATTGACCTTAGAGGGGGTTTATCTTGCATATATTCTATTATGCAAGATAGACAAAATAAGCAATTTAAGCACAATATAAGAATATAGGGATAGAAAAATCAAACACCAATCACAAGATTTTTGCGAGGTTCAAAATTCCTACTCCTCGGCTCAAGACCCTTCTTGAGACTTTTCAAATCCAATAAGGCACCTCCTTATAGGTGGAGAGCAAAACCTTCTTGCTAAGATAAACTCCTTCTCCTAGCCTTCCTTGGGTCACACCAACCCTTGCTAAAGGAACAACCTCCTTTAGGCTTCTTTGTGGATTAAACCAATCCTTTGAGTGGAAGAAGTGAATACAAATGAAACTCTTAAAGTATATTTACAATTGTAAGCTTTCAATATGTATCTCTCAATATAGATGAATACTCAAATGAAATCTCACAAGACTAGTGTATGAAATAAATTTATAAGATGAAACTTAAAAACTCTTAAATGATTTTTGCAATATGGTAAATGAAAATATTGAATGCTCAAGTTGTGTGTACTTTGCTCTTCAATGCATATGAAAACATAGGCAAAGCAAGCTGATTCAAGGTGGTTGGAGTTGGTTAGGGGTGCATTAAATGCAGAAAATAGCCGTTGGATTCAAAATCTGATACTGTTGGCCGGCTGGCTGATGAATTCATTTAGCCGGCTGATGGCCATTATTTCGATCAGCTGAAGCTAAGCTTCGGCCGGCTGAAATAATGTTTTAGCTTCCCCTGTTTTGCAACCCTACTAGAATCCATTTCCAGCTCTTACTAGCTGATTGATGATTTCATCAGACGACTGATGACTATGTTTCGGTCGACTGAAGCTAAGCTTTGGCAGGCTGAAACATTGGTTCACCTTCCCTTGTTTTACATAGCCTACTGGAATTGATTTCCAGAGTTGACCAGTCAGCTAATAGTACTTATGAGGCGACCGAAACTTTATATGTATGTGAAAGTGCATTTTAAATAAGTTTTTGAATGGCCATACATAAGAATTGGTCAATGATAAAATATGATTAATGATCAAGACCTATACTAGAAGATCAATATGAGTAAGATAAACTTTTTGATGCATGATCTTGAAATAGTTGAGATTAATAGGAATTTAAATATACTTTAACATAGTTTCCTAAACACTCACCATCCTATCTAACCCTTTTCTTCAATGTGGATTGATCGGTTTGAGCTTTTGAATGTATGACATGTTTGTTTGAAAAACTTTCTTGAATTTGAATGAACGTTAAAAGCTTGATGGATTCCTTTTTGCCGTATCTTAAATTTCTGTACACTTAAATATATATGACGGAGAGGAAGCTATGAACGTCTAGGAAGTACGGACACGCTTAAGAAGGCAAAGAATCCGTGTCGGACACGGATACGCGTTGGACACGCCCCAACACGTGTCGGACACACCAAAAAACGTGTCTGATTTTTTTTTTTTTTTTGAATTTCGGACATGGCACTAACACGGCTCGGACACAACACGGGCATGGCGCGGACACGCCTTCGACACGACTTGAATTTTCAGACACGATGCAGACACGGCAAGGACACGACGCGAACACATGTTGGACACGCCAATTTTTTTTTTCTCTTTTTCATCTTGTTTTCATAAATCTTCTCTCTTCCATAAATTCTTACTTTATTTTTCACTAATCCCTAATTATTTTTCTAACAAAATTATAATTGTTTTTGCTTTTTTCTCCTTTTTTAGCCTATTTCTTTCTTTTTCCTATCAAAACACAAGTCTAGAAATGTTGTTTTAATAATTCAACTATAACCCATCTCATCTCTTCATCTTTGTTCTTTTTTACTCTTCTTTCTCTTACTGTACAACTGTTATCTTTTACATGTGACTTTCTCATGATGCATTTGTATTTGGAGTAAGCTAGAATGATGATGTTTAAATGATAGGATTAATTTTTAATGTCTCATTTTGATTTAGTTTTATGACTTTGTGACATCGTTCTCTTATAATTATTGTTGTTGTGGAGTAGATTCAATTGTATACCTGTGATTTATGATTTGTGAATTTTTTTTTTGTTAGGTTGATGAAAAATAATATTACTCTTAATTATTTAAAGTACGACATCAAATATTATATAAAAATAAAAATTTATTATTTGCCGTGTTCCCGCCGTGTCCGTGTCCTAATTTTTTAGGATTTGCCGTGTCGCCGTGTCCGTGTCGTGTCGTATCCGTGTCCCGTATCTGTTTCTATGCTTCTTAGATGAAATGGTAAACTAGCTGGGCTAATGGCTTGTCATTGTAGACTTATTCGCATGGCAAAGTGTAAATTCTAGTGATGTGTTGTTACATCACACATGATAGTGTAAATTTGTAACCAAACCCTTCAACTTTATATGAAGTGCAGATGCGTAGAGACATGAAACATTTGTATAACACTATCAATACACAAAAATATGACAGATATAAAAAAACAAAAATGATTTGGTGACCGAAAGTCGAACAAGTTCTGATTGAGTTTTGTGAGTAGGGTGTGATATAAGCATGATGAAACATTTGTATGACATTATACATGCACAAAAATATGACAAATATAAAAAAAGAAAAATGATTTGGTGACTGAAAGTCGGACAAGTTCCTACTGAATTTTGTGAGTGGGGTGTGACATCAGCATGATGTCAGTGTTATGTTAACATCATGCTGATGTCACACTCCACTCACAAAAAATTAGTCGGACTAATCCGATTTCGGCCTGTGTATCACTTTGCTCATAAAAAAAAAGTAAGACAAATACCTTTGGGATACAGTAATAAAATAATATACAAAAAAATATTTTTACTCATTTTATCCAAATGTATTAATTTGAAAAAAATCATATATGAACCTTTAAAAATTGTTAATACATATAGAGCGCACAGGACTCTTATAATATATTTAAAAAGTAAAAAATAAAAAGATAAAGAGGGGGACAAATGAGAATTTCATATTTATGTAATTTCTTTCCATTTTTACATGTCTGTTAATTAATGAATTTAACTTTTCATATTATTATAATTTCTATATAATTATTAAATTTTGTTATATTTTATACATTTAGAACATTGTCTTTTATAAAGAATAATTGTAAGAAATACCTGCCAAGTCCCAAATCGGTTATAGAATTATCCCGTAAAAATTATTTAATACCATAGGATACTTTGGTTTGAGAAATTTCACTCAATATTGGAGAAGATTTACAATACGTTCGGTGTAAATATATTGGGTGAATTTCGACCTTACATGATGTTATACACATGCGATTAAATTCACCATGCGTGTTGTACATGCAAGGTGCCAGATTTATCCGGTATATTACACCGGATGTACTGTAAATGTACTCTCAATATTGATTTTTTCATGATAATATAAAATTATAAAAAATACAAAAATAAAAAAGAAATCATAATGCAACAATTACACCTCATGCTAGTAGTTATCACGAACACTCTTTTAAATTATACATTTCCAATGGTGCACAAATTACATGATTACCACGTTATGGCTTCTAATAAAATGTTCCTATCATAGATAAATCTATAAAAATACTTTAAAATAAAACGCTAGTCAAATATAAAACTTCATTTTAATCAAATTTGACTAAAACAAAGAGAAGAATTATTTTGAATATAGATACATATACATACACATGGCCTATGAGTATAAACCACATACTACAACCATTAAGGACAATTATTTGTTGGTGTCTGATTGTCTATCTGTCAATCAAGCGTTGTTCCTTATGCTGTTTTCAGGTACGAGTTGTACGCAAATCGTCCGGTTTTCAGTTAAGCGGAACAAAAAAAGCCTTTGAATTGAAACCTTCCATTCCCTTTTCGGCAGCTTATGCGTTACGAGAGACACGCAACACAAACTCCCTCTCTTGTTCTGACTTCGTCACCATCACAAAGCTTCGCTTAGGGCTAAACCTCTCTCTCTCTCTGCAATTTGGATCTCACACTCAGGTAACCTCTTACACTTTTTTCTTTGTATATATATATATATGTTTTATGTCTATGAAATATCTCTCTACAATGCTTCTTTAGGTCAAAAGCTGAATGGTACCCACTGATCATAGAGATTTGAATTTTGTACGAATTAGGTAGAAATCGATATTAATAACTTCGATTTTACTATTTTATGTTTTTGTAGCTTTGAGTAACAATTAACTTCAATTGTGGTTAGAAAATTTGAGAAACTGAAGGATCTAAAGCTTGGGGTTATGTTTGTTGTTGTTGTTGTTTGGTTTTAGTGATTGAATTCGAATTATGATGGAGAAGGCTGATCCTGCACAGAAGCTATACACGCGGATGCGGCTATGGGAATTTCCGGATCAGTATGTTATTGAGGCCACTGATGGCTCTGCTGGTGCATGTTTGGCAATCAGTCGGGTCGATGGATCAATGGAACTTATTGGTTGGCTGCTTTGTCTTTGTCTTGTTACTTGTTTGATATGGTTGTGCATTGTGGATTTGAGTTTTATCTTGTGAAAGGCTGATGTTTGACACAGTCAATGCCTTTTCTGTTATTTAGATGAAATTCCACAATGCAGCTCTCTTCGGGTTCCGAAAATTCGGACAATTTTTGGTGTAGTTGGGATGTTAAAGCTATTGGCAGGCAAGATTCTCTTATTATTCACCTAAAATAGCATGTGTTTATGATATCATCCATGGATTAGAGTTTTGGTGCCAATGTTCATCATTAGATATAGTTGGCCACCTAAGATCCTATGCTCCCAAATTTGTCTATGACAGACATTCAATTGTGTCAATATAATGTTATAAGTTAAACTTCAATACCATTCAGTTACTTAGCAGTTATTGATAAATACACATTGCAATCTAAATATGGAGCTCGGAAAGATGATAACTGGTATTCATTTGGTGGTATGTTTTCTCAGTCTATGGATTCTGTGTGATTTTAGTTAAACAACTAAATGAGAGTTGGAATAGTAAGATACTTATTGAAGACTATTGTGGTAGTTAGTTTATTAAGCTCAAATAAGATCATGGTCTTTTAAAACTATTGGATAATATATTAGGCCCTTCAGCTAGGATATTCTATTCTTGACGGAATGTACTAAAAGATTTATGAAACTTCTCATTTTTGTAAACATATTAAACTGCTTATCATAGTTATACCATTGGAGTCCTTTTTAAAAAAATATTAAAAAATAAAAAAATAAATTGTGCAGACACAATAACCCATGCACCAAATTTTTGATTGATGTTTACAAGGCTGGCAGCACTTCCAGTGAATATACTCTAGTGTCATTAATAAAACTTTCAGTCAAATTAGTGAGCTAAACCTTGACTTATGATCTCTGATGTTTTAGCTTTCTAACAATTATCTGCACATATACAATTGTATGAGATTGTCCACAACTCCTCCTCTATCCACCCCTTCAAAAAGAGAAAAAAATTATAATTAGAAAAAATAGGGGATGAAAACGCTGAAAGGAAAAAAAGGAAAAGGAAACATGACCAGCAAAGCCAGGCACATATAGTGTATAATGAATTGCCTGTATATGTGGATAAAGTCATTTTAAATACCCTAAAATTTTAAAATCTGAATGTCATACATATATTATCCTGTAGTTCTGTTCACCACTTGGGTTGCAATTTATCCAATAGCTTTGACATTATTACACTTCTGTTATGCTTTTAGGGTCATATTTACTAGTTATAACGGAACGTGAATGTGTTGGATCTTACATGGGGCATCCGATCTTCAAAGTTTCATCCATGAAGATCTTTCCCTGTGATCATTCTCTTAAAAATTCCCCTGAAGAACAGGTGAATCTGCTACTTTTTTGCTGTCTATTTTTGTAGACTGGTGATTGTTGTGTTTGAAATCTGTAATATTTACCATTTTTGGCAGAAAAAGATGGAGACTGAGTTTTCTGGGCTGCTAAATATTGCAGAGAGGACTCCTGGTCTGTATTTCTCATATGACGTCAATATAACTCTGAGGTGAATTTTATTTTTTTTCTTTCCCCTCAGATTTTTAGTGTGTCCGTTTTGTTGTCACTCGAGGTTACTCTAGGTGAACTGGCTGGTTACTTGGGTAGGCATTCTTTCAAGTGGCTGATTTTGTAAAGTTAAAGGTGAAAATATTTTGCAAAATCAAAGTATTCTATCCTGTTGATTGAAGCAGTCTGGTCCAGATTTTCAATGCTATTCCGGGACCAAATATCTCGAACCACCCAAAATATAATATTAAAAAGGAACTAAATTAGTTAGTTGAACTGTTAATTTATTTACCCGACTGAATCAAAAACTTTTCTTTTCTTTTTTCGAAGCATTATATGCCCACATGAACATCAGAAGTTGAAAATAGATTGTTTTAATTGAATTAATAGCATAAAAATTAGAAAATTTTAAGGTCAAACTCTTTTTAGGTGTTTTTTATCTCACTTATTTCACAAGCGTGAAGACACAGTTTCAAGTTTGAGAACATTCACTTTATGTAAATAATGATAAAGGTTAGGTCCGTGTCTTGTCTTCCCCTCCCAGCACCTCATGTAGGTAGGACTAGCATTGGGTATTGATCTTTTCGATTCTTTTAATAGTTTTCATATTTATATTCATATTTAGACCATTTATTTCTTTTTAGGTATCATAAATAGATGTGAGTTAATGACATCATAACTGAATCATGCAATTGGCCCTGCCGCTTAATCCAGGTTGAACCCACCTTGTCACTTGACCAGACTAATGACTGCAACGTTTCAAAGCAAAAATTTAAACAAAAAATTTCTAAGCTGAGTCATTATGTGCCTTTAAAAATAATCAAGAAGTGCAGACTTCAAGTCTTCACTCTTACCAGGTTTCCACGTCACTTTTATACATACCTAAGGTGCTCCAGTTCTATGGTATTACTGGATTAGGCGAGGATCCAGTACACCGGTCTTTCCAGTTTGCTTTTGATAATACTAAATTTATGTTTGAACGTTTGGGATCATCTGTAGTTAGCAATGAGGGAACTATTCAGGAAAAAAGAGAGAGGGAATTGCATGGTAAATGGTGCACTGTTATACTTTGTATCATATAATGAAATTTGTTATTCTTTTTCAGTTGAATTTGATTAGGATTTGACTAGATTAGGTAATTAATGTTAGATATTTAAATTCCCTTCTTTGTTCATCTTAGTACTCTAGCGAAACCCACCATACATATAATTTCTTTTTCAAATATCTTGCATTTAAAATTTTTAATTCTTTATGCTGAATTCCACAAAGGTGATTTAGGTTAGTGACTGCTTATAAGTCGTATTGTCCGTTGATTGGAAAAAAAATATAAAGAACTTTATAAGTTAATCAGACATTATTGCGTCAAAATTTTGTTAAGGTTTGAAACTGAGGAGGTGAGTACCATAACCTGAAAACTAGCATCTCTCTTTAGTGTCAGTAGTCTTCTATTCTTTTCCTACTGTATTTTGAAAACCTTGCAAATTTTCTATTTTCCATTTACTTGTGGAAACTGTATTTTGAAATGCTTGTATATTTGAGGATTTGAGTCTCAATCAGGACAAAGTGGTGTGTCTCAGTCGGGACAAAGTGGGTGTGTGGGTGCCTTACTAGTCCAAAAGAAAAATGTTAGTCTCTTTGATGCAATTTGGTCTAATATGCTGATATTGCTTATGTACCATATGGCGTGTCTTGCAGTGCACAACGGCTGCATGATTTGGGAGATGAATCAAAGCTGCTTCCTCTTTGGAGACAGGTAATCTTTCTTGATATCTAAAATAATTAATTATTTCACATTGAATTTATCTTTAACCCCAGAAAAATTTGTTGGCTTTTCAACCTATTTAACTTTGTTTGTTTTGATAATTGGTATTTATGTACAAATAATGGTTTTGACTTCCTAATCTTTATGTTTGTGCTATTCATTCTTCATGTTGTTATGTTGTCGTGGATGTGAAATGTTTTTGCCACAGGCAGACCCTAGGTTTTTCTGGAACAACTATATGTTGGAAGTGCTTATAGATAATAAGGTCAGATAATTGCCAAAATTGAAGTTATGTTACATGTTTCATTTTCTTCTTAACTTCTATTACATTTGTAGCTCCCTGACTATAATTTCCTGTCTGTGCAGTTTGATCCATACTTACTTCCTGTGATCCAAGGGAATATCCTTAACTTGTTACTCGGCTATTGGTGCTTTTGCATAGATCTTGATATTTTTCAGTTTGCTAATTTACCTCATGAATAATGAGGTTTGATGCTATCTATCATTCCATTTTAAGTTCCACCTTAACTTACAGTCACGTTTTCAGAATTTTCAAGCAGCCATCGGGAAAGATATTATTGATATTACTCTGATTGCACGGAGATGCACTAGGAGAACTGGTATTTAAAATCTTAACTGCTTCTTTCTCCTTTTCATTTATTTATTTTCCTGTCAAAACTAGTTTCCATATCATGTTTTTATGGGAGGTTATAGATGCGGGTCTTTTTGTTTGTTTGTTTGTCATAACAAACATGTTTATCTATAAATTGATACACATTATTGCTTTCCACAATATAATTATGTATCCCTAAATTAGAGCTTTCAAAGCCAACATGGTCAGATCCATCACTAAACCTCTCACACCACCTTCGATCCCTTGAATATTTCATTACTTGATTGTATTATGTGCTTCAAATGGATACTTATGTTGCCAGCACTGAATACTCCATGCAGTACAATATTTAGACTAGTTGACTATATATACATATGTTTTTTTCCTGAAGGCACTCGGATGTGGAGAAGAGGAGCTGATTCTGATGGGTATGTCGCAAATTTCGTTGAAAGTGAACAAATCATGCAGTTGAATGGACATACTGCATCATTTGTGCAGGTAACTTTTTATATATATTTATACTCTTTTTTAATTTTCCATCTTTGAAAGAAGCATAAACTATGAGAATACAGCCCTATAAAGATTCTTTTTTATTATTCAGACATGTTGCATCTTTGAATTGAAAGTTTTGGATAAAGAAATAATAAAATTAGTGTTTGTCCTAATCCAGTGAGAGGGGAAGATTGGAGATAAACCTAACCTTTGGCATTAACAATAGTGGATAAAGCATACTGGTACAAATAAGTGTTGTACTGATGTAAGTAGCAGTAGTGGCTTATTGATGGCAAAAACAGAGAAAATAACTGGACCTTGTGCTGTAATTGCTTAATTTTGTTGATTTATTTATTCAATCATGTAAAATTTATTACTCATTCAATATGCACATTTGACCATTAATTTAAAAGAAGACTTTTGATGATAAAAATAGGAGTCTGCAGTCTCATACTGCATTCTCCAACTTGGTTAAAGGTCTTTCCCACAACTGCCTAAACCGTTATTCATGAGTCTAGAGAAGTCATTAAGTTTCTTTCTTTTTGCCCAAAATTTGAAGGCACTAGAATTTCATTTGTGCTCGCATCATTTTTTGAGAGGTGAGGAGCGTATAGGTTGCTGTGCACATGATGTGGTTGTGGAGAAAACATAGCTCCCATGAAATGAGAATAAGCAACATGATAATTAGATGATTCTCCAATTCTAAATTTCTTCTCATATGATATGTTTGTGAAATTCTATCTTCTTATTAGGAGATACTTTATATTATAGTATTTATGTCATCATCTTCTCCCAGATAATTCATATTTTGCAAGAAAAAAAATTTGATTCACTGTGAACTGTCTATTTCTCCTCTAAATTCGCAAAGCTCAAATGTCAAGAGCCTCCTTCATAAATGTTGAAAAACAAATTCTAATGACACTTTCTGGTAGATTTTTTACTGAAAAAGTTTTATTAGCTACTGTGGTTTCCACTTAACATTATGATCGTATCACATTTGTTGCATGTGGTTCATTTTTAGATTGGTTTTTGCAGGTTCGAGGATCAATTCCGTTACTTTGGGATCAAATTGTTGATTTGACATATAAGCCTAAGTTTGAAGTTGTGAGACTAGACGAAGCAGTGAGTGCCTTTCAAAATTTTTGATTTTATTGTACTGTTTTTTTATTTTTATTTTTTTAATCTCCTAATTGATTGGTGCTTTGTGCAACACTTCCTGCAGCCTCGAGTAGCTGAGCGACATTTTCTAGATTTAAGAAAAAAATATGGAAATGTCTTAGCTGTTGATCTTGTCAACGAGGTACACTTTTTTTCTCATATTACAAACTTTTGTGGAATAATTTGATCTCACAGTTGCTCGTTTGTGCATGATGACAATTGAGTTTACAACCAGTTGGCAGAGTTTTACATGCATGTATTAATGTACATACACCTCCAGTTATTAGCAGAAATGACAATGATACTGACGGATGTTTTAGTCTGTTTATAAGCAAATAAACTGTAGGAAATAAAATCTTAGGTAATTGAGATAGATTGTTACGATCAGTTAGCAATTAAATTTACAATCAGTTGCGAAGTTTTCCATGTTTATACATCTCTCAGTTATTAGCAGAAATTCGACAATTATATTGACATGTTTCAGTCTGTTTATAAACAAATTAAAAGTAGGAAAGAAAGTGAATTGATAGATATTAGATATGTCATTGATATTTGGCTTTTTACGTTGATGTTGAAATATCTTTTAAATAATTGTAGATGTTTGAAATATATGGTTCTTGTTTTAAGTACAAGGTTAAAGGGAAGAGTTGAAAAGGAAACGAATCAAGGCTCAAGAAAATGCACTTTGACCTCTGAGTTATCAGTCATATTGAAGGAAAATGGGCGTTATCTAACAAATCCCTCAAATGGCTGAGGATGTAGATAGACAACGGATGCATAGATTGATTGCTTGTGTTCTTTTTTTCTTGTGTTTTGGACTGTGAAGGGTGTCAGAGTCGATAGATTCATTTTTATAGTCTCTGGGTGATATGTAATTCTTTTACTTTCTGGTTTTGCCACTTCTTTTGTTGCTTTGCATCTTTATGGGCTACATCACCTGATTTTAGCGCCTTTCAGTGACACTTACAAAAAGAAAAAAAGTAGTTATGGAGTGTGTTTTGATTTGCACGCATTTATGTGGTTATTGGTTGTGGGGATTTGTAGGTGTAGCAGTGTGTGGGTGTGTCATCTGCATGACTTATATTTGCTATACTATTTAAGCTATTCATTTCTTTATCAGCATGGAGGTGAGGGACGCTTGAGTGAAAAATTTTCCAATTCAGTGCAGCATGTTGTTGGTGATGATCTGAGGTAGGATCTCCTTTCATATTGACTCATAAAATCAGCTTTTTTTTTTCTTTTCTTTTTTTGCTAATTACTACTGATTTTTGTAGATATTTGCACTTTGATTTTCACCGGATTTGTGGACATGTACATTTCGAGAACCTCTCACTCCTTTATGATCAAATTGAGGATTTCCTTGTCAAAAATAGGTATGGTTTCTTTTGAAATGGAATCAAGTTCAAAAGTTAGGCTACATAATGGTGCTTGAAGATTCTTTATACAATAAACATGAAGACAGTTTTGTCTCGTAAGAATGGAACAATATATCTGTATCTGGTGCAGAGCAGTAATTTTGTTTTATTTCTGTAATAAGTTTCTATTTTATATGTATTGAGGACAGCTTTGAGGTAATAAATTTTCTTATAGCATGTAGTCCCCTCTGGTTAGCTTGGGTAGCACCTTGCTAGAATTGAAAAATATAATTTTGTATCTTGATATACTCTGTAAACGGGCCATTACTTAGTGTAATAGTAAAAGCTTGAGTTAACAAGCATGAGAACTTTGATTCACGTCCAAGAGAAGCCAAGTTGTGCAAAATGATGCCAAATGTCAGGTCTGTCTCTAGTCTTCCCACCCGGCACTTTGTGTAGGTGAGCCGTGCATAGAGTAATGCCTTTTGAGCTTGGAGCACAAATTAGAGCATGAAAACAGTCATTTTTGTGAAAAGACTAATGTTTATACTGTCTTGGGAGCATCTATATATATACATGTTCAAATGTACTTCAAGTTGAAGCAAATGTACTTCAAGTTGAAAGTGGATCAATGTTATGATTCTTACCCTTGCAGTAAGAAGACAATATTATGTTTGTGTATAGGGAGATTTATAGGTGTTGAGATTCATGCTCAAGTCATTAGAGTGGATAATATCCATGCTTATCATGTAGAATGGATAGGAAAAAGAATGGAACAGCTGTTGTAGAAAGTAAAACTGGTGACTTCATAAAGCCAAAACCATGAAAGACCACTTCATTAAGCCAAACTTTGAAAACTACCGGGATCCTCTCGCCCCTATGTTGGTGGATTGGATAGAACATCCATGCCCACGACTCTAGAATTTTTTCTGATACCGTCAGGCTTAAAAATGCTATCACTGATACTTTAGCTATGAGAGCATAATTTACACCCGATAAACTTTAGATGGGACCCTTTATATATTTCCAAGTCTAACTGCTATATATAATCATTAAGAAATTCACTCCGAAATGTGTAGTTTATAACCCCTTTCTTGATTTAAGATGAAGTGTTTTTTCCCCCCAGATTTGGACATGTTCAGCTTTCCTTTTTAGTTTTTAACTTTGTCAAATAATTCAGTTTTTTTTTCCTGATCATTTGGTAAAGAAATATTTTATTTTCATTTATAAGTTGATAGTGTTTTTTTTTCGTTGTTACCTTTTTTTTCCTTTATTTGAAATGGTAGGTATCTTCTGTTAAATGAAAAAGGTGAGAAAGTTGAGGGGCAACTTGGAGTTGTAAGGACCAATTGTATTGATTGCTTAGACCGTACAAATGTTACCCAGGTATGTGAACTTAAATCAAATCAGAGTGATATTCTTTCATCTATGTTTTATTGCGTTGTAATAGATAATAGCCAATATTTTGCTTCTGGATTACTGTCTTCCTGGGGTTCACATTGCTGGATTGAACATAGGCTTTTTGCTTCTTTTTTCTTTGTGCCATCTTTAAATTGCGAAACCCATAAAACTCACTTAAAAAATACCATTCCTGTCATTTCTATAGTTTCTTTAATTGTTGCTCTTAGGAACCGTCTTAGAAATTCCAAAGTTCTGAATGGAACAAAAATAAAGATATTTCGGTATAATGTTTTGAACTTAACATAATTGTCATTGGAAATGGTTGGAGTCATAATCTTGTTTGAAACTGTAAAGCCAAAGTCATTTGTTTTTCCTTTTCTTTATCATATCTCTATATGCAAATATAGTTTTCTGTTGGGTACTGTCATCACAGGCAAGGTTTTTACTCTCAAGGTTTTTACTCTCATGGAATTGAATTTACTTTATTTTCCATTAATTCAATTCTCTTTTCTTGTTACGTTTCAATCAGAGAAGGGCTATTTGGTGACATTTGTATTTTTAGACTTTCCCTCGTTATGCTTCAGTTAGTTTTTTTATGGCAGCCTGAGCATGTGATGCGTGTATGTATGTATTTGGATGGTAGGACATAAATGGGACTCCACAGGAACCAGGTTCCACTTAAGATAAGCACATGGTGAAAATTGGGAAAACATTTATTCTAGATAATTTGATTTTGTGCTCTATCATTTATATCACATTAAATTCCAAAATGTGCTTTCAGATGAGAGAGTGTTGTGAAAAATAGCCGTAAACCAAGCACAATCACGTCTCACGACACAAAACGAATCAAGCACAACGCGTAGAACACAAGAATTTAAGTGGTTCGGCGATGTGCCTACGTCCACGGCAAAGATCCGGCAAAAGATTTCACTATGCGAAAATCAGGAGATTACAAGTTTCAACCCAAACCCTAGCTCTCGCTCTCTCACTCTCTTTCTGCGATTTTAGTGTTTTCTCTCTTCACTTTCAGCGAACCCTTAGATGCCCTTATATATCAGGCTACAAGAGAGTCCTAACCCGGGTCCAAAACCCGCAAGCGAAAAGCGGGTCATAAAAATTTTCATTTTTCGGGTCAATCGGGTCGCAACGCGACCCAGCCCGAGACAAAATTCGGGCCACAACATAACAGAGAGTCTTCTTAACCTAATCATAATTATTTTAGATTAGCATATGCCAGCATATTCACGCAAGTATTATGATTATGTGCATTCTTCTAAGCACTTTTTACTTGCATGCTTTTGTTCCTTCTGGCATTACTGAGCTAAGCTGCAGAGCATTTTTTATTTTTTATTTTTCTGCAGAGCATGATTGGTCGAAAAATGTTGGAGTTTCAACTTAGAAGGATTGGTGTTTTTAATGCTGAAGAAAGTATTAGCACACATCAAAATTTTGATGAAAGCTTTAAAATTTGTGAGTATTTTCAAAATTTATATCAATTTTTTTGTATATTCTGGATTGGTTACATTGTCTTCATGGCTATTGGTATCTTTCCTTTTATCATTTAGTAGAGTTCTTAGAATGTGACAGTGTTTTCCCTTTTTTTTTTCTTTTCACTTTAGTGTGGGCTAATCATGGGGATGAGATCAGCATCCAGTATTCTGGTACTCCTGCTTTGAAAGGAGATTTTGTCAGGTAATTTTTTGCATATGCATGCACAACGCATTTGTGTGCTTTTGCAAATGTCAGCAAAAATTGAAGGTTAAGAATGAAATGAGTTTCAAACTTTTGCCTTTTTTTTTTTAAAATCTTTTTTGTTTACTACTGCATCATGCTAATTCATGTTTAGTGCTAAAATTGGACCTTTTTTTTTCACTAGTGGAACTGCTTTGGCAATCAGCCCATTTTATCTCTCTAGGATGTGCAGATTGATGCGGAGGACAACCATATCTAAGAAATAAACAAAATTGGAGCATTAACTGGCAATTGTTATGTTTCATCTGTATTATACAATTGAGCTTATGATTTCTAATTTTCCGTCTTTCCCAGGTTTTTACGTTTTTAATTCATCATATTGCATATCAGCTGATATTGATAGCACAGTCCTGCAGTATCAAGACCAATGCTGTTAACTAAAGCCACGGGTCTTTAGATTTGTGAAGGGTCTAGTACAAATTTGCACATCTTAGCATGGGTTTTGATTTGAGTATCTTCTTTGTGCATATTGTTATTGACATTTAGTTCATATTTCTTGTATATGTCACTTTCCAAATGAAACCTTAAACTCCAGTTTCTCTAATAAGCAGTTAGCTCTTACATGATGATGGTTGAGTTTGTAGAAATGTGAAAGCAGAATTGAAAAGTTTTTTCTTTATACAATTGTCTTGTTTGATTGGATTTGTAGATGTGGCCAGCGGACAATCCAAGGTATTCTTAAAGATGGCTGGAATTCCCTTGTTCGCTATTACCTGAATAATTTTTGTGATGGGACAAAACAGGTTGGTATACTTCATATCTTCAATCATGTTAGTTAATCCGTGATCCAGAAACAGTTGATTGGTAACAGTATTTGTATGTTTCACCCATTTCTTTACGGCATGCAATGTATTCCTTTTTTCTTCTTAGAAATTGTCATTGAGGGTGGGTCTTAGCACAATGGTAAGGTTGCTCCAATGTGACCCGGAAGTCAGGGTCGAAACCAAAAACAACCTCTCCGTATGCGGAGGTAAGGTTGCGTACATATGATCCTCCCCAGAACCTGCAATGGCAGGAGCTTCGTGTACTGAGCTAGCCATTTAGAAATTTTGTTATTGGAAATTTTATCTACTGATCTTACCAGTTATTGTTTATCCAGAATGCATCAAGGTTGTGTTGAGCATTGTTATAATGGAAAATCTATTTATATGATAATCTGCTTGTGCGTGTACAAGTAGGTGTGCAAGAGGCATCTATAATAATTAATACTGTGATTATCGTACAACTAATCTTATATCTTCAAAGTCTTCATTTGATTAAAGCTTTTAGTGAAATATATGTTTTACATCCTTCTATGAGAAGAGATTTCATTTTCTAACCAACTTCGGCTTTTCTTTGATCAGATTTTTTTTTTATTATATATTTTCCATTAGGTGCTAATTTTTTGGTCTTTGCCTTTATTCTGTTTCTTTATATTTTTTCAATTTATTCAATTTAATCCTGACAAATTTTCACCCTTTGGCACAAACGTGAAGGATGCAATTGATCTCCTGCAAGGACATTACATTGTTTCTGTTACCCGAGACATGGCTCCCAAATCTCAGAAAGGAGGCCTTGAGGCTTTTGCTGTAAGTATAATTCTATTAGCTTAATAATTTTGTAAATAAAATTTGAATGCTTCTCACAGATTTTCTGGTAATTTGAATATAAAAGCTTGCAAATAGGCATACATTTTTTGAACTGCTGCATTTGTTATTTAAATTAATTTCATTATACTCGAGTTACTTTTTACTTAATGCTTCTGAATTGTGCTTAGAGCATTATCTTTTACACCTGTCTACCTTAAAAAATAAAATCGGGACACGGACACAATACAACACAGATACGGCGACACGTCAAATCTTAAAAAAATAGGACACGGATACGGCATGAACACGGCTATATAAATATAAATTATTATTTACACGGCATGCATCATCTTGTACACTGCTGATGCACAAACCTAAAGTAGGATGTGTCAGCAAAGTGTCTAGAATGAGTCGGCCAAGTGTCCGAATTAATAAAAATTATTTCTAAATTATGGACACGTCCATGAAGTATTGGACACGTGTCCATGGAGTGTCTGTGTCGGACACGACACCTTTGTAGAAGTGTTCGTGCTTCTTATAGCACGAACCCTTGACAAAAATGAATCATATAGCTGGGACTAAAGTCAGTTGACTTTATTTTGTTTCTGGACACTAAGGCAACCTTTTGATTTTATCGAAAGTACCTGACTTATTAGGCAAAAGCAGATTTCAGTGTGATTATTTAATGATGCAACCTGTGATTATTACTTTGCATCTCATACTTCCTTCTTTTCATTTCATGCTATTATATGAAAAGTAGCCATCTGGACTGGAAACAAGCTTTAAAACCTTTTGCATTGATTGCTGCCAAGGGTCAGAAAAGAAGTCTAAGAAGAAACCTCTCACTGTACCTTTAAGGCGATGATTGCTTAGTGTTCTTTTAAAATCATTTCATCAAGCCAATCGTGATGCTCAGATAACTGAAATGATCTGGGTATCACAACTAGTGAAAAGCAGATAATTTCCAGCATTGTTGCTGGATGAGAATCCATCATGTATTTGTGATAGATCTATCAAGATGCACAGCATGATGTACATTCCAGTGTTCCACCTTACATCTGCCGGAACCTAGTTTGATTAACATATTAGTCCATTTTACTGGATTAAATGCTCTTTCAATTTCATACCATTGAGGGGTTAGATCCAATACTACAGTCGGAATTAGTAAAAGTTTAGATCTCTGTAATTATTAACCCATACATCAGTGAAGTGATTAACTTTAATCTGCATTACACAAGCAGTTATATAATCATGTTAGAATATGCTCAATCCTCAACTTAAGGTGTACGAGTTGCTGGTTTGGGGTGCTATTTCTAGGAGTCCAAAAATATCACTCTTTTATCCTGAATTTCCCAGCACCCACTGTAGGACAGCACTTTTTTTTACCACCTCGATTTATTGTATTCTTTCTTTTTATTTTCTGGCTGTCAGAGAAGAAAATAGTTAAAATGGCCTCTGCAGTTTCTGAATATTTTATATTTTTATTACATATATTCTGCTATAATACACGGCCTTCCTTTCAGACACAGTAATCTAACTGTTTATTTCCGCAGTCCTTTCCGCTGGCTTTAGCATTGGTCATGACTGGGCTCTTCCTTGCAACCATTTCATTGAGACAAGGTGAGTTGGCTTTTATTTGGCTAAATAAAAGAATGCCATCAGCACGAACAGATGCTTGTAGTTTATCCATATTTTTTTTGGTCTAGTGGTTTACATTTAAATCGAGGATCCTAACTATCCTTTGCATAATATAAAATAACACTTGCAAAATGGTTCCACTGATCTGAAATTATATCAGTAGTTGAAAGTCAACTCTTTTAGATTGGAAGAAAATCTTTGTCAGATGGTTAAGATTGTTTGACTTTCACCCTATGAGGCTTTGCAGAAACACAACAACAAATATGAACCCCTCGAGAGAAAGCATGTGAGATTCAACATGATTGGATATGGTTATATTAGGTGAAACTGTGGAAAATTACCTGTTAGTATATATTTGTATGTCATGGTTCCTTTAGAGCATGTAGTTGCTAGGGAATCTGCTTATAACGAGTATGGTTTTTACTAATTTGGTACCACAACTCTAGGCAATTATGTTAGTGTTCAAAGAACTTATTTGGAAGGGTACCAGTTTTTACTATAGTAGCTTCATTCCCTAATCTGGAATCTGCATTTGGCGTATTACTTTAAGCCAAAGTGTTGTTTATTTGACATCAATGCAAATTTTTGTTTTTGGTGTTTGATAATGAGTTAGTGTGCCTGCTCTTTTGTTCATTTTTCTACAGTGCGATATGATCTTTGGCACTTGTTCTTTTCAATTATGTGGGCAAGCCTGAGTTTGGGTATAGCAGCAGTTGTGAGGGCCAATGGCCGGATTTTCTGTAATCGGCCTCGTCTGCATAAACCACGGTGTTGATCGAAGGTTCAAGATTGCTTCTACCAGCATGGTTTATTTGGTCAAATACCCATCTTTGCTGCTGATTATTTTTATTCTTTAATCTTATTCTTTGTAGTCAATGTATTTTTGACATGCCCGTTGTTGATCAGATTCCGAAGTTTGACTATGGGCAATTCACGCTTTGCTGATTTTTGTATCAACAGATTATTTTTCCTGTCCATTGAAGTCACATTTAGTGTTTTTTTACACGAATGCTGTCTATAAATGCAATTGTAATTGTTAACTATATTCAAGAATCATATTTATTATAAAATTTGAAATTTGATTTGAATCTCACTGTCCAGTTTTCTGCGAAATTATGCCGTTAGGGCTCTCAATCTTGTTGGGAGATGGAACCTTTCAGTTCTCAGGTTTTCTAGGATTGTAAGAGGAAGATTTTCCAGGACTAAGCTGTCATGGATTCTAATACTGCATGTCTTTAATATAGCGACTGTGAATCCTCTGGAGAGGCCAAGCCTGTTATATTGGAACCCAAAAATTAACTAGGTCATGGAGTATCACACCCAAATTAAATTGGACAGGCCTAGCTAGAAAATAGGGATTATTATCTAGTGCAATGGGAAATTGCACTAAAAGTTTTGCAAAGAACAGTTTGAAAAAAGAAGAGGTAGCTGGTGATCTTGAATACTTGTGTATGATCACTATATTGTACCCAAATTATCATATGAACATTCTCTTTATATCTTTCCTTTATGCAAGAAAATTTAGTGTAAACAAGAGGAAAGTTCTAAAAATTTTCATTATATATATATATATATATATATATATATATATGTGTGCATGTATGTTTTTTTTTTATGCGTGACGGTCTCTCCATGGCCATGGGATGCGAACGCGGCGGAGCAACAATCGGTGTTGACCTTTTATAACTTGTACATCTGGCATTCTTTTAACAACCAATCATATATATACCCGGTCATGATATTCAATTAGGATATGCTCGTATGTAACATGTACCATCCACCCATTCACTTCACGTGCTGTAGACACCATCACTTTCTCCCCACTATTTTTTTATTATTTATTTAAAGAAAAAAAATGTTGTAACAAGAGCGTCCACAGTGAACTTGCACCCTTGTCACCGTTACATTATTGAAGATCCAACGGTGATAAGAGTGCGAGGCACAACAACACTATTATTTAATTTTGATCTTCACAAAATCTGAAATTGCTGGTAACCATAGATTCTACCATTAAATGACATCATTAATGCTTTGTTTAGTTTCTCTGTTTGAGAGAGGTATATCTGCTACCCTTTCATTTCAAAAATAATTAAATAATCATATGTAAGAACTCAAATAAAAATCAATCATTTTATTTTCTGTAACAGTTTTTTTTTTCTTTTGGTAAAGAAAAAAACTGCTCTACAAAACTAGATAAGAAACAAAAACTTAACAAGTTGACAGGTAGTGCATTCTATAATTCAGAGGGATTATGAGGGTACATCCATAAAAAAAGAAAATCGAATCCCATTTTATAATGATTTAATCTACATCTTCTAACACAAGGAAAATACTTCCAAGCACAACAATAACTACATTTTCCAACAAATAGTCAGATACTGCAAAACAAGTTACTGAAAACTAGTCAAATGACTAATGAAATTTCTAATTCTGCTCACAAATGATTATACAAAAAACACAGTATAGTGTCAGCAACACAATCATTGCATGTACAAATGGCAACAGCCAGTACAAAATTTGTGCAGAAAGAAAACGGGGAAAAAATCTAAGAAGTTGAAACAATGATTTGAAATTTCTAATTCTGTTTACAAATGATTATACAAAAAACACAGTATAGTGTCTGCAACACAATCATTGCAAGTTACAAATGGCAACAGCCAGTACAAAATTTGTGAAGAAAGAGAAGGAGGAAAAAAAATGTAAGAAGAAGTTGAAACAATGATTTGATAATAATAATTATATAAAAAAAATACACATTGTTGAATCCAATTTATCAGCTTACCTTGCTCAATGTGATGTTTCATATCTTCCAGCTCCTGTTCCAACACCATGGTAGCTTCGGTGACGTGAAGAACGATGTTGAATATGTTGTTGTTGTTGTCCATGGCGATGACCTGTAGATTTTGAGGAGTTAATTTTTGATTCTTTTGGTTTTTCTTTCATAGCTTCAATCCTTTCCAACACATCCACTACTTCTTTCATGGAGGGGCGGTTTTTAGGTTCCGCTTCTAAGCATTTTAGTGCGAGTTGAGCAGCCTCCAATGCCGCCTTGGAAGAATATTGACCTTCTATACGTACATCCATAATGGATTTTAGCTTCCTTTTTTGAGAAAGAAGAGGCTTTGTCCAATCAACCAAATTTTGCTGCCCACTGGGGCGTTTGGTATCAAGTGCCCGCAAACCGGTCAGCAGCTCCAACAGCACAACACCGAAACCATACACATCGCTCTTTATGTACAAATGACCTGTTGGCAATGATACACTAACATGTGAACTAAATCATTGTACCAAAAACGTGTGTGTGTGTGTGTGTGTTTGGGGGGTGGGGGGGGAAATCATTTCCAAACACATTTAATACAGGTTTGCAAGAATGACTGTTTACCTGTTGCAATGTATTCAGGAGCTGCATAACCATATGTGCCCATAACTCGGGTTGTCACGTGTGAGTCTCCACCTGAGGGCCCCAATTTTGCTAAGCCAAAATCTGATATTTTTGCATTGTAGTTCTATAAAAACAAGAAACAGTAGACAAAGGAAGGAAAGCATTGAGAACAAGCATTTGCCTATATTCTTTCACGCTGTTTGTTGCAAGTTATAACGGAAAATGGAGAGGAATATCAATGGTAATAGATAAGAAATGCATACATATAACTGTGGTGTTGTTAGATTATGTTATTGACTTAATTTCAAAAGGAAAAAAAATTATGAATGCAGATGCCTGTGTCCTAGAAAGTGCTTAAGTCACGTTCCTTCATTTTGGAGAATAATAAATTTCGTTATGAACAAAATAACAATGCTCAGATTGATTCCTAAGTGGTCTTGGAAAAGAAACCTCTTGTAAGATTCCAAGTTCTCATTTACTTTCTTGTGTTTTTCTCTCAATCAAACAGGGATAATGCCCCCTTTATTTTCTGAAAGAAAAGGAAGGAATGAAAACTTGGGAGTAATACAACAAGCATTCCACTTTAAGATAGTTGCTATACTCCAAGTTCCTTTTCCTTCTCTTTCTAGTGCCTTCTTAACATCATCAAGGATACAAGAAAACTTGGCCTCAAACAATAAGGCGTGATCATATAGAAACTTACCCCATCAAGCAGTATATTAGAGGCCTTGAAGTCTCTGTAAATGACTTTCTTCTCTGAAGTGTGCAAGAAAGCTAGGCCCCGTGCAGCACCAATGGCTATTTTGAGCCTTATATCCCAAGAAAGTGGTTCAATTGCAGAACTGCCTGCAACCCCAAACAATCACGCAATTAATGCAATTTAACTGTGAACAACCAAGCTTTTCTTTTCTTTCACTTTTTTCTTTAGGATCTTACGTCTGAAAAGATGGTTTTCCAAGCTTCCCTTCTGCATAAATTCGTATACAAGTAAAAGCTCTTTATCCTCCCAACAGTACCCCAACAGCTTAACCAAGTTAGGATGAGAAAGCCTTCCTAAGAAATTCACTTCAGACTGCAATTTCAAATGAAGAAGCAAAGTATTATCTTCAATAGAATTGATTTTATTGTATATATGTACATCAAAGGAAACTGCTGATGATCATTTCCCAAAGCAGTTCACCTAAATTATTATATAAATTGGGATTAGACCATGAATATTTTAATTGAAGTTTTATCTAAAAGACTTGTACTATAACTACTTTATATTTATAGGCAAAATATACTATTTATGAGAAAAGTAGTTACTCCATGAACCATAGCAAATGCATGAAACTTAGATAAGACAAAGCTTCAGCTGGGCTAACCACTAGAAATATTGCCATTTATGCAGCCCAGAGCCCATTCTGTCTTGGCATCAAACATGGGATTACGAATTCAGGCATGGCCTTTAAAGGAGGACAAGATTAAGCTCTGAATGTGTCCTATCAAGGGAAGGTAGCATGAAGATTTTTTTAATGTTTGGAATTTGGATCAGTCCGAATTTTGATATGCCCATGAGCTATATATCCCCTAATAGGCTTTGCAGTTGTAGAGACCACATAACCAGCCAGCTGAGGGTGATCCAAACTCTACATCTTGGCACCACTCAAATTTAACGTGCATTACAATAGAAATATCCTGCAGATCCTTAAAAGTCCATGTGAATTACTAGAGCAATAATCTCATTCAAACTTATTTTGCATGCCTAGACCAGTTCATAAACTCATTATTTATTAAATTTAATAAAAATCAAAGACCTCCAAGAACAAGGATCATAAGGAAGAACATGAAACCAAAAATGATCAGAGACCCGAATTCAAGCCACTGGGTGAAAACTAGTTATCTTTTAAATTTACTAATAAAAAACAAAACATCCAAAAATAAGAATCATGTGGCAAAAAGTAAAGCCAAAAGCAATCATAGGCTCAGATTCAAGCAGCTGGATGAATATACTGCACCTGTGCATTGCAAGCCAGGTGCACTATATTACACTATAAAACTACACAGTAAATACCCAACTACACTACAGTGGTGTCACTTATCGATTAAAGATAAAACAATGTGTGGACTGGAGAGACCAAGGGACATTCATGAAAAAAGTCATGCAATTGTAACATTTACAATTTACAGTGTACTAGTTGTTATGCTAAGCAAATTGGGTTGAAGATGTTTGGTAAAAGCTTGCAAGATTCAGACTTAAGAACATAACAGCAGAGTACAGAAAGCACTCCCAGACAAAATGTAAAACAAATTAAAAGATGGTTTGATAAACATGCATAGAAGTAGACACAATATTAACCTTTGACATCACAAATTGCTTTACAGTGGCCTTCACCTAAGCCAGGTCCCCTATCTGCCAAATGTATGCAGCATATGCCCATATTAGCAATCTGATGATACAAACAATGACAAAAGCTACACATATGCACACAAAGATCTCACTCAAAATTTGAGTGCAAGTCGTAAAATCCTGTAACAAAAATCAAACCCTGAACGTGAACAGATGAGATTCGATACAATCACTTTTTGACCTTATAACTGACTTGATAAAACAGCCAACCTCATTTGTTTGGGATAAAAGGCGAGGATGATGATGAAACTGTCTTGACAAAACAGATTCATAATTTCTATATTGGTGACCTAAAAGCACAAAACAAGTAGCACATTTGCCACTCTAATCAAAGAAAATGAACATTAACAATAGCCGCTAAATTATTGTATCCTCGATATATTTAGAATTCAAGAATATAGTAGCAGTAGTAGTACCTGCCATTCTTCAAAACCCTGCATACTTTCAGGGTTTAATTTCTTGATAGCAACAACTATTCCAGTACCAAATTTGGCCGGAGCAAATGTATTCTCATCAACCCACCCTTTAAACACTGTGCCAAAACCTCCCACACCCAAAACCGTATCAGACTTGAAATTTCTTGTGGCACTCTTTAAATCCGCAAAACTGTATATCCTCAAGTTGGGCGTCGGCAATATTTCTCCGGTTGGCGACGTCTCCTCGCTCACTGCTGCCGAAAACCGGCTTTGGCCGGCACTGCTGCTCGTAGCCGAAAATCCGGCACCGTGGCTGTAAAAACTCGAAGTCGCTGAATAATAATATCCACAAAGAAAACAATCAAGGGATTGTACTCAATCAAGTAAAGAACAGTGATACTGCTCATGGGTTTTCCCCTGAATTGTAAACAGGACTATTCAATTTTGATAGTTAAGCACAAAATCAAACAGATTGTGATAACAAAATCAACAAAATACAAAGAACCCATGTGGTGATTTTGCAATAAAATAACACATAATTAGCACAAAAGGAAATTAACACAACTAAATTATGAGAATCTAAAAAAAACCCAGAACAAGTAATCAGTATGTGTGTGTATAGATTTTCTTGGTGTTTGTACCTGTAGTTGAAGGTCTAGTGGTGCTGCTGGGGTTAGAGGTACTTGGATTAGGTTCACCAGACTGAGATCCAAAGCAATTGCCCATATTAATCTCTGTAGATATTATTTAGCTGACAACATCAAAATGGGTTTGGCTAGACCAAAACCAATCCAAGTTTCAGAGAGCAAAAGAGAGAAAATTGGGTTGGACTGTTTGTTTGCTAGGAAAAAAGATGAAGAAGAAAGATAACAAAGAAGAGAAAAATGGGTTTGATTGATTGATATTGTTTGTTTGTTTGTTATGGACAAAGGGAGGCTCTTCCTATGTTGTTGGACTTTTCCATGTTTACATGTCAGGATTAACAGAGTTTAGTATAACTTTCCTTGAAACCTCTTTGTTATTTCATGGCTTGTGTCCCGCCTTTGTCTCCATTTTATACGCATCACTTTTTATTTTTCACTGCGAGACTCACATTGTTTAGCCGCAATTTTAAACTGGTTGACTTTTTCATTGCAAGTCAACGGCCGTGTCAATGACAGAAAAAAGTAACCCCCGTGAGAAACCGCGCATAGATCATTAAGGTATCAACGGCTGTATCGGAAAAGTGAATTATCCTTAAGACCAATTAATCACCGGCCATATGTGGGTCGCCTTCTTGATTTTACTATCAATTCTTTTTTAATATATATATATATATATACATATATAAAGTATATGTATGTGAACATTTTGATCTGATTTTTGTGAGATATCCTAAGAAAAGTGGAGGCATTCTATTTATTATAATTAATCTGATTCATTGGCCGCGTGAATAATGAAGGTTGTTAAGAAAGATAAATTAGATACATATTTAAGTTTTGATATTAGATTCAAAATGTGAATTACTCAACAACACTTAACACTTAACTATTGAAAACAATTTTACTCTATTTATTATCAAGGACGAAGTCATGAACTCGAGAGACAGATATCACCTGAGCCCAGCTAACAAGGTCAAGATTTGAGTTATTCAATTAGTTCTTCCTTTTATAATATACAAGCTTTAATTGTTTAATTTTGACATGTTTAGTAAATGAATTTAAAAATAACTGCTTGAGTTCCAATTTTGTTAATAATCCAACGAGCAAAAAAAAGTCTTGATTTGATCCTAACTTGGGAAAGATGATTTTGATAGGGTTAGGGTTAGGGCTAGGGTCGAGTCTCTCTCTCTCCACTGTAGTCACCTTTTCTTTTGTTAGACAACCACAATCACCATTCCCTCCAAAGAATTGTCACTATCATTGTTGCCATTAAATTCTACTATTGTTATCCCATGTGCTACTATTGTGATTGCCATGCTAGTGCAATCACCCTCAGATACCAAAACACTTGGAAAGGAACTTTCTGAGTTCTTAAAGTAGTTGCATTTTTCTGACAATAGGGGGTTAATGTAGCATTTCATCCCCCAAAAAGAAATGAGCAAGATCCATTCCTAGCATCTTATAGTCAGATAAACACTAAAATAATTGTTAGAAGGTTGACCTTTGTGCAAAATGTCATTTTAATTAATGCGAATGTGATGTATAAAGTTGTTGACAATTTAAATTTTTACCGCTACATGAAATTTGATTCTTTTTTTTTTTGGGAGCTGTTATTTATGTTCCAAAATTGTATTCAAAATCTCTGCATACTTCTCATTTACTTCATAAATAAAATGATAAAAGTAATCCTAAACTATCCGGTACGTCTTCTCCTTCAACTCTCATCTTTGATCACAACTCTCTCGACTCACTCTCTCTTTCATCTCTTTTCTTTCTCTATACATGACTATAGAGCTTATGATTATAGGCCTTTGAGGTTTCTACTAGGCCCATGCCTTAATTTCTTATTGTCCATCATTAAAATTTTGTCTACATAATTTTGTTTTTTTCCCTCTACTCTCTTATTTTTCTTCTATGTTACGAGTTCTCCCCTACCTTTTTTTGGATTCGCTCTAATTAATCTCCCTCATGTATTTCAAGTTCATACGGTGTTGACAACTATTTGTGTTTTGAGAGCGATCTAGATATTAGTTGTGACATCTTACATCACTTAGAGAAGTGGTTGTTGGCACTTATATGTGTGGACACTTTCTAACTGTGCAGACGTGTTTTAAAAATCGTGAACACCAATAGGAGAGTGTGTAAAGCAGAATATTTATACGGTGTAGGACAGGTCGTGACAAATGATATCAGAGCCAATCTCCAATCGAAAATGAGAAAGTGTGCATAAGCTCATGTAGGTCAGGCCAACTTGGGGAGAATGGTTGTTGGTACTTATATGTGTGGACATCGGGGTGATATATTGTGGCGTCCCACATCGTCTGGAGAGAGTGATTGTTGGCACTTATATGTGTGGACACCGGAGTGATATATTGTGGCATCTTACATTGCTTAGAGGGAGTGATTGTTGGCAAGGATCATAAATCAAAGATGGGAGAGAAAATGAAGAAGACCTACAATTTAGGATTATTTTTGTCATTTCGTTCATTAATATATAAAAGTGGAGTGCTAGGAATAATTTTAGAGCAGGAATAACAGCAATTCCTTCCTTTCAAATTTTCAATTCATGAGGGGTCCCAAAGAGGGTTATAATTAATTAGGCCGTGTGGGACTCTCGTATGGTTTCTTTTTAGCTAGAAATGTGCTTCACAATGCCAGTTTTATTAGTCATGCACCCTCGCAAAAGTTGAGCGCTCTCTCTCTCTCTCTCTCTATATATATATATATATATATATATGCTTCTTGAAAATCATGAGAGGGTGCATCACTAATTCCTAGCTGCTTTTTGAAAAACATTGACGATCATCTTATAATGGTTGTCACACTTTCTTCTCAATTAGTAACATATTTGGATTATGATGAATGCTTTTTGAAAAACATTGATGTTCGTACATTAAAGCGTACGAGAGAGAGAGAGAGAGAGAGAGAGAGAGAGATTTACACTACTTTATAAATGAGATTTAAGGTAACTTTCAACGTGAACTGATTAGATCAGCCAAATCTAATCAAAGAATATATGGTAAACAAGTATTTGATTAGCACCTGCACCTCTTATTTCTTGCTGAATCTTTACATAAAAACTATAATCTTTAGATTATCATAAAATGCTCAGCTTAATCGTGGATATATATTTTGATATGAAAAATGTTATAACGAGTGATTGAATTTATGGATTGGAATACCACGGATGAGAGTGCGAGTTTAATGTGAGAATTTCATCATTATAACACTCTCTTTTGACATTTTTGCACTAAGTAATGATATACTTCTCGACACCGAACAGTCAACTGTCCGCAAGTTCTCTATTTTTTTTTTTTTGCACATGACTAGATGGAATTATCACCGTAATAGCTTTTTTCAAACATTAATTATTTTTAAAATAATTATAAAGTCCCTTCTACAGTAAAAGTGGTACGTCTTTCTCTCTCTCTCTCTCTCTTTATTTATCCCATTAAAAAACTTGCATTCACATTGCCCTCTTGTGAGGATTTGTACCATACCTTTTAATTTGAAATATTGTAAACCTCCCTAGCATTACTCCTACAACCCTTGGTCACCTTTACTCTTTTCAAGGACCATGCTAGTCATGTCAGAATGTGTGTTGTTTCAGCGTAAAATGTTTTACATCTTAAAATATTACATGAAAAAAAAAATATTAATTATCACTGCTTGTTTGAAGTTCTAAAAATAATTTACCAATTCTTAAAAAGGGCACAATAAACAGTTACACAAGCATGTAGAAATGCAAATACAAGCATTTTAGTTTACATATACTACCTAAGTGCCCATCTATTATGGGACGAAGGGAATATATAAGTTGATATATATATATATATATATATAAACAAGTGCGCATGTGTTGCGTAGTATTATTATATTTGTGTTAAAAGTCCTTCTACCAATCCAGTTTGTGTCTCAATTCATTCCTTGTTTCAAACCACCAAACATTAGTGGCTTCTGACTAAAACCTATTACCCAATAAGCAGCAAGCCAGTGGGTCCTACTGTTTAGCCCATTGGGTCATTATTTGTCCCATTTGAATTGGCTTTGACGGGTCAATAATCACCATCCAACTGAAATTATTGCGGATCTTGACTATCGGATTATTACCCATTGCAAAATCTTTTTATTTTTCTCCAGTATGAGATTTGTCAAATCAATCATGAAAAGGAAACCAAAGGGGCGCAGAACATTGTACCCGTATCACGGAACTTGTGAGATGTTGCGTGTGTTAAAAGTAATTAAATCTTACACGATGAGAATAGCTCCTGATAATTATAAATAAAATAAATAAATAAAAAACCAAAAAGTGCCAACAAGAATGCATGTTAGCAAAAGACTTTGAAATGGGTCCAGCAGACTCGACCATCAAAATCTAGTGCTCTTTCTCATCAAGATCCCAGAGAAAGAATCAACCCATTGTCCCCATAGTCCAAGTCCTCTTCATTGAGCCCTCTTTGTGGTGTGAGAAAAAGTCAACTAGAAAAACAATAGAGGATAGGAAAGCAATAAGCTGCTCATTTTCCAGGATGGTATGCTTTCTTCACACACACAGTAACAACATGGACTGGAAATGCCATTCCATTCTGTATCGGATCTCAAGTACAACAAACAAATTTTGTGAGTGACACCATTTATAAGGAGAGTAAGATTTGGCCTAAATGAAATGAACGGTGAGTGATTGCACTGAGAAGTAAAGAACTACAAATGGCAATGACCAATTCTGTGCTGTCAATGACGGGGTTCAAGAGAAAATCACAACGCATAGCAGCGTCTATGCCAAGACTTTTTATACATGTACGTAATTCTTGTCTGACTGATCATGATACACACACTAAAGTCTTTAACTCTGGACCATAACTAAAAAGAAAAGCAAGAAACACTTTCTTTAAACCCCTAGAATAACTCCAAGTCACGATTGGTTCTGTTTGTATTAGGAATATCAATTGCTAAGTACCCTTTACTCTTGCCAACAAAGAGGAAGTGAATTTACTCTTTAATTATGTCCCAATGTGTCGTGACACAGGTGCTGAAAGTACGGGGTACCTTAGAAGTACCGATGATATAGTATCCTTTGGCCAATGATAAAATATTATTCTCTATTATCAAGGAAGATGAAAAGTTTTAATTGATCGGGGTACTACATAGAAAGTATTCCCGGAGTATTGTATATTTTTTCGCTCACAGCTCAGATTTGCTAAAGATTGTAATTATTAAGAAGAATCCACGTTCAATAGCATATATATATATATATAAACTCAGAGACAATCAGACAACTATAGAGGATGATCTATACAGATAGAAAATCAGTAATGAGGGGAGATCTTGACCAGAAGTTGACCTTGCTGGTGGGTAGTTTTTAGGAATAGTGAAGGATCAACAAAAGCACTACATTAACAGTGTTCAGGCATTAAATCAAAAATGACGTTTGACTTTTAACGGAAGAGGAAAAAGCAAAAGGAGAGGAGAGAAAAAGGGAATCAGAAAGAATAAAATCAATTATGAAAAGGCCAAAAGGGTGTGGAAGAAGGTTTCAAACACAAACCAAAGTGGACAGCTGGAAGGGAAACTACTTGGCCTTTTCAACTGGCATGCACAAAGGAAACCAAAGTCTCTAATGGTATGAAATGTCACCAACTTTGTGTATGTCATCAAATCATTTGAACCAGCACTCAGGACACCATGTTTGAGTGGTCAAGTTTCTGGTATATAAAACAAGCACATCAATGTACAGTGGTTATGCTACAAGTTGAAAATAATGTTTTTTGGAAAATGTAGGTACGCGATGTTGATTTGCTAGATGGCACATATGCGAAGTGTTAGAAATATAGAAAGAAAATTGTATTGATTCTTGTATTATGAATAATAAATAAAGGTCTATTTATAAGCACATAATCCTGGAGGCTAAGTAAACTTAGGAGACAAAAAATCTTAATCTTAAATAGTTTAAGAAAGGGTATAAGAAATCCTAAGTGGTTTAAGACAAAACCAAAATAGTAAATAAAGAACACAATATTAACCTCCAAGATTATATGCCTATAAATAAACATTTATGTATTGTTCATAATACAATATTAATTCGATAAATATAATTTTCTTTCTATATTTCTAACATGGTATCAGAACTAAAAGTCTCGAGTTCAAACATCATCGTTACTCTGATAATTAAAATTGAAACACGTGTCGAACGAAAAGAAGGCCACACTTGAGGGGTCGTGTTGAATGATTTAAATATTAAAGTTCAACCCTCTCTAATAGCTTAAGCTTTTAGAGTAGATTGTTGTCAACACGAAATGTAGAGGTGTCCAACAAAACATGCAGACTACCTAAAACTGACATGTGGAAGTAGCTGTATTTTGAATATAAGACTGCAATAATTGAAGGAGAAGATAAGGTCCAGTTATCCTCAAAACAAATATGCCATATCCATATTGTGGGTAGGGTTGACCCAAAAGCATATTACTGTTGAAAGCTATTGAAGGATTTATATATTTAAGTTACACCCTCTCTAACAGCTTAAGCTTTTGGAGTTGATGGTTGTTAACGTAGTATCAGAGCCAAATGTCTTGTGTTCAAACCTCACCGTCACCCTGATAATTATAATTGACACACGTGTTGGACCAAAAAAAAGGCCACACGTGAGGGGGCGTGTTGAAGGATTTATATATTTAAGTTACACTCTCTCTAACAGCTTAAGCTTTTGGAGTAGATGGTTGTTAACAAAAGCATAAACAAGAAAAGATTAAGCTAAATAACCCTAATAGGTGGTGATGAAAAAACAGATACCTTATGGACACCATGGACTGATATCAATTATTTGTCAAAAATGTCAAAATCAGAAACCATAGAAGAGATTCTTAAAAAAGCCATAATCAACATTAAAACCCTAGCAATATAAAGAAGTCAATGTTCTTACAGTTTTCACATGATGAGTCCTTCCTCCTGTAATATTTAACAATTGACGATCTAGAATAGGGACATTGTTCGGATGTGGCTCTCGTGAGCTCTAGCTTTGTGCCTTCTCTTGGAAACATCTTGCCTAAATTTCTTGGTCTCTCTTCGTATCTTCATAAAGGGATCCCTCCCTATGCTTTCCTTTTCTCTTTCTAACATTCTTTGCCTATTTGCTACTAACATCGTCACATCCTTATCCTCCTGCTGTTGCCGTTGTACCTCTTCCTGTAGATACTTCTTTATAAACAACTGTGCATTTTGTATTCATCAAATCATGTAATAAGCAGGCATGTATTCAGAATTGCATATGCGATATACTTATTGTGCATTGCATCTTAATTATGCAACAATTTAAAGGTTGCTAATGTGCCACCAGCCATTATTGGGTTGATTATGATTTTTGGAAATTCAATCAAAACCAGATTTTTCACTAAAAAAACTTACCAATTATGTGAAAATGGCAGTTTATGGGTTCTTGCTGGTTTTCCAGAATTTCCTTTTCCAATGGTTCAAAATTTTCATTATAGAACCATTTGTGATTACACCAAGGGTGAATATGCTCTACAAAAAGCAAAAGTAAATAAAACGAGGGAACTTTTGAAGTTCATACAACAATTGTGGTCACTCTGGTTCAAAATAGAAGGTAGAAAAATACTAAGCCTTTGGCTCAAGTGGTATCTCCTCCTCCCTAATGAGAGGTTGACGGTTTAAGTACCCATAGAGGAACAATGGGGTGTGTGTGTGATTTGGGCACATCAAGTATCTCACCTACCAAAAAAAAGAAGTGAAAGGTAGAGAATACAACACTTTTAACACAAGTACTTTCATGGTTCCTGTTCCTTTTATTTAAAATTCTTGGATTTACTTAAGATCTGATATTTAGGGTCATTAATACAGAAGGATGGTGACATCGTTGGAGATATAACTAAAAGAATAGGCGCAGGTTGGACAAAATGGAGGCAAGCTAGTGGTGTTTTGCGTGACAAACGAATATCATTTAAACTGAAGGGAAAATTTTATAGAACATTTATTATGCCAACTATTCTATATGGCGTGGAGTGTTGGGCGATAAAAAAGAAACAAGAACAAAAAATTCATGTCGTGGAAATGAAGATGTTAAGATGGATGATTGGAGTAACTAGACAAGATAGGGTTTCAAACCAAAATGTGAGAGAGAAACTAGGTGTAGCACCTATTAGTGACAAGATTAGAGAGAGTAGACTTAGGTGTATTGGACATATACACAGAGGGTAAGAGGCGGAGTGAGGGCGTCTGAAATTATTAGAAATGATTTAAAAAAGTTGAATATTAGAGAATAGATGGTGTGTAATAGAAAAGAATGGAAAAAGATAATTTATGTGGCTAACCCATTCATATGGGATTAAGGCAAGGATGATGATGATAACTTAAGATTTGATGTTCGGGTGCTGAAACTCTCAAAGTGGATGCTTCACTTATCTCTCCTCAGAAACACTCACGCAATATAACAAGAAATAATCTAGGGCGCAACATGACACCTACCAACTTCGAAAAGTGCATTAGAATTCCATTTATGCAAACAGAAAAAAAAATAAAACAAATACAATATCCAGGCAAATTATAAAGATAGTCACAACATATGCTTAGACTGCTTAGTTCAGTGAAAGTCAAACATAACACAAGGGAAGCGGGAGAATGGACCTGGAGATCACGAATGAGACTGTCAAGGGATTTGATCTTCCTATGTGGCCAACGAGGAATCCCGAATTCTCTGCACTTTTTCTTGAGTACTGTGAGTCCAACTTTCAAATTTTTGAAGCTTCAACTATCGGAAGATCAAAGTACTTGGCAAGATCTTCTAAAGCAATTCTAGCTACATCCTTGGCTGTTGCCCTCTTTTTCTTCTTCTCTGAAATACCTGAAATTTTCCACTAATCTATAAGATGCAAACCTTGATCATAGTACTAAAACTCAATAAAGGAAAAATATATATAACCTGGAATTATAGGTATGAATTAAGCCGTGACATAGAGAGGTTCCGCCTAGTAAACTGGATTTTTGTCCATTGGTATTAGTAGGCTAACCTATCTAGTTGACTTCTATCTATAGAATGGTGTACTTCATAGTCATTGCTGCAGAAGTTCATCTCTTTCCAAGAAATTGTCAAAATGATACATGGTAGCCCTTGGAGGGATCTAGAACCTTTCTAGCATCATATTCTGATGCCTTGAATTCTATAAAGCATCCAGCATCTTGCTTTCTTAAAAGACCAGACCTATAGGGTCAGCCTAGGAAATACCGAACAAAACTGATGAAGATTTTACATTTGACTACAAGTTGAGGGGAATGTCAATGTTCACTAGGTGTGAATCATGAATAGAAGTTTTTATGCTGGATGACTGCACGTCAAAAGATTATTCAACCCAGTTTAGTAGGAATATTGCACAGCCACGCAAAAAAGGAAGCGTCTTATCTCTGAGGTGGTTATATTACTGGTTGCCACTGTTTTAAACACTATATTAAACCATTTTGTACTTTTTTCCCTTGTATTATAACAGTTTTTTTCAAAAAAAAAAAAAAAAAGAAAAGAAAAAGAAACTACTCTACAAAACTAGATAAGAAACAAAAACTTAACAAGTTGACAGGTAGTGCATTCTATAATTCAGAGGGATTATTAGGGTACATCCATAAAAAAAGAAAATCGAATCCCATTTTATAATTATTTAATCTACATCTTCTAGCAAAAGAATATACTTCCAAGCACAACAATAACTGCATTTTCCAACAAATAGTCAGATACTGCAAAACAAGTTACTGAAAACTAGTCAAATGACTAATGAAATTTCGAATTCTGTTCACAAATGATTATACAAAAAACACAGTATAGTGTCTGCAACACAATCATAGCATGTTACAAATGGCAACAGCCAGTACAAAATTTGTGAAGAAAGAAAAGGGGGAAAAAATCTAAGAAGAAGTTGAAACAATGATTTGATAATAATAATTATAAAAAAAAATACACATTTTTGTGTGAAACATGCACATTGTTGAATCCAATTCATCAGCTTACCTTGCTCAATGTGATGTTTCATATCTTCCAGCTCCTGTTCCAACGCCATGGTAGCTTCGGTGAAGTTAAGAACAATGTTGAATATGTTGTTGTTGTCCATGGCGATGACCTGTAGATTTTGAGTTAATTTTTTATTCTTTTGGTTTTTCCTTCATAGCTTCAATCCTTCCCAACACATCCACAACTTCTTTCATGGAGGGGCGGTTTTTAGGTTCCGCTTCTAAGCATTTTAGTGTGAGTTGAGCGGCCTCCAATGCCGCCTTGGAAGAATATTGACCTTCTATACGTACATCCATAATGGATTTTAGCTTCCTTTTTTGAGAAAGAAGAGGCTTTGTCCACCCAACCAAATTTTGCTGCCCACTGGGGCGTTTGGTATCAAGTGCCCGCAAACCGGTCAGCAGCTCCAACAGCACAACACCGAAACCATACACATCGCTCTTTATGTACAAACGACCTGTTGGCAATGATACACTAACATGTGAACTAAATCATTTTACCACAAACGTGTGTGTGTGTGTGTATTTTGGGGGGGTTGGGGGGGAAGTCATTTCCAAACACATTTAACACAGGTTTGCAAGAATGACTGTTTACCTGTTGCAACATATTCAGGAGCTGCATAACCATATGTGCCCATAACTCGGGTTGTCACGTGTGAGTCTCCACCTGAGGGCCCCAACTTTGCTAAGCCAAAATCTGATATTTTTGCATTGTAGTCCTATAAAAACAAGAAACAGTAGATAAAGGAAAGCTTTGAAAACAATCATTTGCCTATATTCTTTCAGGCTGTTTGTTATAAGTTATAGCAGAAAATGGAAAGGAGGAATATCAATGGTAATAGATAAGAAATGCATACATATAACTGTGGTGTTGTTATATTATGTTATTGACTTAATTTCAAAAAGGAAAAACAAATGATGAATGCAGATGCCTGTGTCCTAGAAAGTGCTTAAGTCACGTTCCTTCGTTTTGGAGAATAATAAATTTCGTTATGAACAAAATAACAATGCTCAGATTGATTCTTAAGTGGTCTTGGAAAAGAAAATAAAGCACCGAACCTTACAACTGCTTCTCCAACCCCAACCTCTTGTAAGATTCCAAGTTCTCATTTACTTTCTTGTGTTTTTCTCTCAATCAAACAGGGGATAATGCCCCATTTATTTTCTGAGAGAAAAGAAAGGAATGAAAACTTGGGAGTGATAAAACAAGCATTCCACTTTAAGAAAGTTTCTATACTCCAAGTTCCTTTTCCTTCTCTTTCTAGTGCCTTCTTAACATCATCAAGGATACAAGAAAACTTAGCCTCAAACAATAAGGCGTGATCATATAGAAACTTACCCCATCAAGCAGTATATTAGAGGCCTTGAAGTCTCTGTAAATGACTTTCTTCTCTGAAGTGTGCAAGAAAGCTAGGCCCCGGGCAGCACCAATGGCTATTTTGAGCCTTATATCCCAAGAAAGTGGTTCAATTGCAGAACTGCCTGCAACCACAAACAATCATGCAATTAATGCAATTTAACTGTGAACAACCAAGCTTTTCTTTTCTTTCGTTTTTTTCTTTTGGATCTTACGTCTGAAAAGATAGTTTTCCAAGCTTCCCTTCTGCATAAATTCGTATACAAGTAAAAGCTCTTTATCCTCCCAACAGTACCCCAACAGCTTAACCAAGTTAGGATGAGAAAGCCTTCCTAAGAAATTCACTTCAGACTGCAATTTCAAATGAAGAAGCAAAGTATTATCTTCAATAGAATTGATTTTATTGTATATATGTACATCAAAGGAAACTGCTGATGATCAGTTCCCAAACCAGTTCACCTAAATTATTTTATAAATTGGGATTAGACCATGAATATCTTAATTGAAGTTTTATCTGAAAGACTTGTACTATAACTACTTTATATTTATAGGCAAAATATACTATTTATGATAAAAGTAGTTACTCCATGAACCATAGCAGATGCATGAAACTTAGATCAAACCAAGTTTCATCTGGGCTAACCACTAAAATATTGCCATTTATGCAGCCCAGAGCCCATTCTGTCTTGGCGTCAAACATTGGATTACAAATTCAGGCATGACCTTTAAAGGAGGACAAGATTAAGCTCTGAATGTGTCCTATCAAGGGAAGGTAGCACGAAGATTTTTTTAAAGTTTGGAATTTGCATCAGTCCGAATTTTGATATATATCCCCTAAGAGGCTTTGCAGTTGTAGAAACCACATAACCAGCCAGCTGAGGGTGATCCAAACTCTACATCTTGGCACCACTCAAATTTAACATGCATTACAATAGAAATATCCTGCAGATCCTTAAAAGTCCACGTGAATTACTAGAGCAATATATCTCATTCAAACTTATTTTGCATGCCTAGACCAGTTCATAAACTCATTATTTATTAAATTTAATAAAAATCAAAGACCTCCAAGAACAAGGATCATAAGGAAGAACATGAAACCAAAAATGATCAGATACTCGAATTCAAGCCACTGGGTGAAAACTAGTTATCTTCTAAATTTACTAATAAAAAACAGAACATCCAAAAATAAGAATCATGTGGCAAAAAGTAAAGCCAAAAGCAATCATAGGCTCCAATTCAAGCAGCTGGATGAATATACTGCACCTGTGCATTGCAAGCCAGGTGCACTATATTACACTATAAAACTACACAGTAAATACCCAACTACACTACAGTGGTGTCACCTATCGATTAAAGATAAAACAACGTGTGGACTGGAGAGACCAAGTGACTTTCATGAAAAAACTCATGCAATTGTAACATTTACAATTTACCCTGTACTAGTTGTTATGCTAAGCAAATTGGGTTGAAGATGTTTGGTAAAAGCTTGCAAGATTCAGACTTGAGAACATAACAGCAGAGTACAGAAAGCCCTCCACAGACAAAATGTAAAACAAATTAAAAGAGGTTTGATAAACATGTATAGAAGTAGACACAATATTAACCTTTGACATCACAAATTGCTTTCCAGTGGCCTTCACAAATTAGCAATCTGATGATACAAACAATGACACAAGCTACACATACGCACACAAAGATCTCACTCAAAATTTGAGTGCAATTCGTAAAACCCTGTAACAAAAATCAAACACTGAACGTGAATAGATGAGATTCGATACAATCAATTTTTGACCTTATAACTGACTTGATAAAACAGCCGACCTCATTTGTTTGGGATAAAAGGCGAGGACGATGATGAAACTGCCTTGACAAAACAGATTCATAATTTCTATATTGGTGACCTAAAAGCACAAAACAAGGAGCACATTTGCCACTCTAATCAAAGAAAATGAACATTAATAATAGCCACAATAGAATCTTAGAATGGCTTACTCAATTGAGGAGCGTGGATCTATATTTATATACATTGAGAATATTACATGGAAGGAAAGAAATAAAATTAAATAAAGGAAAAACTGAAAGTCAAACCAATACCTTTATTATAGGATCGTAATTGATGCGATTCTATAATTATATATTGGGTAAAATGTGATCTCCAACAATCTTCTATATTGGGTAAAATATAATCTCCAACACTCCCCCTCAAGCTGGAGTAAAGATGTTAATCAAGTTGAGCTTGACTATGGAGAACTTCAAGACTGATGGACCAACAGACTTGGTAAACATATCTGTTGTTTGTTCTAAAGACGAAACAAATGAAAGAGTAATAATACCAGCTCGAACTTTCTCCCGAATAAAGTGGATATCTACTTCAATATGTTTCATTCTTTCATGGAGAACTGAGTCAGAAGCAAGCATTATGGCTAGGGGTGGCAAAATTAGACACGACACGATAACACGATTCGAACATGACACGATAACACGACACGAATTAAGCGGATTTGGGTTTGAGTTAAGCCAACATGTTTAATAAATGGGTCGACATGAACACGACACGCAAAAATTGGGTTGGGTTTGGGTTTAAGCTGTCTAACCCATGACACGATTACAACACGATTACAACATGAGTTATTCATATATTATGGTTTTATACAAACTTATATATACATAGTTATATATATTGCAATTGTTTGTAATCTATTTGTTTATTTATAGGACTGATATAGCCATAAAATATAAGGATGAGATTGTTATGGTGTCTTCTTAGTTGTTGAATTACCTAGTATGTTTTTGAGTTTATATATAAATACAAAATTTATAATATAGTTTGATTTTAGAATTTATGTATTGATATGTCCTTTATTTTTTATATGATATTCAGAGAGATTTTTAGGAGTAAAGAAACTCATATGATATAAGTTAAACGGATTAAAAAGTTTATCAAACAAGTCGTGTCATTATAGGATATGTTTATTAAATGGGTTACACGGGTCGACACGAGTAACACGTTTAATAAATGGGTTGGGTTAGTGTTGAGGGTCTCTGACACGATTATTAAATGGGTCGGATTGGAGTTGAGTTGTTTAGTAGAATACTTATACATCGACACGACATGGAAACACGAATTGCCACCCCTAATTATGGCAGACTTGTTATCACAGAACAAGTTAGAAGAATCCATCTGAGTAAATCCCAACTCAGCAAGCATAGATCGAATCCAGAGAAGCTCACATATACCTTGTGCCATATCACGATATTCTGCATCAACAGAGGACCAAGAAACAACAGCCTGCTTCTTACCTTTCCATGATAAAAGGTGTTCACCATAAAAAGTATAAAAACCAAAAGTAGATCGTCTATCCATCTTAGACCTAGCATAGTAGCATAAAATAATCCAAGGCCTGGGCATGCCTTAAGGTACCACAAAATGTAATAAACTGCATCCAGGTGAGCTATCCGCAAAGCATGCATGAATTGACTCACAATACTATCTGTAAAAGCTAAATCTGGTCTAGTGTTGGTCAAATATATGAGGCGGCCAACCAAGCATTAATATGAAGTAGGATTATCTAGTAAATCCCCTGACTCTGCAGAGAGCTTCTGATTTGGATCCATTGGAGAGGAGGTCAGTCTACATCCTAGCATCCATGTATCTGACAAAAGATCCAAAGTATACTTCCTTTGAGAGAGAGATATCCCATGACGGGATCTAGCAACCTCTATTCCAAGGAAGTAACGGAGAAGACCCAAATCCTTCACATCAAAGATCCTTCTTAACCTGAGCAATACTGGTTGAGTCATCTCTAGTGATGATAATATCTTCAACATACACATAGAGAATAATACACCGCCCATCAGATTGTCGACGAACGAAGTACGTGTGGTTAGAGTGATAGCGCACGAAGCCCATGATAAAACCACATCACTAAATCGACTAAACCATGCCCGAGAAGACTATTTCAACTCATAAAGAGATTTTCGGATACGACAAGCCTTCCCAACATACTTCCCCTCAGCCTGAAATCCTGGAAGTGAATCCATATAAATAGTTTTAAGCAAGTCACCATTTAAAAAGGCATTCTTGACATTGAGTTGGTGAAGAAGCTAAGAATGGGAAGCTGCTAGTGACACAAGGAGGTGGACTGTAGTCAACTTCGCCACAAGGGCAAAAGTAGCACTGAAATCCTTCCCTGGAACCTGAGTGAATCCTTTAGCAACCAGGTGAGCTTTGTATCGATCACTAGTACCATCACGCAAATAGTTCAGGCTGAAAATCCACTCACAACTCACAGTTTTTTTACAAGAAGGAAGAGGCACAAGATCTCATGTGTGATTGTTCCGAAGAGCATCCATCTTTGCCCGCATAGCAGTGAACCACTGTGGATGCTGAAACGCCTCAGAGATAGAGTGAGGAATGGAAACAGAATCAAGTTTTTCCAAGAATGCCTGATACGAATCTGAAAGAGCATCATAAGAAACAAACTGAGAGATAAGATAGTGAGTGTTGTTAGAGAAACCATACCAATTAGGGGGTTTACGGTTACGAGAGGGATAACGGGAAGTAACAGTATGACAAGAATAGGAGTGAGAGAAGAAGGTATACCTGAATCCAAAGGAGCTTCTGGCAGAGGAGTCTGAGGAAGAGGGCGCCTGGAGTAAACCTGTAGGGGAGGAGGAACAGAGATAGGTGACGTCGATTCCAACGGAGACTCAAAGATGGGTAGAGGATAAACTAAGGATGACTCTTCAGCAAGGACAGGAAGAGCTTCCTACACAGGAGTAGACTTACCAAAAAATGGAAATTCTTCCAACAAAAAGTAACATCCAATGAGTGATACATATATATAGACACAGGATCATTGCAGCGATACCCTTTAAACATAGCAGCCTATCCTAAGAAGACACAACGAACAGTCTTGTCATCCAATTTGGTGTGACTAGGATTATGATTTTGGACAACGCAAGTACAACCAAACACCCTAGGAAGAATAGAAAAAAGAGCACAATCGGGCTAAAAAACCTAGAGGGGAGCTTTACCAAATAAGACTCGACTCGACTAGGAGTGCTGATTGATCAAGTATGTGGCAATTAGGACAGCCATGTGCCAAAAATATTTAGGAACCGCCATACTACATAAAAGGCATTGGACAACAGACATAATATGACGGTTCTTGCATTCCGCCACACCATTCTGTTTAGGAGTGTATGGACAAGTGAGTTGATGTAAAATGCTATGATCTAATTGGGAGCAAAAGTCATTGAAAATATATTCACGACTATTATCAGATTGAATATTTCAAACAGTGACAAAGAATTGAGTTTGAATCATTTTTAAAAATTGAGAAAACAAATGAAATACTTTCGATTTTTCTCTTAAGAAAATAAACCCAAGTACATCTAGAATAATCATCAATAAATATCACATAATACCGATGACCAGATAAGGTAGTGACCGGAGAGGGCCCCCATACATCAGAATGAATTAAATCAAATGGGGCAAGTACACGATGCATACAAGGAATGTAATTAGTACGAACATATTTTGACAATTCACAAACCACACACTGAAGGTTATAAGTCTTACAAGTCCTTATTAACGAGGCAAACAACTTGCATAAAGACTGAAAATTTGCTTGTCCCAAGCGGGCATGCCATAAAGACAATGTTTTGAAAGAGAAAACATAAGACTGAGACTCAGGTAACATGGTGGCTTGAAGAACAGATGCATCAGGTGGTAAAGCTGGAGGATCTCCAAAGTAGTACAGCCCATCGCACTCATATCCCCTGCCAAAAATCTTCCTCGTACTCGGGTCCTGTAACAAACAACAGTCATGTAAAAAAAATGACAGCACAATTAAAATTCTTTGCAAGTCTACTAAAAGATAAAAGGTTGAATGGAAAGTGTGGAACGTGGAGAACAGAGGATAGAGTAATGTGAGAAGTCAGAGATATAGTTCCTTTACTATATATCCGTGAGATGGATCCATGAGCGAGACTAACTGATTGACGAACAGGAGTGACTGGAGAGAAGAAAACTGATAACTCACCGGTCATGTAATTATTGGCTCCAGAATCCAGAACCCAAGTAGGTGTCCCAATCCTAACATGGAAAGCAGAGGGAGTACTTGTAGCAACTGTGGTCGTAAGAGTCGCACTAGTACCAGAAGGGCGCTGGAGAATAGATCCTAGCTAACTCTGAAGAAGACTAATTTGTGACTGAAGCTAGCTCACATCTGTCAAAGGAGGGGTTGGTCCAGAAGTAGTCTTACCAATAGCAATAGAGTGAGAAGATCCTCTAGTTCTGTTCCTCAAAAATTTCCGTTTCAGCTCGGGATGAAGTTTGAAATAATGGGCCTTAAGATGACCAGTTGCCCCATAATGACTGTATATCAAAGTGTTCCCAGCAGGACAAGAGCCAGAGTGAGTAGCAAAAGCCATCTGATCAGGAACAGTAACTGACTCAGGGGCAGGAGCAGGAGCAAAAGGCATTTGAAGTAAGCGAAGTCTACGTTCATCATTCTCAATAGTAGCAAAGGCCTCATACAGAGATAGTATAGGTGATGTGTTGAGGATCTGAGCACGAAGAGGATCGAACTCAGGCTTCAATCCCATCAAGAACTGGTACGCGTGCGTGTGCTGACATTTAAGTTGCTTGAACATTATAGCGGTTGCCTCTGCAGAAAACTCACTCAAGGGCTCATATTGGGCCAACTCTTCCCACCTGGTCTGCAAATATCCAAAATAATCGGCTACTGATAACTGTAAGGTAGCCTGAGAAGCCTGAGAGATATCTCGGTAAAACTCAAACATTCTTGCTTCATTGAGAGCATGAGCATACATCTGTGCCAGAGCACTCCAACACCCATAGACAGTATCATGGAACATGAACATATTGTATATCCTAGGCTCCATAGAATTAAATAGCCAACCAAGAATAGTACAATTGTCCATATCCCATTGGGCAAATTTAGAATCTCCCACATCTGGTTTTTTTCTCAGTGCCAAAGATCCAACCTGTCTTTCCTTTTCCACCTAAGTACAGACGGAATGATCGAAACCACAAAGCAAAGTTTGTACCATTTAATAGCACACTAGTCACACGCTAGGCAGGTGTATGTTGTGCAGGAATGATATCAACAAATTTTGCACTAAGATCCCCCAGAATAAAGAATAGGACTTCGCAATAAATAGAAGTAGATTATCACAAAATCAGCCCACAAATAAATATCCGAAGAGCAATCTACAAATCTGCTGGAGAAAAAAAAGTCAGCAAAGAATTATCTGGAAAGATGTTGCCAAACACACTGGCAGCCCCACAAAGTTGAAAATTTTAAAGGACCGAATGCCCCTAAACAGGGGTCAAAAAGAGGGCTAAAACCCTCCCGTTACTCTGTCGCTGGCTGCGACTGGAAGAAAGAGAAGAGAAGGGTTGCGCAGAGAGAGAGGACTGGGGGTTTGCGCTAAGAGATGGAGAAGGGCTGGAAGGCTGTACCAAGAGAGGAAGAGAGAAAGGGTCGCGAAGATACGGTGGGGCTGAAGAGGCTACGGTGGCTCTGATACCAAATATAATTTTAGAATAACTTACTCAATTAAGGAGCCTAGATCTATATTTATATACATTGAGAATATTACATGGAAGAAAAGAAATAAAATTAAATAAAGAAAAAACTAAAAGTCAAACCAATACCTTAATCAAGGTTGTAAGAATTGGGATTCTATGTAGGATCGATTTGGATTACGTAGAATCGGAATCATAGAATCGGATTGTGAATCGTAAGATTCTACAAAACTAGTAAAAAACAATTCAAACTAACTTTCTAAACAATGAAACCTCTAAAATATAGCAACAACAAGCACAAAACACAAAAATATATAAAAAAAATTCCACTCCAAACATATACTAGGAGAATGTAGCTCAAAAGGTAGAGCTCTCATGCCAACCATGCAACTTCTAAATTTTTGAAATTGTGTGAGGAGATCAAGGTTCCAAACTTTGAATCCTTGCATTCTTTTTCATGCCAACTATGTAATTTAAAAGTTGTGTAACTCTGGGATTGCCAATATAGAGCAACAGATGGAGTTACAAAATTCAAACAGAACCTACGGATAAACAGAGTTAAAAACAGAGCCTATGGATAAAGTGATAAACAGAGTTACAGAATACAGAGTCACATACAACCAGTGAACAAATTGTAGAAGTTCCCGTGTTAACAACTTATTAATGTTCAATTAGTTCTGTTTTTCCAACGACCCACAAGATCAAAGATTCAAAATCATCAAAGTACTCCTAAAGCAATAGATAAGTAAAACCAACATTATTAACTAATAAGTAATAACTACCCATCAATCTTTTTCCCCAAATCATCCCATGTAATAAAAATAGAATTAAGATGCAAAACAGACCAAGAGTTCTCATGACATAAGTGTTTTAAATTTTTAATCTAAGTTTAGTGTAATCTGATAGAAGAGAAAAGACTTGCAAAATAAAAACTCAAAAGAGAGGAGAGAAGTGGAGACTGGAGAAGAAGAATTAAGAAGATGTGTACTGTGAGTCTGTGAGTCTGTGTAGTTGTGTACCTTTGGCCTTTTGGAAGTTGAAAAAATCCAAAGTGAACAGAGAGACCTTGTCGGTGCTGCTGGAGGTTGCCGGAGCTCTAGGAGGTCGACAATCGCACTATCGCAGGTCTTCAAGACTTCCAAAAGAAAGAAAAAAGAAGCGGAGAAGTTGATAATTGAAAGTTCAAACACACCGATCAAAAGAGAGAGAAGAGAATGGCCGAAGTGAAAAGAGAATGCTTTTGGAGTCGCCGGAGCTGCTGGAGACGGGAGACTTCGAGTCGTCGACACTTCGCGAAAGTCTAGTGCTTCTTCGAGCGTAATGGGGCTTCGAGTATATATCGTATATCGTATCATCTGTAACTCTGTATAAGTTACAACAATTATCAGAGCTTCTTTTATCTTTTCCCCTCTTTTTATTACTTTATGGGCTTATTGGGCTACTCAGCCTGTTTGGGCTTTCTATTATATTCCCAGTATGTTTTTAAAGACTCAAAACAATAAATTTAACCCAAAGAGCCAGAACGTTAGTAAAAACAGAAGTTACTCTGATTAATGATTTACATGTAAATTGACTCATTTTTCACATTTTTTCCACGATTGAATTCGCAATTTTGATAACATTAACCTTAATTATAGGAATAAAATATGATCTTGATAACATTAACCTTAATTATAGGATCGTAATCGAAAAAAATATGATCTCCAACCTTCACTAAATTATTGTACCATCAATATAGTTAGAATTCAAGAATATAGTAGCAGTAGTAGTACCTGCCATTCTTCAAAACCCTGCATACTTTCAGGGTTTAATTTCTTGATAGCAACAGCCATTCCAGTACCATATTTGGCCGGAGCAAATGTATTCTCATCAACCCACCCTTTAAACACTGTGCCAAAACCTCCCACACCCAAAACCGTATCAGACTTGAAATTTCTTGTGGCACTCTTCAAATCCGCAAAACTGTATATCCTCAAGTTGGGCGTCGGCAATATTTCTCCGGTTGGCGATGTCTCATCGCTCACTGCTGTCGAAAACAGGCTTTGGCCGGCACTGCTGCTCGTAGCCGAAAATCCGGCACCGTTGCTGCAAAAACTCGAAGTCCCTGAATAATATCCACAAAGAAAACAATCAATTGATCTAGGGTTTGTACTCAATCAAGTAAAGAACAGTGATACTGCTGATGGATTTTTACCTGACTTGTAAACAGGACTATTCAATTTTGATAGTTAAGCACAAAATCAAACAGATTGTGATCACAAAATCAACAAAATACAAAGAACCCATGTGATGATTTTGCAAGAAAATAACACATAATTAGCACAAAAGGAAATTAACACAACTAAATTACGAGAATCTAAAAAAAACCCAGAACAAGTAATCAGTATGTGTGTGTATAGATTTTCTTGGTGTTTGTACCTGTAGTAGAAGGTCTAGTGGTGCTGCTGGGGTTAGAGGTACTTGGATTAGGTTCACCAAACTGAGATCCAAAGCAATTGCCCATATTAATCTCTGTAGATATTATTTAGCTGACAACATCAAAATGGGTGACCAAAACCAATCCAAGTTTCAGAGAGCAAAAGAGAGAAAATTGGGTTGGACTGTTTGTTTGTTTGCTAGGAAAAAAGAAGAAGATGGATAACAAAGAAGAGAAAAATGGGTTTGATTGATTAATATTGTTTGTTTGTTATGGACAAAGGGAGGCTCTTCCTATGTTGTTGGACGTTTCTATGTTTATATGTTGGGATTAACAGAGTTTAGTATACAACTTTCCTTGAAACCTCGTTGTTATTTCATGGCTTGTGTCCTGCCCTTTCTCTCCATTTTATACTTGGGTTGCAACTCAGAAAGGATTGAGCAGAGTACAATTCCAACTCAATCTTACGTATAAAATATTCAATTTTAGCTTTACTTTCAATTCTAACTACTTAACACTAATCCAACTCATCCTTAAATTTTAAAACTTAGATTTACAACTCGGGTTGAAATTTCGAATTAAAAAGTTAGGTTAATTCGTATTATCTATATCATCAATCTCCATGTTGAAAATTTAAAATATCTTTAATAAGTTTCACATTAGTTTACTCCTAAACACACACAAAGATTAAGAATTTATACAAATTTCTAAAAAATTACAAACAACTTTTTATAAAATGAATTATCCAAAATGTTAACATACAATAAATTAAGGTTTAAATAAAAGAAGTTGAAAAGAAAAAGGTTATCATAATTCAAATATTATATGCAATATATTTAAAATAAAAAATATGCATAAAAATAATATTACAATTCGGGTTCAAGTTCGGGTTGGGCTCGGGTTATTGACACCTCAACCCAAACTCAATCTTAATTAAGTTCGGGTGAGATTTTTCAACTCAAACTCAATCCTAATTGTAAAAATAGTTGTCCAAGTCTGTAAAAAATCATACTGGACTCAGGTTAGATTCAAATTGCCCATCCCAAGTTGCACCCCTAATTTATACACATCACTTTTTATTTTTTATTGCGAGACTGACATTGAGCCAGATTGGTATCCACTTTGTTTTTGTTTTTGTTTTTGTTTTTGGACAAGCACTATAGCAGATTTGAAGTCCAAAACATGTTTTGTGCCGACTCTTCTATTTGTACAGTGACAAAACGTTTGAAATATTTGGGTCTAAAAGAGAAACACCAAAACGGTGTTTTTGGCGTGTTAAGAGTGTAGCGGCCCAATATCTAACACACCCAAAACAGGTTTAAAAACAAAAATAAAAAATGCAACTCATTATTTCATTCAATTTTCTCTCTCCTCTATCCCGTTGTGCTCTGGCAATTCAAATGGATATCTTGGTTCTGGTCATTTTCATGAATAATAAAGCAGATCTAAGATTCAAACTTACATTTGCAAAATTCAGGTATTGTTTCATTTACTCTTTCTGTATTTATCTATCTTTATATGGTTCGATATAAAGAAGAGAGAAAAAGATGAAGGCTCTCGCTGTATTTGTGTGCGTATAATACAAGCAAATATATATAATTTAACTCACACACTCGCTTTGTTTTTATAAAAATTTAAAACTCAAAGATCTTTTATAATAGAAAACAAGAAAGTACCGTTAAACCACAAGCTTTAATTGTTCAATTTTGACATGTTTAATAAATGAATTTAAAAATACTCCCTGAGTTCCAATTTTGTTAATCATCAAAGGAGCAAAAAAGAGTCTTGATTTGATCCAAACTTGGGGGAGATGATTTTGATATTGTTAAGGTTAGGGTCGGGGGTCTCTCTCCACTGTAGTCACCTTTTTCTTTTGTTAGACAACCACAATCACCATTCCCTCCATAGAATTGTCACTATCATTGTTGCCATTAAATTCTACTATTGTTATCCCATGTGCTATTATTGTGATTCCATGCTAGTGCAATCACCCTCAGATACCAAAACACTTTTGGAAAGGAAATTTCTGAGTTCTTAAAGTAGTTGCATTTTTCAGACGGCATTTCATCAGCAAGATTGGTTGTTCCTAGTATCTTATAGTCAAATCAACACTAAAATAATTGTTAAAGATTGACCTTTGTGCAAAAAGCCATTTTAATATAAGTTGTTGACAATTACTTTTTAATTTTTACCAAGCAGATACTACAAGAAATTTGATTCCTCTTTCCTTTTGAGAGCTGCTATTCATGCTCCTCTTTAATCACGACTCTCTCAACTCACTCTCTCTTCCATCTCTTTTCTCTCTCTCTATTCTCTCTCTCTACATGACTATAGAGCTTGTTATTATAGGCCTTTGAGGTTCTCTTAGGCCCATGCCTTAATTCCTTGTTGTCCTTCATTAATTTTGCTTTTTCCCTCCACTCTCTCTCTCTTATTTTTCTTCTCTGTTACGAGTTCTTCCTTACCTTTCTCAGGATTCGCTCTAATTAATCCCTCTCGAGTACTTCAAGTTTATATGGTGTTGACAATTATTTGTGTTTTGATTTTTTGAGAGCGATCTAGATATTAGTTGTGACAACCCACATTGTCTAGAGGAGTGATTATTGGCACTTATACATGTAGATATTTTATAACTGTGTAAACATGTTTTGAAAATTCTAAGCACCGAGAGTAGAAATTGCAAAGCGAAATATTTACACAGTGTATGATGAGTCGTGATAAATAATATCAAAGCTAATTCCCAAACACAAATGAAAAAATATGTATAAGTCCATGCAGTCAAGCCAGCCTAACACATTACCTGGAGAGAGTTATTATCCTTGGTATAATTTTAGAGTAGGAATAACAGCAATTCCTTCCTTTTAATTCATGAGGGGTCCCAAAGAATCATAATTAATTAGGCCGTATGGGAGACTCATCTGGTTTCTTTTTAGCTAGAAATGTTGTTTCACGATGCCCAGTTTCATTAGTCATGCATCCTCGTAAAAGTTGAGCTCTCTCTCTCTCTCTCTCTCTCTCTCTCTCTCTCTCTATATATATATATATATATATATATATATATATATATATCCTTTCTGAAAAACATGAGAGGGTGCACCACTAATTCCTAGCTGCTTTTTTAAAAACATTGACGAGCTTCTTATAATGGTTGTCAGAGTATCTCTTCTAAATTGATAACATATTTGGATTATGATGAATGCTTTTTGAAAAACATTGAAGTAGGTACATTAAAGGGACGAGAGAGAGATTTGCACTACTTTATAAATGAGATTTAAGGTAACTTTCAAATCTAATCAAAGAATATAGGGTATGCAAGTATTTGATCACCACCTGTACCTCTTACTTCTTGCTGAATCTCTACATAAAACTATAATGTTTAGATTGATATAAAATGATCTCCTTAATCGTGGATATATATTTTGATATGAAAAATGCTATAATGTGGGCGCTCTCACATGAGCAATTGCTTTCATCCGGTGGAATACTATGGGTCCTGTTTGGATTGGCTTTTAAAAAGCGACTTTCGGCTTTTTAAATTCAAAAGTCGTTTTAGAGAGTGTTTAAATTGGTAAGGCGGAAGAGTTTCGAAATTTAAAAAGAACGATTAAAAGAAGTTGGAAGTATCAACTTCTTGATTTAGCTTATATTTCTCTTTTTCTTTATTTAGCTTATATTTCTCTTTTTTTTTATGTAAAAGTCGAAGCAAAAATTTTGTCAAACGAAGCCCATAAGAGTCGCATATTCAATACAATCTATCAAATGAGAGCTCGAATTCAATGTGAGTGTCATCATTATAACACTGTTCGTTTGATATTTGTGTACTAAGTAATGATACGCCTAAATGGAGTTGTCACCATGGTAGCTTTTATCAACGTTAATTGTTTTAAAAATAATTATAAAGTTTCTTCTGCAGTGAAAATGGTACGTCCAATGTGTAACACCTTCACTCTTTTTTTTTTATCCCATTAAAAAACTCACACTCACGTTGTCCGCTTGTGAGGATTTGAACCTACTTGGACCGTAAAAACCCGACCTTTGTGAGTGGGTAGAGAGGTGTCCACGTCCCTAGCATTAGTCCTACAACCCTTCGTCACCTTTACTCTGTCTCAAGGACCATACTTGTCGTGTCAAGTTTAAAGTATGTGTTTATTTAAGCATAAAATGTTTTGCTTTACATGGAAAAAAAATATTAATTTCACGTGCTTATTTGAAGTTTTAAAATTAATTTACCAATTCTTAAAAAGGGCACAATAAACAGTTACACAAGCATGTAGAAATGCAAATACAAGTTTTTTTTATAATAGTTTACCTATGTAAAGTTAATATATATATATATATATATATATATTACATTTGAGCATTGTGTTTGAATCTCTCACCAAAAAAAATTCACGGTTCAAAAATGTTTAAAAAATTAATCTTACGGTCAAATAATTTTTTCTATTTACAATCAAACGATCATCATTAACCCACTACATTCACGTACACATCCACCTTCCATATACTTTCTCTCGCTGGCACATGTTATCTCTTGCTTTTCTTCTTTTCTTTTCCATTCTTTATTCTTTCTCTCCACTCATCACCCTCTCTCTTTCCTTTACTTTTTTTTTCTTTCTTTATTCATAACATCATCATCTAGCATCTTTCTCTCTCCCTTTCTTTTCTTTTTATTTCTTTTCTTCTTTTCTTTTTCCTCACTCCTCACCTATACTTTCTCTCACCCGACATTTCTTTTTTCTTCTTGGCTTCACATGGGTAGTGGTGGTTGACTTGCCGGAGACAAGGTTAGAAGCAGAGGTTGTATTCAAGGTGGAGCTTTGGACAATGGAGAGGAGCTCAATTATAGTAGTGTTGATAACAACGGGTATATGAAGGTGGTCACCGTTGCTGGCAACTCCAGCCATGCTGGGTGAAGATACATTTGAGCATTGTCTTTGAATCTCCTTTGAAAAAAAATTCACCATGTAACGGTCAAAATATTTAAAAAACCAATCTTACGACTCAAAATATTTATATCTATCTATGGTCTAAAATAATTCTCTCTATCTACGATCAAACATATACCATTTACCCACTACATTCACACATAAATTCACACACACATCCACCTACCATATACTCTCTCTCACTGTCACGTATTATCTCTCTCTTTTCTTATTTTCTTTTCCATTGTTTATTCTCTCTCTCCACTCATCACCCTCTCTCTTTTCTTTTGTTTATTCTATTTTCACTCATCACCCTCTCTCTTTTTTTTACTTTTTTTATCTTTCTTTATTCATAACATCACCATCTTCGCCCGACATCTTTCTCTCTCCCTCTCTTTTCTTTTTATTTCTTTTCTTCTTTTCGTACTCCTCACCCATACTTTCTCTCACCTAACATTTCTTTTTTCTTCTTGGCTTCACACGGGTTTTCAATGGTGGGGATGGTAGTGGTGGTTAACTTGCCGGAGAGAAGGTTGGAGGCAAAGGTTATATTCAAGGTGGACCTTCGGACAGTGAAGATGAGCTCAGTTATGGTGGTGTTGATGGTTGCGGGTGTATGAAGGTGGTCACCGATGCTGGCAGCTCCGACCATGCTGAGTGAAGATACATTTGAGCATTGTGTTTGAATCTCCCTCCAAGAAAAATTCACCATCTAATGGTCAAAAATGTTTAAAAAACTAATCTTACGGTTCAAAATATCTATGTCTATCTACAGTCTAAAATAATTCTTCCTATCTACGATCAAACGGTCACCATTCACCCACTACATTCAAACCTAAATTCACGTACACATCCACCTACCATATACTTTCTCTCACTGTCACATGTTATCTCTCTCTTTTCTTCTTTTCTTTTCCATTATTTATTCTTCTCTCGACTCATCACCCTCTCTATTTTCTTTACTTTTTTTTCTTTCTTTATTCATAACATCACCATCTTCACCCGACATCTTTCTCTCTCCCTCTCTTTTCTTTTTATTTCTTTTCTTCTTTTCTTTTTCCTCACTCCTCACCTATACCTTCTCTCACCCGACATTTCTTTTTTCTTCTTGGCTTCACACGGGTTTTCAATGGTGGGGATAGTAGTGGTGGTTGACTTGCCGGAAAGAAGGTTAGAGGCAGAGGTTGTATTCAAGCTGGAGCGTCGGATAGTGAAGAGGAGCTGAGATATGGTGGTGTTGATGGCAACGGGTATATGAAGGTAGTCACCGATGCTGACAGTTCTAACAATGCTGGGTGAAGATACATTTGAGCATTGTATTTAAATCTCCCTCGAAAAAAATTCACCATCTAACGATCAAAAATATTAAAAAAATCAATCTTACGGTTCAAAATATTTATGTCTATTTATCGTCTAAAATAATTCTCCCTATCTACGATCAAACGGTCACCATTCACCCACTACATTCACACCTAAATTCACATACACATCCACCTACCCTATACTCTCTCTCACTGTCACATGTTATCTCTTGGTTTTTTTCTTTTCTTTTCCATTGTTTATTCTCTCTCTCCACTCATCACCTTCTCTCTTTTTTTTTTCTTTCTTTATTCATACCAATGATCACCATCTTCACCCGACATATATCTTTCTCTCTCCCTCTCTTTTCTTTTTATTTTCTTTTCTTCTTTTCTTTTTCCTCACTCCTCACCCATAGTTTCTCTCACCCGACATTTTTTTTTCTTCTTAGATTCCCACGGGTCTTCAATGGTGGGGATGGCAGTGGTGGTTGACTTGCCGGAAAGAAGGTTGGAGGCAAAGGTTGTATTCAAGATGGAGTACTTTCAGACAGTGAAGACGAGCTTAGTTATGGTGGTGTTGATGGCAGCGGGTGTATGAAGGTGGTCACCGATGCTGGCAGCTCCCGGCCATGCTAGGTGAAGAGACATTTAGGCATTGTGTTTGAATCTCCCTCTAAGAAAAATTCACCATCTAACGGTCAAAAATGTGTAAAAAACCAATCTTACAATTCAAAATATCTATGCATATTTACGGTTTAAAATAATTCTCTCTATCTACGATCAAACGGTTACCATTCACCCACTACATTCACACCTAAATTTACGTACACATCTACTCCTATCACATGTTACCTCTCTCACTGTCACATGTTACCTCTCTCTTTTTTTCTTTTCTTTTTCATTGTTTATTTTCTCTCTCCACCTATGAAGCACGGATACTTCTACAAGGATAACGTATCTGTATTCGATACCGATACTCCTCGAATACGCCCGGCTACTTGTCCAATACTTCTTTAAAGTATTTATAATTTTAAAATATTTTTTTTTATTTCTAATACGTATCCGATACTTGTTAGATATTTCAAAACACATTTTTAACAAAATTTGAACATGAAAATATAGTTTTTCATCAATAATATCATATTATAATTGTTAAGAAAAGTTTAAAATTTATTTAAAACAGAATTATTGAAATACATATCATGATTTAGTACAAAATTTATCCATGTTAATGATAAAATGACTCTTAACTCTTATTTTGTTTGTTAATGATAATATTTTATAAAGAAATGTTAATAACTCATTTTTTACATATATAAAAATATAATTTATTATTTTTATATTACTGTATCATTCCCGTACCTGTATTTTTTTTTTTTTTGAAATTTGTTTTATCACCATACTCGTATCATGTCATACCTATATCCATGCTTTTCAGCTCTCCACTCATAACCGTCTCTCTTTTCTTTATTTTTTTTTCTTTCTTTTTTCATACCATCACCATCTCCTGACATCTTTCTCTCTCCCTCTCTTTTGTTTTTATTTTCTTTTCTTTTTTCTCACGCCTCACCCATATTTTCTCTCGCCCTACATTTCTTTTTTTCTTCTTGGCTTCCCACGGGGTTTCAATAGCGGGGATGGCAGTGGTGGTTGACTTGCAGGAGAGAAGGTTAGAGGCGAAGGTTGTCTTCAAGGTGGAGCTTCAAACAGTGAAGAGGAGCTCAATTATGGCGGTGTTGATAGCAGCGGGTGTATGAAAGTGGTCACCGGTGTTGGCAACTTCAACCATGGTGGGTGAAGATGGTGAGGGAACTGGTGGATGATGATGGTGATCGGATGGGTCTCCACGGTGGTTTATGACTTGGGCTGAAGGTATCTTTTCTACTTTTTCTTTTCTTTTCTTTTCTTTTTCAATATATATAAAGGGAAATGCTAAACTTCACAATTTTATTTCACGAATTTTAACTTGAATCTATGTACCAGGTGATAATACTATCAAGACTCCGTGTATGGGTAGAATCCCACTAATACTAACTTACCATTTTATTTTATCTCTTAAAATAATGGATTATATCACCTGACACATAAATTCGAGTTAAAATTCATGATATTTATTCGAGACGTGTAGCATTCCTCATATATAAATACTATATCAGTATCATTTCTTTTGGCAGTGCCGTTGGAGCTTCATGAAAGAGAAGGTGTAGGTTGATGGGTCTTCTTGGTGGTGATGATGAATGAAGATGGTGAGACTTTCGAGTGGTCATGGCAGTACATGGTTGCTCGCCGATGTGGTTCAATGGAGGCCCGGCTGTAATGGTGGAGCTTGTGGGTCTTCTCGGTTGTGGTTCCGGCAACAGAGGAAGAAATGTGTTGTCTTCCATGGTGGTCGTGATTGCTTGGTGTAGGTAGTCATATATCTCAGTTGACATAGTAACACCACATCATCAACAATGACCCACTTATCTAGATCAAATAGTCAACATGCAAGTTACATGGCAACACCACATCATCAACAACGACCCACTTAACTTGGTCAAATTGTCAATGTACAAATTAGGCGGCACATACGACGTCATCAAACTGAAGACCTGAGTTGGGAGCAGGACTCAGGAATACCTGGGATCTGATGAGGTACTTGGTTTGGTGGCTGAAGTCCAGGGTTCGTCAAGTCGACTCTCGACCAGACTTGTTGAGAGAGAAACATCATTTTGACTCCCGTATAACTTGTCTTCATTTTAATTAACGCTGCTTTATAATTATTGGAGAAATTTATCTCTTTTAATTATTGTGTTAATAAACCCACATTTTATGTGATGTCATGAGATGACATCACCATCTCACTTTTGGCCTATAAAAGGACATTGCCCAAAGCCAAGAAAGGGAGGTTTTTTAGACAGATTGAACTATCTGCTCTCTAAACGATCAAAATAAAAAAAGGAGAAGAGGAAAAGAGCTCCCATGCTCTCTTACACTCATGCTTTCTCCATGCTCTCTTACACTCATGCTTTCTCCAAGGAGTCAATGGTTTACACGAGCACTGTCATCTTCTTTCTCTCTCTCTCAAGTTTGTCTGAGTTTCCAACTCTCTCAGTCCACCTTGGATATCTGTCATGTTGCGAGTGATGCCTCACCATTTATATATTTTACTGTTATCAATAAAGAATCCCTACACATGGTTTTGGCAGCCGCGAGGTGGTTCTTTGGTGGTTGAGATTGGCCGGAACTGGGCCATCTCGGCGCAGGTGGAGCCGTGCTCCGGTTTGGTCTTCTTCAGATGGTGAAGACGGAAGGTGACAGTGGCTAGAACGGTGGCCATGGTTGTTGAGCTCCAGCAGTGGTGGACTGTTGTTATTGTTTGGTTCAATGGATACCCAGCTTCATGGGTCTATGGGTTGAAGCCCATGGTGTTTCACAATGGTGTTGCAGTTGGGTCGAGTTGTGGGTCTTCCTTTGCTGGTTTCAATGGAGACAATGCCGGCAGTTCCGGCATGAGATTGGAGAGTTGGGTTGTTTCGGGTGGAGGTTGGTGAAGAAGATGAACGCTCGGTTGATGTTCATGGTGGCTACGATTACATGGTTGGCCGGTGGGTCTGCTATAATGAAGACCATGGTGAAGATGATAAAGTTGAGATTGGCAGTCCGGCGTTGTGTCTGCTATGATGGAGTTCGCCAGATGAGATGATGAACAGTGGTTCACGGTCTGGTCTTCGATGTTAATGCTTGACGGGGAAGACGATCTGGCGATGGTCCGGTAGATACCCAGATGTGCTGGTTCGGCAGTGATGGCTTCACGGTGGTGGGTCTTCAGTTTTCAAAGAAACCGACAGTGAGCTTCGATTTTCGTTGGTTTTTCGAAAGTGTTTCTTCGCGATGGAGACGCGGCAGAATGTTTTGCTAATGGAGTTCCGGCATCAATGGTGATGGATGAAGTTGACAGTGAGGTCTCGGCTTCACAAGGGTTCGCCGGAGGTGGTTGGCCGTGGTTGTTGACGGTGGAGACGAGTAGGTTGGCTGGTTTGTGCATGAATGGTGGATTCGGGTGGACTGTGATCGGATATATATATATATAATATATAAATCTATTAACGGATATTTTTAAGTTCATAAAAATACATTCAGTCAAGTACATTGATATACTTGCATAACCACAACTTGGTAGGACAGAGAATAAAGAAAATTAGAAAGTGGGAGTAAATAGAATAGGTGAAAGGAGGAGAGAGAGAGAGAGAGAGAGAGGGGGGGGGGGGGGGGGAGTTGTCGATGAGGGAATGTGGGAGAAAGAATAAGAAAAGAAAAAAAATAATAGAAGAGACTGAATAAAAGGAAAAAGAAAAAGAAAAGTGAAGAGAGAGAGAGAGAGAGGGGGGTTGGAAGAGTTTGAATGAAGGGTGCATGTGATGAACAAAATAAAGAAGAGAAATGCTAAACGTCATGAAATTATTTCATGAATTTCTATCATGAATGATGTGGCAGGTAACGTGGAGAGTTAATATTGGTAGGATTCAGTCATAATATCATGGGACTATGTGTATGGGGGGAATCCCACCAATACTAACTCTCCACGTTACTTGCCACATCATTCATGATAGAAATTCATGATATAATTTCATGACGTGTAGCATTGCTCAAGAAAGAAAAGAGAAGAATAAAAAAGGAAAAAGCAGAGGAAGCGTGTGGGAGTGCTCAGCCGAAAGTAAGAAGAAATAAAGGTAAATTAATGCCAAAAAAAACTCTCAGTAGTTTACTTATTTTGCAAAAAAAAAATCTCCTAAACCTTTTTTTTATTATTATGTGTAAATAGCAATTTAACTATTACATTTTGTGCAAAAGACCCTTTTATAATAAAAAAAATAAAAATTTCAAAAATATCATTTGCCCCTAAGATTTGAGTAAAATTATATACATTATAAAAAATAAATTACTAATATTCTTTAAACTAATATATTCAAACAAGCCTTCTATCAATTTTCTCTTCTACTTCATAATAAATTAACGATTAGCATTGACAGTAAATTACATATTTTTTATTTATTTTAAATACAAATAAATGATGTATACTATATATATTATAATCATAAACTATTACATCTAATTCTTGAACTTATATATATTTATTGTTTTTATTTTCCAACAATAGTATTTTTATTCTTTTTATATAAATTTTTTGTAAAATTTTAATATAATTATAAATTAAATATATCAAACGATTCACAAAAATTTACATTTAAAATATGTTTAGTGAAGTTTAAAAAATTACATTTAAGTACAAAAGTCACGTTATTGGTGTTTCATATGTTTTTTATTGGTACATTAAAATTTATTGTCTATAACATTATTAGAGTACATGCAAAAAAAAAAAAATGACAATTTTCATCAATACGTAGTTTTGTAATTTTTTTTATTTTTAATTGCATTTGTTGCCCATTTTATAAAGTTTACGGGTTTCTTTGAACTTCAGAGAGTTTTTTGCAAAATGAGTAAAGTATAGCTGTTTTTTTTGCATTTTATTTCAGAAATAAAGAATGAGGAGGAAAAGTATAGGGAAAGTACTTTTTGAAACTATCCAGAGTTGTATACTACTCGAAATTTGCACATTGTATAAAAATAGTAAATGCATTAAGAGGTATCCTAAATAATTTTTAGAAGAAACAAGTATGAACCAATATAGATATTCGCTATAGCGACGATGCAATGATTGTTGCGTTTATTCTGTGATGAGCCATGATCGCACGACAATAATTTTAAACAGTAAATGAGATTCAAAAATACCTTGATTATATAAAATTAACTTTTATTTTAATTTAATTTTTTTTTAAATTTTGTTGACACGGACAATACAATGGAGTGTGTATATATATAAAAAAACAAGCGCGGCATGTGTTGTGTAGTATCATATTTGTGTTAAAAGTCCTCTGCCAATCCAATTTCTGTCGCAATTTATTCCTTGTTTCATACCACCAAACATTAGTAGCTTCTGACAAAAAAATCTATTACCGAATAATCAGCAAGCCAATGGGTCCTATGCTGTTTAGCCCGTTGGTTCATTAATTTGCCCATTTGAATTGGATTTGACGGGTCAATAATCACCACCATTGGATTATTACCAATTGCAAAATCTCTCTCGTATAAAATTTGACCTAGAAAGCACGGACATTTCACCGAGGGTGTCGTACCTGTATCGGACACTCGGACATCGTGTCGGACACTCAGACACGTGTTGGACACTTTGTAGAAGTGTCCTGACATTTTTCTTTTTAGGACACTTCTCGGACACTCCTTGGACACTTCTCGGACACTTCTTAGACACTCCTCGAAGACGTATCAGACACTTCATAGCAGTAATGTATATTCAAATATTTCGAATGAAAATTATATAATACTAAGTTATGATTAAAATCTAAGCTAAATATATATAGAAGACTAAATAAGTCTGGTTCTTTAATTTATTTTAATCTATTTGTCTATTTTTATTTATAAATTTGTTTGGTTCTTAAATGTTTGATGATGAATTGAAGTATTTCTGTAATGTAATATTTTTTTATTGAATAATTAATATATATTAATATATTATATTATTATTTTATAGTTGTATCCTCGCCGTATTTGTGTCCTATTTTTTTAAAATTTCCCGTATCGCCGTGTTCGTGTCCTGTCGTGTCGTGTCGTACTCGTGTCCAGTGTCCGTGTCCGTGCTTCCTAGGATTTGACAAATCAATCCTCAAAAGGGGATCCTAAGGGAGTTGGCAAGTAAAGACTCAAATTAAAAATATATTTATAAAATATACAAGTAGAGGATCACAACTTATCCTAAAGTTATATGCACTATATTAAAATAAAGTATTGAGATTAAGATTGAATAATTTAAATTTACGATTGTGATTAATCCAAAGAAAACTCTAATATTTAAATATTTATCAAAGAATACAAAAGAATTATAAAGCTTGAAATTAATTATTAGAGGTAAGTGAAATTACTTATTTCTTTTAATCTATAATTGCAAGCTTAAGTAAACATGGTTGTTTTTGTTAATCTAGGGTTGTTAAACTTAATTAAATAAATTGTCTTTAATGGATGGAAAGAGCAATTGAATATCTCACTGTCTTTAATCCTATATATATATAGATTTATAATGGCAGCATTTAGTAGGCGTTATTCCGCTGTGCACCTTTAGTTGACCATTCTTATTCAAGAAGGTGTTGGGTTATACAACATTATATATATGTATAGGTGATATTTATAACTATTAGGTTTGGTATTTAAGTGTACAAGAATCCGGTAGTTTCTTTGAACAGTGTATAATAGTTTTTATATTAGATGTGCATTAATTAAGTATTAAATTAATTAGAAATAAATTTGTGTCCAATTAATATATATATATATATATACACACACACGTTTATAATGGCAGCACTTAGTGGGCATTGTTCGACTTGGTTGACCGTTCTTATTGGAATTATATATGTATGTATAGATGATGATGGGTATAATTATTAGGTTTGGTATTTAAGTATGAAAGAATCTGGTGGTTTTTTTGAACAGTATATAATAGTTTTTATATTAGTTGTGCATTAACTAGGTATTAACTTAATTAGAAATAAATTTGTGTCCAATTAATATATATATATATATATACACACACACATTTATAATGGCAGCACTTAGGGGGCATTGTTCAGCTTTGCACCTTTAGTTGACCATTCTTATTCAAGAAGGTGTTGGGTTTGGTATTTAGGTGTGCAAGAATCTGGTGGTTTCTTTGAACAGTACAATAGTTTTTACATTAGTTGTGCATTAATTAGGTATTAACTTATTTAGAAGTAAATTTGTGTTCAATTAATGAAAAATAAATAATTGACAAATATTAACGATTTTTAAATACAGGAATTAATATAATATGTTTAGTATTTAAGGTACCATGCTTGTTATATATATTGAAAGTATTTTCATTTAAATGTTCCTAAGATGATAAATGCTTGGTTGGTATGCCTACATTTACTTGGACATTTACATGAATGGAGGTGATGGAGCGGGATTACTGCGCTTGTCCATGGTAGGTTTGTTTCAAGGTGGACATGGGTGTATGCCTAGGTAGTATGAGAGATGACCACCAGTAACAGCTTCAGGTGTGTCAGAAGATCTATGCTATACTAAGGTGACACCAACCCTTCCAGTGACAACTTCAGGTTGGGTTTGCAGTAGGGGTGGTTGGTGGTAGAAGAAGGTTTGCGTTAGATTACATTCATGACATTGCATCACTTGCATCTATTAATTATTGTTTACCATTTATTATTAATTGTTTGTTGTCATACCATATGTGCCACGTATGTCATTGTAATTGTATGAGACTGTATTTTTCATTCTTTGATATTTAATTACACATGTATGTTTATATTGTTATTGTTTGCTTGATTAATAAATATTTTATTTATTAAGTTAGAGGAAAATGTATAAATATTTAAGTAATGTAAACAACAAAACTTTAGATTAAGAAAGACAAGTATTTTATTTACTAGGTCGTCGAGCTCATTTCATTCCTTAACATTTTTCAGGTATTTGAAAGAATAATTGAGGTGGCGTTTTCGTTTCTTCTTCTTCTTCTTCTTCTTCTTCTTCTTATTATTATTATTATTATCTATTTTATTATTTTTCATTAAAATTCCCTAAGACAATGTATTCTGAATTTTGTTTGGATTTTGATATTAATCTAATGTTAATGTAATAATGAAGGTATTTGGAATGTGTTTCCACCAAGTTGGTTGGATTGAATTCTTAAATTCATTTAATTAATTTATTTCTTTTCTTAACTTGAAATGCTAGATTTAATATAAATTTATGCATCAGTTAGTGTTGGCTAATTATTAAGTCATGCGTTGGGAACACATCTGAATTAATGTAATGCCACGTGATTTTTGGTGCGTAGACAGCTACTTAACAGTCTTACACTGGTATTGTTCCCGTGTCATAAAACTTGTGAGATATTTCGTGTGTCGAAAGTGACTGGACTCACTCCAAGGATGAGAATACCTCCTAATGATTAAAAAAAAAATCACCAAATAGTGCCACCAAGAATGCATGTTAGCAAAGACTTTGGAATGAGTCCCACAGACTCAACCATCAAAAGTCAAAACCAAACCTAGTGCTCTTTCTCATCAAGATCCGAGAGGAAGAAGTCGACCCATTGTCCCCATGGTCCAGTCCACTTCATTGAGCCCTCTTTGTAGTGTGAAAAAAGGTCTACCTAGAGAAACAACAGAGGAGAGGAAAGCAATAAGCTGCTCATTTTCCAGGATGGTATGCTTTCTTCACACACAGCAACATGGACTGGAAATGCCATTCCATTCTGTATCAGATCTCAAGTACAACAAACAAATTTTGTGAGTGACACCATTTATAAGGAGAGTAAGATTCGGCCTAAATGAAATGAAAGGTGAGTGATTGCACTGAGAAGTAACAAACTACACATGACAATGACCAATTTTGTGCTGTATATGACGGGGTTCAAGAGAAAATCACAATGCATAGCAGCAACAATACCAAGACTTTTTATCCACGTACACAATCGTTTATCATAATTTCTTGTCGGACTGATCATGATACACTGAAGTCTTCAACTCTGGACCATAACAAAAAAGAACACCAAGAAACACTTTCTTAAAACCCCTGGTCCGTCAAATAAGTAATAACTCCAAGTCACGATTGGTTCTGTTTGTATTAGGAATATCAATTGCTAAGTACCCTTTACTCTTGCCAACAAAGAGGAAGTGAATTTACTCTTTAATGGAAGGACATAAGTCCCAATGTGTTGTGACACAGGTGCTGAAAGTATTGGGTACCCTAGGGGTACCGATGATATAACATCCCCGGCCAATGATAAAATACTATTTCCTATTATCAAGGAAAATGGAGAGTTTTAATTAGTCGGGGGTACTACATAGAAGGTATCCCCGGAGTATTGTATATTTTTCCGCTCATGACAGCTCAGATTTGCTAAAGATTGTAATCATTAAGAAGAATACACATTCAATAGCATATATATATATATATATATATATATATATATAAACTCACAGACAATCAGACAACTATAGAGGATGATCTATACAGATGGAAAATCAGTAATGAGGGGAGATCTTGACCAGAAGTTGACCTTGCTGGTGGGTAGTTTTTAGGAATAGTGAAGGATCAACAAAAGCACTACATTAACAGTGTTCAAGCATTAAATCAAAAATGACACTCGACTTTTAGCGGAAGAGGAAAAAGCAAAAGGAGAGAAGAGAGAAAAAGGGAATCAGAAAGAATAAAATCAACTATGAAAAGGCCAAAAGGGCATGGAAGAAGGTTTCAAACACAAACCAAAGTGGACAGCTGGAAGGGAAACTTCTTAGCTTTTTCAACTCGCATGCACAAAGGAAACCAATGTCTCTATGGTATGAAATGTCACCAACTTTGTGCATGTCATCAAATCATTTGAACCAGCACTCAGGACACCATGTTTGAGTGGTCAAGTTTCTGGTATATAAAACAAGCCCATCAATGTACAGTGGTTATGCTACAAGTTGGAAATAATGTTTTTGGAAAATGTAGGTACGTGGTGTTATTTTGCTAGATGGCGCATACGCGAAGTGTAGAGGTGTCCAATAAAACATGCAGACTACCTGAAACTATGACATGTGGAAGTAGCTGTTTTTTTAATATAAGACTATGCAAGAATTGAAGGAGAAGATAAGGTCCAGTTATCCTCAAAACAAATATGCCATATCCATATTGTGAGTAGGGTTGACCAGAAAGTATACTACTGTTGAAAGCATAAACGAGAAAAGATTAAGCTAAGTAACCCTAATAGGTGATGATGAAAAAATAGATACCTTATGAACACCATGGACTGATATCAATTATTTGCCAAAAATGTCAAAATCAGAAACCATAGAAGAGATTCTTAAAAAGGCCAAAATCAACATTAAAACCCTAGCAATATAAAGAAGTCGATGTGCTTACAGTTTTCATATGATGAGTCCTTCCTCCTGTAATATTTAACAATTGACGATCTAGAATAGGGACATTGTTCGGATCTGGCTCTCGTGAGCTCTGGCTCTGTGCCTTCTCTTGAAAACATCTTGCCTGAATTTCTTGGTCTCTCTTTGTATCTCCATAAAGGGATCCCTCTCTATGCTTTCCTTTTCTCTTTCTAACATTCTTTGCCTCTTTGCTACTAACATCGCCGCATCCTTATCCTCCTGCTGTTGCTGTTCTACCTCTTCCTGCAGATACTTCTTTATAAACAACTGTGCATTTTGTATTCATCAAATCATGTAATACGCAGGCATGTATTCAGAATTGCATATGTGATATAGTTATTGTGCATTGCATCTTAATCATGCAACAATTTAAAGGTTGCTAATGTGCCACCATCCATTATTGGGTTGGTTATGATTTTTGGAAATTCACTCACAACCAGATTTTTCACTAACAAAACTTGCCAATTATGTGAAAATGGCAGTTTATGGGTTCTTGCTGGTTCTCCAAAATTTCCTTTTCCAGTGGTTCAAAATTTTCATTATAGAACCATTTGTGATTATACCAAGGGTGAATATGCTCTACAAAAAGCAAAAGTAAATAAAACAAGGGAACTTTTGAAGTTCGTACGACAATTGTGGTCATTCTGGTTCAAAATAGAAGGTAGAAAAATACTAAGCCTTTGGTTCAAGTGCTATGTCCTCCTCCTCCCTAATGAGAGGTCGACAGTTTTAGTTCCCATAGAGGAACAATAGTGTGTGTGTGTGATTTGGGTACATCAAGTATCTCACCTACCAAAAAAAAGAAGTGAAAGGTAGAGAATACAACACTTTTAACACAAGTACTCTCATGGTTCCTGTTCCTTTTATTTAAAACAACACTTCCTATGATTTTGAATGAATGATGTTTAAAATTCTTGGATTTACTTAAGATCTGATGTTTTCCAAAGTGAACATTTTAGATATTTAGGGTCATTAATACAGAAGGATGGTGAGATCATTGGAGATATAACTAAAAGAATAGGTGTAGGTTGGACAAAATGGAGGCAAGCTAGTGGTGTTTTGTGTGACAAACAAATATTTATTAAACTGAAAGGAAAATTTTATAGAACATAACTATTCTATATGGCGCGGAGTGTTGGGCATTAAAAAAGAAGCAAGAACAAAGAAATCATGTCGCAGAAATGAAGATGTTAAGATAGATGATTGGAGTAAATAGAAAAGATAGGGTTTTAAACCAAAATGTGAGAGAGAAACTAGGTGTAGCACCTATTAGTGACAAGATTAGAGAGAGTAGACTTAGGTGGAATGGACATATACACACGAGGGTAGGAGGCAGAGTGAGGGCGTCTGAAATTAATAGAAATGATTTAAAAAAGTTAAATATTAGAGAATAGATGGCGTGTAATAGAAAGAATGGTTAAAGATAATTCATGTGGCCAACCCCATTCATATGGGATTAAGGCAAGAATGATGATGATAACTTAAGATTTGATGTTCGGGTGTTGAAACTCTCAAAGTGGATGCTTCACATTTACTCATCTCTACTCAGAAACACTTGCGCAATATAACAAGAAATAATCTAGGGCGCGACATGACACCTACCATCTTCGAAAAGTGCATTAGAATTCCACTTATGCAAACAGAAAAAAAATGAAACAAATACATATCCAGGCAAATTATAAAGATAGTCAAAACATATGCTTAGTTCAGTGAAAGTCAACATAACACAAGGGAAGGGAGAGAATGGACCTGGAGATCACGAATGAGACTGTCAAGGGATTTGATCTTCCTATGTGGCCAACGAGGAATCCCGAATTCTCTGCACTTTTTCTTGAGTACTGTGAGTCCAACTTTCAAATTTTTTGAAGCTTCAACTATCGGAAGATCAAAGTACTTGGCAAGATCTTCTAAAGCAATTCTAGCTACATCCTTGGCTGTTGCCCTCTTTTTCTTCTTCTCTGAAATACCTGAAATTTTCCACTAATCTATAAGATGCAAACCTTGATCATAGTACTAAAACTCAATAAAGGAAAAATATATATAACCTGGAATTACAGCTATGAATTAAGCCGTGACATAGAGAGGTTCCGCCTAGTAAACTGGATTTTTGTCCGTTGGTATTAGTAGGCTAACCTATCTAGTTGACTTCTATCTATAGAATGGTGTACTTCATAGTCATTGCTGCAGAAGTTCATCTCTTTCCAAGAAATTGTCAAAATGATACATGGTAGCCCTTGGAGGGATCTAGAACCTTTCTAGCATCATATTCTGATGCCTGGAATTCCATAAAGCATCCAGCATCTTGCTTTCTTAAAAGACCAGACCTATAGGGTCAGCCTAGGAAATACCGAACAAAACTGATGAAGATTTTACATTTGACTACAAGTTGAGGGGAATGTCAATGTTCACTAGGTGTGAATCATGTATAGAAGTTTTTATGCTGGATGAATGCACGTCAAAGGATTATTCAATCCAGTTTAGTAGGAATATTGCACAGCCACTCAAAAAAGGAAGCGTCTTATCTCTGAGGCAGTTATATTACTGGTTGCCACTGTTTTAAACACTATATTAAACCATTTTGTCCTATGTTTTTACTCATACTCTGTTACGACGAACAAAAATAATTGTAATCTTGGCCAATATATTTCAGTTTTTTCTTACATTCTCAAGGTATATTTTAAGTATTATTTAAATGTAAATATAATAAGCACACATATTTAAATGTAAATATAACAAGCATATAAACATGATTCAAATTTTATGTCATCGAGAAGAAGATTTTTTCAACTTTAATTCGTATTTAATATTCTAATTTATTCGATGTATCACAATTTTTATATGAAATATTTTTATATGTATGTACTTAGTTTTTCTATGAATGGAAACAAAAAGAAGTTCAAAAAGTGAGTGCAGTTGAAATTAGGATGCTAACATGGAATAAAATTGGCACAACAAAAGTTATAATAAGAAAAAAATGAATTCCCGCAAAGTTAAAAATGACGCAAGTGCTAACATGGAAAGCCTATATAAGATGGTTTGTCCACATGCAACCTATACTGCTAAATGTTACCAAGTTAACATAATTAATACAAAATGGATGGAGTATACTAAAGTCCACACATCAAAGTTAATTAAAAGAAAAGGACCAGATATGTGAGATTACATATGGTATCTGATAATAACAAGCAAGATAGGTACGATTATTTCCATAAAGAAAAGATCACACAAAAGGTACCTTGCGCATTGTGCATGTTTATTTATTTATATATTTTAACAATGGTAAGACAATATAAATCCCATTTATATGTCTTCTAGTTAACCTATTAACAGTACTAATTGTCAAGAATAGTCATCCCTACTTTATTGTGGGATGAAGACAAGGATCATTCCTTATTTTATAGGAACATCTTGTGTTTAATTGGTTGGCTCCCTTTGAGGGATTATAAGGCTGAAAGGCAAATTAGGGAAAGGTAAAAGGTACTCCATGGATAGTTCACAGGTCAATGGTAAACGGCTTTGACTTTGCTGAGCTTCAAACAGAATTGCACTTCCTTTGCAATCCATCACCTCCATATCTTTCCTTTGTCCAACTTTGCTTCACAAAGTAGACCAGGAATAACATATGCCAGGATGCTTCGGAAGGAACGGCACAACCTAAATGAAGCTGGATTTTCCTTTGTATGGACACTTCTTTGATCTCTATTCACAAATCACTAGGCAATGAAATAGTCTAATAGTTTCTCTTGGTATCCGCCCGAGTCTTTGACCTTCAGAAAGTGCATACCATCCAATAACATCTCTTTAAAGGTTGGGTCAAGTACCTCCACCAACTCAACAAATGGAGAGAAGCACGCAGTCGCAGCTGAACAATTAAGAAAAATTTATTAACTTTTTCATATCAGTAAATGAAAGCTAAGCACCAATACTCTATTAATTGTCAGCACATGCGTCCTAACTTGCTTGCCTTCCATGAGAGAGTATGCCAGTATGATAATAATAAGGGGTGTGGTTTTATACCCCATTTTTTAGCCTAAATCCCAATATTTTTTGGTACAATAAACCTCTCATATTTCAGCTGCTAAATTCAATATTAACATTGTTGTAGTCTTCAAGAATTTTCTTTCAATATCTGTATTTTAAGTCATTGATTTTCAAAAAGTTCATACCTCCAAACATATGCTGGATTGGCTTACTACTCCAGCTTCTTAAACTTGATTGTTCTCTAATGGCTAGGTCAAGTAGCCTTGTGCTGACACCACTAATTGAGAGAAGTGCACAATAGGATCTGGACAAAAAAACCTATATGCATTAGAATAAAAGCTATGCATCGATGCTCTCTCATCTACTAGCCACAGCATCGTCACTTACTTGCTGCCTTATTTTGGAGATTATGCAAATGTGGTCTCCCTGAGGTGCATGGTTATTATACAACTACCATTCGTTGGCTTCCCTCTTTAGGAGCTTATATCCCGAGTTTCAATAGTATCTTTCGGTGTATGTCTCAATGATCTTTGAGAAGTTCATGCTTTCGAACATATGTTTGATTGGCTTACCATCTTTAGGAGCTTATATCATCATCATCCTTCTTGTCTCAATCCCATATGAATGGGGTTGGCCACATGAATTCTCTTTTTCCATTCTTTTCTTTTATAAGCTAACTCTCCACTAATATTTTTCAAGTCATTTCTAATGATTTCATCCCATGTTAATTTTGGGCGCCCTCTCTGTCTCCTACCCTCTATGCAAATCAACCTTCCTCTTCGCACTGGTGCATCTATAGGTCTTCTATGTATATGTCCATACCACCTAAATCTACTCTCTCTAATTTTGTCATTAATAGGTGTCACGCCTAATTTCTCCCTCACATTTTGGTTTGTAACCCTATCTTTTCTAGTCACTCCTATCATCCATCTTAACATCCTCATTTCCGCTACATGAATTCTTTGTTCTTGTCTCTTTATTAGTGCCCAACACTCTGCACCATATTTAATAGTTGGCCTAATAACTGTTCTATAAAATTTTCCTATAAGTTTATATGGTATTCGTTTATCACACAAAACACCACTCGCTTGCCTCCATTTTACCCAACCTGCACCAATTCTACTAATTATATCACCATCTATCTCCCCATCCTTTTGTATTAATGATCCTAAATACCGAAAGTGTTCACTTTGGATAATCCTTTCATTTTGAAGTATTAACCATTACATCATTAATATCCAACTCTTTACTAAATTTATATTCCATATATTCAGTTTTAGTCATACTAACCCCTAGCCCTTTTGATTCTAACGCATGCCACCACCTTTCTAATTTAATTGCTAGGTTTTCTTTGGAAGTGTTCAATAGTACTATGTCTTCGGCAAATAACATGCACCAAGGGATATTTTCTTGTAACTCTTAAAATTTTCCTTTAGGAGCTTAAATCCCACCTTTTAATAGTTTCTTTCCCTATTTATCTCATTGATCTTTGAAAAGTTCATGCTTCTGAGCATATGTTTGGTTAGCTTACTACACAGACTTTGTTGACTTAAATAATTTCTAAAGGCAGGGTGAAGTTGACTTTAATGGCTCAAGAAGTGGAGAGAAACGTACTATCAGAGATGATCAAATTAAGAAACATTAACTTTTCCTAGCATTAAAAAGAAAGCTACGCTTTCTTATCCAGCATCTTCTCTAAATTGCTCACTTCTATGGAAGATTATGCTATATGTCGATATGATTCTAACAACTCAATAAATAAAGAGTATTGCATATCAAAGCAAGACAAATTGAAAAAATCCATAACCTCTTCATAGCGTTGAAACTTGAAACAAAAGCTATGTACCATTGTTATCTGCTAGCTCAAGAATCTTAACTACCTTGCTTGCTTTTTGGGAGATCATGCCAATATGATATGAATAAATATGTGTCCGGCATCTGACATCCATTGGGCTCACCTTTTTAACAGCCTATATTCCATTCTTTTTGTGTAACAAATGCCCATATTTTCAGCTCTTAAATTCAAATAACCATTTTTTGGGAAAGTATTAAATAAATTTAAATTCAAAGAAGATGTCATTATTATGGTTTCTCTCTATATATGTCATGTCTTTGATCTTCGTAAATGCATGCCTTTTTGCATAATCAATTCTTTTCTAATGACTAGGTCAAGTGGCAACAAATGGAGTGAAACACACAAGCAAAGCTGGACAAATTAAGGAAATTTCATAACCTTCTTGTGGAGTTAAAATTGAGGGTTATGCACTAATGTTCCTATCTAATTGTGATGTTCCACATCGCCAGGGGGATGCCTCCTACATGTGTAGACGCGTTTTAAAACTGTGAGCGCAAAGAGGGTGCAAGGCAAACAATATTTACATAGTATGAGGCAGAACTCCAACTGAAATATGGAAGCACAAGCCCGGCCGTGAGGGTCACACCAGCAAGGACGCTATGTCCCAAGAGGGAGTGATTGTGGCATGCCACATTACCAGGGGAGAAGTTGTTAGCACTTATAAGGGCCATATGTCTCCTACCTGTATAGACACATTTTAAAACTGTTAGATGCGCTGGGTCACATTACCGGGGATGTCTCCTACCTGTATAGACGTGTTAGGTCCCGAGAGAGTGATTATGGCATGCCACATTACCGGGGGGAGAATGTCCAAGAGCGTGCAAAGTGAACAATATCTGCACAGTGTGAGGCGGCTAGCCCAAGCGTCATTATTAACTAGATTGTGTTTTTCAGTAGAATTTGCCTATGATCTTAATAATGTGTGTGGTTATGCATCTGGCATTAATTGAGCATCCCTTTTATGTGCCTAATATCTCATTTTTGTGCAATAAAAACGTCTCCATAAATTCAGTTCTTCTATTCAAATAACAATATCATCCCAACACGCAAATACACACAAAGAAAAAAAAAGATTGGAAAAAAGGGAATTACAGACAAGTGACACCCCAAATGGCTCCAATTAATTCAGAGTCTTACTTTTGCTAACAATAATTATTCTTATAATGATATATGTGTCTATGTCATGGTTAAAAGGTGAAACATCTTACAATCTTGGAGACAAGGCATAAGCCTCAGGGTATTAGGCGTAAGCCCTTCGTTTCTACTTCTTTTTCATTTAAAAAAAATAGAAATAATAAATAAAATTGTAGAGAAATAAGTAAATAACAGTAGATAATAATAAATTAAAAACAAATAAAAGTCAGATATTTAAAGCAGGCTAGAATACTTTAAAAAAGAATAATGGTTAATATTTGTTGGTCAAATTAATGAAGATTTGCAAAATCAAGCATTGCAATGTTCAATCAAGAAACTTGGTTAATAATAAAAGATACATACGAAGTAAAAGTATAAAAATTAACCAAAAAAGATATTGTTGGAACTGAATTTTGAAGAGAAGAACTAATTGCTGGTTAAGAGGCATAGGTCTTACAAGCCAAAGGTGTCCAAAGGTGAGGAACATCTTTTATTATGCTTTAGCTCATGAGGTTTACACTCAGATGTTGGCTTGAAGTTTTAAGCTTCAAGGCATTTGAGTATTATCTTGCCTCGAGGTGATCCTCTAAGGAGACGGGGACATTGGAGTATATCTATGTGTGCAAGCGCGAGTATGTATGAATAGTGAGAGAAATTTCTTTTATTAGATAAAATTTTATCAAAGAAAAAAAAATGGTGAAACAAAAAGGAAGAAATATCCTCCAAGGAAAACAAAAGAAAATAGCCATAAACAAATGCCAAAATTTCAAATACTATCGTATCAAAAACTAAAACAGAAGCAAATCCAACAAGAAAGGAATTGAAAAACAAAATAGATCTCCTCATTTTGTAGCAACTCGTTTAGCTAAGGAACCGGTTTCCAAATTAACAGAACAAGACTCTCAACTGAAACAACAATTTGATGAACACAGTTGCTATAGAACAGCCATGGTTCAAAGTCGCTGTAATCAGGCACTGACCAGGGATCCCCCAAGACAACTTCATTGCAGATCTATATTGGGCAATAAGCAACTGTATGCTATTTATAAAACAAAATATACCATCTAGCACATATAGCATGGTCTATTGAAATTTCATAATTATCTAGAAAAAAAATGATTATTTTTTATTTTTTTTAAATAAAAAATTAAAAGCAAATACATGATTTCTCATACATATAACATAAAACAGCGAGGTTTACCACAAATTTAAAACTATATGCACAGTCACATTTAAAAATTTTGAAACACATGAAAATTCAGCCTATTTTCTTTCATTGAAAAAACCTAGCATCAGCCTAAAAAATTCAAAATTATTTGGTATCTCGTGGTTGGAGGAGGAGGGAGATTTCATTTATGAATATTTGGAGAAGAAAAGGATTTCAATCTGAAGCTTGAGTGGATGGCAGAGCAACTAACTTTGTTGGATAAGGTTCCATAGAAGACCCAACTAACTTTGCTAAGTTCCGAATGTTGCATAAGCGAGATGACATTTTCAAGGTTGAGTTATCGTGGTATCGGAGGATGACATCATTTCACCATAGGTCATCAATACGAGATACAACATCTTCGTAATTTCTTATACAGTGTTGTAGAAACAGAGTAAAGAGAGAAAACTGTGGACTCTTGTATATCTCTATTCCGTATCAAATGGGTACCTATCCCATATATTTGTACAAGGAAATGAAAAAGACAATATTACCCCTCTGGGTGTAATTACAAATATATCCTAATATATATACATTCTAACACTCCCCCTCAAGCTGGAAAATATATATCATATAATCCCAGCTTAGAACAAATAGTCTTCAACCGATTATGACCAAGAGCTTTAGTAAACATGTCTGCTAAATGATCTTCAGATTTCACAAATGGAGTGGAGATATTCCCACTTAATATCTTGTCTCGAATGAAGTGACAATCAACTTCAATATGTTTGGTCCTCACATGAAATACAGGATTAGAAGCAATGTGAAGAGCTGCTTGGTTATCACAGAATAACGGAATGGGAGTTGTAACAATCATCCCTAGTTCCTTGAGAAAATGTTGTAGCCATGTCAACTCACTAGAGGTATGGGTCATTGCCCTGTACTCAGCTTTGGCACTAGACCTAGCTACCACTGTTTGCTTCTAGCTTCTCCATGTAACAAGATTTCCTCCTACAAAGGTGCAATAACCTGTAGTAGATCTCCTATTTGAGGAAGAACCAGCCCAATCAGCATCTGTAAAACCTTCCACTCTGAGATGCCCATTCGATTTATACAACCCAAAACCTGGAGCTTGCTTGAGATATCGGAGAATTCGAAGAACTACATTCCAATGTGGCACCCTAGGTGTTCCCATAAATTGACTTACAACACTGACTGCATACGAAATATCCGGTCGAGTAATAGTGAGATAAATTAATTTTCCAACCAGACATCGATATCTTCCAGGTTCGTCAAATAAATCACCCTCATCAGACACGAGTTTTGTATTTGGATCCATAGGAGCATCAACCGGAAGGCCACCTGGCATTCCTGTTTCTTCTAACAAGTCCAACACATATTTTCTTTGGGATAAACTTATACCATCTTTGGATCTGGCAACTTCAATACCCAAGAAATATCGGAGTTCACCCAAGTCTTTTGTGTGGAACCGATTTTGTAAAAACAATTTCAACTTAGCAATGCCTTCAATATTGTCACCTGTGATAACAATATCATCCACATACACAACAAGAAAAATGAAACCAGCTGTAGTATGCTGGTGAAATACTGAATGATCTGTCTGACATCTGGTAAGACCAAATTCTACTGCTGTCGCAGAGAATTTTCCAAACCAAGCTCTTGGAGATTGTTTTAAACCATACAGAGCCTTCTTAAGGCGACAAACAGCGTGACGATACTCCCCCTGAGCAACAAATCCAGGTGGTTGCTCCATATAAACTTCTTCAGATAAGTCACCATGTAAAAAAGCATTTTTGACATCTAACTGAAACAATGGCCAATTGCGATTGACGGCAAGGGAAATAAGGACCCGAATAAATGAAATCTTAGCAACAGGGGAAAAAGTCTCATCATAGTCAAGACCATAGGTCTGGGTATACCCTTTTACAACCAGACGAGCCTTGAAACGCTCAATAGAACCATCATGATAGTATTTGACAGTGTAGACCCACTAACACCCAACTGGGTGGGAACCCGGAGGTAAGGGAACAAGATCCCATGTCCCATTATTATGAAATGCATCCATTTCAAGTACCATTGCTTGTCGCCAGGCAGGATTAGAAAGAGCATCCTGCAAAGTCTTGGGAACAAGAGTGGCAAATAACTGGGATAAAAAACATGAGAGAGCAGGTGATAAATGATTATATGAAACAAAGTGAGAAATAGGATGGGTAATAACACACGAACGAGTACCTTTTCGCAAGGCAATAGGAAGGTCAGGAGCATCAACAGGAGGAACCTCAAGAGAAGTAGACAATTGATGGGAGACCGCCTGTGGTCGTATACTATACACTTGAAGTGGTTTCGGTGTGACAGACTCAGTAGAAAAAGAGATAACTGGTAACGAAGGCAACAAGTCAGTATTTAAAGACAGACCGCGGGAAGAGAAGAAAGAAGTGTCCTCAAAAAATGTCACATCCATACACACAAAATAACGACGAGTGTGAGGGTCCCAACATTTATACCCCTTTTTAGTGCGAGAGTAGCCAACAAATACACATTTAATGGCACGAGGGGATAATTTATAAGCACCAGGACGTAACACATGAGCAAAGCACACACAACCAAAAACACGAGGAGTCACCACAAATAAAGGATGATCAGGAAAAACAACAGAGGAAGGAGACATCCAATTTAGAACGGAAGATGGCATACGATTAATTAAATAGCAGGCAGTTAAAACGGCAGCTCCCCAAAATGCTTTTGGAATATTCATATGTATCATTAAAGTCCGAGCTATTTCAATTAAGTGCCTATTTTTCCGTTCTGCTACTCCATTTTGTTGAGGAGTATAAGAACAGGAAGTTTGATGCAAAATACCATGAGAATCACAAAATTCAGAAATAGCACATTTGACATACTCCATAGCATTATCAGATTGCAAAGTACAAATAACACAATGAAATTGGACCTCAATTTCTTTATAAAACAATTGATATATAGAAAGAAAATCAGAACGATCTTTCATTAAATATAGCCAAGTCATTCGTAAATAGTCATCAACAAAAGTAACAAAATAAGAAAAACCTAAGGTGCTGGTATGACAGGCAGGACCCCAAATCTCAGTATACACTAATTCAAAAGGAGAAGACCGACGAATATTAATACGGGAAGGAAAAGAAACCCGATGATGCTTGCCTAATTGACATGACTCACAGTCCAAAGTAGTGACAGACTCAAGAAAAGGTAATGCAAACTTCAAGTACTGCAAAGAGGGATGACCCAATCGATAATGCCACTGGTTGGCGGAAACTCGGGAATGGAGAGCCATACCACTAGTAGACGACCCAGAATCCAGGTAGTAGAGGCCATTTTGTTCAAGACCGCCACCAATTGTCTTCTTCGTTTTGAGGTCCTGAAAAACACAGAAGGAAGGATAAAAAGTCACAAAACAGTTGAGAGTTTAAGTCAGTTTGCTCACAGATAACAAATTAAAAGGAAAATGAGGAACCAATTGCACAGAAGATAATGAAATAGAAAAAGTGGGTCTAATGGTTCCCTGACCAATAATAGGACGAATTCGACCATCAGCTAAAGTGACAGAAGATGTGCACGTAGATTTGCGAAGGTGAGAAAATAAAGATTCATTACCGGTCAGATGGGTAGATGCCCCAGAGTCAAGAACCCAAGGAGAGGAGGACGCCTGTAAGTTTGAAAAACAAGCTATGTTACCTGACTGGGCAAAGGTAGCAACACCGTCACAGGACTGGTGTTGTGCCTGGTGGACTAAGGCACTAAACTCAGCACGTGATAATGTGACAAGATCACTAGGAGATGAGGTGGGTTGCGAGACAGAGGCAGTAGAGGCTGAATGATCATATGCACGAGATGTGTGAGAAGCAACAGTGTCAGAGGAAATAACTGCCTAATTTGCCCATGTTGGTTTTCCATGAAGATCCCAACAGTACTCAATAGTATGATTAGTGCTATGACAGTGGTCACAATGACGAGTATCGACACGGGCATGGCCACGACCACGCTGACCTCGCCCTCTATCACGACCACCAGAACCACGAGGACCACCATATTGCTTCCATAGCTACGGTTGCTACTGGAAGGACTACGACCGTGGGAAAAATGTGGAGTAGAAGATGGAATAAGCATCGCTGAATGTTCTTTCCCAACGGATTTGGCCGATGATGATTCAGCAACTCTAAGTAAGCGAGCATAAATGTTACCCAAAGAGGGGAGTCTGCCATCACCAGCAAGAAATTGATCTCGAATAGTCTGAAGACTAGTATCTAAACCAGCAAGAAAAATGGAGACATGAAATTCCTCGCGTTGTCGTTTTTGAATCTCGAGATCAGTGGTCAGTGGATAGTATTGATTCAATTCATCCAACAAGCCTTTGAATGCACTGTAATATTCATCGATGCCTTGGCCTGACTGACGGAATAGAAACATCTTTTCATACAAAGAGTAGATTCGTGAAATATTCTTATCCATCGAATAGGTTTCTTTAACTGCATCCCAAATTTCCTTTGCAGTATCAACAAACATAAAGTTGGCTGAAATAGAGGAGTCCATACTATGCCACAACCAGGACATGACCAGGTAATTGTTAGCTTCCCAATCAGCATATCCGAGATCGGTGGTTGATGGAGGAGCATTAAAGATGAAATGTAATTTTCTTCTAACCCCTAAGGAAATCTTTACAGCTTGGGCCCATAACAAATAATTGGTATTGCTAAGTTTTACGGTTGTAATTTGCAGCCCAACAAGATCAGTGGTGGCAACTGCAGAAGTCTTAATTTCCAATGGCACTGTGATAGGAAGCTCGGCCATGATAACTTAGCAAAAAAAAATATTGAACCAAAAAAAAGAAGGTAGGTGGCCAGAAAAGAAGGTTGCAGAGAGGTGGCAACAAAAGAAAAAAAATTCTGGTTTCTGGAATTTTGTTTTTTTTTGTAAACGGGCTGACCCGGGAAAAAACTGGTTGACCCGAAAATACCTGATGGGTCGGATCGGGTTGATCAAAGATGGGCTTGGGTCGGATCAGCTGGGCTATCCCAACCTTGAATTACCTATTCGTGTACTGGATCGGGTTAATAACTTAGCCCAACTTTGTGTTGCCTATTCGTGCAACCAAACGCCCCTCTTCTTCAACCTTAAAACACAGACAGCCCAAGTCTTGTGGTCCTCGACACCGGATCGATGATGAGCACCAACCAATAGCACCAAACGGAACGACAAGAGGCAACGACACCGGATCGACGATGGACTCCGGCGTAGACAGACCACGGCAAGAAACAAGTTCTTCAACAGAGAGAGTGATCTCTGCTGATGGTGAACAGAAACGAAACCAGAGGCAACGACGAGAGGCAAATAGCGACCTGGAGAAGCGACGACGACAACGGTTCAAGAAGGCTTCTACGATGATGGCGAGTGACGATCTTGTCTCCCGCTTCTGGAAAAAAAAACACGATCTGGATGGAGCGATCGAAGAACACTCTCTACGATCTCCTTAGGTCACGATGACAACATCAACGGCAACGGCAATGGCAACGGATCGAAGCTCTGATACCATGTAGAAACAGAGTAAAGAGAGAAAACTGTGGACTCTTGTATATCTCTATTCCGTATCAAATGGGTACCTATCCCATATATTTGTGCAAGGAAATGAAAAAGACAATATTACCCCTCTAGGTGTAATTACAAATATATCCTAATATATATACATTCTAACAAGTGTCACACATTCATCTCAGAACCCAATGAAACCAAGACTCAGCTGGTAAGGCAAGACTTGAAACCATGAAATTACATGAATCATGTATGAGCATAGAGTTAAAGTTTGTTTTGTGTCTCAAGCTTAACCTCCATATGTTAGGACATGGGAACATGGCTAAATAACCAAAGTTTCTAGATTTCCTTCTTTGCACCCTGAGGTGAACTAGAGTGTCTACTTAACATCATCTGCCCTAAACAGAACTTTTTCTCATCTTTGGACCTTTTTTTCACAAAACAAAGGGGTGACAGCATGAAAGGAATTTCAAATTAGTGAAAGAAGTATTTCTATCCTATCTATCAAATGCCCAGTTAGGAAGTTGTCCAACGGTAGGTTTAGATGTTTCCAATGTCCATCACATGTCTCATACCCATTCCAGGTCCTTTCATCTCTAGGATAAATATTTTACATGTTTGATAATGCTTGATACATTAAAGATGTAAAATATCTATGGCCCACCTAGTGCATGTTTGACACACTTTTAATATTTGAACTATCACCTTCCAACAAAATAATATTAAGGCCAAAATTTTAGCTTCCTTCTAGACTATTTCCAAAGCCCTCAATTCTGCTTTAACGGCATCACCATTAAGGCATACATTTCCAGAAAATAGTAATTAATTTGTTATATGATCATTAACGATCCAATTTAGTATGAAGTTCTTCTCACAAAAAAATTACCAGTCATCGGAGACTACTATGTATTAAGTTATTAACTACTAATTATTACAGGGTCGATAGTGTGACAAAATGAAAAAATAACAACTCGTCTTATGTTCTAGTCTTCTAATGCAACCCAAACTTTAACTTAGGGCATCACAGCTCTCTTTTTAGTCACTATAATGGTAAAGAAAAAAGGAACCCACATTTACAGATAAAATGGTTTTCATACGTAAAAGAGTTGTTCTTCTAGTTATTAAAAAAATAGGAAGTTAAGAAAGTTAACCTGCTGTACTTTGGTCACTTTCTTCATTTTCGGGTTCTGGATAAGGAAGATTAAGATCCAGAGGAAACACACGCTGAGGCTGAGTGCTTCTTAATTGAAAACCACTACCAATGTTCCCTTCATCGATTTCCTCAGGCGTAATTTGCGATGGCTCTCCATTTTCTGTTCTGCATCCCAACTGGAAAATGATTTCAAGGTCATTGGCCAATGTTGGGATTGATGCCAGCTTAGGATTTCTGAAAGACAAAAGCGTGCCATGAAAAGAGTCAATTAGGAATGTGGCATGCAATGTATAAAGTATCAAAATAATTTAGAGGTTCAGAATAATCAGAGATATTGACAGATACATAGAAAGAAAATGTTAATGTTGAATAATAAAATGGGATTTATAAGCAAGAACAGATTTTGCAGATATCAAGTAAGAAATTAGCATATCAATTAACATGAAATCCTTGGTGGCAACTGGCAACTTGATTATGAGAATAATTAGGAAATACAACTTAGAAGCTAAAAAGGCTCAGAAAGCTTCTATAAACCTAAGTCCGACCCAGGCCACTCATTATTTTAGTCGGAAGGTTTAGGAGGGTCTGAGTTTATTTCAGGCTTAAAAACAACCTTCAATGGTTGGATAAAAGGGGAAGCGAGGTGTAGAAGAACGATGAATTAAATTCAGTTTCAATTATTTCAAAAACAATATTAGCACAACAAAAATCAGGATAAAAACTCTGATCCGCAATTTTGGAGAAAAAAAAAATAGAGCTTTACTGTGTGAAGATGGTATCAACTAAAAGTGTATAAACATGCAGGAACTTGGCAACCTGTTCTTTTGACTCACTCTGTTGTAATATGTACTCAGGCAAATTAAAAATCCACAGAAATCTAATGCAAACAGTCAAGAGAATGAATCAAATTCTGTTTCTTGAAGAGGGAAGAGTACCCTGACCTAATAAATACCCATTCTATCCCCTTAAAATGTCATCACCATTTTTTTCGTTTTTAACTTGCTTAATCTAGAAGTATGAAGATCCCAATATAATCCTTAACCATGAAAAATGATAGATACTACAAGACCACATTGCCACAATAGTAAATTGTCAACTCATATTTTGCTCTTCTTCCTTGAAATAGATTGTAGAGCTAAAAAAATTTATTACTGCAAACACTATAAAGTAAGAGCAAACCAAGGACATCTAATTAAGCTATCTAGAAGGGAGGCGTTCTGAGGTCATAAATATTGAACCAGTATATTATGATTCAAAATTTTCAACACTCAACTTGATTGTAAAATATGTAAGCTCACCATGAATATAGAGAAAAATGCCAGACTGAGAGATACAAATAAATCATCCTACATACTCAACTAAATCAACAAAGCCTTTTCCTAACCAATTAATCATCACATACATGCTAGGAACGACATGCCCTTCTCCTAGGGGTACCGTGGCGGTATCAAACACTCGGATACACGTGGGACACTGCTAGAAGTGTCCTGTAATTTGAATATTTTATTTTCTAGTTGAACACGGCATGGACAAGACAAGGACACGTTTGAGACATTTTCAGGACAAGGCAGAGTGGTTTTGTAATTATTTTTCTTAGAAGGATGGGATTCAATGCAATTTAAAATATATTATGAGTTAATTAGAAAAATAATATAAAATTTTAGAAAACAAAAACAAACAAACATCTAACTCCAAGCTCTAAATTAGTGATTTCATTCATGATTATGTGAATAAAATGAGCAAAAATTGTTATTTTTATATATAATAATATATTATATTATTACTTTTTGTCATCTTATCCACGGCTTATTTTTTTGAAATTTGTCACATTGTCATATCCATATAAGTGTCATATCCATGTCCCGAGTCCGCATCCGTAATTCCTAGCATATATGGTAGGAAAAGTGAAGAGTAGCTAATTCAATTGAGTCAATCCCAAATCTAGAAATTAGAAACGCATGCAGACATTATTATTTTCATGGGATTCATAAGAGTAGGAATTGGGTACTTGCAAAATGAAAAAGATATTTGTATCAAAACAACTGGAAAAAAAATACACAAAAATGTAAAATTGGCAATGGGTTACTTGGAAATTGAAAGCATAGAAGGAATGTGGTCCAAATTGGGAGGGCGATGGCGATCGGCGTCGAACACATAAATGCAGAGCCACACACCATTCATCCGCCCTTCATGCTGAATTGAAAGTTGAAATGGCTCCAATGTAAGAACTTTGTACATCCCAGTTTCCTCATAAACACTGTTCTTGTTGAAAACATACTCTCTCTCAACTTCCTTATCTACCCCCTTCTCCAATTGGTACACATGCACAGTCCTGATCAGCTCTGCAAGAATCACACATACCAACAAAAAAAAAAAAACAGAGAGAACATAATAAAGAAAACAAACAAACAAATCAAACAACTCAACAAGAACTCAGTCTCCTAGACAACAAGTATAAAATTGATTTCAGAACAAAAAAACCAGATGAAGATTTTGATTTTTATCATGCAAAAATCGATAAAACACCAACATTGTAGTCTGAAAATACCAGTTGAATTGGCTAACCTGGATATATAACGTTCCTGAAGACAACAAGAGCTTTGACAGAATGGGAATGGGCATGGGCTCCAGATGAAGCCATTGAGAAGCGGAGATCACGAAGTTTTTTGTGTGAAGAGGAAAAGAGTGAGAGAGCATGAAGAAGGAGGAGAGAAAATTGAGGGATTTAAAGAGGCGCCTTGCATGAGTCTCCAGTGTCACTTCACAGCGAGGAGAGAGAAAATGGCTGTTTATTTTACTTGTCGTTTTCTTGATTTCACTCAACTTTTTTTATTTCCCTGGATTTGATCTATTTTGGAGTATTTGTGTTATGGCAATAATAACCCATTTGATAATTTCATTTTTTTTTTTTCGTTTTAGAATTTTAGTGTCTTTTATTTAATGAGTTTTTTCAACAATTAATAAATTTCCAAATATAGGTTAATGTGAGCTAAAGTCCAACTGTTAGCCATTCAAATATATGATGTAGATTTTTTTTATTTTAAAAAATACCCATATGAAATGTATATTTCTAATGGAAATTTAATTTTTTAAGATACAAGTGTATTGTTTAATAATTCATCCGTTCTTGATTCTAATAAAGTAAGTATTATTCAATTAAGTGCATTTGATAACGTAATTAAAATATTACTTAAAAGAAATGGAGTAAACTTTAAATGAGAGAAATTTCAGTGAGCATTTAAAATTCAAACAAACATCGTGTAAGAGTATTTAAAGTTTAGTACTTAAAGTTTCGATGATTCATTATAAAATTTATCAAATAATACTTAAGTCTCAACGGGCTTACTTTGAAAGTGATTATGTAAACGTGATATCATAGTTTACAAAAGTAATCCTATGTTTATTTAATTTTTTAATATGAAGTATTTTTAAGTCGGTTATGAAGTGTAAGTGTGTTTAATTGACAATTATGTCATATATATTTTCATAAAAATGAAGAGGTGTAAGAGTACTTTTTGTTGATTAATGCTTGGACTTATTGGCATACAATCCAACATTTCTTTTACTTCTTTGAATTCCATCAAATCATAATTTGTTTTAATGGATATAAATGTTTTAGAATGATAAAATCACCATACTTCTCACAACAAAAACAAAAACAACAACAAAAAAAGAAAAAGAAAAATCATAAAATCCCTAACTCTAAAAGTTAATGAAGTAATTTATCCGGGAAAAAAAAAAAGAGAGTTAGTGAAGTAATTTATTGAGCTTGGCTTGCATAAATATTGCACAAGCCCCTTCTAAACAAACAACAATAATATCAAATTAATTTAAATATTCTTAAAAAATTTCAACATACATAATTAACAATATTATGGAGTAATTTAACATTTTTAGAAATACGTGGAAACCATTTCAAATAACAAGTTGAGATGAAATATGAAATATTTTCACATTATGCAAGGTAGTATCTAGAAAACCCAAGGGTAGTTAGGTAATTGCATATTTTTGGAAGCCCTTTTCTTGTGATATATAAGAATAATATTTTAATGTCCATCCAAGGTCATGCAAAATGTCACTCCCATCATTTCGTGGGCATAGTGAATTTTTTTCCACAAAAGTGGATTAGATTAGATAGACCTCTCACTATTCTAGTCGTGCCCCCAGTTGGATTTTTTTTACTGAACTACCCTCATAGAGATCCAGAATTACCAACACAATACTTGACATGACATGTAGGGGTGTTAATGTCAATCAGAAACTCTGCTTACTCCCGTATGCCGCAAAAAGTACGAACTACCTTTGGTGCATGTTGGTGAAGTGGCGACCTTAACTTAGTAAGAATCATCCATTAGCCCTCTAATATTCTTTGATGCAAGTTTGAATATAGATTGCACACACAAATTTCATTGCACTTTACTAGTCTTTTTTTTTTTAAATAAAATGATAAAAAGATTCCTAAATTCATTAATACATCATCCCTTATTTTAAAATATATAACTACCCTTTATACAATAAATTTTAATTCTCTTTACTTTATTTAGTAATTTTTTTTGAGTTCCGACTAAAAAGAACTTTTTTCTTAAATATATATATTTTTTCATCTAATCAAAAGAGATAATTTATTCAATATAAATAATCTTCTTTTTTTTGGAGGGGGGGTTCTGTTAGAAGATATAATGGGTCCTCTATATATATATATTTTTTTGAATCCTGTCAAAATTAAGAGATAATTTATTTAACATAAAGAACTTTTTTTTTTTTTGTATTATACTTTGTTTTTTTCCCAGTGTTGTCATATGAGATAATTTATACAATAGAGATAATTTCTTCTGAGTTTTTTTTTTTCATGCCAAACTTTTTTTTTTTTTTTGTCCTATCAAATGAGATAATTTATTTATCAGGGATAACTGTTTTTAGATTTTTTTTTTTAGGTCCTATAAAGAATTTTTTTTCCAAATCCTGTCAAAAGAAATAATTTAAAGATAACATTTTTTTAGTACTTTTTTTTGGAGCAACATAAATAAAATTTTTTGATCCTGTCAAACGAGTGAGAATAACTATTTTTTGAATCCCTTTTTTTATGTTTTTTTTTTTTTTTGGAGTCTATCAAAAGAGATCAAAAATATTAAAGATTGGAGACAAGGAGGAGATATCAGAAAGGGTAGTTGTGTAATTTGAAAAAAAAAATCATTCAGTCATGAAATTAAGGTTAGAAATGTCATTTTCTATAAAATGGGAGTGCAAATGTAGAGAAGTGAGTGCGAATATGGCCTCCCAATAATAAATTTTATTAATTCAATGAAAAAGGTACAATTCTGTGTGATTAATTCCTTACAACAAATAATTTTTCTTTAATTCAATCTCCTTGAATTGTTCAACATAAGGGCTACAAAGAGCTTGATCTTGAATGAATTGCTGAAAGTTATTCGAGTTTTTCGAGGTTGAAGAAGACTCGAATGAATTTTCGATCGAAGGTTGGTGATGAGTGTTCTTCAAATCTTTGATGTTGAAGAAATCTTGAATTGATTTATGATCGAGGATCGATGGAGCTTGATCTTGAATTGTGGGTTGAAGGTCTTCAAAGAATAATCAGCACTTATGTGATGTTCTTGTTATTCTTCTTCATATTCTTCAAAAGTTGAAGGCCTTGGAAAAATAACGATACTTGTGTGGCGTGCTTAATGTTCTTCGTCTTCAGAACTTAAGTGTTGGTTGAGGTAGAGATTCAACAGTCTCATAGTCTCTCTCTGCCCCTTGAATGTGTAAGATGACTTTGTATTTATAGGCCAAAGGATGGAGCGTTTAATTTGGAAACTCTTTAATAATAGTGCTAATTCCATAAATAAGAGAGATTTGTCTCATTTTATTTGAAAATAAATTAAAATTTAAATTTAAATTATCACACATTCTTTAAAAGCCCGAACCTTCATAATGTGGACATATTCATTGGTGGGACCTATACTCATGAATTTTAATTAACCAAAATTGTTTGACTTCTTCACCGATCAGATGATGATGAGACTATCTCAAAATTTTAGTGTCTACATATATTATCAAGTTTTAAAATATGTATTTGTTTTATTTATCTTTTCAAATGAGAAGTGTTTTCGAACATTAAAAAAAAAACTATTAAATTGGAACAAAGGGAGTAGAAACTTATGAATTATGTATAATTAATATTCTCATTGTTTGCTATGAATTATGTATAATCAATGAGTAATGGTACGATATTCGAAAATAGACTATTACACAATAATCAATAAAATAGAATCTCTCTTCATTTAAAATAGAAAAAATTACATTCACTTTTTCTGTAAATAGGTTAAATTACAAAAACCTACCTTTTATTTTAAAAAATAACACAGGCTTCCCATGTATAATTTTTTGACAATTATATCCTTGTACATTTTTTTTAATTAAAAGATCTTTCTTTTTTTTTTGGGTAAGTAAAATTAGAATATATTAAAGAAGAAAAGTTCCAAGATTATAAGGGGTATACCATATATGAAAATTTCAAAAAATATGATTACGTAAAAATTTTGCACATGATAAATTGACCGAGGTAATTTTTGTACATAAAAAATTGACTGGAGAAGTCAGCGATGAGAATGTATGTTATTTAGCCTATTTGAAGTCGGTTATAAAATTCCCCGGACCATTTATCATTTTCCATTTTTAATATTTCCGGTCTCCTTACTACTAATGGGCTTATAAAGAGACCCCTTATAAAGAGACCGGAAATATTAAAAATGTAGACCGGAAAAATTAAACCTGATCAGACATTCAAAGGAAAAGTACATGAAACCACAGCCATCTGATCAAAACAATCAATGATGGGTTTCTTTGCCGGTTTTAAAGCAGAGTGCCAAAACCAAATAATTTCACATCGATGATAGATCCAATGCAAACATCTACCCAGGTCCCATATACATCGATCAATTTCTGTTGTTACTCAGCATCCATGGACAATCAACCGATATCATTCATCCAAAATTATACCATTAGGGGGGAAAACCCAATTATACAACTGAGAAGAACACAAAGAAAGAAACTAAACTATAAAACCATATGACATCAAAATTGTTAGCTATCCAATAACAAGAAACTTAGATGGGTCACATGCCTTGGACTTGTAAATACTACCACAAGTGCAAGTTTAACATTACCAACAATCCAGAGCAACATATTAAAAATTCATATCCCAGGAACAACAGTTTATAGATCACCATCAAAGTTGGATGTAGAAAACCTTAACAGAAAAATTAGTACCACAATAGAAAATTTTCGAAAAGATCAGAGAGAGAAAAGGGACCACTACTGCTGGCGCGATTTTTCTTTTGATAGCGCAACATATTAAACCACAAATCGAGCACAAAAACCACAAAATAACACCCTTCATCACTGCCGTGACCTTGACTCAGCTCGTCTGGCTTCATCTGGTGTTGAAGGAAACAGCTCCACATATCGTGGCCCAATTGTCATCTTGTCCTTGCACATTGCTTTCTTAGCCTCCTCAGCTGAGGCAAATTCTACATAAGCTTCTCCAGTAACTTTTCCATCAGGACGGCACGCAATATGTATCTTATCATCTGTCAGTTTGAACCCTCCAAAGAATTCCTTGATATCAGATTTCGTTACAGAGAAGGGTAGACCACGCAACTTCAAAATCTCAGTGTACTCCATTTGGTCCTTGTCGTGGGACCTCGTAGTAGGTTGAGAAGGACGAGGGCTTCCATGGAAGTCATTATCGTAATTCACCTCAGCAGCTACAGCATGGTAATAATCCACCTTCATGCACCTGAAAACCTCCACATATCTCCTCCCCATATTCTGTCGATCTCTCTGTAGAGCAAACTCAGCCTGCATGGATCCAGCAAAAACCACAAAAGCCTCTCCTGAGAACCGCCCTTTTTTGTTCACCAACAACACGTCCACTATGTCCAGCCCAGCAAAGAACTTCAAAATGTCGATATCCGTGCAGTCGAATGGCAGACCCCTGAGATGAACCACTGGAAATGTGGAGGGCTGAAATCCACTGACATAGCCATAGGGCTGGAAGCCACTTGAACTGCTGCTCACTGCGAAGTAGGGATTTGATTCCATCATTCTTTGTCTCTTCGAGCCAACCTCGTACCCGTCCGATACCCCCCCGCTTCCCAACATTGCCCTTCAATTATTCATACCCAAAAGAAAGAAAAAGTCCCCCACTCAACCTCGTTAATAAAACCAAACCCAACCCATGTTTACCTAGTTTCCTTGTTACTTCATTATATTTCAAAAGCATTTTCTCATATTGTCAACCCTCCTACATATGCAAATGAAATCCACAGGTAGAGCAATATAGTGAGGAAACAAGACACACGATGACCCAAGCCAGCAATGGCTACAACTCAACTCAGCAATGCTATCAGGAAGGACCAATCAATAGAAGATCTCTAGGATCGAAGCGCAGACAAATGTCATACCCACAATCCAAAAAATTTAATTTTTGGCTTATACAATTCTATTAATTGGACGCAACACTGACATACATAAGCAACAAATAGACAACATTACTGAGCAAAGAGAGCATCATACAGGATAAGATATTTTGGAGCCATCTAGTGCCATGTTTCCTCAACATTACCTCAGAGAACACGAAAAGGACAGCAAATGCCAGTATTAAAACATAACATTGGTACAAGCATCTAATGAAATGAATCAAGGCTACAGACAACAGAAAGGCACAAACGAAGAGACGAGCATTTATAAAATGAGTCAAAAACATTATAGAAACTAAAAAGATCTACAAATTAATATATATTTCCTTAGACAAAGGATTCATCTTGCCAGCTCCAGATACCCAAAATAAGGCTTAATAAATGAATTTGAGTATTAATCAGATTTATTTGATCATGATAATATAGTCATGCTACTCACCAAAAAAATTAATAGTCATGCTAGCAAGTTACCTAAGATAGGTGACAACACAAACTTCGCATCGATAGAGCAACAAGGCCAACTCAAGCTTCACGGGTTAAATGGCTTCAAAGATTAACAACTACAGTTGTATACATCCCTGGTTGTTCATTTCGCAGAAGGTGGACATAGCTTGCACCTAGATCTGTTTCCTTTTCCTTTTTTCCAATTTCATTTTTTTAAATATATATTTTTTAAGGTGTCTGGATAAAAAGATAACACTAAACAATCTGGAAAAGAATCAATATGAAATTTTTTTTGTCATTATTGCACCAGAAATTTAAAAAATAAAACAAAAAGTTGAAGAAAGCCAACTTGCGCCTACTGAAAAAACTTTCATATTTTTTCTATTAATTGGACAAGCTCAAGAAAAGAGTATGTCTAATTAAAATTTTCAAATTAAAACGAGACTAGTAATTAATATGTTAAAAGATAAAAATAAATATTTTTTAGTAATTCTTTTTTAAATGACAGAGAAGCATCTTTCTATATTTGGAAAATTTTGCCTATTATCAAATTAAGCAGAGTGCTAACAGGACAGAATATCAAAATAAGCTATAATACTATTATAAAAACTTCAATTTTCAAATAATTATGATTTTGAACGTCTCCGTACAACTTGATTATACCCATCAAATAATTTTGATTTTAAACGTCTTAGTACGACTTGATAAATTAGAAAGCACTTTGCCCTTCTGTTTCACAACGTATTTGCACAAATTTACCAAGTTTAACATACGAATTAATCTTTGTTTAATATAAATTATAACTAATCTGTCAGAAAATCCCTTTAAACTTTACCCTGTTTTATTCGTTTGAAATACAGAAGCACACATAATAGTCATAAAAAAAGTATCGATAGCTAAGAAACCGAACTGAGATCTATATCAAAAACACCATAATAAACAGAAGATGACAAAAAAAAAGGAATGAAGAGCATAATCAAAAGACCATCGAACTTACCCTCTCGATCCGTACATGGCTCCTAAGCTCGTTCAATTCTCCCAAGCAAGCAAGAAAATCTTCCAAATATATGTTTGTGAGTGTATATAGAGGGTTTTTAATCAAAAACCCTTGGCGAGAAGTGGTTTGAAACGGAGAGGGAAACCTAGCTAGGGTTTCAAGCGTTGGAATGGTTCTTCGTAAATAAGGAGACTTGACACTTTCTGATTATCGAATACCTATATAAACATCACTCGTCGATATATTTGCCCTTATAATCTATCCCAATTACTGAAATATCCTCAGCCTTTCAGAGGTCAAAACTTGGGTGGACACGGTGGCAGTTCGGTCGGGCTTCGGAGTGAACTGCGACCAAATAGGTCTCAAGAGTTGTAAAAATTTTAGTGGCAAAAGTGCAGAAAAAATTCAGAAGTTTTCTCAATATGTCAAAATACCTTTTAAACTATTTCTTTTTTAAATAAATCACTTCCTCATCTTACAAAAATGGATAACATGACTCACAAAACTATAATGATATATTTAAAGACTAATAGGACTTTATTTAAGTATTTTTTTAATAAAAATGCTCTCGTCCAAAGCGATGTCTCGCGAGTTCGAAACTTGAGAACAGTCTCTCCAAAAATGAGAGTAAGACTTGCTAACATTCACCTCTCTCATACTTTGCTCAAGCAAGATGATGGTGGAAGGTAGTGGAGCTAGGGTGGATATAAAATTTTAGTCCAATCCGAGTCCGTTTTGACTACAAACAAAAATTATGAAATAATTAATAGTCTTCCTATAAGATGGAAAAATGTTATTTTGAGGCCTTAAACAATCGAATTTGGCCAACAAAAGGCATGGGCCAATAGCTAGCCTACTATATTTTGCTTATTGGGTCGTTTCGGTCTCCTTGAATTGAAAGGGTCTGATCGAAGTGTTTCAGGAAAAAGTCGACTATAACGATAAAACTATCCTAACATCAGTGGAGTAATGTGGTGAAAGGCTTGTTGAAAATATCAAAAATAATAATAATCTTACTTGGAATAAGTTCAGTTATTGAATGGATAAGAATGATTATTCCAACCTTAAAATCCATATCAAATATAGAAATGATTAGAATAGACATTCCATTACTGCGTACCAAACGCAATAATATATGAATAATGATACATATGCTAAAATCAGTAATTTTTGAAAGTCATTTATATGAGTGGAATAGTGGCCACATCAAGAGGCATAGCTATTGAGTCTCGAGTGAGTACAGACATACCCACTTAATTTTTATTTTTTTTCTGTACATATGATAAATAAAATTATTTTTTTGATCTTAGTGTAATTTATATAACTTACAAAATTTATATGGTACACTTACCCATTGCAATTGTAGAAAGAGTATATTCTACAATGAAAATCATCAAGACTCAACTACGCAATCGATTGGAAGATGAGTTAATAAATAATTGTTTGGTGACATATATTAAGAAATATGTATTCGAGATCATTGACAACAAAGATATTATTCAACGTTTTGAGAATATAAAGTCTCAAAAGGGATTGTTGTAAAAAATAGTTAAAATATCATGTTATTTTAACTTCTTTTTTTTTCTGTAAAAGATTTTAGATCTTTATGTGTTATTAAAAAAAATCATCTTAGTTAAAACTCTTACCTTTGTACTCACCAGACACCAACTCCACTCACAAAATAAACAAACATACAAACAAATCATTATTCTTATTCTATAACAAGATCAGAAGATTTATGGCTTCCTTAAAACGGCGCCGTCTCAGGAAATCCTCCTGCAGTCCTACTCAGGAGTATTACTTTAGAAGAAGTCGTATTCTTCCTGATTCTATTACACACATTAAATAGGGAAAGTTAGGAACCCACCAAAAGCCTTTCTTTATTTGTCTCCTTAATCATATGGAAAGTGTAGATAGTGTTCAAATCAGTCTCGAAATAGATTTCTGAACATATATGGTGAAAAAAAAACTACACACTATTAATAACACACACTGTCCGAATCTTTCTCAAGTAGAATACTATGGTGCACGGACCTCTTCATTATTGGACAGGATACAGCTTGTTCTAAAGTCCTATCCCGCCTAGTAACACATGCTGTCTGAATCTCTTCTTGAGTATACTACTTCTGAGCATATTATATGCATACAGTGAGTTAAGCTCTGTCCACCATTGTAACTTCTCTAACTAAATTATTGGTTCTTTGAAAGGGTTGAGATATATATATATACATAAAGGTTATATATATATATATATTATGGAGATGAATAAGAAAGAAGTGCAGACTCGACAAATCAAGCGAATTGAAAACGACAGGGCTCGAAGACTGGCCTACAAGAAAAGAAAGGAATGCATAATGAAGAAAGCAATGGAGCTCGCAACGTTGTGCGGTGTTGCAGTGTGCTTAATCGTTTTCCGGCCAAGTGGGGAGCTCGAGACATGGCCGAAGAATCCTAGCGACGTGAAAGCCGTTATCGAGATGAACAGGGACTACCAGAGTAGTAGTAAAATTCAGGGTAAAAAAAAGGCAGAGATGAACAGAGACTACCAGAGTAGTAAAATTGAGGGTAAAAAAAAGAAAATCATGGTTGAGGAGGAGGAGATCGAGATTGTTGATGATGACCAGAAAAAGGAGGAGAATTCAAAGACGTTATGGGATTGGGACATGAGTTGGTTTCATGGGTTGTCCACAGAATCAGTAAAAGAATTATTGGGATTGTTAGAGATCAAGATATGGGTTATAGAATCAAGAATGGAGTTCTTGAAAATCATTGATGACAACAAATATATTAGGGCCAATTCTGCTCATTGGCTTGCATTAGATGATGATGAGCTGAACACGGCAGATGGAGAGGACAAAGATATTGTTAATTGGCTTCGAATTTGTCAGGAGGACAAAGACCAAGATTCTGTGGCATGCCATGAAGAAGAAACTGGACAAATCATGTACACGGCAGATGGAGAGCACAAAGAGCTTCGTATGTGTCAAGAGGACAAAGACACAGATTCTGGGGCATGCCATGAAGTGGCGAATGCACCCAATAGGCTTAACTTGAATCAACCATTATATATTCAAGCACACCACATTGTGGCTGACTTGAATCAACCATTATATATTCAACCACACCACACTGTGACTGACTTGAATCAACCATCATATATTCAACCACACCACATTGTGACGCCGGAGTGTGATTATTGCATAGATGGTGGTGAAATTACTAGAAATTTTATTGACAATGTCAATACTGTTCCGTTGAGCTCCGGTGAGATATTGGAAGAATCTGAAACTCATTCAAAGAAGACTTATAATTTGCTGCAGTTAGCACGTGATGTAATTGGAGGAGCTACAGGTGGTACAAATAACAATGTTAATACTGTTCCGTTGAGGTTGGACCTCAATTCTGTTCCGGTGAGGTCCGATGATGAGATATTGGAGGAAACTGAAACTAATTCAAACAAGACTTGCAATTACCTGCAGTTATTTCCTATGAATCCTCCTCAATCGTAGTTGCAGGAGCTCTTACACACCTTTGGTTTGGAACTGATGAACCATCAACAACTGTTGTCAGGTTTTGAGGCCAATCACAATAATTAAAAGATCTTTTTTTTTTTTTTTTTCACAATTTATGAAGTAGTTTATATGGATTTTAAATCCAATGTTGTCATCAACTTTTGCACGTCATAATTTTAATCCTGAGCTATGATCAATCTTTTTGTTGCATTGTTTATTTTTTACTCTCGGATGATTTGCACCTTTAGTTAAACTTGAACAAGAGATCTAATGGGAATAGCCCCAAAGACCTTACTAGTCGAACTGCCCAAACAAGTTTTAGCTAAACAACCCAAACAAGATGAATTTGAGCTTCCTCGAATTAGGCCAAACTAATCTCGAGCACCAGCACCAAATTCATAACTGAGCTCGGGGTCAAGCTAGCAGTCAAATGCTCGACAAGACTTGATTTGATTGCAAACCTAGTTAGCAGAGGGTCTTAGGCAGGCACCAAGATGCTTAACCTGCAACCACCTCAACCATATTGTTTCTTGCAACTCTGTCTATAAAGGCACTCAAAGAGCCCCATGACATGTTACAGTTTACCTTGATGATAATTGATACCTCTTGAGGGATAGCCAAGCAAGGAGGAACCTGGGGGAACTTTTCCCTTTAGAGTCAGATCCTAAAATTGCACATAAAAGCGTCCAAAAGTGCAGAACTCCTAAGAATCAATACGATCGTCATCAAACACCACACTGACTCTAGTGCTCCTTTTAGATCTTACATGTTGCATCTTCAGAATTTTTCAATCATTTATCAGGATCCTATAGCAATGTAAATTACCATGAGGTATTATGCTCTCTTCTAATATATATATATATAGAAGTTAAAAATCAGTCCAGTGATACATAAACCAACATGTACACCATCTAATACACAAAAACCATGCGAATAGAAATTAAAATGCAAATGGAGGTTAAAGCAATCTAAATCCATCATACAACAATCTCGTATCAATTCTATAGTTCCTTTTCATATTTTTCTTGGCTGATAAATATAAAGAAAAGTTTACAAGAGGGAAAGGAGGAAAGTAAAAAAGGAGGTTGCTTTTATCATCATTACCGTCATCATCCCTGCCTTTATCCTATAGGAGGATGCTTTTATATTCTTCTTAATTTGGGCGAGAGAAGAAAATCCTTCTTCTAGTGAATGATTTTCCGACATATAAATTTGCTTACCCTGGTTGATACGATCAACCAAGGTATGGTCCCAACCTGCATTGCAATAGACAGATGTTCAGATGCCTCATACGGAAACCACCAGTCAAATGTTAAATGTCTCGTGACTATGCATTTTGCAATGATTTCGTTTTCTTAATGTGTGTCTGCATAAAGACTGGACCAGACATTTATGCTCATTGTTCCATGGCATTTATATTGGCACACATGCATCAAGTAGATCGAGATTAATAGAGTTCCTTATCCAAGCTATATATTAATTGTGCTATATACATACACCAAATCTAATCCAACTGGTGGAGAGAATTCTGGTGTCTCTAGTTAATTTTACCCGAGAAAAAAAAAAGGAACTCTTTTGAGTAGAGGAAAGGGAGTACTCCACCATTATCATGTAAATTCAAATGCCCGCTTATAGATCTTGGTTCAAAAAAGAGGGCTATAGAAGCACTAAAACCAGAGCAGGCATGGCAGCCATTAATAAGGCTTCAAGCATTGTTTCTTTGGGTGTCTCGGACCAATAAGAATATGATTTCTTGGACAAAACATTTTTGTTTTTCCCCCTCATTCTTTTTGTGTAGGTAAGTGGGCGGGACGAGAGGGGTATATGAAAGGCACTCACACCAACAGCTTTACCTGGGGTTTCTTTGGATGTCTAAAACTGATAATAACATAATTTATTAGGTAGAACTTTTTCCCTTTTTCCTTGTTTTCATTCGGGCAGGTGTGCGGGAGGATAGGCTTATATGAAAGGCACTCAACCCAAATGCTTTCCCTAGCGACAACTGGATTGAGAAAATATGCTAGAAAGTACCAAAAACTGATAGAACTTACGGAAATGACCTTCTGGATTGAGAAAATATGCTACAACCTTACTTGCAGAATGACAAAGAAATGACCTTCTGGTTATTGTCCTAGTATCTAACAGACTGCCATAAATAGATCAAATTGTTGCTTGCCTGGTTATAAGACATGGGACACACCTAAATTTTCAGTTTAACTGATCATGGTATAGCATGACCCTTCTTTACTTAAGGTTTCCCTTGTTGAAGAACACAACACGGTATAATTCAAAAAAAGAAAAAGATCTCAATTCTATTTACCATAACATTATCCTTCAGAGGACTCCCAGCTCTCCAAGATAACATCTTTCCTGCAATGAAGGCAGATAATCAAATCAGCACTGCAGTAGCTTCTCAAAATATTTCCTTTACAAAAACTCCAATAACTCTCTTTGTGATTACCTTAAGTTTAGAACTTAATTCCTAAATTTTCCGAGCAAGTAAGAAATGCAACATATGAAGGCAGCCAGTGTGCTAATTTTTATAAAAGTCGATAACAAGTCAGAAAGTTCCAACACTAAAAAAGGGGGAAAAAGAAGAAGCTATTCTCAATTACTAATTAAACTACTAGTGATGAATTCATTACCAAAGGGTTGCACGAGTTGCTCAGATATAGCAGCCACAGGAGCACGCCAAAACCAGCAAATAAGCACAAAATATGTAAAGACCTATTGTCAACCACACGAATACACCTTTTCAGAACCAGACGGAATGAAACAAGCATATTCTTAATTATCAAAATGTTCTTCGGGACCACCTTTAACATCATTAGAATTTTCAGGTATGAATCATATGATGAAGTTATCTCCTTGCTGCGCAATTCTTGAACTGCAAATTATGCAAAGATGTTAGTTTCTATTATACAGTTATACTAGGCGCTTTTAAAAATGCAGAAGCAATAAAGAAACTGTTGTGAAAAACAGCCACAAACCAAGCACAATCATGAAACACGACACAAAACGAATCAAGCACAACACACAGAACACAAGAATTTACGTGGTTCGGCGATATGCCTACGTCCACAGCAAAGATCCGGCAAAATATTTCACTATGCAAAAATCAGGAGATTACAAGTTTCAACCCAAACCATAGCTCTCGCTCTCACACTCTCTTTCTGCGTTTTCAGTGTTTTCTCTCGTTAGTCCTCCAAACCCTTAGATGCCCTTATATATTGGGGTACAAGAGAGTCCTAACCCAAGTCTAAAACCCGCAAGCGAAAAACCGAGAAAAAATTCGGGCCACAACATAACAGAAACCATCGGGAAGCAAATAGATTACAGGAAGGAAAAATGAGATCACAATTGCAGAGAGAAAGGGCTATTGACTTGAAAACAGGGTATGAAGTCTCGACAATTTGAAACGTAAACATGTAATGCATCCCTCTATATAGTACAAAATCTTCTAGTATGATGTAGGATAGCCAACTGAAAGAAACTTTAGATGCATTTAAAGAATGGCCAACCGAAGAACTGCAATTTATGACAAAATTAAGAGCTTGGCATTACAGAAAGAGACTAAAAATTAGCTATTGAAGGTTCAGGTTAGCAAACCTGAGATTTTGAAGCAATATGTGGGAAATTACAAGTGCAGAGTTTAAGGTGTGAATGGCATGACAATAGGTTTGAGATTTTAATTGACACAAAGGATTAAACTAGTTAATTTCTTTTTCCTATAAGGTAGTGCTGCATGCATGTGGACTTAATTAGTTACGGATTAATACCTTAAATGGAAGCATGAAAACCGGTATATTGCAATTTTCTTTTTTCCTTGCCTCTCTCAAAACTACCTGAAAACGAGATTAATGGTCACAAGGAGTGTAAGGACCGTGACCATTTTTGGTCGGCTTTCTTTTTATTTTCATTTAATGTCCTATAAGTGATTTAAATGATGGTATGCATGTTTTAAATGTGAAATACGTGTTTGGGAACTTGTACAAGGGTTCAGGGAAGTTTTGGGAACATTTGGTGAAATTTGAGTTTTTCGGGTCCGGTGGGCCGGAAAATCCGAAAGTGTCAGAATGATACCAAAATTTGAGATTAGCTTAAATAAAATATTTGATGAACTATAGAATTGATTTTGAGTCCGTAAGAGTTACCAAAAGTGAAAACGAAGCCCGGGAAGATTCAGTAAGTGACTAGTGGCATTTTTGTAAATATGAGAGGCTAGGTTTATAAATAGAAAGGAGGTTAATATAGCTCTCATTTCTCTCATTCTATTCAGTCGATTGAGAGAGCAATATATATACAGACACACACACACACATTCATCTTCTTCCTTCTCTATTGAAATTGAGAGGCTTGAGGCGAGAATTGAAAGGCAACGAAGAAGAGAGAATTGTTCTACGCATCGAGGGCTCGAGATTGATCCGTTCAAAATCAAATTCGGACAAAGTTGAGTTTGGTGAGAATTTGACTTGGAAGTGAGGTAAAGGTGTTCTGTCCACTTTATCATCGATTCCTTAGGAATTGATGTGGTTTTGAGTAGGTTAGCATGTTTAGGAATGCTAGAAAGTGAGTCTTGCATCTTTAATTATACTAATTCTTGTTAATTGAGTCTCCACATGCTAATTATAGTGAAAATTGTACACATTGAGGTTGTATGTATATGTTTTGAGGTGATTGTTGAATGCAAGCATGTTGGAACATGTATCAATTGAATTATGATGTGGATTGTGTATACATGCCTTATGTGTTAACAATTGTGGATATATGTTGCCTATTAGCGTGATTTATAGTTGTGGAGATTATGTTGTACATGTTGCGTGTTACATGTTGATGAAATGCATGAGAATGTTCATTTCTATAAAATTGTATCATTTGAACACCCTATGAAGGAATTGACATTGCATTGTGATATGCATGGGAATGACATGTTTTAGCATGAAAATCAAATGCCTTATGATGCGCTTGGAAGGTGTGTGAGATATTCGATATTGTATGTGTTGCCATACTTGAACCCTATGTGATTGGTTGTTGATTTTAGGAGCAGGTCAAAAATGTAAAAAAGGGCCCTGAGCTCGAAACTTGGCCAAGGAAGCTTTGTCTAAACCTTCGGATTAGAAACCCGTAAAATAGAATATTGGTTTTGTCTAGACCCTCAGGTTGATCGCCCGTAAAGTAAAATATCAGTTTTGTCGAAACCCTCAAGTTTTACGCGTAAAGTAGAATATTTGAAAAATTAGCTTGAAAAGCTCTTGACCCGTGACCTACGACTACTCCCACCCTTATTTGATTTCGAAACTTATGTAGCTTGGTGTTAAGTCTTGCTATTGAATTGTGATATTCGAGTTGATGCTTATGTGATATTCCTATTAGTTGAGCATTGTTGAATATAGGATTCATTCGAGTATTGAATTGAGATTCCACGAGTATGCGCATTGTTGTATGTCATGTAGTGTATAAAAATGTCATGATAGCATCTCACGAGCATTGGAAGTAGGCCATATAGTACATAGGAATGCCATGTTTGCATTTCATGTAGGTCGCATCAAGTTTATACATAAGTTGGTTTGGATATCTCTACTGGGCATGTTGATGCTTACTTCCTCCCCCAAACATTTTCACAGATAAGGCATCGGTGATTGATGGAGCTTGAAGTGCTAAAGTCGTGGGATTTTACATTTCGTTACTATCGTTTATGTTATGCTTTCACATGCCATGTTTAGGCATTATCGAACTTGTAATTTGGATTTGAGCATTGGATTTTATATGTATGAGCCACGTTTGGCACTTGGAATAATTGAGTGGGAGATTATGAATTTATGTTTAAGTTCGGATCATTTTCTTTTGCGTTGTATACTTGCGATTCTTTTATCGTTTAAGTATGATGTGGATTAAATTGGTTATTGCTAAATTGAATCGAAGGTTGAACCAAGAAAGTGCTTAAGAATGAAAAAGCAGCATTCAGTTGAAGATCTTCGATTAAATCTTCGATCCATCGAAAAATTGTTCGATGGAATTGGATTCCAAAACAGTGTGATTACAATGGTACTTCGATAGAACTACGATTGAGCGTAGTTTCAATTGATCGAAATCCTATCTTCGATTAATTGAAGGAGGAGTTACGATTAATCGAAGACATACTTCGATTAATCGAATTGTGTAATCAATAAGGACCAATGTTGAGACTTAAGTACACATATGCCACTATGAGAGACCCACTTGTATGAGACGACTTATATGTGTATACACACACCTAATGTATACATAATTAAGACTATGCTTCCACGATTATGAGAATTCAAATGAATAAATGATTTAGAGGACTGTTCACTTATAATGATCACACCCCCATTTCCTGCGCTCTTAACTAGGTGTTGGAAATCGGGGCGTGACAACTTAGTATCTTGAGCATGATATCGGGGCATGATCATTATTGAGATAATTCATGTGGTTAAATGAACGGGTTCACTCTCAGAATTCGGGCTCGGAATGGGGATTCCAGTGACTCAAATTTTGGGGCGTGACAAGAAGCGCTACCATAAGATTTATATGAGCTGACAATATTGATCTGACTTAAGTTGAACGAAATAAATTACCCAATAAGGAGGTTGTAACCACTTCTACTGGCAAAGAAAGAAAAAGTTGAATCTGAGTGACAAGTAGTGTTGGATGATAAAGAGATAATTAAACAAATAAATGAATAATTGCTACTTAAAGACAGTCACCATAAAACCAAGTGTTCATCCTGAGGCCCAAGGGAAAGGAAGATGATACCCTCCGCCAATTCAGCAAGAATACCTCATGTTGTTTGCGGAGGATCCATTTTCTTTAATGTGTGCATGGGGTTGAGAGAGAGGTTTGTGTTGGTGGGGAGGGATGGTGTGGATGTGCACGTGCATGCATGCAGGGGTGGAGCCAGGATTTTGGTGTTGGGGGGCCAATTTTTTTTTTTACATCAGTTTAATATTAATTTTATTTATATGTACAAAAGTATATATAATGTATATGTATTGTAAAAATGTATATATACAATATATAAAGCATCAATAGTTTTTAGTGGCTTGACTAGACTTAAGCTTATGCTTCCAAAGTAATCAATTAATCTGTTATTAATTAGTTATTTAAATAAATTTTCTTATTGAACTTTCCTAACAAGGACAGAAAAAGATTAAGCTAAAATTGAAAAAACTTTCAATTAAACTTTTAATTTATAGACAAATACAAAATTCATGTAGTAATATCACTAATTAATAATTAAGCAAAATCTGAAACACATCATACATATTAACATATCAACTATCAATCTATCATTATTTTCAATTATAAATTAATAGTATAATCGTAAGAATAGAATAATTCAAAAATAATACTTCTAATTCATTAGTCCTTTATACCAATTCTCACTAATATATAGTATGTCCCTGATCACTAATTCAGATTGAACCCATACCAGACTTTCAACTACCCTAAAAAAATAAGCTTAGTTTGATAAGTATTTTTCTATTAAATAAAGTACAATTGCTTTTCTTTTTTTTTCGAAACCCATCTAAAAATTATTTCCCAATCCAAGGAACAAGATTGAAATTAAATGTTGAAATCATTAATCCGTTCTAGTTTAGATTGCTAACCGATCAATTAATGGGTCCAATACAACCAAACACTTGAAATTAACATCATTCTCTTCTTTCACCAAATTCTTGAAACAAAAACTTCTGATCTTATAATGTATGTATATCAGTATATAAGAGTATTGGAAGTGGGCCTATTTTATTAATCTTTGATTGTATTTACCGGAATACCCCTGTTTTTATTATGTACTATATTTTCTTATGCAATGAAACAACACCCATTTAGAAAAAAATAAAAAAATTAGAGTTTTGAAGAATGACAAAATAGAATTTTAGGATTTTTTAATTAAGAAAGAGAGAGATATAATTGATATAAAAGTAAAGTAGTCTAAGTAGACTTAGTGGAAGACTATATTAGGAACTAAATTGATATAAAAGGGATTAGTGTGTGTGTGTGTGTTTATACTCATGATGTGCATGTGCTATTGAGATTTCGGATGAGTTTCTAAAGGCCCAATAGCCAATGAAGAATTGGGTTTGGGGGAGTTTATTAGTATTGAGTTTCTAAAGGCCCAATGGCCAAAGAAGAATTGGGTTTGGGAGGGTTTATTAGTATTGAGTTTCTAAAGGCCCAATGGCCAATGAAGAATTAGGTTGGGGGTTTATTAGTATTGAGTTTCTAAAGGCCCAATGGCTAATGCAGAATTGGGTTTGGGGGGGGCCAAGTAGTGCATATACATATATTATTTTTCAAAGACATGTACAATAGTAAAAAAATTCCAAAATTTTTGGGGGCCTCTGCCCCTGCATGCATGTAGAGTTTATTTATATTTATATGAATAAAAGGTGAACAGTAACCTTCTTTGTATTAATTCAACGACGACTTACTAATGAACTCTTGAAATAAACTTAACCTTTTTTTTATTTTTAAGCATCTCATAATGTAACATCCCAAGAAAGAAAAAGATCTGAAATAGATGAGGAAATAAATCGTAAAACTGGGGGGAAAAAAAAAACTCAACCTCTACTAGTTACAATTGTGAGGTCACACTTTACAGTCTTGGCATGGGTTTTTGGCCTCCTTCAAGGCCATTGGAGGCTGCATCATATTCATACAGTCCCTTACAGAAAAGTGCAAGGTTGATGATTCATGGTCAAAAAACATGGATTACCTTTATGTTCAAACTTCAAAATGCCTTCAGGGTGAAAGCCTTCCCCTGGGAAAGAATAACTTAAGCTTTCTTCACAATTAATCTTTTGTGAAAAAAGAAATGTCAAACTCTATGTTGGGTTGGCTCAAATTCCTATTGTGATTAGGTTTCCATTATAGAGTTGTGTTATTAGGTAATTTCTTAGTAGGCAAGTCTTGGCCTCAAGGAAGGAAAGTTATTGATTAGGCAAGTCTTGGGCTCTAAGGAATTGTAATCCTTGTCTACCAAGGAATTGGGTTTTGGGCTCTATAAAAAGTTACCTATGTTATAGGTTGAGACTTGTGAGAAGAAAAGAGGCAATATTCTTATTGTATTTGAGAGGTCACTCTCTTTGTTTTGAGAGGGCAACTCGTGTAGAGGTAATACTCTTATTATTTTTGAGAGGGCACTTAGAGAGAGAATTTGTGATTTCCTTTTGAGTGAGATTGGGTGTATAGGGGTTAAGGGTTGAGAGTACTCTTGATACAATCCTTGTACTTGTACTGTTACAATCTATATAGTGAAATCGGGCTCTCCATGGACGTAGGCTTGTTTTGCCGAACCATGTATAAATTCTTGGTGTATTCTTGCAAATTGTTTCATGTTTGTTTACTTACCATCACATCATAATATGATTGGGGGCTTGTTTCTCAACACTCTAGATGATTTGTAATAGCAAGGCACTTAATTTTATTACAGCTAATGTAGTAAACTTAACCTACTTTGATGACTAAAAATAACTTAATATGCACATATTAGGAATCATTGCTTGGCCTAAATCATAAATGCGCAGTCTGCCAAGCATCAGAACACATGTTCAAATTGTGAAGACTTAAGAGTGAGAAGGAACCAACAGAGTTCCTTCAAGGCAAAAGCCTCTCGCTCAGGATGAATAGAAAATTCAAGCTTTCTTCTTAAGTAGTCTTTTGTGAATGTAAAGTGCCCAGCACTAGATGACTTGTAGTCACAAGACACAAATTTAACAACTAGTGGAATAAACTCAATCCAGATAAATAACCCAACATATAAATGTTAGGGATATTGCTTTGTGTAATGATGAAAGCTCAGGCAGCCAAATGCCAAAATATGTGTCCAAGAGTGAGGACAACCACTTCATCCATGCATATAATGCCTCTAGTAGATCCCTCCCAGCATTCCACATTGAAAATTCTATGCACATATTCCAGACAAAGAACCTGCTTGGCAATAGATGAAGACATATTGTAGAAGAGCAGAGAAGAAACTTCAAAGACCCTTTGCACCTTCAGAAGTTACCACCGTAAGGTCAAGATTTTATTGTCTTGAACAGGGTTGTAGGCCATGCATTGAGCGGTTTTACAGGTTGGTTCTATCATCTCTACAGAAGGTAACAGAGCAAGAATGCCCCCATATTCATAAGGCCTTTGGGCTGATGGCATTTCTTTAAATCATCAACTTTTTGTTCTCTTTTTTTTTTTTCAATAAGAAGAAAAAGGCATATTATCCATGCCAATGTAAACCTCGAATATGATAAACTAGGACTATGTGTTAAAGGCGCCAATGTCTAAAAGATGCACTAGGGTAATCAAGAATCATAGGAGAAGCCTCAACCTACTAAAGATGAGGCCCCTTTAGTCAGTCACACATAAAGCCCTCAAGTGCTTTTAGTAAACTCCATACTAAACTTACAACCTATTTTAAGTATTCAATCATTTCTCTTTTTTTCTTTTCAAGCAGTGGATTGACATGCCACTACAATTCCAACTTCCATTCAATTCTCATCGTCTTCTGTTTTAGGTTGTATTAAGACCATTTGTATGTTTATACAATTTGCTATAGATTTATCCTTCGGTTTTGTTAAAGGTATTTATACAATTAGCGCTAATAGTAAATTTGACATAAATGATATATTTATACACCTAACATTTAGGGCCCGTTCACTAACAGAAACATTTCTCGTTTTTCTGTTTCTATCCCCTAAGAAGACAAAAACAAAAACAAAAAATATGTTTAGTAAACGTTTCTGTTCTAAATTTTCTCTCCACTGTAGCGGGACCCACTTAGTTAAATAATATATAATATTAAACATAACTTTCACTATCCATGATTTTTTGCACAATTGTTTTCTTATTTATATATTGTAATCTTTTTCTTGTCTACTTAGTTAAATAATATATAATATTTTAATATGATAATATATAACATTCATAAATTATCTATATTAAAATAAAAAAAAACACTTTGAAAATGCTCTTACTTTCATCTTCTTTTAAAAAAAATCACTTATAAATAATAACTCTTTATGATATGCATATTATGTATATTATTATCTTTTAACTTATATCATATTTTTTAATTTAATATTCACATATATATGATATCAATTTTAATTTAATTCAATTTAATTATTACATATATATGATATCATACTTATGGAAGACTAGGTGCCCGTTTGGGGGAGCTTCCTGGGGGATTGAAACGGACTTCCAAGCTCAATAAGTCCTTTCCAAAAAAATGTTAGTGTTTGGTGAAATAAGGAAAATGGACTTCTAATGAAAGTCGAAATCTTAAAAAGTACGTTCAAAGGAAGCTAAAAAAACTTGTTTTTGGAAGGAAACCAGAATTATTTTAAGTAATAAATTTTATAGACAATTTTGTCTTCTTTTATTTCGTAAAACTTGCCTATTGAGAGTAATAATTAAGGATAAATTTGTAAAGTTAAAATTGTGTTAATTGTGGAAGGAATTTCAAAAAAATGCATCCACCAAACAATTTTTTTCTTTTAAATTCCTTGTGTTGAAGGCATTCTTCAAAGACCTTATAAATGAAAGGAATTTTAGAATCAGGAAGCTCCTCTAAACATGGCCTAGTTCTGCTGGAAAGTTCTTTTGTATTGTCTAATAGTTACAAGTTCAAATATGAAAAAAAAAGGAAAATGTGTAACAAATGTGTTATTAAACACTGATTTTTGTTCTTAAAAATGTTAAAACAACAAGCTTAATGAACGTTATTTATGCTTTCTATTTCTATTCAGAAAAACAAGAATATATTTCTATTTTTTCCAAGTGCAAAAACAAAAAACGTTTTCGTTACTGAACGCACCCTTATTCTCTTTTGTTCTTTTAATGGTCATTAATTGACAATAGTTGAGGGAGGGCCTTGGCGCAACGGTAAGGTCACGTTCGAAACTAGAAAACAATCTCTACAAATACGGAAGTAAGGCTGTGTATATCTGACCCTCCCCAGACCCACAATAACGGGAGCCTTGTGCACTAAGCTAGCCTTTTTCTTAATTGACAATAATTGTCATCAATTTCATTCAATTTCCCTTTAGCTATCACTGCATCTTCCACTTTTTTATTCAATTATCATCAAATTTACATAGTTTCCATGCTCAACATAAAAATAAAAGTCTGCATCAGCTTCCACCTTTCCATTTAGTTGTCATTAACTGTCAATCATCAAGTGCAAGAAACTTTCACCATAAAAATAAGAAACCAATTAGATAATGCAGGAATTCATTTCTTCAGTACAGCTTTTTACATGCTACACACAGTGGAAAACTATAAAATAAATAATAAAAAAAAGGAACCTCAAAATATATTAACTTTTAGATAAAAGATCACGTACTCTTTGTAAGTTCTCTTTCCTTTGCTGCTGCCATCCTCCTAAGTTTTGCAGCTTGTGCAAATGTTGAAGGCCTGTGATCAACCAAGAACCAATAAAATAATTGCTTAGATTTTGTACCATGTGTACTGATATTGAAAATAAAATCATCTCCTCAGAATTCCACACTTTCTTTTTGCCTGTGTGCTTGAGAACTATAGGGTTAAATTAAACCACGACGCATCATAATCATAATTTAGATTCCAGTCACTAGAAGATTTAAATATTGAAAATGCTTAATGTAAATAAACAATCTACAATTAACTATGAACTTGGTGTTTCATAGCTGTATTCGTCCAATAAGAGCAATACTGATAACAACATAAGTTTAGATGCTTGACGTACATATATTTGGATCTGACATGAAATCTGGCTATATTCAAACCGCAAATACTACTGACCTAGAACATTCAAACAAGAATTAATACTCCTTTTCCTTTCTGCCACTATATTTTCTCCTTCTACTGCCAATGTCATCTGCCGGGATAAAATTAAATAGCTCAACTCCTTGTGTCTTCTCTCTTTTATGAGTAGAAACCAACAAGTAATTCAACAATTAATTAATCATTCAAGTACGTATCCCCAAACTTTTGTGAACTGCATGGTCCTATTGAGTTATGTGCTTGGTTGATAAAAGGAGAAAAAAGAAAAAGACAGCAAACATTGTTGAAAATTTGAAATATAAAAGGAAGTTTCAAATGCAAATGCAGTGAGAGATCCGGAGAAGGATGTACAATATAACTTGACTGATTGAAATGACATAGAGAATATACATCACTATATCCCATGGTGTGTGTCATTTTCTAAAGACATTGATGGGATAAACAAGGACTAATTATCACTCAGGATTTCATGTACATATGTACACAGAAACAAACAGTAGGATTGGAAAATATGAGTCCCACACGGAGTCATTGAGACTGTAAGAATAACATTTTACACTGGTTTTCACTTCATACTATTCTTTTTTTATAACATAAAATGTACTGGTTTTCAAAGATAAATGTATGAAGAATAATTATGTAGAATCAATTTACTTTAAGGAAACTGAGAGCATCAACAACGGAAACACTTGAGAAGTGAGATCAATGACGATATGATATTCAACAGTGGCCTTTTCTATTTTTGTAAATGATCAAACAGGACAGAGAATGATGATAGAACTGCCAATAAGTGTTTTCTCCCTTATTTCCGAGTAGGTGAATCAAATGTTCAAAGTCAAGAGCAGATTTGAAACAATGTTAGTGATACAGCTTTCAATAATCTTTAACAAGATAGCTAGTCATGTAAAAAAGAGGAAAAGGATAGATGAAATGAAGCAATGCTTTTGAAGTTTTGGGTGACTAATGTCAACATTAAAGTGGAGGGTAAGTTCTATGAGATAACAATAGAAATAAGCATTTTTTATAATATGGTTTTGCGGATAGTAAACACAATTCTGTACGAATACATAAATTAGGTGCCAAGATAGATGAGTGAAAATATTTGAAGAGGACCTAGGCATGTACTTTGAAATGAATTTAGTACTAACAACTTAAAAGGAGAACCAATCAGAAAAGAAATTAGGGCTGCAACTCGGGCGGGTTGGGCGGGTTAGAGATACAACTCGGGCTCAACCCTACATATGAAATGTTCAACCCTAACTCAACCCTAACCCTACTTTCAACCCTAACTACTTAACCCTAGCCCAACCCATCCTTAAATTTTTAAACTCGGGTTTGCAACTCGGGTTGAGATTTTGGGTTAAAAAGTCGGGTTAATTGGGGTTATATATATCACCAATCTCCATATTGAAAATTTAAAGTGATATTTAATAAGTTTCATATTATATTACTCCTAAACACACACAAAATTAAGAACTTAATGCAAATTTCTAAAAAATTATAAACAATTTTTTAGGAAATTAATTATCCAAAGTGTTAACATACAATAAATTAAGATTTTAATAAAGGAAGATGAAAAGAAAAAAGGTTATCATAATTTGAATATTATATATATATATTTAAAATAAAAAATATGTATAAAAATAATATTACAATTCGGGTTCGGGTTGGGCTCGGGTTGTTAACACCTCAACCCTAGCTCAACCCTACTTAAGTTCGGGTTGAGGTTTTTCAACCCAAGCTCAACCCTAATTGTAAAAATAGTTGCCCAAACTCATAAAAAATCGGGTTGGACTCGGGTTGAATTCGGGTTGCCCAACCCAAGTTGCACTCCTAAAAGAAATATATAAAACTCGATTAGCTTCCATCTAAAGGACAGTGACAGACTAATCGACATATTCATAGACAAATGCATGTTGTTTAATGCAGTGAGATTAACCATGTGGCTTCCATCTAAAGGAGAGAGTGTTTATCTTTTTATATTTTCCTTTTTACTCTTTCAATGTTTAAAAGACAGTGATGAGCTATTTTTTTCCATGCCCATAATAATCATTTAATGATTAATCACCCCAAATTGAGTTCTTTTATTCACTTTTCAGAATTAAGTTAAGATGAGCTTACATAGCTCAATTTGTTGAAAGACTTACAGCAGCAGTGATACTGTTAACCTTTAACTAAAATGCAACAACACCTATACCAAAAATGAGCAAAAATCTTTAACATTCAAGGCAAATCAATCTAACATCAACAGAAATATATATATATAACCATCAAATGACAACACAAATATAGCCTATACTTGACAGTGTATGCTAAGGAATTCTGCAGAAACATAATATTTGAAATGAAACATCTATAGAGGATCCCCTCCCCATCCGTGGGAGCCCATGTTCGACTCCTCATCCCCCTTTTCCATTGCCAGATTAAAAAAAATATGAAACATCTATACATCATATAAGAAAGCATATAATTCCAAAATCCCACAAGAACAAAACAAAACTTCAAAGTGAATTCGACAATAACATAAGAATCACGCACTGTGATAATAAGCCCGACTCCTTGTAAAGTTGCTTGATTTCCGTGCGCAATCGCATTTCCTCATCAGTCACTAATCCACTCTGATACAAAAGCACGAAAGCAAAAAGAATTTTTAATCAAGATATTCCAAATGAGAACAATGAAGTGCAATTTTCGAACAATGTAATGAACTCGTAATATATATAGCTATATATATATTGTGATTGGATTAAATTTTCATCTACCGAATAGATCGTACGTTAGATAAATTAAAATTCAAAATTGGAAAATTGATCTACCACATAAACTATTTAGATTCTAATAACGTAAACCCTAATCAATGCAACGGAAAAAGGTACCTTCATTTTGTGTTCTGCGTGCCTGGAAAGGAACTGGAATGCAGTGACGATCATGAAAATGAAAGGAGCTGCTAGAGATTTTCCATGTTCATCTAGGGTTTCTTCCATTGTTCTTTTCTTTCCTTTTTTTTTCTCTCGGAATATAGATTCTCTGGTATTGAAATTCTATTTCTTGAGATCTCTCTCGGTGTAAGCTTCTTCTTCTTCGTCGTCGCGTGTGCGCGCTAGCCAACTACTTCGACGGAGGAAATAGGAGACGAAACAAATTGGATTATTCAGGGTGGTTAGGCTATGTTTGGTACGATGGAAAAGAAGAGAAAGGATAAAATTAGTAACGAGAGAAAATAAAATAATGAAAAAAGAAAGGGTAGTGTTAACTTTTTATCATATTTGGTTGATGAGTAAAAATAAATAAAAGAAATAATAGTTAACATATTTGGAGAAAAGAAACAATTTAAAAAATTTATCATTATACCCTTTTATATTTAAAAGAACAAATTTTAACTTTTATCTAAATAAGGGCAAAGTTGATATTAATAAAATTTTATTAAAAAATGGTAACATTTCATTTCCTTTCCTCCCATTTTTTGAAGGATAACAAAAGTTACTATTCATCTTTAATTTATCCCTCCAAATTCTTCCAATTCTGTTCTTTTCCATTAAAAAATTCATACCAAACACAAAAATAATTATCCCTCTATTTCTTTCCTATCAAACTGACCCTTAAAGTATATTATAACGTAAGGTAGCGATCATATCCGACCACCATTATGGGAGTAATCATTTTCGAAATATATATATAAGACTAGTGAATGCTATAACGTAAATAGATATAATTCAAATAGAATCATGATAAATATAATTATTTTAAATTTTAGATAGACATTTTGATTCACATCATTATTTTTTTAATCATTTTTAACCATTAGATTAATTTTTTTATCTTATTATACCAAACTTAAATGTAATATAAAGTATATATATTAGCATCTATATTGATCATCCAATCAACACTATTGCATCATGTCAAAAATAAAAATAACAATAGTATTTGGACCTATTTTTCAAGCTGGTTTTTATAACAATAGATAAATTATAAGTGTAGGTTCATTCACGAAATCAAAGGTATAAGGACATCCATTATGGTGGCTTGTTATTCTAATTGCTATATTTGAATTGTGAAAAATTGCGTCAACTTTTTCAACTAGCGTGCCTCTTTATAATTGTGGTCAATCCAATCAACCGATATGATACTAACTAGGCTAATCACTTTTATTATTTTTTATTTATATATATATAACTATACATGTATCATTGTATTGTTTGTCAAGCTGTTGTTGATGGGAGAAAGGGGAGAGAGAGAGATTAAAAAATAAAATAAAAATACATCAATCAGTGCCACTATTGGCGAAGGTTGTGGCCATCAAAATGTGGGGCCCGCCATGTGGCGAGTCCCACACAAACACCACCTGCTCGTTAAAAGCAATTTGAGATCGCCCCGGTATAGCCTCATTATACCAAATGCCCTAAGAGATTTTGTAGATATTGGGTCCAATTTTGACCAGTTTTCTTTTTATTCATCATTTTTGTCATAAATGGATTTTAAATGATGTTATGTTTGTTTTGAATATGAGAAATATGTTTGAAAACTTGTTTAGAGGTTCAGAAAAAATTTCAAGTCATTTGTCTCATTTTGAGATTTTCGGGTTAGTGGGGCCTAAAACGCGGGTCGGGCGGGTCCAAAAAATCGAATACTTTTCTGAAAAAAAATTATTTTTGATTTTAAACCAAATAAAATGTTAGAAAAGTTAAGGAAATGATTTCGAAGTCGTAACCGCTTTCGAAATCGAAAATGGAGGTCGGGAGGGTACGTTAAGTGGATTAGGGGCATTTTCGTCATTTTACGGCATGTAGGCTATAAATATCATAATACAGATATTTCAGCCATTTCCTTGAGACCAAACAGCCGCCTCTCTCTTTCTCTCTCTCTCTCCTTCTCCTTCATCTTCTTTCACTCTTTCTTTGATTTGGAAGCCTTGAAGGTTGATTTGGAAGGTGCCGAAGGCAAAAAATTTACTCTTCTTGGTGAAGACTACATTTTGAATTGAACAAAGTCTATTTTGGTGAAGTTGGAAAAACTGAAATTTTTAGAGCTTGACTAAAAAGGCTTGAAACTTGAGGTAGGGGTGTGAATTCCTTCTTTGCCTTGATTCTATAAGTCTTTTAATTGTGATGTGTAGTTTTTGCATGATTTGTATAGGTGAAAAATGATTTACCTTTGATATTTAATTCTCCTATCATGTTTTATTTGGAGTATATGTGTCATTTATGTATTGAATGATGTATATGTGTTCAAGATGGTTTATACAAGTAAATTGTGTTAATTAGAAGTATATGTAAATTTTGGCTCCATGGATTGAATGTATATATGAAAGAGCTTTTCTTGAAAATAAATGATAGCTAATTTTTCATGAGTTAATTGAAAATTGCATTGTAATATACTTGAGTTGAACTTGATATGTATTAATTAGGGACGTAATGCATTAGAACCGTGTTTTATGACAATCTTGGTTTTATGTGTACTTGTGACAAATGTGTACTTATGTGGTGATTGTGTATTTTGGGAGCAAGTGTGTAAGAATCAAGAAGGGCCCAGAGCCCTAGGGTGAAAGGCTCAAAACTTGATCAAGCGGATGTTGCTATCGTCGAATTAGCAACCTGTAAAGCGTAAGTAGAGTATGTGATCTTTCAAGGACACTTACTATGGATGTGACAATTAGAAGTCCCTTTGTGATTTGATTTTTGGGTATACGCGGCATTGAGTTTAATTGTGAATGTATTTCATGTTAATCTGGTTATATGTATTTGAGATGTGTGATATCATTCTTGTGTTCAATGTGAATAAGTCTTGAGTTTATGAATCTTGAAGCATGTCATGTAGTTGTATAGAGATCTTATTTTGCATTTATGCATGGCTACATGAGTCATTATTGAGTTGGGTGGATCATCTATACTAGGCTAGTTGTATGCTCGCCCCTCTCTCCCAAACCTTTTTTAAACAAAACATCAATAGAGGACGAAGCTTAGAAATGCTTGAGTGAGACTTTTGGTGTTATTCTGGATATGTATATATTGATGTCTATGATGTGTTGCAGCATGTGGACTATTTTGGAAATTTTGTTCTTATATTTGAATAATTTTTATGTATTTGAGCTTTATATGTGTTAATTATTTGTGGCATGTTCACAACTTTTAAAGAATGAATGTATTAAATGTGGTTTTGGAATCCCAATATGTATGTAATTGTGGACATGATCCATTTGGATATGAAAGTTTATGATTAGATCATGTTATGGACCATTTTAGGTGTATTGTATTTCAAGGAAAATGTATGCATGTTAAAATATTGGAACTGGACATGAAATTGACTAAGTATGGAATACTAGGATTTTCAGTCAAATGTCTGCGATTAATCGAATACCCTTATTCAATTAATCATAACTCTGATGAAATTGGACCTCAAAAACTAGCATGTTACGATTGTAAGTTCGATAGACCAACGATCAATCGTAGCTTCGATTAATCGAAGGTCTAAGTTTGATTGATTGAACTTGTTGTTCACAGCAGGTTTGTAATTAAAGGATGTTGATGTTTAACTTAATCACCCTCATTTCTCATGACCTTCTGGGTGTTGAGATTTCGGGGTGTGACAACTTGCAATCAGAGCGTGTTTGTAGTTGCAAGGTGTTAAGGTTTCATTCAATCACCTCTATTTTCCATGTCCTTCCGGGTGTTGAAATTTGGGGCATGACAGATTTGCTAGCAGTTGCCCAACCTCATTAGTTGGGTTCTCAAATGAAAGTTGACCTTCTTTTTTGTTTTTTTGTTTTTAACTTTCTTTTCCATCACCTTTTGCAAAGGGCATTGTCACCTATCTTTTTTCTCTTACAATCTCTCTTATATGCATACGCCTAGACCAAAATCCTTGCTGACGTGTCTTGTGAATAATCGTCGATCTTTATTTTTTTTTATTTTGAAAAGTATTTTTTTAAACCGATTTTCAAATTGACATGTATAGTTTTTTATACCTTGAAGTTTACTAGTGCGAGTGTGACTTGGTAGTCCCCCAACCTTATTGGTTGGGTTCTTAAACCAAAGTTTACCATTCATTGTGACTTTCATGATTAGGTCTAAAAGAGCTAGGGGAGTGCTTTTAAAAGTGAAAGAAATTTTGATTTGAAATATCTTAGTTGAGAGTCCTTATGTGATTTGGGTAACATATTTGGATGTTTTATCTTTCATAATCAAATTGTTTGTCATTATCATTGAGGTGAATACAACTGTTATGACTCAATTGTTGGTATTTTTGATCTTAACAAGTGATATTATTTTGTAATATTTGAGAATAAATCTTGATAGACCACCTATGGAGGATAATGATTCGAGCCTTATGAGTACCCAATATGTATTTGATAATGACCATCATTCACTCTCCTACATCACTGATGATAACTAGTTTTTAAGGGTTTGATGTTTTGATGATTCAGACTAGTTCATCTATTTGCTCGGTTTATGATTTAGATTTGGTTATTTTTGGATACTCATGGTGTCTTTGATTAGGTTGCATGTTGATCTTATGGATACCATGTTTATGTTTGGATCATACTTTTGTGGACTTTGATACAAATTTCAATAGATGGAGTTATATGTTTAAGAATATCTTTTTGATAGAGGTTGATGTCTAGTTTTTGGAGCTCATGATGATGATGAGGATTAGGTCTTGATGATAGGCTTAGTTATGTTTTGCTAGACTTTGAGTAGTTAACTCTATTTTGTCTAGGTTTGATGTTTGATCTTGTTATGCTTTGTTTATTCCATCAACTGATATGTTTTGGATATTTATTTGATCAGTGATGATGATTATTTTTGTTTCATGATTATCTTCTATGTGTTTCATGATTTCTCTGTTTATCTAAATCTCTTTGCTAGTTCTTTGTCAATTTGTTCCAAAAAGGGGGAGAGATGACATTGTAATATGCATATGATATGCTATGAGATTCTTTGACAAAGGGGGAGATATATTTATCAGATTAAGGGGGAGATATTGATATTCATGATTATATTTCTTTATTAAGCTTTTCACAGGTTATGTTGTTTAAGGGATGTGCAGGTACAACAGGTTTTATTCTAAACACACATGTGAAGCTTCTGATGATCAACTTTTTATTTTTATGTATTTTTGGGCAACATTGTAATCTAATTTTTCCAATGGGTTAGGTTATAATCGTCTAAGTGATTTTGTCACGAAATTGCCAAAGGGGGAGATTGTGAGATATAAATTTGTAATTGGCATATTTCGGTGATCAAAACTTGATTGATCGAGTTGTAATTTTTGATTTATTCTTTGTATCGATCATCGACATATTCGAGCTGACACTCAAGTGCATAGAAGCCGACAAATCAGTTAGAACACCATATAGTACAGGTAAGTATGGTGAAGACACTCTGCAATGTTTAGTTCCGAGCCTATTTTGAAAAATCAGGGTTTAAATAAAAATTTTAGGGTTTTTCAAAGTAGGACCGTTCCCCAATATTTAGGACCGGTCCAACTTTTCTCGACAGTTTAGTTTTTGCAGGTTTTCAAAAAGTCTCACCGGTCCTATTTATTTGGCACCGGTCCCACTTAGCCTGTTCCAAATAGGAAATAGATTTTGACGGAAATTCTGATTCCTATTGGGTTTGAAACTTCTAGGAAAGCTCTATTTTGATATTCAACTTCTTTTCCAAGTAGAATTAGGACTTCCTTGCCTATATATATGTATTCATATTTTCTCTACAAGAGAGGCCCTGGAATATTATTTTTAAAGAGAGAAAGTATATACATAATAATTAGGGTTTATATATTTTTAGGAACACACATCCATACTGCACGAGTGATTTTTAGGACGGTGTTCTACTTCTGATTAGCTACTCAGAGATTGTGTCAAATCGATTTGCTGATCAGAACATTGGATTGAAGGTTCTTCGCTTGCTTGCTAGCTGAGGAGGAAAGGTGACCAGATTGCACTACGAAGGGAACAAAATACTTGCTGAGTATTTTTGTTCTTTCAACAACCTTTCTGTAAGGGTGGTGACGTTAGCCGAAAGTCTACAGCAGTTGGACGTGTTGTCGCAATCATAAGCCTGAGGTATTCCGTATCAGATCCTTGACAGAGTGACGAGGGGTGTGAGACTGAGACAGAGTCTGTTGTACTTTGCTTCATCATAGTGAATTGGTTTCCTGAAGCGTGCCGCCTCCCTCCGTGGTTTTTCCCTCCTTGGGTTTCCACGTATATCTGGTGCATTCTTTTCTTTACTTGCACTTTATTTATTTACTTGTTTTAATTGTTTGATTAATTGGACGTAAAACTGAATTAATTAAAAATTAAGCAAATGAGCAAGTGATCCTATTCACCACCCCTCTAGGTTCTAAAATACTTTTCGCAACCGCTTCCGCACCGCGCAACTCATAATATATAATAAAACGTAAATTACATCCAATCATATTTCAAAAGATCACTACATGACAACAAATAAATTTGTTCCTTCATAAATCAAGTATGTCCCTTCATCAATCATACGTGAAAATTTTTACATTATTAAAAATCAAATATAATTTTTCATCAATTTCATTTATACAAGACACTATTTTTATGGTACGTGAGTAAAAAGTGAATTACAATTATTAAATTAACATTGTACCTGGAAATTTTGTGTAAGGGTGGTGTTAACTCAAAGCTCCAATCTTGTGTAAGTTGGTTAGAAACAAACACACGACAATGATTCTCCTCCTCTTACACATATCAAATATACATATTATATTTTAACAACAAAAATGTCGATTCTTGTATTTCCTTAGCTCAAAATGGTACTAATAGATTCAAACTAAATTCTAGTAGTTCATTTTTATTTCATTGATATTATGAATCGTGACTCATATTCCATGTTTAATTAGATTTATAGAGTTGTATTTTATTTGATAATTTCTTGGTAGACAAGTTTTGAATTCCAATAAATTATAATCCTTATCCAACAAATAATTGAGTTTTTGAACTTTATAATTAGGTACCTACGTATGGGTTGAGATTTATAAAATAAAAAAGAATGGAGGAGTGAATGAGAAAATAATAGAGTGAGTGAGTAAAAGAGTAGAGAGATGTAGCCCTAAGGGTAGTCTCGTGAAAAAGTTGAGTCGTTAGAGTAGAGAGATGCAATAAATAGGTGGGCATTCTCTACAGTTGTGTGACTTCTCATGAGGTAGTGTGTGAATGTTTGTACTATATTGATGTAATATATCTTCTTTATGAATGATAATGGAATTTTTTCTCTAAATGAATGTAGGCCAGGTGTGGCTGAACCACTAATATCTTGTATTATGTGTGGTATATTTTATTATTTTCTTTGGAGTCTTTATGTTTATTTGTGATGTGTTTCTACTGACCCCAACAATTAACAATGTTACTGTTGTTTATAATTATATTATTTTTCTCTTATATTAAGTAATCATGGGTCTAAATATTGATTTGAATTTAGCTCGTGAGGAATTTGACAAAGAGAATGTTTCACGTACAAGTGAAATATAATATATGATGGAAAACACAAGGAAATGGAAAAAGAACTGGAACCTAGAGTGGTATGGAATTTGATTCACATCAAGATGCATATTCATTTTACCTAAAATATGCAAAGTCTATGGAGTTTGGTGCCTCTACAAAAGCTAGTTGCGAGTCAAAAGCAAGTGGAGAATTTATTGATGTAAAGTTTTCTTGTACAAAGCATGGGTTTAAACGAGAGAGTTTGATGTATTTAATCCATGTCCTTATTTGAAGATCAATTGTAAAACAAATTTACATGTAAAAAGAAGACATGATGAAAAATTGTTTCTTCATGATTTCATCAATGAACATAACCATGAATTTTTCCTAATCGTATCTTATTATTGTTGAGAATATATGTGGAAAAATAATCAAAAAATAAAACAATTACAAAATATAAGAAATTTACTTTGTTCACCCAAATAATGACCTACGTTCAAGAAGCACACTGAATAATTTCACTATAAAAAATATGATAGAGGATTATAATCACTCAAACTCTCTTCTCCATTGCTCTCGCCAGTTTCACAAAATTGAATTTTTTCGATCACAATTGTTTTCATGTAATACCCCGTAATTTTGAGGTTATTTAATTTTAATTTGGGTTTGAGTTTGGGTTGGATTATCTGAGTTTGGGCTCGATTAGGTTGTATTATAACTATTTAGGTTTGGGCTAGGTATATATCTATTATTACTTTTTCCCTTTTACTTTCTTTCTTTTAGTATTTATTTTTCAAATATATATATATATATATATATAGAGAGAGAGAGAGATAAGTAGGGTTGACTCTCTCGCTTTGAGTTTAGGGTTTTGTGAATGAGAATTCCATCAACTAAAGGGAAGGATCTCTTGAGAGAGAGAAAGAAGAGAGAGAGAAAAGGGGCAGCCGAGAGAAAAAGGGTGGCTCCGGCAAGGTTGTATGGCTCGGCAACCATAGGAGATGGGTCTCCTTAGTAGCGATCCTAGATGGTGCTAACAGTGGCCATGGGTGGTGGCTGGTCGTGAGCTCGGGTTATATAATATGGACAATACTTATCTACTCACCGGTGTGTAGGTGAGCCCTCCTGACCGCTGATGTGTTCCAATAAAAAATGAACACATCAGCTTTAATTATAAAATTAAATTTAAAATGCAATAAATAAGTATAATAAATGAGGTTTAAAATACAATAAATAAATATAATAAATGAAATTGACCTCATTTATTATACTTATTTATTACACTTTAAAATTGATGTGTTCATTTTTTATTGGAACACACCAGCAGTCAGGAGGGTTCACCTGCACACTGGTGAGTAAGTAAGTATTGTCCATATAATATTGGTTCACGGTAGATGGTGGTTAATAGTGGTGACTCGACCTAAGGTAATCGAAAGTGATGAGGCTTGCGGTATGGTGGTCAGACCATGGTGATCGACTGATAGGTTGTCTTGATTGGGTGTTTTTGTTGCTGGTCTTCATGGTGGGTCTGTCATATGACACGGCATTGGCTTGCGGTAGAGCTTCGGCTTGGGCGACAATGACAGTGGGGCTATGGTTACTAGCGGTTGATGGGGTGGCTAAGTTCAATGAACACGTAGTAGCGAGGTCTTTATGATTTTTCGGTGAGGTGGGTTTTGGTGTTGCTTCAGCAGCGAGGGTTTCAGGATGAAGAATGAAGGTGGTTCAGGCTTCCATGGTTGTGGTTCTCGGTTAGGTTCGGATATGGGCTCAAGGTGTTTGGCTAGATAATTAAATTGGTGACTTGGATGTTGGTATAGTGCCGACTCGACGAAGTTGTGGTCTATTTGTGTGGCTTCCTTGGGCTATCGTGAGACAGTTTTGGGTGGCAGTGTGACACGGTGGTTGGTGAAGATGGGTATTGATTTAGCTTGTGCATGGTAGAGGTCTTGAAGTAGATTACTAATGGTAGCATATGGTCTACTACTAGCAACAAAAAAGCTAACTTTGACACCATGTGCCTTGAAATCTTGATGGTTTTAATTTGGATACCAATTTGATGAAGCTAATGAGATTTGTGGTGGGGTTGCAAGTGTGCGTCAAAGGCAGGACAAACTTGCACCATGTACTAAGATAGCATCCAAGGAGGTTACTCAGAAAATGTGGAATTGCAATCTTTGTATTGCAGCTAGAAACTATTCATTTGAAAGACTGTGTTTGACCCAGCCAGTTAGGAACAACTAATGGTTCCATACATTATTCCAAGGATTGTTGGTTGTTTGTAGTTCACGGTTAGGAGTAAGAATTGGGCTAAAATGATGTTATTTGGGCCAAGCCTAGAGACAAAAATATTAGAGCAAATAAATGGGCTTGAGTAATTAGGCCATACTTTGAGCTTAAGAAATGAGTTCTTTTTGAGTTAAAAATTGGGATTGGTGATTTGTATTGGGCCAAAAAATTTAAATAGGCCCAGTAGTATTTAAAAGAAATAAATGGTGGATTTGATGTTAGGCTAGAGCGGTAATGGACAGTACGGGCTTTTGGATATAAACCCGAGGCAAGTTGATACTTGCTCTCTTCTTTTATTCGCATATATATTTAATTTACGTATGTTTATATATCTGTGCATACGTGAATTATTGTGTATAAATTATATATATAAATATATATATATAAATTCAATGTGTTGGTATTTATTAAATACTTACTTGCATTAAAATGTATATATATATAAATATATATTATGAATTGTTATGTGTATAAATATATATTGATGACTATGGAAATGATAATTTAAATTGCTTTATTTGAAATTATTTATTGCAATTTAAATTGTGGTTGATAAATGTGTTTGTGCTGTAAATTCTTACATGTTGTTATCGGTGAAATGTAATTGGTGTGTTACTTTATGCGAATTATTTGTTAATATATATGTGTGTACCTAATGTAATTGGTGTATTATTTTATGCCCATTATTTGTTAATGGGTATGTGTGTGCTTATTATTATTTTATTTGAAATTAAATGTGCCTATTGATTAATTTGTGCATTTAAAATTTGTTATTTTATGTGTACTAATTATGTGTTTAATTTGTACTTGATGATATTTTTTTGTGTATTTAAATGTTAAATGCTTTATGATTAAACTGTGGAATGTGAATATATTATTTATTGAAATATATTTATTTAAATTATTTTGAGATGATTGATGCAAAAGTCAACTTGCTGAAGCAATAAAAGAGTGTTCAACATATCCTTGTTGAGCTTTGAGCTCATCTCCTCCCAGACTTTGCAGGTTAGGATACTGACACCGGGACCATTACAAGACTTGGTAGTACTGGTTGAAGAGTTAGCAGTGTGGGATCATTAGAATTTATTTCTGTTCAGGATTTGGGAGAGATTGTATTATTTTGAGTATTTGTACGGAAGAAATATATTTAATATTTTCTTTTAATGTAATAGAATGGTATACAGAATTCTATGTATTTAAAGGACTGTTTGGAAAGTTTAGAATTCTCTTATTTTTATTTTATTTTATTTGTCTTTCACAATATTCTAGATTTCTCTTCAAAAATCCGGGGTATGACATTTCACAATTTGATACCCCTATTTATAGAAAAAAAAATTTGAACACCAAGTCTTTAGGCTTTAGAAGAAAAGTCAAATTAGGATTTAAATTTTTAAACAAGTCCTACAATTATAGGAGACAAATTTCACAATTATAGAAGATAATTCTCCCAGTAGCCAACCTTCCAAAAAATCATCATAAACATGTCACCAGGCTCCACTACCACAACAATCTCCCACTTGAAATTCAAAAAACCATCATAAACATGTCACCAGGCTCCACTACCACAACAATCTCCCGCTTGAAAACTGGAGGATTAATGAATATTTTCCATCAACTCTGTGTGTGCATTGCAATGCACTTCAATGGGGACTGAAGCTGCATAAAGTTTTAGTTTCTCCATCGTCACCACTTTGGTTTCTCAGAGTCAAATATCTTCTCAAGTGACAACACTCCATCTTCACCAAATGTATCGCACTTTGACTATCGTTGTGTAAAACATTCTTCACCTACTTGAATCCTAACTCTGCAAATAAATCTTGTAACTATGAAACCCATCTGACTGTAGTAGTACCAATTGTGAACACATACTCGACATACTTCATATGTGATCAACTTCTCCAACAAAATTAACATTATATGAATCCTAACTCTACAAACAAACCTTGTAACTATGAAACCCATCTGACTGTAGCAGTACCAATTGTGAACACATACTCAATTATACTTCGTATGTGATCAACTTCTCCAACAATACCAATTGTGAACACATACTCGATTATACTTCGTATGTGATCAACTTTTCCAACAAAATCAACATTACATAACTATGTAGTCGCAAGTCGCTTCTTCCAAAGCATGGGCTTTTTGTGGTACCACATACATATCACAATATCCACTTCACCGTTTTCAGTGTAGCTTCCCTATATCACTCATGAACCTACTCATAACTTTCACTGCATAAGCAATATCTGGTCTCGTGCACACCATGACATACATTAAACTTTTGAAGCTATAAAACTTTAGCCATGAAGTTCTTCTCTTCCTCTATCCTCGAACACTGATCATTGTATAAGCGAAAATGGCTCGTTAAGGGTGTGCTCACTAACTTAGCATTACTCATGTTGAATCTCTTCAAGATGTGTTCAACATAGTTGGCCTGATATAATTGCAAAAGACCCTTCTGTTTGTCCCTTTTAATCCTCATCCTAAGTATCTACTTCACTGCACCAAAATCTTTCATCTCGAACTCATTCGATAACTACTTCTTCAACTTCCCAACTTTTTCAAAATCAAAACCTACAACTAACATGTCATTAATATAAAGTATCAGTATAATATAACTCGTATCAAACCTTTTGAAGTAACAACAACAATCAACGTTGCATTTGTTATAACTAAATCTTTCCATAAAATTGTAAAATTGATTGTACTACTGCCTCAAGGCTTGGTTCAAGTCGTACAAGTTATTCATCAATTTGCACACAAGTTTCTCTTTCCCATTGACTAAAAAATCCTCTGATTATTGCATGAAAATCTCCTCATTTGGTCTCCATGAAGGAAAGCAATTTTCATATCTAACTGCTTAAAATACAAATCCTCACATACAACAATGCTAAAAAATGAACGAATGGTATTCAGTTTTACCACCGAGGAAAAGATGTTAGTGTAGTAAATCCCTTTCTTCTATTGAAAGCCTTTGACCACAATTCTAGCTTTGATCTCTTGGAACCGTTATGTTCCTCTTTAACTCTGTATACTTATTTGTTGTGTAGAGCTTTATTTCCTATGGATAATTCGATTAGGTCCCATAGACAATTAGAGATAAATGACTTCATCTTATCTCTCATCGTTAACTCCCACTTGCTCGAGTTCTATATCTAACATGCCTCATTATAGTTTTCAGGTTATCTACTATCTGTCAACAACAGAAAATCATGTACCTCCAGTTCGGTACATATGGATAAGCAGACCTTCTTGGTGTAGGTATGAGAGTTGGGCTCTGTGGTGCTCGTTATTATGCATGTTCATCTTGCTAAGGACCTTCATCAACCTGTTGGGCCATATTTTTTACTAGATTATCATCCAAATCGACATACTTTGAATTTTCTTGTACTGGGTTAGTGGGTTATGCAATACATCTATCTTTGTATACCATTTTCTCATTAAAAATCACGTTTTTACTATAAATGATCTTTTTATTTTGGTCATTCCAAAATCGATAACCAAACTCATCTTTTTCATATCCAATGAAGGTGCACTTTAGTGACTTGGGGTTCAAATTTTCCCTAACATGGTCACTAATATACGCATAAGCAATACAACAAAACACTTTCAGCCATAAAAGATTTACCTTATTGTTGATCCAGATTTCTTTTGGTATTTGGTGCTCTAACGGCACTAACGGTCCTCGATTAATAAGGTAGGTTGTTGTATTGACTGCCTCAATCTAAAACTATTTAGGTAAGCTTAGCTGAATGCTCATGTTTTTGGCTCTTTTTGTTAATGTTCGGTTCAATCATTCTACCACCCCATTTCACTATGGGGTTCCTTACATAGTTTGTTCCAAATATATCCCATTTTTAAAAGGAATTTCTTGAACTTGGTGCCTTCATATTCGCCACCGTTGTCTAACCTCAACCTCTAAATCTTTAAGCCCGTCTCATTTCTACCATGGTCTTCCACTTATTGAACACCCTAAATACCTCAAATTTGTGTGCCAAAAAATAGATTCATACCTTTCGTGTATGATTATCATTAAAAGTCACTAAATAGGACTTTTCACCAATGGACGAGACCATAATTGGACTCCAGACATCTGTGTGAACTAACTCAAATTTCTCATACTGGAGAACTCTGCCACTCTTTTTGAAACTAACTCTCTTCTGTTTGTCGTACATGTAATTCTCACAAAGGTAGATATCAATTGATTTCAGCCTAGGTAGTTTCCCTAACGAGTGCATGACTTTGAGCCTTTCTTCATTCACGTCACCTAGTCTTTGGTGTCATAGGTTATGATCTTTTTTACTTTCAGTAACTGCTATTAACACTTTAGCACTGATAGTTGTGTAGAAAGAATCATTCTTCTTACCGTATATTATAATCATATCACATTTGGAGAGACTTTCCGCGAATCCCCAATAAAGTTATTAACATATCCTTCATCTGGCAATTGCTCAACATAAATCAAATTCTTTTTCAAGTTTGGAATGTGTCTCACATCCTTCAGCTTTCAAACAGATCCAGTCAGTTTGATCTATATATCACCCTTGTCGATTACATTACTTAACTTAAAATCAGATTCTTTCTCAAGTCTGGGATGTGTCTCACATCCTTCAGCTTTCAAATAGATCCAACTAGCTTAATCTGTACATCACCCTTGTCGATTACATCGCATGGCTAATCATCACCGATATACACCTGTACATCGCCCTCGACTATCCTTACTCTCCAGAGAACATATCAACGCTTCATTTAAATCTCTTAAGACAATGTTTGCTTCAATATTCTCTTATTTACTTTTTTTTGGGATTTTGCATGAAATTCAATAATGGCCCATCATGTCACAAAAACACTTAACGTCCTTGAGATTTGGGAAATTGCCTTTAAGATTTCAAGACTTTGATCTGTCATTGTTTGACTTGGAATGAACATGTCCATTACCATCTTTCTTCTTGTTCGAACCTCTGCCTCTGCTTTCGATGTTCAACGTCGAACTATTGGTAGAAACGCCATCTAATTGTCTTTTGATTTATTCGGTCAAAAATATACTAACAATGTCGTCAAACTCCAACTTTGATTTTCCTACAAAACTGCTGATTATAGTAATTATGTCACTCTAACTCTCAAGTAACTGCCTTAGAATTAAAAGTGCGCAGACCTCATATTTGAAGTCAATTTTAATAGATTCTAATTGTATAACAATCTCATTGGACACAATGAGATGCTCATTGAATTTTCTACCTTCTTACATTTTTAAGTTAAACAACTTCTTTATAAGATGTATCCTATTCGTTGTAGACATATGTTCATACATATCAAAATGGTTTCTTGAGAGCCACCATCGTCTTCCCATTTTTTATGTTGAATACAACTGATTTTGACAACATCAATCTAATTTTTGTAAGAGCTTTCCAATCAAATTTGATCTATTCATCTTATTTCATTTCCACTAACTTCTTTCCAAGTGGTAGATCTAGCTCTTTCTGGATCAAATAGTCCTTTATTTACATCTTCCAGAAATCAAAGTTTATGCTATTAAACTTCTCAGTCCTTGATGATCTATCTTTTGACACCATATTCCCACTTAAACGGGCAAGTCTGTGATGAAAAACTTCGCTAAAATTTCATTAACCACCCGTCGTGCCCTTGATATGCAAACCAATGCTTTGATACTAGTTGTTGAGAATATATGCGAAAAAGCAATTAGAAAATAAAACAATTACAAAAACATAAGAGATTTACTTCGTTCACCCTAATAATAGGCTATGTCCAAGGAACACATTGAACAACTTCACTATGAAAAATATGATGGAGGATTACAATCACTCAAGCTCTCCTCTATTGCTCTCACCAATTTCACAAAATTGGATTTCTTCGGCTCACAATTATTCTCACAATTTGATACACATCTTAGGGTTCACAAAACCTCTATTTATAGAGAGAGATCTCTTGGTCACCAAATCTTCAGGCTTCAAAAGGAAAGTCAAATTAGAAATTAAATTCCTAAACAAGTCCCATAATTATAGGAGACAAATCCCACAATTATATAAGATAATTCTACAGTAGCCAACCTTTCAAAAAACCATTATAAACATGTCCTCAGGCTCCACAACCATAACAATTATTTGTTGTGTCATAGGAACATCAATCCTACTATCAAGCAAGGCATTGATACTTTACATGTAGTTAGGGTGAAGAAAAGTAAATTTTTTGCTATAATGGCCAAATAAAATGGTGAATATGAAACATTGATTTGTTTAGAAAAAGGTATTAGAAACCATTTTGATAAAAAGAAATACATTTCGAATTAGCATAAGGGGATGCTCAAGTAGTGTTGGAACCTATTATGCACAAGCAAGAAGAGAATGTTATTTTTTTATGCATTGGATTTAGATTAAAAATAACGTTTGAATTATCATTTTTTTGGTTGATGCAAAAGGACGAGATGATTATAAGATTTTTGGAGATATTATTTCTTTTGATACTACATATATCATAAATAAATACAAAATGTCATTCACGTCATTTGTTGGTGTGAATAATCACTTCCAATCTACATTTCTTGGATGTGTATTTCGTGCATATGAGACTGCATCAATATTTTTTTGGCTAATATAAACATGGATTAGAACAATGGGTGAAAATCTCTAACGTTGTACTAACTGACCAACACAATGTTATAAAAGCATCAATTTCAAAGATATTTCCAAATGCATGACATCATTTTTGTTTGTGGCATATATTAAGAAATGTTCTTGAAAAGCTTGGTTATGTAATAAGAAAACATGAAAATTTTACGAAAATATTTAATTGATGTATTTATAATTCATTAACTGAAGAGGCCTTTAAGAAAAATTTGAGAAATATATATGATTGAAAGATTAAAACTTACAAATAATGAATGGACCAAAACTTTATTTGAGGATCGTAAATATTGGGTTCCTATTTACATGGAGGGTACATTCAGAGAATGAATGATCCCAAACTTTATTTGAGGATCGTAAATATTGGGTTCCTATTTATATGGGGGGTGCATTTTTGTTGCCCAATAATTGTCCCTAAAAGGGGGGGGGTTGAATAAGGACAGTAGGCAAACGATGAAACTTTTTCGGTTTAGCATGTTTAACAAAAATTAGCTTAAGTGAACTTTTGTCAAACACTTGATGAACCTATGTATTCAACAAGTGGGATTGCAAATTCTCAATCCATTATGCACTTAGATGATCTAGTGAATACAACAAGTGTAAGTATACATGTAAGTGCAACATATTATGCTTGTAAAATGTGAAAATGTTAATTGTGCATTTGTCAAATACATGGTATGCAAATTGATCGGCAAATAGATACTCAAATAACTACTTAATCAATTAACACTTTGATCAATTTCACAACTCAACCAATATACTACAAGCATTCATCTCATCCTCCTCACATGAATAAAAATATTTAAACTTATAACATTCATATAAAAAATATATGAAATTTAAATAAATGAAATGCTATCAAATAAAGGAGTTTAAGGATAGAGAAATACAAACCAAGTGACACTATAATTTTTATGCAGTTCGGCCCCTCTTGCCTATGCCCATGCCTTAAGAGCACTAATTAAGGTTTTCACTATAAAGCATTCCTTAATGGTGGAAAACAAACTATACAATTGTCAAGTGAATCACTTGGGCTTCTTTGCTCCGGTGAAGACTTCGCCAAGACTTCTTTGCCAAGCTCATGACTTGAGCTTCCTTGCTCAATGAAAATCTTAGCAAGACTTCTTTGCCAAGCTCATTAATTGGGCTTCTTTGCCAATTGCATCACTTGGTCTTCCTTTCAAAGGTAGATAAGAAACTATATTGCAATTACAACAATCTTCCTCAATGAATAGATATTAAATACACGTTCAAATTCTAGAGTTATATATGAAGATTTCAAATGAAAAGCTCAACTCTAAATATGCAAGATGAACCACAATGAATTATATAAAAAATGAGACTCAATGGTGGTTCCTAAGAGATATTCTACCAAGTAGAATAAAAAAATATGTATTCAATAGTTTTCTCAAATGTATGCTCATGGGTAGGTTTCTCTATAGCTCTCTTGCTCTCTCCTCCACTCTTCTCTACTATCGGCTCTACATTGCACTATCTCTCTCTTATTTTGAAATTTTCAAAACAAATGGGTATATATAGGTTCATCAGGTGTTTGACAAAAGTTCATTAAAGCTAATTTTTGTTAAACATGCTAAACCGAAAAAGTTTCATCGTTTGCCTACTGTCTTTATTCACCCCCCCTTTAGGGACAATTATTGGGCAACAAAAATGCACCCCCCATATAAATAGGAACCCAATATTTACGATCCTCAAATAAAGTTTGGGATCATTCATTCTCTGAATGTACCCTCCATGTAAATAGGAACCCAATATTTACGATCCTCAAATAAAGTTTTGGTCCATTCATTATTTGTAAGTTTTAATCTTTCAATCATATATATTTCTCAAATTTTTCTTAAAGGCCTCTTCAGTTAATGAATTATAAATACATCAATTAAATATTTTCGTAAAATTTTCATGTTTTCTTATTACATAACCAAGCTTTTCAAGAACATTTCTTAATATATGCCACAAACAAAAATGATGTCATGCATTTGGAAATATCTTTGAAATTGATGCTTTTATAACATTGTGTTGGTCAGTTAGTACAACGTTAGAGATTTTCACCCATTGTTCTAATCCATGTTTATATTAGCCAAAAAAATATTGATGCAGTCTCATATGCACGAAATACACATCCAAGAAATGTAGATTGGAAGTGATTATTCACACCAACAAATGACGTGAATGACATTTTGTATTTATTTATGATATATGTAGTATCAAAAGAAATAATATCTCCAAAAATCTTATAATCATCTCGTCCTTTTGGATCAACCAAAAAAATGATAATTCAAACGTTATTTTTAATCTAAATCCAATGCATAAAAAAATAACATTCTCTTCTTGCTTGTGCATAATAGGTCCAACACTACTTGAGCATCCCCTGATACTAATTCGAAATGTATTTTTTTATCAAAATGGTTTCTAATGCCTTTTTCTAAGGTCTTAAGAAGATATAGCCGTTTGGGGTCTAAAACTAGCCGTTATTTTGAATATAGGGAAAAACAATCAACTATATGCATAAAGAAGTCAACTTTATTTGAGCCTTCAAAGTCAGATTCACGCTGCCAGAAAGAGTCAACTTTCTTGAGTCACTAAGTCAATTATTTAATCAAATTTCATAAACTAAAATAGAAAGAAAGTCTTCTATATAAAACGAGACAGTCTTTTATCTTAGTACTCTAGAAAATTCATTTTCATAAAATTCTATAAACTAAAATAGAAAGAATGTCTTCTATATGAATTAAGATAGTCTTCTATCTCAGTGATTTAGAAATGTTGTTTTCATAAAATTTCATAAACTAAAATAGAAAAATAGTCTTCTATATAAATTGAGATAATCTTCTATCTTAGTGCTCTATAAATGCCAAAAACGTGTTGTTTGAAAAAGTCGACTATTCAGTTTAAAAAAATCGACTGTTTTGATCTTTATTTGAAATGCAACTCTCTTAAAGTATGAATGAGCCTAAAACCTCAAAGACTGATGAAAAGAAATTAATTAAGATCAAATCATATTCTAAAATGCTAAAAACCAGTCATAGATACTAAAATGAGATGCATGTGGTCTTAGAATCAATTTTAGATTATGAGTTGGGCTCTTTAAACATTTAAATCTCCTCAAAATCAATTATGACCTTATGAAATAAATCAATTTGATCCAAGGTCTTCGACTTCACAACTTCACTGAATATGAATATTTAGAATTAAAGATATTCCCAATTGGAGATCGTCTCAGTATTACCTAAGGTTTTTCATGATTTAAACATATAAGTTCAAAGCCTCATTTTTATAATTCCTATACACCATTCCAAATGATATGATTGAAAGACATGGTTCTAGTTAGGACTTAATAGTTAAGTTCTTTCAAAGCTTATAAAAGCTTGAACTAACTCAACCTGAGTAAAGGCTTCATGATATTATAAATGAAATCCATGGCCTATTACTTATGATCTAAAGACTTATGGATGATATGAATGATATGCATATTCCTATAATCCACTAAGTCAAGAGATAAGATGTAAGGACCATGACCACTTTTGACCGATTTTCCTTTAAATCTATTTTATTGTCATAATAATGTTTTAAATATAAAATATATGTTTAGATAACTTATTTGAGATTCAGATAAATTTTTGGAGCGTTTGGCAAAAGTTGACTTTTTTAGGTTCATTGACCCAGACGCGCGACCCCGTTGACCCAAAAAATTCAAAATCATTAGAACGACTTCAAATTTTGAAAGGTAGCTTAAATAAAATATTTGACTCGCAAAACGAGCCTGAAAAGGTTTAGGGAAAAATGTGATGGCACTTGTGTGAATAAGTGTAGGTCATCTTGCTTTAAATAGCAAAGTTAAAGATTTCATTTCTCTTTCTTCCATCAGCTGAGAGACCTCTAATATATATATATATATATATCATCTCCTTCCTTCTTCATCAAATTAGAAGGTCTTAAGGTGAGAATTAGAAGAAGCCGAATAAGAGAGAAACGATCTGTGCGCTGAGGGCTCGAGATTGGTCTAATAAAAATCATCTTCGGACAAAGTTAAGTTTTTGGGAGGTTTTAGTTTGGAATTGAGGTAGGGGTATTCTTTCCATCTTATCATCGATTCCTTAGGAATTAATGTGGGTTATATTGTTTAGCATATTTAGAGTTGCTAGGATGTGAGTCTTGCATTTTTAATTGGATCAATTTATGCTAATTGATGATATTGTTGAATTCATGAGTATTGAATTATCTTTATATGTTTAAATGTTGTTAATTGTAGAGGAATGTTGCTTTATAACATGAACTATGGTGTAAAGATTATGTTATAGATAATGCATGTTATGTGTTTGATAATATGCATGAAAATAATCATTTCTTTAAATGTAGCATTATCATATACATGAGATTACATGTGTTAGCATGAAAGTTAAGAGGCTTATGATACACTTGCATTGTAAAATTGTTGCATTTTGATATGCATGGGATTACATGTTTTAGCATGTGAATTAAGTGACTTATGATGCACTTAAAATTGTATATGTTGTCATACTTGAATCTACGTGATTGGTTGTTAATTTTCGGAGGAGGTCAGAAAGCAATGAGGGCTTAGATCCCTAGGCTGCAAATCTCTAAATTTGACCAAGGTGGTTACTCTAGACCATCAGTTTAGTAACCTGTAAAGTCAGATTTGGTTCCTTCTAGACTCTCGGGTTGATCATTCGTCAAGATAGATATTACAGATAATTGGTTCATTTAGCAGCTATTTGGTGGTTTTACGATAACTTGCACCATTGTATGATTTCAAAATTTATGTGGTTTGGTGTTTAAATGTTATTGTTAAATTGTGATAATCATATTGAGGGTGTGTGACATTTTTCTTGAAATTGAGAAATGTTGAACATGTTTTCCATTTAAGCTTTGAATTGAATTCTCTTTGAGCATGTGCATTGAAGTATGTTATATAATGTAGGAATACCATGATAACATTTCATGTGTATTGGTAGTATGCCATATAGTATAGGGATGCCATGCTTATATTCATATAGGTTGCGTTGAGTCGATACATAAGTTGGTTTGGGTATTTTTACTGAGTCGCCGTGGTGCTCACCCCCTTTCCCAAATATTTTTATAGATAAGACACCAATCGTGGATGGAACTTGAGGAGTCCGAGTGATAGAATCTATATTTTATTGTTATCATTTATGTTATGTTTTCATATGTCATGTTAGGGCATTTATTGAATTTGTAATTCGGATTATACATGTATGAGCCATATTTGGCACTTGAAACCAATTGAGGATAAGATATGAAATTTATGTTTAAGTTGAACATTTTTCCTTTGCATAGAAAAATTTCGTCTCTATTACTTATTTCTACATGTTCAACTTGTGAGAATGGTCGTGTTGATGAATTGTATTCTCATTAATGTCCAAGCATGTTTATGATTTAAAGGTTTGTTATATAGAGTGTATGAATATTTTTGGATGAAAAATTGAAGGTATTGGAGTAGTCATTGGGGGGACACATGCCCAAAAGTGTCTATTTTAGATTTAATGTGCAAATGAAATTTATATATGTAAAAGAAGAATTGTATTAGCTTTAATTTGATAGGTCACGAACCTTATTTGGAATTAAATTGAGTAAGATATGCATGTTTTAGTGCAAAAGTTCATAATCTAGCCTATGTCCATTAATTTATGTGTAATCTGAGTTGTGAGTTGGATCTTTGGATGATTCAAATTGGGCTGGAAACTAGACATGTTGAGAATGATCCACACCAAATTTCAAGTCAAACGAACTTACGGATTGTGAGATATTCGAATTTGAAGTTGGGCGAAGTTTTGGCTAAGTTAATGTTATAGAGTTTTGCTAGGCATTAAGGGCGATCGATCCCCCTTGTAAAAAGTCGACCTTGGGCGATCGATCCCCCTTTTATAGCATGCATGGTTAAGCTGTGTTTTTACCTAACTTCGAACGAACATATCTTCTTCGTTTCAAATCGGATTTAGATGATTCTTTTTTTAAAATTGAGTATTTTTAAATCCTCTTACCAATGGTTCTATCTTTAGACATAGATAAGAAACTTGGAAGGAGATATGTGTCCGTACTTGTGGGATGAAATTATTCAAAGGGTTGCATGGTTGAGGCCCATCGGGATCGGTTAATGTTGAAGTTGTATATATCTCTATACATGCGTATTTACGTAATTAAGTTTCCACGATAAATTAAAGGGTAGACAATCCATTGGGGTTTAATAGACGGGTTCACCCTTGATTTTCGAGAGTCATGAATTGGGGCGTGACAACTTGGTATCAAAGTATGATATCAAAGAGTAAGTGTGATTGAGAGTGTGGTTTGTTACTTAATCACCCTCGATTTTTGGGATTCGAGAATCGAAGCATGACAAAGAGGGAGAGAATGAAAGAGTTGGCCGACTGTAAGGGGAGGTGTGTCAATGAGAAAATATATGATTTCCTGATATTTAAAGCTCATAATGCATGAAATGACCAAAACACCCCTATGCCACTTAACGTACCTTCCCAACCTTCGTTTTCAATTTTGAAAGCGGATATGGCTTTGAAATCAATTCCATTCCTTTTATAATATTCCAATTGGTCTAAAATAAAAAATAAATATTTTCAAAAACTATTCAATTTTTTAGGTCACCCGACCCGTGTCCTGGGCCTCACTGACCCAAAAATTTCAAAATGAGCAAATTGGCCCAAAAACATCCTCGGACCTCAAATCAAGCCTCCAAACATACATTTCATATATATAATGCACATACCATCATTTATATTTAATTTAAGGCAATAAATGATAAATAAAAAGAAAATCGATCAAAATTGGACCCGGTCTCTACATAATATGCATTTGGAGATTTCATATGAAATAAGTGCACAATAAAAGATACTCATAGTCAAGACATTGAGCTAAAATAATTTCAAATCATATGCATTTAATTTATAATCTTCTTTTAGGACTTGTACTCATTATATAATTTTTATGAAAAAATGAGGTCCATCCTCGATGATTTAACACATTCTATAATTTTTGGATTAAATGAAATCTTCATTTTTTGCTTTCAATAAATGTATATATGCTCACAAAGCATTGGAGGTCTATTTGAGGATTGTTCTAATTTGAATATGGGTTCTTTATCATTGTTTATTATTGATCGACTCTAAGACATTTAAGTCTTGTTCTAGAGCCGAAACTATGATACCAATTGTTACCCAAGTATTGTCCCTAGAGGGGGGGTGAATAGAGACTATAAACAAACAATGAAACTTATTCGGTTTAGGCTTATTATGACAAAATTAATCTTATTTGAACTTTTGTCAAATACTTAGTGAGCTTATGTATTCAACAAGTAAGAATGCAAATGCACTATTTATAAGGCTCTTATGCACTTAAATAATCCAGTGGATACAACAAGTAAAAGTGTTCGTGTAAGTGCATATCATACTTATTGTGTGTGGGAATGTTGATTGCACATTTTATAAAACACATGATATGCACTTTGATTGACAAATGAATAATCAAATAAATACTCAATCAATCAACATATTCCAATGGAGTTAAGGGTTAAAGAAATGCAAACTCAAGACAACACAATTTACATGGTTCGACACCTCCATTGGTCACCTACGTCTATACCTCGAGAACACCTCTTGAGGAGTCCATTGTGGGGTTTCCTTTAAGGGTGAAAAACAAATCGTTATAATTGCCAAATGCACCATTTGGGCTTTTTTGCTTGGTGAATACCTCATCGAAACCTTCTTGCAAAGCACACGACTTGGGCTTCCTTTCTCTTTTGATGGCTAAGAGATAATTATTGCTCACTCTAACGGGTATAGAATGAACCTTTACAAGCTTCCATTAAGCTATCCCTTTTGCTAATAACACCTCTTGGACTTCTTCTCAAATATGATGAATAATAATTTGAGTATAATAGAGAATATCTCTCAGTGGATAGATATACAAATAATGGCTTTTTCAAATCTAGAGTTATAATTGATGAATCAAAATGAAAGTTCAACTCTAGAATAATGATAACCACAAGAATGAAGAATTTAGCTCATGTCTGGTTTATACCTCCATAAAATATAAATTATAAGCATAGAGGTGAATACTACCAACAAGATATGATCATATAGGGTTATGGTAGTCTCTTTTTTATGTATAATACATATACAAGGTGTATTTATAGGCCCTTGAAAGAGTATAGTCATTAGATTAAGATTCTCGTAAAAGTAGTCGACTTATGAATAAATTAGTTAACTATTCATTTAGGAACAGTCGGCTGACTTGTCTTTCCTTTGCAGATACAAGATTTTGTAATAATAAGTCAACTCATGGAACTGGGTAAGTCGACTAATAAATAAATTTATTCAAGGAATAAACTGATTGTTCAAGTATGCTTCAGCAACTCTCAACTTTCTGGGCAGAACTAGTCCTGCATAATACACCTCCACTGCTCACTTATTTACATTGAAAATATTTAAGTAATTTACTTTAAGTTATTTAATGTAAATAAACATAGTACCCCTCATTTGGATTCAATAAAAAAAAATTCAAAATTAAATTCCAAGTGAATCAAAATATGATTTTTCAATTTTAGTACAAAACGAATTTTTACAACTTTGAGATAAAAATTTATCGTGCAATTTGAATGACTAAATCAGTCATTTGAATTTGAAAAAAAGTATATGATCATAATATATCACGGGGTACAATTTCCAGGACTTTTTATGTCAAGATTCAATGAAAAACTCATATTTATGTGTTTGCCCATAGAATGCAACACTTAGCCAAATTTATGAGCAAAGTTTCGAAAGTAGTAATTAATTATACATGACAAGACTTTATAAAATGGGTCAATTGAGTTCAAAACCTAAGTTAATGTATTTAATAACCATAAATGATATGATTGAAATACATGGTACCAGTATAACTTAATAGTTAAGTTCTTCCCAAACTCATGAAAGCTTGAACTAACTCAACCTTAGTAAATGCCTCACGATGTTATAAATGAAGTTCATGGCCTATTACTTATGGTATAAGAAACCATGATATGGTGTGAATGATATGCATTGGTCCTAGAGTTTTTATGTGAGTACATCAAAATAACTTTACAAAGATTACTTATACACTCACCGAGACTAAACTACCAAATCTTTAATGACTTTATTGATCTTGATGTGCATTGGGTCAAGTCTTACTTATTTGATGCTATTGCCTTCATCATTTTGTTATGTCTTTGATATAAGTTTTTTGACATAGATGAGCACGATCAATGTGAGTTTTGGAAACCTTTGCATGGTATAATTGATTCTCTTGTTTTATTTTAAGTCTTGTTATAATGTAACATGTTTAAGAACAAACTCAAGTAGACATTAAATCCTAACACTCACAATGTTTTGTTATCATCAAAATAACTAAAGTAACCTTGGTTGGAAACCTTGGTTCAACACTCTATCACTTTCCTCATTCCACTATTATTTGTCTTCCCAGTTAATTTTCCACCGCCCTTTTATTTCCTTATGTTTTTCTCTAACTTTTTCTCACTCTAGGATTGAGAAGAAGACTTGTTTCGGCATTGAGGCTTTGGATGTATGGACTGGATATAAAGTTTCGATGAAGTTGGAAAGACCCCAGAAGGTTAGGTGGTTTGGCGAGACGGTGGCATGTGGAGAGTTATTCCAATGGTGAGTCTTGAATAGTGGTGGCCAGAATGGAGAGCTCTGCGGAAACCTGATATCGGCAATTCAACCACTACGTGTATCGTCAGGAATGGCGGTAGTACGATAGAGAATGAGACCAACTTAAACGTCAATGGGCAAATTCTAGTTATGCGAGATCAACAACCAATAATGCTCATTCTTTGGGTTTTTCACCATTAGGATGTTATCAAGGCGATAATAATGCGGTGGAAAATACTTAGACAGCGACAATCATAAAGCTCTGGTGTGTTTTGGACGTGGAAGACGATGAATAGTGGACTGTGGAGTTTAGATTTAGTTATCTGGCAATGAAGTGGGTCTTCGTATGTGACAGCCATAGTAGTCGAAGCTTTGGCAATGCATTATACGTCGGTGATAATGGGGTTGCCACAGTAGTGCGATTGTGAGTTAAAGTTTGCAATGGACTATAACTATAACAACGAACTCCTTTGACGATGATACTGAACACCGCGAGCGACAATTTTGGCAGAAGCGTGACACAATGTTAATTACATCGATGTCACTGGCGAGCTTGAGCACGTGTGCGGGAGATGAGATTTATGGTGCCATTTTCGACAGTGAGGGTGATGGACTGTGAAGAAAATTACCAGATATCAAAGAGCTTCAATACCATATTAGAAATATTGATGAGAAATGTATTGTGTATTTAATTATATATACTATGAACAAATATATAAAAGTCTATTAATAGACACATAATTTTAGAGGCTAAGTAAACTTATGAGACAAGAAATCTTAAATGGTTTAGAAAAAGGTGCGATGAGAGTTTTCTTCCAATCCAACGGTCCAACCTTATTCCTTCTTTTACAAATGATCCCTTTTTCGTATATTTATTCTTCCAAGTAAAAACCTTTTATGTGAGTTTGTGAATTGTTTATTTAGTTTATATAGATTTCTTAAAAGTGAAGTTTTTGTTGTTATTAAGTTTGTGAATTGGTTATTTAGCTCATATAAAATTTGTACGAATGATTAATAGAATGACGAATGAGGAGTCTATTAGTATGAGAGAAGGAGAGTGGAGGAGACTTAAATTATTATTAATTATTTTCACTAAATTTTAGGAATGAAAGAGCTTGTGATATGTATGAAGTTTGAGAGAAGAAATAGAATTAGAAAAAAAATACTTATTATTTAAGAGTTGAATGATGGTCATGTTTCCATATATTTATTGCAATAAATAATGATAAAAAAATAAAAATGATCGAAAAGTCTTTGTACTAAAATAGTACTTTTAATAGTAGTATTGTGATATTTCAAATAAAATATAAATTAATACTGTTATATTATACACATATTATTATACCTCTCCTAAATCATTTAGGGCTAGTTTGGTACGCAGGAATGAAATGGAATGGGAATGGAGTGAGAATGAGAACATAATAGAATGACCATTCTCATTCCAATGTTTGGCTGCAGATAGTGAATAATGTAGGAATGAAATGGTAATACCTTCCAACATGTTATATTTTTTCATAAAACATAATCAATTTTAAAAATGGGACATTTGGCCAACTTTAAATTAATTGTCATGTAAAAAAAAATTTAATTACCCATTCAATTAAAACCTTCTAAATGAAGATATAATCCGTCTTTTTATTCTAGTCAAGAGATTAATATAATCTTTTATACGAAAAAAATATTAATACTTTATTAAAAACTAAAAGTGATAAAACAAGAACCTTCATTTTTTTTCATAACTTAAAATATAACAAGTTATATATATGGGCATGTGAAATGTGTATATATATATATATATATATATATATGCATGTGGCAAGTATATAACATATATATTATATATATAGAGAGAGAAATTAATGTTAATTACCTATTTTATATTCATGGAATGAGTTGTAAATTGCATATAGGGAAATCAAGGCTAATTACCTAATACACACACACACACACACGAGAGAGAGAGAGAGAGAGAGAGAGAGAGAGAGAAATTAATTTTATATACTTATTATATATATATATATATATATATATATATATTATATTATGGGGTGAGTTGTAAAAGAGGGAGATAAATTAATAAAGAGGGAGAGAAATTAATAAAGAGAGAGAGGATGATTTTAATAAGAAGTGGGAATGGAATGACCATTCTATAACTCAAGAAGATGAATTGTTTTGTTGGAATGAGTATTACAAGGGAATGACTAGAAATGACCATTTCATTTCTAATATAACACAACAAACAAGAAAAATGAAATCAAAAGTAGAATGACCATTCAATTCTACCTTCATTCATGCATATCAAACTAGTCATATATCTTCATATTTCCTTCTTTCTCTCTTTCCAAAATATGAAAACTCCATCTATGATTCCTATTTTCTTTCGACAAACAATAGTAATTATCCATATACAGTTTGTCCTATAATAATTACTAGTATTTTAAGTAACAACTTTAATAGTCAATTATTTTCAAAGGATCAAATTAAATCTGTTATACAATTAATAATTTATTACTTAATAAAATATATTGAAAAATCCTATATATCTGATCTAATTATTAGAAAAATAAATGAATTTAAATAAACAGTCACGATTGTCAGAACATTGATAGTGCCGTCTAACGGTATAAAATTACTCTATCTAACAATTCAATTTCGAATATATTTACTGTGCCGTATAATATAGCTATATTTAATAGAGAACATAATACCATGTTTTGACTATTTTTGTTGCCAACGCTAGAAGTAATGGAAACATCAACTCATTATTCTTTTTGACTTTTTTTTAGATGTCATTTTATCAATTAACAAGCTATGTCTTCGCTGTGTTTATTACTCCATCTTACAAAGTTGAACCCAAATTCAAAAATAAAATAAAATAATAAATAAATAAATAAATAACAAGATACCAAAATAAAAATTTTGTTAGACTAATACAAAATAAATTGTATATATGTATGAGTTTTCCATTTTATTGGTCATAAATTATTGTAAATGAAAGGTAAGCAGAGAAGATTTTGTTGCAATATGTATATCTATATACATATATATATATATATATAGATATTAACCCAAACTAAGTATTGCTTCGAATGCGTGGGATATTTTTAGTCTTATCATCAAAACTCCGCGTTGGCAATGATATATACTGAAATCCCACTTGTAGTTATCAAAGATATTGCAATATCAATTATCATTCAATGTCATATGAGTGGAGAAAGAAATAGAGATAGTTATTGAGGCTACATATTTACTAAATTACCCTTTCAAATATTGGTTGGCAATAATGCGATGACGGAAAAGAATTGAAAAGATCAAGGCACCAAAATGTCAAACAACAAAAGTTGATTCCTTGTGTCGAAGAGCTTTTTATAAAGTTTAATAATAACTTGGTATAAAGGTGCTTGTGTCATGGGGATTCACTTCATTTTGTTGTCAATTTCTAATTGGCTCTTTTTAAATTAACATACTTTTTATTAAGAAAAATTATGTAAAGATCACATCATTGAGTTGCTCACGTTAAAATGATCCAACCATAGAAAAAGGGAGATTAGATGAACTATCCAATTGCACTGGCACTTGCAAAAATGCATTTAAACTTACAAAAAAAAATACCATAATTCTTTTAGATAGGTGCTCTCTCTTGCTTCTGGCGTGTTTTGACTCTGCGAGTCTCTCTGTATGACATTTAATTTATTTTTTTTACGCTCCTCCTTTTGTACTCGCTTTTATCCATGGGACTTAGGTTGCACCTCATTATAATTTTTAGAGTTAAATTCATTGACCTCTCCTGAAGTTTGGTCAAATTATCATTGAAGAGACCGTTTGCCCTTAATCTCTTTCACTTTCCTTAAATCTATTTTTTCGATGACTGAAATAAATTTTAAGTGTGAAAAAATAATTTTACTCTTACATTATAATATCACATTATATTTGAAATATGGTCAAATACAATGACCTCTCCTAAAGTTTGTCGTAATTGCACTGATCTCCCCTATGATGATTTGAGATTAGATTTTAAGATGATTTTATCACCATACCCCCAAATAATTTAATAATAATAAAAAAAAAAAATTTGATTTCTAAAATGACTAACCACCATTGTTACCAGCTATGACTACCAATTATTTTTGATCTTGCTCCTAACATATTTGATCAATCGCCAAAAATTATGTTACAAATTCTTTTCAAAGATCTTCAATCATGGTGATACACATACACACACACATAAGATCGGATCTATGGACTGAGTTGTTGGATTTTGTTGTGAGTCACTGGTATGAGTTGACAAAAACGATTGGGTTGGTGGTGTCATATGTGAAGGATCATACATATCATTTTAGATTTTTTTTTATATAATTAAATTATTTGAGAATATAATGGTAAAATTATTTTAAAATCTAATCTTAAATCATCATAGGAGAGATCACTGTAATTACAAAAAATCTCATGAGAGGTCGTTGTATTTTACTTTATTTGAAATATAATGCAAGTGCAAATTTTTTTTTTCACACTTCAAATTTATTTCGGTCATCGGAAAATAAATTTAGGGGAGGTGATATAAATAAAAGGCAAACGGTTTCTCTAAATATAATTTGACCTAATCTCAATAGAGTTCAATAGAATTGTAAATTCAACTCCTGAGCTCGTGAAATATGTTGTTGTGAGCTCAACTTGATCTAATTGAACTATTATTTGAGCTTGACTTTTTTCATTATACTCTAGCTCAAATATCAAAATTTAACTCATAATTCAATGAGATCTCATTCAATTTCACCTATTGATCTAATTGAACTATTTTTTGAGCTTGACTTTTTTTCATTAAACTCTAGCTCAAATATCAAAATTTAACTCATAATTCAATGAGATCTCATTCAATTTCACCTATTGATCTAATTGAACTATTTTTTGAGCTTGACTTTTTTCATTAAACTCTAGCTCAAATATCAAAATTTAACTCATAATTCAATGAGATCTCATTCAATTTCACCTATTTATCTTTTTATTAAATTAAAGCAACGTATAATTTCCTTAGAAGTAGGGCCATTCAATCTTATCATAAGCCTTTGTTACATGTAGCTTTATAGTCATACAACCATCTTTACCTTCCCTCTTATATTTCAAGAAATGAACCACCTCATAAACAACTAGAATATTGTAAAATAAATCTATCTGGGACAAAGACTCTGATCCTTACTATAAGAGCATTTAAAAATGCTTTAATACATTTGTAAGCACATTGGGAAAAAATTATAGGTCATATTGCAAAGACAAATGGGCCTACACTCATAAAATAAACTAAAATTTGTGTGTGAATTTTAGGTGTTAATCATAAATTCAAATTTTCCTTATTACTATTGTGAATTTAAGTGTTCAATTATAAATAAGATCTCTCCCACTTAAAATTTTACTTGACACTTTTAATTTATTCAAATTTGAGTAACAACGTGAATCATCTAATAATAGGACATATTTTTTATTAAGGCTTCGTTTGGTTAAATGGAAATAACAGGAAAAGAAAATTTTTTGTGAAAAAGTAAGTTTCCATAACTACCTAATTTTTTCTTTAAAAACCACATGAAAATTTTACTTGATTGAAAAGTTATGATACAATTATGCTCTTTTTTTTTTTGTGTATCTAAAATAAGATGTGTTTATGCATATACTTTTATAATAATAATATAATAGTCAACATCTCTCTAAATGTCCTACAAATTTATTTATTTAGATTTTTATATCACTTTTTCTTTTCTTTTTTTAAAAAAAGACTATTTATCAAATACAAATTTATTTAAACTTTTTATCTTATTTAATAAAATAAAGAACAATTTAAGTAAATTATTATACTTTTTTGTAACTTTCATTCCATTCAAAGAATGAAATAATACTTTCTAAGTTTTTTCATTATTTAATAAAATAAAGAACAATTTAAGTAAATTATTATACTTTTTTTGTAACTTTCATTCCATTCAAATAATGAAATAATACTTTTCTAAGTTTTTTCATGCTAACGCATGTTACAAAATTAATTTTTGTTTCCTTTCACATTTACTTTTCACTGTAGCATGGTAAAGGTCAAAATTGTCATTACAGCAGTGAAGGGTAACACACGTGTGGGTCAAAGCTTGAGAGTGTTCCTGATAGGGACACGTCAGTGCACTGTTTAGCAAGAGAACCGAAGGGTAAAGACTTTGAAGAAACACAAAGGAAAGCACAAAGAGAGAGAGCATTATTCCAAATTCACAAACGAGAGAGAGAAAACACCCAATAGAATGAGAGCACACGGATCGATGACGTGGCAAAAGAATTTTTGAAATCCCGCCCAAACCCGGACTTGAATCGATTCGTCATTCAAGTTTTAGTTTTCTATCCCCAAGCCCCTACTTATCTCGCCCTTCACACACACCGCCTCTCTCACACCACACAAACATTACACTTTCTCTCTCTACTATTCTCTCTCCATCTCCAACCCTAGAGGTATGTGTTAAAAGCTCACGCGGCGCTAACTCGCTCCGAGTCGTACCGATTTCCACCGATTCCGACCGATTCTCACCTGTTTTCGTCGTTTTTTCGCAGGATTCGCCATGAAAGGAGGCAGCAGGTCGAAGGCAGAGCCGAAAAAAGCTGATAGCAAGTGAGTTTTTTTGTGATTGTTTTTGTTTTTGTTGATCTGTTGAAGCTATTTTGTTTCAGATCTGTGATATATACAGATTTTTTATGTCTGTGTATATATATCTAACGGTTTGTCAGTGTGAATCGATGGCGAGGCTGATTGCGCTTCGTATGTTTCTGAACTTGTTGTTAGGTTGTCTGTGAAGAAGAGAGGAGCTCCGAGCGAGAAGGCCGGCAAAAAGCCGGTGAAGAGAGGGAAGGCTGCGGCGAAGGATCCGAACAAGCCGAAGAGGCCTGCAAGTGCTTTCTTCGTTTTCATGTACGATTTTTTTTATTTTTTGCAAATTTTTCTGAGATCTGTGTTTTAATATTACCTTATTACTATTTCATTCAATCAATTTCGGTATTTTTTTAAAACATTTTATTTCAATTTGATGAATTTAGGGAGGAATTTAGGAAGACGTTCAAAGAGAAGCATCCTAACAACAAATCTGTCTCCGTTGTATGTATTTTTATCTCCTCAGATCTAGATTTATTCCAATTTTGTTAACTTTTGAGTTTTGAATCAGCTTTTTTTTAGTTCCTTCTAATTATTGTAATTATGCATTATTTCCTATGATTAGGTCGGTAAAGCTGGTGGAGATAAATGGAAATCGATGTCAGAAGCTGTGAGTAATTTGTTAGAAATAAAAATAGTTCTTATTTCTGGTCCAGATTTTTTACATATAGTTAAAGATCACAAATTTATTCGATGTTATTGTTATATATTTGTTCCAAATACAGGACAAAGCTCCATATGTAGCAAAGGCAGAGAAAAGGAAGACTGAATATAACAAGACCCTCCAGGCTTACAACAAGAAAATGGTAAATTGATTTTTAGTTGTTTTTGTTCATGATTTGATTCGTAGTGTTTTGTTCGCTCTGAATTATTTATTTTCTTTAAATAAAACTTAATATATTCTAGAGTCTTACAATAGACTTACATTAAACTATTGGTCAGAACAATAATTCTGTGGCTTACACTACCAAAATGTAATTCATTTTAGTTTTGTGGATTCATATTATCAGTGGTCTTCTGTTTCTTTTTAAAATTTAGTTTTGTTTGAAATACAACAATAGGCCGAGTGTTTTATTTTTGTGGGTTCATATTATCAGTAGTTTTCTGTTTCTTCTGAAAATTTAGTTGTTTGAATTGCAATAATTGGCTGAGGGTTTTAATTTTTTGGGTTCATCATATTATTAGTTTTCTGTTTCTTCTGAAAATTTAGTTGTGTTTGAATTGCAATAATAGGCTGAGGGAGCCAATGCTGCTGATGATGAAGAAGAGTCAGACAAGTCGAGGTCTGAGGTGAACGATGAGGATGATGAAGATGAGAGTGGAGAGGTTTGGATAATTGCTAAAATTGATTGCATTGAAAACCCTAATTTGTTTGATTTATGGTTGGTTTTTGTTTTTGTTCTTTTGCAGGAAGAAGATGATGATGAGTAAAAAAAGGGCTTGTAGATTCGGGGGCAAGTTGTGTAGGATAAGGATTTCCGGAATATGACGATGACTTTGACCAGTCATTTTGCTCTATTAGTTTTATCTTGATAAATAGTTGTTTTTTAATTTTATCTTTTTTAGGGCGAAAAAGAAATTAGTTTCGGCGTTTCATGAAACTCAACATGGCTATGTATTTCATGTTCTTAAACTTCAATGATTAATCTAGGGTTTAATTTCTGTTGAAATATATGGGCTTCTTTCAATGTCTAAATTTCTCATTGGTCAGTATATATATGTTAGAATTAAATTTATTCCAATTTGGTGATACTAAACACAGTTTTAGTTTCCTCGAAAGCACAAGCAAACGGATGATGATGATGATTATCTCTTATCTTGTTTTTGGTCAAATGATAGATAAAAAAGATCTTCCAACTTGACGAAATGTTTTGTATTGTCATATCTAACAAATTGGCCTGTCTGAATAAGCCGCCTGGTCCTATGTTCGTTGTTTGTGCGTGGTTTTCTTCATTGAAATTTATAGTTGCTAACTTAATGATTTGAACACAAATTTAAATCATTTGTAGTAGTGGAAAATCTGTCAGCTAGCACTGATCTTTACTAAACATCTAATCAGTTGACCCTATAATAATGTAGAAAGACGAGGGGTAGTAACTGTGATGGATTGTTATGATGCAATGAAATCATTTGTAATCATCATTGTGATCATTGTTTCATTCTCTGGTCAAACAATTGAAGAATCTTCCAACTTGTCTTGTAGTATGGAAATGCACATTTGGATAGAGTTGACATTCGAAGAAACAAAATGTGTAGATTTTTGGATGTTGGTTGTAAGTTCTTGTAGAGAGAGAGTGTGTGTGGTTGAGTGGATTGAGAATTCTTTTCTTCGGCCTATGGATGGAGTATGTTAACGTCAGTATTTATATTATTAACTAACCTTGATGGAAACAAATGTTTCTTGTTCAAGATTGTTTGCTTCTTGAACAAGAACTAGAGGCATGTAGCAAATTTTTGCATGGTCTGAACTCCTATCCTAAAGCTCTTTGAATCTCTGGATTTAATAGTTACAAGTATAATCCTGGAATAGAAAGATTAAATGAACAGATCCTCCAAAAGAATGTAAATTAACCAGTCATAACAAAAACATAGTAAAACTTTACAAATCTATGAAAGACCATTTCTGCAGACATGGTTGCTGCACACACTTTGCTCCCCAATCTTAATGAATGTATGTATAATGCATAAGAATTAGCAGAAAAAGAAAAAAAAGACATAAAAAAATGAAACTCCAATATTTATATGCATTCTGGAGAGTAGAGATCATGGTATTCTTCTATCATGTTCGGCAGATCTCAGCACCTCCTTAGCCATAGAAGAAAATGATCGAGCTGTGTCCTGCATCTCCGTAGTTTTGAGACTAATACCCTGCCCACACCCAATCAAGCAAAGCCTCAGCTATTTATTACAATGGCACCAGAAAGAATCCAAAATATAAACAGATCAATTTGAACCGAATTTCCAGCCATACATATCACTAAGGCATATTGATATTGATATTACTCTTCCTCTGGACACATCCCAATGATGCTCTGCCCATAGGTGGCCAGCGTATGTAGGATAGTGATAGGAAAACAAATTATTCATAAAGCATCCCTCACCTTTCTTAGGAATTTATCCTTTGTAAGATGAACCCTCCATGGATTTTACCCAATTTAGTGAATTATCAGTGGATTCAATTTTGTATGTCATATACCCAAACACTTGCATGGGATTACCCTTGGAAGCAATCTAACAAATTGGATTTTATCCGACGAATGTTCACAAATTGAAACTTATCATTGTTACAATTTGCATGGAAAGTCTGAAAATGAAAACTTTTTAGGATACCTGTAACTTCCTCAAATTTTCATTCAGCTTGCTTTCTGCCACTTTTGCAATACTTGATTCCTGCACCCAAAGAAAACATATGAATTTCCTTTTCTTTTTTTGTTTCTCATTTAATTTGCAAGTAACTCTTATCTTGCAAAATTCTGTAAGATACTAATATAAACTGTAAACTGTGCATGAGATGCTACAAAGCTTATAAAGATTCCCAATCTTTCTTTTGGACTTGACAGGTCCACAAGCGATTTACTTTAACAATCCTAATAAAATTGATACATGTGGAACTTTATATATAAGCATATAGTTCAAAATAGCAACTCTTATAGCCAACTAATGTTCCTACAATTAATATTGACTCGTAATCATAGTTCTATTTTATGCTTCTTATAAAAAAATATTACAAATTGCATAGGCAGCACGATCCATGCTGACATAGTCATTACAACTATAAATGATAGCTGAATTTTCCATGGTCATGACAAATTATTACTTCTTATATATGACCAATTTTTTTTATTTTTTATTTTTTAAAGTATATAGTTTCACCATTCTTAGTTCCTAAAATGGGCATATCAATTCTCAACTGAATGAAGTTGCATGGTCGGGATTAGCCTTTATTGAGGTTTAAATGTTTGGATCAATCCCACAATCAACCAACTCAACAACAACAATTTGATTGATGGGTGATAATATTCTAAACAGTATATGACACATAGTGGCCGGTATAGCCTGCAAATGATATCATACCAGCTAAACTTATATTATGTACTCACCCCAGACAGAGTAAATCCATATTTCTTCTTAATTTGATCAACTGCACCAGCCTTCTCGCCTTGTAAATCTTCGTTTGGTGAGGTTTTCTCATTTTTAACCTTGATTTGTTTCCACTTACCTGTAAAATGAAAATCTTATCAAGCTCATACATCAAACATAAAAAAGTATACAATCTAGACAACACATACACTTAGAAATATTTTACCTTGCCAGAAAAAAAAAAAAAACACAAAAAAAATTATTGAACAAACAGGACTTAGACAGATGCTCTGTTTTGGAAAATTGGGACAAATAAAAACTGAAAATCTACTGTAGATGGTCATGGTAACATAATTTTCACCTTTTCAAGACTGAGCATCAGGCAAGTGTTTCAAAACTAAACTAGTTTCTCAAAGCAGAGAAACGCCTTGACTGAATTGGTTTTTACATCAGGGTAAAGACAAATGTTCATTCTCAAAAGGAACAATTGACATTTCATGTTCTTCAATTATTTTCTGAAAAAAAAAAACCTTGACCTTAGTTATATACAACAAGCATGAACACAAATATGTAGAGGGTAGGATCCAACTGCACAGAGTCTCCAATACCCTAATGAGTAGTCATTGTAAAAGCATGTTAAATTTTTTGGAAAATATCTAGTAAATATTAAGGCAGAAAACAGGTCTGTACAACCAAAACATCTATGCATATAGTTTCTCTCTCTTTTTCTGAATGTCCATGCAGAAAAAATCAGTAACGTGCAAATTTATAGTCTACGATAGAGGAATTCATGTTTTGAGGAGATGAACATAGAGAAATAGGGAAAACAAATATAGCTCTTTAGATAGCTAATGAAGGGAGTATCTCTGTCATGTTCGAGTCCAGCATGTTGAGGAAGCATTGATGAGGAGACAGTGCCAATATGCTTAATTTTTTATGGGAAATGCTAAACGTCATGAAATTTTATTATGAATTGCCTTCATGAATGATGTGGCAAGTGATAATACCATTGACATTCCGTGTATGGGGGGAATCCCACCAATACTAACTCACCATTTAATTGCCACATCATTCAAGATAAAAATTCATGAAATATTTTCATGACGTGTAGCATTGCTCATTTTTTATTATGCTGGTTCCTCCTATGAAGCGTGGACTTATCATTTCCATAAATATTAGGCCTATCAGTTTATTCACACCTTAAAGGGTCAAAATGGGGGATGCACAACAATGATGTCTATGCACACAATATCACTATGTTTTAAATAACTGTAATGATGATTTTAATCTTGGCAACCACCAAAGAACACATACGAGGTATGTCAAATATGCATCCAAGCAGTGCCAAAGAAGTGTTAGCATCCATTAAAACAATGTAACTCTACTCTACTTATGCTCCCTTTGAATCTTGAAAAAATTGGGAAAGAAAGGAAAATGCTAAAAGTTCTATAAAGAGGAAGTTAGTCATAACAGTTTCAAGAATGAAAGGCTCCATCTACAGCAGTAACATATTTACACTAGAATGGGAAAACAGGAGTCACAAAAAAAAGTCTCAGTAAATTTGGAAGATAATAAATAAAGTTCCACGAGATGCAGATAAAGGAGATCTATCAGCTTGGACTGACCTTTTAATGTCTGGAATTTACTTGTCAATTTCTGCTTGTTTAGTGTTGCCATCATAGGATGTCCTTTTGGTTTTTCTCCTGGATCTTCAAGGTCGATATCATCTTCACAACAAAAAAAAAAGTTAATGCAGTTGGCTATCTAAACAATCCAGTTGACATTAAATTTTAGAGGAGAAGAAAGAGTGGCTTAGTGAAATGAAAAATGGCAAATGAGGTGGGAAATGCTAATCAAGTTTCATGAATTGGGCTTCTTAACCAAAGAGTGGCTTAGTGAAATGAAAAATGGCAAATGAGGTGAGAAATGCTAATCAAGTTTCCTGAATTGGGTTTCTTAACCATCTAAGAGTTCATCTGCTAAACAAAAGCCTCAAATAATAAGGCAAAAACTTAAAAACACAAACATTTTATTAGCAGGAATTTACACTGGGATCACTGTGTCCTTCATTTGAAACAAAAGAACAACTTTATTTTGAGATAAAATGAAAAATAAATTATTTATAAAATGCTGGAAACATTATTGCAAAGGAAATGAGCTCAAGCTTTCCATGTCTGACCCTGCATCATCTTAAACTCATTTAACCTTTTTGTTTTTAAGAATGTAACAGTGCAGAAAGGAGATACCTATATCCAAATCAATGTCGTCTTCATCTGTGGCAAGGTTTTCTCTGCCTTCAGCATTTGAGGAAAAATTAGCAACGGAAAAGATCGTTGACAGTTCTTCATCACTTGGTCTTGTATCTTCAGCTTCTGCATTAGGCCCAATGTTTGCGCTGCTCCCCTTTATATCCTTGATGATAGAGCTAAATATACCCTATAGCCTCACATGTAATTAAAAATTGTTTAGTACCACATGTACCAATTCCGGGATAAAGTTCAGACATTTTCCAACACACTATCTACCTTTTTCTTTTCTTTATTGACGACGGGAGCAGAAACAAGCCCTTGCTGTGTGACCATCAGATTTTTCTTGTAAACTTGACAAAACGAGTCCAGATGCCTAGAATGGAAAGAACCAGTGTATCAGCATGAATCTCCATGCTGGTGGTAGTTACACACTTTATCATTTTGTTGTCCCTTAATTTCAAAAAAGTATAGTTCCAACCCAATTTATTTTTTTTATGCATAAATGACAAGCAACCAGATAACACACAATTCAATACAGAGAATAAGAGAGATCACTTCCAAATTGTTGCACCATGTAGAACATGAGGCTATATCCCCATAAAAATAGTGAGAACGATCATGAAGCTGAGAATAGGACTTTTCTAAGTTAAGATCAGCTACCTGGACAACTAATAACTAATGACCATTGTTTATTCCAGGTCTAATCAATCTTATGTTGGAACAAAATTTCTGTGGTTCAAAAATTATACAGATATATGTATATATATATATATATGTATGTATGTATATATATATATATGTATGTATATATATAAATACATATATGTTTAGGATTTTAGGGGATACTGTTATTTGGATGGGTTCAGAATGAAGGCTAGCAATAGAATCCATTGAATTTGGAAATCATTGTTAGGGAGGTTATTGATAAAAAACAGTGAGATTTTTGAAGGTGGTGAACAGCCCCCCTTCTCCCCAATCCTAAATAGGATCACAACAGTATTGATTAGAAATTGATAATATGGAGGGAATAATTGACATTCATAGCAAAAATTTGAAACAGAAAAAAGGAAAACTTCATCTCTTTCGACCACATGTGCATACCTATATATTTGCTTTTCAAGCAAAATGGATACCATAAAGATTTCCTGGTCCCCATTTACCTGTATTCGGAGAATAGCAGTTCATGTTAAATTCCCAAATACTGCGTCAAAACAAGAAGTATACTTATATTGCATAGCTATGCTGTAATACCATAATAAGTTCCCCATCCCTTGAAGAGCACACTGAAATTTCAGAAATCGAGTTCGGTTTTGGAGTTGAAATTGTGAGACCTCCAATTGAAGTTTCCTTCAAAAGAGACAATTCTGGCAGGGACCTAAAATTGCAAAATGTAGCATCAGGTGGATACGCATTAAATCACTTATGTGATACACTACCAACAAAGCAGAAATTTAACAAGTTCAGGTCTCACTTTAAGTCTAGCTCATAAAATTATATTTGAGTATTCGTTGATATATTTGATGGTTCACCTTGAAATGACAATGTTGCATCATTTTATGCCGAACAGATGCACTTTATATGGAGATGATGGTATTCTGATACATTAGAGGGGGGAAAAATGCAACAGGGTATATGGGTGATATAGATTCTCACTTATTAACATTAAAGTAGTAATTTCAGAAAAAAACATAGAAAAAGGTTGTCACCTTATTTCAATTTTTCCACTAGAGAACAAAAGTATAAGGCCAATATCAGAGGGAGAATAAAATGTTGATGCCCAGCAACAACAAGAATGGAACTTCTTTTTGTAGTGCACCTTCTTAACACCCTGAGACAAAAAAAGGGGGGGGGGGGGGGGGTTGTGGAAGGAAATATAGTAAGTATGAGCTATAGCAGTTCTTCATATGACTTTAACTAAAGTATTATTACCTCAACTACATGCACTAAGGAATAGATATAAGCAGCTTTCTCGGAACATAACAATATTGATGATTGCTTTGGTGTAGATTCCTCCAAAGAATTCCCCTTGCTCAAGTTTAGACCATCCAATTTATTAGACCCTCTGCCTGATGTATCCTGTCCATCTGTATAACATTAAACCATACTTTTCTCATTCGTTTTTGGCATAACTATCATTCCCAAGAGATTATGATTGGAAGTAATCCATGTGTGTGAAGTTTTACCATCAGTTATGCCAGTCTAGCAAGGGACAATACAAAACACTGAAAAATGACCGTCTTACCCAAAATCTTCATGAATAAAGCTCTAGAAGGTTTCTTTGGATGGACCATGCTAGAGCTAAGAGTGTTTCCTGTATCTTTCTCAAAAGCCAAAACTGATGAATCCTTTGTTGCCACAACTAAAACATTCTTCTCAAATCCATGGAACTTGCAGGTTTCAAACTGCAGAGAAATGACACCAGTACACAGTTCACTTGCAATATGTTTCTGATATAATAGAGAGGGCCCTTCCATATCAATTAATGAAACCTGTATGCAAAAAGAGTTTACGTATATGAGGTATATGTAAAGATTTCATATGCCAAAATCCTGATTAACAATGGTAATATTTATCTTAAAGTGAAAGACTTTCAAATTAGGAAATGTCAATTTCGTCCAATTGGAGATAAATTGAGAGAAAATCGATAAAAATGGTTTAGACATGTACAAAGAAGACTACTAAGTGTGCCAGTTAGGAAGAGTGACATATTAGCTAGGGGAAGGGGAAGATCAAAGTTAACATGGGTAGAGTTAGCAAGGAAGGATACGTTAAGATGTGGTTTGATTGATGCTATGGCCTTGGAAAAAGCTTTTGTTGAATTGAGTTGAGGTTTACAACTTTTAACTAACTTAATTGTCCTCTCCAAATATAAAAAATAAAAATAATAACTAAAAGATAAGAAGTTATGCAAGTTTATAAAGAATTATTCATTCAGAATTATCTTTTGTATCTGCTAACCATCATAGTTATTAGTTCTTATTGTGTTAAGTCCCTGAGGTTCTCAAGCATAGGGATGATCCTGTTTACTAGAGCATTCTTATTAATTTCATGTGTATAATTCAGAACCTAACTGCTATATTGCTCAAACTTAACCCCAATACCTTCTACGCATATCAAGAATCCTCCAATATTTGATGAATTAAAAATTGATAGCTTAAAAATTCCCATCCATCTTTAGGTGGTTACTAAATCAGATTATACTTTCAAGTTTCAACCTTTCAGAATATAAAGGCTTGCCACAGTTAAATGTCAAACCAACCAAAACTAGATGAGAACAACACAATAGAGAGTTTCGGTTATGAAGAAAAAGAAGAAAAAGAAAAAGATGTAGCCCAAAGGTATAACCTTCCCATCCTCAAAAAGGAGGGTAGGGGTTCGAGCGCCGGTGTGGGCAAAAAAGTGTGTGCAAGTCCCCAACTAGGAAAAAAAAGAAAAAAGGAATCTTACATATCCTTGGTCAGACCCAACAGCAAGATGTCTTGAACTGTGGTTTATGTCTATAGAAAGTACAGCTCCATTAACTTTCACAAGTTTAACACTGTGGATGAAGTGATTGCTTCCTTTCTTTGAACTTCCTGGAAATAAAAATGTACTTGTCACAAAGGAATTGCAAGATGTAGTTACTACTGGAGTACTTTATTCCAGTGTTCTACAGGAAAAAAAATGAATAATGAAAATTTCAGACAACACATTATATATACACCTCCATAATCCATATCACAAGTACGCATAGCCCTAATTGTGATTCATGGCTATAAAATAATAGCCACTGCAATGGAATATCTCGTAAGTTTATAAAAGAAAAATTATATATTTTTGGATGTAATAATTGTCTGAAGATTTGTATTACCACTAAAAAGGGGAATAACAGGCAATGTTGAAATCATATTAGGGTGTTAATTTCGTTGAAGCCCGCAATTATGTACTAAAAAACTGATACAATCACATTACAACTACCGTATAGGCGTATACAACATTTTCTTACATATGGACACAGAAAGTGAGAACATTTTTTGGAGTTTCCTTAATTGAGATTAAATGAACATCTGATTAGAAACAACGGCTACCAATCATTCTGTTAGAAGCCAATTTTTATCCAAGCCTCAATAATAAGCACTATAAGAATTAGGCATTCTCCAATCATATTCCATCAGATCCCTCAAAGCACTAGTTACAAACTAGTCTATGTTGTAAGGCAAATACCTTGTAGGGATATGAAGCTGCTCCCCATGGTGAATGGCTCAGGTTTAAATTTAAAAATCCGGACCTGCTAACAATTAGTCAGTAAGCCACTGCACCATTTCCAGAATACAAAAAAAATGTTAATATATTTCCACATATTGATCAGCAGATACACTTCACCGTTCCGCTTTGATCTCCAGAAATGAGGAGCTTTGAGTTGCTATCAAAATACAATGCTGTCAGTGGTACACCACTTAAAGAGAAGTCATCATCAGACTGCATGATGAGAAAATGAAAAAATAAGCATAAAATATAAATAAACAACAAATAAAAAAGGTTTGATTGGAAAAGGAAACTCTTGCTTGGATCAAACCAAACCTAGGGAGGGGAAATGCGTGATGCAGGTGTTTCTCATCTTAGAATCTTGATTTTCCTTTATATTTTAATATCCTCCTTGCATTTAGATAGATCCTATTGTTTAATTTAATTATGTTGTCAAATGAGAATTATGTTTACAGTTCTGAGTGGCAGACCTATAGAAGAGACCAAAAGAGGTATAAATAGACCTCCAAGACATTTTTCTTCGCAAGCATGAACCTCTTGACACTCCCCAGTCAGTCAAAAAGATTTTGATATTAGTAGAAAAATTCCTATTTTGCAGTTATTATAGGGATCCTCTTCTGCTCTATGCTCTCAAGATCTCTAAACAATCATTTGTTTAGCAGTAAAAGAATAAGTAAAGATGCATCTGATTCTAACTCCAAGTGAGATGCTTGAGTAGAGTTTACTAGGCCAAAAGATATTAAGAAGTAATAGACAATAAGAGTGTAAATATGGCATTAAGAAGTGACAGTTCTTGAATTTTGTTGAAATACAATCCCACTTGTAACAGAAATTAGGTAATGCAAATATGAGAAATTACCTGCTGAATTAATGATGCAACTGGGATAAAAAATGGGGATGATACATCCCAGAAGTTTATGGCTCCATTAGTGTGTCCAGTCATGTACAGGTTCCTAATTTTGGAAAAACCACTGAAGTGTCCTGAGTTCCATTGATTTCCATCTTTTTGTCTTGCCTCAAATGGAAAAAGTGATGGACTACTTTTAGCCATTGTAGTGCAGTCCTGCATAGCCAGAGAAACTGTAAAGCTCTATAACAGTTAAGAATTAACATATATAATTTGAAAGATAACAATGCAATTAGTAATAAAACTTTACCTCATCGGCAGAGCATGAAAAAAATGGATTGTCTGCTATGAGTTTCGCTACTGTGATACTTGAATCAGCAAATGGCAGCTTTACCATGACCTCTTTTGGGAGTGATGGTGGGGATCTAGATTGGCACTGTAATAAATATTTTTCAGTTGCACAATCATCATAGGCATAAATATGACCTGATTTCCCAAGCAGAAGGACATAATCTTGTTTATGTTTGCTTTGTTCATTGAAACTCGAAATGATCTCCATGTCAACACAAGGCTCAGGCGGATGAAGCCCCAACTTAACTGTGCGAGATTCCGTATGCTCATTCATTATAATTACCTGCCACATTGTGTTACAAACAAAAGACGATTTTTGGTTCAGAATGTAATTAAAAGCAATATGCATATTGAAAATTTAGTCTCGAAAAGTTGTATTTAGAGTTGCCAAAATTAGTTTTAATATAATTCCCCTGATTGGTTAAACACAGCTGTAAAAGAGGAAGAGTAATTAGGTGACAATTTAGAACAGGGAGCAAGTTAATCTCAAGCAGCCAGTTGTGAAGGATTGAAGTTTATTATGCAAAATCATATTTAGAAATAAGAACTAGGAAACCGAAAACTGCGACTATACGCCACAAAGGAACAGATATATAGCAAGAACTTCAAATACCTGCAACAAGTTTGCAGATATAGAGTCAGAGACACCCCTAACATATAATCGACTTGCTTTTCCATCAGCATAAATCCACTTTAATGATGCTATAGGGATTTTCTCCAACTTATATCCAAGATTCAATTTAAAAATAGGAGCACTTTGAGTGGCGCATAACTCTTTATTGGAAGCTACTTCTGTTTTCAAATCTGAGGTAGAAGGAATGCTCCAGATGAAAATCTCTCCGTTGCTATATCCAACAACTACTTTACTTCCAAAAGGGCAAGCCCAACATGCAGATGTTACTTTCTTTGTTTCATGACATACAGATTGAAACATAGTTCCACCAGTGGTAAAAATGGCTTTGCTTTCTTGAATTGCCCATAATGTAATAAAACCATCCCTATAAATTATAAGAAGCCTGCATCAAAACAAAAATCAAGGAGATGTAAGAATTCATAGGTTGTAATAATACAAGAAATGCTATTGCACAACACCAAGAGAGTTGTTTGGCAACTGAGAATAAAACTATAGGACACCATATGAAGATATGTTGAATATTTGTGTTGCACTTCAGCACCAATTGGTGAAACTTGCTGAAAGCCTCTAGAGGTGTACGACAATCATTGATACCGTTGTTTGTTTTTCTTTTTCCATTAGGTTTGGAACATTAAAGCAAAAATTCAAGAACAAATCAATATTGAGATTGACTACCTGTTACTTTCAGCTGTTGGTTGAGGTAGTATACACATAACAGCAGTCTCACCAGCAACTTCTGCTGTATTCCCTAAATGAGGATGCCGACAAGTCAGTTATGAACATGTCAAAAACTATAATTCAATTATAGAAGATGCTTAGAAAGATGCATGGGAGATGATAAGAACTGCAATAAACATGAATGCTCTGCAAACCAAATGAACACATTCTTTTAAGTCAACCGACTTGTGTTTAGGAAAGCAAACTGGAGGTCAATTTTCTAATTTTTCTGCACTACTGCTCTTGGGAGTTCAACTAATTGACTAGTGAATGTAGCCATTTCAAAATGTGTAAATATGGTTCAGAATAGAGCGGTAATAGAAAAGATTTTGTCCAGCCCACCTAGATATTTGGTACAAGGCTTTGTCAAATTATGATGAGTTGTATATTGTATCAAAGAGGTATTGAAGGATTAGATCTTGATAATAAACCACAAGCAGAACTCAATTCAGCTTCATCATCGAAAATATTTAATGTTTTAAGATAAACAATAAGAAAAATATGTTGAAATAATTATGAGATGAATTTCTCACCATGAGATGCTGCAAGAGGTATATTGTACTTCATTTCTACTATATTACGCGTATCTTGATCAAGCTTCAGAACTGAAACATTACCAACAGAATCACCAACATACCTGCCATGGATATATACCAACCCTTACTAAAAGCACAGTATGCATATATACAATATATATACACATTTGAAGTTAAGAAACACTTACATGTAGACACTATGTTGAAAGACTGTAAAGCAAGTGATTTGTTCTTTAAAAACATGCACATGAGACAACAACTTCCTCTCTATATCCCAGACCTGCATTTCAATTACCTTTAGCAAATAATTCCCAGAATAACGGAAAACACAATATATATAACAGATATATTCTGATGTTAAAATTCCGTCAGTGTAGCAAAATTCACATCAAACTGAAGAATAAACAGAGCCAATGTCGAAAGGTTGAACTTCAGAAGTGAGTCTCTGAAATAACTTGCCTCAATGTGATTGTTAGCATTTACATTTAGAAGGAAGCCTTGATTCTCAATAAACTGTAAGACAAGAAAAACCATGAATTGTATCAGTTTGTCAATCAATGATTATAATTCTAAACATGAAAAAAGGTTCAATAGGGATGCTGATGGAAATGATCATTCTTATATCATACCGTGTACCGTTAGGAGAAAGTATTGAATACCCCTGGGGTACCATACCTCCTTACACATCCAGCCAATGGTGAATTGATATTTCCTATAATTAAGGAAAATGAAGAGTTTTCAACCGTTGGATATGTAAGGGGTATCATACCCCCGGGGTATTCAATAATTTCTCGTACCATTAGATGTCTCTAAAGGAGAAGGAAGGGGATCTCTGGGAAACACTTACCTGCAAAAACTTGCTTGGTACTGTCTCAGTAGATTCCAGTAGAGCTTCAGTGTTATCTTTTCCATATAATTTAATCCGACCATCTCTGAGAATACAAACGTGTATCAGAACCGGCTAACATCCATTTGCTCATTAATGTTACCAAACTATATCTAATATTTAATATGGAATACATCACTATATAGATCAAGGTTGCCATAACATTTTGTCTAACACACACAACACATAGAATCAGCAAAAGACCTCAAGGTAAGTAATGCAACACTGTAGCCAAGTTATTAGGCGAAGTCATAGGCACTGGCTCAATTGAAATTAACGATTGTTAGAGCCACCCACATTAAAAATCTACGGTGAAAATGTTTAAATCGGAAGAGAACACTAGCATACACACACGTTATATTGTAAAGGTGCCAAAAATGTCAGCAAAAGATCACAGTGAATGAAATATTGTTCCAATTAAAATAGAATGCTGATATTTTACTACAATATTAAAGCAAAATTTAAACGACATCCATGACTTTCGAATAGAAGCAAACTTGAGTATATATTTGACTTGAAATGGCAACAGAAACTTACTTGGTGGAAATTGCAAGAATCTTTTGAATAGAGTCATAAGCCAACGAGATTGATCCTGATGGTATGCCATAATGGAAAACTAAACGTGGGTTTACATCATCAGATTTCAAACCATCTGAATTCCCTCCTGGCTGTAACAAAAGCAATCAAACAATGTCAAAAGACTCAAAACTAAGCCCAGATGGTAATTTTATCATCTATTGCCTTTCTTGATTCTTGATATGAAACATTGTAATCAATCATATATAATTTTTCCAGGAATGGGGAATTAAGGTGATGAGAGTTGCCAGAGCTACAAAGAATCCACCCTGAAGGATACAAGAAAGCTCTAACCACCCAAAAAATATATAACTTCTGATAGTGAATATAATGAGCTAGAGAGTACAGACAATCCATGATGGGTAAAAAAAAGGAAAATGTGTTTGATGAGAAACAAGATTGAAAGACAAGAACTGATAATTTGTTACTAAAAGTCTTTTTGGAATTTATATCTTTCAAGTTAGATGGCATTTTGGCACATGAAAGTCCGGTTCTTGCCAAGAGCAATTAACTTCATGAATGGTCCAATTTTGAGCCAAAATATAAAAGAACCTTACTTCTCAAAAGGCAATCATGAGCAAGGCTAACCAAATAAAGCACAGGAACTGGGCCTTAAAATTTTATAAAGCCCATGTTGGTTTAAGTTGAAATAATAAAACGTTTATTTATTGTTTGTTGCAAGGGATATATATATATATATATATAAAAGGTATGCTTGCTATATTGATTGGTAGAATTTCTAAAACAAGAATATTAAAAGCAGCTTTCTTTGATTTTTATATAAGAAAGTAAAATCTTTCAAAAGTAAATCTGATTAATCTCTCTGTTTTTATTTTGTTTTATTTTTTTATGCGGAATAAAGTAGCAAAATATTCTCTAAATAAAAAACGCTCAAAACCGACCACCATCTTGTGGGCCCGCTATAGTCTTATAAAACCGACCCGTCTCTCGACAGTGATTGACTTGGCACGGAAGTTCATGCCGTGTAGTTGGGATAAAATACCACCGTCCATCACGAGGAGTAATACTCCAACCAAAATTAACCAAAATTTAAAGTACTTTAACTAAAGTTTAGAGTTCCCAAAAGAAAGGTACAGTAGTATATAACTAGTCTACAGTGTTTACTATTTTTAAAACACAGTCAGTGTCTACGTATATAAATATCATTAAACTTTTTTTCGAACCTCAGAATCACCCTTCTTGAAATCTAACATTTTTGCTACTCTTAACTCACACATTCACTTTTATTTTTATTGGACTTGAATCCTCCATCTTTACCATTTTGACTATGCACAGAAAGAAATTCAATAGAGATATTTACTGAGTCAATTACATACTAACAAATAAAACTAAGGATTATAAAGGTTTTTTCTTTTTCATTGCGTGTAGGAGGCACATGGCTTTAAGACATCAAACTGTTACTGATTTGACTTTTAATAGCCAGGTGGATGCTAATTAGATTGACAAGCTGATTTAGAAACTTAATAAAGGTTAGGATGATAAAGAAAGGATATGGATGTGTATCAAATCTTTAGGTAGGTAAGAAAACTATTAAATGAGTCAAAAGTGAGAAGTAAAGCAGCATTGATGATGACACAGTAATGAGAAAAAAAATAAATCGTTACGTTACATTCTACAGGAGCATTATCACTATGTATCATGTTTTTTTTTGCTATTTAGAATAGATAACGTGGTTAGCCAAAAAAGTGATCAAAAAGTCCGAGAGATATAGTGCTATATATGCTTTTTGTAAAGATGGATATAGAGGGGAGGAGAGAGGGGGAGTGTGTTCCCGTCTCTCACCAACGGACTTTGGACTTTTGACATTTGGAGTTCGTTGGAGATTTTTTGTGGAGCCCTCAAAGTGAGGGGTTGTAGGAACAAAATTTCTCATTAAATGGTGACTCTTTTAATGTAGCGTACCAGATGCTCTAAGAATTAAGATATATAAAGGATGCTCTTCCAATCATCCTCTCAAGCCCAATTTTGCTAAATGAATTTATTCAATGTACCAAAACTCTTTAATCTAATTAAGAAACACATATTCTACTTCTTAATGTAACAAAATAGATTTAAAATAAATAAATAAAAGTACTATATCCTATCAGCCAAACAGAGGCCCTTAAGGTACACAAGGATACCATACCTGTCCAGTGTCCACTCAAAAGAGCGATCTCAATTTTTTACTCCTACCTATAATTATCTTCCATTTGTGTAAATTCAGCATCTTTGTAGCCAAACAGTGCCTTCTTTAGGCTAAGAAATCATATAATATTATAAAATATTGAAATTAATTATAAATATAATTCAATGCTAACTTTCTATTCCAGAAAATATCAGTATTTCACAGCAATCTATGACTGACTCAAGTCACACAAACCACTAAGCACAATGAGTAAAATAAAAATTGGAAAAAGTAATGATTATATATAGCAAAGTATATATAACTGCTTTTCACCAATCAGTACTCTAATCTTCTAAATCCAAAAATTTCAGCTTTTCGAATCAATCAATTTGAGGATTTGATAAATCAGAGATGGAATCGAAGCAAAAGAGAAGACAGAGATCAGTTTACCTTCTTCAGAGAAGCCTTTTCGACGAGCTTTTTGACGAACATGTGTCCGAGATCTGTTCTCAGTGTGTAAGTGAAGCTATCAACGATCAGAAATGGCGACGACAACGACGACGACGACGATGAAGAACGAGTCTTAGCGAACTCTGCTTTGAGGAAATCGCCGGGAAGAGAATCGGTAGTGAGAGAGAGAGTGAGTTAAACGGTTGATTACAGTTTTTTGTATTGGACAAAGAGACAAATGAGCGGTTTTTTTTATAATGGTGAGGGGTGAGACCGTGGATGACTACACGTGGCGATTAATTAGAATGATCCGGAAATTTGGGGATATATATATACATATATAGATATATGTGTGTGTATACAAACTTCCATAGAGATCCGATTTGGTTCCAACTGCTCAACAAAAGAAAATCTGTAATTAAAGCATGGATAGAGAAATATTATATGTTAATAGAAAAAAGTTACAATGAAATGCACTTTATTACATGGTTAAGATAGACTGAAATTCCTACATGTTTAGTATAATTATACATTATGTTTATAAAATAATTATACTTATCTTTTTTTTCAACACGTTAAAATAACCTTTATGCTTTTGTTATTTAAAAATATTTATTTTTTACCATTTCATAGATTGTAGAATATTTTAGTCATTATTTAGACAAGAAGGAGACGAGTGTAATTTTTTTATTAACATAACACTTGCGTGTAATTAGAACAAATTATAGAGGAAGTCAGTGTATTTTACATGAGTTTTTTTTTTCTTAACATTGATTATTTTTTTGTATCAAAATTTATTTAGGTATAATTGATAAATTATTTTAAGATATTTTGATACAATTTTTTATAATAAGATATCCTAATTTAAAAAATAATTCATCCAAAAAATATTTAATAATTGCGTGTTGTTTGCACAATTGAAGTTATCTAGAAATAAAGTGGTCTTAATTAGTATTGCTAAATAAAGTTTCTTTTGATTTGTGTTAGACAAATGTCGGACTACTCATTTATTGACACGTGTCAGATAGTTGGTAAGTATAGTCGACACAAGTCAGGTGGATCTGGGACCACTTGATTTTATTTCACAGTAATGACTTTCCTTGAACGACTAGAAAAAGTTCCAGACAGATTTTCTTCTTTTGTCAGATTTCTTTTTAAATTTACGTACGGAATTTTCAATCTCTCTCCAAAGTTTTACTATGCCTTCGCATTTAATAAATTATTAGATTTCGGATTAATTAAATTGTGGAAATATAATAATTTTTATTTTCGAGGTTTCAACCACTCCAAATTCCTAGTGTGTTCAAGTCAAACTTGTCTTATCATTAGACAATTGAGTACTATCTAAAGATTCGTTTTTTATTTTAAAAATAAAGAAAAAGAAAAAAAGGATAAAAACATTTAATTAAAGTCTATTTGATACAATTTTCAAGAATTTTCTTATAGATAATTTCAAAAATAGAAATTTATTTGTTATGTTTTGATTTTTTTTTTAAATATCAATAAAAAGAAATTTGATTTCAAATAACTATGATAGTACATTAAAAAATATTTTCTTGCCTTTTGACTTCTTAAAATTGAACCAACCATGTTATAAATCCTTGAATAATGATTTGTCAATACTTTCTAACCGGAAGGATTTAAAAAGAAATGAAAACAAGAGTTAATGTTTACATCTTTTATTTCTAAAATAGTGCACTGAATAGAGGGGTGGCTTTAATTACTTTCTATATATATATATATATATATCAGGTTTTACAAAGGTTGTGGGTGGAAATAATGCTTGTGGGGTGCTTTTGGAAGCCTTTCGAAGAGCTTTTCTGCTTTTGTTATTTCAAAAGTAACTCCTTTTTGAACCTTTTAAAATGTAATAACTAGGAAATTAATCCGTGTTTAAAGTGAATATTTTTAGGTTTCAGAATATATATATATATATATATATATATATATATATATATATAGTGAAATAATACTCATCTTACCCTCAATTTGTGCTCTAATTACAGATTACAGTGATGGCAACTACTACACTGCCTATATGGTAGGGGTGCAACTTGGGTTGGGCAACCCGTATTCAACCCGAGCCCAACCCGATTTTTTATGAGTTTGGACAACTATTTTTACAATTAGGGTTGAGTTTGGGTTGAAAAACCTCAACCCAAACTTAATTAGGGTTGAGCTAGGGTTGAGGTGTCAACAACCCGAGCCTAACCCGAACCCGAATTATAATATTATTTTTATACATATTTTTTATTTTAAATATATTATATATAATATTCAAATTATGATAATATTTTTCTTTTCAAATTCCTTTATTTAAATCTTAATTTATTGTATGTTAACACTTTGGATAATTAATTTCCTAAAAATTTATTTGTAATTTTTTAAAAATTTACATTAAGTTCTTAATTTTGTGTGTGTTTAGGAGTAATATAATATGAAACTTATTAAAGATCACTTTAAATTTTCAATATGGAGATTGGTGATATAGATAACCCGAATTAACCCGACTTTCTAACCCAAAATCTCAACCCGAATTGCAAACCCGAGTTTAAAAATTTAAGGATGGGTTGGGATAGGGTTGAATAGTTAGGGTTGAAAGTAGGGTTAGGGTTGAACATTTCATATGTAGGGTTGAGTCCGAGTTGTAGCTCTAACCCGCCCAACCCGCCCGAGTTGCAGCCCTACTATATGGTATGAGTGCGACCGTTGCTTCACAGTGTCGCCCATCTGGGTGGGCTACTGAACCTAACACATGGTGTTGATTTATTTTTTATACATTAATCATATAATCTTTTTGGAGTTAAAAATTATTATAAATAATTATGCAACTCTTTTGTTATCATATAATATAATATAAACATATAATTGGAGTTGTTATTATATATATAATATAGAAGTTTGGTTTAACAAGGACACAAGACAATTTAACAATCAAAAGTGATTAAAAAAAAATCATGTGGTTCAAAATATCTTTTGCTCTATATATATATATATATATATATATTAATTTTTTAAGTTGAAATTAATTTAGAACATTGATAGGATTGATTTAAAAAAAAAGAAGAAAAAATTAGATTTTGGTGACCAATCCTAAACAAAATTATTCTAAAGTGACCATAAAGTTTGGATAAGAAGAATAGTTATCAAAATTGAAACTTAATTGCTAATGAGTAACCTTGGATCACTTATTACATAAATATCCTTGTTCTAATAAATTATTTATAATTCGACAAATTGACCCTTTACATTAATCTCAATTAAACATTTTACTTCAAGAGTTGTCTAATAAGCAGCCACTCTTTCAAGTTGCCAAATAAATATTTAGAAATAACTTTTAACTAATAATTATTTATTTTTATTTTCAAATATTGTATTATTTATATTCTTATTTATTGTAAAATTGGATTCAAATAATGTGTAAAAGTGGAGAACTTTTTTTTATTTTTATTATTTATTTGTAAGTGATGCTAGAAGTTGTTATTTGGTGATTACAACTAGAATACTGGAGTAACAATTAAAATAAGAAACAATAATTTAGAGTGACAATAATTAAAATCTTTTTCTCATGTAGTTGGATCTCGTAGTATTTTTTTTTATTTTTTTTATGGTGGTCATGTTTTGCACAGAGTTTCTTGTACAATTTATATCTATAAGAATTCTTTTGTCATATTAAAAATTCTGCAAAAAAAAATTTGTTAAATAGAATGAAATCTCCAACGTAAAGTACCATAGATATTTTAATGGTTTATCCAATCCAATCAACTGAATCTTGTGAGTTCTGTGCGGAAGTAGAGTAAATACTTATAGAGGGTTTGAATAAATGTAGTTAGCATGGTTGATTTATTTTAGAGCAAGTTGATAGATATATTATTAATCAAGAATCAAAACATCAGCTGCTAACATGTATATCAATACTATCTTTTTAATTAGTAGATTGGCAAATTAAAAAGAAAAAAAAAAGAGATTGATGAATGAGAAAGAGAAAGGAGAATGAATTCAAGGAGTTTATCTTTATATTGAATGGTAATTTTATCATTTAAAAATTATTTTTAAAATGTTTAATAAATATGAAGTGTTTTTTTTTACCAAATTAACTTCAAATGGTCACTCATTAGCAATTAAGTTTCAATTTTGGTAACTATTTATCTTTTTCGGATTTTATGGTCACTTTAGAGTAATTTTGTTTAGGATTGGTCACCAAAATCTAATTTTCCCAAAAAAAAAAAACTAAAAATTACTGTATTTACACAACGAGATGTCCTCTCAATGCCCATTGGGCCTTGATGTTCTAACTCGGGTTTTGACAAATCATCTTAATTGGGCTTACAACTAGTTTGTGATTGGTTTGACTTGGGCTTGTAGCTTGGTTTTTTTTTTTTCAACCACAAAGCAAAATCAAATTTTGATTAAGAATAGGACTAGAACAGTCCAAATGCAAACATTGAAGAACCGAGGCCCATTTACTCAAACAATGAGTCACCATTTTACACTTACTAGGACACTATACAAAGTTGGAAAATGATGTATCATCGGAGAATCTCAAACCAAATTATGCGAGTGATAGATGACGTAATCATGACGTTACTATATTGACGCTGTCGTTATTCTCTACTCACATAATTTCATTCGAAAATTTCTGAATTCGTACACTATATACTCTACAAAATTAGAGTGACCGAAGGAGCTTAACAACATTTTAACAATCATCACAAATGGTAGTTGTTAGGTAATCAATTAGAGTGATGGCTGTGCAGCTATTAAACCTAGTAGACAGTGAACTGTAACCCCCCAACTTGTATTTTGTCACTCTACAATCAACCTCTAGATTGGATTTGAAACAATGAGTCCATGACTTAATTCGGATTTAGGACATGACCCAATTTCCAAGCACGGTTTCACATTTCATCAATTTTATGCATAAATTCTTTAAATTTTGGATTTGGATTCATTTCGTAATACAAACTGGAGTACACTAAAATAGAAAATTTTAACTATAGTTTCTGACTATTAAGTTAAAAAAAAAAAAAAAAACCCAAAATTAAAGGAAAAATATCCCCTTTTTGTATTTTTTTTTATTCACTCTAATTTTCAATAAATTCAGCCAAATTCCATACAATTCAACAAATAAGAGAGAAAAAAATTATAAATTTTACTTTTCAAATTTCTGATAAAACTAACCTATTACCAACAGTGATGCAACAAAACCAACCTTAAGGAGATGGCTCAACAGCAAAGACTCTTAAAGTCGAGACTCGAGAGTTAAAATTCCTTTGGGGCTACTGTAGATAATTTTTTTAGTGATCGTCTTGTGAACATGAGATGTGATAACCACCATGTGTTTGGTGGTAAATTATGTGATGCTTCAAGAGACATGGCGGAAAAAAAATTGAAAGGAAAAGAAGAAAAGAAAAGTAGATGACAAGTCATCTGGCTCATGGAGTGCCAAGTGGCTAGGTTCAACAACCTAATTGGTGTCAATGGAGTCACTCATTAAGGTCACTCAAAAATCTAAAGTTTTTAGGGTTCCAAGTTCCAATCACATGGCACACGCTCTGGACATCATTGGATGGGTATAGCTTTAGAACCAAAGCCCCCACATATATAGGCCATCATCATCTTCATGAACTGTAAGAGATAGGGTTGTCCCATTTTTCTTTTACATTGGAAACCCCACCTTCATAATTTCATCTAACCACATACACTCCTCTGAATAATGAGCACTCTTTAATTTAAATTGATTGGGACATCAATGGAATTTAAATGTCACCCAATTAATTAAGACATGGACTGGCTTTTGGTGACTAATTAAAAGGAATAGTTAGGTTGTACTTTTTCTTCTCACTTTTTGTGCATCTTGATATGTGAAGGAAAGGAAGGAATAGGTTGTACTTTTTCTCTTAGATGTGATTAGCATTTACCAATTGTCCAATGCAATACTGATATGATTACATTGAAAGTACTGTACATAACTGCAACTGACTCAAAGCCTGAAAGTATTCAGTATTGTTGCTCCTCTTTTGTATACTGTATAAAGTACATTTATTTGGGAGGAAGAAGAAGAATGGAGATAAAGAGGGGGAAGCAAAAAGGTGGGAGAGAGATCATTTGTTTGGTAAGGAGGGAAGCGAGGAGGGAAACTCTTTCCCTTCATTACCGCTCTTACAAAACTTTTCAGTTCAAAAGGGATTGGAAAATATAAAGGAACATTATTCTTTGTATATATGTGGTGACGATGCATTTCGACCTGCTTTAAATCCTACAATTAAGATTGCAAATGAATGAATAACTCGGGCTTGTTAAGAGTTTAGTTCAGATTCGTTTGTTAAGCATACAAGTTGAGATGAAGTTCGATTTTTAGGCTCATTTAATAAGCAAGCCGATCTCGAACAGTATTAAATTCGGCTCGTCATGAACATAAGCTCATTTAGGCTCTTCAACAAAGCCTGTATGGGACTCATAAGCTTGTGAATACGTTTATAAACATAGTCTTGTGTAAACTCGTTTATATTCATGGAGAAGGTAAAACGATATTAAACACGAGCTCAAATCGAGTTCGAATAAATTTTTCTATTAAGCGAGCTGAGTCCGAGACAAGTCCAAGCTTCTCAAAATAACAACGAACCGAGCCAGAGAGTTCGTCACGAATCCGAGTTGAGCCAACAAACAAACTAGCACCAGTCCAAACAGATTTAAGCTCGGCCCAGCTCAGTTCATTTTCAACCCTATCTTATAATGACAGAAATCTCGTGTACTGAACTAACCCTTATTTTTAGAATTATTTTTGTGCATCGTGAATGTTCTAAAGTCAAAACTAGCACATTTGTGTTTGTTAATACGATCTTTTATCATTACAAGGGCCTGTGAGGGTATAAATAGTTTAGTAGCTCTAAGATGTTAATTAATTAATACTTTGTACAAGTTTTTACAGTTTTGTTCTCTAATCTTTGTATTTATTTAACTGTTAGGTAAGCTTAACTGCATTGAAAATGACTAAATATAACTGCATTGAAAATGACTAAATGTGTTGCTCACAATCATTCCACGTTCGGCTGATTTGACCGCCATGGAGCTTGGTCATATATATATATATATATATAGACATACACACGAGACCAGCTCAGCTCCTCTTCATAATTAGCTGCTTAATTGTTATTATTCAAAGTAATATTAATTAAGCAAATCTTTTAAATAATGTCATGTACTTTTTCTTTTCAACACATGCAGTTGTTGTCTACCTTTGTTTTCAATTACTTTTGTTCGTCAAAATTCTCTCTTACATTGTCAAGTGACAATGTACCAATCAAATAAAAAAAAGAATCTTGACTTAATATGATAGAATAGATGTGCAGTGAATCAAGAATAAAAAAAACCTTAGAATATATATATACACATATATATGCGAAATGATAATCGTACTCCACTTATTTACATTTACACTTTACTTGCCTATTTTTTAAAAAAGAAATGACAAAAAATTCTCTAAACTCATTAATGAAGCATTTTTATTTTATAATACTACAACTATCCTTTAGTCATTTATACTATAAACTTCAACTATTTTTACCTTCTTTGTACAAATAATTTTTTTCCTACTTCATTATTTTTTAGGTACTTTTTTTTTTTTTATCTTATCAAAAGAGATAATTTATTCACAAGAGATTACCTTTTTTTTGTACTTGTTTTTTGAGTCCCGTCAAAAGAAATAATTTAATCAACAAAGATAATTTTTTTTTTTGGTACAGTCAAAAAAGAGACTTTATTCAACAAAGATAACTTTTTTTGCAACATTTTTTTTTTGGGTCCGGTTAAAAGAGATAATTTATTAAACAAAAATTACATTTTTTTTTGGGTTTTTTTTTTTGCTTAGTGTATATATATATATATACATACATATATTTCATGTCAAAAGAGAATTTTTTCAACAGAGATAATTTTTTTTGGGTTTTTTTTTTCGGTTCCTATAAAAAGAGATAATTTATTCAACATATATCACTTTTTTTTTCTTTTCTTCTTTTACTGTTTTTTTGGGTCCTATAAAAGAGATAACACTTTTGGGTTTTTTTTTAATTTTTTTTATCCCATCCAAAGAGACCGAAAATATTAAAAATGAGAAATAGACAGGAGAATATCTTAAAGGGTAGTTGTGGAATTTCAAAAAACATAATGATTCACTTGTAAAATTAAGGTAAAAAGTAGGGATGTCAACGAGGCGGGTTCGGGACGGGGCACCCCTTTCCCAAACCCGTCTCACGAATAATTTTTTTTTCCCAAACCCGATTTGGGGGGCCCCACATCAGAGTCGGGGCGGGTTCAGGGCGCCTCGATATATATATTTTTTAAGAAATATAATTCAAAACTTGAACGAATTTATGAAAAATTTTGTAAAAAAAATTAAGTATAGACTAATGCTTACAAATGATAATAAAAAAAATGTTATTAAAATTTAAAATTATCATAACTAATGAAAAAAATAAAAATCATAGTTAATAAAATAATATGAAAATATTTATATATTTATCATTAATCGGGCGCGGGTTCGGGACTTAGCGGGTTTTACACTCTTTTCTCAAATCTATCCTTAACCTGATTAATATGATCCCAAACCCTTTCCATTAGGGGCGAGACGGGGTGGATCTTGATGGAACGAATTAAATTGACATTCCTACTAAAAAGTGTCATTTGATTTAATTTGAGAGTGCGTAAAAAAAAGGGAGTGTGATTATGTCTCCCTGTATATATATATTAAATTTGAACAAGTTAGTAATTTAATGACCGAACATGGTATCGCTATCCTGGCGTAAAAATATCAACCAATTCATTAATTACTTGATAGATGACCAAAGATAGCTACTAATTTGATCTTGAGAGTAGAATCTGTTATGGATCCTCTCCAATTTTCTCTCCACAAGCAACTCTTCCTGGATAAAAAATGTCAAATCATCGTTTGTATAATTATTCACTGTATTTTAGTTTTATACTTAACTTAATTCAAATAAAATAGTGGTGTGATATTTGTACATATGTTAGATATAGGTTTGGAGTGGAAAATTATTACGAGTTGAAACAACTCGGTGCACATGGATTTAGATTGTATTGTATTGAATATTTTCAGATTAATCCAAAATCAAGTGAATTTTTTTTTTTATTTTAATATTCGGGTACCTATGATGTATTATTCCAACCAAAATATAAATTGAACAACTTTAAATTCACAAAGTTCAGCAAAGAGATGGACTTTTCTATTATGAGTAATGATAGAGAGTTTGAATCGGATTAAGCCGAAAATAATTTTATGTGAGTAGAGTAATAGGTCCCATCATATGACATCTTGTGATAAAGTCCACCACCCCATTCACATAAAAATAAAATCGGAGTAGTCCGATAGACCTCCAAATCATTATTCTTCTATTATTGATGAAGTAATAAAAATATCCGTTAAACATACAACTATTTATTACATAGGCAATTAAATAACAGCCCAATTCTTAAAAACATGAACCAGCATATCTGAGAACTCATAGTAATGTTCAACAACTTCATTTAACATCAGCATATATAGGATCCCATATTTAATTTTATCAACTATTTAATGTTCTTGTTTGATGTTAATATTATTGTGAATCATGTTGGTGAAGACATTGTCTACTTAAATTTAGAAATGAGAAAATGATGCGACACATTTTACGTTGTTCGGGGTCTACACTAGACCTGTCAATGAATTCGGATTTTGATTCGAATATGAGTAGATAATTATGATATGAATTAGAACATTCTGATAATCCGTTAGCGCTCCGAATTTGATAATTCGTTAACTAAACGAACTGGATATAGATTAAGATATATCCAATTCGATAATAATATGATCCAATATAATATACCATAAATATATTATTTAATGCTATAATATATAATATTTATATATCACTAAAATATTTTTATCATTATTTTCTTATTCTTCTTTTTCCCTTTTTCTATTTTATCTCTTTTTTATAGTCTTTTTTTTTTAATAAAAAGTCAAACACATACTCTCCAAGTGTACCAATTAGACATGTAAGTTTCAAAACCACGTTCTATCTTGCTCACTTGCAAAAGTCAGTCAGATGTTTATATGATTCGAATCCGAGTCAGATAATCACTAATTATGATGCGAATTAAAATTTTTAAAACTTGTTAACAATTTGAATTCATTAATTAAACAAATCAGATATGATCGATCCAATTCGAATTCAACTCGTTTACAAACCTAGTCTACCCAAGGGAAGTATTGCAAAACAATTTGATCTCCAAAAGTTGTCAATAATTTTTGTGCACATGGCCCATAAAGCACAGGGTGAAAGAAAACAAATGGAAAACTTCAAAAAAAGAATGGAAAAAAAAAAAAAAAAAAAAAAGAGAAAAAGAAGAAGAAGCAAACTTCACGTTCGTTTTTATACCTTTTTGAGTTGCCGCCAAATGGAAGCGTCATGGTGTAAAAGCAACTGTCCCTGAGCTGTTATTGGTTACATTACATGCGCTCTGACTTTAAAATATTAGTAGTAATTGGATTTGGAATAAAGAGGAGTGCTAGCGGCAGTCGCTTAAGCGACTGTCCTTACACAGTCGCTCCACTGATTGGTGGAAATAAATTCTTAAAATTAAATGCATTCATGTAATAAATGTCCTACTTTTTCATCAATCAATATACCCTTTCACTTCTAAAATATTTACACTTGTGCCATCAACAACCAAATAAAATTATAAACATAAAAATAAAATATTAATATTTTAAAAATAAAACATCAATCCATATATATTATTAAAAATATTAATAAAAATAAAATTATAAACATAAAGTATATAGATTAATTGAATAAGTATATAGATTATTAAAAATATTTAAAAGCAGGAAAATATAAAAAAAATATTAATAAAAATATTTTAATACTTTTAAAATATGTTCTTTAATTCAATTAATCATAATAACAAAATTTTAAAAATTATATAGGAAATGATTATAATAAGTATATAGATTATTAAAAATATTTAAAAGTAGGACAATATAAAAAAGTAATTAATAAAAATATTTTAATATTTTATGTTTATAATTTTATTTGTTTGTTGATGGCACAAGTGTAAATACTTTAGAAGTGAAAGGGTATATTGATTGATGAAAAAGTAGGACATTTATTACAGGAATGCATTTAATTTTTAGAATTTATTTCCCCCAATCAGTGGAGCGACTGTGCAAGGCCGCTAGCACTCCTCTTGGAATAAAATAATGTAGAATACATTCCGTTAAAGCAACAGTGTTTCCCAGCTTAGGGGTGAAAACGTCAAATCATGTACGGAGAGGACCTGCAACAAGCAATCCTCTCCGGTTGTGTCGTCTACGTGGACGACACAAAAATCACACTGAGAAATTATCACCTGCATCCGCTTCCACACCTTGCTCCTCCTGCCACAAAGGTATTGGTCTATTTATTGCAAATTGTTGAAAAATTCCTCATTTTCTTAGTGGCTCTCATCAAACAACACACATTACACATAAATAATAATAATAAAAAATCCACAGAGAACCAAGCATAAGAAAAATTCAGCAGACGAGACTTCAATTATTATTATAAAATATAAAAAGTGTTAGACGTAGACAATCAGACTTCTGCATAAGTTAAATCTGGTTTAAATTTTAACCCTTTACAGACAAAAGATACACAAGCCCTTAAAAACTTTAAACTACAAAGTTTAATCCAAAGGTACAAAGTTGGGAACCGATAAATGTACTTCATTTTTTTTAAAATTCACTTTTTTCCCCTTAAACATAAATGACAAAAATGTCCCTTATACTTTTGTCTCCCATCTACATCTTATATATATATATATATATACACACACACACACATACACTATTAGGTTAAGAGATAATTTTCTCCCTAAATCGGACTACTTAAAAAGACTAGTCTAGTATACGAGACTTTTTTTACTGTAAAATATGGAGGGGTTAGATAATGTATGTAGTCTTACCTTCACATTCGTAGAAATTATTTTTTTTCGTTCAAATTCGTGACTTTCAAGTCAAATATTGGAGCAATTAGGACTGCAAATAAATTGATTCGCGAACAGACTCGAGCTCGGCTCAGGCTCGTTCATTAAACAAACGAATCGAACTTGAGCTCGTTTTTTAGGTTTGTTTAATAAACAAGCTGATCACGAACAATATTGGACTCGACTTATGTAGGCTCGTGAATATGAGCTCATTTTAGACTCGTTTATGTTCGTGAACATAGACTTGTGTAGACTTCATGAACGAGTTAAAACGATCTTAAATACGAGACCAAACAAATTTTTTTATTAAATGAGATGAACTCGAATTTAATTTTTTGAGATCTTCACAAACCCTAGCGATCCCATAAACAAACCAACCCGAGTTGGAACAGACTTGAGTTTGCCCGATTCATTTTCTTTTGAGGTAACTAAGATACTGTACAGAGGGACTTTTTCGGACAAGTGATGGCTTGGTGCGTTAATCCCACCAATTAGATCTCCTAAAGGTATCAAAAGTCAGCCTTCTTTAAGACCACCATTGATGGAGAACCACCTACATGCAGTGGTCCATGTACTACTTGATTTTAAACACCTCTCCTCTCGGTCAAAATAGGAATAAAAATAAAAATAAAAAATGGGACGTGAAAGAAAATAGTAGTAGAAGAGAACCTTCGCTTTCTGGTCGTGTGATTCCAGCAATGGACTCTCATACTTAAAGCATAGCTTTTCTCCAATTATTATTATTATTATTATTATTATTATTGTCAACATCATCATCATTCTCGTTGTTATTTCTAGGGTTTCAATTCCAGACCATACCCAGCTTTGAATTTCCAATTTTCTGTGATTCTCTTCTGTCAATCGACTACTTTTTCTCCACACCTAATCTTCAATGCGCTGGATGATAGTTCTTTCATCTTTACTCTTCGAATTTTGAGAAATTATTCTCAACGGTACGTTTGAAAGTGTGCTTCTTTATCATTGTGCAAGGTCAAGTTTAGAGAATTGGGTTCATGGTTACAAGTTCTGGAGTTAATTTAATGGTTTGAGCTGGGTAAGTTTCCAATTTAGTGTTGAATTTAGTAGTATCTCAATTTTCTCAATATTTTGGGTGTAAGTGTATGAAATCTGATTGATGAATTTGTGCTTCTTTGCTGAGATCTTTGGTCATATAGGTAATGGAATTTTGAGTTATGCTTAGTTGATGGGGATTTTGCTTTCTATGTGGTGTTGTTTTTATTTTTCGGTGTTTCCAATGGGGAATTGTTTGGTAATCAAACGACTTGTTTGAATTGGTCTTTCCTCATCTAATTGCTTTTTCCTAGAAATATTTTTCATGCCCGGAAGGAAGTAGCAGTAGGAAAGGGTAGTTAGTTTATATTTATATATATGTGTGTGTGGGAATATATTGTGTTTGATATGAACTGAGATGTTCATATTGTCAACTCAGCAGGGAATATATCAATTTGTAGAGTTTCTCTGTTCTTAATCATAGCTACAATACAATGCTTGGATGATCTTATATATGAATCATTCCTCAGATATATTACATGATTTTATATTCTTTAAGAGAAATGGTAGAAGCGTAGATCTGATATGGGAAATTCTTCCCCTACTTGTTTCTCCTTATTGTTTCAGCCGCTTTGGCATTGGGATTGAAACTTGGTTGTTGTGTAAAATGGATTCAAATCTCTGTTTCCCTCTTACTGATCTCTGATGTAAGACAACTTATCTATAGGCATCTGAGTGTTCTTTTTTGTAAAGACACAAACAATATGGTGAAAGGAAAAGAACAAGTAGGGAACCAAGGAACTGAACAAGGAAGAGAAACTTTGTGGAGTCATAAAACTCGAGTTCAGTTTTTTGTTGCTTTTCAAGTGATGCACGATTGCAAGATTTCACTAAAATCTGTGTTATGGCTTTGCAGGATGTGAAACAAGTTTATGGCTCTATCTTTGGTGGATTACAAACAGTAGCTTTCAGTTTCATGGGGTAAAATACAATGCAGTACAAAGGACATGATAGCTTTTATGTGGACTAGCTGGCTGCATGGGTGGCTTATTGCACCTTATTCACTTTAATCAGCGCAAAATGGCCAAGAAAGTTCTTGCACATAAGAGACACGTAGGTGGTAAGTATTTTTATTTATTTTGAGTGCCCCAGAGAAAGAGGGGATTGTAGGAATTAGAACTGAACCAACTTGTGTAAACATCCAATTCCGGGCATTGAAAATATCCTTAATGAACTTCAATGAATTGATTGAAGATTAATTTCAAAATTACTAGATATTCATGGTGAACTGTAAAACTTATATTAAAATGGTAAATTGTAAAACAATAGCATGGTAATACTTTGTCCAAGTGCTTTGGCAGTAGGTATCAGAATGGCGTCATCTTGAGTTTGACTATTTCCGTCCAAATAAGAGGACGGGAAGAAATGAGAAATGATGGTGATTGAGAACCATCAACTTAATTGTTCAATTGACTATATTCTAATGGTGTGGTCCCCGATTGTACCACAACATCACCATTAGAAACATCACCTCTCCCTGAGAGTGATGAGAGAGAATAAATTAAATACTTTGTTAATTGAATTTCTTTCTTGCTTCTGAACATGGAAGCATAATGCTGTTGATTCAACTATTCTGCAGGGTTGGAGGCTCCTCGAAACAGTTTGGAGCTTCCGGCAGAAACTTCGCAGGACTATTATTCAGTTGCAGACAGTGTACCGGTAATATTTCATCCCATACCTTATTTAAGGGAGAAGGCTTTCATAGTTCCTCTTGTGGAGGATGTTTCTTTGGGAGAGTTTGGCCTGGCTCTTGTGAGATTGGGCTCACAAGAACCGGTGCTCATGTTGGAGATATATTGTTTGTTACAAGACTGAAGTTTTACAACTTCTGGGGTGGCTTTACTGAGTTTTAGGGTAGTATTGATTGGTATATTGAACTAGGTTCAGATAAGTCTTTTCTTTTGGCTGTTTTTGTCATCATTGTTTTGAAGATCTTATCATCTTTGAGGAGGAAAATCTCCGTAATAAATGTCCTTTGGTTGCTACATTGGTGATCTATATTGTGTGAACTCTGCCTTTTGGTCTGTTTAATTTTCTCCATATCTTTTTCTGGTTGCTGCATTGGCCAAATATTTATTGTTATTCTCGAGGCGTTTATTATTTGTTTTCTTCTGTCAAATAAATTGGATGAAATGCTATTCATAAGATTCCAGTTGCGGCTTACTCTTATATTTTGATGAAAGGGATGCTCCTTGTATCATTTGTAACAATCAATTATTCTCTCTCTCTCTCTCTCTCACACACACACACACACACTCACTCGCTCACTCACTCAGTGTGTGCATGTTTTTGATTCCTTTTTTTGCCCTGACATTTCAGCACTCTTTTGAAGTGACACATGAGTGGTCTGAGAAGAAATCTTATCCAACTGAGGCTTCAATGAAGAAATTGATCAGTGAAGAGATATCCAAAGGACCAAACACCAGGCGCAATGCACCAAGCATTGTGGCCCGTCTGATGGGAATGGATATGTTACCATTAGATACAGGTTCAGTTGCTCAGTCTGTTGAGAGAAAGAATGAAAAGCAGGGAAATTGTCCGAAAAAGGAAAGAAATAAAAAGGGTTCAGTTGGCCTTGCCCATTGCAACTCAAATTCTTCCGGACAAAGAGAGTTTGGTTCCTTTCACTATAATGAAGATGCAGATCCTGATCGATTGAATGGTAGCGTGAAGTCGAAAAAGTTAAAGCATCGAGAACATCCTCAGGAGGAAGAACTACAGAAGTTCAAGAAAGAATTTGAAGCATGGCAAGCAGCAAGGTTTAGGGAATGTTCAAAGGTTGTTGAACTTGACAGCATACCTAGCCAGCGGCTTGCTCAAGAGAACCTCAACAAGGAAAAGATCGCTTTTTATGAAAAGTCTAGGAGAGTGACAGTAAGTGAGATGCCTATAGAACTCAAAGGTCATATGGTAAAAGCGAGGTCACATGAAGGAGGTGGGATACAACACCGTGGGTGTAGAAAGGAACATTTTCCAGCTGAGGAAAAGGAATTGTTCCCTTCAAGGAGCAGAACACTGAGTAGAGACTTTGAGCCTTTAATGAGGAAGGAACATTTTTCAGCTGAGCAAAAGGAATTATTCCCTTCAAGGAGCAGAACACTGAGTAGAGACTTTGAGCAGTCCCCTCTAATGAGTTCTGATCAGAAACTGTGGTTAAATTCTACTCCCACGAGGATAGTGATCCTGAGGCCTGCCACTGATTGCATAGGCCACAATGAAAAATCCTGGGCAAGTTCCTCGGGCAATTCAGAAGAGAGAGATAGCATAGAAGATTTTCTTGAGGAAGTGAAGGAAAGGCTGAAATGGGATCTGCAAGGAAAAGCTCTTAAAAGGGGGACTGTGGTCAGAGGAGGTGGAATTGAAACCCCTTATAGTGAAAAGCCATCAGATCCAAAACAAATCGCTCAACGCATAGCGAAACAGGTTAGAGAAAATGTTACTAGAGACCTCGGAATGAATTTGCTTCGGTCGGAATCTACAAGATCTTATACCAATGAGATTCAATTAAATGGACCAGGATCCCCAGAGTTCATAAACAGAGATGCTAGGAGATTCTTGTCAGAGAGGTTGAGGAACGTTCTAAAGAATGAAAGGCATCTGGAAATTCCCGCGGCCGTCTGTGGCAGCTCAAGCTCTTCCATGTTTGATAATGGAAAAGGCAGACTTAAACAATCAGGAGATAACTGCGAGGCTGGAAACAACACGAGCTACCGTGACGATGTGAAAGACGAACCAAAAATGCAAACCAGATCTTTCAGATGCAGGCCTGATGATGGTGTACTGCTCCATAGAGAATTATCCCCCAGGAACCTCATTAGATCTTTGTCAGCCCCAGTATCAGGAACATCATTTGGGAAGCTGCTTCTAGAGGACCGCAACGTTTTAACTGGGGCTCACATCAGGAGGAAGCATGAAGTCATCGAAAAGATTACAGTGGATCTAAAAAAACGGAAGAAGGAAAAATTTAATCTTAGGGAAAAGGTTTCCAGTTTCAAATACAGTTTCACTCTCACAGGGAGGCTATTTGGCCGAAAGATTCAACCTGCAAAGGAATTGCATAATTATGAATATGATTCCATGAAAGATATAATGAGTGGACCAACAGTTGTGATGAACTTCTGCGACAGGCATGTAAGGATCTGATCTAGTTGTTTAAAGAAATTACAAATTTGTGAATTGCCTATCTATTATTCCTCCATCTCTGGTTATTCCATAAGCATACTGTGTCTTCTGGTTCTAGGAGAACTCCACTGAGGTGCCACCCAGCCCTGCATCTATTTGCAGCAGTGCTCATGAAGAGTTATGGAGGACAGCAGACCATCTCAGCCCAACATCATCACAAGATCTACCTCCTCTTGAAGATACTGCTGTGTCTCAGGTTTTCAAAGAGATCAGCTCTAATCTGAATGGTATGGTAACTGCCTTATGTTTCTATAGTGTTCTTACAAATTAAGATATAAACATAGCTGCCCTACTATAAATGTCGGTTCTTCATGGCTAACTTATTGCTTTCTTCTCTGGCACAATAAGCCTTCTTTTAATCAGAGCAGCACAAGTGTTTCTGCTTTTACACTAAAACATTTGCTGCTGCAAATAAGCTTACTAAGGACCATTATACAATCCCTTTTGTTAAATAGTTACTTTTTGCTGATTCTCTGTAAATTTATAATTTAATTTTTTCCCCCTTAGTTATGGTTTCTGTGTACTGTTATTGTTTTTTTCTTGAAAAGCAGACATCATGAAATGCTATATCCAGAGGAAGTTTTCACTTCTCGCTGCAATTACCATTCTTACACATTAATTTATATTTTAATATTTAACTATCATTTCTTGATTTCTGCATATGTGAGTTCATTAGGCTGACACCAATTGGGATTGATCCCTGACCTATGTTTGTGCAGCATGGCTTTTGATCTATTTCAGAAACCATCTTGATTTTATTCTTTAATCATTTTTTATTTGTCAAATCAGTCATGTTTCAGCATGTACACTCTTTTTAAAATGTTATCAAAAAAGGGGCATGCTAATCAGGTGGTTAAATTTCATAAAATTTACTCCTATCAAATTTGGCTGCTTTCTTGTATGGCTATTACACTCTGTTCAACCCATCTGATGGTAGTTCTAATCCTAAATTTCCTAGAAAATTATAATTAATGTCCTGTTGGCACTGTTTGAACAATCATTGCGAAGAAAGATGTTCATGCTGTTGTCAATTAGAATATGGTTTTATCATTGTTCCCATTCGTGTTTCTGACATTGATTATTATCCATCCTGGCACTACTCCTCTTACATTATTTGTCTCTTTCTTTTCAAATCACATACAATCTGGAAACATAAATCCGTAGATGATAAACGACATGTGACATTTGAATATAAAACTGCAATCTGGTTTGATAAATTTGATGATGTTCTCTGTTTGTCAATCATACAGAGTTGCGGAGGCAATTGAATCAACTTGAGACTGATGATGGTTCAGAGCAAGCAATGGTTGAAGAACAGCCCTTGGAAGCTGGAATGGTGGAATTAGAGGACCAAGCAGAAGCTTACATAAGAGATTTGCTTGTTGTTTCTGGTTTGTATGATGGTTCATGTGATAGTGTTTTATCAAGACGGGACCCATTTGCAAAGCACATAAGCAACATAGTTTTTGAAGAAGTCGAAGAATCTTACAAGAATATGGCCAAGGATAATGAAGGGTCTAGCAAGGATCACAGTGAGAAGAAGGTAGATCACAAGTTGTTACTTGATTTGTTGAATGAAGCACTTTCAACTGTACTCGGACCACCTGTGACCATGTCTAGATTTAGGAAAAAGGCTATTGGCCACATGCTGCGACCTCCCAATGGAAGGAAGTTACTGGATTTTGTGTGGGAGATTATTCGTGCATATGTTTACCCTCCAACAGAAAAATCTTTCTACTTTCTTGATAGTACGGTGGCCCAAGATCTTGCATCCTCTCCGTGGTCTGGGTTGATGAATGACGACATTGATGCTTTAGGGAAAGAGATGGAATCTCAGATTATTCGTGATCTGATTGAAGAAATAGTGAAAGAGATGCCGTAATAATGGTGTATAGAGAACCTTCTATGTCTTGACCATTCTTGATAGTCAGGGGGACTCGGGCTGGGAGAGGGTGAAGTGTGTTAAACTTCCACAGAACGGTATGAAATGGGGTTTTGTATATGAGAACGAAGTATATATATATATTGTTACATGATTTCTTTAGCAAGGTGAATGTTAACAGGAGATTGCATGTGCATTGTTTTGTGTTATTTAGAGATCATTATGTGGGTTGATTTTGGGGTTCGTTTTGGCTGTGTGTTATTTAATGTATTAATCTTTTCTTTGATGAATTGAGTACTAGCTAGAACAGTGAGCCAACATATTATTGATACTCTGCTAATTAAAAAAGAGAGTTATATACAGATTTTCAAAGAATGACATTACAGTGAATATAGAAGTTTGCGTTAAATACATAAGCATGCTGAAACCCTCTTTTAGTTTGTGTATCCAAAAACCTCACTGTCAAATTCACTATCAAAATCAAATCCACTGTAGTCGATTGCTAGATCACCAAGAGGATTAATCGAATTAGTTGATTCCAAGAAATTGGAAGAAGAAGCACTTGCCATCGTCGGCTCGAGCCGCTGCGTTCTTCATCAAGGCTTCCAATGATGTCATGTACTCTTCAAGCTCATACAACCCTAGTTCATCAACAGGCACAGTGTCCCACCAGAACCTACTGCTTGTTGACTCTTCTTCTTCTTCCATCACTACTTTTTTTTCTTCATCTTTTTTGAATTCCAACCGATCACTAGCAGCGTTACCGGAGGAGTTATTTTGGAGGAGAAACTGATCGATGACGGTGTCAAAGGACGGGACTCCGAAGGCGTGAAACTTTCCAGCGGCGGGAGACTTGACGAGCACCGCCACATCGGCACCACACAACGCACTTAATTGAGCAGTCTTCTTGAATAGTCCGGTTCGCCGCTTCGAGAAAGTCACCATTAAACTGCTTTTCTTCTCTATTTTCTTGATTTCGATCTTTTGGCGTCCCATGGTTTGCTTCTTTTCCTTGCTCGGCAGAGAGATCAAATTGATTGATTAATTATGCCTGCGTTGAGATAGATATATATGGTTAAGTAGAAAAAATTATGCGGACAAACATCTATATATATATATGTGTGTATAATACATATATGAGAGATCTTTCAAGATTCTATATATATTTTATGGATCTTCACTTTCTATAATGATATATATATATATATGTATGTACACACACATATATATAGGAGAAATCTTTCAAGATTCTATATATATTTTATGGATCTTCAGTTTCTATAATGATATATATATATGGGTAATGTTACTCAAGCAAAATTCGTAGGCAGAATTTATAGGCAGAAAGTTTTATATTCATTGAATGCATGCAGTGAGTGTATGTGGTGGGGCCTACCACATGCATCCAATGGATATAAAATTTTCTGCTTGAGTAGCATTACCCTATATATATATATATGTATGTAGATATATATTATGGATCTTCAGTTTCTATAATCATATATATATATATGTATGTGCATATATATATATATAGGAGAGATCTTTCAAGATTCTATATGTATTTTATGGATCTTCACTTTTTATAATGATATCCGCGGACGAGCGTTTAAAACAGGCGTGTAACTTTTTTTCCTTTTTTTTTGGGCAAATTAAATTGAAAAAATTATAGTAAAAATTAGTCCCATTTTCTAGTAAAAATTTACTGTTTTTTTTAATATATAAATGTTTCCTAAGCTCAAAACTCCAGTAGTAATAATTGGTATCAATTTATCCTAATTTTAATTATACTCTTTATCTTTAATTTTATAATTGGAATCAATTTATTATAACAATAAAAAAAACCACATAGTAGCAATTTTGTAAAATGATTAACTTATTATTTAAACTTCACTATTTATAATGAAACTTATTATAACCCTTTTTAAATATTTTTAATTACTAAAAGATTATTATTTTTTCATGCCTTACATTGATGAAAAATCAAGGAATTATTTGAACTGTTATAAAATCTTCTATTGAACATTTTTTTAAAACTAGTTTCAAGAAAAGTAATTTTTTGTAAATCTAATGTAGAATATGTTATCAAAATAGTTTGAATATTTTCATAATTTATTTTAATGAAAAAGTTATTAAATATAATTCAATAAGAAATGGTAAATTTGAAAGAAAAAAATTTGGTTGTTAGTGGAGTTAAGAACTTAGGGCTTGTTTGGATAACCAGGAGAGAAAAGAAAAGAAAAGATAACTTAAGTTATGAGAGAAAAGAAAAGAAAAGAAAGGAGAGGATAACATATATTTGTGTTTGGATAAATTATGATAGAAAAGAAAAGAAATGATAACATTGTTGTTTGGATAAGATAAAGGAGAGAAAAGAAAAGAAACTATTCTAATCAATTTACTGATAAGCCCTAATATCTTAAGTTAGGATTCAGATGTCATAAAAAAATTTTATTCTAAAATGTTGTGGGCAATTTCGGTATTATGAAAATTATTTACTTACCGACTATCATTTCTCTTCAAATCTTCTCATTTTTGGAGGAATAAGAAATAAGAGATTTGGAGGGATTTTGGAGGGATAAACTATCCCTCCAAATATCTCCCAATCCTTTCTTTTTTCTCCACATTAGTTATCTAAACACAAAAATCATTATCCTTTCTTTTCTTTTCTCTCCTAATCCTTTCAAATCCATCAACCTAAACGAAGTAGCTGAAAATAATATAAGAAGGAAGTTTGTCATCTTAATAAAATTTAACAGGACTTGATGGTCCTTATGGCTTATGATTGAAAAACTACGAGTAAACTGTATTTTTTTCAATTAAAATTTTACTGATGAAAGTTAGATATGATTAGCGCATACTGACACTAAAGTAAAAAAAAATGATTAGTCCCCAATCTTAAATTTAATTACTCATTAGTCACCCTTCAAAGATAATTTTGTCACAATTATGATTATTAATAGAAAATAAAAAAAAAATGGGCAAATTCCATAGTGTGCACAATGAGATGGATCAAAAGAATGAATCACAATTTGTGAACCAAAAAAACAATTACTCACATGAATTATTCCAACAAGGCTTTGGTTTTTGAAGTCTACGATGACAATAAAGAAAGAGGATCATATGCTCTACCATGACTACACTTAGGGGAGCACAACTGATTCTATCCCGGCAAATTCGATCCAATCCGATAAGTAACAGATTGGTGATAAATTAAAAAATTAGAATCCATTAGTCACAGATCGGATTATGAATTGTAGGGTCTGAAATTTGATTTGATCCGTGACAATATATATATATATATATATGTATATATATGTATAATAAATTAATAATATATTAATAAAAGCCACTGACCCACTGCACTAGAATGATTACCAAAGCTGCCACATCTGAAAATGGTACTGCCACTGCACTAGAATTATCCCATGTGAAACTGACTTTGATCTCTTTATTTACCATAGTTCTTATGTATATTATATTGTTTTTGAAAAAAATAATTGTCACGAAGTAAAGAAAACAAGGAAAAAGTTAATTATAGATAATTTTGTTTAATTATAAAAATTTGTATGTTATTCCAAAAATAAATTATTTTTTTGAATCATTGAAAGTTTGTGAACGAAGCCAACAATCTAACGCTTGCTAGATGATCCTCTATTATATCTTAAAATCTATTAAATTGTCCTTTAAAATTAATTACTTGTGTAAACTTTCCAGAATTATAATAAATTTGGGTATTACTCATGGCCATATCCATTTTTTTTTTATAGATTTCTATTAATTTAGAAAATTAAAGACATATACCCTATTTTTTTTTTCTTATGGAGATCAAAATATTAAACCTTTTATTTTGGAAGGGAAAAGATATTCATTAACCTCCAATTTTTAGTAATTTTTTATAATTTAAGAAAGTTTTTTCTGCAATTAATTAAAAAAAAATTCAAAAAGTCAAACTTGTTTCCCGTGGTTATAATGTTATATTGATATGTACAAAATTTTACTTATATTATTGTTAGTTAGGCTTATTTAAAGGTTAATTTTAATTAATGATGGTAAAAAAAATAATTATATTGGATTATTTAGATTCTTTTGAACAAGTCCTATCCGTCAATCCGATCCATTCAATCATGGATCGGATCGACGAATTGTCATGAATCGAATCGGATTAAATTTTCTTCGGATTAGAATTATGCATAATTCGATTCGATCCAATCTGTGATCACCCTATAATTCAATAAGCACTGAAGCTCATTTGTTGTGGACGTAACCACGGAGACTCATGTTCTATGAATATTGTTCGCTTTTAACCTCTTAAGGCTCACATCTGTCAGGCCAACATGCCTAAACGTGTCAAATTTGAACAGCTTGGTATTGATTAGATACAATTAGTTCTATTGTTCGGTCATCTTAGTCCTAAACTAGACTCAACTTAGACACGCATATAAAAACATTCACGTGTATTAACATAATACACGTCCATAACCATACATATAGAATATAATGCACAATATATATATATATATATAAATATATATATATATATATATATGGCATGCAATTAAAATTAAGAAAGTTGTATAATATAATGCAAAGTTGTAAAATATAATGCAATTGGTTTATGAGGTAATTGAGCTTAGAAAATTAAATTTTACCATTTGCTATATGGGTAAATTACTCTGGCATTTTCTTAAAATTTTGCCTAATTAATGAATTGCTAATTTAACAAAAGTGTCAGAGTGATTTATAAAAATTATAATTTAAAATAAGGGTAAATATCACTGACACCCCTAAGATTTGATGTATTGTCACGTGAGCACAACTTAGTGATTTTTGTCACCAACACCCCCTGTCAGAATTTCTAATCTTTTAATAAGTGAAATGTCCTAATTGCCCCTAATTATTTCAATGACTTTTAATATAAAAATATTAGAATTGAAAAATGACAAAACTACCCTCATGATTATATGCCCACCATTTCTCTCTCTACCTTCTTCAACCACAATCAGAAACCCTAACCAAAACACCAACCACCATCGCTTCTTTCTCTCTTATCTTCTCCTCCACCACCATAGCGACCAACCACAACCACCACCACCTTTTAAGCACATCCACCACCCCTGGGTCATGGAGAACCCAAATATCTTGCTGCTCTGTTTTCTTTTGGCCCTCTCTTCGTCTTTCTCTTCAGAACCCTCTTCATTACCACCACAGCTCAAAAAAATTAACACTAAACATGAAAGTTATACTGCGAGCAAAAAGTTAAGACTACTTGAGATTGATGACACAGTGCAAATTATAGTTTATAACAAGAATGATTACATATTACAAAAAATTATAAACTTCTTCGACACTAAGAGACTCAGACATTAGCTTCGAATCAAATAATTTTGTAGCAAAATCAGAGGCCACAAGTTTGGGATTTCTTTCCTTCACACCAGAAATTCACAAATTTTCACAACAATCTGGTGACGTGAATTTAAAAAAAATAAAAATAAATTTATCCTAAAATCTTTGCAGCAAATATCACACACAAGCACACACCTTGGTCATATCAGTTCGGATATCTTTGATTGCCAAATGGATCATTCGGTACAGCGTTAGAGAGATCAAATAGAGCAACTAAAAATGAGCAATTGGAAATCTTTTCTTGTGTTAAATTCAGAGCAATCAAAGATTTGAATGTGAAATTTTCCTTTTTAGAAAGTTTAGATCGAATATGAATCAAAAGAAAATGGAGGAAAATGAAGCAAAGTCTAGAGTTAAACACATGCCTTTATGTTCCCCAGCACTCTAGAGGGCTCATCGACGTCTATTGAAACTGCCAGGAGATTTTTTGATCTCAATTTGCCATCTCAGTTGCTTTGGTCCGGTAGCTCGAGGCTCCAATTGTCAACTCGAAAAGCCAACCACACAGTCATCATCTGGCCTCCAATTGTCAAAATACAATGTAAAATCCATGCTAGGGTTTCGCTAACTACGGGCAGTTGATGCTAGAGTTTCACTTTGGAGTTCATGAAGGCATGTGTTTAACCCTGTCAAATCTATTCTAAGGTTTCGTTAACTATGGACATTGAGGCTTGACAGTGGTGCTCGATGATGGGTTTTTGGTAATGATATGCGGTGGAACATAGCGGTGGAATCTCCGGCAATGATCTGAAACAGGTGATCTTCTCGATGATTTGAAACAGAATTTTATTGTTTACATATACATATCTATATATGTATTGCTATGGAAATAAATGATTATATATATATATATATAGAGGAAAAAAAGAAATTTAATTATTATTTTTTATTTTATGTTAAACATTATTATTTATGAAAATAATAATTATATATGTATTATATTATAAGTATATATATTAGATAGAGAAAAAGAAGAGAAATTTAATTACTTTTTTTTATATTATGTTAACATTATTATTTATAGAAATAAATAACTATATATAGGTTATATATATTATAGTATATATAGATTAATAGAGAAGAAGAAAATAAAATTTAATCACTTTTTTATTTGATGTTAACATTAATATTTATGAAAATAATATATATATTCAGAGCAATGCAACTTAGTTTTTTAATAGTAACAAAAAGATGAGGAGTGACAAATATACAGAGAGAGAGAGGGAAAGAGAAACAAATGAAAACGATAAAAATGATAAAAATAAGGGTAATGCTACTTAGGCAGAATTCTTAGACAGAATTCATAGGCAGAAACTTTTAGAACCATTGGATGTATGTAATAGGTTCCACCACATACACTCACTACATTCATTCAATGGTTCTAAAAGTTTCTGTCTATGAATTTTGTTTGATGTTTCTGTCTGAGTAGCATTATCCTAAAAATAATATTTTTTCTTAAAATACTTATGGTATTTAATATGCATCAATAAACTTGAAGATGAAGACGTAAATGTCAAAATTTTCTCGATTTTGTTAGGTCGGTCTGAGTTTATCATTTTCCTTTTATATATTACGTCTCAAGAAGACAAGAATCGAAGCTTAAGCACATGCCTATAATTTATATACATTTTATACACACACAGGAGGAATGTGGGACTAAAGAGCGAACGAACTACGTGGCGCTTGTTCTAAGTTGCGCATATAGTGACGTAGTTTCACTACGGATACCAATGACTACGTGACACGTGGAATGTGATTGGAAGTGTCTTGTACTTACTTCTCTCTTGTTTTTCATTTTCATTGGTGAACAAAGTTGTTACGTCCGTGGCATGTAACCCGGAAGTCATTTTCTCCCTTACAAACTTCTATGAAAAAGCTAGTTTTTCGTGTGAGGATTAGTTAGCGTGTACAATTACCGGATTACCCCTAATCGGTTTCTTTCATTTACCACAAATATCTCGATACGACATTATATTTGGCATTCCAATTTTGTACATTGCCTTTTACTTGATTCTTAATTTCTTTCGACAAAGGAAATGAGTGGAGTGAGAATTGACAAAATTACTTATTAAATGTCGAGTGTGAGATTTTTTTTCGGTTAAGTGCAGAAAACTGTATCAGTTATATACAAGATGTGTAAATAGTCACTAGTGTTGTGTAATTAACAACAAATCTTACAATTTGAACTATGAAACGACTAAAAGTATCATTGCCTTATAAATAAATAATAAGAAAAGATAACGTTCGAAAAAATCCTTTCTATATATAAAGTGTGCAAATACTAAACCCCTTACATTTTTGAAAATTTGTAAATAAGAATATTTTGTCAAATTAACAATTAAAATGTTCAAAATACTCTCAGACTCTTGTGCTATGTTTAGATGTCCAAAAAGAGCCGATCTGAATATCAATTTCTTATTTATTTAAAAAGTGTGCGAATACATCCTTAGTTTTTACTCGCCAAACCCAACCAGTGTATCTATTTTCAGGCCTATCCGAAATAATAAAATAATTAATATTTTAATTAACAAAAATGATCAAATTCTCATTTATTTAAAAAATGTGTGAATACTCCCTTCATTTTCATTCGCGAAACCTAACTAGTAGGTCCATTTTCGAGCTCATTTGAAATAATAAAATATATTTTTAGTTAATATAAAAATAAAAATGAGAAATATGACATCCAAACATGGCACAAGGGTGTCAAAGGTTGTGAGGGGTATTTTGAAATTTTAACAAATTTTTTTTATCATAATTGATGGAGGGGGGTATTTTGCATAATTTTTTCAAATGTTTGGGAGTTATATGCACATATTACACTAGAGGGGTGTTTTATGCATAATTTGTATATAACAAGAGATTTTTTGCACTTTGCCTTAAAAAAAAGCAAAACATGAAATAACAAAAAGGGTACTTTTGAATTTTCAAAAAAATTTGACATCATCAATTTGTAATATGGGGCAATTTGCTTCGAATTTTGAAATTACAGAAATTTATATGCACATACCAAATAACAGGAGTGTTTCTTGCACTTAACCTTTTTTAATAATCGTAGAGTGTGAGAATGTTCTTAAAGGAATAAAGGACCATTATGTCATTTCATCTAAAAAAAAATTAAGTCCAAGTATATAAATGTAGAATGTAAAAATCATGTATCAAAATATTGTTAAAAGATTTTTTTCTCTCAAAACTCTTACATCTTTAGGACCTCTAAAAGCTGTAATCTAGTGCTATAGTATCTTATCTTCTTTCAAAATGAAAGGTGAATGGTTCAAATTTATTATATAACTAGAATCATAGTCGAGATGATCCAGATGAGCTTGTAATTTTAAGGGAAAACTACACTTAAATAAAGTTAGAGGCCTAAATTATAAAGTGGTCTATTTTAAAAGTTTATTTTTCACTTTGGTTGAATTAAACAAAATAATCACAAATGCATTGAAAATTATTATTCAAGTCAAAAATGCCCTTCAATCTCTTATTCCAACCTACTCTAAACTTCGTTTGGTTCCTATGCGACTGAATAAGCGTTGTGCGTTACTGAATAACATCCAATAGATCATCTCTCATCACAAAATATGGCCTCTTATTTTGCTTTACTTAACTACTTTTTTAATTTTTCAAAAAATTAATAATTTTTTGATAAAAAATTAATGAACCAAATTTTCAATTGTGTGGCAAATTCATGTGCCAATGGCTCTTAATTTTGAGATGTTTTAATTGTGATGGATGGTTTCACTAGTCACTTTTTTAAGTTGCCATTATCAACTATTTAATTCATATTTGCTTGGTTAAATTGTTCTTAATTTGATTTTGTGAGTGTCTATATTCTATGTAGAATAACTCATAGCTCATTTGCTGATAAAGCTCAAATTTTGTTTGTATTTGCAGGGATACTTGAAATTTATAGGAGTTTACTTGTGAAATTTAGATTTTTCTTATCTTTGTGTATCATGTTTTGATGTAATATCTCTTTTTAATGCTCATATTTTTTTAGGCATATCAGACCAAAAAGTTACCCAAGCACATCGAAAAAATCTATTTCATTCCTATCCAGATGTAGTTGATGTGTTGTGATACCATAAGTGTATCCATTTGCATTAATCTAAGAGGGAAAAGAAGTTGGCTGTCATTCAGGACTATATCAGACAGTCTAATTTTGACTACTTTACGACAGAATAGCATGCCCACAAGTGCTTGTATAACGTATATTTTCCTTTCATTTATGAGTTTGTTCACTTTTACTGGATTATTTTTATATTTCTACAATTTTTTAGAAACCAAACAATGTTTCAAATATTTTCTTAATTTCTTGAGTGAAGGAGTTATTTGATTTAAGAAGGATAATTTGATATTTTGGAATAAGAGATTGAAGAGCATTTTGGATTTGAATAATTATTTTTAATGCATATATAATTATTTCACTTAACTCAACCAAAGTGAAAAATAAAGTTTTAAAATAGAACAAATTGTAATTTAGGCATCCTAACTTTATTTAAGTGTAGTTTTCCCTAATTTTAAAGTGGGTTCGTGATTTGAATAACTTAAAAAATAAATACGATTAAAAATAAAGTAAAATTTTAAATGACAATAATCTCATTTATCATTGAATGCTAAAAACTTAAAATCTAAAAAAAAAATTAAAAAAATCAAAAGCTTTTCTCAACACAATTACCACTTAAAATTTAACTCCCAAAATTTCAATATTATATAAAAAAAAATACCAGAGTCCCTGATGAGAACAACTCAAGTTTTTTTTTCTTTTTTTGGGAAATTGTAAAATACTTTTTAAATTTGGCTTTTTTTTATTGATAATCCATAAGTACAACTCAAGTGGTCTGGTTACAAATGGTAATAACCTAGTAAAATGGAAAAAAACATAATGATGGCATTTACGTAGTTTTCGTGAAGAAATATGGTTTAATTCAATAAGTTACCCAAGTTAACATTTTTACGGGATTTACGTTTTGGGTTTCTAGAATCAGAACCAATGAAATTCTGATCTGACATAAAATATGATCTTCGATTTTCTATCTCCAAGTGGATTGCAGACCATCTTCTTCATTTCTCTCTCCTCTGAAAACCCTAATTTACACTCGCTCTCTCTCTCTCTCTCTCTCTCTCTCTATAAATTGACATCCGTGATGACAACATGATCAGGTATTGCAGCTTCCTCATTACCGCCAATTCTTGCTGATTTTCTCTTCTTCTTCGCATTCTAAATTCATTGAGAACAACTCTAAATTCGATTAGATTTGTGTAATTCTCTTGAATCGAGCTCGTAATTCTCTAGTTTTTTTTTTGTGAATTTTGATCAAATTCTCTGCTTTTGACACGTTTGAATTATGTTTTGTTATATTCTGTTATGTTTGAAATTGAATTTCAATAAGTTAAATCTGAATTCAGTTTCGGATTACTGATGGAAATTATGTTGGTTTTTGGATAGAGTATGCGAATGCTTAGGTGGGTTTCGAAAGGTGTGAATTGTGATTGTTCTTGTCTCATTTTTTTTTTTTTAGCGTGAATGTAGTCGAACAAAGCTGATTGTTGTACACATGTAGAGAACAATGGAACCTAACTTATGTGACATTAATCACTTGGACTCTGATGTCCTTTTGCCTCCCCGAAAACGGCTTCTTGCTGGATTGAAGAAGCAGAATTCCAATGGCAATTCACATCTGCCATCGACTTCTGTCACTTCCAGTGAATTTGACAACCGTCTTAATAGCTTATTGAGATCTCATTTGAAAGACCCTAATCTTTCGCCTGAGGAGATTGTGGAGGCCTCCAGATCAGCGGCTGTAGATGCAGGTAAGGTTGCGGTGTCTGCAAGAGCTGTGGCTGAGGAGAAGGCGGAGAAAGCAGCAAAGGCGGTGGCTGCAGCCAAGACTGCTTTAGAATTGGTTGCAACTGTTTCTGAGAACACTGCTTGCATAGAAAGGAATTTCAAGAAGAATAAGATGAAGAAGCATGTACAAGTTGAGATGTTGTACACTAAGCAACAGTCGATTGAGAATTGCAAAACAGATGAAGAATTAGCCCGAAAGTTGCATCGGGCCATTAACAGCTCCCCTAGAATTTCAAAGCACTGTTCAACTTCTGATATAAATAGTCACAAACGTAAGAGGCTGAAAAGTGCGCCTATTTCTGAGAAAACTAGGGTTTCCAATGGTGTTACAGTGTGGGAAGGAAGCCCGCCTTCTACAAGCAATGGGAATGATTTAGCCGGTGAGGTGGATTCTGAAGGTTCTGTGCATGAGTTATACGCCCCTAGAGTAGATGAAAGCACATCAAAGTTTAATAAAGCTGACCGGTTGAAGATGGATAGTGAGGAAGTGGAATCAAGTCACTCAAAGGAAAGAATTTGTGAGTCAATGGATGATACATGTAGTAACGGTAGAAAGAGAGGAAGACTTAAGCAGAAAAAGTTGCCTTTAAGTATTTGTACCTTTAGGGATCGAGAAAATCCCAAGGAAGAGCTGAAATCTAGAAGCTCTCCGTTGATTGAAGAGGACACGCCCAAACCAACCGTTAGTAATATGCCACTGTTTCCTGTAGAGCCCTCTGGTGATGGTGTGAGGCCAGTGGAGACGACATCGGTGTGGAAATGCCAGGCATTCAAGGCTCCCACGTGTGTTAAACAAAACAAAGTCATGCAGTCATAATGTTTATACCCCTTGTGATGGTGGATTGCTACCACTACTCGAAGTTGTTACCGAGGTAGGATTCATTTATGCTTGCCTTATAGATATGTACTTTCTTTATATATTGTATTTTTGCTCGTCCCTGGCATTGTAATGAATTTAAACTCACCTAAATGTATATTTAACTGTTTAATTGCGCGAATCTATTTGAAAGGATTTCAGATTATTGTCTACTTTTATTTGGTAGCAAAACCTGAAGTGAATGTATGAGTTGTGTTTCTGATTTTTAACTCCTGTACTAGCCCTTAAGGCATAGTTTAATTAATCGACTTTATTGTGGGTTAATTTCTTATAGTCCTCAATTGTCAAATAATCTCTCTTAATCTTGAATAATTTGTATTGATGAAATTGGATGGTCACATTTTTGTCAGCCACGGCCGGTTTTGTGTCAGCGTGAGATTTGTTGCTGGGTAATGTTGTTAGTGCACTGATCTTTGGAGATGTTGTCACTTGTCAGTAACATGAATTGTAATAATGGTGATCATAAGTATTTAGGTAATTAGATGTGATAGTTATTGACTTTTTCCTTTATAAGTATTTAGGTAATTAGATGTGATAGCTATTGACTTTTTCCTTTTTCTTTCTTATATTTGATTTGCTAATCAAGAAATTAAGAACTTGATTTTTCCTCAAAGAATGGAAGGGTTTTCGTGTTTTTTTTGGTAGGTAAGACACACTCAAACACCATTGTTCCTGATCTGGAAGTTGGAAGGAATACCACTCAAGCTAATGCTTGGTGGTAAAAGATAAATAATTAAAACTTAAAAATGACCGAGCATACATCCCCAGTCGTCCAAAGTCGAGAAAGAAATTGTTTTATCAGTCTTTTGATGGTTATTTATTTATACTATGATCAATCTTTAGGATTTTTGGTGTTTACATTGTGCACTGTCTTTGAAATGGTTTCCTTGATTGGCAATAAATTCTTATATGCTGGGAAATAAAGCGGAGCAAGTCATTGAAGGGATGTTAGAGAACAAAGCCAAAGTATCCTTGTATCTCCTACCATGAAACGTAGCTTTGGATAAACTTTGTTTGTCTGAGGAACATATGGATCTTTCCTTGAATTGCTTGACATAAATAAATAGTAATCTTTGTTTATAATAAAAGTTTGTTCGCATGAGAACTTTAGATCTGTCTTATGGCCATTTTTTCCTAGAATAGAGGAGAATTAAGCTGCACACTGGTGCCGTTTAATAGTCTGTGTTTTTCAGTTTTTTATTGTTCTTGTTTTGAAGGTGCTGATTGCATCTATCCTGTTTAGGCTGAATGGGTTTCATAAGCAATTTATAATATTTTCAGTTTTTTGTGCAAGTTTATCGGAAACTTCAAATTTCTTTCTGTAAGAAAAAGCATAGAGATGGGAGCAGATTATTGGTCAATTTGAGTTTCTCTGCCTCACCAGTTCAGCTCGGTAGCAAATTTAAGGATTAATTTTAAAGTTCACGGATTTTAGGATGTCGAATGTAAGAACCACACTCCTCAAACTATTTAGGCATTTGACGAACAAAGAAAACCATGGTAATTGCCGCAACAAGAAAATTTCAGGTTTTTGTGTCTTCCTAATTTACACTCTCTTTCTGTTCTATGATGGTAGCTTCTGTAATAAGATCACTATATCGAGTGATTGTTAGAACCTCAATTATTCTAAGTTAATTTGTCTAAGAACTTCAGAAACACGACGGAGTTGCTGTAATTTTCTACTTTATACTAAAATATGTGACTTATAGAAATAAGATCTTCTGCTTTTGTGTTGCATTGTGCATTCAAGTATCTGTGACAGCCATCCTTAGATTTTCCAGGTATGTATGTGTTGGTGGTCAGAACCGGATAGAAATGCATACGTATGTTTAAAATGTGCAATGATCCTGATATTGTAGATTGTTTTAAACTTCCCATGCAGCATAGCAAACAACAGATTACCACTGTTGATTTGCCTTAAACTCAACCAAATATATCTAGGAATGGTTCCCCATGCAGGTGTTGGAAGTCTGGAGAGAGACCTAACTTTTGGCATTATTTTTGCTTGTGATTGTTCTGAGACTTGAACAAATGTCCTTACAGTTTTTAACTCTAGCTTTTACTATTGTACTTGGCAACAGCCCCTGTAGAGTTTTGTGGATCATCTGCCACAATTAGATACATCTGTGTAAGCTGAAGTCTGGTTCTTCTCTGCCCTTGTCATGTGATACCTAGACACATTGACTCAACCATTTTAGAGTATTAGTGTTGGGAAGACTGTACTTTCTTGCTCGCACGGGCAGCTGGACCAGTAAGGTCTTTGGGAGCACTTTCCTTAGGTCTCTCGTTTGAGTTTCACTCAAGTCGAGATTTGAGTTTAATTGATGAATATGATTTGCGGGCAATTGCGTACATCCCGAGTCTGCAAATCATCTCAAAGTCCAAAGTGGCTAGCGGATGAATTGATTCTTCGTTTAAAAAAAAATTGATATACTTTTTTTATATTTCAGCACCTTACGAGGAAGCATACCAGATTAATTGAAAAAAAAATAAAATTACAATGCAGATTGATTCCAATTTCAGGTCCCTTAGTCTTGATCACATTCTTTGCTGGATTTCCTTCTGATATCCCTCTTCACCAAATCAATGTTTTTCTGTATATATATATATATATTGTTGTCAGCATTGTTCTTCAACTAAATAGAACACCCTACGTAGAATTTGTTCAATCCTCACTCAATTCATGTTTCAAGCTTTTCAAAACATAATATCAATCTTAAAAACATTTTAAAACCTTTTTTCTTTAAAAAAAAAAAATTAAGTCCTCTAAGATCAACAACATATTAGAACTTAGGTCAAATGTGATCCAAACTATGGGTCCGTTTGATAACCGTTTATGTTTAGTGTTTGTTGTTTATAAAATTAATTTTTTAGGATAAACATGTTTGATAATTTTTGTTTTGTTTATAAATTGTCAAAATGCTTTTAAAATAATATTGTAGCTAAGCCTTCAAATCCTAAACACCAAAATGATGTTTATTGTTTATGTTTATAAAAAAAAAAAAACTTTTTTTTTCTTTTTTTATCTAAAATGGTGATTATATTATTTTAATTAAAAATTGAAACTAAAAGTGAGAAAATGAAAAGAAAAAAAAATTAAAAAAAGCTATTGTTTGATACAACGATAAAAATATTAGAATTGTCAAGTATGGATAGAATTAAAGAGTATCAATTGCCTTGAGAAAAAAATATTAGATACAATATGAATAATTACTAATATACTTAATAATAAGAAATAGTTACTTAGGGCCACCCATGCTATAAAAAAAACCTTATTTGAAGTAAAAAAACAAAGAAGTCTCAACCATCTCCTTGTCAAAGAAACAAGAATGGTATTTTGTACTTATATCATTTATTCATTTTCAGTGTTGAAATGAAAATGGAAATAAAAAAAATAAAAAAAAAAGTAGTAGCATAAGAAGTTCAAGAGAAAGAGTATGCCCTCCAAATTTTTCTTTTCACTCCATACAAATTGGAAAACTTTCAACTTATATATATTTTGTTTTGTTAGTAGGGATGCACAAAGAATCAGTGAAACTATAAAGAACTTTAGCTGAACCGAACATAACCGTTTACTATGGTTCCGGTTCAGGTTCCGGTTCCGGCTCTAAATTTTAGGAACCGTTTACTACGATTCCGATTTCAAGCCTTGGAACCGGAACTGGAATCGTTGAATATATATATATAACTGTTATAAAATCATTGTAATAGTTATAATAACCTTTTGTTATGTAAAAAATTTTAAACAATGAAGTTATTATAACTATTATAAGGTTAAATACAACTATAATAACCAAATTGAACCAAACTCATTTATTCCGATTTCAAAATTAAGAAACCGTTGGAAACGGTTCTGGTTCTCCTAATAATCGTAAGGAACCGAATCGTGTGCATCCCCTACTTGTAGGGCCTTCTGGGTTGTGGGTCATTTTAGTTTTACGATATAATTTGTAGTGTATAGATATATATGCAACTCAATATTGTTTATTTCTTTTTTATGTATATTTTTTGCTCTGTTATTGCTGTATAGATTTGTTGTAGCATGAACTTGACTTTTTATGCAGTTTATTGTGTTGATTTTAAATTAAAAAAAAAACAGTTTAAGGTTAACAAACATATTTTTATGTTTATGATTTTTAAAATAAGTTAAACGTTTTTTCGTTATCAAACAACACTCATGTTTATGGATAAACAAAATCGTAACATAAATACTGTTTATATAAACGCTTAAAAAATAAACACTAAATATAAACAGTTATTAAACTTACCTTAAGTCTTGAACAACCTATTTCCTAAGTTGTTTAAGGTTTCACTTTATGTTTTATCAAGTGTGATTGAACATAATGGAGCATAATGTTGAAATATTCCGACAGCACTCACATTGCATTTTGTTCTCACACACTAGTATAAGGCTTAATTTTGGAACAAATTTATAACTCATGAGTCATGACACTAGTCGAAACACAGGTGATAACATCTCAATATATAACAACTAAAGTTGGATCGTGTGGCATATATGTCTTCTCGTTGGGTTTCGGAATAGGCCAGTAACCTAGGAAGCATATATGCGGATATTGGACATGGATACTGCGATATGATAAATTTTAAAAAAATTATGAGTATGGACAGAATACAGTAATATAAAGATAATAAATTATATTTTTATATATGTAAAAATGATTTATTAATATTTTTTTATAAAATATTATCATTAATAAACAAAATAAGAGTTAAGAGTCATTGTATAATTAGTATGAATAAATTTTGTACTACATATATGTATTTCAATACTTCTGTTTTAAATAAATTTTAAATTTTTCTTAACAATTATAATATGATATTATTGTTGAAAAAATTACATTTTCATGTTCAAAACTTGTTAAAAATGTGTTTTGAAGTATTTGGGAAGTATCGGATATATTTTAGAAATAAAAAAATATATTTTAAAATTATGAATACTTTAAAGAAGTATCGGACAAGTATCTGGGAGTATCCGAGAAATATCAATATCGGATTCGGACACGATACATGGACGTTATTCTTGTAGAAGTTTCTGTAATTCTTAGTTTGTAACACTCAAACAATTTTTAGTAAATCAAAAAACAAATTTTCAAGAATTCAAAAAACAGAAAATTATTTTCAAAGAACTATAAAAACATTTATCTCAATGGACATATTGTCCTAATTAAAAAGCAATAATACTAAGAAATGGACAAACCCGTTTTTAACGGGTTATCTGATCTCAAAAAAATCCATCTGTGAAAAACTCATGGTCACTTTCCTCTCTAGATTTGGCCGGAAGTGTATATATATATATATATATTATGTTTGAATCTACCTTAAAAAAAATTTCTTATGTGTACCGAACCATTTTGCAATCTTTCTCATCTTCTGTGTCATGTTGTCTCCTTTGTATAAAGATAGTGATGCTGACATCAAATTTCTAGAATAGGTATTGTGATATTTTTTTGACAACGATAAGATCAGTAACATTATCATAAATCTTAAAGTAAGTAGTGCCTCTAAGGTTTTTCCAAATTTAAACTAAATTAACACATCTAAAACCCTTCATGAGAACTATGAAACAATCAATTTACCCTAAGTAGCATCTTATCAGTTACTTCCCTCTTTAGTTTCTCTAACTCTAGATGCAACCGTTTAAACCTACCACCATCTCCATTTTCTCTCTAATCCACCGCTGCTACTGCTCACCTTATTACCCTCAATATATATATATATATATAGACACACACACACACATATATATTCCCTCTGGACCTCAGTTTCTTTCTTTGAAACACTATCTTGCTGCCACCTGAACAACCCACCTCTCACTTTATCTATCTAACAAAATCAACATCAGATATGGCCATCATCACCTTGTCCTTTCAATTCATTCACCATCATCCATTGTTCTCACTTCTCTCTGCAACTTTCTTTATTTTTTTTCCTAAGCAAATTCCATTAAACCAACAGCAACAAAAATACAACAAAAAGAGGAGGGACAGGCAACAACCTCTCAAAATATCATTTCCAAAAACAAGACAACAGAAAAAGGAAATGAAAAAATTGAGGAAATGTACCAGATCACCAAAACACTAAAACAAACAACCCAACAACTTCAGGCAAAGCTAGAAAAACAAAGCAGACCTCAGTGGAGTTGTCTGAAGTAAACCAGCAGATCAGAAAACTGAAGGTCAAGATTCAGCAGCCTCAACAACCACTGATATAGCAGTTTGAGAAGCAGACCAAGGAGTTCCATCATGCAGAACTTAGTTTCGATTCCATCAATGTGCCACACGCATAGAGTAAATAGCACTTTAAACAGCCTTTGCTGCAATCTATCTATCCCCTTTAGTTTTAGAAATGAAACATTCCACCATATACTGAAAAGACTCAACAGAACTGCAGTCCCATTGGAATAGATCTTTGAAGCACGGACTGGGATACAGATACGATCTCAAAAAAACAAGATATGACTACGGCTGGATACGAAAAAAATATATATATATATTTTATATACAATAAAATTAATAAAACAAATGATTTATTTTCACACCTTCAAGTTCTTAAAGACTTTTCCTTCTGCCTTAAAATTTGATCTCCACTTTTTAACCTATCAACTTTTCAATATTACAATTTGACCCCCATTTTTTAAAAAGAAATTACAAATTTGCCTCGCATATCCCAGAAGTATCATCGGCATATCCTAGAAGTATCCTCGCATATCCCAACCGTATTCGAAATTAAAAAAGTTGTTTTTAAAAAACAGATACTTCCTAGGAATATCAAACACGTGTTTGGGCGTATCAGTACTAGATACGTGTCTGATACGGCCACGGAGCCTTGGAGAAAGTATCCGTGTTTCATAGGAATAGATGCACCACAACCTAGGAAGTACAGACACACATAAAAGGGTAAAGAATCAGTGTTGGACACGCCAAAAAACGTGTTTGAATTTTTTTTTAATTTTCAGACACGGCACGAATACGCTGAGGATACGCGTCCGACACGGCATGGGTGCGTGTCTGACATGTGTGTCTCATTCTTGGGACGTTTTAATGAAATTTTTAGGAAAAAACTGGATTAAAGTGTAAATATAAAGAGTTTTTTAATAACTTTAGTAATATAGTGGTTAGTACATAATTACTTAAAAAATACAAGTTTATAAAACAATTTGTTATTAAAACATCATATATTTAAATTTGGACCTCACTAGATTAAATGTATACACGAATATATTTGGCTCTCTTGCTCCCACTGGGTAAGCTTGTTGCCACTGATCGAACGCTCTTTCCAGGTCAGTCTCTCTTTCTCTACTCTTCTTTTATTTCTTCTTCCTATTTTCTTTCTTCTTCACAAACCCTATTTTTTTCTCTCTTTTTTCTTTAACCTCTTGTTTCCATAAATCTTTTTTTCCCATGGATTCTTACTTTATGTTTCACAAAGCCCTAATTATTTTTCAAACAAAACCCTAATTTCTTTGTTGTTTCCCCTCTTCTTTCCCTTGCTGTACAACTGTCAGTCTGTCAACTGCTATCTTTTGCTTGTTTTGGTGTTTGGATTGGTGTACTTGTTATTTTTTTGCATGCAAACCTGCTACTTGTTGTATTTAGACAAATATATTTTGTTAATAACAATTCAACATGCAAAGGTGTTGAAATTTTTTGTTTCCTTCAATATTAATTTATACCAAACCTGCTGGCTACTGTAACTTGTAAACAAATAAGAAAATTTGTTGTTTCTTCTTTATCTTGATTTTTTAACATGCAAATAGGATTATGAATTTTTGTTCTTTTCTTTTTATGTCGGGAATTAGATTTTTCAATATGACTTCTACAGCTCCTAGTAGTACTCCTCCTTCTGAACAAGATGAGAACAAACCACTCTCGAACTATGTCACAAAGTTAGAGAAAATTGGTGAAGGATGAAGAAATTTTTGATCCAATGCAACTTTTGTCACAAGACTTGGAAGGGATCTTATACAAGAGTAAAGGCCCACTTGTTGAATACCTCTGGTTGTGGTATTCAAGTATGCCAAAAAGCCACATCTAAAGATATTGAAGAAATACAAAAAGCATTAGAAGAAGCCGAATTGAGAATGAAGAACTCTAAACCAAAAAGAGTTCATTTGCCCTCTTCTAGTGCATCATTGGGTGGTACAACTAGTTTCATTCAAGAGGTTTCATAGCAAGAAACTCATATTATGTGAGTTCATACAACTTTGCTGCAAATAATTATATTTCAGGTTATTTGCCTCCGTGTTATATATAATCTATTGAGGACCACTCAGCAGAAAAAACAAATGTTGATAGATTATTGCAATCAATTAGGGGCACATGGAAAGCAAAGGGTGTTAGCTAGCATTGTAAGTGATGGTTGGAGTGATTCACAAAGAAGGTAACTAATTAATTTTATGGCCGTGATAGAATGGGGCCCTATGTTTTTGAAAGCTATTGATTGTTTTGGTGAAGTTAAAGACAAGTTTTTTATTGCCAATTTGATGAAGGAAGTCATCCACGAAGTTGGGCCCGAAAATGTGGTCTAAGTGATTACAGACAATGCCCCAAATTACAAGGAAGCGGGGCAACTAATTGAAGGGCAATTCCCTCACATTGTTTGGACACCTTGTGTGGTCCATACCCTTAATCTTGCCCTAAAAAATATTTGTGCCGCAAAAATGTGGAAAGGAATAAAATAGTACATGAAGAGTGTGGCTGGATTGTTGATGTTGCTCCTGACGTTACAATGATAAAGAATTTTATCTTGAACCATTCAATAAGATTAGTTATTTTCAATGAGTTTGTTTGCTTGAAGTTGCTTTCAGTTGTGGAGACACGCTTTGCTTCAGTTATTATAATGCTCAAAAGATTTAACTTATAAATGTGGTCTCCAAGCAGTGGCAACAACTGATAAGTGGTCTTGTTATAAAGAAGATGATGTAGGAAAGACCAAGTTTGTGAGAGATAAAATGTTGGGTGATGATTTGTGGAAACACATTTATAGTATCATTTCCTTTACTTCACTTATTTATGACATGCTAAGGGCTTGCGGTACTGATAAGTCTTGTCTTCACTTAGATTATGATATGTGGGATACAATGATTGAAAAAGTGAAGATGCAATATATAGGAATGAAAAGAAGCGGCTAAGTGAAAGTTCTTCCTTTTATGAAGTGGTGTATGGGATACTTATAGATCGTTGGAACAAGAACAATACTCTACTTCATTGCTTGGCACATTCACTAAATCCAAGGTGAATCATTAGATTTTAATTCTTAAGCTAGAAAATTTTTAATCTTAATTTAGACTCAGGAAATTAAATTATGAAGTTAATGTATTCTCTAAATTATTTTAGGTACTATAGTGATGCATGACTTAGTGAGGACCCAAGTCGAATTCCACCACACAGGGATTTGGAGGTCTCACGAGAGAGAACAAGGTGGCTAAAGAAATATTTTAGTAACCCATAAGAGCGTTCAAAAATCCAAGTGGAGTATGCTAATTTCTCATCAAACTTGGAGAGAGTGATTCTATATGTGATAGATATACCATGGATCCAAAGAGTTGGCGGGTTGTACATGGTTCATATAATCCCATGTTTCAAGGGTTAGCTTTAAAGTTGTTTGTCCAACCTTCTTCCTCGTCATGTTGTGAGAGGAATTAGAGTACTTATTCTTTTATTCACTCATTGAGAAGGAACAAGATCGCACCATAACGAGCTAAAGATCTAGTTTCATCCATAGTAATCTTCGTCTTCTATCAAGGAGAACCCAACAGTACAATCAAGGATAAACTAAGATGTGGGACATTGTAGGAGATGCATTTGATTCATTCCGGGATGTTGGGGTGCTTGAGGTTGCAAACCTTTCACTTGATGAGCCGGATTTAGAGGCGATAATATTTACTGATGATGGAAGTGTTGGTGATAAAGATTATGAGACAAATGAAGTTGGGTCAAATGATGAATAAGAAAAGATAAATACTGATCTATTTTTGTAAATGAAGTTGGGTCAAATGATGAATAGGAAAAGATGAATATTGATCTATTTTTATTTTTTTGTAAATGAAGTTGGGTCAAATGATGAATAAGAATGGATGAAAACTGAACTGTCTTTGTTTTGGACTAGTATTTTGGTTTTTGTGAATGCTGAGTCTTGAATGTTAACAATTAAAATGATGGTTGATGATGCATGTTCGAAATGTATCATAGTGGTTTACATGTGACTTTTGTATTTGGAGTAAATTAGTTGGAATGATGATTAAATTATCAGACTAGTTTTTATTCTAATGTCTCGTTTTGATTTATTTTGTGACATTGTTCTCTTATAATTATGGGAAATGCTAAACGTTATGAAATTTTGTCATGAATTGCTTTCATGAATGATGTGGCAAGTGATAATACCATTGACATTCCGTGTATGGGGGCAATCCCACCAATACTAACTCACCATTTAATTGCCACATCATTCAAGATAAAAATTCATGAAATATTTTCATGACGTGTAGCATTGCTCTATAATTATTGTTGTTGTGGAGTAGATTCAATTGTGCACTTATGAGTTATGATTTGTGATTTTTTTTCTTTGTTAGGGTGGTGAAAAATAATATTACCAAAATTAAAAGTACAACGTAGTATATATATATATATATATATATATATATATTATTTGATGTGTCTTTGCCGTATTCGTGTCCTAATTTTTTAGGATTTGTCATGTCCGTGTCGTGTCGTATCCGTATCCCGTATCCGTTTTCGTGTTTTTTAGGTACTAGCCACATCCACATTGACTGAGCAAATGAACATCTAAAGAATAGATAGTCCACAATATTAGCTCCCCTCAAACTATTATGGCATACAGGGGTTACACAAAGGCCCCTAGCTTGGAGATTACAGAGGGAAGGGAGTTTGTTATTGTTAACATAGTCTCACATCGCTTGAGTAGCTTTGGGATGTGCAATGTATATACACATGGATATCCTCCCCTTATAAGCCAATTTTCAAGGATGAGTTCTACCCATAGGTTTATCATGGTGCAGAGCTGGTGTACCCCAAGGATGGTTAGAGTTCGTATCTCTTGCCCTGTGTGGAAGGGGAGAGCTAGGTATCAAGGTATCAAAGCATGTGTACCGCACCCTCTCCTTCTAAGTTGATTTTCAAGGAAGGTATCAGAGTAAGTGTACTTCGTATCTCCTGCTGTACGTAAAGGGGAAGAGCCGAGTGTTTCCAGCCCTGGCGTTGAGGGGGAGTGTTAGCATAGTCTCACATCACCTGCGTACCTTTGGGATGTGTAGTGTATATACACATGGACACATTCTCCTTTTAACTCGGTTTTCAAGGATGAGTTCTACCCATGAGTTTATTAGTTATGAAGCAACACACAACTAGTGAAACAAGCAGCAGGCCTACCCTTATTCCAAACCAGCCCTGACCATTTCATTTTTTGACCTTTCCTTTTGCACACCTTCTAGAAAGATTGAAAATTCCCAGAGCCAAATTTCCATTGCACTTTATCCTCACCATTAGATAGTTGAACCTTGGAAATGTCTTCCCACAACTCCTCAACTTCTAGATCAATCCATACAGGTTTAGACCAGCATCCAATATGAATTATAGTATCAACGGATGCATGCTTTGGAAGACCAAATTTTCTTGGGATTCTATAACCAAAAGCTTGAATCCAGGACTTACCTTTCCACCAAGGGTCTAAAAACAACTTTATAGAGGTACCATCCCCTATTAGAAATTTCAAGTTTGCAGCCAAAACCTCCCTCATATCTAAGATATGGTTCCAAATAGATGACTGTAGAGGACTAACCATACAGGACCAAATAAATGGGAAATGAAACTTTTTGGCTTTAAACCAAGCAATCCACCATCTATCCTTGCTTTGGATGAAGTCCCATGATGATTCTCTCTGGAACTTTATCTCTTTGTTCTCTCAGCAGTCATTAAGCCCCCACTTTAAGAAGCACGGAAATGGATACGGGACACGAATACGACACGACACAGACATGGCGACACGACAAATCTTAAAAAATTAAGACGCGGATACGGCGGGAACACGACAAATAATATATATATATATATATATATATATATATATATATTATGTTATACTCTTAATTTTGGTAATATGATTTTTCATCAACCTAACAAAGAAAAAATTCACAAATCATAAGTCATAACTTGTAAGTGCACAATTGAATCTATTCCAGAACAACAATAATTATAAGAGAACAATGTCACAAAATCATAAAAACAAATCAAAACGAGACATTAGAATAAAAACTAGTCTGATCATTTAATCATCATTCCAACTAATTTACTCCAAATACAAAAGTCACATGTAAGCCACTATGATACATTTCGAACATGCTTCATCAACCATCATTTTAATTGTTAACATTCAAGACTCAGCATTCACAAAAACTAAAATGCTAGTCCAAAACAAAAAAACAAAGACAGATCAGTTTTCATCCATTCTTATTCCTCATTTGACCCAACATCATTTCCAAAAAACAAAAACATAGGACCCCCTTTTATCATGACCATAAAATTAATTAGTGACATTCTTTGTGAATCACTCCAATCATCATTTACAATGCTAACACCCTTTGCCTTCCATGTGTCCCTAATTGGTTGTAATAATCTATCAACATTTGTCTTTTCTTTTGGAAGCTGAGTGGTCCTCAATAGATTATAACCCGGAGGCAAATAACCTAAAATATAATTATTTTCAGCAAAATTGTATGAACTCACATAATATGGGTTTCTTGCTAGATGAAATGGCAAGCCTACCGAATAAAACATCTTAGCAATCTCTGAATGCAATTTTTCCCTAGCCCCAAGATTAAATTCCTTCCCAATGGCATTCCCGCTTCCACTACTAGTTCTACTCCCACCTACCTTTCTTTTCTTTGGGGCATAATCCTCTTGAATGAAACTAGTTGTACCACCCAATGATGCACTAGAAGGGGGCAAAGGAACTCTTTTTGATTTAGAGTTCTTCATCTCAATTCGGTTTCTTCTAATGCTTTTTGCATATATGCAATATCCTTAGATGTGACTTTTTGGCATACTTAAATACCACAACCAGAGGTCTTCAACAAGTGGGCCTTAACTCTTATATAAGATCCTTCCAAGTCTTGTGACAAAAGTTGTATTGGATCAAAACATTTCCTCCTCATTCACCAATTTTCTCTAATTTTGTGACATAGTTCGAAAGTGGTTTGTTCTCATCTTGTTCAGAAGGTGGAGCATATCGAAAAATTGAATTCCCTATGACATAAAAAGAACAGAAAAAAAATTCATAATCCTTTTAGCATGTTAAAAAATCACAAATAAAGAAAAAACAACAAAATATTTCCTTATTTGTTTACATGTTACAGTAGCCAACAGGTTTGGTATAAAGTAATATCAAAGGAAACAAAAAAATTCAACAGCTTTGCAAGTTGAGTTGCCATTAACAAAACACATATTTGTCTAAATCCAACAAGTAGCAGGTTTGCATGTAAAAAAATAATATTAGTACTACCAATCCAAACACACACAAAAATAGCAGTTGACAGACTGACACTTGTACAGCAAGAGAAAGAAGAAGGAAAAAAACTAATAAATTAAGGTTTTGTTTGAAAAATAATTGTTTGTGAAGAAGAAGAAGAAGAAAGAAAATAGGAAGAAGTAGAAGAAATAAAAGATGAAGAGTAGAGAAAGAGAGAGTGACTTGGACGAGGCTGGAGAGAGCGTCCGATCAGTGGTAGCAAACTTCACCAGTGGAGAGCAAGAGAGCCAAAGTTGAAGAGCCAAATATAATCGTGTATACATTTGATCTAGTGAAGTACAAACTTAAATATTTGACAAATTGTTTTATAAACTAGTATTTTTTAAGTAATTACGTACTAACCACTATATTACTAAAAGTTATTAAAAAAACTCTTTATATTTACACTTCAACCCAATTTTTTTCTAAAAATTTCATAAAAATACCCCAAGAATGAGACACACGTGTCGGACATGTATTCTCAACGTGTTCGTGTCGTGTCTGAAAATTAAAAATTAAAAATAACGTTTTTTGACAAGTTAGACACGAATTCTCTAATGTGTCCGTGGTTCCTAGCCCCCACTGCATGCTCAATGAACCACCATCTTGCTGTCACCTGAACAACACCTCTCTCTATCTCAGTTTATCTATCATATTAAATTAATATTAGCACATGGCCATTGTCACCTTGTTCACTCACTCAGATCATTAGCCCCTGTTGCACACTCCATGACTTCCGCTGATCTAAACATCAGCAGTACACCTCCATCTCAATCTTGCAAATGATTAATTTGGTGGAGACCACATGAAAGTTGTCTTGAGTCCAGTTTTTTTGCCTTGTACAGGTTCATGCTGATTGAAACCAGTTGGATCTTGAGGAGCTAATGAAAGCCTTGAATGATGGTTGCAAAAATTATGGATTACGTGACAAACCAACTACACTGTTTGAGCTTCCATTTGGTATATGATCCATGCTAACCTTTTGGTGTAACTATAGTACTCCGTGTCTTATCTCATTTGCAATTGTTATCTAGTCGATCAACTGTGTGGTTTTCTTTACTTGCTTAAATCAGCAAAAAGAAATCAAAAATATTTATAATCTCTTCCATTCATTCACTTTGTCCTATTATATTGCCCTTCAGTAAGAGAAGTTTACATCAGCCTCTAGTCCTTGAACGTGGTCTTGCAGCAAGGGCCTGCACTTAGTCCGTATTTATTCACATTAATTTTAGATGAGATCACAAAAGAGTTAGCGAGAAAACATCCCTGGGTACGGTGCATGTTGTTTGTCAATGACATAGTGCTATTGGATGCGCTAGAATCAAAAGGGTTAGTAGGACTAAAACTGAATGTATTGAATACAAATTTAGTAAAAAGTCAGATGTTAATGATGTAATGGTTACACTTCAAAATTAGGGGATTAGCTATAGGAGACAAACGAGCAGGTTTTGTGTGATAAACGAATACATTTAAACTAAAATGAAAATTTTATACATCAGTTATTAGGCTAACTATTATATATGGTGGAGAGTGATGGCCGTTAAAAAAAAAACAAGTACAAAGAATTCATGTAACAGAAATAAAGATGTTAAGATGGATGATAAGAGTGACTAAAAGAGATAGGGTTACAAATCAAAATGTGAGGGAGAAATTAAGTGTAGCACCTATTAGTGATACGATTAGAGAGAGTAAACTTAGGTAGTATGAACATATACATAGAAGACCTATAGATGCACCGGTGAAAAGATGAAGGTTAATTTGCATAGAGGGTAGGAGACAGAGAGGGCACTCAAATTTAACATGGGATGAAATCATTAAAATGATTTTAAGAAGTTAAATATTAGTGCAGAGTTGACTTATAATAAAAAAGAATAGAAAAAGAGAATTCATGTGATCGATCTCATTTATATGGGATTAAGACAAGAACGATCACGACTAGTTCTACTCCATCTCTGAATTGTATGGTAACTGGCACATTCTCTTCTTGATGTGGTGCCACCATACCAGTAGAGTAACATGCTTTTTGTCTCTCTCTACCTAGAAAGCACGGACACTTCTATAGGGGTGCCGTGCCCGTGTCGGACACTCGGACACTTCTCGGACACTCTTCGGACACGTGTCGGACACTCCGTAGAAGTGTCCTGAAATTTTTTTTTTTAGGACACGGCGGGGACACAGCAAGGACATGTGGGGGACACGGCAAGGACACGCGGGGGACACGGCGGGGTACATTTTGTAATTTTTAAAAGTGCAAAAAAACCCCTGAACTTTTCTAAAGTTATAAAAAGACCCCTTCGAACTATTTTTTTGAGCATTTTAGCCCCTCATCTTCTAAAAGTTGACATCTTGACCCCTTGAAATAACTATAATGACATATATACCATTTAATATGACTATTATGCCATTTTCTATACAAATATAGTATTTTCTAAAATAAAAAATTTTAAAAATAAAAAATAGTTAGATAAAATTCATAAATAATAAATTTGGAAACAAAAAAAATAAAAAAGCCAATAGGACTTTATTTAACATGAAGTCATGTTGATTTATTTGGTATTTTGTATTTAAACTTATTTGTTTGTTATTACGAAAATGAGTAATATGCAAGATTTTAGTAGTGGGTTTGAATATAATGAGCATCCTTTTTGAAAATATATTAATTACTTGATAATAAATTGAAGTATTTGTGTGATTTATTATTTTTTTATTATTAGATTTATGGCATTGTGGATATTGGTTAACTTGTTGAATATATATTAATATATTATTTCATAGCCGTATTCCCGCCGTGTCGTGTCCTGTTTTTTTGAAATTTGCCGTGTCGCCGTGTCGGTGTTGTGTCGCCCCGTGTCCCGTGTCCGTGTCCATGCTTCTGAGCTCTCTACTTTTGTGGTAATTTTTCTTTGGAAAAAAGATTTAAATAGAAGGGAGATTTCTCTCTGCCAAGGAGTTACATAAGAAGGTGCAGTTGTTGTCAGTTGTTTGGAATCTAAATTAAGAAGAGTCGGCATGATTTTTTTTTTTTTTTCAATATAATTCAAGTTTCCCACTTCCGTTTTAGATTTGTGAAGGAGCTCACTCTTGATATGAAAAATGTCGTAGCTCCTCCCAAACCGAAGTCCTCATCAGTTCATGATAAAGCATCTTCAAATTTTCAACAGATGAGGGTAATGAGATCCATTGGAGGGCAAGTCTCGTAGTGGCCGCGGTAATTCCAGCTCTAGTAGCGTATATTTAAGTTGTTGTTGCAGTTAAAAAACTCTTATACCTATATCAAATACTTATCAGATACCGATACTTTTCGAACATTCGTGTCTAATACTTTCTCTAAACGTTTTTATAATTTTAAAATATATTTTTTATTTTAACACATATCTGATTCTTCTTAAATATTTTGATCATATATTTAATACTTCTCTGATATTTCAAAACACAATTCTAATAAGTTTTGAACTCTAAAAAAGAAGTGTTAAGATATATATCATAATTTAATACAAAATTTATCCATACAAATTGTGCACTATAATTCTTAACTCTTATTTTGTTTGTTAATTATATATTTTTTTTATAAAAGAATGTTAATAACTCTATTTTTTTGTATATATAAAAATATAATATATGTTGCATATAGTAGGATCCATTCACTTGTGTTTTTTAATTTCTTGCAACATAGAAAGGCTGATATATGCCTATATATAATTAGACGATAACACAATATTTCTATCCAAAACACAGTTGCCCATCACCCACGACTTGCCGCTATTTTATTTTCCTATAAATACATATTCTCTTTTCATATTTAAGATACTATAAGTAGATATGTTATTTACTGTTACAGTAGTACATCATTTACTCTTACAATAATATATTATTTTTATATTACCTACCAAACTCATATCATGTTAATTCATCTGCGCGCTCTGTGAGGCTTGTTGGTGTAGGTATCATTACCCGATTCTTCCATTTGATATAAAAAGTATGCTGACAATGAGTAGAAGTTTGTCGTCATGTGTGTATTGCCAACCCGACCCGTTTCTTTTTGTTCTTCCTTTTTAATAGTATTGGAACAATTTTCTTGTTCTTTCCCGAGATTAGTTTGTTCTGTATCATCCAGATGTATATAATTTACCCACATTATACATTTTTTTCTGATTGTTATATAATCAAATTTACCTCCTGTTCGAGTTTGTACTTTTTTTGTTTTTGTTTTTTTTTCCCATCTCAAGTTTGTACTGTATAACTTTTATTCTTCATTTTATTTAATTTATTTTATGGATGGCTGTTTAACAAAAATGATAAATCACTCCACAACGGGTAAGAGAAGCAAACTAATAATATGAGTTACATGTTTGATGCCTTTAGAAATGAGTTATATGTCTGCAATTTTTTACTACCAAAGTGTCATGAATTATGTGTGAAAGGAAAATTTTTTTAATCCCCCGATGTGAGTTAGTAATTGTTTGTTTGACACGAACAAATATTGAATAATTCGGAAATACCGGGTACTATAATATAGTACCCCCGACCAATACAAGTGATTCATCACTCCAAAACCAGTAAGAAAAGCAAACCAATAAATCAAACATTTTTTTTATTTTACAATTGATCTTAATTTTAAACAGTAAAAAGAATGCATTGTATCAAAAGTCAAATAAAAATTAAAAGAAAAAGAAAAAACACTGTTGGTCAAGCCCTGGATGCAAATATCTCCAGGAGAGAAGACCATGTTCCTGATATCCCAAAAATCAATCCTAAAACCACAATTGCTCCATCCAACACCAACCCTTTCCAACTCAACTCATCCATGTGCACTATCAAGTGAAACAAAGCAGGCAACACAAAACCCAAAACTATACACACACTACTCCCTACCAGTGACAAGAAATCTGCAAAATTGGGCACCAAAAGTGCCACCAAACAGACCCCAAAAACCACAGCCCATCTCAGCCACAAGCAGTACTTGGACTCACAGAACCGCCTCTCAACCACCTCATAAACCGGGTTCATCATCAATGGGAAAGTGAAGAACAGGTTCACACACAGACCTAGCTGAACCAGACTGCTCACCAAACCTTGCCCAAGATTGGTAGTGATTATATCTTTAGTCTCTTCACCAAAAGCAAAGTAACCCAGAACACCAAAACCTCCAAACATGAAGGAAATGAAAGCCATTGACAGACCCAGAATTTTCCCGAATTTGCTTCGATCTTTCAATCCCTTCGAATGTGTAAACCGCCACACCCAGACCATAGAAGAACACTGAAAACCCCCCACTAAATGGTTGCAAAACAGGCCTCTTCTTCAGGAAAATCAACACATCTTCCACCATAACCACACCCATTGCTCCTATATCGACAACATCGGCGAAAATGCTCAGCGGGGCCAAATGGGTCAGCAACGGAATCGAATTCAACCCCAATTGGAAGGGGAAACTAGCCCAGATGAAGATTGTGGGACTGAGATTATTGGTTGAAGAGTGATTGACGAGGTATGCTAAGGTATTGGCGATGAAAATGAGGTAGCTGATGCAAAATCCGGCTTGCGAGAGGACGATCATGGCGTCGACGGAGAAGCGGCCTGCTGGGCCAGAGACGACGAAGGCGAGGTCGCCGAAGGAGGAGATCTTGGTCTTGGTGAAGCCGTGAAGGGATTCGAGTCTCTGGCGAGTGTGGATGAGCAACATCATGCAGTGGTAGGTGAGGAAGGCGACAGAGAAGAGGATGAATGAGCCCATCACCCAACCGGTCCTCTTGAAGGTGTAAGGAAGGCCAAGAACACCAGAGCCAACTATGGCGATGAAGACATTTGCAAAGGTCTTGGATTGGGTGGAGAGGTGTCTGGATTTAGAGAGGAGTGAAGTGTCGTCTCTGTGTAGCCGGGGAGGTTGGAGCACATAAGAGGATGAGCATGCTACTTTCTCATCAAATCCCATGCTCTCTCCTGAGAGAGAGAGAGAGATGGGGATGATGGAAATGAGAGAACAGGATGCTGGATGAGGCAGTGAGGCGCACACACACACACACATATATATATACAAGTAACTATATTTGGGTTCGTAATGTCACCGACAATATATGTGGATGGACATGGAGTTGAAAGGCCAAAAAAAAAAACAGAAAACCGCAACAAACAATATAAGAGATTAAAATTTTCAAGCAAATTTGTGCATACAAGAAAAAATCTGACCTGATGAAGAATAAAAGAGTGACGATTGATGCCCAATAAAGAAGTTTGGGCATTAGTTTATTTGTGACTGTGACTATGGGTTGTCCAATCAATTTCGCAAGTGGGACAGCGTTGAGCTAGTTAGGTCCCTCGTGAGGATGAAAGCTGCCATTGTTAGATGGGAGATTATTGCAGCTCTCTCTCTCTCTCTCTCACCAGCAGTGTGAGGTCCACTGTTGAGCAATTCCCACCGTCTCTCAAACATAGCAATACAATGGAGAGAGATTTCAGTTTTTCGAATTGACCATTCGATAACTGAAGTTCAATAGTCAGAAAGCAACCATTTTAAGTAAAATAAAAACGAAACTTGAGTCCTCTTTGAATCAGCATCCTCGAATCTCCAGTGCACTGCAAAATACAGATTGGTGGAGAGAATTTTAACTCGTCCTCTTCCCGGCCTTCCACTCTCAACATCCCTCCTGGAGTCACTGAATCATGACCTTGACCTGCCAAGCTTCTCACTTTCATATACTAGTAAGGAAAACGATTTCCACTCTGGTCATTCAGCAACTCAAAGTGAGAAACAGGTTCTAGATGAGCCAATTCTCTCCAAATAAAAAACAATCTTGTTTCTTGAACACAAAAGAAAAATCTCATAAAATGACTCAAACAATACCCTTCTCCAACATCTGTAGAGTATTAATGCTTTGGGGACACCCTTTTCCTACAAGAAGAATCAATCAAATTGTAGCTTTTAACCATGTCCATGAGTTTTGATGTGCTCCCAACTTTTCCCTCTCTGGAAAACCCACTGTTTAAGATTAATAACATTGATGACCTAAGAGGAAAATAACCACGGCCAACCATCTCATTCATCAGATCAATTAACCTATCAGACTGACACAAACAAGAGCACTTGGAAATTGAAATACCCTCCTACCCAAATCATCTGATTGCAAACCTCTTTGCATTCTCAATATGATCTCCTCACTGAAACCAAGTATCCTCAAGCCTCTATTCAACAGCTTTCTTCTTTCTTAGAAATTTGGAGATTTATCCTTTGGTCAAAGCTAATTATATGAAGGCCAACAAATAGTTAAACAATCATGTATAAGAGGGTCGCTCTTCGTCCATCTTTACACTATCCAACTAGCATGGAGTTCCTTCCACAACATTTTCCTAAAAGTAATTCATTCCCTAACAACAATGTAACTTAGAAAGCATAGGAATGTGACAGCAATGACGATTATCCACCACAACGTGCGTGCAAAAATAAAAGTAGCTAGAGAGTGACATTTTTGTGCCACACGTGAAATGGAAATTCATTATGTTCCTTAGTGTGTAAATACAATCCAGCAAAAAAATGAGGCCCAAAACACTACATCAAACTCCTACAAAGTCATTGAAAATCTAACATCATGCACAGCCTAAGTTTTTTCTTTTTTGGTTACGCAAGGGTGAGAATAACCCCTAACAAAATTATACGTAATCGCCTCTCAACTACATGCATCAAATATATCTAGAAAGAGTTGAACCTGAGACGTGGTTCTTGAGCTATCCCATCGACCAACTCACCTACCTTTGGGTCTTGCACTCGACTAAGTTGTTCAACAAATAGCCTAGTTGCCAACACCTCACTTCATTATCACTGCTCACACTTAAGACTTAAAAAACTTAAAATCATCATCATCATCATCATCCTTGCCTTAATCCCATATGAGTGGGGTCGGCCACATGAATTATCTCTCTCCAATCTTTTCTATTACATGCCATTTCTCCTACTAAGTTTAATTTTTTAAAGTAATTTTTAATAACCTCATCCGATTTTTTTTGGTCGCCTTCTCTATCTGTTACCTTGTATATCAACTAGTCTTCCTTGCTTCAGTGGCACATCTCTAGGCCTCCGATAAATGTGTCTAAACCATCTCAATCTACTCTCTCTAATTTCTCACAAATGGGTGCTACACCTAACTTTTCTCTCACACTCTCATTAGGAACCTTATCTTTCCTAATCACTCTACTCATCCACCTTAACATTCCCATTTCCGCTAAGAAATTCATGTATTAAAGGATCCCTCTTCCTCCATCCTCCCTACTCTCTAGTTTAAAATAGTTTCTTTCATAGGATTAATTGATAATATATAGATTCCCCAATGTGTCTCTCAATACCAGATAATATATAGATTGCTCTGCACAACAATTAATCCCAATCACCTGCTTCATTTGCTTAATGTTTGGTTTCCAGAAAGAATTGACTATAAGGAAAGATAATTGCTCAAGAAAGGAGGCTACTGATAAGCATTTTCCATTCTTCTGCACAGTTAATTCTTAGCCAGGACACATTCAGTCATTTGCTTTTCTCATCAAGAAACAACCAATATATGCAAATCATGTTCTTTGAGATCACAACAAACAAACATGTTCTTTGATGCTACAAAACCATTTCAAGAATAAAATTAAAAGATAACATTGGATTGAAAAACTAAAACTTTTAGAAAATTTGATCAATCCAAGTCCTTCTGAACCTTGATTCCCATAGAGTTAGCAGTGCCAATAATGGACTTGGAAATAGCCTCCAGAGACATGTACTGGCAATAGGGGTCGGATTGCTTTACCTTGGCGATCTCGTAAATGTGTTTTAGGGTTAGGGTTGAGGCGACGACGTGGCCGGGCCGCCCGCTGCCGGACTCGATCCCGGCGGCCTTCTTGAGATACCACGTGACCGACGGCGACTTCACGGTGAACTCAAAGGTGTTGTCTTTGAAGGCAGTGATGGTCACGGCCATGGGCGTGTCCGGCTTGTATTTCTGAGTCCGAGCATTGAAGTCCTTGCAAAAAGCCATTAGGTTCAGCCTGTACTGACCCAGGGCCGGTCCAACCGGCGGAGCTGGCCTAGCTCCTCCAGCTGGGACGGTGAGCCTGATCGTCGCTGCCACCGGCCGCCGGGTTAGGATTTCTTTCAGCGATGACATAGCTTCGTGAAGTGCTTGAGAGAGAGAGAGAGAGAGAGAGAGAGAGAGAGGTAGTGTAGTGTAATTATGGAGTGAGAGAGAAAAAAAAAGGAAAAGAAAAATGTTTGGGTTCTTGATGTTTTTACTTGGGCCTATAGTTCGGTGGGCAATGGTTTCCCTTGTATAAATTTGGCCCGAACCCAAACATTTCAACCCAAATGGACTGGAGCTGGACCAGATGTTTCAGAAAATAAAAAGGGCGGAGATCATTTTTTTTTTTTTTTTTTGCTGGTATGATTCAACTTTTCACTGCTTTTGCTCCACTTAAATTATTAATAATTGAAATGACAAAATTTATTCCTCAAAGTGAAGTGCAATTGTATTTTTCTTAATAATTGTAGAGTATGAATGTGTTTTTAAGAAGGGTAATTTTGTTAATTTATTGTTTATAAAAAAGCAAGTGGATAAAAGTAAAGTGTGTATATATCATCACCCCCAAAAAAAAAAAAACCCAAAAATATATAAATTTATTTTGGAGGAAAACATTTACATAAGTTCAGTGGAAACCACCTAAGGAGGAGTGTTGGCCTCTCCACTCGGGCTGTGAATAATTTGGTGTGCTTTTGCTTTCGGTTCTTGTGTGCAAGATTTCCTTGTATGTCATTCTTTTTTCTATTTTTATTTTATTTATTTTTTTGTGTCAATAAAATCTCATTTTATTTTGTTCTATCTAATCATATTTCTCTCTCAATTTTAAGGTCTAGCTGAACTAAAGTAATGATGTGTTTGGACTTCCTACCATTTCACAGGTAGATATATAGAGGGACTTTTCAGCTAGACCTTAAAATTGAGAGAGAAACATGATTAGATAGAAGTTTTTGGCTGAAGGAGGCTGAGAGAATGCAAATCATTGCACCTGCAACTCCCTCCTTCATAAGAAAATATAGTTGTATTCAATTCAGGAGAATGTCTAAAATGCACTTGGTACACCAGGTAAATCTCATCTGTGTGTGTTTAATACGTACCGTAAGAATCACTACGCGTGTATAACAGGTACGATCTAAATTCACCTGGTGTATTTATATCGGACGTAACGTAAATCTTCTCCCAATTCAAGAGCAATTAGAGTTCACTTTCTCGAGAAAATTGCATGAATTGAAATCTCAAAAGAAGTTGAATCTGAAAAATATGTAGTAACAACTCGGATGAATTCATTCTAGAAACGCCACTCCAAACGCACCCTAACTTCTTTTGAGAAAGAGAGAGACTAAAGAGTTAATCAACATGCTGCATGTTCCATTTGATAGCTCTGTTGCCAAAATAATAGCCAAAAGAGAAGATATAAACTACACCAGAGGCATTGTCAATTTGCCATAATATTCCAAGATTCACTTCCCTTTGCAATGCTTATGCCCTAATCTCTTAAACATTTCTCATCATTGCAAATGAAGTATGAATTTAAGTATTATAACGTTGAGATTACATGCTAACGTTAGTGATAGCAAGAATTTTACAATCTACAAAATACTGAGGATCAGGAAAAATTATTTCTCCGAGCTTCAAAATCATACAGCACTCGGATGTATAGGATTTTTTTCACTCGAGAATCAGCAATGTCCAACCGCGGAGAGGGGCAGAAGAAACTCTAAGAAAAATCCCCACTGGTATTCACTCCAGCCTTGTCTGTACAAACCGTTGAACAGTATTTTCTTACACATTATTCAGGACGCCCTTTAAGAGATCCAACCCTTCAGCTGATATGCTCCTCCTCCTATGAGATCTAGGTATTTCAATTCGAGGGGGAGGGTCTGGGGAGAAACAGACCACCAAAACAGTCAGGTTGTCACAGGTGTTGCGCTTGAGCGCCTCTCTGACAAGCTCTCTCGAGCACCTGTCAGGGTCATTGTGCAACATGAGTTCCTTCCTCACGATTGTTACTGCACATTGGCTGCTCATCACATCCCACAAGCCATCACAGCCCATTATCAAAAACTCGTCTTCCTCTGTCAAAACGACCTCCTCCAACTCTGGTTCTGAGCTTAAGGGGTACATTGAACCCTTTGGTCCCTTCATGTGCCAGTCTCCAAGAGCACGTGCCACGGATAGTTGGCCATTAAGATAGCCATCATAAATAACACCACCTAGTTTCTCAATTCTTAGTCTTTCAGATGTGCAGTTGGGTTTGTGATCTTTAGATAGTTCAATTGCTCTTCCTCGTTTGCCCAGTACAGCTCGGGAGTCCCCAGCATTAGCAATTAGCATGGTCCTGTGGAAGGAAGGCGTATTAGACAGAATTGAAAGAGAGAATGAGAGAGAGTCTATGGTCATAATGGGGAAAATTGTGGATAACTAACGAGAGAGGGGGGAGCTCAGTTCAAGTTGGTAAGTACAACATCAAACTTGGGACCAAATTGAGGTCTCTCTGTTATGACATACACCAGCAAACCATGAAACAACAGAAAAACATAAACCATGCACCACACAATATACAAGGATTTACGTGATTCGGCATATAGTCTACGTCTACGGTGAAGATCGGCAAAGAGATTTCAATATGCGAAGAAAAAATGTAGATTAAAAGTTCTCAAGCCCTCGAATCTTGGTCTCTCTCACTCTCTATTTCACCTTTCATTGTTCTCTCATACCACACTACAAACCCTAGGACCCTTGTATACTGGGTTACAATAGAGACTAGAGTATTGGCACAATAATCTCCATTTTTTCTTCGCATATTGAAATCTCTTTGCCGATCTTCAATGTGGACGTAGAATGGGATTTCAATATGTGTTGGATGTCGTACATAAACCACAAAAAAAAAAAAAAAAAAAAGACCATAAGCATTGGCACAAGTTCCTACACAAACAGGACTTCACTCTGTAAGACCTAACTCAACATTAAAAATCCCATCCTTGAAAACTGCACATTCTAAAGGTACCCAGGCGATGTGGGACTATGCTAACACTCCCCCTCAATGCCAAGGTTGGAGACACTCGCCTCTCCCCCTCCACGCACGGTAGGAGATACGAACCCGATCCATCCCTACGGTACACCTGCTCTGATACCATGATAAACCTATAGATAGAACTCATCCTTAAAAACCCGTTTATAAGGAGAGGGTGCCCATGTGTATATACACACATTTCAAAGGTACCCAGGCGATGTGAGACTATGCTAACATGTACATAGGTGAATAGTACGCGGTGTGTTTAAAATCAGTTACCAGGTTGTTTTAGGATCTTATGCATCGACCTCACCAAATTAAAAGTCAGCCTAGAACCAACCTAGTCCAAACAAAACATAAAAAAAGAAAGAGACTATAGACTGATGAACTTTTACCTAATAATTATTTTATTTTTCATTTGAAAATTCAATGAGGAAAAATATCTAGGAAAAGGCTTAAGAGTGGTTTTATCCAATCAAAGAACTTTATCCTTGACGAGGGTCCAATTCTCTCAATAGTTGCCAACACTAAAGCAATGTATTGTAGGGAAAACGAAATCTTCAGGCCATGCTACCCTAGAGGTGAGAATACTAGGGAAAAATTCTACACAAATTATTGTTTATATACAAAATCTTGATGGTTCAGCAGATTTTCTCTCCAATTTGCAGATTGACGGACCACCAAATTAGACTTTTCAATTCATGGACTTGACCATGGACCGCACTTTTCAAGCATATACAGCAACCTATCTCCCTAAAAATTAGTGCTTCTGCTGGGAGGGAGACAAATGCATGCCCTAACACTCAAAGAAGGCCCTCAAACACTGAGCTAATAAGCCTAATATTAGATTTGGGTGAAGTATGCACCTAAAAGTATATATAACTTTCTGAACATATAAATTTCAAATGCACGAGTAGAGGCTCCTGTGATGCTCTCGACCTTAATATTTTCAAAAATGGCTGCTCTATCTCTGTGGACATGAAACCTAGGTCCTAACCTGAAGGCAGGAAGCTAGAAAAGAGTTACAATAACAATAAAAGTAATAATAACTTATCAAAAAATAATAATAATAATCTGTAGAAATGTTCATATATGATCATCCTGATGAGCTTAGGTCCATCTCTGGGGGATTCTGTATTACAAAATCAGTCATCACTGAAAAATGGATGGTCAAGGCAGTCATGATAGCAGCCAAGAGCACAGATGCCTCAATCTAATATCACAGAAGTGTCAATGACAATACAAAGAGTATTCGATGATGTTGCAGGAGTCCTTCCATATCACATAATTAATAAACCTAACCCCTGATATATCATCACATGTATGAGTAGGGAAAATTTCGTTCTCCTTTTTCAATTTATATTTGTTATCATGATTTCGGTATCTTTATTAAACTAAATCTATGGGAACTCAATAGCATCTTCAGAGGGGGAGTTCAAAGGATCAAGTTCTCTCGACTAGGCTCTAAGTTAAGATATTATAATCCTGTAGCCTGATACTAAAAGAAAACATACTAGTCCTAGAAGCAGTTTGTCGCCGAAATGGAGGATTTTCTAATAAAAATATATATATATAACAAGCAACAGAGTGAATACCGAAGAAACATTCACCATTAAGCAACATATCAATTCTAGAAATATTGTGTTAACTTCATTCAGCACCAATGGCATACAAAAATTAAAGCCAAATGTCAATCAAAAGTAGTTCAGCTTCTCACCGTCCTAATATAAGTGCAGTCAGAACAGTGGTACCCGAAGTACTATCAAGAGCTTTAGCATCTGCTAATGCATGATCAGCTTTCACAAAAGCGTTTCTAATGGCTCTTTTTACCCTTACTGGGAAATGAGAGTCCTCAACAATAAACTTAAGCATGTTCTTTCTAGTGAATGACGCAGCATCAACACCACCATGCCCATCAAACACCTGTAAGATAAACAACAAATGTCATCAGACAACTCAAGCAAGCACAATAATTTAAAGGCAAAACGATAAGGGAACTCTGGAAGTACATGCTCCTTGATAGGGCACTTTCTCCTTCAGAGTTCAGAAGTTGCCCAAAATGAAACAATTGACGAGTCCATATCAAGTTAGAAATCACTTACTCCTGAATTGTTTTAATAAAGAATGCAAATGGTCCACATAAAGGTCGATAACAAGATGGCTCAGATATAAAGTCAGGTGATATCATCTGAACATTTCTAATTAAGTAGGATGCATGTACCTCATAATTTATGGACTAAAAATCATAAAATACAAAAGAATTCCCCTCAGAAATCAAAATGATCCATAAACTGAAAGTAAGTTGCACACCCCATAAAATGCTCCAGAAGAAGGTAAGTTTGAATCTGCGCCTAGATGCTCCCGAAGATTATCCACACAGATGTACTCATCCTCCATAAATGGTTTTGGTCCCATCTCAGAACAGCTCCCCGAACGAAACAGAGGTAAAAATTCAGATGTCTCATCAGACGGTGACTTTAAACCGATAATCTCGATAGGCGATTCCTAGACAAAAGGGCAGAGGGAACAATTAGTAAGGTTTTTGAAATACTTGATCACAAAACGAGAATCTCAAGTCAACTTAACAAAGCCTTTGACCAACAGTATAGATGCACTCACACACAACATAAATGACACTATTTAGTATACGTACACAGGTAATGGTTTAACATTAATCAAATGACATAACAAACTGTATTATAGATAATTTACTCATTTAAATGGTGTAAAAATCTAGGAACAATGAATTCTAACAGTAGAAGGAATTCTCATGGCCTGTATGGGAAAAGTTTCATCTAAAGCTACTGCTTTTATGCAATTTTTGCAAATTCTAAATGCAGCTCACATTTGCAGTGGAGGTAGTCCCTCCCCAACAGAGAGGTACAGATCTTTTCAATAATTGTATTGATGGACATATATGAATGCAATCTCCAAGATCTATTATTACTGAAACCTCTAAAACAACCCTTTGAGGTACAATGATTAAGCCTGGGTTTTTAATGAATGACTTCACCTTTGAATTCTCTAATGACTGTACAACATATCAGCTTCAAGATCAATAAGTAACATCAATTAATCCAAACATGGTCCAAATCAAAATCCAATTAGTGGAAAACATGCAGATTTCTCTTCATGGGAAACTTTCAAACAGGATAATTAACATATAAACCCCAAATCATAAAAATGTAAGCAATTGGGTAACATTGGATATTACTCACCAATTCAATGTTACCTGCCAACATCGTGTGGCTGAGGCTATGCCGCATGGCCGAGACATTTCTCGGTGGCTTCGCCGCCTTCTCTTGGCTCGATTTGACCATTGCCTCATGATTCTCATCTTCCATAGCTGACACACTCTCCTTGCAGCACCCACCATCCGAAACCGCACACTGCGCCGACGTACCAGTGCCCGGAGCCATTGCACCCCCAGACCGATCAAATTCAATCATCAAACACAACAAATACTCAACTAGTTCTTAGCTGTTGACCAGCGGATGAAAACAACTGTTCAACCTCTACCCACAGATCACAACCATGAAACAACCCATCTTCTTTTACAGCACATAGACAGCTGTAGAGCTATTCTTCGATCCAAAGCGAAATACAGCTTTTGGGTACAGAGAAGACATCATAGCCCTCCTCATTCTTCGGATTTCACAAAGAAGCAAACATACCCACATGCCAAATTCTGAATCTAACCTTATTTTAAATCAAAATTCACAGAACCCACAAAAATTTCAAGCTCAACAGACCTCGCATTACACAAAGAACAACAATACGAATACAGAAACAATCAAGACATGAAATGCAACCAGAAAGATCCAACAAAAGGCGAAGCTTGGGAAAGTTACAACTTTATTGTACAATTTTTTGTGCAAAAAAAAAGAGCAGAGAAGCTGAAGAAAATGAGAAGAGGCTAAAACCAAAGCATCGAAGTAGGAAATGGAGGACCGTTGAGAGTAATACAGGTTTTGTGTGACTGGTGATCACAGCAGCTTTCGTGGTCGTCCTTGTAGGGTGGGTTTGGAAATTGGGAACTTGGAAAGGAGATTGTGGGGTTGTGCCACGTGGGTAGCTAAGGGTGTGTGGGTGTTCTAGCTCACCGGATGGCCTTGAGTTGTGTTGGGTTGTTCATGGATCACTCAGGCTGGTCTCCTTATGGAGATGGATCTATCCGGTTCGTGATGGATGAATGATGTTGACTGTGTCTAAATGAGCATCATGATAAGAATTGAAAGATACAAAGCACGAATATTCGAGGTGCCGTGTCGAACATTCGGACGCGTAAGGTGTCTTGATTTTTTTTTTTAACACTTCTCAAACGCTTCTTCTTTCTTCTTTGACACTTGTTGAATACACATCAAACGCTTCACAAGAGTGATGTATATTCAAGTATTTCAAAATAAAATTATATGCGACTGAATTATGATAAACAATCTGAGCTAAACATATGTAAATAACTAAATAAGTTTAATTCTTTAATCTATTTAATCAATTTGTTCATTTTTGTTTATAAGTTTGTTTGATTCTTAATTGATTAAACGACGAATTAAAATATTTTTGTAGTCTTTTTTTTTGTTGAATAATAAATATATATTAATATGTTATATTATTATTTTATAACCGTATCCTAGTTATGTCTCTCTCCTATATTTTTAGAATTTCTCGCATCGCCTTGTCTGTGTTGTGTCATACCTGTGTCTCATGTCCGTGTTTCTTAGATTGAAAGGAAGGAAGAGAAAAGAAAAGAAAGGAAAATGAGATATAGACTTATAGTATTAGGTGCTTTTTGATAATAATAATAATATTATTTAAAAAAAGAATAAATCACTTATAAGTTAAAATTTGGCAAAAAGGCTCAAAATTCTCCTGTGATTTTAAAAAGATGTAATAAACTCTCATATACTATATTTTGAACCATATCATACCCTCACATTTGCAAAAATGAACAAAGTATCTCATTTTGCACATATTATCATTTTTTATGACCATTTTACATTTTCCATTATTATAAATAATAAAAAATAATATAGAGAAGAGAGGTTTTTTTATATTAATTTTCTTTTAGCATAACAAAAAAAAAAAGATGAGTTTTTTTTCAAAAAAAAATTTAAAAATTCACAATTGCATAATTAAAATTTTTGGAATTTTTTTTTTGTATTTCCGAAAATTGTTTCCGGAAAATTTTCTGTTAGAAAGAGAGGGGTTTTTTTATATTAAGTATTTTTACCTTAATAAAAAGGAGATTTTTTCTCGGAAAAAAAAACTAAATATGCACAATTATTTAAGAAAAATTTTTGATTTTTTTTTTTGTTTTCCAAAACTTTTCCATTAGAAAGAGATAGAATTTATGAAAATAAAAAAATTTTGAAAAAACAAAAAAAAAAATCCAAAAATTTTTAATATTGTGCATATTTAGTTTTTTTCCCGAAAAAAAAATTCCTTTTTTTTTATTAAGGTAAAGAAAAACTTAATATAAAAAAACCCCTATCTTTCTAATAGAAAATTTTCTAGTAACAATTTTCGGAAAACAAAAAGAAAATCAAAAATTTTTATTATGTAATTGTGCATTTTTAGTTTTTTTCTAGAAATTTTTTTCCCAAAAAAACTCCTCCTTTTTTATTAAGGTAAAAAAAACTCTTCTCTTTATTATTATTTTTTTTATAATAATGGAAAGAGTAAAATAGTTATAGAAAATGAGAATATGTGCAAAAGGGATTACTTTCCTCACTTTTGCAAATGTGAAGGTGTGATATAGTTCAAACTATAGTATAGGGGGTTTATTGCACCTTTTAAAAGTACAGGAGTTTTTGGCCCTTTTGCCTTAAAATTTTAAATGATAATGACTTTACTGAACATTTAAAATTTTAAAAAATATATTAATTCACAATTACAAATTAAAATTTTTAGCACTTTAAAGATGCTCAATAATAGGGATTCCTTAAATGTAGGAATTCCACCAGGACCACCACCACCACTGATAAAACACAATTTTTCACTATTGTATGAAATCATAAAAATTGAGTGTTACTAGTGGTGGGATTCCCAATATACATAATCTCCGTGGTATTTAATATTTTTTCTCAATTTATTGATAATACTAATTCTTTTTCTAAAAAAAAAAAGTTAGTGAACAGAGAAAAAATAAATTTTTTTAAAAAATTAATATTTACATTTCCATTTAAAAAAAAATCAAAAGTCTCAATCATCTTTTAAAATATTCTCAAGATGCACAATTATTTTTGAAAAATACTTTGCACTTCACTTTCAAGTGTAATTTTGTCATTTTATTTAAAATTAGTTTTTTTTAATGTTACTGCAAAAATCATATCCCTTATTTTATCTTCTAAGGGATTAGGGCAAGATAAAATCCCTTGTTTTAAAAGACGGACAAATCTAATTCTTACAAACTTTCTTATAAATCCGACCCACTCTAAAGATACCTCTCCTTTAAGCATGTGGAGGACATATCACTCAAGTTAAAATCTTTGGTGATAAATATGTAAGGTTACAAATGAATCGAGTTGTTCATGAACAGTTTATTAGATTTGTTCATTAAGTAAACGAGCTGATCTAAACACTATTGGGCTCGACTCCTTTAGACTTGTGAACATAAATTTGTGTAGACTCGTATATGTTTATGAAAATAGGCTCGGATAGGCTTATGAACATTTTTACAAACATAAACTTGTATAAGTTCATAAACGTAAGAGCATGAACATAAATTAGTGTCAACTATTATAAGTTTATGAACGAGCCAAAGTGAACTGAACGCGAGTTCAAATCAAGACCGAATGACTTTTGTTATTAAACGAACCCAGTCCGATCTCAACTTTTTGAGCTTGTCAAGATTCCGAACTAAGCCTACAAACGAACAAATCAAAAAGCTTGAACAAACTCAAGGTCGACTCGGTTCATTTGTATTCTTATAAATATCTACTTTCCATCCTCATTTTTTAAAAATAAATACAAGAGAAGTTCTCCCTCATTCTCTTTTCTTTTCCTCTCTCCAACATTTTAACTAATTTTTTTTAATTAATATTCAATTAATTTTTTTCCAATGATGGTGATGTCAGATCTCTTAAAGTGTCCTATAATCTACAAATCAAACACATGTAGTCCTTCCGTCTACCATACACCTAACAATTATAGAGAAATTTCTTCAAGACCGAGGGGGAGGGGGGAAGAAGATTTGAGCATTCAACTTTCAAGATATGAGTTGAGAGCCTTACCATTAGGTTATTCTCTTTGTTAAAAGTATAAATATTCAAGTTACACTTCTCTCTAAAAGTTTGAACTTTTAGAGTAGAAGGTGATTTACATGATATTAGAGTCTATCTCAGTAGTAGGTTATGAGTTCAAACTTTATTATCACCCTTTCTCAAAAAGTATCTCAAAGTCCCTAAGAGGGTCATGCAAGTGCTCGACCAAGTCACACTTGAGGGGCTAAATTAAATTTCACTCTCTCTTTTCCCTTTGACAATAGAAACCACCATTAATTCCATATCAAACAGATAAATTTATTAATATTTTAAGTGATTGAATGATATTTGACTATTTGATTATTATAATTAATTTTAGTATCTAAATGGATTAAATTTGTAATGAAAAATCAATTATTAGTATCTAGTTAAATTAAAAATGTAATAAAAATTCAATTATTAAAACCATCTAGTCAAAAAAAAAAATTAATTATTATTGTTATTATTAATATCATTGTTGATCAAATAGGTATAGTCCATGACCTCTTCCCACCATAATGAGATTTTAAAATATTCAGAACTAAAAATAAGTATATCACCCATTACTATATTGGATAAGAATATAGTGGGAATATAGTAATAGATAGTTCAATAAAAAAAAATATTGTAATGGATGAAACAACCAATCTTAGCCTGTGGATATATTGGTTCCACATTTTTTTTGGATCCTTCATGAAAGAGAGAGAGAGAGAGAGCATCATTTGAGTTTATATGTCCTGGGTCGAAAATAAAAATAAAAAAAAAGGAGTTGAAAATTGGAACAAGTAATTGTATCATTTTATTTGATTAGGTATTTTTGTATTATTATTTTTATGATAGCACTAACTAAATATGGACAACGTGATGATGTGATTCACGTGCAACCTTTTGCACTCAAAATGTATTAATTTAAGGCATGACAATTGGTAGGAAGTAGGGGTGCACACGGTACGGTTCCTCACGGTTCTTGGTGGAATCGGAACCGGAACCGTTACCAACGGTTCCTGATTTTCGGAACCGGAACCGGAACCGTTGGGGGTTGGAACCGTGAGGAACCGTACCGCGGTTCTCGGTACGGTTCCGGTTCCGAACCGCGGTTCCTTAGGAATTTTTTTTTTTTTTATTTTAAAGAAGCTTGAAAATACAAAATATATATATATATATATTCATTAAATAAATGTGAAACCTACAATCTAAAAATGGCACCCTATATATATATAATTATTATATTATATTATAGATATATATACATTACATATAATGTATATATATTATGTATAGTAATTATATTATAATATAATTATTATATATAATATATGATAATATAATTATTATACATAATATATATACATTATATATAATTATTATATGTAATGTATATATATATATATATTATATATAGTTATTATATTATATATATATATACACATATTTAATATAAAACGGTTCCGGTTCCGGTTTCAAGGAACCGTTACTCCCAACGGTTCCGGTTCCGGTACGGTTCTACTGGTCCTGGAACCGGAACCGGAACCGTTGGTAACGGTTCCTAATTTTAGGAACCGGAACCGGAACCGTTGCCACGGTTCGATACGGTTCCGGTACGGTTCCCTTCGGTTCCGGTTCCGGTTCCGACGGTTCTTTGTGCACCCCTAGTAGGAAGTGCACCAAGTGATAAACTTGTTCCAACGGTTAAAGTCAACAATGTATTAATAACTTTAATGTGTGTATATATATATATATATATATATATATATATATATATAATCAGTGTTGGTTGTACTTGAGATTTGGGAATATATGGAGCGACCACTAGGTGGTGCATTTTGTTGTTACAGCACGTGGGAGAGTTCGGCAATATCTATTTTGCTGGATCTTCAGATCAATGGCCTTCTAGATGGAATTTCATTATTAAGTGGGCCATTTCATCATTATATATGCAAAATTATATATGTTTGTTGTGGTGTATATATTTTTTGGAAAAAAGAAAGAAAAAGAAACAATAGAGAAAAAATACAAAGATACTTGGTTAATTAATTGGTATTGGGTTATATAATTAATTTGTGTCAACTCTATGCCTCACATTCTTTTGTAATTTTTACTTTGATTATACAATTATACTATCCGAAATCATATATGTTAGATTACTATAATTAAAGAATTTAAGTCACTATATATCCCTTTCACTTTGAAAGTCACTATATATATCCCTTTCACTTTGAAAATGAGAGAAAATATTTGATAGTACCAATATAATTCATATTTGACCAGTAAAATAAATTCGTGGTTCAAATAAATTTTAGCATGAGCACTTGACTGATGTCATTGGTCGCTAAATTAACGAGAGTGTGAGCTCATTGAGGATGTCCATTCTTTACTTAATTTGGATTTATAAATGCAATAGGGGACCAGCTAAATGAAATTTTGTCAGATTGTATATCTCGTCCATGGTAGCATGCCATGTCATCATATATATAAGGGCAATTTAGTCATTTCTCTATCAAAGCCAAATTTTTGGAGGTAAAATAAGCTTTAACCCTATGAGTTTTGCCTTTATTGTAGTCAGCCTCACGATTACCATGTCAAGTACCGACTCGCTCACGTTTGCACAATTATACTCACTCTTGTCAGATATTATCAGTTAAGAATCGATAGAATTGAAACTAGAATCAGAATCAAAATCGTAAGAAATCGTAACTGAACTGAATCAAATATTTATTACGGTTTCGACTTCGATTTCAAATTTTTGGAACCGTTTGTACACACAAATTTCGTGTCCGAAAATCTAGGAACGAAAATTAGTGACAAATAAACAATTTTTTATTGATTCAAGAAAAAAGGTACAATCCTCTGTAAATCTTTACAAAAGAAATATGAAGATAATGTCCTCTGATTCGATCTCCTTGGTGATCCGGCTTCAAGGGCTGTAAGAGCTTGATCTTGAGTTGGATTGAAACTTTGGTGAAGGACGACACGTGGATGATGTGCTTGTTGTTCTTCTCCTTCAGGGTTTAGATACTTTGGAGTTTTGAATTTTGAGTGAAGAATTCTGCAGAGCTTCAGCTTTTTCTGAGAATCTTTCCGGTCTTCCTTTTTCCACCACTGGACCTTTATTTATAGGATCACTGGAGGGGTAGATTTGTAACTTTCTTTTCCTTTAATAATTATCCTATAATTATCTTTTATGATAATAATTGATAATTATCCAATATAATATATATATATATATATATATATATATAATTATCCATTAGACCCATTTTCAAGTGGGCTTGGACTTCTCAGATAATTTAGACTAGCCCATAACTCATTTATTTGTAGTGGGTCTGATCTTTAAATTATCTGACTCATTGGGCCATATTTCAAAGTGGGCTAAACTGAAGATAAGCCAAAATTATATTTTGGGTTTATCTTATAATTTTTTAATGTCTACAAATTGCCCCCACTTCAAGTGTCACGCTATATTGAGTTTGTCACGTATTTAAAGCGGGACTTGAAGTATTTAAATTTCATTTTTTTTTTTTTTGGTGCGAAAATTCAGCTGCAAAAAGGATGTCTTCTTTGTCAAGTTGAATCAAATATTTGAGAATCCTATTGCCAATAGGATTTTTTTTTTGGTCCAAGTGGAATTGAAGACTTGAGAATCCTATTGCAAATAGAATTGTTTTTTTCTTATCCAATTTCAAATAGGATTTGCTGTTTTCCATGTTTAAACGGAATTGGAGTCTTGAAAATCCTATGTCAAATAGGATTAACTCACCACTATATATATGTAGCCTATACTTCAGACTCTTCATATCAGAAATTCTATGAATTCCAACAACTGTAAGCTCTCTTTTCTTTTTTTCTTTTTCTTTTTTTCTTCTTCTTTTCTTTTTTTTTTTTTACCCTTTTTCTTCTTTCTTTCTTCTCTTACTGCCGGTGGAAATTTTTTTTTTTTTTTTTTTTCTTCTTTCTTCCTTCTTTTTCTTCTTTCTTTTCTCCTCCCCTTCTTTCTCCAGCCGCCACATCCTCTCTTTTTTTTTTCCTTTTCTTTTCTCTTTTTTTTTTCTTCTTTCTTTTCCTTTTTTTTTTTCTTCACTTTTTTTTTTCTTTTTCTTCTTTCTTTCCTTTTTCTTCTCTTCATGCTGACTTTTTTTTTTTTTTCACGCCTATTTCTTCTTCTACTTTTTTTTTTTTTTCTTCCTTCTCTTTTCCTTTGATGTGTAAAAAAAATAAAGTTTCTTTTTTGTTGCTTGGTAGATTTGAACACAAGATCTCATAAGGAGAAGTATAACACTATACCATCTCTGTTACACAACACTTTGTATTATAAACCCTTGGAATATAATATAACATAAGACTAAACTTTGAAAGAAACATTTTTTTTTTCTTTTTTTTTTTTTAGTAGCAATTTTGTCTTTCATGACCGACATTAATCAAATCTGTTTTTTTTTTTCACATCAGATTCCACTTGTGGGCCCTGCTCGAATTTTGTACTATCTCTGGACGACGAATAGATCTATCGAACTAATTGAGGAAGACAACATTACGTGAGTTACTCAACCCTTCTCTTGAAAGCTTCAATTTTTTTTTTTTTTGTCAATTCTTGTAGGTCAAATTGCTTCTCTCAGAATATGGAGTTTCGGACATCATTCATTAGTCCCATTGGGGTCCCTTAGTGCACTTCGGTGTCACTCGTCCCTTCGGGATCCCTTAGTGCACTTCGGTGTCACTCTTTCGTCCCTTCGGGGTCCCTTAGTGCACTTCGGTGTCACTCGTCCCTTCGGGGTCCCTTAGTGCACTTCGGTGTCACTCTTTCATCCTTTCGGGGTCCCTTAGTGCACTTCGGTGTCACTCTTTCGTCCCTTCGGGGTCCCTTAGTGCACTTCGGTGTCACTCTTATTGTCCCTTTGGGATCCCTTAGTGCACTTCGGTGTCACTCTTATTATCCCTTCGGGGTCCCTTAGTGCACTTCGGTGTCACTCTTTCGTCCCTTCGGGGTCCCTTAGTGCACTTCGGTGTCACTCGTCCCTTCGGGGTCCCTTAGTGCACTTCGGTGTCACTCTTATTGTCCCTTCGGGGTCAGGCCAAGTCACCACGATGCAGCAGACATCCGTCAATATCTCGGCGGTAGGTCAGGTCACCCAAATCTTCTCTTGCAAGCTTCAATTTTTTTGTAAAGATAGTTTATACTCATATCAAAGAGTGATTTTTTTTTTTTTTATGCAGACAGTTTATACTCATGTCATGAGTGTTTTTTTTTTTTTTTGTAGACAGTTTATACTCGTATCAAGGAGTTTTTTTTTTTTGGTAGACAGTTTATACTCTTGTCAAGGAGTGTCATCTTTTTTTTTTTTGGTAAACAGTTTATACTCGTGTCAAGGAGTATTTTTTTTTTTTTTGGTAGATAGTTTATACTCGTGTTAAGGAGTGCTTTTTTTTTTTGGTAAACAGTTTATACTCGTGTCAAGGAGTGTTTTTTTTTTTTTTTTGTAGACAATTTATACTCGTGTCATAGAGTATCATTGACAGTTTAGGCTCGTATCGGGGAGCACTTTTAGCTTTACTTAGTCTTTAGTTTTGCAAGACTCAGGAGACAATCCAAGCTTGTGTTGAAAGGTGTGAATCAGTTCGGCGTCAATTTGGAGATTTTCTTCTTGCTTTGTTTCTTCATTATACTCTTCTCGTACTTGAGAAGAAACATCTTTTTCGAACTCGTCTCCCCACCCAGAAGGAAGAGGTATTTCATTGTCGTGATCCATGCAGGAGGATTGAACCTCACCCAATATGCTTTTATTCCGCTACGAGATTCGATCCAGACGGCATCTTCGGGCTTTGGTCCCCACACTTTCCCTTCCTCTTGTCTTTTGATTTTTCGAGCCTCTTGTTCCATCTGGGATTGTAGACGATTTTGTTCTTGTTCCTTGCTTTCTTCTTTGAGACCTTCGTTTCACTGATTGTTAGAGACAATTCGAGAAATTGACTCTTGAGACATCACTTGTGTGTTTATGGGCAATGATTTATGCGAGATCATTGCAAGACTATTCACATCTTGAACTTTCTTTTTTGGCCTCCATGTGAACACAATTTTTCGATCATTTCTATTTGAAGTTGCTTGAGGAGAGCTTGAATGAGCTTTGTATAGAGGGTTTGCCCCCTGTCTGCCCAGTCTTCGACCAATGTTTTCTTGACTCAATGTCTTATGTAACTGAGAACTTTCAGATGAAGTTATTGAAGCAACACGATGTGTTTCTTGATACAAGTTGTTAGAGATGATACTTGTAACATAACATGTATTTATTTCATCGTCCGAGTTAGGAAGTATTTCGTCTTCTTCTTCAGACTCAACCTCTTCATCTTTAAGACCGTTGTCAGACATATTGGGAAAGGCAAAATCCTTTGCACCATGACTTGTTATGCTGAGCTCCATATCATGGGCACGAGTAACCAATTCTTCAAATGTACGAGGCTTGATTCCTTGCAGAATGTAAAGAAGCTCCCAGTGCATGCCTTGCATACACATTTCGACTGCTGATACTTCAGAAAGACGGTCTTTGCAATCAAGACTTAGAGCTCGCCAACGGTTGATATAGTCGACTACAAGTTCATCCTTAATTTGTTTCGTGCTAGTGAGTTCTAGCATGCTTACTATTCTACGAGTACTGTAGAAGCGGTTAAGAAACTCTCGCTCCATCTGCTCCCAACAGTCAATACTTTTAGCTTTGAGGTCCGTGTATCAATCAAATGCATTCCCTTTGAGAGAACTAACAAATTGCTTGACCAAGAGATCCTCTTCGGTGCCAGCGTTATTGCAGGTCTCCACAAAGTGTGCAACATGTTGTTTGGGATTGCCTCTTCCATCAAATTGTTGGAACTTTGGCGGTTGATATCCCACTGGCGTCTTTAAGCTGTCAATTCTTTCGGTGTAGGGTTTTGAGTACACAAGAGTGCTTTGGGGGGCGCCGCCATACTGTGCTCGGATTGTGTTCGTTATTATATCTTGCAACTGTTGGACAGATAACAAAGCGACTGGCGAAGCAGGGTTAGTTTCGTCAGCCATGTGTCTTGACGCAGATGTGTGGTGACGCTCTTTTGATTGGGCACCTTGAAGAGAGGAATTTGAAATATTCGCAGGCAAATGTGTTGACTTGTCAGGATTTTGGATTTCAAGCTTCCTCATTAGCGCGGCGATCTGCAAGTCCTTCTCTTCGACAGTCTTTGTGAGGTTTTCGATTGCGCGTGCCATGACTGCCAGTTGGTCTTCCACCGAGGTTGTTCCAGTCATCATAGCTGCGACAACCATCGAATAGGAAAGTCCTTGAGGGCCAACATTCTTTGAAGGGACCGATTGCTCTGAAATCTCAAGTAACGACTCTGAAAGCGAACCGACGCTAGAGTTGGCGTCAGAGACGGAGTGGGGTGAATGTGGTGGTGCCGACTTTTCTGAAACTACGTCAGAGTTCTTTGCTCCCTGAGGACCAATGGTGTTAACATGTTTAGTTTTCACATTCATTGGTTTAGCAGGATTGGTTTTCACCAAATCTTGCTGATTCTTGAGCGAAACAATTGCTTTGGTCTTGCTACGCGTCATAGGACCTGCTGAGGTGCTGCTGACACTTGACAGCTTCCTACTGTTCTTGTCACTGCTTGCGGCAACTTTGGTGTTAGTCATTGCAACAGCGGTTTCTTTTGAGTTTTTCTTGTTTGTCGTCTGAACCTTGGTAGGAGCCATAGATTCGGATGAACAGAGTTTTGGAGGTATGATGTAGGAGACAGAGATGAGAGGCAGAGGATGTCCCACCGGGCGTGCCAGAAATTTGTACACACAAATTTCGTATCCGAAAATCTAGGAACGAAAATTAGTGACAAATAAACAATTTTTTATTGATTCAAGAAAAAGGGTACAATCCTCTGTAAATCTTTACAAAAGAAATATGAAGATAATGTCCTCTGATTCGATCTCCTTGGTGATCCTGCTTCAAGGGCTGCAAGAGCTTGATCTTGAGTTGGATTGAAACTTTGGTGAAGAATGGCACGTGGATGATGTGCTTGTTGTTCTTCTCCTTCAGGGTTTAGATGCTTTGGAGTTTTGAATTTTGAGTGAAGAATTCTGCAGAGCTTCAGTTTTTTCTGAGAATCTTTCCGGTCTTCCTTTTCCCATCACTGGACCTTTATTTATAGGCTCACTGGAGGGGTAGATTTGTAACTTTCTTTTCCTTTAATAATTATCCTATAATTATCTTTTATGATAATAATTGATAATTATCCAATATAATATATATATATATATATAATTATCCATTAGACCCATTTTCAAGTGGGCTTGGACTTCTCAGATAATTTAGACTAGCCCATAACTCATTTATTTGTAGTGGGTCTGATCTTTAAATTATCTGACTCATTGGGCCATATTTCAAAGTGGGCTAAACTGAAGATAAGCCCAAATTATATTTTGGGTTTATCTTGTAATTTTTTAATGTCTACACCGTTCACTATCGTTCCGATTTCAATTTTAAGTCAAGTAACTAGAACCGTTATATATATATAATTAAATGAATAATAATAGCTTATAAGTTCTAGTGTTCTATATATATATATATAAATAAATACTAATACCTTCTAAATTATAGTGTTTTATTTATATATAAAGTATAGGCCAAAGTGCAATAAACCCCATTTGGTTTCAAAATGGTGCATAATACCCCTTCTCCTTTTTTTGGGTGCAACAAACACCCTCCAACTTATAAATTGGTACAATTTGGCTCTATTTGGTACTATTTATATTAAAATTTGACTTAAAATGACAAAAATACCCTCACAAATAAAAAAATAAAAATAAAAAAATGATTAATTTACTGAAAAATACCAAAAACAAAGAATTTTAATTTGTCGAAAAAATTTACCCAAACAAAATAACTTTAATTCACCAATTTTTTTTGGTAAATTTATTTCGGTATTTTTTTGTAATTTTTTTCAGTATTTTTTGACAAATTAAAATGACCGAGTGGAGTCTCGGTCAATAACTGCTACTACGGGGTCTAAGGAGGGTTATATATATGCAACCTTACCTTCATATGTGAAGAGGTTATTTTCTGTTTCAAATTCGTTACAATAGAACAACCTTACCATTGTGCCAAAACCCGCCCTCTATTTCTTTCTATGTACCTTTGTTTATTTATTTTTTCATTTTGACTAATTCTTTTTGGGAAATTTACAACCTATACATTGCCATTGTTTTTGAATTAGTATAATATGAATCGAAATATGACCCTTGTGAATTAATTGGGAATGAAGGGCAATCACATAATTTGAGGATAATAAGTGGTGGTTATAACATTTTTTTTTATACTTTTAATGACAAACAAAGCATTTTTAATAACTTTATTCATGACATTCGTTAAATTGTGGGAGGATCTGTTATGTGAGTTAGGGGTGATAGTGTAATTATGAGAACGTGAGAGAATCTAACTGTAATAAATGCAAAACTTAGGGAATCATAGTTTAATGGGTAAATATCTTTGACCTTCCTTAAGGTTTGCCGATATAACACATACCTACTCTAGGTTTCATAATCCCATTGACCTCCCTTGTCAGTGACGGTCATCCAATAAAGTTAGGGTATCAAGTGCATTTACTATTTTGCCCATGAATTATATATTCATATTTATAGATATTTGTTGTTCAAATGAAAGACTAAAAAAACCCTTTATTTTTATCCAATTTTCATAGCTACTATTGCATTTCTGATTCCGCCTGAAATCAACAGACCCACCGTTCTAGCTCTCACCCATCAATGTTATAACAAAACCATTGCCAAACCTATAAGCCCCAATCTTGGCAACCCAACACAGAAGCTAACTCATATTCGCAAGACTCAATCGCAAAATTCATACCCCGTCAACAATCTGACAAAACCCACAACTTCTCTGCAAACACAATCCTAAGCAAATCACATTCATAGAAAACTTCGTCAACGTCGATCACTGATTGCAAATCTAAGCAAATCACCTTCGCTGGAAAACTTCATCAATGTCGATCACCGTCGCTAGCAATCATTTGTGGAACCCTAATCCAATAACCATTAGTTGTAAACCAGTGAAAATTAATTGTAACCTCACCGGAATTCATTATATTCGTCGATTTCCTTTTGTCACCATTAATCGTTGGATTTTTGTTACCAGAGTCATCACCTAACCTTGATGTCGTCGTCGTCAAGCCGTTGCCATTCGTGTCGTCGCTTTCGCTGGAATTTCATCATTGATTCTCTCTGGCTGGAATCGTGAAATCGTCATCGCAACCAATCCCACCGTCGGATATGGCCCTTCTTCTCTAGCCTAAGTTCGCGTCGCCGTCTACCCTTCACCGTCAACTTCAATCTTCGTCGGAGCACCTCGCTGTGGTTGTTAACGATTTGCCATTAACACATTCTCGTTGTTCGTTCGCCATCGCGAGAGAGAGTGAGCATAGGGCCATGGTTCCTATTTGAGTTGCAGAGATAATTCCTTTGAGGTTTTTTTTTTAATTATTTATGTGTATACAAATATGAGTATAGGGCCATGGTTCTTGTTTATATATATATATATATATATATATATATATATGGGTAATTAGTATTATGGGGTAAATGGTATTGTAGTACTTTTAAATTAATAAAAGAAGGGTAGACATGTAATTTTAAATTGGTCAATAGGGTTATATGTGCATTTCAGGTTTCAAAAGGGCAAAATTGGCCATCTAATTCTATTTGGATCTGTTCAACCCGTTAGAATGAGGGGGAGTTTGTTACATAAATTACAACTTCAAGGAAGGTCAGTGAGATTATGAAACCTAAAAAGAAGGTATGTGTTATTGCGACAAATTTTATGAGATATCAAAATATTTACTCATAGTTTAATTTATCCAATTATTACAACTGAATTAATAAGTGTTAAAATTTAACAAGATAATGAGGTGAGTGAATTTAAATCACATAATTCTATGAGGTGATTGAATTTAATTCACATGACTTCAATCACTTGATTCAGTTCTATTAATAAGGTGATTGAATTTAAATCTTATGATTGAGTTATGATAAATTCATAAAAATATTTGGGTATCTTTTTCCTTACCCACCTTTCCTTTTTTAGGCATGTGAATTTAATGTTTATGCCTGTCATATTCGTCCCCAACATAAATTTTGCCCTTCCCGGGCTCTCTCATCCTCGTACATACATGTATATTTATATTCTTTACATGACTGTAGCGATAGTTATATGTAGCAAGAAAGGCGAATTATCTACGCCATACACAGTATATGCTGTACACAAAATATCAACCGAACTGTAACCCCACATTTAATATATGCTCATTTGACATAATGACGCATTTGTTTTCCTTTTTCCGTTAATTATAAGGACCATTTTGTTGCTGCTTCTTTCACGCCATTGGAGTGTGGAACCCAGCTCTCAATTTGCTTTTTGTCCTCACCCTTTTGCTTCCTTTCGTTGGAGCTTCTTTGGGTTGAAATGAATGGTTGCTCTTAATCTGGGCTACTCTGTAAGTCCTTTATCCACTTGTGTTTATTTATGTTTAAGCTTCAAGAACTTTCTTGCTTTTTCCTTTCTGCTCTTCTTGCTCCCTTTTCTTCTGCTCCAAGGTCATGTCTTTTCTTCTACTTTCCATCTTTTAACTTTATTGATTAAAATCTTTACTTCAGGCCTCCTTTCTCTTCATGCTGCTAATATTAGACCTGATGGGGACTTATTGTTTGGTTACTTTTGCCAAGTATTTGTGTAGTCCTTGAATCTTTTTGGGTTTTGGTTATTGAACTGAACATGCTTATTTTTAAACTTGTATTAATTAGGGTTTAGTTTTTTCTGTTTACCCATTAAAATTTGTCTATAGTTAGCTTTCTTGTGATTTAATGTTGTTATGGAATTCACCTTAGATCTTGAGTCTTCATATTGGCATCATTAATATATTAATAATCTTTGTTTAGTTTACTGTTTTCTTAGATATTCCAAACGTGTTGTATTAGTTTGACGAGTCTTTAGGCATTTGTCAGTGTTGGAAATTGGAGATTTCAATCAGAATTTTAATGTTTAGGTTCTGTGAACTGCACATTACAGGTTGATGTTTGGGGTTTGTGATTGGAGAATTTACCATGAATCTAGTTTTGGTATTGGTGTTAATGGTTTTCTGCAATGGATTTTTTCAAAATGGAGTTGGCAAAAATGTTTCTACACGACCTGATGTTGTGAACATTGGGTCTATATTTACTTTTGAGTCTGTAATCGGCAAAGTTGCAAAAGTTGCTGTAGAAGCTGCAGTCGAAGATGTGAATTCCAATCCAGATGTTCTTGGTGGAACCAAGCTAAATCTTACAATGCATGACTCCAATTTTAGTGGATTTCTGGGCATTATTGAGGGTACACTCTTTCGAATATGTTTTCCTTTTTTTTGGCTAGCAACATGCTCTCTCAGATAACTTTCTTAGAATCTCAGCTTGATCATTATCTTTTATTTATTTTTTACTTTTTTGATTCCATTAATGATAACAGCTTTGCGGTTCATGGAGACTAACACTGTTGCCATAATTGGGCCCCAATCATCCGTTACAGCTCATGTGATTTCACATGTTGCAAATGAGCTTCAAGTGCCTCTCTTATCCTTTTCAGCAACTGATCCTACCCTGTCTTCACTTCAGTACCCATTCTTCATTAGGACAGCACAGAATGATCTCTTCCAGATGGCTGCGATTGCTGAAATCATTGAGTACTATGGATGGAGAGAAGTAATAGCAATCTATGCCGATGATGATCATGGGAGGAATGGAATAGCTGCGCTAGGGGATCAACTTGCTGCGAGACGTTGTCAAATCTCTTACAAGGCTCCTTTGAATCCTCAAGCAAGTCGAGCTGACATCACAGATGTCTTGGTTAAGGTGGCTTTATCAGAGTCCCGTGTTCTCATTCTTCACACTTTGAGTTGGAGTTTAGATGTATTTGCTGTCGCACAATATCTTGGGATGATGGGTAGTGGGTATGTGTGGATAGCTACAAATTGGCTCTCAGCTGTCTTGGACACTAATTCTCCCCTCCCTTCAGAGGCAATGGATAATATGCAAGGAGTTATCACATTGCGTATGTATACACCAGATTCAGAACTAAAGAGACGCTTTGTTTCTAGGTGGAGCAACTTGACAAGTCAAGGGACAGCTAATGGCCCAATTGGGTTGAATACCTATGGCCTATACGCCTATGACACTGTCTGGCTACTTGCTCATGCAATTGATGCATTTTTCAATCAAGGTGGAAGTATCTCGTTTTCTAATGATTCCAGGTTAGATAAGCTAAGTGAAGGGAGCTTACGCCTTAATGCTATGACCGTGTTTGATGAAGGAAACTTATTGCTCAACAGCATTTTAAAGGTTAATATGACCGGCGTAACAGGACCGATGAAGTTTACTCGGGACAGGTCCTTAATTCGTCCTGCATATGAAGTCATTAATGTGATTGGCACGGGCTCTAGGAGGCTTGGTTTTTGGTCAAATTATTCTGGCTTATCAGTTGTGCCTCCGGAAACACTCTACACTAAGCCACCTAATCGTTCCAGTTCAAGTCAACAATTGTACAATGCAATCTGGCCTGGACAAACGACACTAAAACCTCGTGGATGGGTTTTCCCGAACAATGGAAGGCAATTGAAAATTGGAGTTCCAAATCGAGTTAGTTATCGTGAATTTATTGCAAAAGTACCAGGCACTGATATGTTCAAAGGGTACTGCATTGATGTTTTTACTGCTGCCCTGAACTTGTTGCCATACGCTGTCCCACATAAATTAATACCATTTGGGGATGGTCTCAAAAACCCAAGTTGCACTGAGCTTGTGCAGTTGATCACTGCTGGTGTGAGTATGAAAATCAAAGCGTTTATTATACTTCTGATAAATTATGTTCTTTCTATCTAATTCTCTGCCTCTTCCTCTTGCGTACAGGTCTATGATGCTGCAATAGGTGACATTGCAATCATCACTAATCGAACAAGAATGGTGGATTTTACACAGCCATATGTTGAGTCTGGGCTAGTCGTAGTGGCACCAGTTAGGAAGTTAAACTCTAATGCTTGGGCTTTTCTGAGGCCATTTACTCGAAGTATGTGGGCCGTGACAGGAATCTTTTTCCTAGTTGTTGGAGCAGTGGTTTGGATTTTGGAGCACAGAATGAATGATGATTTTCGTGGCCCCCCTAGGAGACAAGTTGTCACTATTCTATGGTGAGTGCCTAAGAAGTATTTACAAATTTATAGGACAAACTGAAAATTTTGCTTTTCTTTTCCTTTGTATTTTTTCCCCTTGAACAATTTGGAAGATAAAAGATATTGAAAGAATTACAATTGTCACCACGTGGAAACTGCATCAACGATACTGCACTTTGAAGTTGGAAGTTCCTTTCCTTCATTCAACATATATATCTTTTTCTTTGTTAACTAAAGATCAAATGACAGATGGTTTAGTTTCTTCTTTCTTTCTTCCAATAACAATGTTTATTTGGCAAATTAATCATTTGGTGCATCTTCTTCATCCAAGTTGCTCTGTGGCTTATCTTTGTGCATTCACTTTGCAGGTTTAGCTTTTCAACATTGTTCTTTTCCCATAGTAAGTGGTATGACACTGATTTCGTAATTGCCTGCAATCCAGAGGAGTTGAAGTTCCCTGTTTCCTGTTTTTTGCAGGAGAAAATACAGTCAGCACCCTTGGTCGCCTTGTGCTTATCATATGGCTCTTTGTGGTTCTAATAATCAATTCAAGTTACACTGCAAGTCTGACATCAATACTTACAGTGCAGCAGCTTTCTTCACCCATTAAAGGGATTGAAAGTCTAATGACAAGCAATGTCCCAATTGGCTACCAACAGGGTTCATTTGCCCGGAATTATTTGAGTGAGGAACTTAACATTCATGAATCTAGGTTGGTTCCTCTCAACTCCCCAGAAGATTATGCTAAAGCCTTAAAGGACGGTCCCAACAAGGGTGGTGTTGCTGCAGTGGTTGATGAGCGTGCATATATAGAACTCTTCCTTTCAACCCGGTGTGAATTCAGTATCGTAGGTCCAGAATTCACCAAAAGTGGGTGGGGATTTGTAAGTTATTTGTTATCAACAACACTTTCTTTTGTGGAAATTCTCTCTCTTGGAACAAGCTTTAGTGATTCACTGAAATTCACAATCACCATGCACTGCAACAGGGTGTGGATGATTGCTTATTGTCATCTTACCAGAAAAGAATAGTATTTCCAAATGCTCTTCTTTTCTATGAAATGACCAATATGTTAATCCTGTGAAGGCACACCAGATTGATCACTAAAACCGGCTAGGGTATGCACCCTTTCAAGTGTTTGCTAATGCCTGACCCTTTCAGGCATGTGTATATGAACAAAGTTATGCCTAAATGTGTGCAAGTCTCTGTGTGTATGTCATTTCTGCTCTGCACTAATATTTCTTCAAGAAAAGAGAACCCTTCATTTATTTATTTTTTATTATTATTATTATTATTAATTTTTTTTTTTGTTGGCTGGGGAAGTTAATCATCTAGTAGATTTTTTTGGTTTTAAGGCAGCAAGGAAGGGTAATATATAAATGAAAAAAGAGATTCCGAAAACTTTTAAGATTCATCAAACAGTATCTGCCTAAAAGATGCTGCTTGACTATTTCCATTATATCTTTCTTCTGCACATGTTCATGTCTAAGTAAAACATCTCATATTCTTATGTGAAGGGATATGTAAATCATCATTAACTGTCCATACATGTTGAACATTTTTTTCATAGTCAAATACTTATAGTTATTGACTAGAAGTACTGTTCTGTTCTAACTTACCAGGCCTTTCCAAGGGACTCTCCTTTAGCAATAGACATGTCAACTGCCATTTTGCAACTGTCAGAGAATGGGGAACTTCAAAGGATCCATGACAAATGGCTTATGAGAAGTGCTTGCAGTTCACAAGGTGCAAAGCTTGAAGTGGATCGGCTTGAGCTGAAAAGCTTTTCGGGCCTCTTCCTCATAAGTGGATTAGCATGCTTGCTCGCTCTCCTTGTTTATTTCATTCTGATGGTACGCCAGTTCATCCGGCATTACTCTGAGCCTGAGGAGTCTGAGTCATCTACTCGAGGCTCACGATCAGTACGTCTTCAGACATTCCTTTCATTTGCTGATGAAAAGGAAGAGGCAACAAAAAGCCGATCCAAAAGAAGGCAAATGGAGAGGGATTCAATTAGAAGCACTGAGGTAGATGGATCATCAAATGGTTCCAAGAGAATCCGTGCAGAGATATCTTCAAACAAAAGTGTTAGTTTTGAAGTGCAACCTCATTAGTTCGTCCTGAACCAGGTTATATAATCTATTACTTGTAGCTTTCATATTTGGTTTCCCACCATTATAATTCTAACTGTGCTGATCCTCTGAAAGTGTGTTTCAAATTTTGGCAGTCTGCATATATATGTTGGTCTCATTCTGCTCTAATTTGGGAATTAATTAGTACTGCTTGTTGGCACAAATCATAGTACTTTTGTGGTTACCTAAATAAACACTCAAAATTACTTCTGTAAATAACTGAGGTTCATCAGAAGCACCTGGTTGTCCACCTCTCTTTTGGCACCTCCTTCCAGCATCTTCGTTGCTGCTCCTTCCTCCAAAACTCAAATCTGATAAAGTTCCAGGCATACTTCAGTTATGTTTTTGCCCCTTTTCAAACTTGAGATTTCCTTATTGGCTCAATTGTGGCGTTGTTTGTTCTTAAAGATAATTATTCCAGTCCAGTGAATCAACAGCCATATTGGGTTAGGTCGAAGTTTGCGAACATATGGCTGATTACTGGAGATCTTTTAGTTCACCTTAGAATGTGAAGGACTATCACTAAAGAAGCAAATTTGAAGTTTGTGTAGGAAAGACTCGCTGTATGCTGATGCTAGGGATCGTGATACCCCTATATATGTTATGTTATGTACCGGTCAAGTTTTAGTTAAAGTCACTCCCAATTAGAATAAGACCAATTCGAAAACTCATGACATTGATGCTCCAAACCAAATTCCATTCACCTAGGGAATGCCAGACAGGGTGTCGAAGCTGATGATAACATGCAGTATTGCAGACCAAGATGAACCAATCTGTAGGCATTTCATGCACACCGAAGAGAGTGGTACACCGTAAATGATATGAACCATGCCGGCTAGACAAAATAAAGAAAGAGACAGAATATATGTACAATACCAAGGTGACAAGATGAAATCAGTAAATAGCAAATGAACAGAGAACTGAACAAGAAATGCTGGATGATAGCAAATAATAAGATTGATTAATGTTGGATGATAGAAAATAATATGAACTGATCAGTTATCATTTCATACATTATTTGATTACAGCAACATTTAAATGTAAAACACAACCTATAACTGATGAGTTACCAGGACATTGATAGCATCCATCGGTCAGTAAGAAACTTGCTTCACATCATGAGTCCAGTTGGAGAGTTAGAGAGGGCAAGGTTAAAATTGCATTGTTTTTAGAGTAATTATGAAAGCATTCCTCTTCCCCTTCAGTACTTGTACATAATTTTGTATACTTCAATCTAGAGTTTCAGGGATTTTGTCCAAAGTTTAATCTTAGGGTGCAAATTACAAATCTCGGGGGAGGTCAAGGTAATTTACCCCTTTTAGAAGCTTGCCCAATTTTTAATCATATTCAAAAGATTATAGTCTCAGTTCTATTTCCTTTGCCAAACTTTCTGTTGTGTCTTACAAATCTATCAGACAATTCTGGCCATGCAAAGAACATTCTTGCTTCTCGATTCTGTGTTCCATTTGATGGATAAGAGCCTGGACTAAAATTAGTTACGTGTAAATAAAGAATCTTCATAACTCATAGATTAAAATTAGTGTAGCAAACACCCCCATTGTTATCATTGAAATGGTAGATTATATTGAGCACTGATTTTTTTTCCCCCATAGTCAAGAAATTGAGAACTTGATTATGTGTAATAAATTAGCAAAGAATCTAGACTCAAAGGTTTGCTTGTAATTCAATCTATAAGACCAACATACAGATGCTCTCAGCAAGGTTCTGTACTTCAGAGCTTTTGATATCAATCATCAAACTTGAAAAACACAATCATTTACATTAAAAAATCAAAACAAAAAAGAAAACGAGAAAAAAAAAGAAAAAAAAATAGACATATATATCACTAATGGACTGTTTCAATGTCTAACTCAGTAATGTTGTGGTTCTCTCCTTTCTGTGGAGAGTCTCTTTAGTCTGTCCCTCCCATAGATAATACGTTAGGGAACGCTTAAGGAAGGGTGTTTGACATTGCAGTTCTGTTATGGAGCCAAAAGGTCTTCAGGACAAGATCCACATGTAGACTGTAGACCATCCAGTGACTGCAATGGATGCAACCAGGTAAGTCCACAGGAAGAGGACCGAACACTCATCTTGCCCCACATCGAATAGTTGGGTCATGGTACCTGCATTATCATTCATTCTTGTCATAGCTAGTTTGATTGAGGTAAAATAAATAGTATTGGTGAAGATAAAAAGCTCAGCATACTAATAATATTATATGGCTACTCCTATGTTACTTCACTTTTTGTTGCTCCATTAAACTGTCAGATTTTAGTTACTAATTCCTCACCGATACTCATTGCAGGTGGCAGTGTAAACTGAATCATTAGGATAAAGTGGTACAAGGGGTCTGATGGAAGGAAGCCGAGATTGCTGGCTGCTTTAAATACACCGATACCAATCATGGGAAGTATCATGTATCGTGTGCAAATGACTGCAACGATGATCAATGGCTTTATTCTAGCCTCGCGTATGCCTGTTCAACACACATCAATGATTTGTAAGAGAGACTGCTTTTCCCACTACATAGTTTGTATTCAATAGGGCATATTAAGAGCTCTTTTTACCTGTGAGGTTGCCTCCTAGTATGAGGGTGATGCAAGGTATTGTTCCATCCCTGCACATTTAAGTTATTCTATTGTCAATTGGCCACTAAAGAAGTTTAGATGAGATGAGACATTGTCGAATTAAAAAGAAATATATGCAATGATTTGCAGGCTGATGTTGGACTTTGTTAAGAATTCAGTGTGTGTATATATATATATATGTTATAGAATGTAGAATGTTCAATTGAATTAACTTCTGTTAGAGCATATTCAATCAGTAATTTATCATTACATACCCAAGTAATTGGACCGAGTCCTGGATCACTCGCAGAGGAGCAGTGTCACCAATTATAAGGTTTCTCAACCATGGAGTCGCCCCAAAGATGAATCCCACAATCTGATAATAGATTGAGAAGCTTATTTTGTTACTTGCTTTAGCGGTTAGTGGAAATAGTAAAATTCATGCTCATTAAGCACATGAATGAAGGTGAAAGTTCGAGAGAACTCACTGAACCAAGGGTTGGAGGTTCTAATACTGCATCCAATATCTGGTGCAGAATTGCTTTTAGTTTATCCCAGAATGATGCATTCTGTTTCTCCAGCTTGCTGGCGGATACTTGGTGCACAATCTGCAAATAAGTTGATTTGAAATTTTCAAGAAATGATTTTGTCCGTTGATTTTCGTGTGCCAATAATTCATCGGCGAGGTACTATCATACTCTCTTTTCTTCTGCTTAATGACTGTACTTGCTAGGAAGTTAGAACAAAGAGGACTCACAGTTTGATTATCTGCATCCTCTTCTGTGGATTTCGTTGATGACACGACTATAGCAACATGCTCTTGATCTTCTCCCTCAAGAAGACGAGTCTTCTCATTAGCATCAAAATCCTTGTTGGGTAACTTGACCTCCTCAGCTGCTTCTAGTGCTTTGCATTTCAGAGCTGATCTTTGCATTACTTGGTAAGTAATAGTCCATATGTAGAAAGCGCCAAGCTGCGAAATATAAGAAAAACAGTGATAAGAACATAGATTGAGAATAGATCACTGCAAACAGCTTCTTTGAGACTGTACATGGTTATCTGAGCAGATTCTACCAGTCTCATGATATATATATATATATATATAGAATGGCCAGAATGTAGGTTCCTGAATTACTACTTTTCTTTTTATCACTGATTTCCATTGCATCATATGTTGATTATCTTGTAATTTCATTCTTGGAACTATAGAGAACTGTATGTATAACTCCACAGTGTTTGGATTTGTAAGGTTCAAATTAATAGGGGGCTACTAAGTTGAGGATCCTAATGCCTATGACCATTTGGGATGTCATTTTATTTATTATGATTTGTTATAAAAAATTTGGATTAGAGGATGCAGGTTGCCTTACCGCCATGGAGAAAGACGAGTACGAGAGTCCAATTGAAGCACAAGCATCATGATCATTGCCAAATGGGCCGCCATCTTCCTTACAGATTGCAGGTATAAGTATGAGGAGAATGTTTCCCAAGTTTCCTGTTTTAACAAACATTTCATTGACAGACTAATGAGAATTAACTCGGATTTGTATCAATGAACACGGAGAAAAGTCTGGATTCTTTGTCTGACGATTACCGGATTGACATGCAGAAATAATCAGGCCTTCTAAATGCTGCTCCGGCTTCAGTAATTTCACTGCTATCCATCCCAGAATTCCCCCAAAGAGAAAGGTTAGGCCAATGTTAACAGGCATAAACCACCTGAAGAAATGACCAAACAGACAAGAGTCAGGAACAGTAGGCGAGACACACTTTAAGAGTTGATGGTTATCTTGAAAGCAAAGGCTACATGTATGTCCCATTTGTTTTAATAAGAGTGAAGGAAATGCGTTGAGGCTGCCTCAAAGGAACCAATTCAAGCCTCAAATTTGTTGAAAACTGTGATGTTGTGGCCTGATTTTTGTTCTGGCTCCGGCATTGAGGTCCAGTTTTGACCCAAAAAATGACTTGTATTTCTCTTGGGGGTCTTCAACCCTATTTAAAACTCTCTTGTAAGGGCATTTAGAGTGGGACATTAAAGAGCAGTGGAAAGTACAGGAGAGAGAGAGAGAGCTAGGGTTTGGGAGCTGAAACTCTTAAATTTTTGTAGAGTGAAATTTTTCATTGAATCTTTGCCGTGAATATAGGCTTTATGAAGAATCACGTAAATAACTGTGTTATGTGTGTGGTGCATGTTTCTCAATCTGTCAATTTCTTGATTTGTTTTTAGTTCGTTGCGTTTGTCGTAATAAAAATTGTCTTCACATGTGAGATAACATGCAGTACCGAAACTTTTTTTAAGCTGTGTTTGGTTTCAAATGTGCGGCATGTGCCCTCCACTCATTTATGCATCTCCAAGAATTGTATATCAAATTATGCTTTTTTTTAGAAAAAAACAATTTTTTGTTTTTTTACAAAAAAAGATGTAGTAGAAATATCAAAATTAAGAATGCACAGAGAAACAGTATATGTACATATATATATAATTTTGATCTCAAATAGCCTACCATGAGATGATGTCTTGGAAAGTGACAGTCTGGGCCAAACTTGCAAACATGAGCGCTGGAGTAAACACCACGAACACAATCTGCAATCAATGCATGGAGTAATTAGACATTGTTTTTAAAAAGCATAAATATGTTTATATTTTTCTAAAAACAAAAAGATTAGAACAAAGTGCAAGTATAAACACAAAATGCAGAGCTTAAACTACAAAGAAATGTTCCCAAAAATGTATATCAAGCTATATATATCTCTAAATGCTTGAGCATGAAACGTGTTGCATGTCTTAGTTACCTTGTTCAGGGACTTTCTTGCATCCAGTGGTAGAAGGTTGAGATAATTAGTTGCCATGAAAGCTCCTAACATGGTGATTATTAGAATTTGCACCATAGGCATTGAAGCCACCTCCAATAGTGTCCAGAAACCCATCTTTTACTCTCTCTCCCTCTATCTATCTATCTATCTATCTATCTATATATATATATATATATGAACCTGAAAGAAGAGAAGGAAAATTCTGGGATGCAGCCTGGAAAGAGAACTTGAGTTAGTAAAACAAATCTGAAAAGGTATAAGTGAGACAAAAAAGTTACAAGCCAACAAAAAGTTTAAGTGAACTTGTATATATAATATTATATTATTAATTAACAATGTTAATACAGATTAATATTAAAGGTCCTTCTTCAACTGGAGCGCTAAAGAGGAAAGAACTATGAAGTTTCCACCAACCTTTTATCAGGTAGTATTTGGGTTGAGCAGTGCCAACGTCTATCAATTCAAAAATTTGAACTCAAAAGGACTGAAAAACGATGTTATATATATATATATAAGTTTCACCCCTATCTCTCTGTACAAATTAGATCAAGGGTGAAGACAGATTCGAAGAGACTTGAATTACTCTTTGATTTTTTTTTTTAAAGCGAGAAAGTACTGTTAAACTAGAGTCCATGATCATCAGTATTGCTCAATGAGTATTTAATTAACTAAGTTGATTTCATCAAGGACTACTCAATGGGTATTTAATTAAATAAGTTGATTTTAATTTCGAGTGAAAAAAATAAAAATAAAAATAAAAATAAAAATAAAAATAAAATAGAAATATCTCTATCACAAAGGCCACGGACCACACATGGTGTGCAATGAGTGTACAATGTCAATATGGGCCCTAAAACTCCATATAAGTGTACTATAGTGTAAGATAAATATCACAATATTTATGTTCATGGACCCTTGAATTAAAGATCAAATGAAATAATGCACCAATATTCCAACCAACTAATAATAGTTGGCGTTTCAATTTTAATTATTATAGTGAGGGGATTAGTTTTCTTGCTCGCCAGCGTTGTAGATTTCAATAAATATATTTAAGTTTATTAATAAGATAAAAAAGGTCTTTTTTGCTTGTTTAGTATAGATTTGACTTTCTTCTCTCCACTCTATCTTGCATACACGAAAGTTAACACAACTAAAAAAATAAATAATACTTAAATACTCATAAGTGAATACCTATTATATCTTGACTATCAATTACAATTAAACACATCACTTGTAACTATATTTCACATTTATTGTTTTGGTTATTTTCTTTCTAAAAATTCATTTGTCTTCTCTCTCTACAACTTAAAAATAATGTGTCTTATAATTGATGATAAGAACATAATAAGTATGAATACCCACGAATATCTAAGTATTGTCCAAAAGAAAATAAAAGAAGGAAGAAGGTGTTAGTATTAAGAAGACTACAACCCATTTCGGGCCGCCTATAATACAAGTCATAAGTGATAGCGAAGCCAAACTCTATAAGCTTTTGTTTTTATGTCAAAAGTCTCAAAACTAGCTATCTTATAGAGATAACTGACGCAAGTCTACTCATTTGCACCAGTGCAGAGAACATAATTTATATATATATACATATATATATATATATAAAATTTATTTTATTCCATTTTGTATCAAAAACTAGTAAATGTCTTGAAAAAAAAGATGAAGTAATTATCGAAAGACAAAGTACAACACGTTACATGACAATTGAGAACAACGTGTGCAAAAAAAAAAGCGCTTTTGATGAGGAAAAGGCCAAAACAATAATGCCTACTGTATTTAATTATTTTTTCTTTGCCACTTTGTGGGGTCCAGAAAGAGAAAGAAGGAATTTCTGGAATAATAAAGAAATGAATTAATTAAGATAAAAGAAAAATAAAGAGAGAATTAAACCCATATTTTGATGGGCTTCAACAATAACACAGCAACCACACGAATATATATAGTAAGATAAGTGTCGAGAAACAACTCAGAGGAATCAGGAGATAGATAAGTCCCAACATTATATATATATATATATATATATATATATATATTGAATAAAATAATTACACCATTAATTAATTCTAAGTTTATTTGTTCATGTTCATAAATTATTATATAATAATTGAACTCGGAGAAAAGAAAACGAAAGGAAGTTTGAGAAAACTTAAACAGGTGTTATATACTTGTATATAACACCAGCGATATATATATATATATATATATATACAGCTTTGAGCAAATGGATGTTCAAGAGAAATATCACTACAAAAATGAAAATAACCACTATTTATGAAGAGGAAACGGCGAAAATTAGTGAGAAAATTTAGCTCTAAATCAACTTGACGATTTAGTAACATATACATATAGATTTGGTTTGCCAATTGCCAATATGCTTACATAGACTGCATACATACATATATATATATATATATATGAAGGAAAAAAAATGGCTAAATGGAGTAAGTGATGAAGCGAACCTGCAATGAAGTCTGGATTAATGAGACCAAGTATTATTGGATTCCCACTGATCGATCAACAAGAGTGGAAATAAAACTTGATGGCCGGGGAGAGAGAGGAGCCACTGTTATCGTTGTTGTATAATGTGTTATATATAGATATAATAATTGATAAATATCTATATAACACTATATATTTGATAGCGCTCGGTGGTGCTATACTTTACTCAGCCTCTATTTATAGGAGTATGGGATCAGCACTTGTCCTAAAGACATGGAGGGAGAGAGAGAGAGAGAGAGAGAGAGAAAGGTGAGAGAGAATCACAGCTTACCTTCCCCAGTGATCACCTCCTCCTTTGTTTGCATCCAACATAATACAACATTGACGTAATATAATATATTATTTATTATTACGTGAGCGTATAAAATTATTGTGTAAACGAATTAAAATTGTTACCTGATATTTTATTTTATGACACAGGAGAGAATCCGACGTGAAGTTTGTGTCCGGGAACACCGAATCTAAACCCATGTCTAACATCAGTGCTGATCAGTCGTTACAATTAACAACTGCGTGAGATGGGGAAATTTTGTTCATTTATGTCCTTCTTCCATAGTATCTAGCTATCCCAACTTGAATTCCATTATTGTCAATTTTTTAATTCCACTTTGGATTTTTTTGGAGTTAGTTAATAAATGGACAGGTATGTGCAGGACCGGCCTGCGCCGCCTAGGCCCCAAAATTTGGACGACCCATAATTTTTATCCAATTTATACTAGTAGGTCTTATTTTAAAAAAAAAAAAATTACTTAGTCTCTTTTAAAAGAAATATTAATGAAATCTCTTTTAAAAAAAATACTAATAAACCTCATTTAAAAAAATATTACTGAGCCTCACCTAAAACTACTAAGCCTCATTTAAAAAATATATATAGTTTTACTAGCTATTGCTGATAGAGGGTAATGAGACTCATTTTTTTGAAAAAAAATTTACTGGTTCAATTATTCTATGCACATTTTTTTTTTTTTTTATTCTTTTCACAACTCGTTTTTTCTTCTTTCTTTACGCTAGCACTTAGCAGCAAATTTTTCCTCTCACTTTTCTTGTGCTTTCTTTATGCCAGTAGCAAAGAATTTGTTTTCTCTCATTTTTTTTTCTCTTCTTCTTGTTTTCTCACATAATTTTTTTTATGTGAACTAGATCATGCTATTTATAAAGTACCAAGAGCTGAATTTTTTATTTATTTTCAACATTAATATATTTTGTGCTTATCATATTATTTTGATTAAAATTTTGCAATCCGATAAAATTTATGCGCATGTAAAACTTTATGTATAAAGGGCCCTCATTTGAATGTCCGCCTAGGGCCTCTCAAAAATTTTGAAATCTCAAGACCGGCCGTGGGTATGTGTGTGTCCACGCCATTCAACTGTGGAGTGACAATTCTTAAGTTATATATATATATATATATATATATATATATATATATATATCTGTTGTTAGTAAGGTTGTAATCGAGTTAAGGTTCTACATGCAATTGAGTTTGAATTTGAGTGCTTGAACACATCTGGTTGGGACTCGAGTTGAGTTGGTTCAGTTGATCTCGAGCTTAAACTCAAGTTTGGTATAAGATTGAAAAAATTGACTATAAATCAAATTAATATGTCATTTTGAAAATCATAAGTTAGCAAACACCTTTTAATTGATGAACATGTTCATCGTGTGTAGTTTATTAAAGTTGTCTTGACTGTTAAGAAATCCTGTTATTATTGACAAGAAAAATGATTGTATTTTTCTATCATTATTCTATACAGTGATGGATTCCATTGAACATTGTGTATTATTCGATAATTCCGCTTTTATTTTCTCTGTCATTACTACATTGCTATCGATAAAGAAATTTTATAAACTTGTATATTTATTTAGAATCATTAATAAAATAATGTTTTGGTAATAGCTAAAAGTTTTCTATCAGGAGAACTTGTCCAAGAAAATTGTAATCATTTTGACTTTTAGACTCAAAATCTCAACTTCTCAAAAGAGAGTCTAGATTCAGCACCTTTGTAAATATCGACGAAGCACGACGCAAACAAATGATACGAATACCATATGATACGGATATGACGATACGAAATTCTTTAACAAAGTAGATCACGAACATGAACACGACAAATCTCATTTATAAAATAATAATATATATTCATTATTCAAAATAAAAAGATTTACATTAAAAAAATACTCCAATTCATCATCAAACAATTAAAAATCAAACAAACTTATAAACAAAAATAGACAAATGGATTAAATAACCAAACTTATTTAATCTTTTACAAATATTTAACTCAACTTGTTAATCATAATTTAGTTGCATATAATTTTTTTTAAAAATATTTAAATATATATCACTTTTACGAAGTGTTCAATTCGGATATGGCACCTTATGTAGAGTGTTCGTTCTTCCTATGTATATATACAAAGTCCAAAACCGTATTTAATAAAGTAAAAATGATCATGAAATGAAATATAAAGCTGCCGGCCTATATTAGTAATTTACTATGGCACCTATCAATTATCGTCAAGCCAAACACGGTGTGTTCCACGTGTAAATATGACCCAAGAAGCTTTTTCCGTATAATCATCACACACAACCTGTCAAAAAAAATTGATAGGGACTATTATATATCAAAGTAGTATTTATTTAATTGGACAACTAAATTTGAATCCCAATTTGTTTTACCAACAGAAAATGATGTGGTCGGGCAAAAAAATTGAAAGGGATTATTATATGTCAAAGTAGTATTTATTTAATTGGTGAACTAAATATGAATCCCAATTTGTTTGTCCAACAGAAAATCATGTGGTCCCGGACCATGACAAACAAATTTGGATTCAAATTTAGCTCTCTAATTATTTATTTTGATATAATGGTCTCTCTTCAAACTTTGTTATTAGTTACGAAGGATGTATACTTTTATAGAAGTGTTGTGCGAATATTTTTTGAACACTCAAGTACGATTCAAAATTTCAAATAAGTGTTAGATATGTTTAAAAGTTTCCTAAATTTTAAATATTTTATTATTTTCTTGGACATAAAATACAGCATGAACACATTTTGTACACTTTTAGACACGATGGAGTGGTTTTATAATAATTTTTTCCCTCAAAAGAATGAGATTCAATGCAATTTAAAATATATTGTGAGTTAATTAGAGAAATAATATGAAATTTAAGAAAACAAAAATACAAACATTTAGTTTGACACTTCAAATTAATGATTTCATCTATGATTATACGGATAAAATGATCAAAAGTTATTATTTATATATATATATATTATTAATTTTTGGTGTATCCATGTTGTGCTCGTATCTTTTATTTTTATTTTTATAATTAACATATCATTATATCTATATCATGTCGTAGTCGTATACTGTATTCACATTCATGCTTCTAAGGTTATTAGAAAGTTTGGATCTCTTGAATAAAAGACACACACGCACCATTTTATTGACGAAAGACGCTTTATTAGGCTTAGTATTTTATATTTCTTAAAATAAACTTTATTTTTTCTATTTCAATTTTTGAATGCACAAAAAATATTAGTGAACCGTGAATAGGTGAGTTTTCAATGATATCAACGACTGAACTCTCACGATTGCGAGTTACAGACTTAGGCCCTGTTTTGTAGAGCTTTTGTTTCGACTTTTACCCCCAAAAAAAGAGAAGTAGAAGCTAAATGAGGAAGCTGGTGTCAACTTCCTTTGAACGCTTTTTTTGGATACCGAAACTCTTAGCCTTACCCATCCAAATACTTTCCAAAACAACTTTTGACTCTTTTGAGCTTAAAAAGCTGATAACCGATTTTCTAAAGTCAATCCAAGCAAGACCTTAACTAATTCCCTAATATATTACATACAAAAGTTGAATTTTTGAAGAAAATGGTAATTTGGGTCTTTCCATTTTAATAAAAGTCATGTCATTAGAGGCTTATTTGGTCAAGCTTAGGTCAGGTTAGCACGTATATTTACACAACCATTGTGTATAATGTGTGGCACGTATATAATACATGAATTAGGATCACCTTCTATGTTTAGATTTCGTGTTTGCATTTTGTATCATTTTTACAACATTATTTATGAATCAACCATGCAAAGTTATTATTTAAGTGATTTAAGGCGAATTGAAAGTTAAAGAGTGATAATTTTAAAGATTTTTTTGAAAAAAAAATAGAGACGTCTACTACGTTACTTATAATATGTGAAAGTATCGCGTAATTTCGTAAAGTCATCCAATCTAAATGTCACATGAAAAATATGACAGATGACCGGAAAGACGTGGGATTTAATTCTACATGAAAAACGTAAGTCAGATGACGGAGCAGAAAGACCTGGGATGTAGTAGATTACAAGTAAGATAATTCTATGGATTTGGATTCCTCTATATCAAGTGATTATATCAAGTGATTTAAGGTAGTTGTTGCATAAGCGTTGTTGTGCAATGTAAAATTGTTATATTTGACTTGGATGAAATAACAGAATTAGACAGAGAAAAACATTTAGGTGGTCCATGCAATCAAATGTATTTAGGTGGTCGTTGTCTGGCATAATTGAATTACTTGGTCCTGCATGTAGGGCAGGGGGATCAAATTAAGTGGGAAAATGTGTGATGTATATAGGGTGATTCATGTATAGAAGTGACTCGTGGGGTTGCCCCATTTGAGATGCTATATAATGAAGTAACAAAGAAAAGTCTTTCCTCAAATATGTTATTACGATGAATATGAATTTCAAACTTTTATGAGAGTGAGATTATTGCAGGTAGCTTCTCTAATATAGACATTTTAAGAGAAGTAAATTTAGTATATTTCGTAGTCTTTTCACTCGACAACGTTTGTAATTATAAGTGTTAACTCACATTGTTAAAATGGGTGATAAAATGTTATTAAATGTCACTCATTTTAGTAACGTGAATTATTAGTGATTAGTATCACCCGGTGTAGTAATGTTTATTACCACTTATTATAACAAATATTGTTACTGAAAGAGAACTCTCACTAGAGAGAATGATGGTCGTTTTAAGAGATTGTAATAGTACATTTTTCTATGTACTTTTCATATTTAAACATTGAATTGAGACAATCTTTTAAAATTCTTAAAAAGTAAAATGAATTATTTAATAAATCTTTCAATTTAGTGGTTGAATAAAGAGTGTTCATGACGATGACGGATTCTCATTCTAGGCTTTTTTATTTATGTGTCGTATCAATACTTCTTTTATTATTTATTATAACGAAATTAGATGTATATGTGCCGTATCAATAATTTTTACCCACCCAAGCTTAAACACTCAAATCTCTCCTTGGGAAGTGAGAGCTTATACCATATAAACTAGGGCCTATTAGTAAATCTAACTAAAGTTAGTGTAAAAGAGATAGTCCAAACCATTTTTGTTCTTTTTTTTCCACTTCTTTTTCACCAGCGGATCATTTTTACTATTTGGGTGAGACTATTCTTCTTGGTGCATATATGTGAAATTTCAATCTTACATGCCAATTTTAATCCAAAACCTTCTTTTTCAATAATTGCATCTCACTTGCGAATTATTTTGCTTTTGTCATTTTTTCTTTATCCATGAAAAAGAATAAAAGAAAAAGGACTAAAAAGGTCCTCATTTTCTCTCCACAAAACACTCATAAAATGTCCTAAATGGAGAGTGGAGTCTATTAGTCCTCTCTCCGCTTATCTTTGAAAAAATATTAGATACTTCAGAACTACATAATTTTGGCCAATTAAAAATTGACACATAATCAAATAGGTAAGCTTTATTTAACTTCTTAGCTATGTGACTGTCTTTAATTAATCGGAACCATTCAGACCATCTAAAAATTTATTCTCATCTTCACTCTTTCTCCATTTCTTTTCATGCCTTTTTCCGCAATTAGAAACAAAAGCAAGGGGTCCCTAACTTAAGCTAGTATTTTAAAACACATTTTTCTAGTTAAGCAACTTATTAATGTATTCTTAGCAGCCATGTAATGAATTGAAAATTCTATCAGATACATGATTAACCAGTCACAATCTTTCTCACAAAGACGAGTGCCACAACATAATATCTTCGTGTTGTTATTTTTGTTGTTATTATAGATTTCACAAGCTAGCTTAACGTACCATCTTCTATCTCATGTATCAAGAATTTTTGACCAATTCAAAGAGGAGGAAGTTCCTAGATCTACAGTTATATATATATATATATATATATATATATATATATATATATATATAGTGTTGTTCAATTGCTCTCTATGTGTAAAGAACAATATACGCGAATTCAATTTTAATTGTTGAATTTTATCTGATAGTTGAAATTGAAAATTACCGATAAAGCAAAATTTATGATTTCACCTAAAAAGTGTTTAAAATATATATAAAAAAAAAACTTCTTACAAATAGGTGATAGTTTTCAATTTTAGTTATTGAATAATATTCAACTTGTTATTCCTACACTAGAACATTGCTATATATATATATATATATATATATATATATATATAGTTATATAACCACACGGCCCACACACGTTAATGTACTAGAGGCCAATAATAACGCAGTCCATGTGCTAAATTTGTGTGTGAGACAGAATTTGTCTTTTAAAGGGCAAAGGCTTTATTTCTTCAAACTACCCGAAAAAAAAATACACACCCCGTATATTTCCTTGACTTATGTTCTTCATTTCTTCAAACTCTCATTAATAACAAAACGACTGGGCAATTCAGAATTAACACTTCTTCTTTAAAAACATAGTAGGTGACATGAGGGGTAATATAAAAATAAATAAATAAATAATTTATGTCACCAATTCCTTTCATGTGTGAGGACGAGGATTGGGACTGTTTTGAAAACAATTACTTTAAACAGCATTTGACACTGCAAGGCAATCCCCATTGACCATCAACTTGTTACAGGATATATGTCCCAATTATTATGACCTTATTTTTTTAATAAAGATGAATAATTTATGAGCTTAGGTTGAAATTCTTGTACGAGTCTTATTTATTTATTTATAAAACAATGAGTAGATACTGGAATTTAAAATTTGGCATTCTATCATCTATAGTAGAATAGTGGTCTGATTTATAATGGTAGCAAGACGTCAAACTCACATCATTTATCATTTCAGGGGCCACATACACAAATACAGAGCACGAGTGCGATAGGACACGAACAAGACGATACAAGAAATTATAAAAAAATAGAACACGAACAAGACGATACAAGAAATTATAAAAAAATAGAACACGAATACGGCAAGAATATGATAATAAAATAATAACATAATATATTAATATATATTAATTATTCAACAAAAAAAAGTTACATTATAGAAATACTTCAATTCATCATCAAGTAATTAAGAACCAAACAAACTTATAAACAAAAATAGAGAAATAGATTAAAGAACCAAACTTATTTAGTCATCTATATATATTTAGCTTAGATTTTTAATCATAAATTAGTCGCATATAATTTTCTTTCGAAATATTTGAATATACATTACTACTACGAAGTGTCCAACAGGTGTTCGAGGAGTGTCTGACACGAGTACGGCACCCTCAGTAAAATTTTTGTGCTTTCTACATCATTTGAATCTTTATTTAGTTATGTACTGCTTTCTGTTAGGAATTGTGGTTCATATTTTTATTATAATTGTGTTTCTATTTTAGAGTTATAATTTATTTAGTAATTTCTTTTTAGGCACATTTTGGAGTTCAAGTAAATTGTAATCCTTGTACAACAAAGAATGAGTTTAGAGACTCTATAAATAGAGATATGGTTAAAAGGAAAGAGAGATAGAGAGAGGAAATATGTAAGGGTTGGTGAGTGTTGTGAGGAGATGAGAGAGTATATGTAATTCCGAGGGAAGATGTCAAGAGAGAGTGAAAGAGTGTGTGTGGTAGGCATGCTTTCCGCGTGTTGTATATTCTATTCTCAATATAGTGAAATCTCTTTCCACGAACATATCCCTAGAGTTGGATGAACCATATAAAATATTGTCTTATGCGTAGATGTGTTTGATTGTTATTTCCATATATGCTTGTGTGATTGTTGATGTGATGATATGTTTCCACTATGTCGAATGAAAGGGTATTAATTTCCAACACTTTCATCATCTTCAAATTTATTACATAATTTCTACTATTGCTTAAACTAGTGGTGGTTAACTCAAAGATTGTAACATCATTTTGGGAGCAGATTCATTATAAACCTCTCTTTGATGACTCAATTAATCTGATTAATTTTTTTTATTAAGACCTTGAATCTTTTATATTTATGCTGCTTTCTCAATTTCTTTGTTTTAGATAACTAGAAATGTTATATTACACTCAAGGAGGGAATAATCTAAAACATATCTTTAAGATATTTACAAGTAATTACACAAAATCTTAAGAATTCTACACATCTTTATACAATTCTATACAAGTTTGTGATATTTTGAAAAGGGGTAAAGTGCATAAAACCCCTCTATAATTTGAAAAATGTGTAAAAAATACCCCTCATGTTTACTTTGCCCTATGAAGTTTGCCTTTTGTGCAAATAAACCCCTTTGACAAGTAAAATTACCACTATATCCCAAAATTTTCAGCACAAAAAATATCAAATTTTTTTAATGTGAAAAGACCAAAATGTCCAAATTACCTTTTATTTATTTTTTTTTTCATTTTTTCTCTCTTTCACCGAAAGCTCTTTCTCTTCAACCTCACACACACACACACACGCATATATATATATTTGTTAAAAGTATGGGAAGAATATATATATTGAATTGATATGATCTTATATTATGAACAATATATAAAGGCCTATTTATAGACACATAATCTTGGAGGCTAAGTAAACTTAAGAGACAAGAAATCATAATCCTAGAAGGTTTAGGAGAAGGGGTAAGAAACCTATTAGAAAAATATATATAATCTATAATAGAAAATATATAATCTAACAAAATCTTGAATGCGGCTCGCGAAATCAATCTGGTGATGTAACCAACAGTGGCTGCGAACACATACAAAGAAGTTGCAAAAGAGCCGAAAAGACCAAAAATAGCTCGTTGGAGTGAAAACTGATTTGAAAATCAGAAAAGAAGCTCGTTGAAATCATTGACTTTGATATACAGATGTTATGGCTCGTGAAAGCAATCTGGTGATGTTACCAACAGTGGCTGAGAAACACATACAAAGAAGTTGCAAAAAAGTAAACTCATTGGAGTAGCGGTAAGACCGAAAGCTACTCATTGGAGTGAAAACTAATTTAAAAATTAAAAAAGGGACTCATTGAAATCAACAACTTTGATACACAGATGCTAGTGAGAGCCGATTAATTGAACTTGAACTGAGTTGTTATATTTTTCTTTTATTATCTGCATAATATATATATATATATAAGGCATAAGCTATTTTGACGAATGCCCACCGGCGATGAAGCCGATGGTGCCATTCCCGGCGGTGATACAACGAAATATGAAGATTACCAAGAATTAGTAGGTTCTGATACCATGTTAGAAATATGGAAATAATATATATATTGAATTGATATGATCTCATATTACGAACAATACATAAAGACGTATTTATAGGTACATAATCTTAGGAGACAAAGAAATCCTAATCCTAAATAGTTTAGGACAAGGGATAAAAAAACCTATTAGGAAAAGATATATAATCTATAATAAGAAATATGAGTACTGATCTCTTGCTCACCGGTGAGCAAGAGATTTTATCCACACTTTGATTAGTGACCATTAGATTAAATCTAACGGCCACTAAACAAACTCACTTACCTGTTTTACTAAAATCACAAAATCACTGTCTGTATGTTTTAATTTTGGAATATTAATATTATACCAATACCTTTCCTAATGTAAAAATAAAATTTGTAAAATCAGTAAATGTATGTTTTAATTTTGGAATATTAATATTACACCAATACCTTTCCTAGTGTAAAAAAAAATTGAATGCTTTCTTTTTTTTCTAAGATGAAAATACAGTTATGGATAGATTTATTATGGAGAAAAGAAATTTTCTAACCAAATAATGAATGCTATTTAAGTACATACTTTCTATGACCAATGAATGTTATGTATCCAAACATACCATGTGATAAGTGTTCAATACTTTGTAGCATTTTGGGATTTATATGTAAATGTTGATTATTTAGTCTAGTGACCATGTACACTAATACATTTCTTTTATATATTCATTTGATATTGATTTTATTCTTGTCTTAGAGTAGAATCTATCTTGTGAATGCACAACATTTGTTTCTTCCACAAGAAGGGCAAATGATGGCTAGGTAATAGTGCTTAAATGAATGTGTTGTGTTTGCTTGTATAAATCATGCCAAGATAAGGTAGTTTGGATGCATGTAGGTTCACTTAGAGAGTAGGGTAATTAGTTAGGTTGAAGAGCTATGCTTATTGAAGATGGATTATGATAGGTTGCACACACATTAATCTTTTGATATGTCATTGAGGTCACAAGCCTAATGACATTATTAGATATTTAATTTATGAATCCCAAGCTTACTACACTTATGGACATGTGAATGGCTAGTGGTGGAAACCACTCCTAGTTCTCTCTCCCCACTTTTAACTCTTTAAATTTCTTGTTTTTACATTCATGCAATATTTTTTTAAAAAAAAAAATCAAAGCAAAACCTTATTTTTAGGATTAAAGTGGAATTAATCTTTCTTTAAGACAATTACGACTAGTCCTCGTGGGATCGATACCCTCTATATAGAACCGTATTTACAAAAATTCGTGCTCTTGCAAGTGGTTAAATTATATTTTGATAAAATGGGCAAAAATAAGCTTACAATATAATTCAAGTTTAGCCACATCACCTTGAATTCATAGAGTTGTACTGGTTCGGCTACCTAAATTTATAAAAAAAAATTGTAATTCTTTTCCTAATGTAAAAAAAAATTGTAATATACAAAAACAAACAATTGGTAATAATGATCTTGAATGTCTCGATTCCTACACGAATATAACATAGCTACACAGGTAATACTGATCTTGAATGTCTTGATTCCTACACGGTAACACGGGTATAACAATTGGTAATACATTCAATATGTCTTAGATTTTCACATAACATAGCTGAGATACGAGTTTGTTAAATTGATTTGGTCATTAAGTTGCATTCGATTCGCTGAGGCAATATTGACGAGAATATAGAAAAAAAGAGAAGATAAGGCCAGCCCTTTAATTAATAAGGATCCTAATATGATTGATCTTTATAACGAACTGACCAATTTGGAATTTAAGTGAATAATACAATCTGATTGACAATAAAAATATCAAAATTTAAAACTGTATATGTAGTCTAGTAGTCCCAATATCAAAGCATCAAACAATTTAAATCTAACACTGATTTTTTATTTTTATTTTTGGAATTTTCTCTTTCATTCATTTTCAAATTTTTTACTTATAATGTGAAAACAGGTGCATATTTCAAGAGTTACAAGCCTAAATGCTTTAGTTTCACATCATAAGTAAAAAATTTATGCTGCGTGATGGAACTGGTGAGACTTGGAAGCCTAATCAGAAAGAATGCTTTTATTCAATCAAGCATGGACTAATTATGGATTATTTTATGAAGCATATGAATTTTTTTTTGAAGAGCTATAATTGTTAATGGCATAGAAAGTATACTGAAATAAAAATTTGGAAGAAGGGATCATTCTTAACTACTCCAATTCAATTAGAAATTTTATTTTCAAAGGTGGAAGAAGGGATAATTCTGATTTTTGAGAATTTTTTATTGTTTCTTAGTCGTATTACCAATTGTTTGTTTTGGTATATTATAATTTTTATTTTACATTAGGAAAGGAATTGGTGTAATATTAATATTCCAAAATTAAAACATACAAACAATTTTCTATACTTTTCTTCTTTTTTTTTTTTTTTCTTCTCACTTTCTCTCTCTTCTGTCTTCCCACCAGCTCTCTCTCTTCAATCTCACTTTCTCTCTCCTCTTTTCAATTCCAATCATTATCCATTTGTTTATATATATATATATATATATATATATATATATATATATATATATGCTGTGTAAGATGGAAAGTGCAGAGGGAAAGTGTCGGTGGAGGTGATGAGAAGAAAAAGAAAAAGAAGAAAAGGAGAGGAAAGAGAGAAACATGGGTAAGGAGAGAAGAGTGAGAAAAATAGAATAAAATAAGAATATATACATATGTATGTATGTATATATATATATATATATATATATATATATATATATACGTCTGACATATATATATATACCAGTAAAAAGGCACGTGCCATGCACGTGGCTAAATGTCAACTTGAAACTTTAATTAAATTTTCTTTGCATATTTATAACAATTTTAGAATATTATATCAAGAACTAAAACAAAAGTTTGATAAAGAAAATTATTTTCACATGAATAAAATGTAATAAGTCAAACATTCTCAACACGGTTAAAAGAGTATTTACTCATTTGAATTGAAAAAGAAAAACAATTATAAAGTGATTTTTCTTAAACTAAAGTGTGGGAAAGTGTCTCCATTGTTAATTTATTTTTATTAATTAAAGGCCAAATTTTCTACACATTGTTTTTAATAGTGAAAATCAAAAATCAAAAAGAAAAAAATTGAATTGAAACAAAAGGTAAACTTGAGATGTAATTGATTAAAAATGATCAAGATATGAATAAAACACTAAAAAAGAAATATATAAAGCATTACAATGTTAAGGGCTATCAAATCAATAAAATAAATAAATTTTAAATATAAAGCTTAAATTTATATTTGCACCAATAAATAAAATATAACTTAAATTGATATATTTACTACCTAAATATATCAATTTAAACCGACACTTATTTTAGTCTCTGTTTGTGGTGACATAAATCCCTTATTACATCTTGGGATATGATGTAGACTTGGCAATCATTGCTATGTGTAGTTACAGATTTTAACTTTGAAGTAATAGTGCAAATTAAAAAAAAAAAAGAGAAGATAAATATACTCCTGATATTGAATCATTTCTTTTTAAGCAATGAAAATAAATTACAATATATTGAATCATTTCTTTATAAGTAATGAAAATAAATTACAATTTTCAGTACTCACAGGTTTGACTTGCTAACAAACATATTGAATTCCTTATGCACACCCCAAAAAACATTATAAAAAGTAAAATAAATTATATTAGCAAATTAGAACAATAAAAAAAAATTGCTAAAGAAAAAATCAAACTACCAAATCCATTCAAAAATATCGTAGAAGATATATATTTTTCTTTTATTTAATTCATGGAATTGATGTTAGGTTTTACGGGTTGCTCCTCTTATAGTACAAATTCATTTGTTTTTCGTAATACTGCCAAAATACTGGATTTAATTGATTTATGATTTTTTCGAATTACATTCCTATTCATTTGTTTTCCGTAATGTTGTCAAAATAGATTAGGTAGAAATGGGGTGAAGTTTGGGTTTAATATAATTTCTATTTAAATAATATCATGAAAAATATAAAAGTGTATGGAAACTCTATGCACATTTAATCAATAATATTACAAAAATTAAAAGAGCATTATGAAAAATTTTAAAAATAGAACCTCTATGTACTTTCAATATAAAATATATTGATGTATCTAGATAACTTACCTTATCTTGTGCTGTAGGAAGGGTTATTGCATTACCTTCATGTATAGTGGCTAATAGAGCTATTGAGGTATTCTTCCTATATGAAGACATAAGTTTGTATGCAGTTCGGAAGAATCCATACTACCTGCCCATGTTTATGCTATAACATGGAGTTTGCGGTGCAGGCTTCAAAGGCCCTTCATTCATTTTTTTGGTTACTTGTCCTCGAGATATGATGTTTGTGAGGACGATAGGATCAATGATTGTGAAGATGATAAGATTAATAATAGATATAATTACGAGTAAAGAATTTTTAATTTTAATATGTTTCCTCTTGCATTATAATTTTTCATATTATGATGCCATCCCTTATTCTTTTATGACTTTTATTCTATTGGAATAAAAAATATATAAATATTGAATATATCATTATCACCATATTACAAGAAGTCAAAAAATTAGAAAGATGACTAATGATTAACAATATTTTCAGTACTTATATTACAACTCACAGAAATGAGTTGAATGACCCTAACTTGTATTGTGCCAGATAGTTTGCTAAGTTTGTTATTATGCAATCTCCGGCAATCATAATAAATAAATAGGTAAATTGTATATAAGACAACAACTACGACTTTTTCAAAATTCCAAGAAAAAATATATACGCTACTACTTTTCCATTTTCCTGGTAGTAGTAGTATCAATTATTCAAAGTTTCAAGCTTTCACTATTTTGATTATACACATATATCCATATACATATACATATATATCCATATACATATACATATATATATATATATTGTAGTAATTGAAATAATATTATACTGACATGAAACTCAAATGTTTCATTAGTTCTGAATAGTCTATTTGCACTATTTTGTTATAGTCACTATTTTGACTATACATATATTATAGTAATTGAAATAATATTATACTAACATGAAACTCAAATGTTTCAATTTTCAAGTGATGTGAGATAGTCCTTAATAGTTTATTCTCATGCGGAGATATATGACTAGAAAATGTCCAGTTTAGGTAAACACGAACTCTTTGAGAATGAAACAAAGAGTTTCAAAAATAATTAATCACCAAAGAGCTCTAACCTGAGTCTATGCCATTCTCACTGTCTACCAAAAAATATATATATTCACAAAATGAAAATTAAGATCTTATATCAATTAAAAGAGTAACAAAAATAATTGTTGACTTGAAGCATCATATTTCACTATATATATATATATAAACAAAGTTCTTTCATTAAACACTAATTCTCTTTTTCTTTTTCCTTTTTTATTTTTTGTTATAGTGACAAATACCATCTTCAGCACATATTCTTTAAAGAATTAGAAAGAATTTACTAAAAAAACTATTTAATATCAAGAGCAACTGATATCATTCAACTTAAAAATAAAGCATAATATAATTTTATCTTATGGTAGACCTCTTCAATTCCTTTGTACTCCTCTCGGTATAAATTCATGTTGTCTATAAATGATTAATATATTTGATCATTATTTCTGATAATTGATAGAGTTTAAGAGTATATTAACAGTTGATAATTTTTAGGAGCCTATTAGCAAAAAAATTTTAATACAACTAAATGATTGATTAGTAGTTTATTTAATAGAAGACAATAAATTAGTAGTTATTTTTGTTTGGTAATTTTTTTTTATATATATTAAACTCTTTTTATTTCATCTTTCTTTTACCATTCTGATTTTAAAAAGTGTTGTTAAGAGTGAGAAATCCAATAAAGAAAAAAAGAATTCTAATACAATTGGTAACTTTCTTTATATATATTAAAGAGGTTAAAAAAAAGAGAGAGAAAACGTGTGCTTATATAATTTATGTGTCTATTTTTTTAATTAAAAAAAGTATACTAAAACTTAAAAAACCCTTTGTACTTTAATAGTAGTATAGATATTCATTTATTCATCAATTTCAATACCCAAATTTCAAATCATATATATATATATATATATATATATAACCAAACAACCCCAATTTCAAATTGAAAACCCTAAAATCCCCTAAATTACATTAAGAAAATTATGTTTTAAATAGTTTAATTTCCTTATGGCTTAACTTTGTTTATTTAAGTTTTAGTGAAAGTAGTAGTATGCTTTATTTGATTAATGAAACCATAATTTGCAACCCAAATAAACAAAAATCTTTATTTTTCGAGCTTCAGATATTAAAGGCCTTAGATGAGTTAGATTTTTATATCATAAAAGTCAAGACCAATAAACATTTGATTTGAAACTTATTGATTTTTCTTTTATTTTTTTCCACTTTTCTTGACAACTAAAAGAAAGATTAGCTATAAAAGATCATATATATATTCATTAATTTCAATACCCAAATTTAAGATCATATATATATATATATATATATATATATATATATAATCAAACAACCCAAATTCCAGTTTTGAAACCCTCTTTGAAAAACCCTATTGAAAATCCTAAAAACCCCTAAATTACATGCATGAAAATTATGTTTTAAATTTCAGATCATATATATATTTATAAACAAACAACCCTAATTGAAAAACCCTAATTCCAAATTGAAAGCAAATCTTCAACCCAATTACTAATTGAGTGAGAAAAAATGATTATATAGTTACTTATATATTTATACAATCAACTTGAATTTTTGAAAAAATATATATTAGATTTTGATCATTTAGTTTTATTATAATTCTAATAATACTAAAATATTAAATTTTGGTTGCTTTCTATTTACACGGTTTATGCAAGCAAGTTCATTTAATATCTCGCATCTCTTCTTTGGACTCCTATCAAAGTGGAATACATAATAGACCTACTTTGAGAATTATTGGGATTGTATATCTCTCAATTTTTTTTTCTTCTCTTTTTTGATAAATCTAAACACATGAACAAATATACAATAAAAAGCCTACTTGGGGAAAAAATTAAAGAAAATAAATAATAAAAAAAGAGAAAAAAAAAAGATTTGCAATAATTAAATAGCAAGAAATAATAAATAAAAAAAAAGAGAAAAAGAAAATAGCAATAATTAAATAGCAAGAAATAAAAAAAAAGAAAAAGAAAATATTTACAATAATTAAATAGCAAGAAAAGACAGAAATCCATGGATAATAAATAACATAGAACATCTAATCACATGAACATACAAGAAAAAATCCTACTTGGGGAAAAATTAAAGAAAACAATAATAAAAAAATAATAATAAAAGAAACTCACATGAGAGGTGATGTGAGTCAAGAGAAAATCGAATTAGAATGTCTGTTGATGAGAGTTGATGAGAGCCGAGAGGAAGAATCACCTGTTGATGAGAGTCGTGTTTGTGTTTATGATTTTAGGAGTTTTAGGATTTGGTTTATGTTATAACTTTATTTTCTATTTAAAAATAAATAAATAATATACTGACATTAAAAAAGGGTTTTGTAGTTATAACTCTATTTTTTTAATTTAAAAATAAAAAAATAGTGTGCTAAAACTAAAAAACCCTTTTGTACTTTTACTAGCAGTATAGATATATGTACTCTTCACAAAGAAAAAAGAAAATAAAAAGAAGATAGAGGGATTTTGAAAAGAGAGAGAGAGATCACCACTCAACCATCTCCACCATCTTCAACCTTCCTCGTCACCATGTCAGACCACCCCATGCGCTATCAGCCATTGTACAGAGAGAAGAAAAAAAAAGTGAAGAAGAGAGAGAATGCATTGGTTGGTGAGGAGAGAGACATGGGGATTTTAGTTTTTTCATAATATGTGTTAAAAATTTTGGGATATAGTGGTAATTTTACCGGTCAAAAGGTTTATTTGCACAAAAGATAAACTGCAGGAGAGAAAGGGGGGAAAATGAACAGGAAGGGTGCTTTTTTGCACAATTTTCAAACTATAAGGGAGTTTTATTTTTACAATTATATTTTAAAACAAATATTCTATTTATTATTTTAACAAGGGCAAAGATGGTATAATATTATTTTAATTCCAAATCTCATTTTACATCAAACTAAAAAAGGAAATCCTTTCCTTTCAAATCCAATTTGTTCTAACTATACTGGAAAATCATTTCAATTCTAATCCAATTCCAATTCCAATTCCCAAAAGAATTTGGTTCCAAACAGAGCACGTGAAAATCAAAATTACCGCATAGCCTGACAGAGATTGCCATTTGAACATACCCTACTGCATGTCACCAACAATACCCAAAAGAACTGATACACACTGCTAGTATACATATTACATGAAATCTAAATAAATGCAGGTAACATCCTTCTTCAATTAGGTATGGGCAAGCAAACGCACAAATTACAATACAATAGCACAATAGAATTATGTCAACAAATGCAAAAACATATCACAAAAGCATGAACCATATCATACAATCATGAAGTTCATTGTTTGTGCGCACAGTTTTTTTTTTAGACAAACCTAGTGCATGAAACTCCAGCTATTGTGGTGCACACTTTTTTTTAAGCAAACCCAGTGCATAAAACTTCCGTCATTGTGGTGCGGGAGTTTTTTTTAGGCAAACTTAGTACACAAGATTCCCACCATTGCAAGTTTTGAGGAGGGTTTGAACATTGTTTGTGCAAATACTATAAACATAAAATTTTATGCATGTTTGAACAAAGAGGCTTCACATAAATGTAGAAAGAACAATTTCTTAACAAGATTGATCAAGACAGGTGAAGCATTAAACTGAATCCACCAACAGAGACTGAAAGAATTTCACTGTTAATGTCTACAGCAAATTAGATGTAACAAGTGATGGTAATACAGTTTTAACAAACAATTTATTATATAGAAGGTTCAAGTTCATCTGGGTGTACTGCAGTTCCATTGGGGGCATCATCGGCACGAAGCTGAGAAGAAACATCATCTATGGCAGAGTTCAGCTGTGCAATCTTCTCGGTCAGTATTTTGCGCGTCTTCTGTTCTCGACAAATCATGGAGGCAAGAAAATCAGTGAGAGAAAAAATAATGATGAGGGGACAAGATGCCTTTCAAAATAAAAATTAAGAATTAAAAATTTGGTCATAACAGCACAAACCATTATTTTATTTTTGAACATGGTGTTATTGCAACACTACCAAACATTCAAACGCAATAGTTCCCATACAACATGGGACATAAAAAGAGGATCAACCTCAACAAATTCTCTACATGATGTGGACACTACATATTAAGGAATACAGATCCCTAGCTACCTTGCTATGGTCCCTTAAATGCCTCGCCATTATACTGGCATCTGATCAGCTAACACAAACGGTTGACTCAAAACCCAGCAAACCAACCAAAATGATAGGGAACCTTGGGCAACCAAAGAAATGTATTCATAAAACCAGTGCAGCTCCTTAGACGAGGATGTTGAGATATAGTTGGAGATATGGAAAGACAGAACTAGATACGATTGCAAGATGGAAAAGGTAAAAATAGCATCAATTGGGAATAAGATGAGAAAATTTTGGTTGAGATGTCATGTGCAATGAAGACTAACTGCATCAGTGAAGATTGATATGGTTGTGGTTTAAGGCTTTGAAGGACATGCCAAGACCAAGATTTTTTTGTAGTTACATGTCAGCAGATGATGCACACATGGCTTTTGATAAAACAGAATAGAAAAACAGAAATTGTGTAGCCCAAAACATACCCAGAGTCTCGATTAGGCTAGTTAAGTTGAGAAAAGCTTCTGAAATACAACATGATATACTATATAAATGTCAATAGTATTTTTGTTTTTATATACAATCTTTAATGCATAATTAATCACACATTTGGTCTCTTCCAAATTTCCAATATCTATTGGTTTATTATTTATATATTTGCATTTTCATAAATTCTCATCATTCTAGAAATTTATATCAACCAAAAATAATTTATGATAGACAATTCACTCTACTAACGTATGTCCATCCACGTTCCTTTAAAAAACTAATATATACTAATTACTTTTTTATACATTTTAATAAATAATCACATTATTACTTCCTTTTAAGATCTATTGGTCTAACGTGTCCATCCACATTTCTACTCTATTGGGAAAGCAATATATATACACTAATTAGTTTATGTACATTTCTTAATGAATAGCTAATCACATATTTATTTTCTTCTAATATTTATTTATTTGCATTTTCATAAACTTCTTGTACTAATATGTGTCCATTCACATTCCTATTCCATTTAGAAAACTAATTAATTTATTATTACACTAATATTCATACTACATCCTATCCTAAACACAGCTGAAGCAACAGAGATTAATTTACTTTTAATACTTTTGTCTTGGATAATTTAAATTCCTTTTTATATTCTCTTGTGCATTTTGACTAATTTAAATTCCTTTTCTAATTCTCTTGTGCATTTTTACTATCTGTTATGTAAGGATGAAGCATTGCTTCAAAAAGAAGGGATAAAATAGGCAGAAAATAAGGATATAAGATTAGCAAGTTCTCACCTCCAAAGCTTTCTCTTCATCGTAAATAAACTTTGGCAGCTTTCTCATCAAATCTTTTCTGTCAGCTCCAGCCAGTGTCTTGCTGATCTGCAAGATAATATGCTATCAGAAGAATATGTATTACCTATTATTTGGCTCCTGCAGTGTGGCAAACTTTTAGAACACGATATAGATTTACGGTTGAAATAGCACATCACGACCATATGAAAGTGTGATCTTCTATGAAGAGTTGTCTAGTAACTCTTGTCGCATCGATCATTTAAAAGCCGGTTAACAAGTATTTAGTGTTTAGCTACCAAGAGTAGGAGGTGTTCTAGTAGTTGCTTTCTCCCGTCCATAAACTAGCAGACGCATCATAATTACTTTATCCAGAACAGAATTTTGGCTTTCCCTGGCCCAAGAACTAGACAAGCTTTGCCCCATTGCCTCGAAGATCAACAAGGCAATATTGATGATGAAAAATTAATTGAGAGAGAGTAGCAAGGGAAGAGCAAATAATATTATGTGACAGAAAATTTAAGCCAAATGAACCTCATGGCAACTCATTGATCTGATTAAGTCATCCAATAACCCATATCTACCCACCATGGATTCAAAGAAATTAATCAAACTCTAGTGGATGTATAGAATAGGTACTCATGTCATACCTGGGGCGCAAATACGCAACCTAATGTTCCAACAACAATTCCTCCCAGAACAAAGCCACCAACAAAGATACTTGCACTACTTGATCTTCCATCATCCCCACTGCATTTGCACAAATAGTAGGTAAGTTGTCATAGAGAATGTGATATACCATGAGAAGCAAACCCAATAACGAGAAAAAATAAAAGGATTAAATAACCTACCATGAGGTTTGGCCTAACTACACTAGGATGAAACTTTTTAAAAATCTTGCACCGTGTTCCCGTGATGTTTTGTCACTTGCTACAAATACCCCCTCCGTCCAAAAAAAAATTGCATAATCTGACCAAAATGCCCATCCCTCCATCTGAAATGACTTTTTTACCCTTACAATAGAATTTAATTACCAAAATACCTTATTTTCATGGACAAAATTACCCTTCTCTCTCTCCACCCATCACCACCACCAGTGCATCTATTGAGATGCCTCTACGTGCCCAACCTACCTCCTAACATTTGATCATTTTCTAGCAAATAGATATTTTAGTTGGATATCTTCAATCAAACAGTAAAGACCTAAATGAACATCGTACGGAGATGAACATCATCAAAGACCCAAATGAAGAGAACATGGTTTATACATACACATATATATCTATACATGAAATCAAAGCCCCAAATAAACACAACACAACATCATCAAAGACCTATATATATTACATGGTTTATACATACATACATACATACATATATATATAACATACTTTATTATTTTGAAATCAAAGACAAAGGATTTCTTGAATTGGTGACTCAGACAATTGTACGGATTTGGTTAAATACAGTATATGGACTTATGTTATATTGCATATAATTCACATATCTTATATAAGCACCCTTGGAATAAACAAAATAGAGGATGAATGGTAATTAATTATATATATATATATATATATATATATATATATATATATATATCATTATGATATAATTTCATAAACATGTCATTAGAAATTATCCTTGAGAGATGCTATACAAACATTACTATTTCCTCTCAAAATAGTTTCTATTTAGAGTTAACTATAAAATACATCAGAATCAGGTCTAAAGGATTGTGGACCTGAAGCTAAAAAAGAGAGGATATGTTACTTAGTTATACATCAAATTAATAGAATGATAATAGTTAGACAAACAAATTAGGAAAACTCTGTCATTAATCTCTTCAATTATCGAAAGGGCCTGCAGGGGCCTTACTCGTGTTTTTTTGGTGTATCTCCGATGCCTTCGCTCTCTCACGTAGGTTACCCACAAGAACATTGACATCATTATACTTATAGAGGCACTGATGAATCCAACATAAGTCCATCTACTGTATTTAACCAAATCCAGACAATTTTGTGTGTGGCTCTCTTGGCGCTTCTGCTACTAGAACTCACTGTATCTGCAGATCCACCAGAGATCTCACTGAGTCCGGCTCCTGTACTCGCTGGTGGAACGATTTCCCTGCCTCCTGGCGCCGAATCTCCACCGAGTCCCCCCGCCTTCGCCGCTAATTGTTCATGTGGCCAATTTCGTCTTTTCATTGCAAGAGGTATTTTTTTATTTTTTATGCTGAAATATTTGGGGGTATAAAGGTAATTTCCCCTTAAAAATTAATGTCATTTTATTAGAGGGGAGGTCATTGCAAGATTTTTAAAAAGTTTCATTTGAGTGTAATTAGGTCAAATCTCAGAAGATGTCAGTGTATTTAACCCAAAATAAAATGGCATATTTGAGAGAGAGAGAGAGAGAGTCTCTTGTGGATTAAATGATCTATTTTGGTTTAGGGCAGGCATATTTGAAACAAATGTCAAGTCAATTGAGATGAGAATTTGCAAGCTGATGTAGAGACCTTTGAATTTTAACAAGCCAAGCATCTTTGGACTAAACAAATTTTTGCGACTCCTGGATTAGCTTTAGTACATTTGATAGAGTCAAACAGAAAATCAAAAAATTCAGGAAAAGAAATATATCCATACCCTGCTCGCACTGTAAGTGGCCTTCTGCATTTTAGAAGTTCTGTTTTTCCCCGGGAAGTGGGCATGAACAATTTACTAGAGACAAGACTTTGGTCCCCTTGCATCAAAGAAGAACCTAACATCATATATTTGCTGACAATCAGAAAAAATACGAACCCTACAGCAAGAGTATTCTAATAAAATTCGTGGAACATTCATGAGCATGTCATATATGACTATAGTGCAGGCTATTATGTTCGATACGTATTAATAGAAATTTAAATGCATATACAAACAATTAAGACCTGTATCTGTAAAGCAGCATGAAAATCCATGGTTTAGGCATTTTTTAACCTTTTAACATAGCAAGCACCACAAATGTTGATTTCACCATTCAGCTCGAATAGGTTATACTAAGTAATGTGCTATAAAGTAGAAAACATGGAAATGAAGCAAGAGAACATTGGATTAAAATATTCATACAACAGCATAAAAGATAAAGGTAGTGATTCGTATCTGTACCTTCAAGTAGGCTTACATGGTCCAATTGCATCACCAATTTAACAATAACACATTGGAACTTTGAATTCTAAATCACAAATCACCATATTCTATACTATACTAAGAACATGAATGAGTAGGAACTTGAATGTCAAGGTGTCAGGTACATAAGATCAGGTGGAAGTTGTTTCACATGAACTGAAATAAGTCTGACCTAAAACTCAAGTATACTGATCTTCTATGCTATCTCACCTAAAACTCAAGTAAACTGATCTTCTATGCTAACATGCCCCGTCTACAACTCGAAGGCAACAGTGTGAACATGAGAGGAACCACATTAAAAAGAAACCTCTACCACACTTCATTTGATATGAAGCAAACCCCTAGCACCAAAAACTTGCCCATGCATTTACAATCATACCAATGTGACTCCATAAACAGCTATATCTAATGGATTTATCGACTTCCATAACTGGTTAAACATTCACATTTTTGTGCACTCATCATGCTCGTGTTTAATTATTAAGATTTGTGTTGTTGCCTTGTCTATGGAGTGTCAAGTCACAAGACATGTTCCATGCCTGTACAACATGGTATACTACTATTATTATTATTTTATTTTATTTTATTTTTTCTTTTTGTGGATAAGCAAGAGGAAGGAGGACGAAGATGGTGTTCACACTCCTTTGGAGAAACAAACCCAGCATTAGGTTATACTACCAACATTTCCTACCAGCTAGAACTGGAATCTTCATAAAATCGACATGTTTAATTGCAATAGATGTCTACAAGGTTTTGGTGAAATTTAATTATTCATTATCTTACAAGTCTAGATACAGTACTAGGCTCCTTTGTAATTATACAAAAACTCATTATGTGGTATCATAATTCAAAAATCTCAATATTGTTTCACCACTTAAAAAAATAATCAACACTCCACTTAGTAAAACAATCAATATTCCACAATTTCAAAGCATATCAGCAGAAGCTATTAAAAAAAAATAATCAGCAATTTAACCATTTTGCAAACAACTTGCTTGACAACGCTATTATTTAAACTGAGAAACTCTGCAAGAAAAGCAAGAGAGGATCAGAACCCGATAAAGTCCCCCATCCAGAAATTACCATAAATATATAACATGAGCACTCATTCCATCACCCTTAACCTTAGGAGCTCCACTTGACCATTGAGATTATAAAATTTTTTTAATAAGTAAGATTGTATTAGAAAGCGTTCAAACAGGGAACGCATCCCGCAAAAGCTACACAAGGACCAAATAGGGTCCCTAAATTCTCAATATGTCAAAAGATTCAACGATCTCCTCCATGGATTTACAATTTCTCCCAATAACCCAACAAAAAAGAGAACTAATAATAGAGAATTCCAACACCCCAATACGAGTCTCCTCGCGAAGGATCTTCTATTATGTTCCCTCCACAAGCACTACCAAACACACAAGGACGCCGCCCTCCAAAAGTCACGGGTCTGGGAACCCACTGCACAACCTCTCCAAGCCTCTAGAGGACCGAGGCATAACCCACTGGACCCCAAACAACCCCAAAAGCATGCCCCAACTATCCTGAGCCACTGGGCAATGCAACAAAAGGTGGTCCACCAACTTTTCATCTCTCTTGCATGTTAACAATAACATGTCTCTTCCTCAAGTTATCCACCTTAAGGGGGGCCTTTGTATGCTATACAACCTTCCACGAAAAAACAGGCCCCGAAGCATCCAAAAAGCTCCTATAAAAAGAGCACACGTCAAACCTCCCTTGAGATGAGGGCATTCACATCAATGAGTTAGGCCTGCCATCATCCACCTCTTGGCGATAAAGCAACTCCAAGAAGCCAATGGCATCCTTCATCTCCCAATACTGAAAATGGCTCAAAAAGCACACATTCCAAGTTGCCCTTCAACTATTAAGCCAATAACAATCGGCGACCAAAGCATGTCTACCCAGAGCAATCCGGAAGAGTGTGGGGAAGGTGCATTCCAACAATCCGCACCAAATATCCTCCCCGAAACAAATACCCATATCATCCCCTGAATCTGATGTGTTTAGAAAATTCATCTCACCCATTCCAGATGAATTTTCAAACACCTACCCCTCTTGGAATCCTCACCTCCAAAGAGGACCAACCTCCACTCTCCTCTCCAAATTTATCAGAAATAACTCTCCTCCAAAGTCTCTATCGCTCCTTCCCAAACCTCCACACCCACTTCCTTAAGAGAGCTTTATTGAAAGGCTCCAAACTCCTTATCCCCAGGCCACCCAACTGAATTGTCCTGCACACTTGCTCCCAGCGAACAAGATGGTATTTGAACTCCTCTCTCATATCACCCCATAGAAAGTTTTGTTGAATCCTCTCTATCCTCCTAGCCACTGAAGAGACAAACTGAAAGAGAGATAGGAAATAAGTAAGAAGACTCGACAGCGTGTTCTTCATCAAGATGACCCTCCCACCCTTCGAAAGATACGACTTCTTCCACTTGCCAAGCCTCCTCTCAAACCTCTCAACCACAGGAACCCATCCTCTCACTCTCCTCGAAGGTAACCCCAACGGCAAAACCAAATACAAGATAGGGAAAGATCCAACTTCGAAGTTGAGGATGTTAGTTAAGGTGGAGATCTCCACAACTTCACCCACCGGACCAACACACTCTTACCCGCTTTAATTTTCAGACTAAAGAACCCACTTTAATTTTCAGACTAAAGACTATGAAAGCCAATCAACACACACTTCAAATATCTCATCTGAGACTAAAGTGTCATTTGCAATCAGCAAGTGGGATATCTCGAATTGATTGGACGAGTCCCTGCCCACCCCAAAGCCTCTGATGAAGCCCAACTCCACTGCCTTCCTCATCAACCAACTAAGCGCCTCCATCACAAATACTGAGATTATAATATTAACCCTACAAATAAATGCTTCAAAGTAATTGTTTGTTCAACAGAACAAAAACATATATATTACTTCTTACTCATGTATGCTAATTAGTCTAAACCTGACAATAACTAACTATGTGTTCGATCTCAAGTATCCTGTGGATCGAGGAATTAAGATAGAATGAAAAAGGTATATCATAGAACCCCTTTCTCCATTGAGAAAGCTGGATAAGTTATCCATGTTTATGCTCTGTTTGGAAAGATGAATGGATAAATAAAAGGATGGGAAAGGAACCTCCATAAAAAAGGAAGGTGCCTGTTAGAAATATGAGGAGAGGAGAAAAATAACTCCGAATTATATTGATGAATCCTATTAAATTCTATACAGTGAAAGCATATATATAGGAGAAGGAAAGAGTGGGGAGCAAGTTATCCTATACATACTCTGAATCCTAATTAGATATGGAAAAGGAGAAATACACTAATATATATTAACACTCCCCCTCAAACTCAAGGTGGGTTATATGACGCCATCTGGAGTTTGAAAACAAGCTCTCGAAAACGCCCTGGTGGAAGAGATTTGGTGAAGATATCTGCTATCTGATCATGGGAAGTAACCAATTGTAACTGCAAGACATTCTGAAGTAGATGATGACGAACAAAATGACAATCAATCTCAATGTGTTTGGTCCGCTCATGAAAAACATCATTGTGTGCAATCTGAATAGCACTATTGTTATCACAATAGATGGGAGTAGCAGTAGGCGAACCAACACCCATATCTTGGAGAAGCCATCGTAACCATAAAAGCTCGGAAGTAGTATCAGCAAGTGCTCTATACTCGGCCTCAGTGCTAGATCGAGCAATAACAGATTGTTTCTTACTACGCCAAGAGATTAGTGAGCTACCAAGAAAGAAGCAATATCCTGTAGTGGAACGGTGATCTGTTGGGTCCCCAGCCCAATCTGCATCAGAATAAGCACGGAGCACTAGTGAAGACTGATGAGAGAAAAAGAGCCCACGAAACACAGTACCCTTAACATAGCGAAGAATACGAAAAATAGCAGCAAAGTGAATTGATCCCAACGAAGCCATGAACTGACTGACAATATGAACGGCATATGAAATATCTGGACGAGTGACAGTAAGATATACTAGACTACCAACCAACTGACGATACAAAGTACCATCATGAAGAAGTTCACCATCATGCGGAGTAAGTCTCACATTAGGCTCAAGTGGAGTATCGGCAATCTTGTTATATGTGATGCCTGCTTTGGAAAAAAAATCAAAGCAGTACTTTGCTTGAGTAAGGTAGTAGTCATCAGTAGCTCTAGTAATTTCCAAGCTAAGAAAATAACTGAGAGGTCCAAGATCTTTCATTTCAAACTGATGATTGAGAAACTGTTTAAGTTCTTGAATGCCCTGAGTATCATCCCCAGTGATGATCATATCATCAACATAAAGCAAGAGAAGAATAACACCATTTGCAATATGTCGAATAAATAAAGCTAAATCATAGATACTGGTAGAATAGCCAAGGCGAGAAATAGTAGAAATAAACTTGGCGAACCAAGCTCGAGGTGCCTGTTTCAGACCATATAGTGCACGCCTAAGCCGACAAACCTGATGAGGTGGATGATCAAAACCTGGAGGAGGCTTCATATAAACTTCCTCGAGCAAATCACCATTGAGAAAGGTATTTTTGACATCCATCTGAAAAAGTTCCCAATGACGGGAAGCAGCCACAGCAATAAGAGTACGAACAGAAGGAAGACGAGCAACAGGAGCAAAAGTCTCCTCATAATCAATGCCATACTCTTGTGTGAACCCCCTGGCCACAAGTCGGGCTTTATAGCGCTCAACGGATCCATCTGAACGAGTCTTGATTTTATAGACCCATTTACATCCAATGGCAGACTTCCCTGGAGGCAATTCAACTAGATCCCATGTATGAGTCTGGACAAGTGCATCTAACTCTTCTTTCATTGCTTGCTGCCATAAAGGGTTAGAGAAGGCCTCACGAAAAGTGTGAGGTTCATGAAGGGTTACAAGAGCATGATAACAATGATAGTCATGAAGATGTGCAGGGGAGGTTCTTACCCGAGTGGATCGACGAGGATCCAAGGTAGTGGTAGCATCAGGAGCCTCAGGCGGGACAGATGTTTGGAACTCAACTGCAGAAGGGTCAACCATATGTGATGAGCCAGAAGGAGTAAGTGTATCTGATGAGCTAGCAAAAGGAAAATCTGGAAAAAGATCTGCAGATGTATCTAAAAGAGGAATAGGAAATTGGTGATCCGAAATACCAGTGAATTTGGATAAAGTATGAAACATTTTATGTTCCCAAAAAATAATATGACGAGAGACTCTAAGACGTCTCGCAACTAGATCACAACACCTATATCCCTTTTGTTCAAGTCCATACCCAAGAAAACAACAGAGCTGAGCACGGGGTTGTAATTTTGTTCGCTCATGAGGATGAAGAAGAACAAAACAAGCACATCCAAAAACTCGAAGATTACTATAATCAGGAACCTGCCGGTAGAGACGCTCAAATGGTATTTGATTTTGCAAAAGTGGTGTGGGTACACGATTCATGGTATAAACAGCAGTAAGAGATGCTTCTCCCCAAAAAGATGATGGCACAGAAGAAGAAATGACAAGTGATCGAGCCAAATCTAAAATATGTCGAAATTTTCGCTCAGCTCGACCATTTTGTTGGGATGTACCAGGACAAGAAGAATGAAAAATAGTGCCATAGTGTTTGAGGATATTTTGAAATTGACTTTGCCTATATTCCGTAGCATTATCAGAACGAAAAGTTTTAATATTTGTGGAAAATTGAGTTGAAACCATTTTGGTAAAATCACGAAAAATGTTGAATAATTCAGAACGATTTTTTATTAAAAATATCCAAGTAAAACGTGAAAAATCATCCAGAAAGATAACAAAATATCGTGCTCCACCCATGGTGGCTACAGGAGAAGGTCCCCAAACATCAGAATGAACAAGATCAAAAGGAGAAGAAGCAAATGACTTACTGTTATTAAATGGTAAAGCAGGCTGTTTACCTAATTGACAAGAAATACAATCAAAAGACTCGGTTTTAACTGATCCTAACAAACCCTTAGAGACTAGACTTCTGACTCGAGATACCGATGCATGACCCAAACGAGAATGCCACAACTCAAGAGTAGGTATAATACTTCGTGTTGATGCAGCTGTAATAGATGAAGTAGGTAGATGTAAGGAAGAAAGCTCAAATAGTCGCCCTGTCTTACGGCCTGTCCCAATGATCTGACCTGTCTGAGGATCCTGTACAACACAACCATTAGAGGAAAATGTTATAGTCAAACCTAGCTCAGTCAATTGACCAATAGATAAAAGATTAAGAGAAAGATTGGGAACAAAATAAACATTGGAAACAGACAAATTGACTATGAAACAGTGCCTATGTGACTAATGGCCATAGTGGAGCCATTAGCTGTGTGGATAACAGGTGAATGAGATGTAGAAGTCTGAGTAGTGAGCAAAGTATGATCAGGGGTCATATGATTGCAGCAAGCGGAGTCAAAAAATCATGAATTAACTCTACCTGGTGTGGTTGAGAAAGCAGAGTTAGATGAGCTTGGACCTGACTGTTTTGAGAGAAACTGGTTGAGAATTGCCTCTAGATCAGCAGTAGAAAATGTAGATGAGGACTCTTCAGAAGGAGCAGTAACTGGTGCAGAAGAAGGATAAGATGTCTCTGTGGTAGCTATAGCTACAACATTGTGAGGTCTAGTAAGTTTGAAACACTCCTCAATTGTATATCCTGATTTGCGACAGTATCTGCAAGTTCGTTCACTAGGTCTTGGTTGAAATGACTGTGCTCGCTGTTTGTTACCACCATTGCGACGAAAAGAAGAAGAATATCTGTGGACTGAAGGTCCAGACTGAAAATGCTGTGATTGCGAAGGCCTAGACTGAAAGGGCTAGGGTTGCGAATACCGTGGCAGCCCAGACTGAGAAGGAGCAGATGGTGTAGCCAAGATAGGGAGATGAGTCTGAATCGTAGAACGAAGGGTCTGCCGACGTGTCTCCTCTCGGACAAGCTCATTAAGAGCTTCATCCAATGATGGGAGAGGTGAGCGATGAAGAAGCGAACCACGGACAGACTCATAATCATCATGAAGATTCATTAAAAATTGATAAAAGCGTGTCTGATCACGATACTCATGAAATTTCTTGCTCTCTGAGGCAACTGTCCATAATGGTTCCGACAACGCTTGCTGATCCCAAAGACATTTTATGCGAGCAAAAAACTCAGTAATCCTCTGACCGGACTCTTGTTTAAGATGACAAAGCTGGACCATTAACTGATATTGGCGAGCACCATTAGACCCAGAATATCAAGAAACAAGCATGTCCCAAACCTCTTTGGCAGTCTCATAACTCCCAAATTCCATACTAATGGAAGAACTAGATGTGTTACGAAGCCATGTGATAATTTTGTGATTATTGCTATCCCAGTCCTCAACACGAGTAGCAAATGCTTCATCTTTCTCATCTGTATCCTGAACAGGTAATTTTCGATCCCCTGTAATGTAGGACCATAGCTTGCGTCCTTTAAGAAAACTGCGCATAGATTGACTCCAAAAACTATAGTTGTCCCTATCCAATGTAACAGAAATTGGGTGAGAAAGCTCATTTTGAGCCATTTCGGAATTTCAAATGACAAAACAGACTGAAAAATTGGAATCAGCATGAAATTTTAAGCAAGGTAGGTTTTTTTTTTTTTTTTTTGCTGTCGTGGTAGATGGGTCAATGCTGACGTGGCAGTACCTGCTGATGTGGCAGATGGGTCAATGCTGACATGGCAGATGAGTCAGTGCTGACGTGGCAAACAAGATGACGTGGCAGCACCTGCTGTCGTGGCAGATGACGCAGCACTGACGTGGGAGAATGACGTGTCAGAAAGTGGTTCTGGCGCGTGGCAGTGCGTGGAGGCGCGTGAAAAAAAATCAGTTGACTCTGGGGGCGTGTGAGGGCGCGTGAGAGCTCTGTTTGGGCTAAAAATTGCGTGGTTTTGATCGTCTTGTTGAGGGCTTTGATCTGATATATTCAGAGGATTGAAACAAGGTCCAGAAGATTTGGTTTCGGCACCAAATATAAAAGAGTTCTCTTTAAGTGATGAGAACAAATAAGCGGAAGTAAAATTTTAAAATTATGGCTCTGATACCATGTTAGAAATAAAAGGAGAGAAGAAAAATAACTCTGAATTATATTGATGAATCCTATTAAATTCTATACAGTGAAAGCATATATATAGGAAAAGGAAAGAGTGGGGAGCAAGTTATCCTATACATACTCTGAATCCTAATTAGATATGGAAAAGGAGAAATACACTAATATATATTAACAGTGCCCTTCCCTTCTTTTGTTTGGTTTAGTAGAAAGGAGTGATTTGTTACTTGTTTTAACCATTATAGCATATGCATTAAAGAAATGGTGTTGTTCACAGGGCAAAGAGAAAAAAAAAATCCTTTCCTCCCCCTCGCCCACTTTTGGATTAAAAGAATATAATGGGCCTCAGAGAAAGTGCACCCATCCTCTCTTCCTTACTACCAAATGACTGAAACTCAATCCATCCATTCCATCCCCTCCCCTTTTCTACTCCCCACCCTACTTTTCCTTCCCCCACTATCCCTCCTACCAAATTAACCATTAATATGATCTGCTTTAGATTAAATCACGAGTTCATGACCTAATTATCCATGGGTTATCTACGAGAATGCCAAACAATGCTCACCTTGTGGTGGTAATCAATCAGTTCTATGTCTAGGGAGCCCTTCCACCAAGTGACAACTGTCATTTTACCATATTGCCCACCTCACAAGTTGCCCAAAGTTGGCTCTACACCAAATGACAACCATTAGACTAGAAGCACGATGCTACCAACCATTAGTTTAAGTGATATTTCCTGTCATCCTTCATGAAGGGGTGCAAGGTTCAACTCCCGTTGAGATATGTGTGTGTTTTGTTTGGGGAAAAAAAAGATAGCACAAGGATTTACAAATGTGTCAAAACAACGCCCTCTAAATACCTAGAGAGTAAAACTTTTAAAATCTACTCAGCCTAAAAATAACTAACACCAAGGAGTGCAAAGACATACAGAATGTGGGCAACTAGAAGCAACATGTTCACAAAATGAGAGTTGCTGAAATGTGGTTTTTGAGATGAATGAATGATAAAGTAAGAAAGGACAAAATTAGAATATATTCGTGAGACAATAATTGGAGAATAATTGCACTAGTGAGGAAGAGTGGCATGTTCCATAAATGGTAAGTTAAGGGAAACATGAACACCAAAATTACTAGGGGTCTGAAATAGTACAATATGACATGTAGCATGTGATTCTGCTGAAAATCTGAAATGCCAAATAGTTGGAACAACGCTTTAATGAGTTGAATATGTAGTACATTGTTAGATGGTTGAAACCTCAGGAACTCACTCCCAAATGCAATCACAAGTACGTTTAAAGTGTCTTTGGATGTCAATTAGAAGTGAACACATATCGAAATTAATCCCATATCAATAAATCACTGTGGTGGCTACTAAATTCAGCAGCTCTGTTCAAATTCATTGGTTCTTACCTTCATATGTTACAAAAAAACACAATTGACAGATTCAAATTTCAAGGGTCACCCAAAAATAACCTTAATAAAAATCACAAGTAGCTAAAATAGACATAAATTTAGCAATATGATGGAATGAAATACACGACACACAGAGAAATATACCTATTTGGATATCTATAAGCATGCATAAAACTGGAGGTGTCATTTACCTCTCTCAGAAATGAGACTCCCTAAGAGATCATAAATGAAATTATCATATAAAGCATAAATAGAAGAACTGGTCAGAATAATTGAATATGATGATGATGATGTTGTTGATGATAAATGAATTTAACAAATTAATTACACAAGAAATTACCGGATAAGAACTGGGATTGTGAGGTTCTGACTGAAACAAACGAATTCTGAAGAGCAGCCATTCTTCGAAACTTAGAGAGAGAGAGAGAGAGAGCAGACTAAGTTGTGTTGTTCGATAATATCGAACTGTATATTCCGTCGATGCTTTTTAGGCAACAAACTGCATAAAAATATCGACAGACGATAGCATCTTCAGACAACAGTAATTGAGCTGATATGCAAGGCCCAGTTCATCGGCCCAAATTGAATATAGACCATATCTAGGTCCTAAACGGGCTGATATGCAAGGCCCAGTTTATCGGACCAAATTGTATATCGGCCATATCTCGGACCATTTAGGAGCTCGTGGCTAATAGAATGAATTTATTGATTTTTGTTCTTCTATTTTTTATTTTTTACATTCACTATATCTATCAATTCTTCAAACATTTATCAAAGCTATTATTTGTTAGAAATTTATCATTTTAATGCGGCCTTTGCATGGTTATACATATTATTTATTAAATTCTTGGGTAAATTACACTGACCTCCCCTGAGGTTTGCCCTAATTACAGCCAGCATTAAACTAAAGAAATTTGTTACAATGACCTCCCCTCTAACAGAAATGGACTAACAGTGGTTAATTTTTGGGTGAAATGTCTATTATACCCTTATTAATATTATATTGATATATTTTATTTTATTAATATCACAACACTTGGATGTTAAATCTGACAAATCGAAGCTGAATTTTAAAAAACAGACTTCACAGTTGCGTCCGGAATAGTCCATTTAGCTAGGAACCAGTTTGAGTTGGTAAAAAATGGCCAAAATTGACTTCCCGGAAAGTTCGCCGGAAAAATGAAGGTGGCCGGAAATTCGCCGGAGAAGATGACCGGAACAGAGCAACTCGCCGGAGAAGATGACCGGAACAGTGCATATCGCCGGGAAGTCGCCGGAGAAGATGACCGGAATAGAGCAGCTCGCCGGAAAGTCGCCGGAGAATATGACCGGAACAGAGCAGCTCGCCGGAAATTCGCCGGAGAAGATGACCGGAACCGTGCTCGCCGGGATTCGCCGGAGAAGATGACCGGAACCCGTGAAGGTCGCCGGAAATTCGCCGGAGAAGATGACCGGAACCCGTGAAGGTCGCCGGAAATTCGTCGGAGAAGATGACCGGAATAGTGTACATCGCCGGAGAAGATGACCGGAATAGTGTATATATATTATAATCTGAAATATATATATGTGCATATATATATATATATAAGTTGATGGGCATTTTGGTCTTTTCAACTAAAATTTTTGACCAAATTAACGGAATTTTGGACGGAGGGGGTCTGTGTTATAACGGAGCAAACCTCAAGGGAGGTCATTGTAACAAAATTCAATAGTTTGATGCTGGGTGTAATTAGATCAAACGTCAGGGGAGGTCAGAGTAATTTACCCTAAATTCTTTTGTGAAAATAGTTTTATGGAATTAATTGAAAGGTTGTCCAATTATTAAGTTGAAGGGTACCAAGTTGTTGGAAGACCAAAATATGTAAAGATGGCAAACTAAATATTGTTACACTAGTAATGGGATTTATGTAGTCGGATTTAATACTCACATAATGAAGAGTTTTATGAAAGTATATATAAAAGATGTAACTATTGGTGGTCTTCTTAATGCAAAATTAAGGGTCATTGATGGGAAAACCATGTTATGTTTAAATTACAAAACCATCCTTATAGTTATTTGATAAACCCATAATAGTATAAATAGTGATAGGTAAAATGGTAAAAAAAAATTAAAATTTTCTTTTTCCTTCTCTCTTAACAAAAAAGTAAGGTATTATCTCCTTCTCTTCTTTCCATCCAACCATATCTCTTTCTAGAGATGTCTCATTCATCTCTTCTTCTTGACTCGGGGAGGAGATACATATTAACTATGGGTAGGAAGCAAGAAACATTATTTAGTTATTACCATTAATCGACAGAGTGGAACGGACAAAAAAAAAATAGTGAAGTTAGAAAGTCATATGAAATCTTTTCCCTTCCATCTAATTTTCTTCCTTCCTACCAAACGGATCATTAGTACCCATCAACTATAGAAATAAGTAATTTAAAGATCTTAACTACAAATAATACACTGAATATATCGTAACTATTTTGGATCAATTTTGAAGTCCAGTCGAATTCAGTACAAAAAGAATTAGATTTTGAACCATATATATATAGTTGGAAAGTTTTATGTAGAAAAAATTATAGTCAACTTAGTGAAAAATGTTTTTTCTGACAAAATTTTCTGCACTCGAAAAAAAAAACACAAGTGGTTATCACTTATGTTTCAAGTTTTCTTAAATCAATATAAGTATCTACAATTTTGTGCATAAAGTTGTATTCCAATGGATAAATTTTAAAAATTATTTTCTTCCTAAATTTAAACATTATTTACCTAAATAACTCATACTTATGAAATATTTTATATATGAGTCCTCTAATCATCTAAGGAGGAAACACCTATTCTAGAATAACAAGTCCCTACTATAATTCTAAGGTGATAGTCTGATAGATCTGAAAATATTGTCCTCTAAAGGTGATAATTCTAAGGTGACAGTCGAATTGTCATATCTTTGTCCCATATATATATATATATATATATATATAGATATAATTCTATTTTTTATTCTCTAAAAATTCTTTTACAAGTCATTTTCTTGTTATATTTAATTTTTTCAAAATTAATTATAACAAATTCATTTCTGAATCTAGGTTATATAGTATAATCTAACTGGACTTTCTCCTATTTAATCCTTTACATGGATCTCTTTTAATTTATTCGATGTTGACCGTAGCGACAATGGTCTGTGGGGTCCACCATGGTCCAGTGGTGGGTCCCATCTATTTCGGTTTTCGTATCGTCAATAATAGTTGCGTGTGGTGTGTGATTGCCTTCTAAAAATGCTTATACTTTTATTCTCCGTCTCAAAATATATCAGTACTTTAAGTACTGATGTATTTTGAGACAGAGGTAGGATCAAATTTCTTTATCAAACGTATTTATTTATTTGATAGAATATATCGGCTTCTCCTCATATTTGATCTAATTATACATGAGTGTTATCAGCTCACACCAAGTCAAAAGTGGCGTTCCCCCAAAACAAAACTCATAACATGTTTCAAAAATTCTCGTAATAAAAACTATAAAACAAGTGTGTCAAAATTTAAACCCAATTTTAACTTTGTGGTCATAAATACTTTCTTTGCGCTCATAAAATTTGATGGCAAGATTCGAGTTGCTCAAATTAGACCCACCTAAGTCTCACCTTTACGAAAAAATAGTTGCAGATCAGAATCATAGGCTTAATGAAGAGAGGAGGTAGGGTTGGATTTTGAATTTGTGATTCACTTGCATGTTTATGACGATTGATCACTATGTTATTACTATTATTATTATTATTATTATTATTTTGGTGATTCAAACACAATTGTAATTTTACGTAGACTTCTATGTTTATGTTTATGAGGTTCTATGTTTAGATGTATATGTAACAATTATATGACTTTATGTGACAGTTATGTGATTTTATGTAACAATTATGTGACTCTATATGACAATTATGTGACAATTATCGTAATATTCAATTTTATCAGGTTTACCATAATATATGAATTAAACGGATTTTTTTCCCACTTATGATGATGATGGGCACATTTTATTTTTGTTTGTTTTACTGATGGACAAGTATATGGAACATCATATATAAAGCCAAGACCATGTAGAACTTTTGGACTTCAGAGTCATGATTATATACTTGGCAACCCTACTAGATGTTTTGAAATCTTTAAGGTGATAGGGCATGTCTTTGTAAATCTATATGAACAGTTGAAAGGGTTGAGTTTTAGGTAAGCAATTTGGAATGTTCTTATATATTTTGCACAGAATGAAAGAGCTTGAGTAGTGACAAATATTTCAACATTCCACATCTTAGTCTTCAAATATTTCCATTGATAGCTTTATTATATATTTAAATTGGGACAAGAAATAATTCGTACACTGAATTTTAATGTTGAACCTCTAGAAATCTGCCACAATGAGAAGTTTTATCCATTATTCGAGGTTAGTTTTCTAAAAATAAAATATATTGTTCTTTTTTTAGTTATATTGTGAAATTGATAAAAATATATTGCAAATGTAGAACTGTATTGGAGCAATTGATGGAGCACTCATTCACACACATGTTGTATCAGCAGAATAAATTATTTACGTGAGAGGATGTTAAATATAAAACAAAATGTTTTGACAATGTGTTCTCTTGACACACAATTTTCTTATGCATTGGCTGGATGGGAAGGTAGTATCAATGACTCGAGAGTTCTAACGAAGACAATTTTCAATATTATTATGAAATTTTCAAGACCATCGGAAGGTAATGTTAATTGTAAGATTGTTTATGTCTATCTTAAAAATATATATTACTATGTAGTAATATTTTATGACAAGTATTACCTGATCAATTCTGGATTTACTAATATGTTGGGGTTCCTAGCACCTTATCGTGATTCGTGATGTTCGATATTATTTGTAAGATAATAGAAGACGCAGATGACAAGTACGGGATCCTCAAGAGTTATTCAACAATAGACAACTCATCACTTATAAGTGTCATTGAAGGTTGTTTTGGAATACTTAAGGAACATTTTTTTTTCATTTTTAAGTCAATGCTCAATTATGATATAGAGGTACAACCACTTATTGTGGTTGCTTGTTGCATAATCCATAATTTCATTTGATGAAACACGTTTAACTCGTTTATTTCAGAGATATGAAAATGAGAGTGTCAGAGTTACTCATGATCAAATACGATCGATGAATGAAGTTCGTGATTCAATCACAAATTACTTATGAAAAAACTATCGTAAAAGATGATTCATAGAGTTATGTGATAGTTTAGTGTCATTATTATGACTTTAAATTGGATGTTGTATTTTATGTACATGTATGGTGTATTGTTAGGATTTGTGACTTTAAATTGAATGTTGTATTTTACATGTGACTCTAAGTATTGTTTGTTATGGTATTGGTTCTCTTCTTTCAGATTATTTTTGCCTTTATTTTATATGAAAACTAAAATTGTATAGTGTATGGACACTGACCTAAGTAATTGAAGGTCATTTTTTAATAGATGAATTAAAAATAAAATAGATTTTTAAAATAAAAAAAAGTTTTGTTTACATCTGGCAACAGATACGTATTACTAAACATTATTATCTATTTTCTGATTTCAAAATTGTGACAACAACATGTATTAATAAATGACATTTAGGCTTTCTACTTTCACTCAAAAAAAAAAAAAGATTCATGTTTTCATTTTCTCGATACTGTAAAAACAGAAAAGAAAAACATTGTTAATAAGAAAAAGAATGAAAGTGTCAATGAAATGCCATGAGTTCACCTTTGGTGATAGACTCTTAAAACTATCAATAAGAATAAAACATTAAAATAATTTTCTTCACCATATAAAAGTGTTTATGAAAACTGAACTATATACATAAAGGACCATTATTCACATTTGGTTCCATTCTCACAAACTGAGGCTCGAACTGCATCAATTACAGTTTTGTTCAATGTAGCTATACAAAGTATCTTACATATTTAAAAGAAATAAGATATTAGTTGATCTTATCCAAAAGGAAAAAACATCGCTGTTGAGATGACGAAAATGGGTGTCACTTGATAAAATAGACATCCTAACGAAAATGGGTGTCACTTGATAAAATAGACATCCTAGTTGGGTTTGGTCGTTGTCCAACAAATTTGACTTAACCAAGAATATATATATATATATATATATGTATATATATGGAAAACCCAAAATCTATGGCTGCTCATTCGTGAGTGGAGGGGTCTACACTATGATGTGTTTGGTTCAGAGAACGAATTCAGACTTTGAGCCAACCATGTTTGAAACTGCGGTTTCACATCTCACAATTACAGCAAGACTTTGAATCTTCAAAGTAAAAACACTTGAACAAATCAAAATCAACAGAGTCAAAACCCAAGAAGAACTAAACCACCTTCAATTACTGGCTAAGCTATTAATTGAAATTAAACTGCGTCGTTTAGTCTGATTAAGATTAAATAAATAGTTTGCAATTCTTTAAAAGGAGATAATATTTGCGCTCGGGAAAAAAAAAAAAAACTCCAGACACTCCACTTGTATTCTTTTATAACAAAAATGACAAATATAACTCTAAACTTTTCATTTTACATAAAACTTAGTGGTTTTGAATAAATTAAAAGAATTCTATGCACAGAAAAACTACATAATATAGTATTAATTACAAGCTTTTGAGATTCTATTATTTCTGTGTGTCTCTTTCTTTTCTCATCTTTATGGTCAGTGTCGACAGATATATATATATGATGGAATTGCTCCTTCACTCTCTTTCTAATTTTTTATATTTGTTTCAAGTTTTTCTTTCACTCATCTTTTTTTTGGTGTTTCCGATTGATATGATGATAATATTTATTTGGATTAATTCAATGTCAATATTTTTTAGAGAGATAAAAGTGATCCAAAAGAAAATAGAGAGAGTACGTGAGAAGAGAAAAGAGGGAGATAAAATGTATAGTTGAAGGTTATATTTGTCATTTTATTTATTAAGAAATATGAGTAGTGGCGCTTGGATGGTTTTTTTGAGCGGAATTAACACCTTCCTTCTTTAAAAATATGACTAATAAGAGCCCACACCGACACGTTTAGAGATAAATACAATTTCTAAGTCAAGCCACCTCATGCTTATTAATGTAATTGTCACATGCCCTCGATCTAAGAAGTGTGCACTGTATGCGTGTGTGTATATATATATATATATATATATAGTAATACTATATGGGAAATGGGAAGAATAATTAATTATATGATGAGTGGTTATAGTTCGGGTGATTATCTATTAAAATAAGAAGAAGAAAAAAAGTTACAGTGTTCACTTGTGAATTAGACCAACTAATATGAAACTTTATAATTATTAAAGAATTGTACGTGACTAGATTACACGTATTATATAGTTAAATTAATTATACAGGGTTAGGATATTTAATAGGTCCCAATTGAGATGGCGTAGTGGCACAAATATATATATATATATATATATATATATATATTATTTCATTTTTCCCAAATTCTATATTCAAAATACAGGTAATTAAAGTATAAAGTTGAGATCTCGATGTGGTAAACTTTGGTAACCCAACCAACCCTTTTGGCCTTATAGGACATACACCTCTGTTTAAGCACCGTCGACCTTTTGTTTTCTTCCTGACCCATAATTCAGTAATTTATAGGACACTCCCCATTAGTTGTTGATTGAGCACATGAAAAGCATGACAATCTTAAATCATTTCATTTTATTTTGTTATTATTATTATTACTATTATTATTATTTTGATGTGTGAAGGTTATGGATTAATATTACCGAGAGTTGTGGTCTGATGCCACTTTTCAGGTCAAGGTTCAACTTCGAGAAAAAAATGTATATACACTTCCTCCCTCTCATAGTAAGAGTACATCTATAATATATTTGCTATAAATACACTAAATATATTAAATAGGTTGAGCAAAGCATTCAAGTGGGTGTTATTTAATGCACCAATTTTATTCTCTCCAGTCCTTTCAATGTATTAAATATTGGGTGTTATTTAATGCACCAATTTTACCTTTCAATGTATTAAATATTGGGTGTTATTTAATGCACCAATTTTATTCTCTCCGGTCCTTTCAATGTATTAAATACAAGTTCTCCACCAAGAGAGGGAAGAAAACAAAGTTTTAATGTCATAAGAAGCTTTGCAAGTAGTCAAGTAAATAATTATTCTTTTTATTCTTTAAATTCATTTTCTTTTGAGTTAACAATTACTCAATTAGCAACATATGGCATGCATGATATAGGAAAAATCCATCATTCATTTTCAATCTCAAAAAAATAGATGTAGAGAATTTAGGCTTTGTTTGGTAAGACTCTCAATTCTAGATTTCAGCTTTTATTTTCATTTTTTTGAAAGTCACAGCAGAAATTGCATTTGATAACTCAGTTTTCATAAAAAAAAAAAAGTAATTTCAAAATTTTGACAATTTTTAAGTATCATTTGAAAGCTTCATAACGAAACTTTCAGTTTCAGATTTCATTTTTCAGTTTAAGTTTTTATTTCTGCTTTTTTTATAAAATACAATAAATAAAAATTTTGCTTGCTCAAAAATATAATACAATATAATACAATAAATTAAAATTTTATAAAAAAACAAGAATATAAAAATTAGAAAATACAATAAATAAAAAATTGGTTACTCAAAAAATATAAATATAACAAAATAAAATACAATAAATAAAAAAATTATAAATATAAATATAAAAAATAATATAAATAAAAATACAATACATACAAAATTATAAGTCAATAAGAATAAAAATATTTTATAAAATACAATACATAAAAAATATATATATAAATATAAAGAGATATATATATATAATAAAAAATATAATATATATATATAAAGATATATATATATATATATATATATATATATAAGAAGAAAATACAATAAAATAAGAGCTATATATAAATACAATTATATGTAATATACTAAATTATAAGTCAATAAGAATAAAAAAACTTTTATAAAATACAATAAATAAAAATAAAAATATATAATATATATTAAGAGATATATAAGAAGAAAATACAATAAAATAAGAGTTATATACAAAAACAATTATATATAATATAAAAATATAAAAGGAAATAAAAAAAAGTATATATAATAATATATGACAATTACCAAAAACATGTAAATAGTTAGAATTTATGACAATTATCAAAAACATGTAAATAGTTAGAATTTATGACAATTACCAAAAACATGCAAATGCTTAAAAATAATTTTTTAATTAAAATAAAGTCCTAAAAATAATAATTTCGAAGGAAAGAATATACATAAAATATGTAATATCACATTTATGTTGGTAAAAATAAGTTGAAATCATATTACGCAAACACAATTTTTAGTTAAAGATACAACTATTTTTTTTTTAATATTAATTTTGGGTTACCAAACAGATTTTTAGATTTGTTCTTTCAAAATTTCAACAGCATATGACGTTACCAAGCGTATTCTACTTTTGACAGAAATGACAGCGCAACAGATTTTCAGAATTCATTTTTCTAAAATCAGAAAATGGAATCTGATAGCATTACCAAGCAGCCCCTTAACTTCTACTTCCTCTAAGAGCATACATTTGTATTGATAAAAGTGTGCTGACGTGACTATCGACTTTATTTGGATAGTCATGACCTCTAGTGTGCAGCTCAATGACTATATTATCCAATAGCTATATAAATCACTTATTATCTTTTCTTTTAATCTTCAATCATTTTCTTTTTTGTGAGTATTCATTTTTATTATAGAAAAAAATAATGACTTCGTCATCACAATCTATTCCAGTGTCTGAGTCTAACAACTTGTTTGAATTGGCTTTTGAAAATTGATTTTCGGCTTTTTTTAGCTCAAAAGCTGTTTTGGATAGTGTTTGGATTGGTAAGGCTGAAGAGTTTCGGAATCCAAAAAGAGCGTTTAAAGGAAGCTAGTGGGTACCAGCTTCCTAATTTAGCTTCTGCTTCTATTTTTCTTTTGCATAAAAGCCGAAGCAAAAGCTCTGCCAAACAGAGCCTAATTCTCTACTAAATTCGTTAGATTATGAGGAGAAAGATATTTTGAAAGCCATACAAAAAAGATGAATGCGTTGATGATACCGTTATTGCTTGAGAGGATACAAGCATTCTTTCAATCTCGTAATGGAAAATATATTAAACATGATTAAGAGAAGGCAACCCAACGATTAATCCAAGATTACTTCGTTGAAACCACCACTAAGCAGGAAAATCATAATTGAATTGTACTGATAATTCAAAGTTTTGAGATGGTTGAAGGGAGGTGGTAGAACAGAAGTCGATGATCCATGGAGCGTTGAAGGATGCAAAATATTAAAAGAATTAGAATTGAGTGAAAAAAACTCAAAAAAAGAGTGAGAGAGGGAAAGATAATTGATGAAAGATGAGAATTTTTTATAAAATTGAAGTGATATTTATAGAGAATTTTTAGATATTTTTTTATTTTAAAAAAGACCAAATAGCTGTTCAAATTGCAAGGGCCATTATAACAAATAAAGATAATTGTTCTTTAAATTCATTTTCTTTTGAGTTCACAATTAGCAATATATGGCATCTTATGTTATAGGAAAAATACATCATTCATTTACAACCTTAAAAAATAAAAGTGGAGAATTGAACTTCTCTTTTCTCTAATGGTGCGTTTGGTACGCATGAATGAAGCTGTGAATGGAATGATCATTCTCATTATATTGTTTGGTTGCAAATATGGAATGAGGTAAGAATGAAATAAATTTTAAATCAAATTCTCCAAAATACCCCTCATAGTGATAAATAATTTAAATCAACAAATGTGTGGTGGTGGAGGAAAGTGACGATGTGGAGGTGGTGGGGTGGTGGTGGAGGTGATGGTGGAAGGTGGCGATGTAGAGGTGGTGGTGGAGGAGGAAGGTGGCTATGTGGAGGTAGAGGAAGGTGCCAATGTAGATATGGTGGAGTGGTGTGGTGAGGGTGGTGGTGGTGGAGGAAGGTAGTGATGTGGAAGGCGAAGGTGATGTTGTGGCAGTGGAGGAAGTTGGCGATGTAATGGTGGTGGCGGTGGCGGAAGATGTCGACATGGTAGTGGAGGAAAGTGACGATGTGGAGGTGGTGGAGTGGTGTGGTGGGGGTGACGATAGAGGTGGTGGTATGGTGGTGAAGGAAGGTGGCGGTGGGGGTGGTGGTGATACGATACGGCAGCGGTGGCGGTGGCGGTGGCGGAAGATGTTGACATGGTCGTGGAGGAAGGTGACGATGTGGAGGTGGTGGAGTGGTGTGGTGGGAGTGACGATAGAGGTGGTGGTATGGTGGTGGAGGAAGGTGGCGGTGGAGGTGGTGGTGATGCGATACGACGGTGGTGGTGGAAGAAGGTAGCGATATAGAGGTGGTGGTGTTGTGGAGTAGGAAGGTGGCAATATAGAGGTGGTGGGGTGGCAGTGGTGGAGGCGACAGCAGTGGAAGTGGTGGTGGTGGTGGTTGTAGAGCTGATGGTAGTGGTGGTGGTAGAGCCGGTGTGGTGGTGGTTGTAGAGTCGATGGTAGTGGTGGGGGTAAAGCCGGTGTGGTGGTGGAGGTGAAGGATTTTTTGGTAATATGATTTTTTAAAAAAAAATCTTAATGGGCGGTCCATTCCATAGGTTTAACTATGGAATGAATTTTCATTCTAAGGGAATGACCATTCTCACTTTAAAATTCATACCAAACAAATGAATGGTTGGAATAGGTATTTCATTCCATTCTATTCATGTATACCAAACGCAACATATATGTAGAAATTGTTTTCTTGGTATTCACTTTTAAAAAAGTAAATTGTCACATTGGTACAATTTGATAAAACTTTATTTGAATAATCATGTCCTTTGGTGTGCTGCTCACCATCACCCTATCCTGTTTATTATTTAATTTATTTATTGAAAAATTATTTTTCAATTATTTGTTTGTTTTTTTTTTCTAACAGCTATATTCTGAATAAATATATTCTCAATAGCTATATAAACCACTCATTCTCTCTTATTTCAATCCTCAAGTCCACATCTTTGCATTCTCTAATTTATTTTCTCTTATTTTAGTCTCATCTTTATTATAGAAAAACAATGATTTCATCATCACGATCTATTTCTGTCTATGAGTCTAATTCTCCACTAAATATGTTAGATTTTGAGGGGAAAAATGTTTTTGAAAGCCATCGAAAAAAGAAAGGACGAATGCATTGATGAAATAGTTATTGCGTGCGAGGATACATACATTCTTTCAATCTCGTAAGAGAAAATATATTAAACGTAATCGAGATGAGGCAGTCCAAAGATTATTCCAAAATTACTTCGTCGAGAACCCCACTAAAGAGGAAAATCATAATTGAATTGTTGTGGTAATTCAAAGTTTTGAGATTGGTTGAAGTGACGGTGGTAGAATGGAAGTCGATGATCATAGAGTATTGAAGGATGCCAAGTATAAGAATAGAGCGAGGAAAAACTCAAAGAAATATTAAGAGAGGGAAATATAATTGTTGAAGGATGAGATTTTTTGATAAAATTGGAGTGGTATTTATAGAGCATTTGTAATTTTTTTTTTTTAAAAAAAAAACCAAACAGCCAATACAAATTACAACTACTGTTATAACAAATAAAACACTGTGCAACGGCTCTTTGGTCCAAATAGCCCTTGCACAATTTTTTTTTTTTTTGTGACAAATATCACTATTGTACAATGCAATTTGACAAAAAAAGTAAGGTGTTCGTTTTTCCTGGAGTAAAATGAAAGGATTGGAGGAAATTTTCTTTTAAAAATCATTCCACTTTCTCTTCTCTCTCTCTCTCTCTCTCTTTCCATTCCCCTTTTATTTTCCATTCTATTATTGACATAACAAGAGGAGAGAACATATTAAAAAAAAAAAAAAGAGAATATTAAATTAAACCTCTGCCATCCAATTTTTTACATGAGTCTCAATCTTATTCATATCTATTGATCACTTTATTTATATATTAATTTTTTTAAAAAAAATAAAAATCAAAATTTTTTTCTTCAGTTTCCCATTCAAAACAGCGCGTATATTGATTTTTTACTTTTTGAACTTGCCAAAAAAACACAGCTAATAAATGGTCAAACTCAATAAAATAATATACATTGAATGATTCTGATCTAAACTTGACAAATGTTGACGTGTTAACATTTCAGTCGTGATTGTTGTCGTGGAAGCTTTACTGGGCTGACTTTTGACCCCTGAATAGATCTTACTTACCTCCCAAAAAAAAAAAAAAAAAATAAAATAAAATAAAAGAAAATAAAAAAATACACCATCCGTTCGTGATAAAGTTACAAAACTGCCCTTGATTAATTTGAGTGCACCAAATAACAATTAATTAGATCTCCGTCGTTATATCCTGACATTGATTAAACATAAATACTACGACATATATCTAACCTTCTCCGAAAGAAGATTGTAAAAAATAATATATAATTAAAATATCGTAAATATATATATTTTACAGTATATCATATTCTTCCATCACAATTACAAGTGCTTATATATATATATATATATACACACGCGCGCGAGCATATTTTTACCGTTCCAAAAGAAACCGAGCCAGTTCTCTTCAAAACGCTAATCTATTCTACTCCATATAATTTTATAAACATGCCTTGCATACATATTGGAAATTGATATAAAAAAAGAGATTTTTTTTTTATATAAAAAAAAAAAGGGCTGGTCCTAAATTCTTGCGTCTTTGAACTGTCTGTCACTACACCACCAAATCACCAAGCTTTTTCAGAAAAAGAAACTTTGTCCTGGATCCCAAATTCTTCAAAATAAATGCACGTTGTTTTCTAGCTCCACGACCCTGTTCTCTGTCTGAAGCTCCAACTCTCCTCTTATCTCTCTCTCTCTCTAGAGTCTAGAATTCTTTCTCTCTCTCTAAAACTCTCTGTTTGTGGTTGGAGGTGAGAGAGAAATGGCAGTAAGGGAGCTAGACCAGACACCCACATGGGCCGTGGCTGGTGTCTGTGCGATCATCATCCTCCTCTCTATTGCCTTAGAGAAACTCCTTTTCAGAGCTGGATCGGTATGTATGACCATTATAATTATGCACACACCCAAAACAAAACGTCCTTTCAACTCGGCCCACCATTTTTTGTGCTTGTTGTCTCTTGATTTTGATCTTCTTTTTCTTCATTTCGGTTTCTTAGAGATTACTCATAATTTATGGGTTTTGTTTAATTTTCATTCTTCTATTATGACCCAAAAAGAAATTTTTGCTGCAGAGGTCTTAGTGTTACCAGATTAGTTAGTGAGAGCATCTACTTTCTTTGTGTAGACAGAAAATTTGTGGCTTTCGACTTGGAATTATGGAAAGGAGTAGCTAAGAATTGATTCCTTTTGTCGTTTTTTGATTCTTAGGTCTGGTTTCATTAAATTTGACTTTAGGCTTTTTGGTTAGGGAAACAGTTTAGACTATGACCCTGTTTTTCTATGAAGCAAAACAGTATGTATATATATATTTGGTACTAGTATTCTTGGCTTGGGCTTTTTTCCTGTTAATTTCCTTGTTTTTTTTTGAATTTTTTATTTTTATTATCTCCTAGTTGTGCTTGGTTCTGTTTTAAGTTTTTAACTTGCTCATGTTGTTCATTTCAATTAATACTTTAATTTATTGATTTCAATTTGTTGCTCCTTGAGTGGTTCTGATTAACTTAGAGATTATTGACACAATATAAATTTCAATTCAGTGGTTGACAGATAGGCACAAGAAAGCCCTTTTGGAAGCTCTGGATAAAGTTAAAGATGGTAAGAAAGCATAATATTTGATGATTGATGATACTATTTCCCTTTTTGAATTATCTGCAGAAAAATTCCATAAGCTTTTTCTGAGCTTCAGAAGCAGCATTTTTATCTTTCTCTGTTGCTGGGTTTCTGTGGAACTACAAATTACTGACCCTTATTGAACTTTCATTCTGTTGCTGCAGAGTTGATGATCCTCGGTTTCATCTCGCTCCTCCTGACATTTTCACAGTATTACATTGTCAAAATTTGTATTCCCACAAATGTTGCAGACACTATGTTGCCATGTCCTGAGAAGACTACCAGTGAGGAGGAGGAAGGTCGTCGGAGGCTTCTATGGTATGAGCGTAGATCTTTAGCTGCTGGTAGTTATCCTTCTGGTTGCAAGGAGGTAAGCATATCGATCACCATATTACATTAGTGATGATGATAAGAATAATTGATCAGCATATTTAGCAGTTCTCAATAAATGTATGAGAGCCCAAATGTACATCTCTATACTTAGATGGCTTGAACTCACTTCCTATATATGTATAGATACACTATACAGGCATCGTAGTAATATAAATATACAGTTGTTCTAATGATATTAAAGCATTTAAATATATTTCTTAATGCTTCAAGTATCACATACGAGCTTTTTCTGAGTTTTGGACAATACCCATAGGAGGTACATGTTTGAAACATGACTTCAGTTGTGATGAAAAGAACCGAGTCTAACTGTATTATTTTACACATTTTTGATATATCAACCTAAGGAATTAAAAAATGGATACAGTTTATCTGAACAACTAGACTTAAAGACAAACAAGAACACCAACTCATGTTTGTAACAATTTGTTGGCTACAAGCCTACAAGAGCAATAATGATTCTTTTGCAAGTAAACACTAAATTTTCATTAAATTTTGTACTCTTTAATTGATAATATGAAGCCGTGTACTTGTCTCCTTATCCACTTGTTTACAAATCTCTGGGACTTCTCTTTTGATGGAAATGTCTTCCATTTCCAGATAAATGAAAATTCTAAATGCATTGGTAACTACTTGCTGGTTGCATATTTAAGTTGATGCCATGGCTTAAAAACATGAATTTTGACCCATCAACGAAGACTTAAAATTTAAAAATGTGTGCGAAAGAGCTACTCTCAGAAACTTAACCAGTGATGTTTTTGCACGTATACCTTTATACTAGTTTGCACCTTTTTATCTTTTGGTTTTGAAATTGTAGAAGTTGTTCTGTTATCTGGAATTAGTTACTTCTATAACTCAGGATTTGAAACAAAAATAAAACTAAGAACTCATTACTACGGTCTCATCACATGACTTGGCTTTTAATATGCATAACAGATGGAGGTTCTGAATTACAGATCATAATCTTTAAGTCAGCCAAACAAGATACTGATCTTCTCTTTTGCAGATAATCCTGACCACTTCTCTTAGTCACAACTTATGATGAGGATCTTTACATTTAATTTTGCATTACTTAGTGAGATGATGACGTTCAATTTAGTCTTCCCCAAATGACTCTGACTCTTGTTAACAGGGGAAAGTGCCGCTTATATCTGTCAACGGACTGCATCAGATACACATTCTCATATTCTTTCTAGCAGTGTTTCACGTAATATACAGTGCCATCACGATGGCGCTTGGGAGACTAAAGGTAGTTTGAAATATGACAATTTATTACGTGTTTTTGACATTTTTATGTTACACTTGAAATGCTATGCCATATGTTACCATGTTAGGCTGCTTAGGGCATACCTGGCCAGATCTGCAGCATTTGACGTTTCTTATCTCACTTAAATAGCTTAGTTTGTTATATCTTAAGCCATTAAAAGAATTTGATTGATCGATGTCACTGGTATTTTTGTAGGAGTAACAGAGACTTCTTCAACAATATCATCTCCAATAAAATAGTTGGGAAATATGCCTGGCACAACAATCATTTATTTATTTATTTATTATACATTGGCAAGATCCATTTTGTCTACCACTGTACTAATAGTAGTAGGAAAGATACTACCATTTAAAAAGTCAGGTTGACTTGGTTAGCTATTTGTTAGGTTTGGCTTGAAAAACTGATGAGCCCCAAAATAGGATTGAAATTGGTTTCTGTATCTTATAACTGATGCCAAACAAATTTTCATCTAGTTGATCTCGGTTTGTAGGCGTAGATTGCTCAAAAGCATGTTCACGCAATTTTGAGTCTGAAAATAAATAAGCAGGAGATAAAATTTGTTTAGGGCTGGTTTATTCCAGACTATAGAGGAAAGCAGCATAACAATATGGATGAAGGCAACAATTGTCTCTCGACCGTTTATGTCTGCATAAAACCTGAACTTGGTGCTGTGTCCGGTGGCCTGAACAGACACAGTGACATAACAATAAACCAAGAGATCAAGGCCAGAATATATTCTCTTTCCATCCCCATGGTGGACACACCTTTGACAGCCTTTTTGCCATTATACTGATTCTGTGGTGGTACTTAGCATTTTAAATGCTACATTGCCTCTAAAAAGCTATTACCTAGTGTTGGTCCCACTACTGTGGAGCGCTGTGAGGGTGGATCCATACATGTCTAACTTTTGGCATTATTTTGCAACAAAGTGACTGCTCTCAGAACCTGTGTTCTCACACTTGCCAGCCTTAGCTATTACTAGTAAACCAAATAACGGTTCTAGAACCTGTGTTCTCACACTTGCCAGCCTTAGCTATTATTATTAAACCAAATAATGGTTCTAGAACCTGTGTTCTCACACTTGCCAGCCTTAGCTATTACTATTAAACCAAACAATAGTTCTTGTCGGTTGCCTCTATTGTGAATAATGTTTAGTTGTTTTCTGAAATCTTTCCTACGCAGATTCGTGGCTGGAAGTCGTGGGAGCAGGAGACTTCATCCCATAACTATGAGTTTTCCAATGGTATATATCTTTGCATGATTAATAAAGGAGCATTTCTTCATGTTTCAGCTTGAAATTTGCTGTTTCTCATTAAATTATTTCTCCCCCATGATGGGAACATGCAGATCCTTCAAGATTCAGGCTTACACACGAGACATCTTTTGTGAGAGCACACACTAGTTTCTGGACTAGGATCCCATTCTTCTTCTATGTTGTAAGATATATTTCTCTAATATGCTCATGCATGTTCATTTTGATTTTTTCTTTTCGTGAAATCATATAATTTGTTTGGTACAAGGTGAAAGTATGGATAACATGATACTAAGACTTGGCATATGTGACCACAGTCTATTATTAGCAATATATTGCTGACTTGAATTTAGTGCTCACATGTTTTTTGCACTCGCTATTATAAGTCATCTGTTCAACTTGATATTAAGATTCTTAAAATATCAATCTCTTTCAGGGATGCTTCTTTCGACAATTTTTGAGATCTGTTAGTAAGTCTGATTACTTGACCTTGCGCAATGGATTCATCACTGTGAGTTTTCTATTGCACAAATTTCTACTATTCATCTTTGATAATTTATCTTTTTCTTTTATATAGTTATGCTTTTTATAGGTCCATTTAGGTACCGGAAGTAAATTTGACTTCCAAAAGTATATCAAAAGGTCACTAGAGGATGACTTCAAGGTAATCGTTGGAGTCAGGTAATATTCTTCTTTTTGAATATGTTGTTCTGTTTAATTATCTTTTGGAGGTTTTCACAAACTAATCTTTATGATGTTTGCAGTCCTGTGTTATGGGCGTCATTTGTGGTATTCTTGCTCTTAAATGTTAGTGGTGAGTTACTCTTTGTAGGAAAACACATTCCAAATAAATCTTTTTCACCTCCAGATTGAACTACATTGGTGATGTTATTGAACGTTGTATTTCCTTTCAGGATGGAAGGCATTGTTCTGGGCAGCCACAATTCCTCCTCTGGTTAGGAACCTTTTCTTCATCTTGTATTTTGTAGATAAACAGGGAAAACAAATCCTGATTGTTTAATTATTTCCAGATAGTCTTAGCTGTCGGAACAAAGCTTCAAGCCATTTTAACAAAGATGGCTCTTGAAATCACAGAAAGACATGCAGTTGTCCAAGGGATACCTCTTGTGCAAGGCTCAGACAAATATTTTTGGTTTAATTGGCCTCGCTTAGTTCTTCATCTTATCCATTTCTCTCTGTTTCAGGTATTAAATTTCTTCTTATGCAGACAATAGATTTAAAATAACCACCAACTAGGAACACTCAAAACTTTTTTTTTTGAATTTGTCAAATTCAGTGTTCTTTGTTACACATGCATCACTAATGGGGTTATACTGTTATAGATACTTGTGCTTGCCATAGGGTTGGGATATGGATGAAGTAATTGAATCTATGAATAATGGATTCTACCTTAGAATCCATTTTGAAGTTCACAAATTGTCTATAATGGGAAAGAGAATTGGCATCTGATTAGGGCTTGGGTCAATTTTGGCAACCAGATCATTATTATATCGGTTTGGAAAAGATTCAAAAGAATTTTTTTGCCTATAGTTGAGAAATAAATAAATTTGGGGATTCAGTGTATGTCCATGAAATCCAAGGGTCTTCTGGATGTCTTATGTACTCATGCGCCACACTGTCCCTTGGTTGAGGACACAGCTAATCCTGTTCCTCAAGCCCCATCTGTAGTATTTGTTCTTTATTGTAATCATAATCTATATAATCAGAAATCTGTATTTACTTTATTTTATTGCTTTAGATTGTTCCTTCTTTTCTTAATGGTTTTCTTATTTTTCCTTGTGTTCATGCAGAATGCATTTCAACTCACATATTTCTTGTGGATATGGGTAAATGAACATTCCCGTCTTGGCTATCAAATTTTAGTTTATTTTTTTATCATCTCCTTTCATAACACCATTGAAAATAATGATACTAACGTTTTCATTTGTGCAGTATGAGTTTGGGTTGAAATCTTGCTTCCATGAAAATTTCAAGCTTGTAATTATTAAAATTGCTTTGGGGTAAGTTTTTTTTTTTTTTTTTCCCCATATTTTTTCTTCTTACAATATCAAAAGCCACATTATGTGGGGAGATTATAAGTCTGAAGCTCCATGACCTTGAATTTATGGAGTGATTTTTGTTGCGGTTTCCCAGGGTCGGAGTCCTATTCTTATGCAGCTACATTACACTTCCGCTATATGCCCTCATAACTCAGGTACCATACCATCATTCTGTTATATGTAACTTCATGTAGCATGTGATATTTAGGGAAGCTATAAGAATAACTACCTTATTTTGGTAGAGTGAACTGTGAACATCACCAAGACAAGTTTTGGAGAATGGAGTACTAAGTTCAACTGCTTTAACCAATGGGCCATTAGCCCAGTGGTATAACCTCTCCTCCCTCGAAGGGGGGTGAGGGGCTAGAGCCCCGTCGTGGCCAATTTGTGAAATGCGTGTATGAGTACTTACCTAACAAAAAAAAAACCGGTTGTCTATAGCTCATAAACCGTACTCTTTGCATTTCTATCAGTATCATTGACATAAGGTTGTTACAACTTATTGTTTCAAATGATTGACTTGGTTGGTAATTGTCGTGTTGTGAACTCGCAGATGGGTTCAAACATGAAGAAATCTATTTTTGATGAACAAACATCGAAGGCCCTTAAGAAGTGGCACATGGCTGCAAAGAAGAAGCACGGAAGAACAGGAAAGTCCCCCAATCGAACCCCAGGTGGAAGCCCAACAGCTTCAATGATGGGTTCAATAATGGGTTCAACAACATTGCACGGCTCTGGAGCTTCACTCCACCGTTTCAAGACTACCGGCCACTCGACCCGCTCGTTCACCTACGGGGACGCTGAAACATCTGACTATGAAGCAGATCCACCGTCACCCGAATCATCCACAACCAACTTGATTATAAATGTTAACCACGATGATTCAGATACTGAAATAAATGTGCCCCACGCCGAGGAAGAAACCAGAAATGTAGATGACTTCTCATTTGTGAAGCCTGCCCCAGGAAAGTGAAGATGATGCTGGAAATTGCTGCAGTGCAGGAATTGACTATAATCTCATGCCATTAACTCTTTGTATGATTTTTTGTTGCAATGTTTTTTGAGAAAATTTATAAACATTATTTTGTGTAGTGGTATCTCTTGTACACTTGATGTGCTTGTTCATAAATTCTAGTTTTCAATCCACAATTTTAGCTCAATTTCTGGGAAAATTTTGCATATAGGTTCAATAAATCATTATGATCAGATAGTGAGAGCATGTACAAATACAAACCCTCTGATTTGAGAACATGATGTTCATTGTATAAATGTTGTAGTATCCTAATGTATGTCAGATGATTTAAACAACCATTTCTTTATGAATAAAGAAAAAAGAAAACTTATTTTTATCAGATTTTTGCTATCTGATAGAAAATTTTAATGCTTCTAATTGGTTCATACAAGTGCCTACGATTCTTAATCATTAATTGGAAGAAAGCAAACGAAAGAAAGAAACTTTCATGCAGAACCAAAAAGTTGCTGAATACTGTTCTTGGTTTGAATTCAAGTTATTATCCATTATCTCAGAGGGAAGTACAAAATCAGTTTTTTTTTTTTTTCTTTCTTTTTTTCTGGGTATTTCAAATCAGATTTGCTTATGCAAATTCATGGATGTGGATTTTTATTTATTTGCAGTTTCATAGATTTCACTAAATTGTTGAAGTATGCATCAACATGACATGTGAGAATGGTTCTAGGAGATGTCCAATTTTTTTTTAATCCTTAGGAGATGTCTATTTAGACATGCACCAAAACAAGCATATCCCAATAATTCAAGTTAGTATATAGTTTTTTATACAAACTCTCTCTTATTATGAATCAAGTTTCTATTGTGAATTTGGGAGTTTCAATTTGAATTGTTAAAATATTGATTAAAGTTCATTTTTCACAAGATAGTATATTCTTAGGCATACACATCAACTCCTTGTATGCTACCATTGATGTTAAAATTGGAGTGATAACTCATTCCCAGTGGAAGTAGGCAACTCTTTTTATACCAGCAAGGAGCTTTAATAATAATAATATTAATTATTTTTGAAAAATAATACATACTGAGATAAATTATTAGATGGTCCTGGACTACATGGTCCCAACTAATCACAGAGTGACACATCACCAAAGTAGTTGCAAAAAGAGTTGTCTAAAAAAGGAAAAGGAGGCAGAAAGTTCCACTTATATTGGTTTTCAATCTATATACATGCAATTGCTCCTCTTTAAAACATTTCTATGAAACATCATTTCTATTCACATTGCCATAGTTGGTTGATTTTATAAATGAAAAGGTTAGTGCAAGAACTGTAGTGGCTCCTTTTACACTTTGGAGGCATGTTACCAATATATATATATATAGACACACACACACACATAAATGTATTAACAAAATTTATGAACTTGTCTCCATAAATTTTTATCAAATGAAAGACTTCTAATTTTTTTTTTTTTCAGAAAAAAGGTGAAGGTTAGTGAATGGCATTGGAAAGAAATTGCCACTTTCTTTATTATGAATTCTCTGTCTCATCTTGATGGTGGTTTTAATTTCACTTTCGTTTGGTAATTGGGACCTCTAAATTGAAGAAGTTTATCACCATTACATTAAATTCCAATTGTGAATCTCAGGTTGTTTTATTTTATTTTCTTTTCTGATTCATTTACTTTTGGTTATTTGATCAACAATGGTCGTTATTTTCACCCATTATTTTCTATTCTATGAAAACATTTGTTGATATGTTATTCCACTTCGATATTTGTTATTTCGTCAATATTTCAAACTATGATATATATATATATATATATATATATATATATATATATATATATATACTGTAAAAGTGCTCCAATTGATTAAGAGAGATAAAAAGTTCAATTTCTTTCATTTGTTTAATATTACGAACAAATAATTGATAAGTGAATAATTATACTTTCTAGCATATTACTAGCATTTAGGGCATATATTGCACAACATCATCAAATTAAATTAAACTCAAAAAGTGACGTCGTTTCAAAGCCACAGACGTCTTATTTGAACGATGTGTCACTGTCTAACATACTCAAATTCATCGGTTCGAGTTATATTTGGATTGCCATAGGTCACAATCTTGTTGCCGGTACTGATTAGTATATTCTTGTTCAGAGAAAAAAAAAAAGAATTGCAAAATAATTGCGTTAGAATTATTCTAGTTCTCGGTAAATAAGATCAAAGGCCGAGGCTATTACAAGAATGTTACCATTTGTGGCACGAATAACAATTCCAATCTCGTTGTTTGCCAAGGGTTTGATGATTTTTGCATCAATGCTATACAATCTGAACTTTCCAATTGAGGTAGATGATAAAAACTTTGTGATTGTTGTTCGTAAATGTAGAAGGTTGATAATTTAGCTGTAGTTCACAGTAATCTTTACAAATTTAACAGAGTTAGAATTCTAGCACTCTTAAAATTCAAGTTCCCACTTCCCATACAAAGTGTAAACCTTTTGCTATTATATGCGTACACGTACATGTATAGAGTTCAATTTAGATTGAATAACTTGTGTAAGAATTGCAGAGAGAGAAGATAGAGATGAGTGGGTACATGAAAAAGGGAAGCTATATATTCATAACATTCAAAATTTTCCTCCAAAAGTTATTGGTTTCAATAATTTTTATATTAATTCACGTGGTGCATTATCGGCCTTGGATTTGTATAACATGCTACATTTCAAAGTTACAATAATTCAAGATAATTTTAGAAGATCATAGTCGACTACATTCAATAAAATATAAAGAGAGAAGGAGGGGGTGTTACGAGGAGAACAGAGAGCGAGGAGTCAAAGCTCACTAATTGGTGACTAGTCTATTGGCTAACCAAATGTGGGGCGAGCCCCACCACTATAGCTCGCCAAAGGACATTCATACTGGATGCCCTATGTCTATAACAAGGCGTCTCATCACAATTGGATCGCGTGACTAACATCATCAATCATACTCCCCAATAATAATTAGGGCACAAGTTCATGAGAATAGCTTCATTATATATGCATAGAATAGAATATTATAGAAGGGATAAATTTCAATATTCACTTCTATGTTTGTTCGTGTATGGAATCATTATATTCTCTAGTGAGATTTTATTTCCAATCTCTCCAGTGGCGATGTTTGTTACAATTAGTAGTGACGGACACTACTACACTGAGTGACACCAATCACTAATAACTAACGTTACTAAAATGAGTGGATAATATTGTATTACCTATTTTAGTAACGTGTATTATTACTCATAGTTATAAACGTTATGAACCAAAAAAACTGCGAAAAATATTAAATGAAGAGAATTTTTACTATGTGTGTAAGCATATACTACTTGTTTAGGTAGGTCAATCAAAACCCGTACATTTTGGCAGATGTTAGTAGGTAAGTTCCCCATGATATCCAAGCAAATTATTTCGTGGGATATGATTTTGGGTAAATGTACAAGAACGAGAGAGACAAAATTAAGTATAGACATGGCGTGTTTTAATCACCAAACAACCACTCTAATGGAGAGAGATTTAACTAATCAAACCGAGCAGACCATATTAACTTGAAGAAATTAACTAGTTTCTTACAATTATTGAACAATAAGCATTGTTATTACCAAATATACTACTAATTACAACATTAGAAGTTATCTTGTGAGGGCTCTCCTACCGACCACATCTTTAATAATCCATGGATAATGTTTAATTAAAAGAAATTAACCGTGCATTTAAGGAGGAAAAGGAAAGAATATCTACTCGTCAAGAGAGGGAAAGGGAAAGGGAGAGGGAGAGAGAGAGAGAGAGAGGGGAAAATATAAACTCGTAATATTTTACCAAAAGGAAGAGTTATGATGGTGTGGTTGTTTATTCTCTCACTTTTGTAAATATTACAAATAATGTCTTTGTGATATTAATAAACTTTATTTTCTCAATTATAATATTTTACAAAAATAAAAGGTTAAAGTAACACTGATTGGATAGAAAGAAAAAAAAAAAAGTGTCTATCATAAGTCATCGTAAATGACACATAAATTTTATTTAAAAATGTTTCGGGTATAATGATGATATAGTATTATATATTAATTAAAACATTGACTCACGAAATTTGATGAATTATTACTTATGTGGAAGTGTTTTTACTTTTTATTTAATTTTTCAACTCGAACCTAACACCCCTTGACCTGGGGCGAGTACGTGAGTCATGTGTAGTGGAGAGAATAGAGATTCTGGCGACCCCATTTATCTAGACCTACCGGTCCCACCACATGTGCATGCCCACCTTTCAGTTCACTCCATCTCTATCTCTAAAATGCCAGCTAAGACAAAACCAAAGGCTGAACCTAACTACAGTACTATTTGGTCAAGAAATCCAAGTTCACATTACAACACAAATGAAAACTAAAATCTCAAATATATATTGATGATTATATATATATATATATATATATATATATATTGATTATTAAGGATTTAGTCGAAATTGAATCTACCTAAAACCGAGAAGTGAATAATTTTTAATTTTTAGAATCGAAATTGAACTCTTCTACAGTATTAAAGGTTCTAACCGTTTTCTTTACACCTCCTTAAAATAAGTATTGCTAGCAACTACTTTATATTCACAGTTGACGAACCTCCAAAACCCTCTCTCTCACTCACACTCTCTCTTTCTCTTTCTCTCTCTCTCTCTCTCTCTCATACACACACTGACACACGAATTATCATGACTCGTCCGGATAGATTCCTCACCGTCGTCAACTCATCATCAACGTCGACGGTAACGGCGGAACCGCCAGAAGCAGTAGCCATGGAATCCGATTTCGTCGTTATCCTCGCCGCTCTCCTATGCGCCCTAATCTGCGTGGTCGGCCTCATCGCCGTAGCTCGCTGCGCTTGGCTCCGCCGCGGCGCCGCCGGAGACGGCCGATCAGCTGGCCACGCCTCGGCCAACAGAGGCCTCAAGAAGAAGATCCTACAGTCCCTGCCGAGATTCACCTACGACTCCTCCTCCAACGGCAAGTTCGCCGCCGAGTGCCCGATCTGCCTGACGGAGTACGCCGACGGGGACGAGATCCGAGTGCTGCCGCAGTGCGGGCACGGCTTCCACCTCGCCTGCATCGACACGTGGCTCGGCTCGCACTCCTCGTGCCCATCCTGTCGTCAGATTCTGGTCGTCACGAGGTGTCCGAAGTGTGGCGAGTCTCCGGCGATCTCCGGTACCGGAGCTCAGGCGGATACAGGACCGAGGACAAACGTTCCATCTGTTGGTTTTTTACCTTATTAAAAGGATAAGAACCGCCTTTTTTTTTTAATTTTTAATTTATTGTTTTATTTGGTAGGTATTGAGTCCGTGACACTGAATTTGAGCCGTACAAATTCATGTGACGATTGTGCCTTTGCTCGTCTTTTTGTTGCATATAGGCTCTTTAATTGTCGCGGCTATTTAAATATACATAGCATCCATGTGATATGATTTTTATTTCATGGAATTTTTGTATATATATATATATATATATATATATTCTCTTTCTATATTGTGATAGCACATGTAATTGATACTTTTTTTTTTTTTGGGGTCAATTTGTTTGCACTTTCTGTAGTAAGCTGGCATTTGGATAAACATGAGAAAAAGGTTTGGATAAGGGAATGATATCAAAGGTAAATAAATAAAAATCAAATGATTTTGTAAGCCATGATCGAGAGAAATGAGAGAAACTCAGAAGAAAAAAAAAATAGAAATGTGTTATTTGTAATGCTTGAGAAAAACTCATATGAATGGATCACCTCCAATTGTTTTTCTGATACATCACTGTCTTGTTTGAATTATTTAAATCAAGTTAGGTATGAAATTAAAACATTGCATGTAGTTATAACAAACTCCTCTACCCTTTCTTTTAAATTTACTCACCAAATAAATTTTTCTTTTTTTCTCACACACCAAAATTCAAACCCCTCGACATTCCCTTCCCTCCTCTCCGAGAATAGAGAGGTTATATTACTAGACTGTAAATTCAACTTTTCTTCACATCCTATTTTCAAATTAGACATAAAATAAACTCTTTATTTTTCTTCTCCTTTTTCCATTATTAGGGAATTTATTAATGGATAACCCCCACAGAAAAATTTACCTTCCATTTTATGATATCAATTTTTTTGTTTATTTTTTAGGAAAAGTTAGCAGAAAAAGAAAAGCACATCAATTTGAAAGATTTTTGCAATAAGCTCAAGGATTCTTTACATTTCTATTTTCCAGTTTTGGACCCACTCAATATAATTTGAAGCCTAAGCCGAAAAATCTAGAGGTGAGCTTTTAATATTTAATAGATTAATTACTTTCCGAAAAAAATAGTTAATGTATTAATATCAAATACGAGTAATAGTTAATATTTAAGTTTTTATATCATGATTCATACTTTCTAAGAGACATTCAATAAATTAAGTTAAACAACAATAAAAGCTAATATTAGAAAAAATCTTTTCCCCTGTTCCAGCAAATTCTTCAATCCTTTTTATTCATATTTTTCTAGTTTCAAGTGAATTTCTGACACCCAAATAAAAAATTCCTTCTTTTTTATTTATCTTGAAAACAAAATAACAACAAAGGACAAAAATATAGAAGAGTATAGAAAATAGCAAGAGATGTGAGAGAGTAGAATAAATAGGAGATGAAATGAGTGAGTGAATAAAAAAAATAGAATAAAAATGAGTAGAAAAAAAAGAGAGATAAAGGAGAAAAAAAAGAGAGAGAATAAAAAGCAAGAGTTTTAATAGAAAAAGTAGGAAAATGAACTGCACTCTACGGCTCCAGCCCGCGCTGTCTACGGAATAACGTGAGGAATGGTTGATGAACCTCACCTAGACTCACTGTGAAGCCATCATGAGATAAGACTGAACAGTGGTCTATGTCTCTCTCACCATTACCTTTTCTCTTTCAAATTCAGCTAATCAAAACTATTGAACTTGGGGTCGTGGAGCAGGATTTGAGTAGATGATTGAAAAGGTCTCAATCAAGATAGGCAAAATGTACTATAACCAACAAGAGACAAAGTTATTTTACACATGCTAATGCTAATGCTAATGCTAATGCTCAAAAGAGACCTTTCGTGTCCTCAGTCTGTCCTATAGCAAACACACATCTATTCATATCTCTGCCCTCTTTGGTAGTTCTGGTAAAGACCCACTCCACTAAAGAACCCATATTCTCCTCCCAAAATGGTAGCTGCAAGAAAATATCTCCCCTGCAGTAAAGACTCAAGAAAAGTGTCAAAGATCTTTTGGTTTTTCAGTAATATCATGATTGGAAGACCAATTCCAAGTTTCCAACTTCCACTACCTCTTCAATAAAAATATATATTGATATTTGAAAAAAGGAAAAAAGAAAGCATAGGAGGAAGAGCCATACAGATTGTTTATTTTTGCTTCTGCTTGGTTTGACCACCTCCTGCTGTGGCAAGCCCAGAATTATTTCCAACCTAATTCGGCCATTACTGATATACCTATTGCAATTTGGAACAAAAGACCTGGACCAATCATGATGAAACATCTCCTAAGCCTCTGCTTTTCTATCATCATCTTCAGTTGACCCTAGAAAAAAAGAGAGGAATATAAAAAACAGAAGATTTTTTGCTGACTGGTTCTTGCACTGACTTGCAGAAAAAAAGGATAGGATTGTATTAATTTGAATGATTATAGGATCTAATTAGAAGCATCTCATATCACATCACATATTAGTGCCTGATCATATCACATCTCAACAGGGCACGTATCTTTCTAGGCTTTCAGAGTTTTGGTTTGTATATTCATAATGATACCATGAGCGCTATAAGGGGCATCCCTGAGATATGTTTTCAGATACCGCTATACAAACTAATACTTGGGATTTGCAGAACCAGGTAAGATTGGTTTTGGATCAAGGAATCCTTTTCTATTCATATAGGAAGGGTGGTTGTACAAAATGTAGTTCTAAGTAACTGCCTCATAAATCCTATATCAATCTATATGAAGAAGAAATCATGTAACAAAGGGGATTCTTATTCATACAAATAGTACTTCGAACTTGGAATGAGCACGAAGAAATTAATGATACTTCCTTACATTTTGAGTTGTTCAGCCGGATCTTGAGCTATTCTAAATGACTCTACAAGCAACAAGCACACATTCTGCAATAATAATAATAAAAAAGCTAGCCCAATGCATGAGCCTCCCGTCATTGCGGGTCTGGAGAGGGTTTGATGTACGCAGCCTTACCTCTACTTGCGGAGAGGCCGTTTCCTGTTTCAATCCTATGACCTCCAGGTCACAATGAAGTAACCTTACCGTTGCGCAAAGGCCCGTCCTCAAAATTAGTAACAAGCACTTGCCAATAAAACTATAGACTCTAGAAACAAGGAATTTATTTTACATCTACATAGTAACATGTAATGGTAAAAAGTGCAAGAAATGCAGCGATATGAGATTAACTAAAGATAATGAATGCACAAACAGCTGCTCTATAAGTAACAAGCACATATTCTGCTATCTTATTGCTTAAATAACTAAATCTATAAAACAAAAAGCAATATGAGAGTTTTGCAGCTGAAAGAGAACATCTATCAATTGCACAAGTCACTTACCAAAAAACCTATAGAGTCCAGAAATAAAGATTTTATTTTACATCTACATGGTAACATGTAATGGTCAAAAGTGCATGAATGCATGGATATGATATTTTTGTGAATAGTTGGTTCAAAAGGTCATTGCCGGTTGTTGGTTCTGTCCATGGAAGGTGTTGCGAGGAGTAAAATGGATTTAGATGGCGTTTTTATACATCATAAAATTAATGGTATTTTCTGTGCTCAACTGCCACTGATGTAAGGACATCTTGGACAATCTTGATTTAACATGTTCAAAACACTTCAACCTAAGCAGATATTTTTCATCATGTCTGAGCCTACACATTTAAATGGTAAAATCATCAGATCATAATGCTTTTGAATTTCACAGCTATAAACTTAGTCATTGGCAATTGGCAAAGTAATACTATAACCAATATTTTCACTGACCTGACAAATTTGCAGGTTTTCCTTGTCTAGTCAGTTTTTTGGTTGCGTACAACTTTACGACCCTCAATCCCTCTCCTGGAAAATCTTCCACTGCACAAGGAAAAACATGGGGCAAAAGCAACACAACTTACCAGAAGCTTGTCCGTTTCACTTGAATATAAAACTCTCTAGATTAGATTTCAGAGAAAATCAGTCCTCAAGGCACAAACTTGTATTTTGCAACACCAGTAATATCTTCTCTAATCAGTTAAATCCCCCTTCATCACCACTGTCATCCCCAAACATGGCAGCCATTTTCATGGCCAGCTTTGCTGCCATTTCCCTCCTCTGGAAATCAGGCATCAACCTCAAGCTGTCATGCATGTTCCCAATCTCCGACATCAACTGTTCCAAATCCTCAAAGTCGTAATGCATGTCCTCATTAGGCTCTGAGGCTCCGTTAGGAATATGTACTTTGGGCATTGCTTCCCTGTCAGTCTCTTCTTGCAACTGTGATACTGATGTCAAAGGCTGCAGCTCTCTTTGAACTGATACAATTTATTTTTCTCTGTCACATTCCTTGGTGTCAATATTCTCAGCAACTGAGCCCCTCCTACCTGTGGTCACAAAGAATCATTTGCAGATACCCATCCTCCATCTGTGTCATCCCATGATTCTGTTGAACCCGCTAATAATATTTCATACTCAATTTCATAGTCCGATTCTTCTTCTGACAACTCTGAGCAGTGAGGATGAAAGTATTCAGCATTTCGATAAAGATAGTAGGTTTTCCAAAATCAATGAAGGTAGTGCAATTAACCTTGATTTTGAGGTAAATATGGTTCATTTATCTTGTTGCCAGACTTCAAGACCATTCCAGGCCACATATGGCAGAAAGAGCCCCATACAGTCATTCTACACCTTGCAAATCGCCATCAACCGACAAACCTGTCAAGAAAAAGTCTTCTATCTCATACATACAATAGTAAACAAACACAGCAATAACTAGATATTGTGGGGAAAATAGGGGCCTAGACTACAGAAAACACTTCCACCAACTAGCATAAATTTTGAAACATATAGAATGGTTAAAAAAAAAAACACTGCAAAGGCATAAATTTATACTAGCTGTTAATTTGTGTGTGCGCTGCACGGAGTCAAATAAGGGACACGAATGTAACATACACATGTAGATACAGTAGTGAGTTGTTTTGGATAAAAATGTGTGGAAAGTTATGACTTGCGTAGGAAGTGGAAGGTGGTTAGTGAGTCTATCGGATTTAACTTATTAGCATCATGTTTGGTCATGCGTGTGCTTGTGATGGAGTGTCATGCATGTTAGTGATGTGATGGCATGTTTTGAGTTGTGTTATGTGCAGTGTTGTATATGCATGTTAACAACGGTGTAGGCTACATATGTATGATTGTGGGCATGTTGTGAATCGTTAATAATTGTTGTATGTACACAAGTCTTTTATTATAATGGTGTTTGGTTAAAGCTTAAAAGGGGGTAGGAAAAATTGCTGGGTAAAGAAATGGTTTTATGTATACTGGAAAAGCTTGTGTGGTTCCTACTATGTGTATTGTATGCTTGTACCTGCTATATTACAGATAGATGAGGTTTGAGTAAGACAAGGGCAAGCAAGCAAACAAAGGGAATAAAGGCGGATAGAAGGTCACCCAGGTACGGTAGTGAGTTTTGTTGTTTATGTGTGTGTAAATGGAAACCTTTCCAAGGGCAAGAATGTAAATAACAAAACATTTGTACAAAGACCTTAAATATTAATGAAATAACATCATCTAGCAAGTGTTTAAGGTTCAAAAAATTCTCACACCGAATTTTGAATAACAGATAGGATGTGACAGTTAAAAGTTAAAACTGGTATTGAGTTCCTGCACATGCAACATAACACCTTTTTCTCACGTGAACTTTAATATTATAAATTAGAATGTTAAATTCGTTGAATAGATTACTAGGGAAAATGATCGTTTATCATAATATTTATTTAATTTTTATTGACATTTCACTTCAGTATTTGTATCTTACTATTTTACTGTATCCTGTCCACATCCAAGCTGAAAACTTTTCATGTCCACTTTAGAGCACATTTTTCGTTCTTTTTCTTTATGTGGACAGAGCAGAGCAGGATATTTCATATCCCTAAGCTGTGCACACTGCACATATCTTTTTTGGTTGCCAAATACAAAGACTGATGTGATGAATCATGAAAATCTAAAACCAGTAATTGAAACAATAGCAAAAGAAGGATCTTACATCTGTCGAAATCAACATTAGATGCACAAGCTTCAATGTATTCAATGTTGTGCTCATTGCACCACTCCAAACATGATTTCTTAATCTCCCATGATGGTTCTTCATCTCCCAATAAGCTACTTCCTTCAGTTTCAGAAATTCCATAATCAGATAAGTCTAAATGAGGATTAACAGAGCGCTCTCTGATTTTCTGCAGGCATCTTCTTCTGTACTCAACATGAGCTGCATGTCCTGGAAGAAGATCCACTTTGTTTCCAATGCATAACAATATGTCAAAGTTTTGCATATCAGTGCGAGAAACCCAATCTTTAATTACGACAAGAGAAGAAAGCTATGGACAATAACATAAGAGAGATAATTACATCAACAGATCATGCTGCCACATGAATAATAATAACTTCGCAGTTCAATGAAGTTTTGAAATTAAAATTGAAACTTCCTCAAATAAAGCTACAGAGAGGAGCTAGGCTAACATCATTGATGTCGAAAACCATCACTAAGGTGGGCAACCAGACAAATATTGGCAACGTTTCAACGGTAAACTCATCGTGAAGATGGGTCATCCATACAGAAACATCAGCTGTATAATACTTTGTATTGATAGTCCACCTGATTAATAAACCATAAATGCACCATAAGTACATATTGGAAACTCTAAAAGACATGAACATCATTATTTCATTTGTTGGATCATAAATTGTCACAAAATCCAGGAAAGGTAATGCTGAATCAACATACCCATAGGCAACTACATTAGACGATGAATCAGAAGCATCTTCAAAATCCACAGAGAGTAATCCTACAATCAGCAAATACTAATAATGGTTAGCGTGAAAAGCCTGACAAACTTAGATTGATTACAGATCCCAGCTGGATTAATTATGTAAAATAAACTCCCTAACGTAAAAGCATAATGCTGCTCACTGTACTAATATAGGTGACAGCAGTGACAAATGTTGACATCACACTATAATTCGGAAGCTTTTATATGGAAGCCATTTTATCTTTTCTTCTTTTACACCCTTAGAATGGCTAGAAGAGCTTGAAGGACGAAAATGAGATCTAAGGCTTCATTTGCATAAATAAATGGATTTCAAATGAATGGGTTTGAGTTTAAACAAAAGATTGTTTATTGAAGTTAGATTATGAAACTCAGTAGGATATTAGATTAGGAGTACGAGAGACATTTAATTGCAATCGTTGTGCAATTAAAGTTCCTTGCCGACATGGATTCAAATAACTCCTTCCACCATGTTATTTGAAATCCATACATACAAGGTTCTCAAATCATTGTTAAAAATTAAACTAAATTACTTACCCGAAATTTTTGCTATAATCCTCTAAATCCTCGAACATATTTTCACTTGATTTAAAATTCTTCAATCCAAATGGTGCCTAAGTGTGTTCTCCTTTATTGCATCATTTGGAAAGGAAATGAGCTTTTATCTTTCAAAGTAAATGACAACATAATTAAAGAGGGAAGATCAAAATGGCAACAAATTAAAAGACGGAAAGAAGGGGAGCACAAAAAAATAAAAGCAAAAAAAAATCCAACTTAATTGACACCATTAAAGAGGTCAAACAAGTATATATAAAGGCTTGTGCTTGGAAGAAATTGGTGAGAGCAATTAGAGTATAAATCATGACACAAACACGAAGAATTCATATATGATCAGTATTAAGCTTCCGTGGCAATTACAAGATGTTTATGTATCCAATGTGACCATATTCTCATGGATAATATAACCCATATGAATCTAAAGAATGTCAAAACATATATATGCATGCTTAAACAAATTACTAATATATGTGTGTGTGTGTGTACATGTAGAAAGGATATGATAACATGTGGTTTGACTGAGTCTATGGTTTTAGATAGAGCGGACTGGAAGAATAGGATTCATGTAGCCGACCCCACATAGATGGAAAAGGACTTTGTTTGTTGTTGTTGTATTTGTGTATACATGTATGTGCCTATGTAGTAGAATAAATGAAATGAAATGCAGAAACTGCTTGGAGAGAGCGAGACTTACTGGAGAGGAGGGTACATTACCAACTTTAGATGATCTGATCATGAGGATTCCCGGTCTCTGCTCCAGCAAATCTCTATCGATAATGACTTGATGATCCATGATATTACTCTTCACTTTGCTACCAGAGCTCCTCAAAATTGAATTTCCTAAACCCTAACATATGAAATTATGCATCAGCTAAAAATTGAAAACAGCTTGATAGTGTATAAATTTACAAAGATCTCCTCCAGTTCGTCCGGTCGTGAGAGCAGGAAGCAGGAATTGGCCAACCAGTTAAAAGACTTGCCAGAATCAGAATTGATAGCACTGATCGTATGCAATATACACAAGGAAAGGGATAAACAAACTTAAATTTTCAAAAATCTTATGATAATCTGACTCCTCTTAACATTATTTTTGCCATTTGTTATGAAAGTTTTGTCCTTTTTTTGACGTTAAACATTTTGATCGTAGAACATTCTTCATGAAAAACCTTTTATTTTCCGTTGTTTTTAACTAAAATTCTAAAGCATTTTTCAGAATAAATTGACGAGGGGCCACTCTCATTTCTCTCACCTCCAGTTATAAACCACCACATCTCCCTCTACCTCGATCCCTAAAACCCTAGAAACCAAAACAACAACCAATTGAGGCTAGTTTAACATGCTTCGACATTGAAAACCCAAATCCATATCAATTGCATGAATCTAATGAAACCTCAAAACTTAAGCTTCACAACAGATGATCACAAATAACATACAATTCAATAAAAATAAAAAACACAATCACAGCTCAAAATCCCTAAAAAAGGCCTGCCTAAAGCTACGATGATTACAATTATACACATAAGAAGACGAGGTTTGTTAATGACATATTCTATCAAACACTTAAATAAACACAGTTACTATAATTGCACCTTCAAATCGAAAGCAAATTGAAGATAGCGACAGGACAAAAACCAACCTGTGTTCGTATCAAATCAATCCAAAATGCCAACAAAAATTTCTTGTTCATCTTCCTTAGCATAAATTCACCTGCGAAGAGAAGATAGTCGGCGACGAGAAATGTTCATCGGAACCGGAATTTTTTTCCCGGCGTCGGAGATAATCGCCGGCGAAAAGAGATCGTAACGAGATAACCGTCAGGCACTCTCTCCCGCATAAGCATTGCTGGTATTTTGTCACTACACATTTAAAATAAAAATAAAAAAAAACAAATTTGACCATTTGAAGTAAAAAAAAATTTACTTGAAAATATTTTGCCAAATTTAAAAAAATAACTAAACATCAATATTCGCTAAAAAAATAAAAAACTAAACACCAACAATAAAATTCCTAAGAATTATTTTGTATTAATTTTTTTTAATTAATGTGTTGTTAGTAATCCAGTTAATTACTTAAAATCAAAAATTTTCAGTAGTTTCTACATTAAGTGTGTTTCATAATGTTATTATTTCTAGAAAAAAAAATGCTTAAAAAGTGTAGTGAAGAATAACTAATTTATTACTGACTATTACTACTATTGAATAAATTAATTCAGTATCTAAAATTGAACGTACTAATTCGGACATGTTCATATTTCTCTCTCGCAAAAATTGACCAGACCATTTCTATTTTATTTCATTTCAATTAACATGGTTTTATCGTGCTAATCCATCGCATTATTTTGTATTGGAATTTCTTTAGTAAAGGTGAAGAGTTTGACTTTCACCGGAACCTTATAGAAAGATCAAAACTAAACCTTAATCGACTGAACATAGACAGAGGAAAGAGAGCGCATCATAGAGAGGGAGCACAAACCGTGTCCTTTCTTAAGCGATCGAATATGAGTACCCATTTTTAACCCATTGAACCAGCGAATTATATGATTTATTTTAAACCAATCCATTTTTGACTCACACAATTAAATGACTCATCCAAATCCATTTAGAGCTAGGCGGGTTCGTGAGTTAGAGCCCATTTTGCCGGGCCTACTAGTGTCTACGTACTCTTCATGTCTTAAGGGATTTTTTTTAGAGAAACGAGAACCATCCCAACCACCGGACTGAGACCCCGATACATAATTATTCTCATTAGCATAATTTAATTTTTGAGTAAACATTAATTATAGATGAACATTTTGTATGTACAATAAATTGGGAGGAAGTAGCATGTAACATGCCTAGAGTGGGTTGTATTGTGAAGTTTATTTTATGCATCTTAGTAGCTTTAACCATTGTAGGGTGTTAATTAGAAATTATGTTTTAGTATATCTAAATATTAATTTAGAGTTAGTGAGGTGCTTGTGGGAAATGAAATGGTTTAGAAGGCTTAGAGGGCAAATAACTTGAGGGGGTGATGTACAAATTTAAAGTGTTGAAGGATGTGAAGTGCAAATGATCTAAAATGGGGCTAGGTGTCAAAATTTGGTGTCAAAGACATGAGTAAGCAATATATATCAGATTGTGAGAGGAGCTTATCTCTACAACTCTTGTGCCTTGTTTGGCAAAACAAGTTTTAGAGTCTTAGAGTTGTAGAGAAGCTAGGAGAGAGGAGACTAAGTAAAGAGGAGGAAGGAAAAGAAGGGAAACTCAAGTTAAATACTTGTGAGTTCTATGATTCATTAGCTTTCATGTTTTATGTTGATTGTAATTTATATGCATGATTTTGTGTAGCAAATCATTTAAGGAAGGCATGAAATCATCATGTATGCTTGAATGTGTGTGTGTAGAGAAAAAGTGTAATACTATGTGAATGATAGAGTTGATTTTTATGGTTTTGATTGCATTTTGTTGGTATAAAATGAAAGGAATCATGTTATAAACATGTTCTATGATGATTAGTAGGAGCTAGAAGTACTATATATGAAGTTTGCATGAAAAAGAAATGAAAAATATGAAAAATGTGTTCTGCAGATAGCCTGAAGTCACCTTACAAGAATGACTATAAAACACTGTAGAAAATTCGGATTTGAGTTCCGTTTGTTGGGTTGGAAAGTAGACTGGTAGAGATTTCCAGAAATACATGGTAGAGCACCTAGTTCTTTCTGAATCGAAACAATTTAATTGATAAAGTTTGGTGAAAAACAGGGACTGTGGGAGAGAGAATTGAAAACAGTCCATTGTTTTGCTTCTCTGTAAAAAACTAAACATTGAATCATGCTCTAATTTTAGTATGATGTTCTTGCATATGTTTTCTATATATTATAAATTTTGTAGGCCAATTGGATGTCGGGAAGTCCTTCATTTGGAGTGAAAATGTGGACAGCATGTCGGGAAGAAAATACATCCCAAAAATTTGCAAATGTGAAGGTGTTAGATTGAATACTTGGAGTGTGTGGTATAATTAGAGTATTTAATCATTTTAGTATTGATTTGGAAGGTGGTGCAGCAATGTATATTTTTAGAGGAATGTAAAAGATAAGCTTGATATTCTTGCTTACAATGTGTTTGACAAAATGTTTCAATGAGTTTATATTTAATGATTATGATAATTGATCCTTCAAGTTTGTATGAATGAAGTTTGTGATGATTGTTGTCTAATTATATTTAGAAATCTATATGATGTGAGTATAATGTCGTATAATCAAGGAGGAAGAACTACACCCTCAACAACAACGGAATAAGTAAACAAGTTGGAAGATACCCAAGGTGAGTGTATTCCCTAGAAGTTGATTATTTGAATGCATACATTGAAGTATTGAAGATGTCTATATGACAATGAAGATACCTATATGGTATGAAGATGCTTATAAAGCATGAAGATGCCTATAAGGCATGAAGTTATATAAGGTCCATACTCTGGCCAAGAAGGATAGTAGAAATTTATAATATCTATATAGCTTGAAGTTATTGAATGATATTCCTGGTTATTATTCTGATGTAGTAGTGGCACATTCACTAGAGCTTTAAGCTCACTTTTGTTATATATATGTTTTTCAGGTTCAAGGTTTTGTAACCACTGTCGAGTCTAGAGTCTTGGGGATTGGATGGAAAAAGAGGAGGAGGGAGTGTTTTGTCTAACATGTAATTATTGTAGATGAGTTTTATGGTAAACTCATAATAAAATGTGTTGTGATTGTAATATAAGCTTGTGGTTTGTTTGTAATTGTAGATTATTAAATATACACTCTGATGTGGATTAATGTCAATTATGTTTGATGTTAATGAAGATAGTTAGATACACTTCAATTGTTCAATTTGTTATATTATGATATAAATTGGGTTGGGGTGTGTCAATGCTCGGATTTGTTAAGCCCAATGGTGTTGAATCACCTGCAAGTAACCAATGGATTTCTAAAATTTTGCAGGACTTTACAAATCAAAATGGCCATTGAATGTACTCAGCAAATTGTTCAACAAATTAATGCATGGACAAAATTCTAGAATTTGATAATATGAGTACAGTAAACATCAATGAATGCCAGAGAGATACCGCGTTCACCTTCAAACATCTCTGGGAAGACAATAGTGGAGGGGAAAAGAATACCAAAAATCAAAATTGCACAAAAGAAAATTAAAGATTCAACATTAAGCGAGTGCTCCACCGACCCCAATCTCATTAATATGTTGTTTCCTCCAGATTTCACCAATCACTTCTGTATTATGAACAAACAACCTTCCAATCTGATCACAGTGTTTGTTAAACGTCGTAAGCAGCTTGCATTCAGTGATCATGTATTGGCAACTGCAGCAGCATCAGCAGTTTGCTTTGCGCCAACAGCAAAGAATTCTGTAATGACTTCAAGGGGCATTCCCTTCGTTTCAGGAACCTTTAAGAAAACAAAGACCCATGATATGGTGCACACAACAGCATAGATGCCAAAGACACCAGCTAGGCCAATTGAATTGAGCATAACAGGGAGTGAGTAAGTGACAATGATGTCTCCAATCCAAAATGTAAGAGCACATATGGCAATGCAGAGGCCTCGAACACGGGTAGGGAAGATCTCTGAGCAGAGGATATTCGGGATTGGCCCAAAGCCCATGACAAAGAAGCAGAAGTAGACCACAACACTGATGGTTGAGATCACGGCGTGGATGATGGAGCTCATGTGTACAATGTTGCCAAGGACTAGTATGATTAACGATGCTATCAAGATAGGCAGTGTAGTTAGCAGCAGCAACCTGGAGAAGATTAGACGGTTAAGACACAAATGGGATTTCCCTTTAAAAAGAAAAAGGATGAACTTAAGGAAGTTAAGCATGCTTCCATGATTTGAAAACTATTCTCTATTTTTATAGAACACTTATTCACCATCCTTATTTAATACCATTGGAACTGTCATAATCACGTCAGTCAAGAATCAAGATAGAAGTCATAGTAAAAATTTCATGAAGAATAAATTATTCCATCTACCGACTTTAACCATAACTAGACTTGTAGAAGTAGAGCATGAGGCCCAAAACCACCATTGTTGACCAAAACAAGCGAAAAAATAAAAACCAATGTGTTGATAAAAAGCATTATGCCAAGATTTATGACCCACATTTTAGTTGTTAGAGAAACTTCTAAAATCCAGAACAAAGAATTTCTTTACAAAGTTCAAGCTCCTCATCAAAGAACAAAATTACCTTCTGCCTGCAAGATCCATCAATTTCATAGCAATACCTATGCTGGGAAGCATCAACAAGGTAGTGACAGCACTTATAAGGAGAGATGCAGAGTCTGAACCAATGCCTATACTTGACAGAAGAATTCCTACACCTGCTTGTTCAAGAATCTGAGGAGTATAGTAGAGAACCCCATTTATGCCAGAAAACTACACATAAATAAAATTATCCATGAGAAGCATGCAATACTATAAATATATAGATAGATGGCAATAAATCATGACAAGTTTGGCTAACCTTATGATTGATTCATTGTGAATAATCATACACAAGCAAATCATGTTTAACAGCTTAAAATGTTGCAACTAGAACAGCTTAGGAAAGCTTAAGGTAGATCATCCTTGAGAGTTTTCTTTGCTTTGTAAATAAAATAAAAAAAGATCATCCTTAAGAGTTGAATGACATCTTTGTTTAGGCTTTTTCCATGGAATGGTGTCCAATGTTGGAATTGGCCAGTGCAAAGATCATCGCTGAAGCTTGGAGCTCAGATAACATAACGGCAATGGAGATGGTGGATCAGTTGGGACAGAAGCCCTTTTAAGTAAGGGCCTCATCCAGAGTCCTAATTTCACAATGTCCATTCACCAAACATACTATAAATCATACTTTACAGGTAGATATTCATACAGGGGAGTATAAGCCACTTCTAAGATAACAAAGAGACACCTAAAAAAAATCATTATAATTATAAGTTTCAACGAATCAGTTGAACTAAAATCATATACAAGTAAGTGACGAATTAATGGAAGGGCTTCCTATCATTACTAGTTCTGTTGTTAAGTTAGGTTTAGTTTCCGAAGGCCTCAACCCATGCCCAATCCCACCTTTAGTTGGCTATGCTTGGTTTCAAGCTGCCCGAGTTGCAGCCTAGGGTGGTTTTAATGAACTCCATTTTGCTCTAACTTCTACACTTAGTGAAGGAAAACAGCAGTTGAGTGCAGCAGATGTGTTACATTTGACAGCCTAGAACACTTCTTTTGTCCAGGCAGATCAACAGATTGCCTAGTGTTGGAAGCCAACAAATCTTTAGCCAACCCCTCTGAAACTTAAAACTGAACAAGTGGAGGACATCATGTGATCAACAGGAGATACAGATCTAAATGTTTGGGTTAGGACTAATTACCAGGTTGTGAGGAAAATCCTTTTGAAAATAAGCACTAAAAAATGTTGATCTTGTGCTAAATCAGATTGTTGAAATGATAGGAACTAAGTTGGGACAGAGCAGATACTTCAAACATCAGCATTTTAATATAAAGTATGATTATGAATAACAAATAGATTGTGATTTGGGAACAAGAGTTCCCTACTTAACTAGATACAACACATAACACATAACACTCTGCCAAAGTGCCTAAGGGTTCACATCAGTGGGTTCACAGAGAACTTAATATCAAGTATCTAACCAATCCCAAATAGTTGGAAAAAGGCTTTATTGAGTTGAGTTGTTTATCTGAAATGAATGTAAACATCCATGTACTTGTCCAAAGGAGTGAAATGTTGCAATATTTCAATCTAGTTAGAACTCGACAAACACTTCTAGTTAATGTCCCTCGCATGGCAGAGAATTATAGAACAATTTGTTCCCAGGTTCTAGGGATGTCAGGATGAGAAAAATGCCTATCCATGACAGAAGTAATATCTACGACAGCCCAGTTGGAAAACTCAGCACCATATTCCTATCTAAATTTAACAACTCTTATAGTGACCTGCAATGGAACTTTATCTTACCTGCTGAAGTATTTGAATACCTATTCCAACAATCAATGCATGCTTGACCCCTGGTTCGGAAAGGTCACCCCAACTTGGCCCTTTAGCAGAAGCTTCGGATGGTTTAACCACTGAATCTCCAAAAGGATGCTGACCAACAATATCTTTGGAATGAATAGCAGACTGGCTCACCAGAGCAGAAGCATGAATGAATTCACCTTCTGCAGCGACATCACCACCAGGAAGTCCAAGAAGTGACCCACGACGAGATACAGCACCGCCAGGAAGTCCAATAAGTGATCCACGACGTGATCCAGGCACACTTTCCTGGTGCAAATAGATTCTTTTAAGTCCTTCCCTTTTTCCATCTTCACCTTTCCGGTCAGACCATTTATATGCCAGCTGCCAACCACCACCAATTCCCACACTGCTGATTGGTTCACCGTTGGATGCAAAATGACCAATATCCCTTTCCATACTAGTGGCCTGACGGGAGAGCAATGGACTCCTTAAATTGTCATCAGATTCAGCCCCAGCATCATCAAGTGCATGGTTCTCAACATCCCTCTGGAGACCTTCCTCATCCCAATATTCATTTTTACCCTGTTGGTCTGCCACACTGAACATGCTGCCAAAGTTGGGAAGAAACATGCTTCGCCTGCTTCCCATCTCTGGCAGCGTCTCATGAACACTGCCAAAGAGAGTGACCAAAGGATCCATAAAAGACATGCTCTGGTTTGCCATGCTCCCATAGCGGGACACGAGACCAAGAGTACTCTGGCCAGTGACAGGTTTTGCAATCCATGACTGGCCCTCTTCAGCACCATATAACCTGATTTGATCTTTCTCTTCAACATGTTCCTGGTCATTGGTGAGCTCATCAGCAGGGCCAATTATGTACTCTTCTATAGATGTTTTACCTCCAACACCAAGACCTTCGACCAGCAAAGCCATTTCACCTGTAGATCAGAAAGAGACTCAAAAATTAAGATCAGAATCATAATTATACGAAGGATACTGAAGAAACCATAAACAATGCCAAATTTCAATAGCAAATAAGTTATAACCGTTGAGTTTCTGATAATAATTTTTTTTCATCAAAAAAGTTAAAGAGTAGACCAAGTGGGATATCAGTTTCCTATAACAAAAATTATCTCTTTACTAACTAATAGTCATGGAATGAATGGGCTTAATAGATATTTAGATTTCTCCAACATTGTAATGAAATTCTAATACAGAACTATGCAAAAAACACTATTCACATCTTTCAAGACATGAGTATAACTTGTTTAAAAAAATGCATAGAGTGGTTACTCTAAATAATTAAGAATTAAACATGTCTAGATTCATCTTAAAATGCGTATGTCTACTATATGCTTAAAATGCATGTGTATGTGTGTTTCTATTATATAATTGGTCTAGGCATTCTTTACTTTATAGGAATTATACTAAGGAGGGAACACAAATGGATGATTCTTACTTCTAGCTTGATGAGTATTTGTACTTAAACTTATAATTATCTAGCATTGAACTTTCCATTGAAAGAAATATGATTACCAGATAAAGCACGTACTGAAGACCTATATAAAGTGCCCATCTTTTGTCACAGAATGTGTCCCCATCTTAGGAAAGGAAGTCCAAAAACAAAGCAAATTCCCGAAACTAAAGCCCCTTTAGATAGGATTAATGTAGTGAGTAAATTCAAATCATGTGCTAACTAGCATCGATAAAGGATTTAGAAGAATACACTTTACTCATCTGGACATAAATATATCCTTTGTAGAAGTTTCGAAGGTTTCTAGTAGGTTCCTGTGAACATAGGTAAGAAAGCAGGGAAGAGTGGTTTCTTGGACTTTTTTTCTTGTCCACTCCACCATGATTAATTTTACAGAACCTTCTTATCACAGAGGGCAACCACATCTTTATAAGATAAGAACCAAAGCTTAGTGATTCCAATGTAGCTCAAGTGAATAATTAAGTGGTGTCATATTATGATGATCACAAAGCCAACATATATTACTCTTGGATGCATGAGCATCGATCACATATTTCTGGAAAGTAGAATATAGAAAAATCCGAGGTAAGCTGCTTGGAATATAGCTGCTTTTATATCATTATTGAGCAAACTAGAAATATTTTCTCCTTCTGTGTGAGTGGTAAGATCACAGAGGTGACTGAAAGAACCCAATACAGGAATAGGTATTGGGTACCCCGGGGGTACAGTACAAACAGGGATCCCACCAATACAAAGAATGCATTTCCCATTTTTTCCTATTATCATGGGTAAAACAGTGTTTGTATTGGGTGGGATTCCACAATTCACGGTACCCTGGTGGTATTATATAATTTCCCCCAATGCAGATATATCAATTTTCATTGTAAAGGAGAGAACAGCTGAACTATGAACTTTGCCATCTCAAGTCCCAAGACAAATGCAGAAGTCCAGCATTTAGAGAAGAACATGAAATGACCATGAAACACATAAGTAGCTTTTTTGTGATTTACATAAGTTAAAGTTTATATTGGTTAAGATATCAACAAAAACTAGCCAGACAATGCAAAGATACTATTTATTGTGGCACAGAAAGAATTCATATTCTTTGCTCAGAGACAGAACCAACTGACAAACCTGAGACATCCTCCCTGCCGCGTAGTCTCTGTAATACCTTTTTAGCCTCTAGCATCCGCCCTTTACTCACTAACCACCGAGGAGACTCAGGCAGGAATAGTACTGCCAGTGCAAAATAAACAAGAGAAGGAACAGAAAGAACCCCAAGCATCAACCTCCAACTCGGTGATTCTCTCAACGACATTCCAAAGACCATACAGTACGACAGAAACATTCCAATGGAACCAGTGAATTGTGGAAGGGTATTTAACAGGCCCCTTATTTCTGCCGGGGCTGTTTCAGATATATAGACAGGAACAAGAGTAACCGCAAGACCAATTCCAAATCCATCCAACAGCCTTGCCAAAAGCAGTACATAAACATTGGGAGACCACAACATTACCAAGCCACTGAGAAAATAAAGAATGGATGATATTATCAGCATTGGACGCCGTCCAAGACCATCTGATACAGGTCCAGAGAATGTCGTGATCACTGTGGCCCCAATAAGTGACATAGCTACAATTAGACCTTCTATAGTTGGTTGACTCTGTAGATTAAATTCCTTCTTGATATAAAGAACAGCCCCTGCATTAAATCCAATTGATTTCTTTTAACAACAAAATATTTGTACCTGGCACAATATGAGTCTATACATTGTAGTGAACACTAAAGAGTAGCAAAAAAGAAATTTTATTTTTTGGAGGTGTAAACAGAAAGAGTATCTGCTATGAATATAAGAAGTGCCTTGCTACGGGGAAATTTTGAAATTGATATACTAAAGCACAAAGTGAGTATATGAGGAGTAAGTGCTTGCATTCAACATGATTTCCCTTAAATTGAATCAAATCATAAATGATCTGAAAAAGCAGAACAATTACAAAACATTACCTGCAATTGTAGCATTATCCCATCCTTGCAACAAGTTTCCAATTGCTGCAGCAATCGCAACTAGCACAGCTCCGTTCATCCTTCTGCAATAAATGGAACACTTAAATCCAAAAGAGTACTCAAATCACTGATTGAACTTCTAAACCTTTTCTTATGTCAGAACAATAAAAAAAAAATGCCATTCTTTCCCAATTTATTTATTTATTATTATTATTATTTTATTTTTTTGTAACAAAGAATCAACCCACTGGCCACTTTGGACTATCCGATGGTGTGCAAACTCCGGATGCACACAATCACCTGCAAATCAAGTGCATCATCTAAGTCCAGGCTTCACCTTCGGAGAGTCTCAAACTCGCGATCCAAGGGGAGTACTCCCAAAGACCTTTACCAGCTGAGATCAATGCCAATTCGATGATGTAGATATTCTAAAAGGAATTGATTCAATTTTGAATTGAGTAACTGTTCAACCTATATAACGCAACATGTATAAGTGTGTGTGTGTGTGCATATATATATAATACAAAGGTACATTACCCAGTTCTGATCCAGCCACACGACAGGATCAATGTGGGATATATATATATACACACGCACATATATAGTGAATAAGTTTTGGAAAACAGGAAGAACAGATAAACAAAGAATGCAGTACAGATACTGCAAAAAGGAACCAATGCGAGCTGAATCAAGGAATCGCAACCCATCTCAAGCTGATTTCATATGTATATTGCATATATATATGCACATTACGCATAGAACACACACACACAAACAGTCACACACACACACACACATAGAGAGAGAGAGAGACAGGGTACCTCGGAGAAACAGAGAGAAGCAGACAAATGGTAAGCGATTCAAGAATAGTGACTGCAAAAAAATGTAAAAATGTCGATGCGCCCCTGCAATATCTTATATGAAGAACGATAATGCAAGATGGCTCTATTATTGGTTCTTGAATTTGCAATTTTGATCGAATATTCTGCGTAATGTTAGGAAATCAATCAATATTATATTTTCAAACTGTCAACCTCAACGTCACAGATCTGTATAAAACAACAAAAAACAGAAAAAAAAAAATTTGAATGAGAAAAGCTTCAAAGTTGTTTTTGTTTTCATGAAGAAAATGACAGAGAGTGAATATCTATCTCTAGCTACATGTCAAAATCACATAGAGAGAGAGAAGAGAGCATTACCAGTTCAAAATGGAATTTGGTACGATACCACCGAGGAACCTGTGATCTGTTTTTCATATATATATATATATATATATATATAATATGGCCCATATTATATATACACTTACATATTTCGACAGTGACAGTCAAAAAGCATATTTATAAGAATTTCAAAAAATAATTTCTTCAGCTCCAAATCATTGAAATAAAAACAAAGAAAAAATTTGGTAAATTAGGATTTAAAAAATTATTTACTAATACTATCTATCACTCTCTTGAAAAAGATAATTTAAATCCTATGTGAAACAAATATAGACCACAATCTATTTTAAATATAGGAGCTCTTAATTTTTTTTTCCCGGGTAAAGAAAAAACTCTTATTGTTGATATTGGATCAATATATAATTAATCTAATTTCTTAGTTTTTTAATTACACAGATTCGGAGTAATTAAAATTGTGTATCATTTTTTTAAAACATTAGGAAACAATCTATTCAATGAATTATTTATGTAAAATTAAAATTTATTTTGATTTTAAATACAATTAATTTTTTTCCAAATAGGTTTTATTCATCGATATAATGTTTGTTTCTAACTCAAATACTTTTTAAATATTTCTCTAAGTAATCTATTATTAATAACTTGTTCCCAACTTATCTAATCACTTAACTTTTATTATTATAATCAAATGCATTTGATTGATACTCTCTAAATCATTATATTGAATTCTAAACTTTTCTACTTCTAAAATAAATATTGATAAATTGATTCAATAAGAAGAAATAATATTTCTAAAACCAATTCAAATAATATAGTCTGAAGAATAAAGTAGAACAAAAAAAAATCACATTACTATGAAAATTAGGGTTGAGTGATTCATAAATTTATAAAATCTCTTCAATACTGTTTATCTTAATTATTTTAATGACTTCCTCTAACTCAGACATTGAGAGAAGAGGGAACATGAGAGAGAAGAAGTATTTTCATGTCAAAAAAGAAAGGGAACTTGAGAGAAAAGTTGCAATTTCGAGCCAAGAATTATAACCTTATCAAATAAGGGCAATTAGGGTATTAAAAATATAAGAATCATATAGTAGAGGGATATCTTTATAATTTTATTTTAAAAAAATATGTGAGTGGAGTGCCAAGAGGATATTGGTGGAGTACCAATATCAACTCCCAAAAATTAATTGTATTTAAAATCAAAATAAAGTTTAATTTTACTTAAATAAAAATTATTATATATAGTTCTTTAAGGAATCTAATGAAAGCTTTTTTATTTTAATAGGGAACTTTTAGAAATTAAAAGATGAAAAAGAGAAAAACACGACTCTATGAAATCCTTTTCCAATTGTAGTTGTCTTAATTTAACTAAGGAGCCATTGCAAAAAAATTCAAAAAATTAATATGATGCTTTTCTTCCTTTGCTTTTTATTTTTTCCCATTCTTTTTGTTTTGTTTGTTCACAAGTTGATGGTATGTTTCTAATTTTTAATTTATGTTATTTTATAAATAAGACACATGAAAAATAAATTACACATTCGGTGAGTAAAAAGACTATTTCAAAACTTGGATTCTTTTATTGATATAGGAGAGGGACACAAACAACAAGTTTCAATTGAAAAATATATAAACTATAGTATATGGGTGGCAATAAATAGATTGTTCTAATGTAAACCTAAAGTAAAAATAAAACCAATCACAAATTACTTGGGATAACAAGGATGCAGTTGATTTTTTTTTTTAAGAAAGATAAAATGGAATTATAATTGAGACCTAAGGGAAATTATGGTACTAAAAATATAATAATCAAAGATGGTATAGCATATGACCACTTTTGTAATATTACTTTAAAAAAGATGAGAGAGAGTGCTAGAGGATATTGGTGGGGTGCCAATATCAGCTCCCTATATAATTAATCTAATTTCTTAATTTTTTAATTACACAAATTCCGAGTAATTAAAATTGTGTATCATTTTTTTAAAACAATAGGAAACATTTTATTCAATAAATTATTTATGTGGATTACAATCTTGTACGTAGTTAATAGAGCCTAATAATGAAAGACAATAAATACTAAAATACAAAGATATATATATATATATATATATATATATATATATACACATATATATACATATATATATATATACATATACATAGTGTATCTATACCAGTGGTCCTAGTATGTATCATGTCGATCAACTAGAAATTTAGCTTAACGAAGTTGGATTACAACATTGTAGTTAATAGAGCCTAATAGTAAGGGTGCACAAAGAATCGGTAGAATTGGAATCAAAATCGTAGCTGAACCGAACCGTTCAATATGATTCCGATTTCAAATTTTATGAATCGTTCACTATGATTTCAGTTCTAAGTCAAAGAATCAGAATCGTTAGAACATATATATATATATATATATATATATATATATATAAATGACTAATAATTTCTTCTAAGTTCTAGTATTCTATTTATGTATAAAGTGTAAAATATATAATATATAGATAAATAATAATAGCTTCTAATCTATTGTTATAACTAGGGGTGTACAAGTATAAATGTGTATCTTACCAATATTAAAAATAATAAAAAAAATTGACAGGGAACCGTTGGGGAACCAGAACCGGAACGATTGTGGTTCCATCAAGCACTGTAAGGAACCGAACCGTGTGCACTCCTATGGCCCAACCTAATAGGCAAGGAGATTGATTGAGAAAAATATATTTTACTTGACTGTGTACGACTCCATTGTATGTGTTCAGGAAAGAGGTTTCGTACACATCTTCTCTTTGTTTCCCGGGCCTTTAATGAGTTACGGAGAGAGTTCAAAAAGGTAAAATCTTTAATGATTCCATCCTCTAGTTGTAAAAACTCCTGGATATGTATCTAACATCTGAATCAAATAGGTAGATGTCACCGATGATGAATCAATTTTTTTTTATACGTATGTCACTTTATCATTGTTAGTTCCATCAATAATGATTGATGAATCAAATGAATCACAAGTTTTGAGTTATGTATCCGATTTGACCTATGGACGAATATGCAAGCATTCGTTTTATACTTGTTTGAGTAATAGCAATGAGTTATTCTAATATCATGTAAGGGTCATGTAGTCCTAGCATGCATCGCATTATATCAGCTAGAGATTTAGTTTAATGAAAGACATTACACTAGGGGTGCACAAAAATTGGTCCAAACCGAAAAATCAAATCGGACTGAATAGTTCAGTCATACTTTTCTACAGTTTGGTTCGGTCACGATTTGAAAATATTGGGACTTTGAATTAACAGTCCGATTCCGATTTCATGTCCCTCAGGACCGAACCGAACCGTTAATATATATATATATATAAATTAATATAAATAAGTATGTTGTAAACTTGTAAGTGTAAGTGTGTAATTAATAATATAATGTACTAATAATCTTTTTGTGAGAACCGTTTATACTTTATAGAATATATATTATACATTATAATAATATAATAACTCACTAATAATGGAACCAAACCGGTACTTCACGGTTCGATTTGGTTCTATTGGTCCAGACTGTTCAGTTCGGTTCTATTTTTAGTGAAACCAGACCGTACGATTTGATTTCAAAAATACCAAAACCGAATCGAATCGGATCATGTGCACCCCTACATTACACCATCTTAATATCATACTTCTTTTAGAAAATTTTAAATTTTCAAAATATAAAAAATATATATATTAACGTGTGGCTCCGGAAGCTTGTAATACCTACATTTAAATCATTTTTTAAGTTACTTTTAGAAATCCATATTTTGAGAGAAGGATCAGAAATTCTAAATATAGCGTGCTCATTGCTCTTCCCTTTTTCTCATTTTATACCACACTTAATGGTTTATTATATACTTCTAGAAAAATAATCTTCTTTGATCTCCTTTTACATTAAAAAATTTCAAAAACTTTGTTTACAAAGTTATGACAATATACAATTTTCCTAAAGTTTATTTTCATGCTACTACATCGGCCTATAAATAGAAATTTATGTTGTCAATCTGAAAAAAAAGACCACATATATACAATATTCAATGGCAAAGCAACATATAGCTTCCTTGAAAATAATATTTTCAATTCTAAAAAGAAAAAAACAATATTTTGTTAACAACAAGAGAATGTGGATTATAGAGAAAAATATTTAATGGCACTGATAATGAGATTACCATGTAAAGCTTTCAAGTGATGAAAATACTTGAGGAGGACAACTCTGTATTGAATAGAATTGGTATATATCAATTACAGTAATATTTAATTTTTAAATTTTATCTTATTTGTTCATGATTGCCCACTAAAATAATTTATAGATCCTCCACTAGCCATATTCCTTGATGAGCGTTTCATTTTAAGCTTGTCTTGGTTATACTTGGAAATTGGAATGCGATCTGTGCTTGTCTGCAATCTGCATGGCATGGGCACATGTGAGACCTTCTTCAAATTAAGGAATTATTTTATCACCTGCCAAAGTGCGGCGATCATGGTTGGCAAGTATGCTTCTACCTCCTCATTTGTAATATATATATATATATATATATATATATATATATATATATATAATTGATAGCTAGACTGAATTGTCATATTTACATAGTTCTAATGGATGTAGGATGTAAAAGTTTAAGTTTTACAACTTTGCCTAACAATTCTATTTAAGTAGCATGGTTAATATATATATATATACACAGATCTCTTGTTCACTAGTGAGTAATAAATTTTTTACACACCAAATATAGTACCTGTTGAGTATGATCTAAGTATTACTATACATGATGTACAATAATTTTTTGTTCACCGGTGAGCAATATGATATACAGAAATGATCTCTTGTTCATCGGTAATGAAGAAATTTTTTACGTACCAAAAATAGTAACTATTGAATACATGATGTGCAAAAGTTTATATAAGAGATCATTTTTATGTATATATATATTATATACATGAATTTAAATTCTTTCCCCCCAACAACATATAAAAAGAGTCACATCACCTTCTTATTAAAAAAGACATCATTTTGTACTATTATCACCTCAAATGTGTTGAAATTGAAAGAGGACCAAGGAAAAAAATGTATCAGAGAGAATTTTAATACATAAAAGACCTTCGGTGAAATTGGGGCTCTAAAATAAATGGTTGGCACTACACGATTACTCTTATTAAAGTAAAATGTCAAAAAAGCCCTTGTGCCAAGGGTTTAATGGAATTCTACCCTCTCTTGAGTCATGAGATGTCACTTTTCTCTCTCCTATTCTCCATATTTCATTGTCAAACCTCTGCAAATTATTTTTTTCAAATCCATCTGCAATTTTTTGATTCCTCTTCTCACTTTTTTCTCTCTTACTCACTCATGTACCCCATCCTTCATCGCTAAACCTCTCAATTTTTTTTTTCAAATCAACATGTAATTGCCTGATTCCTCTTCTGACTCTCAAATCTTCAATTCTTAAGCAGCATAACATAGATCTTGCAACCTTTTGACTTTGTCTCGTTTAAAATATTTACTCTATTAAAATAGAATTCTTTCAAACCCTAATTCTCACTCCTTTTTTCCTCTATCTATATTCTTCCTTTTTAAAAATAGGAATGCAAAATCAACCCTATTTTTATTCATATCATTTGTGAATACTTTATCAATTGTCCACTTATATGCATATATATGAAGCCAAACACAGAACAATACGAAGTCTCAATGGTCTTATAAATTTAACAGCATTGCTAGAACTTGAAGAAAAAGAAATCATCAAGATTAAGGTGACGTTTGGAGGAGCTTCTTGATGCAAAAAGTCCTTTCACTATAATGGACTTCCAAAAATGACTTTGTAAGAAGGAATTTGAAGAAAAAAGGGGTTTGGTTAATATCACTTTTGAAAAGTTTTTTTTGTCCGTAAAAGTTATTTTACTCACACGATATGTGTTTGGTGAGAGAATGACTAAAATCCTTTTACTATTAACAAAACTACAAGTTTACATTATCACCCTTACATAATATTTACCTACAATTGTATCCATAAAAATTGTAAAATAATTATGATGAACTCTAATAATTTAAATATAAATATTATTTGAGGAAGATAATAAATTCCTAATAACATTTAACCCTATTAAAATTGGATTCTTCTCTTTATTTCTCACTCTAATTTCCTTCATCTATTTTCTTTCTTTTCAGAAATAGAAATGCAAAATCAACTCTATTGTTATTCATATTATTTGTGATTACTTAATCATTTGTCTATTGTACACGTATTAAGACAAATATAAAGTCAAACACGTACAATACAAAGTCTCTAAGAGTCTTAAAAATTGGCAACATCACTGGAACTTACGACTTGAAGAATAAGAAATTATCACGATTACAACTTTAGAGAGTCAATTTCATATTACCTTGAGGTTATTAAGATCTATGTCAACTATATATGGATAGCAATGATCAATGTTGGACACACTTAAAGTTTTTCATCTTCGTTACGATAGGAGGTAATGAAAGACAAAATGTTAGGATTTGGGGGAAGAGAAGAAAAGAGCAATATTGTTTGTTAGGGTTTGGTGGAAGAAAAAAAAAGAAAGATCGATGTTTTGGTAGAGACTATAGATATCCTAAAAGACTAGTGTGACTGCTTTTTGAAGCTCGAATTGTTAATCATCTTTTTTTTTTTCAGAATTGTTAATCATTAAATACATTATATGTTGCCCTTGTAAGTGTTTAGGTATATATATATTAATATTTTTCACACCTAACCACTAATTAATGCCCCCTCTCTCTCTCTCTCTCTCTCTCTAAATCAATAGAAGTAGCTAATATGGATCCAAAAAGGATGCCTTAGTGATGTCTGCAGCCAAAAAGGATTGTGTTAACTCTCATGTAATCCTTGGAAACTATGACATTATATATTCATGTATATAAAATACATGGTAAATCAGTTTAGAAAATCGATTGTGCAGACATATATATAATATATTTAACCATTTCATATGTTGACTTACATTATTCCATGCATCCGACAATAGTCCTAGTAGTAGCACATGCACAGATGCACAGCATGTCCACAACGTGAGTTCTAATTGGAAGGAATATACATATTCACTGAACCGAGCTGATCTTATCACCCCCACTAGCATGGAAGAGTGTGTGTGTGTGTATATATATATATATATGGATCCTCCCAAGCTAGAACATCTATATTTTAATTTATAATCTTTTATTTATTAAACTAATTGAATTATTGGAGATGTTTTGAGTCCCAACCAAAAATAGCTTTCATTATGTACCATGACATTTCAACTCTTATTTCTCAATGTCCATAATAACCTGAAACGAATCGAATGAATCTGATCTCTCTTGAATAAAATTAATTAAACTCATTGTCTTCCTATTTTTGTTTCTTTTTATTTTTCTAGTTGATGACATCCAACTAGTCATCATGTACGTACTAATCATCTATCTTTTTTGGTCTAAATTAATTAAAAAAAATTAGACACATAGATTACGGAGTGATTATTTCACAATTTTCTCGTGTACTTTACTTATAGGGTAAATTATTTTGAAGTTTGATTTAATTACCTTCAAATTAAAATTTTTACAAAATTATTCTGACACTCCAGTCAAACTAACAATCCATTAAACAAAATCACATTTAATATATAATTACAAAAGTACCATCAAGCTATGATTCTTTTGTACAAAATAACCTCAATTTCTAATCTTTAAAATGATATTAATTAACATATTTTATATACATATTTTGTCCATCAATGCCACACCAACACTACCACCACTGAGAGTAGTTTTGACATTTTGATTTTTTTTTATGCTAATTGACTTTAATGAAATTGATTGTCAATTAATGGTAGGGGTACCCGAAGTAAATTCAACCAAATCTCAAAGAAGGTTGACCACCATATTTTGAAAACTTTAATCCGAGGATAATTAGGCAAAACTTTAAGAGAAGTCAAGTAATTTTCCCTTATTTATAAGACTAAGATATATAGTTGAAAAAACAACCTCAAATCCAATAGATCTAACACCCCCAATTTACATCTCTAATTTAAACCCGATAGAGTATTTAACTCTAATTGTAAAACGTGTGATGTGGAAGTTAAGATCAAGGTGACGTGGACAAGAGGTATGCTTTGACCAGGAATTTTTTATCTCCAGATAAGTCTGGAGAATTAAAGAGTCAGTTTTCTACTAGGACACATTCTCATTCGACTGTTATAAATATAGAGACGGTCTATATGCCAAGGTACGCAATTAATACCCTCTAAGTATTTTTTTAGATTCAAGAAGCCCTTTCGATATTTGACTTGAGCATCAGAGGACAGTCGGCTGACACCATGCCAGCATCTTTTCGATTACCCTTCTCTTGTCCTTTTACAGGTTGGTGTATGACCAGCTCAGGGTGGATTTCTGCTTCATCAGTTGGTGTTGTCTGTGGGAATCGATTATAAACTTCATTATTCTACACGAAGCATGATGCACCTACGATCTGGGTTAGAAACTACTGCTGAACAGGACCTTCCTACTGGTCACAATCCTCCAATCGAGCATAATCCTCTTGTCGGTCACATTCCTCCGATCTAGCAGGATCCTCCTGTCGATTACAATACTCTAGTCACGCAGGACCCTTTTGTCGGCCATGACCTTCCTACCGGACAGGACCCTCCTGCTGGAGAAGATCCACCTGCCACCCTTGATCTTCCCGGCCGCAACGTGCCAATAGCAGGACAATGAGGCATACAACCCCCTGATCAGATGGACTTCCCTAGGGCACACCTCGGAGTCCCAAACGACCAGGAGCATGTCGCAGCATTGGAATACCAGGTCCAAAACTTGAATCAAAGTCTGGCCCAAGTGCTCCAACAAAATGCAGCAATCCTGCAATGCCTCCCTCTTGTGGTGCCAGTACAGTTATGAAGTCACCTTAGGCCTGTAGATCCAAAAAGGGACGTTGTTAGGCGCGACAGTGAAGTCCCAATGGACGACGTAGCCCAGAGCCAAGTTAGAGGTGGGACGAATCCCAGTCATTTAGTCCCGCCCAAGAGGAACCGAACTCATGGAGATTCATGGCACCTAGAGGAAACTACCTATTATGATATGGAGATGCAGGACCTCAGAGCTAGGGTAGAAAGCATGGCCCACGCCATCAAAGGGAAATGCCTTGCTACAGTGGAGGATCTGGTCCAGCAAACCAACCTCCCTTTCTCTACTGGAGTAATGAATTGTCCCTTGCCTAACAAGTTCAAGATGCCCCCTGTTGAAATCTTTGATGAGACCAAAGACCTGCTGGATCACTTGAAAACCTACAAGGCACTAATACATCTCCAAGCAGTACCAGATGAGATTAGGGCTGCACACGGTACGATTTCCCATGATTCTTGGTGGAATCGGAATCAAAATCGTTACTAACGGTTCCTAATTTTTGGAACCGAAACCGTTAAGGGTTGGAACCGTGAGGAACTGAACTGCGGTTCTCAGTTCGGTTCTGGTTCCGAACCGTGGTTCCTAAGTTTTTTTTTTTTTCAATGAAACTTGAAAATACAAAAAATATATATATATTCATTAAATAAATGTGAGACCTACAATGTAAAAATGGCACCCTATATATATATATAATTATTATATTATATTATATAATAATTATATTATAATATAATTATGTATATATATATATTATATAGTATATAGTTATTATATTATATATATATATACACATATTTAATATAAAACGGTTCCAGTTCCGGTTCGGTTCCAAGGAACTATTACCCCCAACGGTTCAGGTTCGGTACGGTTCTACTTGTAAGGACCAGAATAATTTTGACCTATTTCGGGCGATTTTGGACCGGATTAAATTTTTTCGAATTAATTAAATTCCGGAAAGGGTGTGGATATATTTCCATATAAGTGGAAGGTGTGTATGTATATATATATATATATATATATAGTACATATATTTATATTTAATTATAAATATATGGTGGTGCATATATTTTTTTATATGGTGGTGCATATGTTTTTTTTTAAATGTATGTGGAAGTATGTATATGTTGGGATATATATATATATATACACACATGTGTTATATCTATATATGTGGCTGTGAGTGGTGCACAAAACATGTGGTGCAAGAAAAAGGGTTCAAAAATAAAGAGTAGGGAGACCAAGTAGTGGTCAGCCGAAAAAGAAAAGAAAAGAAAAGAAAAGAAGAAAGAAAAGGAAAAAGAAAAGAAGAGAAAAGGAGAGATCGGGGAGAGAGAGAATCGAAGGAGAAAAGGGTCCGTCCCAACGGCCCTAGCGACGGCGGCGGGGGCTGTTTCTGGCAGAGGCGTCGACGGTGACCTTGGTTGCCCACGGTGGAGTTGTCCGGTGTCGCGGGGTGGCTCGGTCCGGATGGGTTGTTCGCGAAGGGGGTCTAATGGATGCTTGCGGTTGGGGTTTCTCCTTGGTTGTTTCCGGTGGAATTGGTGCAAGGAGTGGCTGTGTGGTGGCCGGAGGTGAGTTTTTGTGTGGCTAGTGGTGGCTCACCGTTAGAGATGCTAGAGAGAGAGTGGGTTTTGGGTTCGGTTTTGCTGAAGAGGGTTGTGGTTGGTTCGATTTTGGGTCAAGCTTGGTGGTGTTCGGTTGGGTTCACGACTAGGCTTTCTTGGGCCGGCCGTGGGTGAGGGTGTTGATGCCATGGTGGTGCCCGACGGGGTTGCAAGAGGGTCTTTGACAGGTGGGTCAGTTTGCGGAGGCTTCGGATGGGGCTATGTTTAGTCCAGTTTTTGGGTTGTTTGGTGAAGGGAATGAAGGCCGACAGTGGGCGACGGCAGTGGCTGAGTGGGGATCGGCGGTGGCTGTCCGGCGGTTGGATGATAACTGGGTTCGATTGTAACTCGATTTGAATTTGATATTCAAATGGGTTTTGGATGTAGCTGACGGTTTTAGCTTGGGCATTAAGTGGCTCACGGCTGTTCGTGGCTGGTGGAGTTTGGTTGGCCATACATGGTGGCCGGTTTGGTTTTGATCTATGGTGGTTGGTGGTGGTTTCCGGCAGTGGTTGTTGGGTTGTGGAAATGGCTGGGTTCGTCCACGATAGCTTTGATAGTGGACTCGGGTGTGGCCATGGTGGCTTCAGTTGGCCTTTGGTGGTGGTTTGACTCCATTGTGAAGGTGTTTTTGGTAGTGGGGTCGGACGGTTGTATAAGGCTATTCACGGCTGTTTGGACAGCCTGGTTTGGTGGTTTCGAATGGTACCAAAACTTGTGGGTTTAGTATGGACAGTCCGTAGTGGTCAAAGTTTGCGGTTATTTGGGCCAAGAATGGCGGCCTTGTGGTTTTGGGCCCTCATAGATGGTGGGCTTGGACATGGAAAAATAGGTTTGAGGTTTGGAAATGGCCAAATTAATTGGGCCATAGCATGAATTGGGCCAAGTGTAGAAATTAGTAAGAAGGAAATGAATTAGTCCAGTGGATTTGTTCGTGTGGGCTTCGACACGGGACTGGACCGGGACTTGGTATGGACCGCCTTGCAGACGCGAATTCATTGGAGAGCGGGACTTAAGGCAAGTTGATTCTTGCTTCTATCTCTTACAAATATTTTTGTTATGTTGGTTAATTTACCTATGTCCCTTAATTTGATCATAGGTGGCATATATATATGTGTGTGCATTTATATATATATATGTGTGGATGTTGCATACGTGCGGGATGTGAGGATATATATATATATGTGTGTATATATATGTGTGTGGGTTTGGGGAGCGATGACATGTTAAATTAAATCGCTTATTTGCATCGTGATATACATGTATTGTATTGATTGAAATCATGTAAAAAGAATGCTAAATAATACATGTTTAGCTATGTGTTGTCTTGTATGCATATGTGGCTCTTATGCATGATGTTCAGTATATATATATATATATATATATGGGTGTGGTGGTAGAAATGCATGCTAGGTATGAATATAACTTTTGGCGGGCATTTGCAAAACATGATTATAATATGCTAGGTGTCCTATATGATCTTTTTACATATGTGGGTGACGTAATATATATGTGTTTACATATTGTGAGTGGAATGTATGTAATTACTTGTGGTAAATGCATGCATTGAGTAAAGCATGATGATATTTATGCTAGTGTAGGTGCATATGTGATTTATATGCATGATTTGATGTGTACGTGATTACAGGTGGGTTTACATGAAGGAAATGTATGCTATCTGTATATAGAAAATGTATGCATGGGTGAAGCATGACTAAAATGTGCCTAAGTGAGGTTTATGAGCATATGTGAATTGTATGCTAGATTTTACATGTATAGGTGAATATATATGTGGCTTTGTGGAGGTGAAATGCATGCTTAGTGTTTTCATAACTTAATTATGCATTGTTTAGCATGACTCTTAGATGTTTGATCATTATATGTTTGAAATGCATATATGAGCCCGTTGTGAGGAGACGGGGAAGAGTGGTTGAATTGCCTAGAGTAGGTTAATACTCGGTGAGGGCGTTGGAGTGGTTGAGTCACCTTGGAGTAGAGAATACTCGGTGACAAATTCTAAAATTTATCTAATCACCTCGGAGTAGAGCATACTCGGTGATGGTTCGATCACCTTGGAGTAGAGAATACTCGATGACGAATTCAAAAATGATCTAATCACCTCGGAGTAGAGAATACTCGGTGACATATTTTGAAGTGGTCCAGTCACCTCGGAGTGGAGAATACTCGGTGGCGGATTCTGCAGAGGTTCAATCACCTCGGAGTAGAGAATACTCGGTGATGGATTCCGCAATTATGTGGGAAGTGTCTCGGTCACATGGTTGGTTAAGAATCATGTTAGGGTATCGGGTTAAGTTCGAGAGAGAGACAAGTGTGTGAACCTACTTACATTACTTATTGTGAAGCATGCTATGTGATTAACGCATTCTTATATATATATATATATATATATATATATATGCGTTGCTTGTGAATGGACATGACACATGTTGGATGTTTATTGCTTTTGAGTAGTTTATACGGTTTAAATGCATTTTCATTGCATTTGAGATGAGCTACTTGATGAGTAGGAGATGTGGCAGTTGATTTACATCGTTTATGTAAATGTGTTGACATATATGTTCTATATACATATTGGTGCTGAATGTTTACTGCTTTCAAGCATATTGAAAATGATCTCTAAAATCATGTGTTGTGGATTTTGTATGTTCATATGTGCTAGAGTAGCCATATACATCATTGGTTCATGCATGCTAGGTAGAGCATGGTCTTAAATATTGTGATATATTTAAGTGCACATATATTTTGAGAATATGTGAGGATTGACCTGCTGCAGCGGTGATAGTATGGTTCTTCATACCTTGTTGGGCCTTTGAGCTCACCCCCTCCCAGGTTTTGCAGGTATTGCTGATTACGAAGTTAGTTAGGGGACTGACAGCACCGGTTGCAGAGGTAGTGATTAGATTTCTTATAATCTAATGTATGTCCAGGATAGTGGATAGATAGATGCTTTACATTTGGATTAAATGTATGGAGTGATTATGTAGATTCAGTTCCTTCCGTTGTATTTTATTCATGTGATGTATGTATATAATACGGACATTCAAGGACTGAGACATGTATATTTTTTATTATATTATGCATATTGTAGAAATGCTGGGGGGACATGTGCCCAGAAGTGTCCATTTTTATTGTTAGATATAAATGCTGGGGGGACACGTGCCCAGAAGTGTCCATTTGAATTTAAAGCAGGTATCACATGCCAGGAACTAATTATTTTAGAATGGGTCATGCCCAATTTTCGTGAAAATAATACGAAATCAGGCGATGGTTATGCCGTGAGGGTGATCTCACGGGGTTCACACCTCAGTTTTCGGGCCTCGGGAATCGGGGCGTGACACTACTGGTCCTGGAACCGGAACCGTTGGTAACGGTTCCTAATTTTAGGAATCGGAACCGGAACCGGAATCGTAGCCACGGTTCGGTACCATTCCAGTACGGTTCCCCTCAGTTCCAGTTCCGGTTCCGGTTCCCAAGGTTCTTTGTGCACCCTTAGATGAGATCATATGCAGAGCTTTCCCTACTACTTTAAAAAGCTCTATCCGGTCCTGGTTTAATAGTTTGAAATCTGTATCCGTACATTCTTTTAAAGAACTAAGTCAGTTGTTTGTCTGTAACTTCATCGCTGCCCGGAGACATAGGAAGCCTGCTACCTATCTCCTAAATGTGAGACAAATTAAGGAGGAATCGTTGTGAGACTACATCAACGGATTTAACAGAGAGATGTTACAAGTCGATGCTCTGGACAATGCTACCTTCTAAATTCCTGTACTCAGTATCTAAGCACCCTTCAGAAAGCATATCTGAACTACTTTTGAAGGCCCAAAAATGCATGAATGTTGAAGATGCCATTGATGCTCGGAGGAAAAAAGGAGATAACGACAAAAAGACAGACAGGAAAGGGGAGGACAATCCAGTAGGGAGGAAAGAAACCCCAAGTATGGCAGGACATCACAAGAACAGAGCAATAGGATGTTCCGTGATAAAGAATTCAATTTTATCCCTTTGAACACATCGATAAGCCAAATCCCCCTCCACATCCAAGATGACCCGATGGTGGCATAGCCTCCAAAATTAAAATTTGATCCCTTTATGAGAAGAAGAAACAAATATAAAAGCACAATGGATTCATCTCTATCAGACTCTCACACCTTCACCAAATGCCAAACAAGTTTAATTTTGAAACAAGAAAAATTAAATGGGCCATGAAAGCAATTAGGTTTTGGCATGACCATCAAGATCTGAGTTTCTAAATTTTAACTAAGGCCAATTTGGGTCTTTGTTTACTATGAAGGATGAAAAAATACACTAATAAAAGAAATTTTTACTGAGCTCATGCTTCATCACTAGGGTTACAAATGAACTGAACCATTCATGAAGAGCTCAGATTAGACTCGTTGATTATTGAGCCAAGCTCGAGCTCATATTTCAAGCTCATTTAATAAACGAGCCAAGATTTAAACTCGGTAAACTCGGCTCGTTAGACTCGTGAACAAATTCGTAAGTAGGCCCAATATATTTTAGAACTCTTTACCTTTAATATTTGTCACAACTATGAAGAAGAAGACTTATCCTTGTCAACGTTACCAAAAGGTGGCGAGGTTGGTGATTGAGGAATCATAGGTTGGCAGAAGGATCAACTTCTTTTAGATTTATGTGTGTGTGTGTGTGTATTTGATTATGTATTTAAATTTGTATAAAGAAATGTATATATTTTGATTATGTATATATATATATATACATACATACATATATATTCTTGGTATTTACATATTTGATGTACATAATGAGTTCATGACGAGCTGAGCTTGAGCTTGGCTGAACGATGTCAAGCTGAGCCTGAACTCAACATAGCTAAATTCATCCAAACATGAGTTGAGTCCAAATAAACTTACGAGTGTGGCAAGTTGAGGCCGAACAATCCAAAACTCGACTCAACTTGATCGATTCATTTGCAGCCCTGTCCATCACACCGTTGGTCATGCGATTGACCTATCTACATGCAAATATAGCCATAATGAAGGTACTGAGTTTTTCGCTATAAAGCACGGACACTCCACCGAGAGTGCCGTATCTGTGTCGGACACTCGGACAGGTGTCAGACACTTCTTAGAAGTGTCCTGACATTTTTCTTTTTAGGCCACTTCTCAAACACTCCTTGGACACTTCTCGGACACTCTTCGAACACGTGTTAGACACTTCGTAGCAGTCATGTATATTCAAGTATTTCGAAAGTAAATTATATGCGACTAAGTTATGATTAAAAATTTAAGCTAAATATATGTAGATGACTATATAAGTTTGAATCTTTAATCTATTTGTTTATTTTTGTTTGGTTCTTAATTGCTTGATGATAAATTGAAATATTTCTGTAACGTAGTCTTTTTTTGTTGAATAATTAATATATATTATATTATTATTTTATAGTTGTATCATTGTTGTGTCCGTGTCCTATTTTTTTAGAATTTATCATCGTCGTGTTCGTATCGTGTTATGTGTCCGTGCTTTTTAGGTTTTTTGAAGAGTTAAACAAACAACCAATTAGATCCAATAAAAAGTTGGGCCTAAGAAAGGTTTAAGTCCAATAAAAATTGGACTAAAATGAGAAAACAACCAATTAGATCAATGAAAGATCCAACAAACAAGACCCGCTTAAAGCCCAAACAAAGATACCAATAATAGGCCCAACCACAAGGATTATAGCCGTTAATTCACTTACCTTCATAATAGCATTAACCATTTTTATGTAATGGGCTAAATTAGAGGAACTATATTGCGTTGGGTGTAAATGTACTAACACAATTTTAATTTTGCATGTATATATAATACGTAATGTAAATTTTATAAGGACAATACTTGGGTCCAACCCTATGCGAACCAAGTTGGTTCTCCTGAGTAATGTGGCCCAATAAAAGTGTGACACGTGTCTAAAAGAAAAAAAATGAGTATTATCCATTTTTTACGGGTTGAATCGAATGACAATGTTGGACTCTAAATTTTCAATTAATGAATTTTAACATTCACCATTATTAAACTTTCCACAAATTTGATCCAACAAAACTCAAATTCCCATATCCAAAAATAGCATAGATCTAATCAGAATTAAAACAAACCATCATATACATTTATTTATATATATATATATATATATATATATATCTTGTATATATATATTGATTGTTACTGAAATATATATACAATATTGTTATAGAAAATACATATGGGTATATGTATATTAATGATGAAAGAGTGAGATAAGGATGTGAGAGAAATACAATTTGGATCAAGACGAGAGAGAGGGTGAGAGAGACAATGAGAAAGAGCAAGAGAGAAAAATATAAATGAGAGAGATTGTTGTATGTGAGAGAGAATATGATTCGAGTTACGGGTTAACTTATTAAAAAAATATTTTTTGTATTTTTAACATTTTTTTAATATTTTTATAAATTTATACTTTTACTAAATCACACCACTTAAAAAAATCAACTTGATTCGCATAAAATTGAACTCAAATATTGTCCATTTTACAATATATATTATGCACGCACGACTAAAACGGTACACCGGTACATTGTACTAGTTAATGCACAAAACCACGTGGATAGTGCGGAAATCTGGACGGGTAGAAACGTAAAAAGGCATTGATTTTTCTTTGAGCACAGGTGTGAAAGTGCCTTTACACGTGTCACTATAGGCAATTGTCGTATTCGTAGGTTTTTCTCTTTCTTCTATGTTGATTTACTCTTGTCGGCGCATAAACTGTGACGCGCGATATATTTATTTTTCTCATTTTATCTTCAAAAATTCATCTCTAGATAACGATACTTTGCTCTTGATTGCCAAGTTTTGTTCTCAAAAATACCCACGGTACCAGACTTTAAAAATACCTTATATATTGTGAATGATGCTTTATTTAATTACTTGTATCCTTTTGGCAGCATCCCACATCACTATGAAATAACTGCTCATTCACCGGGTATTATTAGAAGTATAAAAAATCTTACATGTTTACGAGAGTATTATAAATATATTGTTAAATTCATAGTTGAAATTGTTATTGATATAACTCCCTTTCACACCACTAACTATTTTGAATTCCCGATATTAACACTTTTTATTTTTTATTTTATACCAGTAAAAGTTTATGTGCGACACTGGGTTAAAAGTGAATTTATATAATTTTATTAAACTATGATACCAATAATAAAAAAATAAAATTAATATTTTAACAACTCTAATATTATTTAAGCAAATTTATAATTATGTGTTGTTTTACTTTTGAAAATTCTTAATATCTAGTTTATTAATTTTTAGTCCTTTCTAAATTCTTCAAATTATTACACTTCTTTTGATAGTTATGGACACAACATACATGAATAAGTAAATGATAAGTTATATATGTATATGAATATATATATATATATATATATATATATATATATTAAGTTCTAACATTGAAATTAATAATAAATTTGCATTACATCAAATCAAATATCTTCAAACATTATGTTTCAGAGATCTTATTCTTGTAGTCTAAAAATTTAGTACAATACTAAAATTGCATTAACTTGATCACTTATATCCATTTAAAAAGAAAAAAAATGAAAAGAGGATAAAAATTTAAATAACCAACAAACCCGATACTTCGATTAATGTAATTATGCAAATTATAATTTTAAATTAGTTAAAATTAATTTTTTTTCTAAATTAGAGATTAAAGAAGAAATAATAACTCGATCATGGAGAATAAAAAAAGGATCGTACCAATAATTGCTAAAGATGTCACTGAGATTAATTCTATTTTTATGATTTTTCTTCCTCTGCTTTTAAACTTAGTTATGTTTGTCTAAAAAAATTGTATATAAAACAATCTTAATATTTCAAACAAATATATATAAATGGCACAATCTTAAGCATAGCAGAAGAGAACAATCTTAATTATTTAGCTGGAACAAACATAAAAGTTTTTCATTATTTTAATACGATCATATTTTATTAGTGGCTGATATAAATTACTAAGGTATATGATATATGTAGTGTTACTTTTAGTATTTCTTTAATCAAATCATCTGGTGATAAATTTATTTCTCTGTTACTTTTAGTATTTCTTTAATCAAATCATCTGGTGATAAATTTATTTCTCTCATAATAGTTCATTAGTCGTTTTTAATACTATTATCATCTAGGTAAAAAAGTATTAATATTTTTTACTGATATTGATTTCTTGTTAAATTTAATTTTATGTTATTTTATCTGGAACTATAAAAATAACATATATCCTGATTGGCTTTAACATGATTTTAGGCCATACAAGTGATAGATTAATTTTATTTGCATATTTTGAAGTCATATGACAAAAAATTGTATCTATTAGTTATAACAACACGTTATAAAGTCTTACACAATCATATTTAAGGACAATAGTTTCTTATTCATAAACTGAATCATATATTTTTAGTAACAGTATACCTTTGGATTATAAAGTTTTGCAAAATTTTTGTTTTATGCTTTCACAGAATTATAGAAAAGGATTTTTTTTTCTTTTTCCTTCACATGCCCTGTATTTAATCGTGTCCCAAATTATATTATTATTATTATTGAAACTCATATAATATTTAATATCAATCCAACAAAAAAATAAGTAAACTAATATAATAGATTAACATAATCATTATTATTATCCATAATATTCATATCTAAAGCTTATAATTGACTATATAAACATATTAATAACCACCGTAAAATAAAAACACATTATAAATTATTTAACATAATCATTATTATTAATTATCCATAATATTCATATCTAAAGCTTATAATTGACTATATAAACATATTAATAACCACCGTAATAGAAAAACACATTATAAATTATTTAAGGAAAACAAAAGCTATAAGAAGAGTGGAGAATACTGAGGGTCAGCCAGCACATCCCATCGCCAATGGTGGAAACTCTCTTCGTTTTACTTCTATAAACTTTTTTTTCTGAAACAACTTACAACAAAGCCCTTAAGGATCAGTAAAAGAGATAAAATATAGGAGAAATGGAAAACCAGATAACAAAGTTGCAATTAACAAAAAAAAAACTCCGAGATCCCTAATATTATAGATAATTAGTTTGGTTTGTATGCATTACTCTTAAATTCTTTAAGAGTAATGCATTACAATTAAATTAAATGATTTGAAACTCTGTAGGAGTCTATTAGTATAAGAATTGTGGTATAACTAAAGAGTCTATTAGTAGGTGATAGAGTTTAGGTTGTAGAAGTCTATTAGTAGAAAAATTGTTGTATAACTAAATGATTTGAAATAACTTATTCTTTTAATAGTACTATAGATTTGCACTCTCATCTTATAAAAGAATTGACACTTCTAACTTTAACTTTACAAGTGAATAAATTTTTTTTTTCAAATTACACTGTTTTTGGTTTCTTTTGACATGATCCAAATAAGAAGTTTTTCTCTTTTGAACAAGTTATCTCTTTTCACAAGACCCAAAACAAAGTTATCTATATTGAATAAATTATCTCTTTCGATATGATCCAAAAAAGTACCCAATAAGAAAGACCCAAGAAAAAAGTTATCTCTTTTGGCATAACCCCAAAACAAAACAAGCACTAAAGAAATTAAAGAAGCTAAAAAAAGTTAAAGTATAAAGTATAGAGGGTAGTAACAGTATTATAACATAAGGGATGATGCATTAATGAGTTTAGGGACATTCTTGTCATTTCTTTTAAAAGAAAAAGATAAGTGAAGTGCAATAATAGAAAAGGGGAGTGTAAATATCGTCTCTCTTTAACAATTTGTATTGTAATTAACTATATTACTATGATTTTGTGTATGGTTGACTATTGGAATTATTTGGTTTTCAAATAATTTTCATTTTTATTAATTTTTAATCTCAATAACTATTTTCAAAATTATATGTTTTATATTTTCATTTGTCGTATTTATTTAAGATTGTATATTCATTTTTATTATTTTTTTATCTCAATAAGTATTTTCAAAATTATACTTTTTAGATTTTCGTTTGTTGTGTTTATTTAAGATCCTATAATTGGGCATTCAAAATTGTCCTATAGCGGTCATGTAAGCACGTGTTATAAGCTGGAATACTTAAAATAGTATATAACAAAATGGAGATATCACAACTATATGTGAGGGACCCATAGATTACCGAGATGAAGGAGGAGAAGTAAACAAAACCAACAAGATCTATAGTAAGGGTATGGAAGCTTGCTCTCCTGATAAACCCTTACTTTGTTTTAGCCTCCACCTTTTCCTTTTTGTTCTCCTTTTATTTTTTGCGAGAGTGCGTGTATTTATAGTCCTAGGTTCTCTAGATAAAATCAAATGGTCCTTTGACTAGCTTGTTCTTTATCCAATCACCTAGGGCCATAGGCTACAATTATCCTAAGCACCCAATGAGTCTAATATTCCTTTTTACCATCCTTGAGGTAGGTATCATGCTAGCTATGATTGTAAGGGTGTGCTCACATCCCTTTGGTCTGGTTCAAGACTTAACTTGGACAAATTCTAACTTCTCATCTACCAAACCAGAATCCTTCTAAGTGTTCCTTATGGTAACATGTGAGGCATCATGCTACGATTGTCCGTAGTATTGTCCTCCTTTGAAGCTCTTTCAAGTTTTGATGACATGGCATGTGATGTCGGGTTTCTGCTTAAGAACATGGTTCTCGAGACTTGATGACCTAGTGTGTGACATCAGAGTTTTATGTGTACTCAAAAACCATATTTTCGAGGCTTGATGACCTGGCATATGACGTCAGGGTTTTAATAATCGAGAACTATATATGTCTTCGAGGTTTGTTGATTTGACTCATAACGTCGGGTTTTAATACTTCAAGAACTATGTTTTTGAGATTTGATGACCTGGCTATGTTGTTAGGGTTTTAGTAATCGAAGATCATGTTTTCGAGATTTGATGACCTGGTGTGTAACGTCGGGGTTTTAGTACTCGAAGAACATGTTTTTGAGATTTGATGACTTGGCATGTGACGTCAAGGTTTTAGTACTCAATGACCATGTTTTCAAGATTTGATGACCTAACGTGTGGCGTCAAGGTTTTAGTACTCGAGGACTATGCTTTCGAAATTTGATGACCTGGCGTATAACGTTAGGGTTTTATGCTGCTAAATGATTTTGACTTTTCAAAGGGTCGGGTAACTTTTGAGGTGGGTTACCTAGACCACGTGGCTGGGGTATGAGTCACCCACAAACATTAATTAATGTTATATTTTCTCTATTATACATTGTTGCGAAAATTAACAGAAAATAAGATAAAATATGCAAGCAAAAACACGTAAATTTATAAAGTTCACCCAAAATCTAGGGCTACGTCCTTGGTGTTGCAAGGTATTCATTATGATAAAAAAAAAAATGGGATACAATTATACTGAGTTTAGATTATATATATAGACACCTCCTAGGAAGCTACATAACAAGTGTGAAAATACCAAAATACCCCTCTAAAAATTTCAAAATTTACAAAGTTGGATCAGTAAAGTTGGGCCAAGGTATACAGTATAATGAGGCTCCACACTTCCTATCATACATATGACGATGGATAAGAAAAATTCTGATTTTTTAATAGGGAAATGGTATAACTTTCAAATTTAGTTATTTCCAAATGAGTTTATGTGAGTGGAGCGTGACATCATCACAATATTATTATGTTAATGACGTTATGATGATGTCATCCCTTACTCAAAAAAATTCATTCAGAAATTGTAAAATTCGGTATCTGTATCATTACTCTTTTTAATATAGCTCTAGTTATCAATACTAATAATTGTCAGTAATGGTAACCCTCGTGATCAGACAAAAACGAAACCATCAACCAAACTCTCAATAAATTGAATTTTTAAATGATTAATTTACAAGAAAGCTGTGTTTAAAGAAAGAGAATTCAAAAATGAGTGACCAAACATAAACTAAATTGCTCTAAAGTGACTCCAAAGACAAGAAAAGATGAACAATCACTAAATTTAAAACTTAAATGCTAATAAGCAATCATGTGATGATTTATTACGTAAATATTCTTCTTAAAATAAAAAATTTATAGTTGAAAAAATCTACCCTTTTGTTCTTTTCACTCACCTTTCTTTCCTTTTCACTATCGGCTTCAAAACTCCATTGACTAATGTTAAAAAAGACGAGGCTCACAACCTGAGTGGATATGTAATTAATGTAACCCAACCAACAAAAATTCACTCTTATATATACTTGGAAGGACAAAACAAAGAAACCAAGTAGAACCACAATGCAAAGATTTATTTAAAAATCCCGAAGATAAAGTAATAACTCCAAAATAGTTTATTTTACTTCTTTCATTTCCAAGAATTTTTGTCTCTAGGTTTTGCTAACCTACAAGTATTAGAAAAAGATCATGTTTAGTATTGTATACATGATAATCACTATATACAAATATTTGCATTAATTGAAAGTTCCAGTTAAGAGAGGATAATCATTATTTTTAAGTGAACAACTAAATTTTTTTGACAAAATTATCCTTGAAAGGTTACTTATTAGCATTTAAGTTTTAAATTTGGTGACTATTTATAATTTCTTAACTTTGAAGTCACTTTAGAGCAATTTAATTTATGTTTGGTCCCTAAAATCTAATTTTCCCTATGTTTAAATTGCATCAAATATCTACGGATTTTTTCCTTAATTTGGTCAAATAAAAGTTTCCTCATGGGGAATTAAATAAGGATTAGCAATTTACAACCCATTGATAGCTAAATCTCACCATAATTAATCTCTATAATAAACCTCAAAAACTTTCATAGTATATGTCTTTGTGTGTACAAGAGTTGTCTGTCTTCACCTTTTCTTGGCCATTTTTAAGTTCTCCACTATTAACGATGGAGTCATCGAGTCTTTGTGACAGTCCTCATGAAGCTTCACTGTTTTGTATCTCTTCACCACCCCAACCAAAACATACGAATTGGACTTTTGAGGAGAACAAGTTGTTTGAGAATGCTATTGCTGAGTTCAACCTTGAATCTCCTGATTTATTTGACAAAATAGCTTCGAGGGTTCTCACAAAAACAATTGAACAGATCAAAGAGCATTATGAGGCATTGGTTGAAGATGTCGAGATGATTGAGTCAGGTTGTGTTCCATTGCCTGACTATAAAACTACTGATACTGATGATCACAGATCAGCCAATACAGCCAGAAACAACCCCACCCATCAGCAGAGGAAGAGGGGGGTTCCATGGACTCAAGAAGAGCATGAGTTTGTTTCTTTATCCTTTATATATATATATATATACTAGTGTATGTCCGTGTCTACGATAGTAGAATGCACTGAGTATCATGACTATTATATATATATATACACACACACATATATTTACAGAAATGATCTCTTGTTTACCGGTAAATAATTAATTCTTACACACCATGTATGGTAACCATTAGATATTATTGTAATGATTTTTGGAAGTTACTCTTTTTACACTTACATCATATTCAACGGTTGCTATGTTTGGTGTGTGGAAAATTTTTTACTCACCAATGAGTAAGAGATTATTGTTCCATATATATATATATATATATATATATATATATATACATATAATATCTCATTCCCCTTTGCCAATTTGATTTTTATTAGGCCTGCGGGAGAAAAAAAAATTATTTTGCTTCTTACTGACATGATATTGGGATTAAAAAGCATAGACTAGGACTACCTTGTGAGTTATGATTGATAATATTTGACTCCAATTAATCATAATCTCAATAAAGAAAAGATCATGGCTCTGCATTCAAGATAAAAAGGATGACCATCTAATTAACTTTGTCACAACAATTTGGAAACTGTCACAGACCTCAAAGCATGACTGATTTGGTCATAAACAGCATTATGAGAAATTAGGATAATGGTGAACATTGACATTACTCCAAAAATTAAATGTTTTTGAGTCAATCCTCTCAAAACTTTAAAACTTTTATGCACTATTTGGTGCATGGAATCTCCATGGTTTAAATTTGAAATTGAAGGCCATGTTAATTCCAACTTTAAACTAGTGTTCCACCAATTCTAATTGCGAATATGAATTTTATGCTACTCAATGCAGCATTAAAGTATTTAGTTGTTGTTTAAGCATTAATCTAAACTCTTGTTTTCGGGAAAAAGTATTGGGTACTCGGGATAACCGTACCCCGACCAATGATAAATTGTTATACTCTATTATCAAATTAAGAAAATGGGAAGCTTTGATATCTAATAAATTTTCCAAAAAAAAAAAGGGAAAAAAAAAGTCTTGACATCTATTTGTTTTATGCTTTGAATATTTTTATTTATTTTGGTTTTTCTAATCATGACTTCTTCATAGATTTTTTTCTTCTTTAATATGTCTAAATCTCTTCTCCTTTTTCACCTAACTTTCCAGGAACTTTTTGGCTGGTTTAGTGAGGTATGGTAAGGGAGACTGGAAAAGTATTTCTAGAAATTGTGTGAGGACAAAGAACCCAACCCAAATTGCAAGCCATGCTCAGAAGTACTTTCTCAAGCTTGAAAAGTCTGCAACCCATTCAACTACATCTACTTCAAACAATAATAAGTAACATTTTTCCTTCTAAAGATACACTGATGCTGGTGGCCTCATCTTCTCCTTCAGGACCTAGTGGTGCCTCTACCTTTGGCCAATCATCAGCACCAATGCCAAGATGAAGATATATATATATATATATATATATATATATATCACTATGTTCAGTAATATGTCTTGAAACTGAAATTAGAATACCGTTCAGTTTTTCACTAATTCCAATTTTATGATAGTACTTTCCAAGCTGTGGTGGAGCCATGTTGGGACTAACAGGGCCAACTGGAATTTTTATTTTATTTTCTATACAAAAATTTTAATAATTATAGTTTTGCCCCCACTAAACTCCTTAAAAATTTACAAAAGTCCATATTTTCTATACAAATTTTTTAATAATTATAGTTTTCCCCCACTAAACTCCTTAGAAATTCACAAAAGTCATTAAGAAATTTTTTTGAAATTCAAAAACTCAACTTTTTCTAATTTAGTTTCTCAAAATTCAAAAAAGGCCCATGCCTTTTATCCTCTACTGGTACAACAAAGTTTTAATAAATCAAAATTCATAAAAGACCCCCTATTTTGCTATTTATTATTTTGATTCAAAATTTCTCATTATATTATCGTTAACTGTTTCCCCTTTGAATTAAATTTCTGGCTCCGCCACCGCCAAGCATATATATATATATAAAAGCATTGTGTCTGAATCTCCCTCAAAAAAAAAATTACAATCTAACGGTAAAAAATCAATCGGTCAAAATATTTATGTCTATTTACGGTCTAAAATAATTATCTTTATCGTCGATCTAACGATCATGATTCACCCACTACATATCCACCTTCCCTCACACCCTAAAATGATTCAGTCCAATAATTTTTTTTATAATATTGTAGACACAAATAATACCCTAGTGTGTGTATATAATTAATTCTCGCTATTGGTATAGTAGAAGTCTTAGTTAAGTCAAGTGATATTCTCATTCTGCTAGGTCTGTGGGAGATCTGCCATTATAGACTCTGCTAGAGCAACTTTGGATATTGTTTGAGTTGAATTTCAGTTGTCATGTTTATGTTTGATTGCTAATAGCTCTAACAGTCAAAGTCGTCATTCCCAAACGTACCATAGTATCCATCATACGTATTATAGTGCTTGGTCCTATAATATATATGGTTTAATCATTAATTTCAATTAAAAAATTTAATAGAATTATTAAGAGTAACTCGCACTCCTTTTCCAATAGATCAAACGCAATAAATGAGCTCATGTGAGAACGTCCTGCCCTCGTCATATACAGATTTTTCTAATTTTGAATATTAATGTACCTTGTAGGCTGCAATATATATATATATATATATATATATATATATATATATATTGACAGTACTATATTATTTGGGCTAGTCTATACATTTCTAGATCATAGCATGTAAAGACAAATGTACAGTTGCTTCTATATTCATTCTTGGGGGTCCGTCCAGATGGATGTAGTTGGAAAAAAGGGGAAAAAACAGAAATGAAAATTAGATAAAACTTTAAAAGTATGTATGTAATGAACTACTATTTGTTTTTGAAATAATAAGAGAAAAACTTCAAATTTTGATGCCAAAAGTAAGAAGAAATTAGGAGAAAGTATACATTTATTTATTTATTTATTTTTGTCCCACCATGCTTAGGAGAAACAAATGAAAAATGCTTTTAATCAGTCAATTACAATTGAGCACAAAAATACAGTGAGTATATATATATATATATATATATATATATATATATATATATATATATATAGTGGTTTTGAGAGATAAGCAAGAGAGAAAAGCAGTGCAAAGTGGGTTTTACTTTTTAGTACATGAACTACAAATGGCATGCACTAGTAAAGGAATGGACACGTGGTCATTTGCGTTGAATTTTCTTAATGCAATCCAAAAACCAGAAAATAACATTAAATCTTCAGATGGTTTTGCATGGCTGTTGAATGATTCTTATCACTATTCGTACTTGTTCCTCACTTGAGCGTATATATATATATATATATATATATATATATATATATATATATATGTTTTGTCGGTTTGACACGTATCGCTGCATGCAAATTAATGATACATGCATTATTATTTTATCTCGTCAAAATATCATCTCAAGATGAACAATACCTTGCTAATTGATACTTGAGATATATAACATAAATATTGTTTCAGCCACTGTTATTTGTTATATGGTTGCAATGTTATAAAGGATTTTACTATTGTTTTTATTCTTTGATTTCTTTTATTTAATATGAAATCCAATTATTAACTTTACCCCTCCTATGTCCATATTTTTCTCTTAATATATAATAAATTTAGCAATAACGATATCCCACAAATTAAGTTTAGGTGGTAGGAATGTATGATATTACACTTGCACCAGCGGACAAAGATCCTCTTTAAACAAATTTCTCTTTTGAATTTTACAGACCTTAATTTTATAGTTCAGATTGAGCCACATCATCATCTTGTTAAATTCAAATTTAAAACTACTCCGCAGACCTCAATCATATTATTCAGATTCAATCACATCGTCGTCTTATTAAATTCAAATTTAAAATTTATATTACAATTGAATTGATAAGTCCTAAAATTGAACAAGATAACGAGGTGATTGTATATGAACCGTGGAATTGAGGTCTGCAAAATACAGAAGAGATATTTGACTGGAGAGAATCCTTTTCCCTTGCTCTTGTACCTATGCGATGTGTTGTCAAGAGAAAATTTTGAGACAAACTTAACGACATTCGAAAACTTTCCTCTTTTATTGGCATGGATATGGCACTATTATTTCGACTCAAAAGCCTATCAACACATAGAAGGTTCGATTTGACTGAGCGCCTAAATTGGGGTGTAGATATTAAATGCACCAGGCGCACATGCGCCGGGTGCATCTCAGTCCTTCATGCACTACACGTGCGGTGGATCCCACCACGCGTGTAACACACGGAGGGTTGGGATGCACCCGGCGCACGGTGCGCCGAGTGCAACGTATACTTACTCTACATTGGGGAGGCGAGAACATCTTAATCGAAAGCTCCACTGTTCTGAACAATGAAAGCCTACTGACACGGTTTTTATCTCACGTATTAGAGATTGAGATTTTAAATTTCTTTGAAGCCACTTCTAAGAAATTTTCCACTAATCGCCTAGTGTGCAGACGTATTTGCATGTGCTCCGGTGATGGAATATGTTTCTTTTCCTCTTCCTTTGCCATTCCCTTGCCTATTTCTCCTTAATCTCATTTGGGGTATATATATATATATATATACTTTCTTTTATTTTGAGTTATTTTTAATTATGTTTCCTTCCAGGCCAACCAAATAGACATCTCGCAGGATCCTGTGAGATCTATGACCCTCGATGCAACATCTCACCAATTAATAAATTCATGTCCATTTTGGTAAATCTCCATCACTTTCCCATTCTATAAGAACCAATTACTCATGAGTCACAAATGCACTTGAACCAAAGGTGGTAGCTAGCCTGCAGGTAACAAGTCCGGCCAGAATAGAGCTCCCTTCACTACAGTGAGTCTCTCTCTCTCTCTCTCTCTCTCTCTCTCTCTCTCTCTCTCTCTCTCTCTGTATATGTGTGTGTTGATTACTTAATCAATGTATCTCTTTCCCCTTTCAGTTTAAACTTTAAAGACAAGCAGACATAAATAATATGGAATTGCTAGACTTTGGTGAACCACTTTCAGATCTTTCTTTGCTGAGTTTCTCAACACCCGAATTCGAATTCGAATTCGAGCACACAGAGTGGACTTTTGAAGAGAACAAGCTGTTCGAGAATGCTTTGGCTGAATTTGATCATAGCTCTCCATCCTTCTTCGAAAATGTTGCTTCCAAGGTACCCTGGAAATCCATTGAGCAGATCAAAAAACACTATGAGGTACTTGTAGAAGATATAGAGATGATAGAGTCAGGCCAGGTCCCCATACCCAACTATCATGAAACCACTACAGAGGAGCCTCAAGGTCATGACTTGGAGATCCAGAATGAGAAAGGATCTTCTTCGCGGGCTAAAAAGCCTAATGCATTGCATCAACGGCGAAAGGGGGTGCCATGGACTGAAGAAGAACACAAGTATAGCTCCTAATTTAGCTCTTTACTTTGTGTTCATTTGAATAGTTTTTTCTTTTTTTCTGCTACTTTGTTGAACTGAACTGTGGGAGGGTTTCTTATTCCATTGTTTGACAGGGTTAGCTCTTTCTGGATATCATTCTTGTTGAGCTTAAGAATTGCATGCATGCTAGGTTAATTTTCTGGGTGGGGAAAGAATCTTGTTTCTCTATCATTTTCTTGGTTTTCTTAGAGAGATGGTGCTATTTTTTTATTTTATTTTTTTGTCATAACAGTTTGATCACTTATGATTCCGGCTTAAAAAGGTCTATTCGAGTACACAAGACTCCCACTATTACGGGTCTGACACGTACCCTTACCTCCACATGTAGAGACCGTATGTTTCAGAGTTCCGAACCACTGGAACCATTTTCTCTTCACTTTCCTTCCCTTTCTTATATGATTTAAGATGAAAGTACGTACATACATCAAGTAGGAGATATACTTGGATTTCTTTTCAAGTACATATATATATATATATGATTATTTTCTTAAAGTAGATTGAATTAAATGTATCAAATTGCAGCTAGCTCTCCATAATTTCTCTGTGCATGTTTATAATTAGCACTTTAATTTCCTCTTTTGTTGCTTTCACTTTCCTTTCTATTGTCCAATTTTCAGCTACCTAATCATTTCTGTTCTTTTTCTCTTTTTGGATTGTACATGGAGGTTGTTTCTAATGGGACTAAACAAGTATGGTAAAGGAGATTGGAGGAGCATATCAAGGCACTATGTTGTGACCAAGAACCCTACCCAGGTTGCTAGCCATGCCCAAAAGTTCTTCAGGCGCAAGAACAGCTCTACACCGGCTGATAGGCGTCGGCCAAGCATTCATGACATCCAATCTGTTAACTCCACCTCAGCTTCACTCCCTCAGAGGCACAGAAACCCCCCAAACCCTGAACAACCGTCAGTTCCTATATCCCATCCTTTTGGCCCTAATCATCATATCTACAACACTAATTACTTCAATGGTGAAGTGATGACTGGCTGCGTTTTTCCACCTGGGTCCTCCACATTCCCCCCAATTGCCAACTACATGACCAACCAACAACCCTCTGGCGCAAACCATTCATCGTTCCAGCTTCCTTATGTTCCAGGGAACCAACCATGGGGTTGAACTCCGAAAGTGAAGCCATAAATACAGTTTATATATATATATATATGTATGTTTGTATGTATGTATGTATGTATGTATGTTGATGTTATGGCATAATCAGATAAGTTGGTGTGTTTGTTCTTCTGCAGCTTTTCATGCCTGCCTTTCTTTTTGTCTTGGGTGGGTGGGAGAAGAGGCTTTTGTTGTGTTTTTAGCTCTGTATGAAATACAATGTATAACATTGCATGCTCTACTGGTTTGTCACATATTTGCCATGCGAAGTTGACTTGTGGATTAAGACAAAGAGTGCTACATCATCTCTCGTGTGATTGTGTGTGTGTGTGTGTGTATATATATATATATGCATGTCTAATGACAACTGGGTGCGATCCCGCCTTTGGAAGGTAAGAAATAAGGGTGCACACATTTTAATTTGGTTCGATTCTAGGCTAAGTCAAAACTGAATCCATCTCGTAGTTTTTAAAAAATTAGAATTATATATGGGACCGAACTGTAAAAGACCGGTTCAGTTTTGAACCACGGTTCATGAACATTAGTCATATGATTTACAATTACTGTATAGACACAAAGCAATTTTCTCAAAGCCTTTCTCCAGAATGTACAAGCACTTACCCCCAGTCATATATTATTCATAGTCTAGTTTGTCCGGTACTAATGAACTCCAAATCAGAATCAACCCATAAGCTAACGGTTCTCTATTTTTGAAACTCGAATCGAATCGAATCGTAACAGAACCGAACTATATTTTTGAAACTCGAACCGGACCAAACCGTAACAGAACCGGATTGAACCATACAATCTGGTTTGGTTCGTCATGAAACTTTAATCCTCGATATTTTACTTTAGAAGGTAAACAACTATCACTAAACTACAGGTTTTGGTGATAGCTTGTGACATTTTGATATTGACTTAATAAAGATGTTATCAACTTTCAAGTTCAATCAACCAACCACTATAGCTTGTGATATTATTGCCTCACTTCCACTAATTAAGTAAAAGTTACAAAATAAGGGGGATAAATTAATGAGAAACGGCAATTTTCCAATGCAATTAATGGTCAAAAAGAATGCTAGCATTTTTATGAGCTAGAAGGCAAGTTTCAAAATATATAAAAAAGCAGCATGGCTACACTTTCTTTTATATATAGGTTTAATAATGATAATAGAATTTGGAAAAGGTAATCCATGACATGAATTTTGACTCCAAATGTGACACGTATAATGTGAAGGTTGAAGACTATGCGACATAGACAAAAAGTATACTTTGACCAAGACTTTTCTCTCTATAGATAAGTCTGGGGAACTGAAGAGTCAATCTTCTACTAGGACACGCTCCCAATTGACTGCTATAAATACAGAGACGGTCCATATACTAGGTACACAATTAATATCCTCTGAGTGTCTTTATAGCTTAAAAAAGTTTTTTCGATATCTAACTTGATCGTCAAAGCACAATCGACCGGCACCACGTCAATGACCTTCCGATTACCTTTGTTTTGTCCTTTTACAGGTTGGCGTTTGACCAGTTCGAGGTGAATTTCTACTTCATCAGTTGGCGTCGTCTGTGGGAAACTGTCACAAACTTGATTGCTCTACCCAAAGTACATACGAAGCATAATGCACCTACGATCTGGACTAAATACAATAGCACAAGACCCTCCTATCAGCCACAATTCTCCAATCGCGCAGGACCCTCCTATCGATCATAATTTGTTTGTCGGCTAGGACCCTCCTGTCAAACAGGATCTGTCTGCCGACCCAGACCTACCTAGTCACAATTTGTCGATAACAGGAGAAAGAGGCATGCAGCCCCCTGGTGAAAAAAATTTCCTAGGGCACATCCCAGAGTCCCAAATGACCAGGAGCGTGTCGCAGCGTTGGAATATCAGGTTCAGAACTTGAATCAAAGTCTGGCCCAGTTAATCCAGAAAATGCGGCAATCTTGCAGCGCCTCCCTCCTATGGCACCGGTACCATCACGGAGTCAACTCAAGCCAGTTGACCCAGAAGGAGATGAGGCAGGGCGAGGCAGTGGAGTTCCAGTAGACGACGCGGCCCAGAGCCTAGTTAGAATCGATCGAGAAGGGACCAATCCCGTTCACCTAGCCTTCCCAAAAAGAGCTTAAGCCCAAGAGAATTTGGAGTTTAGGACCCGTACTCACGGGGACTCAGGACATCCAGAAGAAGCTGCCTACTATGATATGGAGATGCAGGACCTCAGAGCCAAGGTAGAGAGCATGGCTCATGCCATAAAGGGGAAAGGCCCTGCTATAGTGGAGGATCTGGTCCAGCAAACCAACCTCCTTTTCTCCGCTGGGGTAATGAACTGTCATCTACCTAACAAGTTCAAGATGTCCACCCTTGAAAGCTTTGACAGGACCAAGGACCCGCTAGATCATTTGGAGACCTATAAGGCTCTGATGCACCTTCAAGGAGTACCGGATGAAATCATGTGCAGAGCTTTTCCTACTACATTGAAAAGTTCTGCCCAGTCATGGTTTAATAGCCTAAAATCGACATCTATACGCACTTTCGTAAGCAATTTTATTGCAGCCCAAAGGCACAAAAAGCCCACCACCTATCTCCTGAACGTGAGACAGTCTAAGGGGGAGTCATTGCGAGACTATATCAACTGGTTTAACAGGGAGATGTTGCAGGTCGATACTCTAGACGACAAAGTGGCAATTACCGCATTTATCGGGGGTTTGATGCCTTCAAAATTTTTGTATTCAATTTCCAATCACCCTCCAAAAAGCATGTCCGAGCTACTCATGAAGGCCCAAAAATACATGAACACAGAAGATGCCCTCGATGCGAGGAAGGAGAAAGGAGATAGTGACAAAAAAACGGACAAGAAAATAGGAGGACAGACCACCAAAGAGGAGAGAGATCCCAAATATGACAGGACGTCACTAGAGCAGAGGCATAACGCGTCGCGTTGTGATCGGGGATCCAACACATATTCCCTTTTGAACACGTTAATAAGTCAAATCCTCCTCTATATCCAAGATGACCTGGCTATGGCATGGCCTCCAAAACTAAGAACTGATCCCTTTAAGAGGTCTCGGGACAAGTATTGCAGGTTCTATCACGACCATGGGCAAGATACAGATGAGTGAAGATTTGTGGCCAGCAATGAGAGAAGAGCACAAAACCACCCACGGGATAGTAAAGAAGATAACACTAAAAGAAATCTTCTATTGGAGAAAATTAGAGTTATTCAAGGGGACTTGGAGACGGCGGAGAATCCAATGCGACTCGTAAAGCTCATACAAGGAAAGTCAGAAGTTTTTCTGAAGTAAGCGAGGTAAGCCAATCACCTGCTAAGTGCCCTCGACTAGATGATCAGATTATTGCTTTCTCGAAAGCTGATGCAAGGGAAATTCAGCAACCGCATGATGATGCACTTATGGTCACGCTGATTATCGCTAATTTTATAATTAGGCGAGTACTGATTGACCACAGCAGTTCTGTTGATATCCTGTTTGTAGGAGCCTTTAACCAGATGTGGATTGGAAGGGAGAGACTCAAGCCTACCAAATCTCCACTTGTTGGGTTCTCTGGAGAGAAGTTTCTTCCACTCGGTACCGTTGACCTCCCGGTCACTGTTGGTACAAGTCCCAAGAAAATCACTAAAATGGTGACCTTCTTTGTTGTTGACAGTCCAACTACATATAATGTCATCCTGGGAAAAGTCACGTTAAACGCCATGAGAGCAGTGACCTCCACCTATCATCTCCTCGTTCGGTTCCCCACTAACTATGGCGTTAGGGACCTAAGAAGAGACTAGGTCACTGTCTGAGAGTGTTATGCTACTTCCTTGAAAGAAAGAAAAAAAGTACCAAAAACCTTGAGTATAGAGGGCCTAGTGATGGAAGAGAAAAAGGAAGTCCGCCATGCGAAACCAATGGAGGAGCTGGTTGAGGTTAACCTATATGAATAAAATGCAGGAAAAAAGGTGAGCGTGGGGTCGTCGCTCTCACCCATCACTCGGAAAGAGCTTGTTCAATTCCTCAAAATGAACAGGGATGTATTTGATTAGTCCCACGAGGACATGCCCGGAATTGACCCTGCCATTGTCATGCACCGGTTGAACGTCGACCTAATCGCCAAGCCTGTTAGATAGAAGAGGAGAACCTTTGCCCCAGAAAGAAATTTAGCAATCTCTAACAAGGTGGATAAACTATTGAAGGCCAACTTCGTGCAAGAAGCCCACTACCCAGACTGGTTAGCAAATGTAGTCCTAGTAAAAAAGTCCAACGGTAAGTGACGCTTATGCGTGTATTTCACTGGTCTGAATAAAATATGTCCAAAGGACAATTTCCTCCTTCCACAGATTGATATGTTAGTGGACGGAACAGCAAGGTGTGAGTGACTCAGTTTCATGGATGCCTACTCAGGGTACAATCAAATTCTAATGTTGCCATCAGACTAAGAAAAGACGTCCTTTTATAACAGAAAAGGTGTTGTATTGCTACACAGTAATGCCATTCGGTTTGAAAAATGTTGGCGCGACCTATCAGACGCTGTGAACAGGATATTTAAAGAGCAAATCGGCAGAAACATAGAAGTGTACGTCGATGACATGCTCGTCAAAAGCCAAAGAGCTAAAAGCCATTTGGATGATTTACAGGAAGCCTTTGATATCCTTCGAAGGTACAGAATGAAGCTCAACCCCAGTAAGTGCACTTTTGGGGTTTCATCCAGAAAGTTCTTGGGCTACTTAGTCAGCAGAAAGGGAATTGAAGCCAACTCACAGAAGGTACAGGTCATCCTGGATACAAAATCACCCAGAACAGTTAAAGAAGTCCAGAAATTAACAGGAAAGATGGCAGCATTGAGCAAACTGATCTCCCGCGCCACAGACAAGTGTCTCCCATTTTTCCAAGTCCTCAAAAAGGCTTTTGAGTGGACACCGGAGTGTGAACAAGCCTTGATTAAGCTAAAGCAGTATCTCAGTTCACCCCAACTTCTATCTTGCGCCAAGGCAGGGGAGGAATTGTACTTATACTTGGTTGTCTACCCCGCAGCAGTCAGCTCTGCATTAGTGCTAGAAGAGGAATGGATGCAAATGCCATTTTACTATGCTAGCAGAGTGCTTCAAGTGGTGAAAGAGAGATATCCCTCGATAGAGAAGCTAGCATTTTCCCTGGTTATGTCAGCCAAAAAACTAAGGTTATACTTTCAAGCACATATAATAGTGGTACTTTCTGATCAACCACTCCGGCAAGTCCTCTTCAAGTCCGAAACCTTCGGACGGCTTGTGAAATGGTCCATGGAGCTGGGGGAAGCCATGGACGGTAATAAAAGGTCAAGTACTAGCAGACTAAAAAGCTGAATTCACCTATCCCCTAGAAAAGGGGCAAGTTCGACGGGAGGAGGAGGAGAGCCTAGTCCAACAGAATGAAGAGGACCTAATGGACCCAGGCTACATATAGGAATTATTTGTGGATGGATCGTCGAATGCGCAGGCCAGTAACGCAGGAATATTGATCATATCCCCAGAGGGGGGAAACGTTCAAATATGTCTTGCAATTCGAGTTCAAGACAACAAACAACGAGGCTGAGTATGAAGCCTTGATTGTAGGGCTGAAGATAGCCGGAATCCTTAAAGTACTACAGTTAAAAGCCTACACTGACTCCTAGCTAGTTGCCCGGCAAGTCCGCACAGAATATAAAACAAAGGGATAAAATATGAAGTCCTACTTACAAAAAGTGTAAGAGTTGGTCACTCGCTTCCAAAAGTTTTCCATCACACAGGTCCCCCACAATGAGAATTCTAATGCCGATACTCTTGCTCGATTGGCAACAACACAAGAAGCCGCTAATGGGGTAGTGCTTATGGAATGCATGGACAGCCAAAATATAACAGAAAAAATGTCGTGTAGGGTGAACCAGGTCACCCAAGGCATGAAATAGGCAGATCCGATTATCAGGTACATTAGGGACGGTGAGCTACCACTTAACAAGGCAGAGGCACGCAGAATAAAGATAATGTCGTCTAAATATACCTTGATCGACGGAATCCTCTATAAAATATGAGTCTCTTTGTCGTACCTATGATGTGTATCAACAGAAGAGGCTTAACATATCATGAAAGAAATCCATGGAAGGGAGTGCGGTAATTATGCAGGGGGCAGGTCTTTGGCTCATAAGGCCATCAGGCAGGGATATTATTGGCCCACTATGCAGCAGGATGCACTGGACTTTGTCAGAAAGTGTGAAAAGTGCCAACGTTTTGCTAACGTCCCGAAGCAGTTCCCCGGAGGAGTTGACTCCAATAGTTGCCCCATGGCCCTTCGCCTAGTGAAGGATGGACTTGATCGGACCTTTACCTATGTGAAAGGGGCAGACAAAGTTTGCAATTGTGGCAATTGACTACTTCACCAAATGAGTGGAAGCAGAACATTTGGCTGCGATTGGGGAAAAAATATGTCATCAATTTTGTAAGAAAGTCAATTATATGCAGATTTGGCATCCCGAAGGTCATTGTCACAAACAATGGAAAGCAGTTCGAAAGCCGACATTTCCAGAACTTTTGTATTGAGCATGACATAAGCAATCATTACTCCTCACTAGGCCACCCATAAGCTAATGGGCAGGCCGAAGTGGCTAACAAAACTATACTCAAGATGATCAAAACACGCTTGGAAAAATCCAGGGGCGTGTGGCCAGAGCTACTGCCAAACGTCCTATGGGCTTACAGGACCACTGCCAAAGTCCCCACAAGGAAAACACCTTACTTTTTAGCCTTCAAAAATGAAACAGTCCTCCTAGTTGAAATAGGACAAGTAGCAAGTCATCGAACTAAACACTATGACCCCAGTCACAATGAAAATGAATTGAGGGCTAGTGCCGATTTCATTGAAGAAAAAGGAGAACAGGCGCGAGTATAGGTAACGGCATATCAACAGGTCATATCCCGGTACTACAACATTAATTCGGGTCAAGCAGAGGAGTTTTCAACTTGGAGACCTAGTCCTTCGTGAGGTCACTCAAGCCACCAGACCTCCAAGCACCAGGAAACTGGCTCCCAACTGGGAGGGCCCTTACAGAGTGGTCCGGACTCAACGGCAAGGCACATATTGGTTGAAAATCCTAGAAGGAAGGCAGTTGGCTCATCCTTGGAATGCTGAGCATCTAAAGAAGTACTATCAGTAAGGTTTTTCCTTTAGCTTGCATTTACTTTCGCAGTTTCATTTAGAGCTTAGCTTTGTTATCAAGCCTTAGAGAAAGGCTCCAGTTTTCTGTTTTTTCTTCTTCTCGAGTAAATTTTATTGTTATTAGAATATTAATAAAAGCGTTGTTCATTTCAAAATGCGTTGTCATGGTTAGAAACTAAAAGCTGTTGATAAATAACCCTACGGGGGCACACCTCTAAAGAGGGTCTTTAATGAAAAAGTCGAATTAATTAATTCTAAGAACATTGTATAAATAATTCTACGATGGCACACCTCTAAAAAGGGCCTTTAATGAAAAAGGCAGGATAAATTAATTTTGAGAACATTGTATAAACACCCCTACGGGGGCACACCTCTAAATAAGGTCTTTAATGAAAAGACGGGATGAATTAATTCGAAAATATTGTATAAACAACCCTACAAGGGCACACCTCTAAAGAGGGTCTTTAATGAATAAGGCGGGATGAATTAATTCCGAGAACATTGTATAAACGACCCTACGAGGGCACACCTCTAAAAAGGGTCTTTAATGAAAGAGGTGGAATGAATTAATTCCAAGAAAATGATCAATTAACCCTATGGGGCACACTCCACTGAGGGGAATGTTACCTGATAACAAGATTCCTTTGCAGGATTATACTATAAAGGTATTTTCTCACAAAATAAAGGGCACCTCATAAGAAAGCGTGTAGTTCTTCATTAATTGACAAAAGGGATTACAATATCGTAAGCAAAAAACTACTACAATAAAAAAGAAAGGGCGCATCAAGAGTCAGACTCCTCGTCCTCGTCCCCTTTCAGCTGCAAACGAGAGAAGTCCGTCTCTAGCCACTTTCCCTGTGCCATAGTGCAGAAATACTCGAAACCCTCAATATAAGACTCGTCACACATCTTGTCAAAATTAGACGAGTCCTTGAATTTTTCGACAGCCGCTGCTTTGAGCCCCTGTAAGTTGGCATTCCAATTCGTCATCTCCTCCCTGTCATGGAAAACCCATGAGTTGAGAATGTCAATCTCCCCAACTTGAGAGGCATAGGAGGTGTGGAGAGACTCTATCTCCGAGTTTAGAGCAGAACGCTGAGTGTTGAAAGAGGCGTGCTCGGCAGCGAATGAAGCCTCCTGCTTCTCAAGTTCATTCATCGTCCACATAAAGCGGTTAGAAATGGAGTGGGTGAATGTCACACACTGTTAAACAGCATTAAAATATGCATAAGCATATAGAAGATGAGATCAATAGAACAAAGTAAGAAAAGATTCGAACCTTGGCCATATAGGCTAGGAGGTGTCCAGTAGAAACACAGACCTCGAGCTTATCTACTTGATCAAGATCACTTTGAATGACATATTCAATGGTTCGGTGAACAGCAAAAACTGTGTCATTTAGCATCGACCCACCACTACCATCAAAGGAGAAGGACTCCTGGGAACCACCACTCCCAAAAAGTTAGGTCGTAGGTACCCCAAAAAAAACCCAGGTTCGGAGCACTGCCACTGAATAGTTGAGTCTGCGGCACCCTAAAGGAGCCTGGGTCCGAAAAGCTCCCAGGGGTAACAACTGCGGCACAAGGAATGTTCCCAACCGAGGGAGGAGACGACAGGTTCCCAGCTTTGGTGACCGCAAGCATTCTTGGCCTTTTTCTGTGTAGCAAGAGAAGAAGGGGAGGTGACACATTTACCCTTGAGAAGGGCATTTCCCAACCGCCTTTGCAAACCCCCTGCGTGTTTACACCATAAAGATACATGCACACAATCTTTCAAAGACGAAAGGTATCCAGAAGTAAAGAAAAGACATACCCCTTCTGACGATGTCGACACGGGGAGGGTAGCTTAATAAAAATAGCCCTTCATCAAAAGTTAATGTTTGGGCATCCCTCACCCTGGCATTACTAGCTTCCTTTAGTCTTTCTTCCTCTGCCTCACTCACCGGCGGCGCGGCCTTCCAAGCTGAGTATAAAAGCGATTATGTGTAAAAAATGAAGAAGGAAAAAATAATCAAAAAAGAGAGAAAATAAGCTTACCAGAAGCATCCCTGGGAACCCATAAGCGGGGGATACTATAAGGGGTAGCCTCCCAGCATCCAGAAACAAAGAAGAAATGGTTTCTCCATGACTTGAGGCGGTTATTGTGGTCAACAGCAACCAAGCCTTTGTTTAGATGATTTTCGCCTGAGTGACTATGAACGTAACGCCAGTCGCCAGTCTTGAAAATCCCAAAACGAGAAAGAAACTCGCTTGCTGACAGCGGGACGTTAAAATCGCAAAACTTCCACAAAACGAGAGAAGCCATGATGATGTGCCAAGAAATTGGCTTGAGCTGAGAAGGGCAGAGGTTCGCCGCTTGAAGGAGTTCCTATACGAATACTGGAATCGGGAATAAGAGACCACAGGCGAAAGCACCCTCATAAAAACATGTCTCCCTCGGGTAAACTGAGTAAACCTTGTCTGTTGGGGAAGGAGCTCGGACTACAACTTTGCCAGGAAATGAGTAACGAGTGGATAGCTCCTCTACATCTTGATTGGTCATGGTATAGGCGATATCTCGGCACTCGGGGTAGTCAGCCATGAAAAAATAAAAAAGTTAAACTTTGCGCCACAAAGTGATGTTGAACTTTGCTCCTCAAAGTAATGCTGAAGGAAATGTAGAAATCGGGAGAGAGGAGAGAGTATGGTGCATAGAGCACAAAGAGGGATTCTTGCTTTGAAAGAGTGAATGAAGATGGAAGATGGAAGATGTCAAAGGATTTTATAGGAGTTCAAGAAAACCAACGGCTACAAAGCAACGTTCATAAAGCAGCATTTAAAAAACTCCAACGTATGGATTCCAACGTTCATGAAGACAACGCCTGAAGGAAAGGAACTGGTCAAGGCCATCCCTTAAGGGCGGCCAAGACCGGCCTTCAAGGGTGGCCAAAGCCACCCCACAAGGGCAACCAAGGCTGCCCTTATGGGCGGCCAAAGTTGCCCCCCATGGGCGGCCACGGCTGCCCCTCAAGGGAGGTCCTGCGAGTCCCCAAAAAAAAAAAAAAAATTATAGCAACTTAAAATCTACAGGCCAAGATAGAGGCCCAGCAGAGTTACTTATGCCCGGGTCTATTTTTACGACCCAAAAAGCCAGCCATAGTGTTCCTAAGGACCGGCAAGCAACCCTAATGAACAGGGGGCATCTGATGGAGTATTTAAGTCCAAATGTGACACGTATAACGTGAAGGTTGAAGACTACGCGACAAAAAGTATACTTTGACCAAGACTTTTCTCTCTATAGATAAGTCTGGGGAACTGAAGAGTCAGTCTTCTACTAGGACACGCTCTCAATTGACTGCTATAAATACAGAGACGGTCCATATACTAGGTACACAATTAATATCCTCTGAGTGCCTTTATAGCTTAAGAAAGTTTTTTCGATATCTAACTTGATCGTCGAAGCACAGTCGACCGGCACCACGTCGGTGACCCTCCGATTACCTTTGTTTTGTCCTTTTACAGGTTGGCGTTTGACTAGTTCGAGGTGGATATTTGCTTCATGAGAAGAGTCTAGATAAATTTAAATAGATGGCAGATAAAGAAAGGATAAATTGTTCAGTTTAAATCCCATGACGTTTCAATAAGCAGGTCAATTTAAATCCCATGACATTTATCTAGATATGTTCGTCAGTTTGAATCCTACTATGGTAGGGAAAAGTTCAAATTGCACAACATTCAATTCGTATAAATGAGAAGGCAGTGTCAAATCGGATCGTGAAGTTTTTTGCATCAACAAATAACTTCAAGGATCAGCTTTAAGTTAAACAAAGCCAACGCCATAAAACACATGATTTGTTAGATAAGCTCAGATCACATAATTGACATTCTTCTTTTTAAATATTTTTACCATGTTAAAGAATTAATTTTATTTGGATGAATTTGCATAAATTAGGAGAATCTATAGTTCCATCTGTTAGCTTTGTTATCATGAATGAATTTGCATAATTTAATTGTTGGATTCCGGTTCTCTCTAACATCTTGTAATGTGAATGTTATAGCCAGGATGCATCAAATTCTTCGATGGAATTATGGGAATAGGAATTTTTTTTTTCCCCTTCATAATTCTACATTTTTAATTATTTATTTTAGAAAAAAAAATATGGTATAAAACTTTTTAGCATGTTCTAATTCATCTTGCCTTGTCTTTTGGAAAGAAGAAGACAGAACAATATATATATATATAAAATAAAATTAGATAAATAAATTTAAAAATTGAGTATGACGCCAGTTATGTTTTGGACCAAAAAAAGTAAGTTACTTTGCCTTCATTAAAACTTGCCTAGCACTCCACATTGGTGGCCAGTATTTCAAGAGATTTTATTGATTAGAAACAAATTGTACCAGTTTAGAAGGGCATATATATACTTTTTTTTTTTTTTGCAAGAGCAACAGCATATATTTACTTGATAAAGACTCGATTGTTGATAATATCATGATAACGTTTGATAATCAAAAATTTATTTAAAATAATCACTTTTGCTATTCAGAATCAATAAGACAAAATAATAGGGAGATAAATAGTAATAGAACTAGTAGAATTGAATCAAGTAGATAAAATGGAAACAAACAAATGTCGTCTTATGTGATAAAAGAATACTAGATATGTTAAAAGAAAAATTATATAGGACCGTTATTAGGTCAACTATACTTTATAGAGCAGAACATTAGGTTTTAAAAAATAAACAAAATAGTTTGAGTGACTAGAAGAGATAGAGTTACAAATGCTAGTGTAAGAGAAAAACTAGGCACGATACCCATTAACAAAAAATAAGAGAGAGTAAACTTAAATAATTTGAGCACATACATCAAATATCTATGGATGCACCGGTGAGAAGAGAGGAAGAGGCAGACCAAAATGAGCGGGAAATGAAGTTATTAAAAATGATTTTAAGAAGTTAAACATAGTAAGTGATATATCGGGTAATAGAAATGAATGAAAACGAAAAATTTATGTGGCTAGCTCCATTTATACGAGAATAAGACAACGACGATAACAATGATGATGAGATAAAGAATGTATCTCAAAAGAATAGTTAAGAAGAAAATAAAAACCCAATACTTCCATACGATTAGGGGAGCTTAAAAGGAAGAAACATAAGTAGCCGAGTAAAAATGGATTCTGAGATATTCCACCTCTGCTGAAGCCATGATCGGAGTTTTTTTGGAGATATTCCTCGAGGCCACAAGCTTCATCCTAACTCTTTCTTCTCTTTTTTACTCCTATATATATATATATATTATCCCACTTCTTCAATCAAACTTTTTTTCCCCTTCAAAGGTCTTTCGTTTTTCTTTTCTTTTTATTTTCTTCCTCTCTTTTTTTTCTCTTTTTAAATTTGTTCTTCTTGCTCATATATGATGTATGTGCTATAATCTTTTATTCTCCTCCTCCTCTTCTTCTTCTTCTTCTTCTTCTTTAAATTTATTACTGCAATTTTATGAACTTAATGTCAACATTTTATATTTTTGAATTTTTTTCTTAACTGTATTTTTTTGTGAATTTGAATTTTTATTTTGCTGTCTTGTTGCCCTATTAATTGTCATGTTAGTTGAAAAAAAAATAAAAAGATTAATATGCCCCCTTGAACTAAATTCCGGACTCCGTCACTACATACAGAGATGTCGAGTCAATTAAGGAACAAAATTTGAGCCAAAAATGAACAATGGACCTGACAAGTTTTGTGGAGTTTGGGCCATGCAAGCTCCACATATATATATATATATATATATATATTTTTGCTTGCTTAACACTGTGGCAGCTGCATGGAGTAATAAAAAATATGGTGGATATTTCTGGAGTTGGAATGTATTCTAACTATGGTATGACCTATGTTATTGATCAGATTTATGACTAAAATCATCCTATGTTGCAAGTAGATGCTATATATAGTTTTGCTTCATCTGTAACAAATAACAACCAAATTACTCATAGAAGTTGTATATAGCATGGTAAGTATTTTCTTTCCTCTTGCCAATGGAATTGAATTGAGGCAAACTCTTTTATGCAAATTAATGACAGGTATAACCACTTTGGCACCACTGGCAACAACCGTCGCATATCAAAAACATAATAATAATTTATAATTTGCATATAAATATGTTGATGTAACAGGGCACACGAACATTTTATCACCAAATGTGAACATGAAAATAAATAAACTGCTTTAATTCCAAGAAACACGGCGAGAGTGTCGTTGATGCACCTGACCTAATGGCCAACAACAATAACTCACACATAGGTGTCAATCAATGATTTCCTCATCTCATCAACAATGGCGCTAGGTTGGGCTTCTCTCAACTTGAAGACACTCTCAATGACGGACAATTCTGTTGCTGTAGTGTCCGATCCACAGAATGCTGTCCAGTCGTTTACAGTCAAGCCAGCAGCTATCACTTCACTACCGCGGTTCACAGTCCCTGCCACCAAAGGGACCTGAAGGAGGGTCGAGAGTTCATCCAAGTCTTCTATGGACGTATGAGGATGGACCTGCCCCAACACCAGTTTTCAGTTAATACAGGACTGAGACATGACAAATTTCACCAGATGCTTTTTGTTAACTAACATCTGCTTATTAGCATATATAATTTCTTACCAAGCCGCCTCTATTGGAGAAGGCACAGTAGCTGCCCACAAGAATATTCCCAGCAACCGTCTGGCGAAAAACCTCGACCCCAAGAACATCAGCTATCATCTCCTCAGTTTCCTGACAAAAGTTTAGATAGAAAACTAACATAAGAGCATGCCAGAAAAGTTATGAATCAGACATAAAAAGGTATCATTCACTGCATGGTGATACACTTTAAAATGGGCATTCCACCAAAAGGTCCTCCCAAGTATCAGGAAAAATGATAAACCCAAACCAAATGCTTTAGTGTGCTTTTTAACAATAAGGAAACTCACAACATTTTGAAAACAATAACCTTCATGAGCCTTGGATGTCAAAATACCAGGAAACCAGAGAAATACCAAAGAAGCTTTGGAAAAACTTGCCTCACATTTGTTCACCAAACCTATACAAGAAAAGTAGATAATATACTATACAAGGGAACCCTAACTGATCCTAATATTCAGCCTATATACACGGTAATATATTGTACAGCTAGAGAAGTCCTAAATTGTATAACTTCCTAAATGGTATACATTAATTGTATAACTTCCTAAATGGTATGCATTAACAAATATATGTCTAATAGTCAAACATGCCTAAAGTGTATACGTTAACATTGGATACCAAAGCATTTGAGAGAATATTGATTGGAAAACTCTAGATCTAAAGTTGAGGCCGTTTGAAAAGATAGTCACATACTTTGACTAGTTCCATCTTTGTGCCCCTGCTGTTGAATTGCGGGATCATTTCTTCACATTCTAAACTATGATGACACCCTTAACACATAAGTCTGTCTCTCCGAGGTAACCTAAAATTTTCTAGTGTTCAAGTACTAGATTATTTATTTTAAAATCACCAAAGCCTTGGCTTGAGTGGTATGTCCATCTACCCAAAGGAGAGGTTGAGGGTTCAGACCCTAGTGGGGGCATGTGTGTGTATATTTAATTCTCAAAAATATATATATTTACTTTATATTTGAAAACTGAATGTGTATAAGAGAGAGAGAGAGAGATCATATGATAGGATGGTGTAGGGATAATGTGATCAATTTCCTACTCGAAAGGAGCATCAAAAAGCTAGATTTACGAGATCAAGGACTAAAAGGGGCAAAATTAAAGAGACGAGCGAAATTGCAACCGCATAGCCTTGTACTAAAGGTCAAAAAAGTGTATAAGTTTCTAGAATTACAGGATCAAGTTTAATTTTAGTAAACTTGAAAGAGTAGAAAATAGAGATACAGAAGATTAAATACTAATGCTGACTGAAAGTGACTCCTTATTACTGCAGCATTTATCCATAGAACGGGTTCATTGAAGATTACATAAACTGCAAATTACAAGTGCAAATTGCCATAGATGAAGTGGATAAGTGCCTCTGGAGTATAGCGTTGTATCAAATGCTTTACCTAATTAAGAGGAAAATTGTATAAGATTGCTATAAGGTCAGCGAAGTTTTGTGGTATCACAGTGATGAGAAGTAAATATACAAGAAGATGATAACAGTAATGACCTGTATGTGCCAAAACAATGTTGTTGAAATGGATTATAACAAAACATTGAAAGATAAAATTTGAGTTGAATGCATATACGAGGAATCAGTCAGAGAGGCCACCAATAGAGGGGACCAAACAGGAGGACGCTATCTAAAAGATAATTTAGCCATGTGAAACAACAAAAAACTAAAAGTCTCACTTGTTAAAAGGGGTACTTGATTCAACTTAAAGCAACAACAGAGACAAGGAGAACATTGAGAACATTTTTCTGAAAACAGAAGAAAGCATGGAGAGAGAGAGTGTTGAAGCTGAAAGAAGAAGAAGACATAACAGCTTATGATTTTTAAAGAAAATATATCCTAGATCCTGCAAATGATAAAAAAGGAATCATGTATTTTATAAAGAGTAGTTGAATACACCTTTGTTGAATGTATCGTTAAAACAAGTAGACTTTCCCAAGGGAAAGAAACAAACCCCATCTGTTTTTTTTAATGTTTCCAGATCTTCTGGATAGGAGATGCCCAAAGAGCAGCTATTCACTTGGTATATGTGTAAAAATCATAGTCGAATGGGAAGGGCAGCTCTTCAATACTGGCACAAAATAGTCAATTTCAAAGTGACACACACACACAAACAGTTCCTGTTATATTTATTGCTACTGTAGCTTACTTTTACTATTACTTCTATAAATGTAAATTATCTTGCAAATTGCACCTATACACTCCAATCATACCCACACACTATCCCACATTAAAAAGAGATGTACTTCCACATTACTAGAAAACTAAGTAGTAGAGGAAACTTTAAATAGAACACTCAGTAAAGCAGAGTAGAGCATGAACACGTGCTATAGCTAACAAGCATCAACACTTCCACTCAGATCCATCAGTGATCAAGCAAGCAATTAAAAATTTTAAATACAGAAATTGAATAAAATTGTAAAGACAAAAATAGTAAGAGAGTAGTAGTGCATATAATATAATAATATTTATGAAATTTATGAAGTTTCATCTACCATACTATGCTACTATTAGCACAGAAAATCAAATTTTTAATTAAGATTATTGTCATGTTCGTGCCTTTTTATTTTTTTTAAAGATTTGCAGTCCCAATATATCCATGTACCGTCATGTCACTGCCTGCTACTCATGTCTGTGTTATTAGTATTACACACATCTTCAATTGCAGGAATATTCTAGGAGCATCAATAGACCTTTTGCAAATGAAACAAGCAAGGATAAGGGAAAATAGAGTCCATCCACTAGCATGAAACAATCAATATCTTCTTCAAATTAATTAGAAAAAGAAATTAGATTTCCAAAGATGTTTTATATAAACATTTGTTCCTAAAGGAGTAGAAACTTTACCTTGTCAAGATCAGTGTGTGTAAGAGCAACATGATCATTGCATGCTATGCAATTCCCTAGAGCAGACAGTCTCTCTTCAATGCGCTGAACAACAACTTGATCTGGCAGACTATTCCTCAAGTGTTGAAGTTCTTCAGTACGAATAAACAAAATTATGAATGTGAGGCCCCTATGTCTAAAAACATGCCATCAAATGTGAATCAAAAAAAATTAATATGTGAAAAAGTTCTAGTAATTTTAGTTCGGTGTATAGGACAAGAATAACAAATCAAATTATGCATTCAATAAGACCTATACTATGTTAAGTGTAACATCTTTCTGAGGAACACAGCAGCTTCTATGGATATTAAACATAAAGTGGCAAATGTTGTGAAACCACAACACCAATTGATAATAAGCTTCACAAATCATCAACTAGAAGTAATAAACTAAATCTTACAGACTGGTTTCAGCTTGTTGAACTCGGTAAGGTTCTCATTTGCATTAAGAAAATAAATGAAGCAGTACCCTTTCCTAGATTTCAACATACAACAAATGAACACAAACTGTAGCACTTATGCACAAGGGTCAAATATTCCAATTGCCCTTCAAAAAACAAAAGAATGCAAGATTCTTTCTGGTGCTGCAAGGGAGAAAGACGCTTCTGGAGCTGGGAGAACAAAAAGTGTGATTTTCATATCTCTGAAAACTACTTTTCCTAAAGGAACTATGAAAATTATATTTTCAATCCAACACACTCACATAGTCATATTTGCCGTCTGAAACCTAGAGATGGTTTAAGTAATGATTCTCTCAAAGGAATTCAACAAAAAAGAATGAGCAAAATAAATATCGTTTCAACATATTTTTAGAGGCTACTGAAAAACTTCAATCACTTGAATATGTAAAAGACTGGCAAACCACTCCAGTATAAGAAGGAAAATTATGGGAACTCATTTAATCCTTCTAAATTATCTTCCTTTTGATTTTAGTTGCATTCTTTATAAAAAGACACTTGAAAGATTTAATTTAAATCTAACAATACCACTTAGGATCAAGATTGAACCCAAACAACCCTTTTCTATAAGTAAGAAAATAGAGACATTGAATCTAGCGATTTGTTCGAGGCCGTAACCAAAATCGTGATTCACATTTGGAAGGCACGGAGAATCGCTTTTACATGTCGCCAACCTTCAATGCAAGTGCTTCGTCATCTAATCAGACGCCCTTGCTCTGCTAATTGGCTGTTCTTTCTCATTACGATCTCGCCCAAACAAATTATATACACGTATAACAATATACCTAAAGTAGATTTTGAAAGAGAGAGAGAGAGATAGATAGACAGATAGATAAAGGAATATGAAGAAAGGGGCAGTATGTGATGAGAACTTGCTGTGATTTTTGTTAGATATGAATATATTTGGATAATTAGATACCAACAACTTTCAACCATATAAAATACCAAAATACCTCCACAGATTTAAACAATCTTTTTGTCTGACTTGACAAGAAACTCACACACCCACTTTGCCCCTATGGGGACTTGAACCCTCGACCTTCTACTTTGGGAGGTGAGGAAGTACCATTAGGCAATAACCTTCGATGGTCACAGATTTAAACAATATAGATGCACTCTATGAGAAGTGATCTTAGATTAAGATGTTCCAGCATATACAACAAAAATTTTCCCCGTTGAAACAAATAGAGCCTTAATCAAATCCATATTTAGGCCCCAAGATCAAAAGGGACAAGACCGTGCTTAAGGTTTTTCCCCGTCGAAATAGATAGAGCCTTACTCAAATCCATATTTAGGCCCCAAGATCAAAAGGGACAAGACCGTGGTTAAGGTTCTTAAGAATAGTTCACAAGCTAAAGAGAAGAATGTAATACCGTATCATCATAGAAGTAAAGATGTGCGATATATGAGATATTCATCCACACAAAAGGTATTCTACAACTAAGTCCACTTGCCTTGCTGCCAAGAACCGTAATCAAATAATTTGAAACAAACACAACTTAAAAATATAGTTAGTCTTCAGCTAGGAAGTAGAACTCCAATTTCTAAAAGGCCTATCAGTTTATGATTTGGAAGTTGCTTTTGAGTTCTAATGGAATTGTTGATGATGAATTTTGGTTTAAAGCACAAACTCAACTCTTGTCCAATTGAAACCTATTCTAGCCAATTTTGCAACTATTTGTTTTTAGTGGAATATTATTAACTATAAGTATGTCCAGCACATCACTTGCTTGTTAAAGGACCCATATGGCATACCTTTATGTACACTGAGAGAACCACAATAATAGCCAAGAATGCAGATATCATATCAAAGAGATAAATTATGAGTAATGTGTGTAAAATTATGTACAAAAGTATTAGCTGAAGCCAATAAAATAAAATATATAAAAAAAGAGAGAGAGAGAGATAGAGATGTCCCAGGAAGCCAGAAGATCTTCAAACTTTGACCTCACAAGGGACTCAACTTAACTTCTATCATCCAACAAGAAACCCTGAACAATCCTCAGGGAGCAAAACGGTTGATATTTAAAGCATGAAAAGTAAAGGAAGTAGGAGACCATCCAAAAGATGAAAAACAGGGATCGTAGTATCAAATGAACCACTTAACCCAGCTTTTAAGGCAAATGAAGTACTTTTTATTCTGTGCTGAATCTGTTGAGTACAGCAACTGGTCAAAATTTCAGTGCAACAACCTACAAATTCTGCGCCTAGGTTCACTATAGTATTAATCAAATTGATGATGCCTTCACATCTAATTTTGTTTCTGACAACCCCATATTTATATACAGTTCATTTATATCAGTCCAGATATATATATTGTGTGCCCGCGTGCATCGACAGTTTGACAGATGGACAGACAGACAGATATCTGTCGTAGAAGACAGATAATGTGTCATATATCATTGTCACTTTTTCATCAAGAGGAGAAAAAGCTTTGCTCAAATAAAAGCTAAGAACCTCTAGAACAATTGCGATAATAAGAGCAACATAAATAAATAAAAACCAAAGCTAAAAAATTTCATATTTGTCACTAGATTACCTTGGTCAGTGGTATTGTGAGGCAAGAGGAGCCCATTTTTGTTTCCTGCAATGATATTCAGATGATCATACGAATATATTTAAAAAAGGTCAAAGAATCTCAAAAAAGTGCTCTTAATACAAAACTAAGAAGAGCCTTCAAAGTCCACACCAGCACAAAGCCGGCCGATTATCCTAGTTCCTGAAATGGAGGTCTTGACGACGGGGATAACATCCACTAACTCAGATTCGAACGTGCTGCACGCAAAACTCTCATGTAAACTTAGCCTATTCTCAACCCAGTAACAAAAAGAAAACGAAAACAGAAAGCATTCAGAATCCACACTTTCCCCACCATACAAACGAACCTGTAGAAGTTCTCTGAACCTCCAATTGCAACCAAACAGTACGCGTTGGTCAGCTTCGAGAACACACCAATTTCACATGAATTCTCAAATTGAAGTCCTGCACAAAGTCACCCACCATTAAACATACTAGAGAAGAAATATTCACATGCTCACAAACATGTGAAATTACATAACTGCATTAGATGACTTTCGAACAGTAAGAGAGAATATGTGTATTGTATATATATATATATATATATGATTGCGCGTGTGTATATAAGATGAGTCCTCTGGAGAACTTACTAGTTGCCATGACGAGAAGAAAACGAACAGAATGAAGATGGATACAGAGAAATGTGGATCTGAGTTTCTGATAACACACGAATAGTTGATTTTAGGAAACATATACCAATATATATACAAAAAGATTAACGGGAAAATAGTACGATAACATGTTTTTCAGGATGGGAAGTGAAGGAAAATAGATTACCTGTAGGATAGTATTCAGAGATTTCTGGTCCTCGAAAGGGTTTAGTATCGCTCAGCTGCACAGGTTTAACGAATAGCAATGTCCAATTAGGGTTTTATGCTAGGGTTTTGAACAACGACAACCTGCAAAGGGGATTGATTTTTATTTAATAATAATAATTTATAATTGTTATTTCTGTAACTATCTTTCAGTAATTGTCAATTTTTCACCCTGCAAATTGGCACTCTACTTTTCAACGCACTTCACTTCTAATTTTTGTAAAAATAAAATAATAAAAAGTTTTTAAATTTATTAATGCATTATTTTTTATTTTTTAATATCATAACGATCTTTTATACTATAAATTTTAACTTTTTTTACTTCATTTATTATTATTTTTGGATTAGGTCAAAAAAAACTTTTTCTTGGATATATATTTTTTTTTATCTTTACTCTATTTTTATTTTTTTTGCTATTTTTTTTAGGTTCTGTCAAAATTTTGGGATAATTTATTCAATAAAAAAAACTTTTTTTCTTTTTGCATATCATATTTTTTTTCTGGTGGTGTCAAATGAGATAATTCATTCGATAGAGAAAACTTTTTTGGCTCGTTTTCAATATATTTTTGAGTTTTTTTTCGTAATATACTTTTTTTTGGTCTTATAGATAACTATTTTTTGAGTTCTTTTTTATTGCTTCTTGTCAAAAAAGATAATTTATTTAATAAAAATCATATTTTTTTGTCATACAAAAAAGATAATTTATTCAATATAGATAATTTTATTTTTGGGTCCGGATAGAAGAGAAAGGGATAATTATTTTGAGTCTTTTTTTTTATTCGGTCAAAAAGACCTAAAACATTAAAGAATAGAAACAACGACGGAATGTAAGAAAGGGTAATTATGTAATTTTAAAAAAATTAATCATTAACCTGTGAAGTTAAAAAAATTAATCATTAACTAGTAAAGTTAAGATTAGAAATGTCATTTCTTTGAATAAGAAAATGTAAAGATAGAAATTAAGAGTGCACGTATATCCTCACTTTACTTTATTGTACATTTAAATTAAAATTGCAATACTATTATATCTAACATATAACACATTAATACAAAAGGGTTGCATTTTCTAAATTAAATTATTAAGATTGTTACTTGTCGATGTAATTACAATAGAAAAATAAGTAGATTGCTCGAGTGTTTGGTGGCCACTTGATACAATATTATGGGACCAGAAACTCAGATATTTAATAGTGTTGTATTTTTAATTTAAATACACAAAAAATATTAAAAATTGAAAACTACCACTTCTTTAAGTTTTTTTTTTTTTTAAATGAGTTAGTACACAACTGTAATAGTCACAACATTTTGGTCTCATTGTCAGGCCTTTTTTTTTTTTTTTCAAAAATTCAAGTTTAATAGTATTGATATAACTTATATAAGTAATTACAAGGGTTTATGGACTTGGGCACTCAGGCTGACACTAAAATTTGGACTCGGGCTACAAACCTCTACTTAGCTTGAGCCGCTAAAATTATTGGTTTGGGTTGTGTTGACCCCAACTGGCTTGCAGCCTGACTTCGTTGAGTTTTCTATTAGAATAATAATAATAATAAGGGTAAATTATATTGACTTTTTTTTAGATTTGGTCTAATTACACCCGTCATTAAACTAATAAATTTTGTTATAATAACTTTTTTTGAAGTTTGCTCCATTACGATAAGACCCCCTCTGTCTAAAATTCTGTTAATTTTGTCAAAAAATTTAAGATAAATTACACTGACCTCCTCCGAGAATTGGCCTAATTACACCTGATATAAAATTAATTGATTTTGTTATAATGACCTCCTATTTAACAAAAATGAATTAATTGAGATTAACTTTTGGATGAAATATCTATTATACCCTTAATATTATATTGATATAAAAATTAAAATATTTATATATATAAATGACACTTTTGTCTATCTAATTTAATAATATTTACTATATTATATATATATATGTGTGTGTGTGTGTGTCTATACACAACCCCAGCTGTTATTATCACCTCCATCGACACCACACCAGGACCACTGTGATATCATAGATCAGACTTACCACTCACGGTTGTCATGTCGTGACCCATTACTAGCCGAGCCACCATGAGCCACCACAACCATCATGCACAACCCCAGCTGTCATGGCTACCACCATGCTTCCACCTTCGTCTTCATCAACCTCACCATGGTGGCGATTATGGCAGTTGGGGTTGTGCATGATGGTTGTGGTGGCTCATGGTGGCTTGGCTAGTGGTGGTTCAAGTCATGGCAGTCGTGAGCAGTGGGTCTGGTCTGTGACATAGTGGTGATCTTGATCTGGTGTCGATGGAGGTGATGATGGCAGCTAGGGTTGTGTGTGCGCTCACACACACACACATATATATATAATAATATTTACTCTATATATATAATATAATAAATATTATTATATTAGATAGGCAAAATTGTCATTTTATATATATAAATATTTTAATTTTTATATCAATATAATATTAAGGGTATAATAGACATTTCACCCAAAAGTTAACGTCGATTAGTTTATTTCTGTTATAGGGGAAGTGTCATTGTAACAAAATCAATTAATTTGATGTTGGATGTAATTTGGTCAAACCTCAAGAGAAATCAGTGGAATTTATTCTAAATTTTTTGACAAAACTAATGAAATTTTGGACGGATGAGGTCTTTGTCGTAACGGAGCAAATCTCAGAAAAATTATTGTAACAAAATTTATTAATTTAATACTGAGTCTAATTAGACGAAATCTTAAAATATGTCATAATTTGCCCTAATAATAACAGTACTATAATTATAATGATAATACCCAATAAACTGTAATACATTTTATACATACACTTTAAAAGTTAAAGAGAAATAATGTGTTTGGTAAGACGTTACAGCTTCCATGATGAGATGTGATGTTGATGGCAACATGTGACCATTGTTAGAGGTACTATTCCGGCAAGTTAGAGCATTCACTGTCAGTTGGCTAAGTTATCCAAATTTAAATTTTAGCAAGGTCAGTATTTTAGTCGATCACAACATTATCACGTTAGGATATCTAAATATTTTTACTATTTATACAATTAAATTAATTTAAAATTTTATATATATACATATATATATTAAATTTTTTTATACTTTTTTAACAATTTTATAATTTTTTCGTTTTAAGTCAAAAAATAGCCTAAGTGGTACTCAAATTAAAGCTCTCGAAATTATCTTTCTAACAGAATTGGTTTCATCAAAAATTTTAATTTGTAATGAAAGTTATTGAGATTTAGATAAATAATACATATATATATATATATATAACACGAACTTCTATAAAAGTAAAGACAAAAAAATAATAAAAAATACATTTGGTCGACTGTGTGTTCAATTAGATAACCATTGGTGGGTCACACCATTTAAGCCAATCTATTAATTGGCTACCGTCCGTTTATTGAAGCTTTGATGGAAAATCTAATGGCGTCTAAAGGAGGCAGAAATGCTAATTGTTCAAAAACTTAAACCTAATTTTTTCAAATAATAATTATTTGAACGAATTTGCAGTTATATTTTACTATAACTTAATCGTTTTCTAAGAACTTTAGTTGGTTAAAGTAGTAGCTAATCTAACTAAACACAATGCTACGTTAGGGAGGTCATGTAGATATTCATATAGCTCATGATCATGTCTTATTAGCTATTAACTTGTGAAAGTTAAAGGGTTGACCCAAAAAAGTGTACGTCTTCAATATGAGCCCAACCTATGCTCAAATTATATAAATACATTAGATAAATTTAAACCTTAAGTGTTGTACACATACGATGAAACTTACCTTATATGTTGTGCATGCATGATTTAAATTTATCCGGTGTATTTACACTTGACTTTCTCCTGTAACAGGGATCATGAGTATGTTCATCATATTAACAAATCTTGGCTTTACCTAACTTAGCAGTTCTTGCTTATCACTTCAATTTATATATATATATATATTGATAACTCCCTTAATTTATAATATTAGAATATTGCATGTATCATTGGTAAGATGACATTTACCGAACAATGAGTCCAATCCCCAGAATACCTTTTCCCCTCAACCTCTCAAATGAAGAAAAGTCACCCAAATATAAGATAAATTTTATCTAATTTATGTGTTTAAGCCCTTACTTTCTAACTATGACCTTCACTGATTAACAAATGTATACGATTGAATATATATATGTGTGTGTGCGCTGAGTGTATACATACGCATACAAGTATATAACTGCAATGAGGTGTGCAAGTTTACAGCAATTGATGTAGAATTATCAACAAAATTAAAGATGCTGTCAAATAATACTCTCTTATTCACACCATACTATCACCTCCTACAGAAAGATTGGAACTTGCCATTCCAATATCTATATATTAATGGTTACCATCAAGAAGATTAACTGTGAGTGTCAATTTTGTGATACCTAGCCAGCAGCCGCCTCGACAACAACTCCCCCCCCAATACCCATAATACTGCCCCTGGCAGGCTCGAACATTCAACCTCTCCTTTGGGAAGAAGAGATCATACCAACTAGCCCTCCATCGGGTGAGTTTATGTAGTCCAGCTTGCGGCGTCAAGGGGGTGGAATGAAAACCTAGCATATGAAGAGTTGAACACAGCAGAGAGTGACAATAATAGAAACTTCTTAGCTGGTCAGATAGGAATTTCATAAACAGGAATTTCTAAAACCTTCATTTTCCCCAAGATCAATTCTAAGAAGAGTGAGCTTCAAAGTCATTCCCAAGTTGGATAAAACAAAAGCCAGAACAAAGCCACGACAACAACAAACAAAGCCTTTTTTCCCAACTACTTGGGGTCGGATTCATGTCCTATGTTTCCATCCCACTCACAAACCCACCGATATGTTTAAATCAAAATTAATGAACGTAATATACTAAAAGAAAATAAAGACATATAAAGCAACTATAAATATCGACAATATTATTAACTGCTGACATACAAAATTCAGGTCTCTAAAGCATACACAAACATCAACAATATATGGAAAAATTCAGGTCAGATTTTCTGAACCAGTATAGCAGTACACTATAAAAGACATGCCAAAGGCTGATGGGGTTCAAGTCTATTCAACTATCTTATGCAATTCGCTTCACTGCATCACAGAGAAACTATTGCTTTGTCTTGAATATCAGCATCCTACACATCATCTTCTTTGCTTTATACCATAGTGATATCAGCATCCTACTGTTTAGCTCAAATTTTTCCACACCATCCCTATTATAGTTGAAGAGTGCAGGATCTTCTTCCAAATTAGCCAACCACAGGATCTACTGGGCTGCACCAATACTTACCACGTTAAGAGAAACAGTAGCTCTCAGCTTTCCAGGTAGTGAAAAATTGCCATTGGGAGGTTATTAAACTCTTGGTTGGTTATTTTAAAACGCGTATTAGAATGAAATTGTCCCATATTCTCAGCCATGTGATTTAGTTCTTTGATTGGAAGGCTTGGGTTTATTCCCATTTTGGTCATACCAAAGGACAAATAGAAGAGAGCTGATGCATTAGAGGCTATTATGAGATTGCCCTGCAAACATAGGTTGTATTGCTGAACCTAATAGAATGTATGGTTCCCTAATTTCTGATCCTCTTCTTCTCTATTGGTCTTTTTAGTTACAAATTGAGCTTTATTGCATCTATAACACATGCATTAAATTATACATAATCCTCTTCGTTCCAAAGCTGCACTTCAAAAGATATAATCTTCAAGCAGCTTGGTTTTATTGATAGATTGATTCAAGCAGTATGATGCACCACAAACTTAACAAACTTCTATTCCTTGAGGGAATACTAGAAACAAGGTCGGTGGTGTATTAGCAACACAAGCATCCTATTCTTTAGACCGAAAAACAAGTCTACAAATAGGCTCGAAAACTTGACTTAGTTCCTGATAGAATCTGATCCAGACTCAATTCCAACCATACCCCGAGATTCCATTTTGACTATGGTATTGGCCAGAAGAACATGGTCATATTAGCTATAGAAGATTACTGGATAATTTTATCATTATGCTATTTGACTTAGCCATACCATTTGGCTAATGAGATCAGTTCAAATTTACAAAGCAGTCGAGTACTGGACAGTAAAAGGATGCACCAAACTGCCTATGGAGTCCTTCTTCACCCACCGGACAGAATAATACTGCTAGTAATAAAGTCAAAGTAAATTTTAATATCTGACTAAACTAGAGAAGATGAAGAAGACAGAAGCAGGTTCAAGCTTCTCTAGGAAAAGAATCAAGTTCTATAGGAAGTGAGAAAGGTAAACTCATACTTCACTAACATTGAGGGATATTGAATACAGCTTTTTTCAACCCCATTTTCCCGGTTGAAGACAATCATACATCTTATTTTAGATCAAGAACATAAAAAATACAAGTGGAAAAGAAATAACAAAACAATCTAAAACTTGAGAAGAAGGATCAGAACCATATCTGAAAAGCTAGCTAGTGCCTTATTAAGTGTGGACAGAAGGTTCCTCTGAGATCTCATATTTCTTCCGTACTTTTTCTTCTCTTCTAAATTTATCATTTATAAAGGAAGGGGAAGGGAGATATTCTAGTCCTAGACAGATGCACCTAATCAGTGCAAGGACAAAATCTTCACCACATTAAGGTGAAAATCCCATGCCATGAATTTCAGTCTACATATACTAGCATCCATAGAGCTGTTAATTTATTTTTAAGCGAATCAAAAGTTGTGACTGGATCGATAATTCAATATATAACAACATACCCAGCAAAAATTTTGTTATGTGTCACTTGGTCCTAACCACTGCAAAATCAATGTTCACCTGCTCAGACCATTTCGCTTCCGTTTGTTACACCTTGAAAAGAAACATATCTGATACCAAGTTTTCTTCTTCTTAACTGGTTGTGACTTGACGTCCCTCTTTGCAACAAGTTCAGCCATGTACTTTACAACAGACTGAGAAGCAGAAAAATCATGGATATTATTGGAACAAAAGCAACAGATCCCATATAATCACATTGGAGAAATGAAAATTACCTGTGCACCATTTTCAACTATATCTCTTGGTGGAACTTCAAGAGGATTTCCTTCCACACGTAAGACATGTAGTTGTAATAGCATCCCAAAGGAGTCGGGAAGGACCCGTATTTGATTATTGCTAATATCCAACTCTTCAAGCATTTCAAGGTTCCCAATAGACCTCGGTAGTGATTGTAGATCAGCAAAATTGTTGCTGATGTTCATCTTGACAAGTGCAGTAGCAAAACATAAGCTCTCAGGCACCGACTCAATCTCATTGAAACTTGCATCAAGCTCCATCAAGCTTAATAGAGAAGACATTGTGGTAGGCAATTGTGAAATGTTATTGTAACGTACAGATAAAATTTCCAGGGATCCAAGTCGTCCTACAGCTTCAGGAAGGGCTTTAAGACGGTTATAGTCAGCTCGAAGCTCCCTGAGTGAAGACAACTGACCAATTGTATGCGGAAATTCTTCAATGTTATTAGTCTCTACATTCAATTTCTTGAGGTTGACAAGAGACCCTATTTGAGGGAGAACAGAGAGCTGATTCGAGCTCAAATCAAGTTCCTCAAGACAGACCAATTGGCAGAATGTAGGAGGCAGATTAGTTAACTGGTTAGCCCTCAGGTCAAGAAAGACTAGGCTAAGGAGATTGCCAATGGACTCTGGGAGTTCATTGATTCTGTTTGAATGAAAATCCAATTTTGTCAATGATGAAAGCCCCCCAATCGTTGCTGGTAAGGTCACAATCCGATTGTCAGACATATCTAACGTAATCAACCTTGACAACTTCCCTATCGAATCAGGGAGCCATTCAATTTGGTCCATCAATTTATTCTGAAGATTAAGATCCCGAGTGCCTTTCTTTGAAGATACTTCAATCAGACTAGCAAGCTTAATTAAACTCAATTTCTCACCATCTTGACCTACACAACAAACCATTGTTTTCACATCAAAACAAACAACTTAAATAAAAGCAGCATAACGAAGCCTTCTATTCAGTCTTAATTCCAATACTAAACATTCAGTAGAATCAAAATTTTCAAAATTCAGCAATATCACTGTATCCCATTCATTAAATTCCCAAGGAACAAACAATAACATAAACATATATTAAGAACAACCAAAACTCAAAGAGGGAATAATAGATGCCAATGTAGAGGGGGATTGAAATTCACCTGAAGTGCTTGGAGATTTTAGAGTCGAATCCAAAATCTGCGTTGTTGACATATCGTTGGGTCGAAGTCTAGCACCAATTCCATCAACATAGAATGCCGACTTCATCTTCTCCAAATAACTGTCATCTCTGGTGAACAACTCCGAAGTCTTAGCAGGTTCTTTCTCATGGTACAAACTCGAAGATGAAGTGGTAGCAGTAGTGACAGGCGAATTCAACCCACCACCAGAAAAGGAAGCAGAATTCGTCAATGAAAAATTGTTTGAATTCGTGGACCATGTGGAGGTGCTTGGATAATTAGATTGATGAGAACTCGAGTCAGAGTTGTAAGGACTGCATTTTGCAGCTCTCTGGATCAAATAATCAAACAGGGTGTGGATATTCTCAAGATCCAGCAATTTCAGAGCTTCCCTCTTCTGTTCTTTGCTTTGAAAACAAACCAAATTCTTCTGCATCTCTTGTAACACCATGAACAGCTCTTCGGGCACGTTGGCACTCTTTGTCTGCCTCGCAATGGCCTCAATTCTCAACTGCTCCTCCTTCTCCACGTTCCCAATCAATGTCTTTGCCGCTTCAATCTCATCAATTTCAGGTCTTGCCGGCAAAGATCTGTGAATTCTCATGATCTCTTCCACCACCTCCTCACTTGATTTCACAGACGACTCCATTTCTTCCCAAACACCCAGAATTATTAATATACTATTACCTAAACCAGTTTTTGGGTTTTCTAAAGCAAACCCAGATCAAAAACAAAACAAAAAACCAAACGGAACAAACTGAATCAAATTCAACATTACCTATTAAAAAAATCAATGTTGACTAATTAATAATTTTTTGGTTTTCCAAAGCAAACCCATATCAATAACAGAGAAAAACTGATTCAAATTCAACGTTGACAAATTGATAAAATTAACTAGATTAAGCCATGGAAATGAAAACCAGCTCTTGCTATAATTAATTAGTGAAGCGCACATAGTACCAAACAAAAACCTGTAATGAAATAAGCCAACCCAAAAAGATAAAACAAATTTTTTATGAAAAAACAGAAGAAACGAACCTTCTTGTTAGCAGTGTTTGAATTTCATATTATTTCCGCGTGTAATCTGTGGAACAAAAAACCCAGGTGCTGTATCCACAAAGGGTCTTTGTTTGATGTATAGAAATTCCAGTGACTTGTGTCGTAATTATACAAATACTCTGCTCCATTACATCTCCGTTATTTGCGATATATATAATTATACGATATATAAATATTAAAAAAATCTGATAATTCGTGGAAAATACACCTTGGATTCGATTGTCGAGTGATCAGTCGTCGATAAGATCTACTCATTGCTGCGTTTTCTGATACTCTTATCTTCATTTCCATAATTACCCTCGTTGAAAATCATACATATTTTTGTTTTTTTTTCGCTTTTTTTTTTTTCTTCAAAAGGACAAGGTTTAACTCCCAACATTAGTTATCATGTCCAAAATAAACAAATAAGTAAGATGTTTGTGGATAAAAATAAATTAAAATTTTATTATAATATTTAAAATATTTAAAATTATTATAATACATTCAAATATATTAATTAAAATACTTAAAACTATTTCTATTATGTAACCTTGGTAATATAAACTCACTTGTTGAAAAAAATAAAATTATAAATTAACTATTAATTATTCACATGAAAGGAATCAAGTATAATCTATAAGAAATCAAAATGTATAATTCTAATCATTCTTAAACAATTTATTACTATTTTTTAGAAATTCTCAACATTTTATCCTTTTTATATTTCTGAGTTCTTCTTCAATAAATCATTCTCAAGTGAAACTTCTTTGATAGCTGCTACCACAAAATCATTTTTGACTGCGTCATTTTTTCTTTTGTCTATCTTGATCATAAAAAGAAACGATTTTCAAATAATAATAATTTAATACCTTGAATATCATTGCAGATTTTCCAATTATGTTTTCTAAGTAGAAGCTTTCAGCCTCTTCGAATAATTGATATTTGGAACTTGAAATCAGAGCATCTATGTCTTTGTCATTTACGTTTTCTTCAAATATGTCAAAGCATAATAAGTTATTAGAATAATATGTTATTGATATGTACAAATACACACACACACAATCATTAATTAGACCTTATTATGGGTTTCATGAACAAATAAAGTTATAATTTTTGTTTATTTTCTGTTTGATTTTTTAACTATTGATAGTAGATTAGCTTTCACCAACCATGTCCTACCAGTCATGATATTCTTTAAGTAAAATAAATAATTAAAACTTAATGTAAGTAAGAAGAAATAAATAACCAACCAATATCATAATGCTTTGACTCTTTCAATTTTCATGTTAATTTGTAATATAGATCTCGATTGTGTTTGAATACCCAAACCTGAAATATAATATATATATATATATATATATATTTTTATGTTCATTTAGATAGAATAAAAAATAAAGTGAATAATCTCAATGTTGTGTGATAAGTTACCTTTGAATGTATTGATTGACAAATGTGTTAACTATGATAATAGGTATTTCGTTTATTAGCTTCATTATCAAATTTCATTCATTCTTAACAAGATCGTCCCATAATGTCAAAGCAATTGTTTTTGAACTGTAATAAAAAATAATTAGTTCAATAATTTATAATGATTTTTATGAGCATTTATGTAGTGTTGTAATGAATACCTCATATACATTATAATGATGTCTCGCAATTTGGATGTCCCTCCATTGTTTTTTTTAAATATGTTGATTGCAGGATATACTTCAATAGCAATTCCCAAAGCATCCAGCGAGAGGAAAAATTAAACTTATAGATTTATATATAAAAGAAAGTATATATAAGGAAAGTAAAGAGTTAAAAGAAAATAAACATATAGTTTTTTTCATCAATGTACTTATTCAAGTCCTTGAAGTCCACAAAATTATATTTTATTTTTACTAAACTTACAACTTCAAGTTCCTCAACTTCAATAAGTACCCCATTATGCACTCAACTGTCACCATTAAACCCAAATTAAATTCCTGCGCGCGCACACGCACACACACACACATATATGTCACACTTTACTTCTAGCGAAGTACGGCTCGATCACTCAACTTCATCTAGATCAAATTGGAACTTATTCAAACTTGAGCGTGAAAGAGCTTGTATTAATCAATTAAGCAATATGTTTAATTTAAACTATTCTCAGGATATAATTGATCCTTGAATGGTCTATTAGATTAATAGAATAAGTTGCAATTATATATCTCTAAGTGCATTTTGCATATAAAATCCAATCATGTTCTTAGAATTAATATTCCGAGGTAGACACAAAATTAGATGAAACCAAAAGCTTTCTAAGATAGATAAATAAACAAATATTAATATTCATACTTGTGGCTGTAGTTTAGTGGCAAGAATTCCAAAAATAAAGGCCAAAGAGGTGCATCTTATATGTAACTTCATTGTCTTGCCGCAAATTCAAATTTTCAAAAACAAAGGGCAAAGAGCAATAACACAAATTTAACTACTTTGAAAAGCACAAAAAAAAAAAAGCACGAAGAAGAATAAGAACTTGGATGCATGTTATATATAACTTCATTGTCTTCCAAAAAGAGAGGGCAAAGAGCAGTAACACAAATTTAACTACTTTGCAAATTAATGCATTCTCATCAGACGACCATTAAGAAGATAAAAAGAAAAAACTCACATGCTAGAAAGCACGGACACTTCGTATAGGGGTGCCGTGTCCGTGTCGGACACTCGGACACTCCTCGGACACTCGGACACTCCTCGGACACGTGTCGGACACTCCGTAGAAGTGTCCTGGAATTTTTTTTTTTAGGACACGGCTAGGACACGGCAAGGACACGCGGGGGACACGGCAAGGACACGGCGGGGGACACGGCGGGGTACATTTTGTAATTTTTAAAAATGCAAAAAAACCCCTGAACTTTTGCAAAGTTACAAAAAGACCCCTTTTGAACTATTTTTTTTAACATTTCAGCCCCTCATCTTCTAAAAATTGACATATTGACCCCTTGAAATAACTATAATGACATATATAATTTTATATGACTATTATGCCCTTTTCTATATAAATATAGTATTTTCTAAAATAAAAAATTTTAAAAATAAAAAATAGTTAGATAAAATTCCTAAATAATAAATTTAGAAACAAAAAAAAATAAAAAAGCCAATATAATGAACATCCTTTTTGAAAATACATTAATTACTTGATAATAAATTGAAGTATTTGTATGATTTATTATTTTTTTATTGTTAAATTTATGGTATTGTGGATATTGGTTAACTTGTTGAATATATATTAATATATTATTTCATAGCCGTGTCCCCGCCGTGTCGTGTCCTGTTTTTTTAAAATTTGTCGTGTCGCCGTGTCCGTGTCGTGTCGTACTCGTGTCCCGTGTCCGTGTCCGTGTTTCTTAGCTCACATGTAAGCTGAATTTAACTACTTTGAAAATCAGTGCATACTCATCAAACGACTATTAAGAATATAAAAAGAAAAGAACTCACATGTAAGTTGAGACAAAACCAAATCGTATGGTTGTTGATGAGATCTGAGAGGAAACTGAGAGTCGTGCTAAAAGTTGTGTTGATGAAAGTTGATTGGCTTTAAATGTTACGCATTCTAGCCTCTTAATTTGCATATTTTATTCTCTTAGTAATAGTTTATTTGTAATTTTACTCTATTTTTGTGTTTTCTGTCTTTTTAGAGCTTTAATGATTATTTCAGTTAAAATCATAATTTTTGAGCTTTTAAATAAGACATTCAAGAGGGTTATATGAAGCCTACATTAAATGGATCCATTCAACTCCATATTTTAACTCAAAGTAGCCCAAGAAAGTAGTCCAAGAGAATTATAACTGCTTAAGGAGGTTATGGGCCTGAAGCCCAATTCTGCACTTAATCTAGTTTTAATCCTGTTTTGGAAAGTGGACCAAAAGTCTTATTTTTGAATGTCAATTCGACTTTGTGTTTTCTGTCTTTTTAGGACTTTAATGATTATTTCAGTTAAAACCATGATTTTTGGGCTTTTAAATAAGACATTCAAAAAGGTTATATCAAGCCTATATTAAATGGATCCCTTCAATTCCATATTTTAACTCAAAGTAGCCCAAAAAAGTGGTCCAAGAGAATTATAACTATTTAAGGAGGTTATGGGCCTGAAGCCCAATTCTGCACTTAATCTAATTTTAATCCCATTTTGGAAAGTGGACCAAAAGTCTTATTTCTGAGTGTCAATTCAACTAAACTCTCATATATGTTGAATGAAATTCGATTCTGGACACTTTTGTATTTCACGTAAATTTTGTGAATCAGACTTCTATTGGGTCAAAACTTGGGCCGAATATCAGCAGAAAAATTCACCTGTTAGGGCTGAAAACCCTAATTATCTCCTAATTGGATTAGGACTTTATGTATTCTCTTGGGGTATAAAGTGGCGAATTGGATGTATTTTTTTGAAGAGAAAAGAAGTGGAGGTCAGGGCAGAGAAGACAGAGACAATCCGGGTTTTATCTATTTTATTTCATTATGTCTTTTATTATTTTGTTATCTTTTTCTTCTACCATGTGTAACATAACTCCTCAACTAGGATTGAGGAGGAAACCCCCATTAATGAAGTGAAGTTATTTTGTTCATTAATTGATTCCCATGTGTATGATTTAAATGCTTATGATTTTCTTTTCTTGTGATTAATTATTTTATAGTTCTTTCACCATGTATATCATGTATATGTGTTAGTTAGAAAGTATTATAATTAATCTAAGCTTAGGTTTGTATTCATTAAAGTGATAATATTTGATCTTTTATTTTTCATTAAATTGGATACATAAGATGCTTAGAATTTTACACTAGTAAAGCGAAGAAAAATTTACATTTTTAATATATTTTTTATAGTGCTTTATTATTAAATCTTGAGTAAGCAAGAGATTGATTTTTGATTGTTACTCTAAATTGGGGATTAATAAATGAATATTAGAAGTTTCATGGATTTAATGGTGGTCGAATCCGAAACCTTAGTTATTTTATCTATTTGATTTCAATAGTATTATTTTATTTGCATAATAGTATAATTTCTCTCAAAACAACCAACTTTTGTTTAAACTAGATTAGTTTTAAATTAATTTGAGTTTGTTTTAGTTTTTCTTCTCAAAGCATTACCTTGGGTTCGACCTCATTCTTGTCGATCTATACTTCAATAGATTCGTACACTTGCGAATTATTTTACACTTTTAAAACAACATCAAGTTTTTGGCACCGTTGTCGGGGAATCGCAAACAAGAAACTAATCAAATTTCGATTGATTTAATTCTTCTACTAGTTATAATTTACTTCTTTTTTTTTTTCTTTTTTTTACTTTTATCAAAAAAAAAAAATCTTTCTGATTTTATTTTTTATTAGTTCACTGTTCTAGGTTTTAAAAAAAAAAAACTTTTTCTTTATTTTTATAGTTTAGCTATAGTTTTTTTTTTTAATTTTATTTTTCTTAGTTTAGTTTTAGTTTTATTTTATTATTAATATTTTTACCTGATATTTCTTGAATTCTACATATGGTATTGTTGAAAATTGCCTTTTTCGCATTTTCTTTGACACTACTTTGGGATCCAAGTAAGTACATTTTTTTTCGTTTATTTATATTTTTCTTCTCTTAGATTAGGAAAACATAGATTTTTATTTTAGATTGATAACTTTTGTATGAGAACTCTAGGATAGAATAACTTAGAAATAACCCTAGGGTCACACTTTCTTCAAGTTTATTTTATTTTCTTTGTTTTATTTTTTTTCTCTCTAGTTAAAAAAAAAAAAAAAAGAAAGACCACACACTCACTCACTTTTTATTTTATTTTTATTTTTATTTTGTTTATGCATTTTAATTTAGCATTCTTGCATTAAAATTTTAGTAAGGGCACGAACCCCCAACAAGATAAGGATAGAATTTCATCACCAATTCCTTACCCAACTAGGTTAAAAATCTCCTTGCATTTGTCTATCCCAAGCCAAATTTAGTTTAAATTTAAAATCAAGTAGACATTAGCCATAGAAATTCACATAGCTTATAGGACCCTCTTGGACAGAGTTAAACTTTTGGTAACTCCAGTGAGCATATACCAACTTCACAATGTCTAGAAAAGTTCTGAAGAGATTAGGTTTTAAGTGGGATCGTTTGTGACCCCTCCAATCTATCTTAGAAACTTTCCTAGCTGTATTGTTGGTGGGCTTAACTGATAATCCTCTAGTTCCTCTGAAAGGGAGTAGAAACTATTTAATTAGGTAAGAATTATTTTGGAACTAGTCTAGATAGTTCTTTAGGAAAAAAATAAAAAACTAAAATAGAAAACACTAACCTTGAATTAAATTTCAAAAAAAAATTTGCTTGTTTATTTAGTTGGTGTTTTTGTGAGTTATTTTAGGATTCCATCTTTTTTCTTTTTGTTTTTGTATTAGGTCATCTTAGATTATATTATTCTTGGTGATCCATTTCATTGAGTCTTTCTAGTACATGTTAGATTGTCGATCTCTAAATCCAGAGTTGCTTCTATTAGATCTTGAGATTGAGAGAACCTTTCGAAAGGGTGTGAAAAATTCTAGTGTTAGTGATCCTTCTTTGCCCAAGATGGCAGATCCTATTGAAACTAAATTCCTTAAGGACTATTACACTCCTGTGCAGATTACAAACCCATCTTTCATTGTGTTACCTGCTACCCAACAGGGACATTTTGAGATACGGACGGCAATAATTAATTTACTGCCCACTTTTAGAGGTCTTAGCTCTAATGACCCATACCTCCATGTCAAGGAGTTTTAAGAGATTTGCTCCATACTACAATTTCAAAATATTTCTGAGAAGTCAATTAAATTGCGGTTATTTCTATTCTTTTTGAAAGAGAAAGCAAAATCTTGGTTAAATTCACTGGAACCCGCGTCTATCAATTCATGGAATGGTTTATGCACCAAATTTCTTACCAAATTCTTTTATATGCACAAAACTAACTCTCATTGTCGAAATATCATACAATTTACTCAGAAAGAGGATGAGGAGTTTTACATGTGTTGGATAAAATTTAATGATCTTCTCTTTAAGTGTCACCATCATGGTTTTGCCAAGTGGCAATTAGTTCAATTCTTTTACGAGGGGTTGTCACCCTTTAATCGTCAACTAATTGAGTCACGAGGTGGGGTAGAATTCATGTCTAAGAAAGAAGATGAAGCATGAAAATTTCTTGATGCATTGTCGAAGAACTCTCAACAATTGGAGTACTCAGGGAGGGTTGAAAGGACTTCAAAATCAATACTCTTAGAACCCAAAAAGGGAGGAATCTATGAGCTCTGAGAGGAGACCGATTTAAGTGCAAAGATAGTTAGTCTAACTAGGAAAGTGGAGGCTATAGAAATGAGTAAAGGGAGTAATTGTTTTGTTCGTACAGTTAGTGAGGTGTGTCAATTATGTGAGAGTTTTTCTCATACGACTAAAACTTGTCCATCTATTGCATCTTTTCATGCTTGTATAACCGAACAAACCAATGCACTCAATTCCTAGAAACCATTTGGCAGCCCCTATTTTGACACATACAATCCTAATTGGAAGAACCACCCTAATTCTTCTTGGAAGCAAGACCAACCTCGGAACAACCAAGGGGTGCAACCTATGCAACCCCAAGGGTAACCATAATTTTTATATCCTTTCATGTCCCAAAATGCCCCTCCGTATGTTCCCCCACCTCAGCAAAGACCAACTTTAGAGGATACTCTCCAACAGTTCATACAACAGACCAGTCAGTCAATTTCTAAGTTAGAAACTCAAATAGGTCAATTAACCACTATTGTAAGAGAGAGGGAGAAGGAAAAGTTTCCTAGTCAGCCTGTGCCTAACCCAAAGGGTCAGTTTCATATTAGTGACCTGTACACTTCTAGTTCACATGAGCAGGTTCAGTCTATCACAACCCTAAGGTCAGGCAGACAAGTTTGATAATGGAGTCCAAATGCCTATGCATAATGAAGAAATTGAAAAGGATCATATTTGCGGATTTAGGGAGGGATGGCAAAACTACATCTGAATTTGAGTCAAAAATTCAATTCCACCATCTCTAATAAGTCCACCAGTTAGGAACTTTGTTCCTACTGCACCATATCCTCAAAGACATCAAAAGCCTAAGAAGATGAATCACTATACTGAGATTATGGAAGTGTTTAAACAAGTCAAAATTAATATTCCATTTCTCGATGCAATTCAACAGGTCCCCTCTTATGCAAAATTCTTGAAAGACTTGTGTACGGTCAAACGTGGCTTAAATGTGCACAAGAAAGCCTTCCTCACTAAGCAAGTGAGCTCAATCATCCAACATCGCACTCCACCTAAATTTAAGGATCCTGGATGTCTTACGATTTCATGTACCATAGGTGATCAAAAAATTGAGCAAGCTTTGATTGACTTGGGTGCGAGTGTTAACTTGTTACCTTACTTTGTTTACGAGCAACTAGGTCTTGGTGAGTTGAAACCCACGAAGGTTGTACTCCAATTAGTAGATCGTTCAGTTAAGGTACCTCATGGTGTTATTGAGGATGTGCTCATTCAGGTTGATAAATGTTTTTTCCCTATAGACTTCATTGTCTTAGACATTCAACCTGTAGTTAATCCTACTAGTCAGATTCCTGTCATCTTAGGTCGTTCATTCCTAGCCACTTCAAATGCTCTAATCAACTGTAGGAATGGTGTTGTAAAACTCTCTTTTAGAAATATGTCAGTTGGGCTTAATGTTTTTAACGTAAATCAACAACCACCAGACTCTGAAGATATTTGTGAGTTTAATTTAATAGAGAGTCTAGATCAGAATACTTTTATTCATGTTAGTTATAAGGACCCTTTAGAGGCAAGTCTAACTAATTTTGATTGTGATTTTGATATTGATAGTGCTTGTAAAGATATGAATGCTTTATTAGATGCGAATGTTTCATTGAATTCAGTCCATTTTATAAATATCGAAAAGTGGAAAGCCAAGATGGAAAGCCAAGGTATCGGTTGAGTTATAGTCCCTTTTTATCATCATTATACATTATTAGTTTGAGGATTTCTAGGACTTGTGTATTTTTATTTTTTAGTTTGTGTCAATTTTTTTTCTTTTACTTTGTGTATTTAATTTTAAATTTTTTTAAAAAAAAAATTTTCATAATGGTCCGGTATAGCCACCCATTCTTTGACTATGTATGTAGTACCAATTTTACAATTTGTGATATGATTGATAAATTTGATGATTTTCGTTTATTAAATTCTGATTTTGATACCCAATACTGTCGAGATTGCTTCAACCCAGTCTGACTTTAATAAAGAAAGGCAACCCCTTTATACTCTATACGTTAGGGTCTCTAGATAATTAATATCTTATCACATATATACCTTGAAAAATTAGGACTCACCAGTTCAGAGAATGAAGAGAAGAGTGGTACCCGTGATTTTCGCCTAAAGATTAGGTTTAAAAAAATATATATTTTTATTTTTACTTTCTATTTCATATTTATTTTCACCTATGTTATTTCACTTGGTCGTTGTAGTATAGTCATTATTTTGATAGGATGTAGCATCCAAGTTTGGAGGAGTGACGTCATTACCTTCATGTTATTGGTTTGCTCTATTTTCTTGTAATATCATTCTAATCCTCCTCTATGCTTCGATTGGGTGTGCATTAAGGACAATGTACAGTTTAAGTTTGGGGGTGAGGCGATGTCTTTGATATGCTTTATGGCAATATGGGGGGAAACTTTCTTCTTGTTTTAGGGCTTTTTGGTTATTTGATTTTCTTAATTTTTTTTATTTTCTTTTGTTTTGTTTTTAGATAGAATGTTTTTACATTATTCAAGGGATTAATACTTTATGTAGGTGCTTAACTTGCAATTTTTGAGTATGTTTTAAATTTTTAGAAACTGTGGTTTGAATTAAGTGATTTTTAATCATTATTTCAATTGACATGCCTTAGGGTAATTGGTTTTAGTTTCCTCACATACACAGACACATTAGCATAATCTTGTGGGGTATAAACTTTTGCTCTGAGTTATTGGGTTACATATACTTGATATTCATTGGTATCCATTGAGAATGAGTACCGATAATGTGTTTTACTTAACTTCAATGAAAAAAAAAGAATATGTGATGAATAGAAAATTAATTTGATCCTTTTCATGAGTAACCGGGCCTCTATGCCTCAGGAAGCACGAAATGTTCGCGTCAAAAGTGAAAGGGTGAGAAATATGAGCATTGGTTGTCTTGATTTGTAGCCTGATTGATTCGAGTTATTAGATTCTTCATAACACCTAGTGCCCTAAAGACATCTGATTTGGGAGTCACTGACTGGAAGCTTGCTACATGGATCTTTAGAAAGCTTAATAAACCGAGATATTGCACAACCAATAAAGCAATGAAAAAAAAATGAATGAAAAAAAAGGTCATGTATTCATGTTTGGAAGTATGATTTCGGTGCTAGTGAGTTGAAGGGGTATGTGACTTAATATATTTGGAGTTGGGTTATGCTACATGAGATGACTGTTAGTTCACATTTCACAAGGGAGCTAGAGTTAGTTGCTTTGAGATGTGTTGATGTGAATTATGCATGGAGACCATTACTATGAATTATAGAATTTAAAATTTTGAAGTTATTATTGAATGTAAGTTTGTAACTATATATTGTAATCTTCTTTTTGATTAATGTTTAAACAGGAATTTTGAATGTGTTGGTATGGGCCATTCAGACCATTTAGGACGTGGCAAGGCCCACTTTGACTTTTCTTCCATTTCGAGCTTCCTTCGCATATCCATGTGGCAACAGGCCCACTTTAACTTTTATTCTATTTAGAGCTTCCTCAGCAATTCTACAGGGCAATGGGCCTACTTTGATTTTCTCTTCTAATCGAGCTCCTCCGAGGAGAAAGAGTCTCTATCGAGCCCCTCCTCGGATAGAGTATTCCAATCGAGCTCCTTCTCAAATAGGGGATTTTAATCGAGTTCCTCTGAGGGGAGAGAGTCTCCATCTAGCCCCTCCTCGGATAGAGGATTTCAATCGAGCTCTGCCAGTGAGAGAAGTTTACCACCGAGCTCCTTCCCTCATTCTGTAGGGCACACCTCAGAGGTGTGATCACCTTTCTTTGGCGAGTCCTTCTCTACTAATGAAACTTCACGGAGGTCTTCTCTACGGATCAACCTCCATTTTGCAAGGAGGCACTTCTCTCTACGGATAAAACCTTGCAAGGAGTTTCTCTTTACGGATAAACCTCAAACGAGCCTTTTTTTCTTTTATTTGGATAAGTCTCGGATGGTGATGAGTTCCTCTCTACGAATAAACATCATGAAAAATCCTCTCTACGGATAAAACCTCATAGAGGTCCTCTCTACGGATCAACCTTTATTTTACGAGGAGTTCCTCTCTACGGATAAACCTCTATTTTACAAAGAGTTCCTCCCTACGGATTGTAGTAACCCTTGTGGATGGGTATGAGTGGGCGGGTGCGAAAACAGACACTGGGTTGAGCTACCACACTAACAGGGTACATGGTGCTCAATCCCACATCGCCTGGGTGTGGAAAAGGGGATGTGCTTATTTGTAGTATATTCTCTTCAAATGGTATGAGGCCTTTTAGGGTAAATCCCAAGAGCAAAACCGTGCGAGCCTAGGCCCAAAATGGACAATATCATACCATGTGTTGGAGCGGGGTATTACACGGATAAACCTCGTGGCACTCCGCGCTCCTATGAGGGGTAAGAGCTCGGATCACTGCTTTATGAGAACCAAGGACTTGGGTTCAGAGGCTGGAGTCCAAGGTACGCTAAATCCACGATGGACCTCATTTCTAGCTAGGATGAGGTCATGATTATTGGATTGGCCTATCACATAGGAAAGAAGAGAACCATGTGAGGTGAGTGAATCTTTTTTTTTTCTCACAAGAACAATCTTAATCCTTACTTAGTAGATATTTACCACCGCAAAACCTCGACCCTTGGTGAGAAAAGACATTTTTGTCTATAAATAACAAGAGAAAAGTAGAGAATGAAAGAGGGGGACAGAAAAATATGACAAAAAGAACCTTTTTCTCAAACAATTTGATATACACCCCAGAGTTTCTCTTTTTCCTACCTGATCTTCCCATCTTCTTACAAGTCACATAGAACAGTGGACCCCTCTGTGATAGCTTGGACTCCCACCGGGACCCACTCTCTAGCGACCATCATGGTGGAAAGTTTGACTTCAGTTTAGCAGAACCTACTACAAACAAAATGTTTGTAGGTAACATTTCTGGAAACCCTCATAAGACTAACTCGTCCACTAGGGGGAACCTAGGGGTTTAAAGGCTTGTTGCATACGCTAAATGCAATCGTTTCTCCCACGAAAGAGGAGTTGGGTAGTTTAGTTTGTGTTTGGTTAGTTTTCTTTGTTCTAGTTTCATTTTGTTCTATTGCTATTGCTAAGGGACTAGTAATATGTAAGTTTGGGGTTGTGATCGGCGTTGAATGTTACGTATTCTAGTCTCTTAATTTGCATATTTTATTCTCTTAGTAATAGTTTATTTGTAATTTTACTCTATTTTTGTATTTTTTGTCTTTTCAGGACTTTAATGATTATTTCAGTTAAAACATGATTTTTGGACTTTTAAATAAGACAATCAAGAGGGTTATATGAAGCTTATATTAATTGGATCCATTCAACTCCATATTTTAACTCAAAGTAGCCCAAGAAAGTGGTCCAAGAGAATTATAACTGCTTAAGGAGGTTATGGGCCTGAAGCCTAATTTTGCACTTAATCCAGTTTTAATCCTATTTTGGAAAGTGGACCAAAAGTCTTATTTCTAAGCGTCAATTTGACTTAATTCTTAAATAAATTAATGAAATTCGATTCTGGACACTTTTATATTTCACGTAAATTTCGTGAATCGGACTTCTACTGGGTCAAAACTTGGGTCGAACATCAGTAGAAAAATTCACCTATTAGGGCTGAAAATCCTAATTATCTCCTAATTGGATTAGAACTTTATCTCCTAATTGGATTAGGACTTTATGTATTCTCTTGGGGTATAAAGAGGCGAATTGGATGTGTTTTTTTGAGGAGAAAAGAAGTAGAGGTCAGGACAGAGAAGACAGAGATAATCCGAGTTTTATCTATTTTATTTTATTATGTCTTTTATTATCTTGTAATCTTCTTTTTCTACCATGTGTAACTAAACTCCTCAACTAGGGTTGAGGAGGAAACCCCCATTAATGAAGTGAAGTTATTTTGTTCATTAATTGATTCTCATGTGTATGATTTAAATGCTTATGATTCTCTCTTCTTGTGATTAATTATTTTATAGTTCTTTCACCATGTATATCATGTATATGTGTTAGTTAGAAAGTATTATAATTAATCTAAGCTTGGGTTTGTATTTCTTAAAAGTGATAATATTTGATCTTATATTTTTCATTAAATTGGATACATAAGATGCTTAGAATTTTACACTAGTAAAGCGAAGAAAAATCTACATTTTTAATATATTTTTCATAATGCTTTATTGTTAAATCTTGAGTAAGCAAAAAATTGATTTCTTAATTGCTACTCTAAACCTTAATTATTTTCTCTATTTGATTTCATGGATTTAATGGTGGTCGAATCCGAAACCTTAGTTATTTTCTCTATTTGATTTCAATAATGTTATTTTATTTGCATGATAGTATAATTTATCTCAAAACAACCAACTTTTGTTTAAACTAGATTAGTTTTAAATTAATTTGAGTTTATTTTAGTTTTTCTTCTCAAAGCATTCCCTTGGGTTCAACTTCATTCTTGTCGATCTATACTTTAATATATTCGTATACTTGCGAGTTATTTTACACTTTTAAAACAACATCAAGAGTCGAGAGGAAAATGAGAGTCGTTTTTAATTTAAAAATAAAAAAATAATGGAGAGCCGTAACCGAGAGGAAGAGTGATTTTAGGTGTTTATGATTTTGTGGGTTATAAATTTAGAAATAAAAAGAAATGATTTTGCTTGGGTAATTCTATTTTATTTACTTAAAAATGAAAAAATAATGGAGAGTTGTACCTGAGAGAAATTGTGATTTTAGGTGTTTAGGGTTTTACAGGTTATAAATTTAGAAATTAAAAGAAAGGGTTTTGCTTGGGTAATTCTATTTTTAAATTTAGAAATAAAAAGAAAGAGTTTTGCTTAGGAAAGAATTTTGTTTAGGTAATTCTATTTTTAAATATAGAAATAAAAATAAAGAGTTTTGCTTAGGTAATTCGATTTTTTTAATTTAAAAATAAAAAAATAGTGTACTGAAACTAAAAAATCCTTTGTACTTTTAATAGTAGTATAGATTATTTAGTTAGAATCAAAGCTTGATCCAACTGTTAATTCGTCGTTATATATATATATATATATATATATATATATATATATATATATATATTTCTTTTAGGGTAAATTATAATAACACCCCTGTAGTTTGACTTTATTTCACACGAAAACAAAATTTTATTTTGTGAGTTACGCAATGGAGAAATGCTTGTGAAAGTTTGATTTAAAGAGGGTGAATAGGTTTACTTACTTGTTTGCTTAATTTTTCAGATTAATTTAATTTTAAGTCTAATTAAAAATTAATCAAACACATAAAGCATGTAAATTAAATAAAGTGCAAGGAAAATAATGATGGCACCAAGTATATGTGAAAAAACTCAAGTCGAAAAAAACCACAGAGGAGGCAATGGCTCAAGAAACCAATCCACTGTGTTAAACCAAATTACAGCAGACTTTGTCTCAAACTCACACCCCTCTTCACCCTACCAAGAATCTGATGCGGAACACCTCGAGTTTCACTTGCGACTTCACGTCCAATTGCTAAAGGGAAAAAAAATGCAGGATCAAACATTAAACTAAGGAATTGATCACAAAATTATCAACAATTACTAATTTTATCAACTAATTAGAATGATTCATTATTAGACTATGGTAGCAATCCTATCGACTAGACTGAGAATGCTCCTATATATATTGTAGAATCCAACATCTTCTTTTCCTGGCATACTACCCACCTTGAAATAGAAGTACTTAAAGCTGAGCCGCATTTTGCAGAAAGGTAACTGGAATAACACAAATACTCAACAAGTATTTTGTTCCCGTGTGATCAAGTTCACCTTTCTTCACAAGCAAGCAATAGAAGAAGAGCAAATCTAATGCTCTAATCAGCAAAGAATTTTGATGTAGTCTCTGAATAGCTAATCAGAAGAAAAACACAATCCTAAATATCACTCATGAATTATAGATGTGTGCCCTCAAAAGATAGAATAATATTTTGCCCTAAAAATACTTGTAACAACTTTCTCTTTTTAAAATAATATTTTTCTGAAAACATAATTGTAGAGAAAACATAGATAAATATATATAGGCATATGAGTCCTAACTATGCTTGAAAAACAAGTTAAAAACCAATATAGTACATTCCTAGAAGTTTCAAATAAAAAAGGAATCAAAATTTTTGTCAAAAATAATTTTCTTTTTGAAACTGATAAGTAAGACCGGTGCCCAAAAATCAGGATCGATGGGACTTTTTGAAAACCTGCAGAAATCAAACTGCCAGGAAAAGTTGGACCGGTCCTAGAAATTAGGGACCGGTCCCACTTTGAAAAGTCATCAATTTAACCAGAAACTCTAGTTTTTCAAAGTAGGCTCTAAAAATACAAAGTGCAACATGTCCTCACCATACTTACCTGTACTATATGATGTTTTCGTTGAATTAACCATTTTCACGCACTTGTTCATCAGCTCGAAGATCGATACAGAAAATAAACAAAAAAAATACAACTTGATCAATCAAGTTTTGACACCGAAATTAGCCAATTACAAATTTACATCTCACAATATCTCTCTTTGACAATTTCGTGACAAAATCAATCTAGACAAATATAACCTAATCCATTGAAAAAATTATATTACAATATGTAAAAAAAAATAAAAATAGAGCTGATATATGTAAGCTTCACATGTAGTTTTTAAGGTTGAAAATAGTCTATGACAATCTGCATATGACTTAAACAACCACAACCTGTGAAAATTTTAATAAAAAAATATATATAACCAAACAATTTCCCACTTAATCACATATCTTCTCCTCATTTTTGTAAGAAATTGACAAAGTCATGCATAAGAGAGAAATAAAGATCATAAAAACATAAATCATGATATAGACCAAAATGTCATCAATTCATCTAAACATCACAACATATGGATAACCATTAACAAAATATATCATAAGATCCAAAAAATGTCAATCAAAACATAATAGCAGAAATATAATGTCTAAAACATCCAAAATATACCATAGACATCCATATCTAACAAGATAGATAAAGTCTATAACAAAAATATCAAGGCCTAGAGCCTATGTCTACTCATGATCAGCATCACCATCATTATCCACAACATGGTCAAATTTACCAATCCTAGCATGAAGTCGATCAAACCTTTGTTGCATGAACCTCAAAACCTGGTTCATTTGATTTATTGTCACTAGGGTGTCAGTGGCTGGAAGCTAAAACCTCCACAACCTCGATTTATTGTCACTAGAGTGTCAATGGCTGGAAGCTAAAAACCTCCACGACCTCCAGACACTGTTTGACCAACCCTCAGTCATAGGTTTTACTATCATTTTCTTTCTTATTCACCAACCAAGTAATTGATGTACAATCAATTGCCCCATTCGGTTTCTCAAGATCTGCCCCAGTTGGAATAGGAACTCTATCATTCTTAATGATAGGCATGATAATTTAAGGAAATGGTAGAGTAGATGAGGACCTCGAATGACGAGTCACTAATATCATAGTCCTCATGATAGTAGCTAGAAGATTGATGGCATATTCCCTAACTATATGGTATAACATCTCAGCCCGACTCTTGATGGGATTACCTTTGTGGTCATGTGGATTAAGATTATATCAGACCACAAGGTTCAAAGCAGAAACATTACCAGTTATGTATAGAAAAGGTAGCCTATCAACAAGCCTAGGTGTATTCGGAATGCATAAAAGCTGAATCGTGTTATCCATGGAAGCTTTTTTGGATCTTCAACGACGTATGGCAAGACAATGCCATTCCCAACCTCCTCCACACCTAAAATACCAACAATGGTATCTCTGGTAACCTTAATCCGAACACCATAACATTTGGTCACCAACACCAATTTATCTAAGTTTGAACCCATAGAAATACCTCACCATGTCCAGAATAATGATTTCACTCAAATCACACAAAAATTGCCACCCATTATTTTCAAAATAATTCACAAATTCTAGTTGACATTTTCGTTTGATTAATGCTAACCTCACTTTTTTTTAATCCTCATCGCCCAACAACCAACAACATCAAGAAAATCATTAAAATTAAAGTCATCCTCAAACATTTGTCAGTAAAAAATTATTTTATTTTCTGCACTTGTGGACGCATCATTGCGACCTCTCTTGCGTGCCATCATAGCCACGATGAATGCAATATCTAAAACCTCAAGATCTAAGAAGATTTGTATGAATAACTAACCACCAATCAACAAATAATCACCCACAACCTCCAAATGATGCAATCCCAACCTCCAATCAACAAGCAATCACAAACCGACAAGGAGAGAGATGAAGAGTAGGTGTCTGTGTGAGAGTATGAGAGAATTTTAGAGAGTGAGAAAATTGGGAATGAGAGAAAAATGGAGGGTTTGAGATATTTTAAACCTCCAACGCGTGGGTGTGACTTAAATTGGGCACTCGCTAAGTGCAATCGGTGCCCAAATTTGAGAATCGGTCCAACTTATTTCGGTATCTCAGACCTAGAGAAAGTGCGACCGGTCTTGTATATTGGGGACGATCCAACGTTGTGAAATTTGAAATTTTTTAATTTTGGACCTCAATTCACAAAAACTTAAATACAATATATCCCAATATAAAAAATAGCACTGAAATTTCAAATACAAAACAAAAAATATTTTTGGATTTTGTTTTATGAAAATAAAAATGATTAGCTAAACATATGAGGATAATTAAAACATATTTTTCATATAATAATAATGAGACCTAAATTTTCTGAAAAATTCAAAACTATTATAAACACATAATTTTAAAACTCATAATTTTCAGTAAAATTCATCCTCAATTTCATTTTCAGGATTGAATCCCAATTTAGAACATTTGTAAATATTTAGAAATTTATCTAATAAGTCCATGGTGTGTGTGCAATCCAACATCATCAATAATCAATTAAATTTCTTTTATTAATTAACTAAAGCATATTAGACAAATGACATTAAGAGCAAAACATGAATAAATTAAATAGGGTTAAATACAATTGCCTCCCCTGAGGTTTAGCCTAATTATACTCGGATGAAACTTTTTAAAAAATTTGCATTCACCTCCCCTCAAAAATGAAATTACTTTTATACCCTCAATATTTAAACATTAAAAATACCAAAATATCTTAACTCATGAAATGACAACTTTGCCCTCAAAATTCTCAAATAAAAAAACTTAAAATTGAACCATCATACCCAGGAAAAAAAAAATAACAATCCATTTAATTATCCAAAAATAAGGAAACAAATCAAATTAAGTAAGATAAATCGGGGCTTTTCTTTTTTTGATAAATAAATTGGGGCTTCGACATGCTTGAATATGAACGAACTGCATTGGTTGTGATTGGGGTCGTGCTTGTGGTGTCTCTCCTCCATTATTTCTTTGCAACAATCAAAACTAAATTTGGATATGATTGAGATAGAGATGCAGCCTATGTATTGCTTGTATATACGCCCATAGTTTTGTTTTCTCTCTCCACCATTACCTCTTTCTTTTGTCACCCTCTCAACCCAAAATCCACAATCGGTGAGTTCAGATCTGGAGTATGGCATAGAAATACAACTAAATCTATATGAAAAGTCATAAAAAAATCAAAACCCATAATGGATTTGTCTCCATTGATGCTCTTATTGAGGTTGCAAGTGTTGGTGCAGTCCATAATTTTGTCTTCATCTAGATTGGAATCGATTTGATCTGAAGGTCTCTATGTTGGGAGCCGTTGGTGGGATTGGGCAACCACTTGCACTGTTCATCAACTGTTGTTTGCTTGGACCATCATGTTTTTCACGTGTATATATCTTGATCTTGAATGATGCACCTCTGTTGTTTGATTAAATACTTCACTTTTTTACTTGGATCCCAATGGTCTTCTGTATATATATAAGCAGATTTGTGATAAATGTGTGTGTGTGTTTATTGAATGAAAATGGTGATTAACTATGTAGGTGTGAGATATGATTGTAATGGCAATGGCTAATATCTATGGTGATGGAAAGGTGGTGGGTCTGTTGCTGGCGAAAATAGAGGTGTTGGTTTGATTTTTAAGATAACAAGTGCTGTAAAATTTTAAAAATTAAATTCATAATGGTTTACAAATTAAATTAAATGTGAGGACTTTTGTCTTTGAAAATAAGGTATTTTCGTAAATAAGTGTTATACTAAAGGTTAGAAAAGTCATTGCATATGGAGAGATATGGTATTTTGGTCCAATCACTCATTTTTTAACGTATTTTTGAATGGAGGGGTGTATTGTAGCAAGTGAACAAACTTCAGGAGAACAAGGTGCAAGATTTTTAATAAATTTCATCCGAATGTAATTCTGTCAAACTTCAAGGGAGGTCAATGTATTTAATCCAATTAAATATTAAAATTTTTTTTTATTTCTAAGACGGCGGCTTTCATTCTTACGGGCAGCCAACTCTTTCCTCAAAACAACTTTATTATTTAAACTCTCATTGGAAATTTTTGTCATTGTGGTAGTTTCGGACACATCATGAAGGTAACCTTTTCCTTTTTGTCTTAGATTTTCAGCAGAAATTTCATTTTTTATATTTTATTTTCTTTTTATTTTTCTGCTAAATTTGATGACCACAAACATATTTTTAGTCATGTAAAAATTCAATTTGCTATTTATACAATATAATCTAGTCAACTTAACATTGGTTTTTAATCAATTATCTCACAGTTGGACTAGTGCACAAATTGTATGGACTAAAAAGATTCATTGCAAAATATAATTAAACAAATATAGCAAATTAGACATCAATATCTAGATTATGATTTCAAGAACTTCAATTAGTGACAAATTAAGTGTCCCCATTTGCATTCATAAATCATAGTGAATTTAAAAGAAATACAAAGAACTCAAATTATTATACAGAAAAACATGATTCTTATATTCTCATCCAAATTGTTTTAACATGCAAACTATCAGAAAATATTGTGGAGATACAACAACATTATTTTTCTTATTTGAATTCTTTTTAGCTTGAGATTTTTTTGGTTTGTTCCAATTATTCAGTTTTCTAGCATTAACCCTATTCTTAGCAAAAGAATTATGCACTTAAAAATAAGAATTAAAATACTTTCTCTTTCTATAGCAATAGTGTTGACTATGTTCATTCTTACCACAAAAAGTATAATGAAGCACATTGGACAAAACATTAGCATTCAAAGGCTCATATTGAAGCTTAGGTTTGGGTGTAGATGAATTCAAGTTATTGGGTTTTACAAAGACAGTTTGACATTTAGATGATGACCCATTATAACATAATCCAGTCTTATCTCCTATAGGTTTATTATCACAGGGGTTAAATTGAACACTGAATTTTTGTCACTGTGATGGCACTAGGACAACCATTGTTTGACGTTGTCTAGTCTTAGCCAACACCCTTGATATCTAGGACACACATCAAAGATTACTCCCACACACACAAAAAAGGTTATGCAGGAATATAAAAAGCAACACGCAACAATTATAAAAAGTTACAGTTTCTAACCTTATATTATTATATCAACAAAACAATACAAGAAAATCTTGCCTAAGACTACAGAAAACATACAATGGCACACCGATGTCAACTCTCCCAAAGTGTATAACTCTCAACTTGTCTCACACTTCAAAATTTCATCCCTCACTACAATGCCCATTAAGACTATATACAATATGGTGACCCTTGTGGACAGGTGTAATGTGGGCGGTGCGAGAGACACTAGGTGAGTTACCACACTGGCAGGTTACAGGGTGTTCAATCCCACATCGCCTGGGTGTGGAGAAGGAGATGCGCTTATATGTAATGTGCTCTTTCCAAATGGTATGAGGCCTTTGGGGTAAAACCCAAGAACAAAAATATGCGAGCTTAGGCCTAAAGCGGACAAATCATACCATTAGGTAGAGCAGACTGTTACAAATGGTATCAGAGCTGGACCTAATCAAAAGTGGGTGTTGACAGGGACGTCGGGCCTCTAGGGGGTGGATTGTGGTGACCCTTTTGGGTAAGTGTGATGTGAACGGGTGCGAAAGACACTGGACGAGTTACCACACTGACAAGTTATAGGGTGCTCAATCCCACATCGTCTGAGTGTGGAGAATGGGATGTGCTTATATGTAGTGTGTTCTCTTCAAATAGTATGAGGCCTTTTGGGGTAAATCCAATAACAAAAATATGCGAGCTTACGTCTAAAGTAGACAATATCATACCATCAGGTGGAATGGGCTGTTACATATAAACACTCACAAAACTACCCATATATGCCCACTAAGTTGGTGGATGACACCCCCATCACCTGGGGTTATGTTAGAACCTATCAGCATATACCACCTACCTTGGTGGTTGCCAACACTAGGCCCATGTCTCCCCATATTTAGCATCATGTGGAGAATTGTTGTAATTATTGTATGTTGGCAAGCCAAGAAGTTGCCACCTTGTAGAGTTAGTTGCTGGCCTTTCCCCATCTTCCCATAATATAGCCATATATATGGAAGGTGGTCAACAACAATTCAAACCACTTGTATCTGCTGGAGCCTACCATACATTACCAAGTGTCTTGGTAGTTGTTAACACTATGTTATGTCTCCTAATTCTCTACAATGTGGAATAACAACCCTCAATACTTGCAATCGCCATGTGTTGTCAGCCTTCAAAATATGTCTTTGACCATGCCCAGCCCAAGCCATGGTCCATACCAGCCACATATGATTTAACTAACTTGATTGGGGTTTAACCCATGCTAAGCCAAACTCTTGTTATGTGGTCCATGCTAATATCCATGTCTTGACCAAGTCCAAACCATGTAAATGAGTTTACCACTACCTGATCTAATGGTGCATCAAGTATGCACCATAAACCAATTTGTGGCCACCATTATGTGCCCACGGGGGCTTGCCGAGGTACATTCAAATGCCAACCTTGCCCATGAGTAAGCCGTGCCTTGTTCTGTTGGTGCATGGTCCGAGCCATGCCCACCAATTTATGTCTGTGCCATGCCCAGGGGGGTTTAAGTCATAACCAAGAGTCACCGTGCACATATTTGAGCCATCACCTTGCCAAAGTGCAAGTTTGCACACCCATGGGCCCATATGCATGTGTCATGCCTGCCACGTGCACGGATTGGGCCTATAAGCGTGTGTCTCCCACCCATGGAGTTCCTGCTGCCGTATCATCAAGTGCCACCACCTTTGGGGTGGTGTACAACTATGCCAAAAACATGTTTGGCGTGCTCCCAACGCTTTCCTCGTGCTAGGCTTGCCAAAGACTAGCCAAATGGGTTTGGGTGCCGGAAGGTGGAAGTGAGACTATTTATACCCCCTATATATGCAAAACGAACATTTAGCACTCTTACAGCAACAAACATCACCTATGTTAGAGGAGTCATAATGCACATTAATAAATATAGGTATTTCCAAAATTCACCAAACTTGAGGAATGAGTTTCAAATGACTCTAAGATACTCCAGTATTTTTTCTAAGTCAAAATTACCAACTTGATTTTCATCATATTTACAAGGATGCCATTGTTGCACGTTGTGGCATGCTGATAGCCCTCCGCGCCCACAAAATGTTATCAAGGGCTTAGCCATGGGTATGTCATAGCGTGGCCTAGTGCAGGACAAAATGTTAAAACTCTAGCACTTACCAACACTAATCATACTATTAAGCTTAATGTGCCCAACAATAAATACAATGAATTTCTCTTGTGACTTTTTCAATTTAAGCTTAAGAAAATTAATTATAGCAACAAGAGTATCCCTAGTAGAAATAGCTTGACTTACCTCGCTTTCGAGAAACTTGACTTTGCTTTTAAGATTCAGAATTTTTGATTTGTTCTCTTCAATCTTCTCACTTTCTTTCATCGGAGATTCTTTTTCAATTTTCACCATCTCCAACTACTTAGTTTGATTTTTGTAAGCTTTTTTGACTTTGACAATCTCAATAAACAACTCTTCAAAAGCTTTGGACAGCTCTTCCTTGGTTGGTTATTCTTTTTCTTCATATTCAGAATCATCAGACCCAACTTAACTTAGAGTTGTATACTTCTCTGTTTCACCTATATTGGAAGAAGAATCATTAGCAGTATAATAATCCAATATTTTAACAAAAGCAAGAACATCATTCTTAACAGATGAATCACTATCATAATCAGACTCGAAAATAATATATTTCATGACTTTCTTTTTATCTTATGAATTTTTCTTTGCACTAAAGCTATTCTTCTTAAGACTTGAACATTGAGTAGATGTGTGACATTTACCACCACATGTCCAACAAGTGATTTTAGAATTATTATAGTCATCAACTTCTTTTTCTTTCTTATCCTTACCTTCCTACTCAGGAGTCAAAACTTATAACCTTTTCAACTTCAATTTTTGAAGAAATTGAAATATTTAACAAATTTGAAGACTTTGAAGATTTTAAAGTCAATTTTTTATTTATTTATGAAGTTTTAGATATTTCATTTCAAAAGTTTGAATGAATCCAACTAATTCTGCCACATCCATTGAATCAATATCTTTACTCTCGTCCAACGCTTCCAACTTAGCTTGAAACCTATCAGGAAGTGACCTCATGATTTTTCTGACAACCTGAAAAGATGAAATTATTTTATCAAGGTTAGCACAACTTTGAACAATATCATTAAGTTTAGAATAAAAATCATAAAACATCTCATCTTCATCTATCATAATTGTTTCAAACATGGTTACTAACATTTGTAACTTTGAATTCCTTACCTTGGTAATACCTTTATGAGTTACTTGTAGAATATCGTATGCTTATTTCAAAGTGTAACAAGTAGAGATTCTAACAAATTTAAATAGAACAACATAATTAAATATAACATATAAATCCTTCTTGTTATTATTAGTTTCATCATGTTCAGCAGTTGAGCAAGTTGACATATCTTTCTCTATAGTTACAATGATATCTCCAATACCAACAATAAATGTTTGAATTTTATGTCCATTGTCAACAGACATCCATAATCTCTCACCTTGAAATTTAAGAAAAACTTTCTCATTGTAATTTACACTTCTTTTTATTTCGGTGATATCCCTTCTAATAGGGTTGTAACTTGGGGGAGCTACCTCGAACCCATATGAGTCCGGATAATTTTTCATGAGTTTGGACAGCTATTTTTACAATTAGGATCGAACTTGGATGTATATTATCAACTCGTATTTTATTAGAGTTAGTTTGAGTTGACACATCACAAACTCGGTTTAAACTGAACTCCAATTTTATGTCTATTTTTAATATATGAGTTTTAAGTATAGGAAAATGCTATTTGTGCTCCAAAATAGTACTCAAGCACTCCAATTTTTTGTATAAATAATAAAATGACCCTAAGCAATTCTTTTTAAGATAAAGAACTTATTTCATCTCTCTCTTTCTTTCGTTCTCCTCTCTTTCATCTCTATGTGTGTCTTGTTCGAGCAAGGTTTCTCTTCAATGGTTTCAGTTTGTAGCCATATATTCTTGTTAAAAAAATTGTACCATTGCCAATCATTTATCCTATTTGACCCAAACACCCAAACTTACTCTTATATCAAGAATGAATTATAATTTGTCTTGGTCTCTTTCTTCATATTAATATGAACATCTTATCAAAATTTATATTCCTAAAGCAATTAACCAAATTTATGTAATATGTAACAAGTAGAAAACTACTCCTTTTATTTTAATAAATAAAAGTAGTTCACTTAATCCAAGTTCGGAACTATGGAAGGTGACAAAAAAAGAAAGAAAAAAAATCTGAGAGTTGTGATAGACAAAATATGGATAACATTTTATTAAATTTGATAGATCTTAAATAATTGGGTTGATGCTTTTCTGATTTACAATGAGTGAACATAGATTGTGTTTAGCGGTGGTTTTGGTTAGATAAGAAGAATTAGAGAAAATGAAATCCAAAAGATACAGTGAGAGAACATAGAGATAAATGGAAGATAGAGAAAACTTGAGAGTCATTGTTTTAATGGGCATGATGTTAGGCTACTTTTGTCATTTCCTTTTAGCTAAACAAAAACATAGAGCGCGAATATCACATTCTTTAATGCTACGTAGGAATGGAATGCTCATTTCAACCATTCCTTTGTTTGGTATGAATTTTAATGTGAGAATGGTCATTCCCTTGGAATGAAAACCCATTCCTAGGAATGAAAATCCATTCCATAGTTAAACATATGGAATGGGCATTCCATTCCCAGTAAGATTATAAAAAAATTCATATAACCAAAAAACCATTCACCACCACCACGACACCAGCTCTACCACCACTACCCCCTGCTTTACCACCACTTCCACTCCCACATCTCCACCTTCCTACTCCACTACACCACCACCTCCATATCTGCACCTTCCTCCACCACCATTATCGCCATCACCACATCGCATCACCACCACCTCCATTGCCACTTTCCTCCACCACCACACCATCACCTCCACCGCTACCCCCACCACTGTCACCATATCCACATTGCCGCCACCACCCCTACTGCACCACTGTCACATCTCCACCTTTCTCCACCGCCACCCTTACCACACCACTCCACCATCTCCACATCACTACCTTCCTCCACCGCCACCACCTCCACCACCACACCTTGCTAGGGATGGCAATTTTTTCCTGCCCACCGGGTTTTCGCCCCGTTTAAGACGGGTATGGGAGCCATTTTTTTTCCGTAGGGGCGGGTTTGGGAAAGAAAATCAAAACCCGCCGCGGGTGCGGGGCGGGTTCGGGATTTATAATAACCCGCCCTGCCTATATATTTTATTATTATAAATATATTTATATATATACAAATTATAATTTTACTTTTGGTTGTATTAAAACATATGTTTTCATTTTATCTTTTTGTTGTATTAACACTTCTTTAATTGTTGGATCAAACTTGTTACTAAGTTATTTAGTTGTGAAATATATTTTCTATAATAGGCTATTCAATTGTGGAATCTTGTTATTTTACTTCTTAAACAGGGGTTATACTATTTTGAATTTAATAGTATCAAACTTGGTACTACCCACTAGGCTCGTATTTTTTGAAAAAATTAATTTTTATTGATGTTTGATGTGGTTACAATTTTGTGGGGAGGGGCCCCGCCTTGCCCCGTCTCGTCCCGCCCCTTTTGAAATTTTAAACGGGGCGGGGACGGGGTGGGATTTCTCCCAATGGGGCGGGAATGGGTTTTGAAATTCTGTCCCGTTTTAAACCCGCGGCGGGTTTAGGAATAGTGTTGAAGGCAGCGGGGCGGGGACGGGTTTAAGGAAACCCGTGCCGTATCCGCCCCGTTGCCATCCCTACACCTCGCTACCACCTCCACTGCCACCACCTCCACATCACCACCTTCCTCCACCACCACATATTTGTTGGCTTAATTTATTTGTCACTAGGAGGGGTATTTTGGATAATTTGATTTAAAATTTATTTCATTCCCACCTCATTTCATATTTGCAACCAAACAATAGAATGAGAATGGTCATTCATTCCATTCCCATTCTCATTCCATTCCATTCTATTCCATTCACGCATACCAAACGCAGCATAAGTATATTATATAGATTTCAAAATTATGATCAACTCTTTTTTTTTTTTAAATGTGCATTATTATATATTAATTACCTGGAGATATTTTATTTTTTTCCATTTACCCTTACGAGAACTTGAACCCTCACCTTTCACTTAAAAAGGTAGAGGATATACTGCTACGCTGCTACCTTTGGTAATAACTTGAAGAATTAATATCTTGTTTTTTTATTTTATTTTCTCAACTTTATATAATAATAAAAATTATTCACAGGAGTAATTTGATCCAAAGTAAAATTTGATTTTCAGCTTGATTTCTCCAAGTTTAAAAAGTTTGAAGTCGGATTTTGTAGCAAATTCTATTTGTCCTTCTTCGCTTTGGATTGTGGGGCTTACTTCCTAGACTCATTGGGAATAGTGACCAATGTTATAGGTTGTTGGGTGACCGAAAGGTTGCCACGAATAAGTTAGTTTGGGTGACCGAAGACAAATTCTCGTGCACTGAATACGTAGTTTACCAAATCAGTTGCGATACAGATCGAAATGCATGGGTTGGACTCAAATTAGGAAGCTTGTGTTGAATGTTAGTTTCGATAAATCTTGATTGAAACTTTTATAACTTGGGTTAAGATTAAGTCAGTCCTTCAACCTGTCCGATTTGCACCACTACCCTCCAAAGCGTTTAACATTCACCTTTATAAACGCTGATATTTATACATGTGTAATAGTATGTTGGGTAAATTACCTTGACCTCCCCTCAAGTTTTATTTAATTACTTACATATTAAACTTTTCAAAATATAGCGGTCAACCTTCCTTGAAGTTTAGTTGACCTAACCCTGACCTCCCCTGTCGTTAAATAAATCGTTAGGCCCATTAAAATTAGGTCATATAAAAAATATAAATGCCTAAACTACACTCATTTGAAACACATGTATCTTCTATCTTATCTCTCTTCGTAACAACCGAACACACTACAGTTTACCATTTTACAAAGTCACTAACTTTCAATTAATAGAAACGCCACCAATTCATGTAAAATATATGTAGTTCTCTCCATTATTAATATTCAACTTATGCAAACTCATTTCACAGCCATAATTGATAAATCATAGCTTCATAAATACAAAAATAAAAAATAAAAAAATTACCATGCCAATCATAAACTGTTTTAGTTTAAGGAAATTGGCAAACCCTAACTTCATAAATCACAAAATCAGAAGGAACAAAAAAAAAAAAAAACACAGTAACAAACATAGCCCTTTTAATTTTGTTTAAGGTAGTTGACAAACCCTACCTTCATAAATCCAAACAAAAAGTAGCAAAATCACAGTGATAAACATAAACCCTATTAATTTAAGAAAAAATTGATCACATTATATTTGTCTACTAGTAGAATAAGTAACAAAGGGCAAATGGGACTCTGACCCAGAATTGAAAAACACTAAGTTATAAACAATGCAGAACACTCTAAACACAAATCTATGGCCCATCACCATTAGATTGAACTGACCCGTCATGATTTGGGCTGAAGATCTGTAGGAGCAAGAGCGGCACCATCACCTGTATCGCGTTGAACGTGGCGTAGAGTTCAAAGAAGGCGACGAAGCTCACGTAGGGCACAAACTTGTAGAGGCTAAGGAGAGGGAGGATGGATTCAAGGGCTAAGGCTAGGGTAGGGTACTGGGCGAAGAGGAAGAGGCCATTGAAGAAAGAGAGGAAGTAGATGGCGAAGAAAATTTGGCCGTTGGTGGTTGTATTGTGGGATGCAAGATTAGAGTGGTGGTGGTAGGGTTTTTTTGTTAGGGTTTGTGGTGGGTAAGGGTGGTGGAGAGAGAGGTGGAACGAGAAACAGATATGGGAGGGCTAGGGTTTGCTTGAGTTTAGAGAGAAGATAGAGAAGAAATGGGTCGATGCATTTTGGGAATTAGAAGTGACGTCAGTTACTTGAAAAACAAAGCATGGATACTAGTGTAATTCCTCACTTTAATTGAGGGCACAACGGTCAAAGGACAACATCAATTAGTACAGTTAATGAATCGTTAGTTTGTAAGGGATGTCAGAGAAATAATACAAAAAGTTTAATCTATGGGTAATTAAAAATAATCTGAGGGGAGGTCAGGGTAATTTACATATTATGTTTGACGTATGCACCTAAATACATATGCATTTTTAGGTTTTTTATATCAATATACCAAGTACAAAAATTGAAATTAAATATTATGATCTCCATCAAACATTAGATTGTGAATAATTTTTTTTTTTAAAAAAACAGTTATAATTCCATATCTTGTATGTTGCAAAAGTGTAGATTGTCAATGAATTAATAAAGAATAATATATACATTATACAAACAAATGCAATATAAGTGCATTAGTGAAGCCTACCACGAACTACCATCCTCTTCACCTTTCCGCATAAAAAGAAAAAGAAAACGACTATCCTCTTTATTACACTAATATTTTGCAATGCACATAGAAAAATTGTGAATTTAGCATGGTTTCACTTAATACGAAGAATGCATACCGTTGGGATTGGACAGACTTAAAGAATATTTTAGAATCAAATCAATTGTAATAGTTCCATAAAGTTTGAAATCGAATCGAATTGCGAAACTAATGGAACCAAATTTGAATTTTTTTTTTGAATCCAATCGGTTCTACGATTTATAACTAAAATGAAATATAAATTATATTCTATATTATATAATATATTCTATTACATATACTATATAAATATAAATTACATATATTATACATAACAATATATATTTATATAACATTTCAGTTCGTTTTGTTTGGTCCGGTATAAACTAAATCAGAACTAAATATTTTATAAACAGTTTCACATTTTTAGAATAGAAACTAAATCAAAATTTGAAAAACTCAAACCAAACCAATAGGCCTAGCTAGTTTGATTCCACTCGGTTTTTCGCTTCAACCAACTTTTAGTGTAATCCTATTTAATACTAAGTGATCTTAGGCTAAATACACCGCAAAATACAAAATTTTAAGTCCACGCACAGGGTGATATATATATTTTAGAATAAATTACACTCATCTCCCATGCAAATAGATTAAATAATAGAGACTTTTCTTATGTTTTTAAAAATAATACTAGTCTCTCTTGTTTTTATAAATTTTTATAATACTGACTTTTTCTGTCAATTTTTTATGTACAAAAATTATCTAAAAATTTCAAAAAATAACATTAGAATTTTTACATAATGATATATTTTTTTGAAATTTTCATATGAGGTATGCCCCTTGTAATCATTAATCTTGCTTTTTTAATCTATTCTAATTTTACTTACCAAAAAAAGGATATCATTGTTATTTTTAAAAATAGAAGAGAAGTATCTCTTATTTAGTCTATTTACACAGAGGAGTGTGTAATTTTTTATTTTCCTTATTATTATAAAAAAAAATCAATCGGGGTTTTGTTGACTTGCGTGATTAAAAAGGACAATCTTTAGTTTGAAGTTAACCGTGGTAAAGTTGGGGGGTTAGGGTTTAGTTTTGAAGTCCAACTGGCAAGTCCGTTGGTGTGGCGGCAAGCAACCCAGAGGCAAGACAGAGAGAGAGAGAGAGAGAGAGAGAACTGGATTCCTCCCAGCTCGTGTGAATTTAGGATTTATCGGTTGTTCGGTGGACTTCTTCAATTTCAACGAAGCTCTCATCTCTCTCAAATCACTCTCGTCGATATCGCTTTAACTGAATTAAATCTCAGGTCTGTAACGCAATGATGTTCCTCCAATTTCTTTCCAATACGTAATATGTACACACACATACATGAATTTGATGTTGAATTGTTTTCTGTATCTCGAAATTTACCCTAGCTCATATGATTAACTATTAAATTTTATATATACATATACATATTATATTCTATCTAATTTTAGGCTATTTGGTTACTGTTTTCGGAAAGTAGTGCATTGTATGTATGTATCTCTCAATATGGGATCGTATGACCTTGAGGCGCGTCTTGCTTTTGACTACACTTAGACGTAGGTGGAGAAAGAAAAGATTGAACCTTCTGAAGCAAAATTTGAATTTTTTTTACTTGCCAAAAAGGAAAAAAAAAAAAAGAATTTTCTTAATCAGTGTACCTTGTAGTAAGAATGGTTGTACTTTTATTATTTTTTCATATTCCTTGGAATTTAATACTATACTCATAAAAGATAGTAATGTATCACATGTGATGAATAACTGCGAGATGCAAGCATCAAATTATTTGCCAAACCAATTCTGAGGCTTACACAGGGATTTTGGTTGCTACATGCATGCACATACTGTTGTTTCGCGTCTTTGTAGGTTTGGCTAATTAATTTCCTTATCCAGGCCCTAATACAGCAGTACCACTAGCATCTGGCACAGTCGTATAGAGATCATGGGAATGGAATTAGCAACTGAGATGACAGGAGTTGCTGAAATTGAGGATGTTAATTTTAGTGATTCAGATTTGGTCTATCACATCCGGGATGCCCTTAGATTAGTTCCCTTGGTAAGCTTTTTTAAATATTCTCGATAGTTTTTTATTAACACGGTTTTACTTTGTTGATTGTTCAGTTCTCATGTAACACCATACTGTTATTACAAGATCAGGTTATATTAAGGGCCAGTCAAAAACATACCTTTTTTTAATTATAATTAAAAGTTTTAATTTAATGTTGTCATATTCTTGATTGGAAAATTCAAATACCTGACAGTAGGATTTTGATTTGATAACTATTTAGCACATGGGTGTTCAGCATTGCGAGTAACTGCATTTTTTCCCCTTCCAGTGATAGTTTTTCCGCATGCTTGTTTAGTGACGTATGGATATTTGATGATCTGATAGTATAATACGAGTTGGTGGTGCATGTTAGGACAAGGCTTTGTCACTCACAAGCATAATTTCTATATGTGGAGTCATGTGGATTTTCTTTGGACCTCACCGAAATATATCTGTATTGTTTTATGTAAAGCTAAATTATTAGAGCCCAAATCTTTTGATATTTGGTAATTGTTTCCAGTTTTCTTTTTGGTAAATATATGGTAATTATTTCAGTCTGATTTCCTTATTTAATTTCTTTTAAAAATTATATAAATTTGTAAAACATAAGAATGACCGGCTTTATGGGATATTTGCCCCTTTTTATTCTATTAGACTTTATAGAGGCTGAAAAATGATAGTCCTTTTTACGCATAGAAATTAAGTGCATTGTTCAGTATTTGTTTATCTCAACGTGTGCTTTGACGGCATAACTTGTACAAAAGCTGAATATTTCCGATCCAGGGTGATAGCGACAGTTATAACCAGCTGATTGGGGTCATGCACCATACTGAACATCTCACCCCTGATGAGGTGGCCCTGCTTGTGGTAGGTGACTCAAAAGCAAACTTGCAATTCAATTGTAGTCTTTATTCTCTAGTTACCTTTTATAATGGTAGTATTTTTTCCCCCCCTTTGGCAGACAAGTTTAGAGGCACTATCTGGAGCAGTTTCTTGTATAGATATTGTTCACCATTGGTCCCTTCTTTCTTCTGTAAGTTACCAATACATGAACAGGGCAGTATTTTGTTGATTTTTTTAATTTTCTAATTGGCGAGTGGTCTTCAGATATTTGCAATGAGCATGTGGAACTGCAGGCCTGATGTGATGGATGCATTAGTTGAATTAGTAATATCCTTGGTATGTGGGTGAAATTGACTATCTGAGAAGTTGTTTTCAAGAATTTTGGTGGTTTATTCCATGATATTTTATTTTTTATTCTTTTTGCACTCCTAACATATGAATATCTTTGCTATTGTAATATTGTAGGCTGCCTCAAGTGGAAAATATGTTGATTCATGCTTGCATATGCTTGTAAGCAATTTCGTGCCACCACCTTCCTTCCTAGAATTACTGAAACAGCCACACAGTGTTGCAAGAAAGGACCAAGTTCTTTATCGTGTGCATTCAGCGCTGAAAGACATTGCTGATTTAGTGCCTCTCGCCCCTTTGAAACTACAGGACATAATAACCCAGAGAATGCCGAACATATATACGAAGGAACCTGTAAGTTCAAATTATATTGCTCAACTTGAAATTTAGTATTGTCTCATGCCTCTATGTGTAGGCCAGGCAAGTGAAGTTTACTTTAAGGTTTGTAGTCCTGTCATTTTGATGATTTTGTACCCTACCTGGTTGTCAAAGGTTCTGCTTAATTGAGTAACATCATCCAAATAAAGAATTAGATGTTCCTTGTCTTTTGCATCCAATTGAATTCTCTGCCAGATAACTTGCACATACTTTGGTTTCTTACTTGTGCCATAGCATCCTTGGGGTGCATTTGTGCAAGTCCACATTGATGCAATAAGGGTTTTCAGATGGGAAATTATATTTAAAAAAAGGTTTTCAGATGGGGCACTTCAACCAATCCAACTGATGGTAATGGTATTTTTTAAGGTACCATATGAGACACTTGTTCATATAAGAGGCCTCACTTTTTTGTTGCGTTACCTATATGCTAGAGTATAACGATACTCTTAAGTTACTTTGCTTGATGCAAAAATTGTCTATGCATGCCGGTTTTGAGTGACATTGGTGGTTATTTATGCTGGCATCTCAGATTAAGGTAGTGTACCCCGCAAATAATTAGCTTGATGCAAGCATGCATGATGAGGACTTTGCTATGGTAATTGGGACATTGGCCCTAAAATTTTTTGTCTCAATTACTGTCATGCATGAATCAAGTACTTCTAGATATTGCTCCATATTTTATCGCCATAAAATGTCTTTATTATTAATTGATTTTTTTTTGCAGCACATAATTTGATCTGAAGTTATACCCATTTGTTGTCGTAGTTGATTGTGATTTATGTAGAGAACATGCTGAGGTTGGAGAGCGGTGCTATGGGAGAAATTATTGGAAGCATGATGCTTATTGCAGTGGTGGATAGGCTGATAGATTTGGATGTGAGTTATTTCAAGTTAACTTGTAAATTTCTGAGTGAAAAGGGAGTTAAAATCAGCAATTTCAAAAATATTCTAAGTGGTCTTCATACAGGTGGAGATAGGATGGGATGATATTTTACAGGATGATTCTAGTAAAGGCATCTTTGAGATGGAGCTTGAAGAGATGGAAGGGACAGCATATGATGCTGAGAAAGATAGTGATGAGGTGTGTTTCGTATATTTGTTAATGTGTTTTATTTGATTGCCACTACATTCTCTTTAGTTGAAGGTTGATACTGTTCTGTTGTGATGTTTTACCCATGAAATTGTTGACAAGTATGATGTATTGCTAATCATATGTCCCCATGTCTTGCTGAGGTACAGTTTACACAATTATATTTCCTTAGTTATCTGTATGGTGTTGAGTCCTACAATCAGGCTGTTATAGCCAAGCCAAGTTGAATCAAGTGGTAGGTTGCTTGAGCTGGCTTGAAATGTGAACTAGAGTGGGCCTTGAATCAAACTTGGTTGGTTTATATGGCAAATAAATCTTGAATGATCTCCTGTTTTCTCAATCTTGATACAAGCTCAAGTAGCACGGTTCACTTGTAGTCTAGAACGCACAAATACTTCTCCAGGGTCGCCTTGACAATATTGGATGCATGTCTGACACAGATACGCGCCAGATACGTGTCTGATATGGCTGAAAAGTATCTGAAATTTTAAATTTTTTTTTCCAAAATCGGATATGGTTGGGATACAACGGGATACTTTTGGGATTTTTTTTTTCTCAGATACTTCTTGAGATACAAGTAGCCAATCTTTAAATATTTTTGTGAAAAACGGGAGTTTGATTGTAATACTAAAAAAGTTTAAAGTTTAAAAGGTAATATAACGAAAAGGATTTGGAAACTAATGCTTTTAAATATATGAATAATATATATATATAAAACATTGTACTGACCTATACCTTAATTTATATATGTTAATTTCTGAACCAAATAAATTTGGGTTCTTCATAGATCAATTGACGATTGGAAATCTTTATGGTAGTAGCTAAACTGATCAGATTCAAGATCATATACTGATGCATTAAAAGGTGTTGAAAAATAGGCCCCCAATCACGAACCACCAAATATTATGATATGATGATAAGTAAACAAGCACGAAGAAATTTGCAAGAACACACCAAGAATTATACGTGATTCGGCTAAACAAGCCTAGGGCTGCACAAAGAACCGGAACCGGAACCGGAACTGTACTTGAACCGAACCGAACCGTCGATACGGTTCCGGTTCCATTTTTCAAAGAACCGTTGAACACGGTTCCGGTTCCAGGCCCAGTAGAACCGAACTGAACCGAACCGAACCGTAGGTGACGGTTCCAAGGAACCGGAACCGGAACCGGAACCGTTAAATTAGTTATATAATTATATTAGTTATTAGTCTTATTACTAATTTACTATTATAATATTATGATAATATTATACAAACACCAAACATATATGGTTAAACTACATTTATTATCAATAATATTGTATTATATTATATAATGATTCAATATATTAGATTGTAAAATTGAAAAAAAAAAAAAAAAAACCCGAAGAACTGCGATTCGGAACCGAACCGAACCGTTGGCTACGGTTCGGTTCGGTTCGGTTCCACCTCCCAACGGTTCCGGTTCCAAAAAACAGGGAACCGTTGGGACGGTTTCGGTTCCTCCAGGAACCGTAGGGAACCGAACCATGTGCAGCCCTAAACAAGCCTACGTCCACGGGGAGCCTGATTTCACTATATAGATTGTAACAGTACAAGTTGAAGAATTGTATTAAGAGTACACTCAACTCTCAACCCTTAACCCTTATACACCCAATCTCACTCAAAAAGGAAATCACAAATTCTAAACAAAAATTCTCTCTCTAAGTGTCCTCTCAATAACAATGAGAGTATTACCTCTACGCAAGAGTTGCCCTCTCAAAACAATGAGAGTAACCTCTCAAATACAATGAGAGTATTGCCTTCTTTCTTCTCACTTATCTCAACCTATAGCATAGGTAACTATTTATAGAGCCCAAAACCCAATTCCTTGGTGAACAAGGATTACAGTTCCTTAGCGCCCAAGACTTGCCTAACAAGTACTTTCCTTCCTTGAGACCAAGACTTGCCTACTAAGAAATTACTTAATAAGATACAACTCTATAATAGAAACCTAATCACAATAGGAATTTGAGCCAACCTAACAAAAGGCAATTCAATCCCTCTTGGTACTGGCTAAATGCCACAGTATGTGAAAAGATTGCTTAAAACTTGCAAAAATTAGCTTAAGGAAATGGAACAAGGAAAATTGTTTTAGAATTGTTAAATTCTAGATATAACCTAATTTTTTTTGTTTTGTTTTGTCCTTTTACATATAGTTTATGTAAGTGGGTGCTCAATATTTTTATCCGTCCATCGTGACATTACATAATAATATGATATGTTGCTATTAAATACCCTATAATGAACATTGATTTGAAACTGCCATATGTTTTATGTCTTGTGTATAAGGTAATGCATTATGCATGGTATTGGACAGCCTAACTCGTCGGCAAACTATCATGTTATTGGGAATATAAAACACATCAGTATAATTTATAATTCAAATGGTTTTACGAATCTAGTATCTTTGACAAGATTCCAGTTGATTAGGTGGAGATTAACCACAATTTTCGAGTTTTGTCTCATAAAAGTTCTGTAGAATGTTTTTGTAAAGTTCTTGGATTTTAGTTGTCAATAAATGTTTAAGCCTCTTATTAGCTTGTTGTCTTGGGTGAGAGAAGAAAATGCTGATTTCTGAGTCCTAAGAGTAACTCTGGTAGAAAAGAAGGATAAAGAATTGGGAAAAAAAAGCTTATCCATCGTGACATTACATAATAGTATGATATGTTGCTATTAAATAATACCCTATAATGAACATTGATTTGAAACTGCCATATGTTATATGCCTAGTGTATAAGGTAATGCATTATGCATGGTATTGGACAGCCTAACTGGTTGGCAAACTATCATGTTATTGGGAATTACTATCAATTATAAAACACATCAGTATAATTTATAATTCAAATGGTTTTATGAATCTAGTATCTTTACAAGATTCCAGTTGATTAGGTGGAGACTGACCACAATGTTCGACTTTTGCCTCATAAAAGTTCTGTAGAATTTTTTTTGTAAAGTTCTTGGATTTTAGTTGTCAATAAATGTTTAAGTTTGGGAGGAGAATTGTTGCATATTAGAAGACGCACTAGGTTAGTGCCAAAAGTGAAAAAGCATGGTCAAAAGTGTTTGCAGAAATAATTGGTTTTTAATTTTCCCTTGGAAATTGTGATAATTTAAGTGAATTTGATTGTTGTTTCAACCTTCCTTGTATGCTAATGCTATTTTTTTCCCCAGCTTTTAATAGAATCTATGAGTCGAAAGAATTTTGTGGAAAATGTGGTTGCTGAAAAGTTAGATAGCTTAATGGTCCTAACCTTTGAGCATCTCAAGTCCTGTAATGAAGCTGGCCGTTTGATTGAGGTAATCTCTGTAAATAACTTTTTTCAAAATGTTATTTTGCTACACATCCAAAAATAAATAAAAATGTCATACTGCTGTCTCAGGTCCCCTAATCTATATTTTTTCTTCATGTATACATGGTTAGGTATTTGGAACTCTACTCCAGTCATTCCAGAAAACTATTATGACTGCGTACAAGTCAAAATTTGCGCAGGTGATTGATTATATCTCACACGAGTATTATGAACAAACAAAAATCGCTCTTATTGATTTGTTTTTGTTTCTCTTTTTTCCTTTATATTCATTGGATATGCTTATCGCGGATTTTGTTAAATCTGCTTTGAGTCGCATATCTTCACTTAAACTTTTTTGCTTTACATTTTGCAGTTTGTGATGTTCTATGCATGTTCATTGGATCCTGATAACTGTGGTGTGAGATTTGCCAATATGCTTGCAGATATTTTTATGGGTGGTCAATCCCCACTTGATAGGTAATGAATGAGGTCATGAGGATATTTGTTTGCTGATGCTTATTTCAATTTTTAGACTACACGATATTTTAATTTATGCAACCTTTTACTTGTGATCTTCGAACCGTTTGAGATGGACATAAGCTTGTTATTTTTCATTCTTACAATTAAGGATATTGCTGCAAAAACATGAAACTGCAAGGAGTTTCAGTTACAGCAGATGAGAAATTTTTTTTTGAAAATTTCTAAACTTGTTAGTTGTTACATGGTAGTTTACAGCAAGGTTTGTTGCTGCTTTTATATAATTATCCTATGAATTACATTGTATATGCATGAGCAAAGGCTCGATGAGCTTAATATATTTTTTTCATTCACGTACTTCATTATTTGATTAGCTTCACATTCCACGTACTTTAATGGATTTTTTTGGGGGTAAATTACACTGACCTCCCTTGAGGTTTGCCATAATTACACGGATGGTGGACGTCCCTTATGGTTTTCAAAATTACTCTGATATCCCCTAAAAAAGAAATCTTGTTACACGGACCTCCCTTTTTAACGGTCAATGTGTAGTAACCCTCGTGGACGGGTGTGAGTGGGCGGGTGCATAGACAGACACTGGGCTGAGCTACCACACTGACAGGGTACAGGGTGCTCAATCCCACATCGCCTGGGTGTGGAAAAGGGGATGTGCTTATATGTAGTATGTTCTCTTCAAATGGTATGAGGCCTTTTGGGGTAAAACCCAAGAGCAAAACCGTGCGGGTTATGGCCCAAAGCGGACAATATCATACCATGTGTTGGAGCGGGGTATTACACAATGTTAGTCAACAGCGGAAATTGCTTGCGTCAGGTACTCAATGTTACTAGTAAATGGAAAGACTATTTAAACCCTGTAATGTGATGTGCAATTATAAAAATACCTTCATGTCTCGAAAGATAACTGTTATACAATCTCCACACTCATTGTCAAATTCATCAATACACCCTCAACTGATTATATCAACCTCTTCAGCAGATTCTCTCAAGAGAGCAAGCTTAGAATCAAAGGAGAAGTTGCTACTGTATTGAAAAAAATTGATCTAGTTTTTGTTTTTCCTGTTTCTTTGCTTCTTCAACAGAGAAGCCAAGACTTGTAAAGGGAAAAAAAAATCAATGAAAGTTGCATGATGAATCAATGATAGGTCGAATTACTGATTTATTATATTTGATGTATCTACCAAAGAAAAAAGACCCAATACCCCAAATCAATTACTGTGAACTTCTGGGTTGTTCATCATATACACACACACATATATAGGGTAAAGTGCATAAACCCAACGCCCCCCCCCCCCCCCAACGCTAAATGTGCAAAGACCCCCTTGTTGTTTGCAAACCCCCTACATTTTTCAGTTTGAGCAAATAAGGACAAATCTTCATTTTGAACAATGAAATGACTAAAGTACCCTTACTTTATAAAAAAACCAAAATATGAAATGACAAAAAGGGTACTTTTGGGTTTTAAAAAAAGTCTGACATCATTAATTTGCAATAGGGGGTAGAGAGAGTTAGTTAGTTGTAGTCTTGTAGACTCAGATCTTTTGTTGGAAGGTTAGACTTTCAGATTTCGTTAGAGATATATATATATATATATATAAAGACAGAGAGAGGCATTAGTATTTTTTTTTTCTTTGCAAAGCTCAATTCCCTCTTTGACATAATCCATTACTACGGTATGCCATTGCTCCACCTCGGCTACCTTGCTCTCATCCTTATTACGATTACCAAAATCATCATGTTGAAGTGGTAGTTGAAAGTTCATCAAAGACTCAAGATTGAACAAATTCAAGTACGAAAAAGAGTCCTTTGAGTGGCGCTTTGCGTCCATAGCCTATGCTTCCAAGACAGCGAATGGAAGAACGCTAAAGACTGAGACTCGAGGTCTTTGAAGAGCATTGCAGAATGAAAATATATGGTCTGTATGAGGAGAGAGAGAGAACCCTAACCCTAGAGGAGAGCGAAAGCACAAGCGAAGTGGGGCTGCCAAGAGAGGCATTAGTCTAGTTCTTGGGATTAATGGGTAGTATAATAATTTTCCGTCGTTATTTGAGGACATTTCAGGAAATTACACAATTCCGTTAGTTCATTTGATGGTCCGTCACTACTAAGGGAGGTCTGTATAACAAGGTTTCATTTTTAAGAGAGGTCAAAGTAATTTTGAAAAACCATAGGAGAGGTCCGTGTAATTATGGCAAACCTCAGTGTAATTTACCCTTTTTTTTTTATATACATATGAAGAAATTTAAGGAGTTTTTGTGAGATATTACTGCGCAACATGCGTCTTATACATATTCAACAGGAGTATTCGAAATAAGATGCACTTTTTCTTTTGTGAATTGTCATATTATATTTCCCCCTCCCTGCCTTTTTCTCTATCTTTCTTGCCTGGTCTTTTTCTTCTCTACCATAGGCCTACAAAAATGGTGTCTGATGGATGAAAATGTGTTTGATTTATAGTTTATTGAAAACTAGACACCTGCAGTCATTAGGCCATTTAGATTTCACTAGCCAATTTTTTTTCTTCTTGATAATGATGCAGTTCAGTTCCAACATTTAGTATTCTTGATTTATTCTGTTACAATTCTGGCAAAATAGAATCAGAAATGTAAATGCTATGAAGCTTCTACTTATCTAGTTTGTTATACACACTTTTTCAAAGGTCATTATGGTGCTAATTTTTTTTTTGGTTCTATGCAGGATGAGTGCTATTGCTTATCTTGCTAGCTATTTGTCTCGTGCAAAGTTTGTTTCAGCCTCTATTGTTGCTATCATGTTGAAAAGGTCGTTGAACAGTTTTATACTCGCTCATAAATCTCACATCTTTATCTTTAATCTATTCAATGTGTCTAAAATAAGAAAGGAAGTGCCGTTTCTGATGCAGTGTCTCTATATTTATGAGATTTCAGGCTGGTAGATTGGTGTCTTGAATACTGTCAAATCCGGGATGGTGAAATCAATCCAGAAGCTCATAGAGTTTTTTATTCTGGATGCCAGGTATATGATGCTTTGACATTCAGTTAGGTTCAGCAACAGTTCAATAATAACAGTTGATAAAATATGAAGGCATGTGATGAGGTAGTAACATTCTTTTAATTGATTATAAGTTTCAAAAAGTTCCTTGCTTTTGGCGATTTCTAATGGGTAAAGGTTTGGTCTCTTAAAGGGGAGAAAGTATCTTCATATTGGTGGTAAATAAAATTTTAACATAGAGGGAACTTTTTTTTATTTTTGATTTGTTATATACGAGGAACTTTTTAATTTCTTCAACGGTGATTTTGCCGAGGAAATTGCACTGTACTTGTGTAAAAATGAAATATTTAGCCAGGTTATGCTATAGGATGAAATTCCTATTAGAGGTTCTTTTGTCTGTCCCCTAGTTGCTTTTATATAAGGTTAACTATCTTGATGGTTTCATGGTTATTCATGAAGCAGTATAGTTTGGGAACTTTATTTGATACCCACTATTTAATTGTGCAGGCTGAAAGCAAAGTAGAAGGCTGTTATATATTATTTTAAATTTTAATTTTCAATACAGTATTATTTTGAAGAAAAGATTGTAGTTGTAGATATGGATTTCTGATGTCATTTTTCTGTTGTGCAGGCCATTATGTATGTGCTTTGCTTTCGTATGAAATCAATGGTGGGTGTTCCTCGTCTCAAATCACTACTTCACCTTTTGCCTATTGAGGCAATCTTGAAGCATCCACTGAACCCACTGAAGGTGAACCTGGCACATTTTTAAAGTTTGTAGAATGAATTTTCCTTTATTTTGTCACAAGTTCATATCTTTGACATCTTTATAGGCCTGTGTTTGGTTACACATGATTTAGTTTGTCTTCTAGTCCCTTTTTCAAGTTACATTCATGTCATGCGAGCTTGCATTATCTGTTTGAAATTTTTTAACATATAATGGGGCCTAATCTTCCTTAATGTCTTCCCCGACAGGTGTGCTTGCCATCCATAGTAGAGGAATTTCTTCGGCAGGCCAAAGCAGTTAATCTATTTACCGTTTCAGAGAGCTTTGTCTTTGATGATCTACTGGAATCAGAATTTTCCAGGGCTTTTGGTGGGATGGAAAGGCTTGACATGTTCTTTCCATTTGACCCATGTTTACTGAAAAAATCTGACAGGTTTGTATTCTTATCTTTTAGTCTAACAGTCTATTATCCAAAGGGAAATAGTCAAAATTGCATGTGACATAGTAGGCTCTGTGTTTGGATTGATACGGAAAATGGCAGTAGTTCTCTATGCCTGTCTTTTTTACTGCTTCTTTAAACCCAAAATTTTGGAACTAGCGGTTTTAGCATGCCATCCTCAGCTTGTCCCGTCAAGAAAATTTAGAACAATTTTGTTTGGAACGATGGGCTTTCTGTCCTCAAGTTTGCATTTGGATTGATGGATTTGAAATTGACGGACTTTGATTTGAGCATCTAAGGATTATGACCAAGATTTAAATTTCAAGTTCCATGAAAGCTTTTCTTTTTCTCATGCATTGGAAATTAATTGAAGAGTTAATTGAAATGTATTGCTTGAATGGTTCTGTTTCACAGGGATTCTTGATAGATACATGTCTTTACCTGTGTCACATACTCTCCTCTTTGTCAGTCCATTTTGAATACATCTTGATTCTGTTATATATTTTGTAAATTTGAACACTAATAGATCAACTTCTTTTTGAATACATCAATCCAAATGCAAGCTAATAGATCCTAAAGCAGAAGATAGTATCATGAAATGATCCTCTTTAAGTCCATTTCTTTCTAGATCAAAGTGTAGCAGATGCAGGAGAAAAACTTTCCCCAGCCTGTAATTAACAAAGATGTCCTGTAATGTTGTCGAGACCTCTGTGTTACTTTTGCATAATTTTTCTGACTTTATCATGTTCCCTTTTGGATTTCTTTAATCTGAAGATTCATCCGGCCAAACTTCGTTTACTGGTCAATGGTTAGAACTACTTACGATGACGACGAAGAAGATAGCTGTGATGAGGATGTTGATGAGATCTGTGTCAGGGGGAATGGGTTGGACATTGAGGATCATGGTGCCGCCAGCAGTTTTGAGGATCATGAACTTGATCTTGATGAATTTGACTATGCATTGAACAAAATGTCTATCACCCCCAAGAATTCTTTTAACTACAGATTTGGAGGTGAATTTCAGGGACCCAGGCAAATCATGCAAATGCCCTCCAGAATCAGACCATCCACTAGCCCTGAGTCCTTGTGATCCAGGTTTTTTCTCCTTATTGCACAAGATTATGGAATATACTCGAATACTTTTTTTGTGACGGGAAAACGTATTTGTCGAATTCATCCACCAGTTTTGCTGAATGATATGCTTGTCATCACTTGAAAGACATGGATGAGTCTGGGGCTGAGACATGAAAGATTGAAGGATGCTGTCTCTCTCCAGTGAGATGTGAAAGATGTCTGGCAAGAGTGCCTTCAGCAGTAATGTTGGTATTATTGCAGTTTTGTGATTTTATCCACTTTAGTAAAATATTGTAATATTTTATCATATGACTGGTAGTTCACAGCCAATATAATTTTTGAATTGGCACAATTTTCTTTTGTGCTAGTTTCTCTTAAAACATATATCACTTTATGGAGTTATATGAAGATTCATTTGGTAAACTGTAATCAGGGGTTTGTGCTGTCATTGTTCCATGGCATTATTATTGTTCTAGTACCGCATATATATCAATGGCTAGTAATAATGAGAGTTCCAGTGTATCAAATTTAAAGGTGATACCTAGAGAAAATAATTTTGAAGTACCCCAATTGGGATCTCGTATTGCTCAAGTGCCAAGCTTGATAAGGCAGATGTTTATTGAGATTAACGAAAATTATCAAATGTGGATGAACCTTTTTTTCAATTTTGATTGTACTGATGTACTCTAATTATAGCTTATGCTTGCATTTATAGCCTTTTGCCCTCATTTTCTGATTTAAGCAGAATATTTTTTATTTATTTTTATTGGAAACGGCCTTTTCACCTTTTCAAAAATGAGAGTAAGGCTTGTCCAAGTCCCAATCAATCAAACAAAAAACAGAAGCCTTGTACAATGAGTACATTCTTTTTTATTTTAATTTTTAGCTTGTCGCTGAAAATTTGAATCATCAATCTTTTACTTTGAAAAGTGAGAAAGTACCGTTTGAAAGGCGAAAAAGTACCATTAGACTTCAGTCCTTTGCTTAAGCAAAATAATTGCAAAGACCAATAAGAGGAAATAATGTACAACGTAGTCATCCTCTAAATTTTTATCTCCTGAAGTAACAAAATGGTGGTTCATTTGATATTATTCATAAATTTGAATGTTCCATGAACACTACTAAAACTACCCTAACCCTCCCCAAATAAAGCTCTTGATTCTCCCACTAAAATATTTGATACTTTTATTGAAGACTATTCACCACTGCAATATTACCTCAAAAATTCTCGTTGCAGCCTAATTCAATTTCATGAACAATTAAAACACTTTCACAATATCAAAATGGTATTATTTAATTATGTTATACAAATTTTCTCAAAGCCAGGAGACAAATTCTAGAATTTAACATTTTAATCACCTCAATGGCAGAATGAATTTGTTTAGACTAATACGGAGTTGTTAAACCATTCACAATATCGAACTATTCTGCTGGAACACAAATATTTTCCACAAAACCTGATTGACTGACGCGGATCTTTTTTTTTAAAAAAAAAAAAACTATTTGTAACAGTAACAACCGTAAATCTACCTGGACAGGCCTGTGTGAATCTGATTGAGAAGCCGGTCCGGAATTGAGCCATTCTGAAAGACACCCTTTCAGAAAATGCACCCAACAAAAATGTTGTTCCAAGTCTCCGAAACAGTAATTCCAATTATTGATTGATTCGGTCCAGACTGAGACACCATCCACACAAGATGCAACGATCATCATCAGGTGGCGTCTGATTGGTGCATCGTCTATGCACAGCACATAATTTCTCAACAGGAAATGGATTTACTCGATTACAACAGCTTCTGGCCTTGCCTCCACATCACCTGTCACAAAACGAGGCTTGGTGGGGAAGATGAAAACTGTAGATGCAGCAATTGATGGTTGAAACCCAGCTGAATATCTCACTGAGGTCAAAGAGACTTTGGGCAGTTGTTGGTAACCTGAGGCCAGTGGCACAAGCTTGTAACTGAGTAAATGGTCAGATTTTGGCAGAACAAATATGGTGTCATTGTGGTACCCAGATAACACAAAACTTTGTGAATCCGCCAATGAGAACTTGATCTCTTGCAGCAACTGCGTTTGATTCTGAATTTTGATGAAGTATGTAAAGGGGTTTCCAAGGATGGCATGAGAGGGACACTCCAAACTCACAACTAATGGAGACGACTCAACATTTACATCAGGAAGTTTGTGTCGGGTCAAAACCTCCGATGCATTTTTATCAGAATGAGATAACTCTTCAGGCCCAAAATCTCTCCTCCATCTTAGACACACGGTCCCCACATTGAGCTTTGACGAATTTACTTCAGGAATGACAGAGAAAACCTTTTTAAACTCTTCGCCAGGCACGAGGAGAGCAGGGTCTATGATGTCCTTACCCCCATGTTGCACACTGCATGACCTTCCACTGCCATCATCCTCCACCTCAATAGACATTGATAATAACTGCAACGGCACCTCTGAGCAGTTTTTAGTACTAACAATGAGTACGTTTTTTTCATTTAGAGGCAATGATGGCATCTGATCCATCTGATCAGAATCACGAACTGGCTTGATCTTTGAGACCAACAGAGGGTCACGTCGGAATGGTAACATGAACTGATGGCTAATTAACACAGCAATCTTGCCTTCAATCTGCAAGCTTTTGTGGACATTTACTTTCTGCACACTAGGCTCGCTGCTATGTGCTGAATAGCCCAATGACACATAAAGCATAATCGGCTTGGGGCGGTGCCATTTTACTTCCAGTTTGCAGCACCAGGAGTCTCCCACATTTATGAACGGAACCGAAATCAATCCAAAAGAGTGCTGAATTTTCCTGATATTGTCGGTACAAGTTTGAGACTCATCTTCACATTCTCGTCCAGATATGCCGAGAAGCTCAACATGGAGATTGTCTGTAGAAAAAGGTTCTTCTTCCCGAGGACTAAGCAACCCCCCACCTCTTGTATCCACCAGGTTAATCTTCAACTCGCCGGAATGGATGGCATGGCCTTTTGAGGCAACTGTAACGGGTAAAATAAAGGTCTCTCCAACCAATGCAGGGCCAGAAGCACCTAATTGAAGATCCACTTGTGCATCTGGTTCTTCAACCTGGGTTGCCTTCTGACCAGAGAATGCAAGACCAGGATCTTTGGTTGGAAAAGTTTCTACACGGTCTTCAAACTTCCAAAGTGGTAAATCATTCATTGAGGCAGGACTCTCAGCTCTGCAACAGATTGTGAAGTGGGGTCCCATTCTTGCAATTACAGATACACATTCAAGCTTTCCACTTTGTTCTGCATCACAGTCAGAATGTTGTCTTACATTTACAACCCAAAAAAATATGGGACAGTGAAAAACCACACTTCAATGACACTGGGAAGATTTTCAAGCATGATGGGATAAGCAGTGCTCTAAAAGCCAAACTGTAGACCAGCTACGCAAAGGCCAAGTGACTCAAAACAACCAAGGTGGAATTGCACATTTCATGGAAAATAACACGTATTCTGCAACTTCCTTTAAGACAGTGTCTACTCTCCTACTAAGGTAGTGTACTACTTGTATGCCGCAATACTTGACATAATGAATGTGATCCAGCCTTTACTTTTCAGAAAAGGTAATGCTAATTTAGAGAGATGGGAAATCAATTATATTTTTAAGACTCAATCAAGCTTGAATAAATCAATACAGAGCCACAACCTATGGGTCAAATGCAAACCAAGGAAAAACAATCCGGCTGACTAATATCTTCCATATTTTGTAAAAATTTAAGCTGAGGGAGCAAAGGCCAAAATATCAAGAGAGATATTATTGCATTGGATGGGCCAACAATCCATTGTTCTGGCAATATATAATACCATGACAAACCCACAAAATTTCAACAGATGAAATGATGTTCTGTAGGATGAACTGTGCTAACAGTATTAGCTGGTTCAAACTTCAGACACCCCAGAATGCTAGATATGTGCTCTATGTGCATCAAAAATCATACAAATACTTAAACTATATAAAGTGTAAAAAAGAATAATGAAATTACCAGATTTGATTTCATATGTCAACCGTAGCCATTTGTTTGTTACAAGTGCCAGAACAGGAGCAGTCTCCACTCGGCGACCCGGTTGATCACTGGAACTTGCAGATACTTGAGGTCTCTGACCATTGATGATAGTAAAATTACAATCAGATTGATTGAACTGAATTTCCAAGTAATCGACCTCAACAGGATGGGGTAATTGCGATAGTAGGCATAGCGTAATCAAGGTAGGTACACCAGGCTTAACTATCTGTTCGTGAAATGCAACCGATGCAAGAAGTACCACTCGGAGGGGACTGACAAGATCAATCTCAAGATGAAGGGGATGATCACCAGTCACTTTCAAGCTATTGATATCTTCATTTGATGACAGCCCTGGTTCTTCTTTGACAATACCAAATACTTCTTTGTGTATGATTTCTCTCTGTGTGAGACTTGCAGGCCCAGCCAGGCCGCAATCCTTAAAACTAAATGATTGGACACCAGAAATAGATGATACAGGCAGAGCAGCCATTTCAAGGGAATACTCTACAAAATCTTTCACAGAACCAAGCTTCCTCGAGCACTCTCGCAGGTAACCCAGAACTTCCCATAGCAAAGTCACCCAGCCGTCTTGTCTGTAAAGACTTGCAACACTATCAAAAAACTGTTTAGCATTACTGAATTCACTCATAGCAAAATATTCTCTGGCCATTTGGAACCCACAATTAGAAGCCATCCTTTGGGCTTTGGAGTTGCTATATGTTTCAAAAGATTTTTTGAGTAGAGCAATAATTTCATACGAATCCTGGAATCTCTTCCCTTCAGCTAGAGCGTAACGGATATACTCTTCATCAGTAAGACTGCAAAGTCAAATGAAAATATCAGCATCTTCAGAAAATAATGCAAATTGAAGGAAGCATCATAAAATGAAATTTGTTAAAGGACTTACGGTTGCATTACAAATTGATCCCCTTGCTCAAGTAATCGAGCAAATTGACCCACATAAACAGAAGGTACCACAGATTCAGCCATACTATCAATCTCATTAGTAGAGTCTGACATAGACAGCGCAAGTTCCAAACAAGATCTTTTCTCCTTCAAGTAGTGAGCAGCTAACTGTTACAAGATCATATGTTGAAATATGATCCAGAAATTAGTATAAATAAATGAAATTTCAAAATATAAAAGACACAGAAGGTCCTAACCAACATAACATCTTGACCAGATCATCAACTATCCCCCCTCAAAAAAAAGGCCAGCCCAGTGCATGAGGCACCCGCCATTGTGCTAACATGAAAATCTAAGAAGCAGTTGCAACAAGTGAAAAATAAAGGGAAGTCGAGAAGGTTCGCGTATGTGAAATGGTGTTCAGTTGAGAAAATTAACTTACAAGCAAATGAAACCAAAGACAACAGCTAAGATGGGAAAAAAAAAGGAGTTTGACCAAAAGGCTGTAAAGCAAGGGCAGGGTAATCAGCCCAAAAAAGGGCATAAAAGGAATCAGCAAGAATAAAAGAAATTTAAAATCTTATGCTTTATCAAAGAGTTCACAATTTGAAGAGTAGAATGACAGGATAATTACTGGCCCTAACAACCATAAGCGTGGAGTTGACTAAAAGCATAAAATTAAGTCATGACTAAAAGCATAAAATTAAGTCATGCCCACGTAAAAAAAACTGAAAGGATTTTAAATCAACAAGCACAAGTATCATGCTAATAATAGCCAAAATGCTTCCTCTTACAAGGATAATACTGTCATAGTACTCTATCGTTCAAATAGTTCCATAAAACACCAATAGTATGGTAATGAAAAAAACATATGACATATAAAAAAGCTATTGGAAAATATAGTTAGAGGGGAGAATTTTTTAATCTATCATCCACTTATGATACCACTTGACATTACTTCTGAAAATTAATTAATGCACCAACTTACTAGAGGACCCTGACAACTTTTGAGAGAAAAAAACGATTTCCTCAACTGAAGATGATGCATAAAATCAGGTCACTGCATATTAATCAGGACTGATGCACAATCCCCCTTTCCCAATAAAAAAATGTATGCTACATTGAATCTAGCATGTTTTATATAGTGGACATTACGCAACGATAAGGTTAAAAAGCATAACGTGATTCTTTTACACTCAGTTATATCGGTGGGTTTCAAATTCACATTGATTAATGCTCCTTTTACGCTCAGTTATACAAAGCATAACGCGTGCACTGAGTGTAGGCAATATTTTATTATACAACTCTGTTAGTAGTAAGTTTGTTAATATTTTATTTTGTTATTAGAATACAACCTGTTAATTTTTTATTAGCTATTTATTTATTTTAGTTTCTGTCCTATTTTTCGTTGTTTAAGAATGATTAATTTTGTTATTGGTAGTGATTGATTAGTTTTAGATATACTATAGTATAAATTGTATGATATATTAATATATTAGTAATTACTAATTTAAAATTACTACATACTGCGTTACTAATTTAATAATTAAAATTAGTAATTAGTAATTATTATTTAATCACTGCACACTAATGATTACAAATACATTATCCATATTAAATAATCTTATTAAATTCATTGAAATTATTGGAAAACCAACTTTACAAGGTTCTGAAATTAAACATGCATATCGGTATGTAAAATTTATGGCTGCGACGCCTGTTACCGTTACAAAACCACCATCACACCCTGCATTCACAACACCATGACAGTTGCTGTTACAGTGGCTGTTACTCTTACTAAAAACTTGCTTGTAGGTATGTGTCTACAAGTGTTGGTGTAGTATTCACCTAATCCCCAAACCCAAGCACAAAATTGCTTAATTTTTTTCTTTTATTTACTTGGAGAACAAGCTGCACTTAAAAGAGTGTTTAGCATAGGCACTTGACTGAAGCAACCATGTATTAAAGGTACACAACAAGGAAGTTTTATGCTTATTAACACACTTGGTGGATGCAAGTCCATCTCATACTAATACCCATAAAAATGCATTGTCGTGTCTCCTATGGATATGTCAAACATTTTGAAGAGTGCACAGAGGTAAAGTATCCAATCATCCTCAACATAACAAAAATTGTAAATATGGTAGGAGCTAGGAAGTTTAGGCCACCTGCCTGATAATAATAAGCTGAACAGAATTCCCACTCAGTCAGTCTATCTGCGCCGCCTGAAACTGGAGATGAATTGCTTTGGGTAATAGCAGAGCTTGTCTCTAGTAATTCAGCAAATACCAAAAACTGCCTGCTCAGCCATTCCCAGTGAAGAAAAATAGCTTGTGGTACACCCACGAGCCTCCTGTAAGAAGCATTGTGCTGGCGGAACCGTGTGATTGCTTCTATAACTTTTCCACCATGCAGTAAGAGTGTTGATATCTTGAAGTGCAATTGCTCAGCAACAGTTTTTATCTCAACTAAGCGTTGAACTGCAGGCAATCTTGTTGATGTCCCAATCATCTGTTTGTGTATACAAGAAGTGAGAATACAATATTAAAGGATTATAAAACATCAAGCTGCATTAATATAGATAAGTGAAAGCAGGAAAAAAAAATACAAAAACAAAATGGGGACCATTCCACCACATTATGACAATAGATTTCCTGCTGCATATTCAAGCAATCTTGCTTTACTTTTGGGATATCTAATCTATAAATTACAAACCATGTTTACAGTTTAATGGGCTACATGAAAAGTACAGACATAATGTATCAGTTCATTCCTTAGGTTCATGCCTCAAGTATTCCAGAGCTCCAGATAATAGAAATAAGAATAATGCTTCCAGTATCATTCTGAACTTCTGAGGATAGACATAATAATCCTCCACTTTTTTTCTGACAAGTAGACATAATAATACACTGTAATATACTAATCTCCATTATTTTGACCTGTGGAAGAGGTTCACATGCTAAGTGGGCTCATTCGCATTGTCTAGACAATTCACAGGGTATGATTTTCCCAATTATTATTCAATTTTATTCTAATTTTCACATTTAAATGATTAAATAAAATAATGGCCAAAAGAGCCAGTGATGTTTTCATGGAGATTCTTTCTCTTTAATTTAAAGACATATGGAATCTAATTTAGCATTTTCATCCAATTTCGACAAAATGTGGATTCCATGTGATATTTGTGGCTACATAAACAAACTTTGTAAGGCGACCCGATTAAATGTTCTTAGTTAGAAAGGGCTGTACTAAAATTAAATTAGGCCGGCCACCTAAAAAACAATAATAATTTTTAAGAGCCGCAAGAGTTGGGGCCAATATGTGAATTATCAAGGGATCCAAAGCTTGTAGCAATTGCCTTCAATAATTTAAGATTATATAGTGAATAAAAAATTAAGAAAAAGATAAAACTTCAATGCAGCTTCTTCATTAAGTTAGAAAAGGTCAAAAACTGTGTTGTTCTCTACTATCATAGTCCATGACTCGTGTATTACAGTCTTAACTGTTTTACCTTCGGTATTACAAAATTTCATTATTTATTAAAGGAAAATAGACAACGACATTGCTATCTCTGTTAACATCCTCACCATGAACTTGTTTGGAAGAAAGTTACATCTACAACAAAAGGCCCCATCAGAACCCAGTCAAAAGAGACTAGATAACAACACAAGTTCAAAAGATGAGTTACTAATTATCAAGAAAGAAATAGAATACCTCCCGTAGGATTTGATAGGCATCCTCATATGACCTCAAAGCTTCAACCCAGTCTCTCCGGAACTCTGCATATACAGCAACCTAGCAATCCACAAGGTTTAGATAAATAACAAGCAATATATACAGACACAACATCGACAGATCTAACAATGCTCAACATGATTGAGCTATTGGCATCAGTTTTATTTTTGATTCCATAAAAGGAAAAAAGTTATAAGTGCTTTTTACGGTTTTGATGGATACAGAACATTATTTATTGATTTAAACCATCAATAATTACGGACAAATTAACAAAAGCAATGTGCCCAATTGTAAATTAATAAGGGTGTATTTAGGTCAAGGTTTTGGGGTGAACTGAGGAGGCAAAAATTGGATTGGGATCTTTTAATCCAATGCAAACCTCAAATAAGTTTTAGAATTTTACCGCAAATCTAAAATTTGTGTTTTAGTTATAAAAAGGAGGCACACATACTTTAGGGACGAGTTGTTACTGCAAATCCCACTAATTGAAAGAAACCCAGGGAGTGGGGAGAGGAAAAAGAACTTAGAACATCATTGACATTGTGACTGCTGCCAATAATACTTGCCACAACCCCACTAGTCATGGCTACCACTTCCATACTTGCATTACCATCGACATCAATGCCACCAATACTACCACACTTCCCAGCCATCACAACTGCCACTACTTCCATGATATATCTCACCAGTCACCACCCATAACATTGCCAGATTTTCTGCTGCCATCACCACCATCCTCACTTCCATAATCGCACCACCATCTCCATCAACACACCATGGATGCTGCTACCACCGCCACCTTCATCATTAGCTCCATCATCAAATAGTTATAAAATTGACTCCCCTACTCCACTATCATTACCATCACAATAAAAAAATCCAATGATGTAGCAGCACGACTATCATAAGTTGCCTGTAGGGCTGTAAATGAATTGAATTGAGCCGACCAGTGGTCTGTTCAAGCTCGGTTTGACAATGTAGAAAGGTGTTTGAACTCGGCTTGAGCTTGAATCGAGCTCCCACAATGGCATTCAGGATCAGCTAGCCTATGGTTGATAAAGTTCAAGCTCGGCCCAATAGCTCATATAATAAAGCATGCTTAACTCGAGAGAAGACACCATTGAGAGAGAGGTCGTCGGTGGAAGACACCGTTGAGAGAGGGATCATTGGTGGAAGTGCCGTTGTAGTTGAGAAATGAAAGAGGCAGAGAGCAGGGAGCCGAAAATGGTTTATAACCCTAACTTGCACACATATATATATATATATATAGAGAGAGAGAGAGAGAGAGAGAGTCAATGAAAGCGGAGAAGATGAGAGTCGGTTATTTGTGGGTCATTGCCAATGAGTGTGTGGTGCTGGTGTGGCTGCTAGGATTCACATTGTTTTGTTGGTAAAGGATATTGGAAAGAAAGTGAAGAACAGATTGCAGGGCTTAGATATGTATAAGTGTGTGTGTGTGTGTGTGTTTGTGTGGCTTGGAAGTAGTCATGGGCTTGGGCTAATTGGGTTTTTCAAAAAATGGATAAAACTATTTGGGTTGGGATGGGCTGGACAAGTGGAAGATAATCAAAAGTGTTAAGAGACCTTTCTGCATGTGGGTTAAAATTATCTCTCTGAAAAATGTCTGTAATTTTCACGAGCTCAAAAAGAATGTGTTCACGAACAAACAAACAAAACAGAGAGATGTTTGAGTTCGACTCGTTTAATAAATGAGCCTAACAAATTTTGCTTGAACTTGATTCATTTACTAAACAAACGAACACAAATCGAGCCGAGCCCGAGCTGTTCACAAATGGTTCAGTCCATTTACAGCCCTAGTTGCCTGCACATTCCACCACATTCAACATCACATCTGAACCACCAATAACTCCACCATAAATCTATCTTTATTAGAATAAAGAAAAATTGGATCTCAAAAGGCCAACCTGAACGGTGAATTTTAAATTCTACATCTTTATAAATTTGAGAACTTCAATTCCTTGAATTAGAAATCTAAGGGCCAATTCTGACTTTCTGAACCAAATACAGCCTGAGTATGAATGTTATATCATGTTCAGTGAATTTCATTCCTCATGCAAGTTTAGAATAGTGAAGTAAAGAGGATTACCCCAGTTCCTTGACAGTGTTGGTACTGATTTATTGACCGTAAAACACTAAGAAGCCCTTTTTGGTAGGATTTCTTTAATTTTGTCAACTGCTAAGTGCTAAATACAGCAGAAGGATACACATGTTCAGAAAATAATTCAATTTTTGGGTCATTATTCAATGCAAAATGAAACATAATTTTTTAAAATAATAATTTGATACCAAGAAATTGCAAAAACATAATGCAACTAATAAATAAATGAATGTTTTGAGTATATATTTATATATTTTAATCATAAGGAATGAGGTCCTCACTTTAAAGCAATAGCGAATATTCAACTCTATAGAACTGGAGCTTTTCTTTTCAAGACGGGTTTTAATCCTTCGTCCTTCTTCCTTGTAATATGTATTTGCTAATTCTGCAAATGTGTTCCCCAGCCTGCACGAGGGTCGCTATACAATGACAACAATGTGTACCAAACATCAAGGCAAAAAAGTCTAATCTGAATATTATTAACACAATATCATGCCTGTTAAGCGATTGTTCTAGTTCTGGACCGTCAATTGGGACAAAGACAATAAGGTACTTGGAATCCACTTCTGCACGCTTACGTAGAGCAATCATACGATCTTCACTTATATCATCTGCATCAAAACTTAACCATATTACCAAATGTTCTTGATTACTATGTCAAGTGTTCTCTTCAAAAGTATGTGAAATACTTGCCTCAGATACATGACACTCAGACAAGGGTATAGGATATGGGTCTGAAACATTTGATTGGACATATACCTAAAAAGCATATCCAATAATTCAAATCTATATTATTATTACTTCAAAATGAGCTAGAGGCCTATTTTGGTCACTATGTTACATAGAAATGTTATTTTACTCCAAAAATTAAATGAAAGATATTAAATAATATGACTACTTAGCAATGTCCCTGTATCCTTCTATTTGAGAATTTGATACATCTGACACTCGAATACATATCCATACCTGACACTAGCACCCAAGTCCAGGTAACATAGCCTGATAATACTAAGTATCTTCAAATGCTTGAAAAAGAAAAGGATAAGGAAGCAAGTTTCCTTGTTTGTACTCAAACCAAAAGATAAAACAAAATCTAAATTACATATTTTTGCAAAGTGAAGCAGCACTTTACTAATAGACACTCAGAAACTATGTACCCAAATAAAGACATGTACGCACATGTATATATGCATACCCATGTGACTAGATCACATGCATATATGTGCCTATAAACGTGTATACATAGAGAGACTAGATATGTGCATATATTACACTCCTAAACATAAGCACATAAAACTCACTTGCCTATATACTACCCTATAAGTACACAATACATCAATAATCAATAAGCATGATTATATAAGCATCCATTGTGCATTTTTTAATTACCAAGAACTTTTTCTTCAAAGCTTCAAACACCAAAAAAGGAGAATAAAATAAAAATTAAATGTTAAAAAGTTTTACATAAAAACATATTTTAGGTGTGTAACATTTTATCCTCAAAACAACAACAATGCTTATGTTTGATGCAGCTTATTAAAGTACTTTGGGAGTAACACCGTTTCTAAGTAATATGTGTAACTTCATAATCGTAGTTCCTATAATAATGCGCAATATCCCGTTCTTCAAAAATTAGTACACTGTATAATGTGTATGTAAATATATGTTTTGGAACACACTGTCTACTAAAATTAGCCATTAAAATATAGACTGAAGGAAACAGGACCCTTTGCCAGTTCACTCATGCAATTATCCCATAAGATAATTATCATTTTATATTCTACTGCACGTGATATTTATGATTCTATGAATCTTATATATCTTCTCAAATTTCATTATCTCTCTTTATTACAAATTTTTTACAATAATTTAATGAAATTACTGCATGAATGCAGACGACAGAAAATAGATGCAACCACATTTCATCTCCTGCTATAACAGACGTTTCTTGACTTGCAAAAAGGTGCATATCATAAGCATACTATCAGATAATAAACAGATCCATCATAAAGAAAATTATGCAGAAATAAGAAATGAGAAGGGCCAATGAGAATTATGAGATAGCAATAACGAATTGTAAATAGATTTCAGGTTTAAATTGCATAGATAATCTGAATGGTATTGTCTACAATCATAGACAAATGAAAAAAATTCTCAAGATTCTTATTCATCCACTTGATATTTTGAAAATGGGTTAATTGAAATGGAAAATTCATTCATCGAATAGGTAAAAAAAATGTTGGATACAGTTGAAAGGTTCCAACGAAGTCAAGTGTGTATATTTGTAGATGCTCTGGTTAAAGATCTTACTTTTAAATAAGAGTATGAACACATAAACCCAACAACAGCAGATGGAATATCTTATTAGGTTATTTTGAAGTTCCGCTTGCTAGTTAAAGGATTGCATATTCCGTCAAAGTTATACAGAGAGCTATGCTGACAAGGTATAAGCACGACAACCTACCCTTAGAAGTAGACTGCACAACAAGAAGAACCAATTTGATGTTCCTTCCTCGAATCACAGCTCTGTCCATTCCACATAACCATATAAGCATATACAAATTGAGAAAAACTCGTAATTGAATATGCATCAATCAAAAACACAGAAATGTATATTTTTTTGTAGTAAACATTCCGTTAATTTTGGGGAGTGCCAGACAACAGCAATGGAAAGGAAATCGTACTTGAGGTTTTCTAGATCGGTGCAGACCTGTAGCCACTGAGCAGGATCGCCGGAGACATGATCGGAGCTGAAAAGAGCGACGACGACTGCCGGAACCCTAGTCCGGTGCTTCGGAAGCCAATCTTTCTTCAAAATTCCAGCAGGTTGATTAGAAGCTGAACTGTCCTTGGGAGTTTTGGCCATTATAGAGATCTTGGAGAAATCGGGCAATGCTAGGGTATTGATTGGCGGTTGCTCCGAGTGGAGATGCGTCGATATGAGTGTGTGGAGATCTGGACATCCGACCAGAGACACCAGAGCCACCGGTGGAGTTCGCAGCTCTTCGGGGTACTCTTCCATCTCTCTATATATATGTGTGTGTTTGTGGATATTTCGTTTGATCTGTTGATTGAGATGGTTATGTTTGTTGTTGGTTTTGTAAATTAGGGTTTGGAAATGGAATGGTCTGAATATGTGAAGGAATAGAGTAGTTTGTAGCAGATGAATGAGATCGAATGTACTGCTAAAACACTAGTCCACCAGTCTCAGCCGGACCGGGTTAACTCGTTACGACTCGGCCTATAAATATTTGCTTGGATTTTTTTAGCCCTGTCAATTGTCAAGTCCCTTTTATAGTTGCTTTCCTCTCGAATTGAGAGGAAAGAAGGGAAAGTCTTTTGAATTGAATGAATGGGAAGGAAAGGAAAAAAGAAATAAAGAAAAATGAAGGATAATTATTAGGAAAAAGAAAGCAGTCTTGATTTCAGACAAGAGAAGAAAAATAAATAAATAATAACCACTTTGGATTATATAAAATAGAGAAAAGTAATGAGATGATTGTTTTATCATGCAAGTGATGAAGGAAAAATATGAATTTGTTCGTTACAAAAATAGGGACTATTAGTAATCAAATAAATATCTTATTCATTCTTTTTTTTCCTTCCAATTTTTTTTTTTAAGAAACATAGAAAATATTGTTTAAATGTTGTGTTCTTTTCTCTCTCCCATTTCTCATTTTAACTGAAACATGATTTAAAGTAAAAGGAGTGCTAGGAGCAGTTGCACGGTTCCCGCTCTTTTGATTGATTGGAAAATCAATAGTAAAGTCTCATTTATTACATATTTTTTATTTTTAGAAAAACATAATTTTTTAGGACAAAATTATCCTCATAATCTCTTAATACTTTATCTCTCATCTTTCAATGTGTGTGTGTATATATATATATATAATAGATTCTTTCACCACCGAATTTCTCTGTACCATCCTCATCTCTCTCTCTTAAAATAATTAAAACTCAATTTTAGTATTTGACTACCACTAAAACTCAATTCCATAATTTTATTTCAATTAAAACTTTCAAATTTATTTTAAAGTAACTAAGACTCAATTTCAAAATTTGACTACAACTAAAACTTCTATATATATACACGAGTTGATAAAAAAAAATTAATTGTCTTTTCTAAAAATGCTATAACTTAGGGCTCTGAAATTTTACTAAATATGCATATTGAGAAATAAGTTATTAAGATATTATGAGAATAGTTTTGTCATAAAAGATTATGGTTTTAACATTTTCTAAAAATAACATAAAAGTAATAAATGAGACTTTATGATTGATTTTTCAATCAATCAAAAGAGTGGCTGTGCAGGACTCACGTGAATGCCCCTAGCACTCTTCTTTAAAGTATAGCATTTTGCTTTCATTTTCTTACCTTTTCTTCAATCAAAATACATAGGAAAGAAAGGAAAATAAAGGAGAAATAATAACTTTCAGTTTTCTAAACTCAGTTAGAAAACGGGAAAATTGATTTTAAAAAATTATAAAAGATAGTTCTTGAAAAACAAATATTTTTTTTTAACTGAGTTTTCGAAAAACAATTTTCAGAAACTATCTACCAAATATATTTTCGTATAATTTTTTTATTTTAGGTCTCGGAAAATAATAATAAAAATTCTCATAAAACTAAACCTAGCAAGTCGTAAACCTTTTAAAAAGTTTATTCTATATACTCAAATAAATTTAGGGTAAATACCACTAACATTCCTTCAAATTAGACAATATCCCGACTAGACCCCCTCTAGTTTCAATATTTTCAACTACACCCCTATCTGTCAAATTTTCTATCTTGTTGACGTCGGCAAATTCCGTTTGTTTGCTGACGTGCCACTAACGGAAGGGAGAAATTGATACATAAACCCAAAATTCAAGTGGTGTAGTTGGGAATATTGAAAATAGAGGGGTCTAGTCGGGATTTTGCCTAAACTGAGAAGATGTAAGTGGTATTTACCCATAAATTTAATACCATTTCTGATTCTATAACTAGTTAATTATTTTGTGAGAGTGAAGTTGGAAAAAGAATTTGGGTTGAATACCATTACTCTTTTTTATAACAATTGTCTTTCCTATCTCATCTTTTTATTTTATTTTATTACATAATAAAATATGTAATAAAAAGTGGTATTTACCCATAAATTTAATTCTATAACTAGTTAATTATTTTGGGAGAGTGAAGTTGGAAAAAGAATTTGGGTTGAATACTATTACTCTTTTTTATAACAATTGTATCTCATCTTTTTTTTTATTTTTTATTACATAATAAAGTATATAGTACTTTTTCTTTTTTTAATCTTTCACAAACAAGAACAAATGTTTTCCAACCAAGAGGGTAACTTACCACTATCTTTTAATGAAGATCCATATGCAACTCGTTTTTCAAATCCGGATTCAAAGTTAAGATCCAAACTCTTAAAATGAACTTCAGATCGAATCGGATCAACTCTTGGATCAAACCTGCTGTATTTCAAGCCATGGGAAGAAGAACATTAGTTACACAATAGCTCATATGGCAGAGCCGCAGAGCATACAAAGATTGTTCTCTGCGAAAACTCTTCAAGTAATTGTGTTATTGGGCATAAAGAAAAATGCACACAGGCCTACTGGGTAAGCACACTTCTAATGTAGTAACTTCAATTGGTGTGGTTTGGAGTTGGGACAAGGTGGAACTGGTAATAGCTTCAGGGAGCAAGGTTGATATCATCCAAAAGATTCAAATTGCCAAATGAACCACTTTTCTAATCAAATGAATACATATTTTTCCAAAAAAATTGCCTGAATTCAAAGTTGACCACTAATTTCCATGAGTCATTACGCCAATAGAATCGACTGCAATGAACATCAAATAGGAAAATGCAGGTATCCTTAAACCAGACCATTCATTTCATCTATTCCATGGATGTGAAAAAACTAGTATCAAAACCATCCAAAATGCATAACACGTTGAATATTTCAAATTCTCTTACCATGCAATCAAGAAACAAACAACATATGAAGACGAAAACAAAGATCAACATCCAAAGAGCAGGCAACAGTTGCATTCGAAATTTAACAGTACGACCCAACAGTGGTTGAAAAAATTACAGCACAAATAACCAGTAGTGACAAATATCAACAAGACTAAGAATCAAACACTTTGATTGGCCCTGAGCAGGACTATTCTTCCTAATGTAAAGTTTATACTTATTCAAGTGGAGCAATTTCCATGTCTCTGACACATCTTGGGTAATCAATCACTCTTATCCTCTTGGGATCCTATTTCTTGCAAATAATGTTCTGCTTCCAAGGCTGCCATGCATCCTGCACCCGAATGAAACAAAAATAAACCAATTTAGATCAACAAATATAAGCGCATCTAACAAGCTTGTTACTTAAAATTTTGATGCTACCAATTATATTACAACAGTTGACCAGCAAGTTACTAAAATTATGAACCCACTTTTGTTTGGTTGTCATGCTTAGGCTGCTTTCTCAATCTTCCTTTCAATGAAGATTGCCAACAAGCTTCTTAAACCATAAGAAGCTTCAAAAATGAACCAAGAAAATGAAAAGAACAGAAGAGAGATAACAGAGTACGCAGGAGCCAGAAAAAAACAATTGTATGACCAACAGGTCCAACATCAATCCATTTTCTATTTATATGGGGAGGTTGGGGTTGGTCCAGGTGGTAAACTCAATTGGCTAATGTGTTGGAATCGGAGGAGTATGTTTACATTAATATTGCGTATTATATCCATTCTGTTTAGATATCTTGATATTCGTTTTACACAAAATAGGTCACTGAATTTGATCAGATATGAAATCTGTAGCATAGCAGTTAGCAGATGACGACGAATTCTAAAATAATGCTAACTGTTTATAGGTCGGATCATCATAATAGATCATAAGACAAATGGAAAATGCAACCTTACATAGCGTAGATCAAAAGCAATTTCTGGGAACATCCATCCTGTTATTCAACAAGTTAGCTAAATAGATAAGGTTCACAGAATTTTAGTTCCTTACCGAATCACAAGGGTCAGCTAAGGACATTAGCATCACAGCATTTGTCACTCAGTGATGTCACCAACTCGAAACCAATTAGATTCACAAGGAGGTGACTTATTCCCAATCAGCAATAAGCATAGCATACTATATGAAACAGAGGAGCAGAAAATAAGAAATATTGTTACTTTATCCCTGTCCCTATCAATTACAACAGTGTAATCACTCATTTTATCATTATTAACTATAACCTCAGAAAGGTTGCTGAGAAAACCAATGAAAATAAAAGAAAATATAATTTGTAATCCTTGTATTGCTAGCTAACTTCTAAGGTGTTCTATTGTTTGGTTAACCCACATTCTTGTATTAGTCACATTCTCACACATGATCATCTTGTGGATGCTAAAAATATGCACCTAAAAGGATTAAATTTTGGTGGGCCTTATTTGGTAGTGACGGTTTGAGGAGAGGCAGCAATATCCAGATCAGGGTTCGGCAAAAAAGTGAGTTTAATTGATCTCCCCTGATTATGTAGTTATTTTACTAATACATTCCTGCAGCTTTAAAAGTCACCAATATTGATCTAATGTGTGTAAAACCAATATTGCCCTAATATGTGTAAAGTTTAGAATAAGGGTATCTCCATTATTGTTCTTATTTTCCACCTCTGTCATTCATTATCACACCATATTTCCTCCTCTCCTATACTATATGCTGCCTCAATTAAATTTCACCATTGACATCAAGCAACATGGTCTCTCTCTCACTCTCTACACACACACACACATGTTAGAGAAAGATTCCCTTGTTCTGAGTTTTTTTTAGGTTTTACTTTTAATCATTGTTAAGATGGAAGGTAAATTCATCAATGTTTGATCAATTTTCATGTGATCTTGAATATGCTATTTCTTTTTCCACTTCTTAAATTTCTAGGCTGAAGGGATCAGCAAAACCCGAGGATATAAGATGTCAAGCAAACCAAGAACAGGTATGGATAGGGTTGAGGTAATGGTCTTCTTTTTGGTGAGGCAGGGCCAGGATTAAGGAGTGCTGTCCTATATACACCCCATTTCCATCCTTAATCATTCTTTAGGAGATCCAGTGTTGCCATAGCCCATTATTAACCATAAAATTCTAGTAATACACACAATCATATATAAATTGGGGTACACAGCAGTAAGGATCAGAGTATAAATGCCTTCAAGCAAGAGAACTAATAGCACCTCAATACCTCATTTTGCTCATTTGCACTTTGACCACAAGGTAGGGTTCAAGTTATAAGTTTTGTGTTGATAGTTTATACATAAGATTGCCATGGTAAGTCATCACGCAGTACCTTCTCTAATTTATATAAATACCAAACCTTAATTAGTAGGATATAAACTATGAAACAATGTATTGCAATTAATGATGAAATGGAAATTGGAGCTTTATATTGCGTAGAGTTTCATATTGCATTTAGCTCAAGAAAAGAATAACTTATCCAGAAAAAAACTCAAGAAAAGAATGACAGAAATCAGAGGAAGGAACCTAAAAACAAACTCCTTTCTTAAACATTTTCATTTCTCTAATCTCATCATTCCTAAGATTCAAACTGAGATTTCAACTCAAGTAGTATATGTATTAGAAAAGTTTAGGGAACCAATTTTTTTTTGGGGTGAACAAAGGAATGAGAGAGTATAAAGGCTTATCATGAATGGCACCAATCCAGTAGGGTGCACAGATATGTAAAATCACAATTTCATAGTCATTTTCCAAAGCATAATAAATGAAATCAGTAATAGACAGTGTCAAAAAAATAAACATACTAAACAAAAATGAATGAATTGATGAAAATAACAATGACTGGAATCTAGAGAGCACTAAATTACTAACCAGTCCCAGCAGCAGTGACAGCCTGCCTGTACTTCTTATCCTGAACGTCGCCGGCCGCAAATACCCCCGAGACACTGGTCTGGGTCGTCCCTGGCTTTGTCACGACGTACTTATCTGAATCAAGCTTCAGCTGCCCATCCAAGAACTTGGTAGCGGGCTCATGCCCTATTGCAAAGAACAAACCAGACACCTTCAAATCCGAAACCTCTCCACTCACCAAGTTCTTCACCTTCAAGCCCCCCAAAACCCCCTTCTCCTGTTCTCCGTACGCCTCCACCACCGCGGAATTCCACAGTACTTCAATCTTAGGGTTACTCATTGCCCTATTCTGCATTATCTTCGAAGCCCTAAACTCGTCCCTCCGGTGAATTATATACACCTTCGATCCGTATTTTGTGAGAAAAGTTGCCTCCTCCATCGCGGAATCGCCACCGCCGATCACTGCCAGCGGCTTGTTCCTGAAAATCGGGGCGGCGCCGTCGCACACCGCGCACGCCGAAATCCCCCGGTTCCAGAACCCTCCCTTGCCCTCGCCTGAGCCGGTGAAATTCAGGCGCTTGGCGACGGCGCCGGTTGAGACGATCACCGAATCGGCGATGACTATCTTGGAATCGGTGAATACTTTGAATGGGTGGGTCGAGAAGTCGACCCGATTCACTGTTTCGGTGAAGATTTGGGTACCGAATCGGAGGGACTGGTTTCGGCAACGGTCCATCAGCTCGATGCCGAGGATGCCATCGGGGAAGCCGGGGAAGTTCTCGACGTCGGAGGTGGTGGTGAGTTGGCCGCCGGGGGCGATGTCGTTGGCCATCCAGCCCTCGAAGAGGATAGGCTTGAGCTCGGCGCGGGCAGCGTAGATGGCGGCTGTGTGGGCAGCCGGGCCGCTGCCGATGATGCAAAGGCGGGTCTTGAGGCTCTGGAGGTCGTCCATGGCGGCGGCGAACTTAGGGGAGGTCGCCGACGTGAATGAGGCGGCGGCGGCGGAAGTGGTGGCGATACACACCAAGTTGCGAGTTCTTTTCAACGCGTCTTTTAGCTTGGGTAAACAGCGCATTTCTCTCTCTTCACTTTCTCTCTGGCCTTTATACGTGAAATGTCAAGAGTCAAAGGTCCAAAAACGCGCGTTTTCAGAATTTTTCCGCGCGAAAACTGAGTCGCTTTTGAATGAAAAGTGAAAACCAAATATGAACAAGAAACTAGGGTTTAGAATATATTATATACGTGTCCAAATTAGAAACGCAAGGAATATATGTGCTATGAGGCTACGTTACGTTTATATATATATATATATATATACACACTAGGTATACTCATGCCTACGGTACTATCGTGTACTCGCAATCGTGATCGTTAGACGAAGTAATTTTAGACCGTAGATAGCAAAAGACATTTAAACCGCATGATTACTTTTTTAACAAATCTGAATCATTGAATTAAAGTTTTTTTTTTGTCTTATTCACTTTCCTTCTATATAGAATAGATATATATCAGCGATTAACCGTACCTAAGGCACAATAAAATAAATTGTTAGATTGAATGATTTTAGGAGTACAAGGTTAAATGAATGTAGTGGATGAATATGATATGATCCAAGAGACCTATAAAAAATGGATGACCTCTTTGAGGGAATCACGCCTCCAATATTTGCTTCAAGTAAATGTAAGTTTTCTTCATGGTTTAGCCATACGACATCTAAAACTTTTTATAAAGAAAAATTAAGCTAAATTTGAAAATTGGAAATCAATTATAGTAATAAAGACAAACGTAATTCGCAAGGAAATAATTTATAAAAGGAAATTAACGTAGTGACCAAGCCAAGGGAAAGATTCGAGAATCCCATCATTCCCTGCCCTTAAAGACAACCTTGCCCTCAAGGTTGAGTACCAATGAAATCAGGAAATCACTTCTTAATTGTTTCATGAGGTTATCACATGGCATCTTCTTGGGGCATGCGAGCCGATTGGACGAGAACGTCGACAGCAACCCAATTATGATGTTTAACAAGCTTAGAATGGTAGAAGGCTGAGCATGGACCTCTCTCGTAGAAATAATGTTGGGCAAATGTTGTTGGGGAAATACATGCTCGCCCAACTTCTTTTTCAAGCAAGAAACATGGAAGACTGGATGAATCTTAGAGTCCGGTGGAAGATCGAGATGATAAGCACCAAGATCAATGCGCTCTAAAACTTTATACGGCCCATAGAAATGAGGTGAGAGCTTCATGGACGACCTCACCTGGATAGAGATTTGGCGGAAAGGCTGTAGATGGAGAAATATCCAATCACCAACGCTGAAGTCACGTTCACTACTGCGCTTATCAGCCTGATGCTTCATGCGAGACTGTGCAACGATAAGATTATCCTTAAGAAGTCGCAAAATTTGAGTTCGATCTTGAAGAACACAGTCAACTTGATCCACCATCGACGAGCCTAGAGTATAGGTTGGGAGAATTGGGGGAGGCCGCCTGTATAGGTTCGGTCGCCCATTGGTTGGTGCACTCCCGTGCAAGAGATGACTCCGGTGATTATGTGACCTTTGGGGTGAAAGGCCACTAGGTTTAGCAAAGAGATTAGAAAATTCTGATGATAATGGTGCTAATGCTAACCTGGATTCTTCAGGCATTGTCGTAGCTTCACTTCTCAATTGTAACAAGTTTCCCTTGCAAGTCTTCTTGAAAATTCGTTCCATGCGGTGGCGACTGACAGTGGTGACGTTGTTACCACGTCTCCCACGGAATGTCATTGTTTCCCAGTTCAAGGTAAACTTCATGGTTAGCTTGGAGAAATTCCACAATACATCGCCAAGAGTCCTCAACCATTCTATGCCTAGAACCACCTCGTAATCACCAAGCGGTAATAAGTACAAATTTGCTCGCAACTCTTGATCTTGCATAACCAACTTAACATTTGAGAACTTATTTTTGCACGTCAAGGTACCCCCATATGCCAGTGTGACTTCAAATGGCTCGCAATCCTCCGTTGGAATTGAGATTTTTTTTTTGTAATACTCTCATCAAGGAAGTTATTAGTGCTACCAGTGTCAACCAATACTATAACTTGTTGGCGCTTAAAGAAACCATTAACTTTCATGGTTTGCGGGTTTGAATATCTGGTCAAGACATGTATAGTATAAGTCACCTCGCCATCGTCACCAATAAGTTCATTGTCTTCTTATGCAAACTCGTCACAATCCAATTCTGGTGTCATTTGTTCCACCAGCGGCTCGATCATCAATAGTGTCACTTGTTTGCACACGTGCCCTCTATGCCACTTCTCATCACAGGGCCTACAAAGTCCTTTTGCTATTTTTTCTTTAAGTTCTTCTTGGGTCAAATGGGTAGTCTTCCGAGTTGGTGCTGAATAAGAGTCATTCCCACTGGTGGCTGGCCTATTGAAAGCCCTAGTTGTTTGGCTTGTTTTTTGGTTGAGTTTTTCTTCCTGAACTATTGTAAATGAAAATGCAACTACTATGGTCCATGGCCGGTAAGTCTTGACTTCTCTCCTGATATCCGGTCGAAAACCCTCCACAAAGGTACCGATCAGCTGTCTCTCAGACCAATCGTGGACACGATTGGCTAGGCGCTCGAATCAACTTTGATATTCACTAACTGAAGAAGTTTGTTGGATCTTGGCTAATTCACTATCGACATCCCCAAATGTGGAGGGGTAGAATCGTACAAGAAGTACTTCTACAAATGTTGCCCAGGTGGGCATCCCATGGCTTGCCTCAAACCAATCATACCATTGAACGGTTTCTCCCTCAGGATGGATGGATGCAATATCAACCCTTGAAGCTTCTGGCGTCCCATGGAAACGAAAAAATTGCTCCACTTTGGACACCCAACCGAATGGATCCTCTTCATCCTACCAAGGAAAGTCCAACTTCATGCGAAGAAAACTGTGGTTTTGATCGTGATGACGTGTTGTAGGTGGGGTCTGGGGCGGAGATGATCCCGCATTGTGCTCCTCTTGGATGACTTGGGTGATAAGTTCCTTCAACTGCTTTAGAAATCCCGAATCAAACTGTTTTTCCAATGAAATCTGCTCCTTGCTTGGCGGAGTGCTACCGGTGGCCATTGAATAAGTTGGATTGGGTTTAGCCTAGAGCCCAAACAATCCTTATCTTCTCCAACTATGATACGCACAACACCAAACTTGGTTTCATAATCAGAGATACGTCCCACACCAAAACCAGCAACCACGGTCATGCCAAGAACAAATCTGTAGCCAACGGAATTCCTAAGAATGACTGCTCTAATACCAGACGATAGGATCCAAAGGATTCTATCAAGTGAAATCAGAAAATAGAACAAGAAAATAAGAAAAGAGAAAAAGGGATGATCTCTTCGAGGGGATCAGGCCTCCAATATTTGCTTCAAGCAAATGTAATTTTTCTTGATGGTTTAGCCATACGACATCTACAACTTTTTATAGAGGAAAATCAAGCTAAATATGAAAATAGGAAATCAATCGTAGTAATAAAGACAAACGTAATTTGCAAGGAAATAATCTATAGAAGAAAATTAACGTAGTGACCAAGCTAAGCGTAAGGACCAAGCCAAGGGGAAGGTTCGAGAATCCTATTAGAATCGTGACCCATAGATCGACGATAGAGAAAGTTATTTTAGACCGTAAATAGACATACATATTTTGAACCGTAAAATTAATTTTTAAGTATTTTTTACCATTATATTTAATTTTTTTTTAGAGGGAGATTCAAACATAATGCTTAAATGTAATATATATATATATATATATAGAGAGAGAGAGAGAGGGAGAGAGAAAGAGGTGTTTGGTTTGGAACCTATCATATCTTTGTTTAAATCAATTAGGTCTCTCTGTTTAACATTCTTTTCCAGTCTCAAGCCCATTTGAACCAAATCTATTAGTAATTTGGTAACGGTATTCGAATCGAAATCTACACGTCTTTGGTGCTGCAGTGATTTTCAACACCATTATATATATTTTCAACCAGATGTAATGTGGTGAAAACAAATGTAACATGGTGAAAATTATGTTAAAAAACAGATGTAGTGTATTGAAAAACATATGCAACGAGAGTGAAAGACAGAAATAATGTGGTGAAAAGTATACAACGCGGCTATAAGCAAAAAGTTTATCTCGGACCATCACTTGGGATGAGAAGCAATTTCTATACTTGTAAGCCAATGGGCCAAGCAATTTCTATACTTGTAAGCCAATGGGCCAAGCAATTTCTATACTTCTGAGCCAATGGGCCAGGATTCAGAGCAACTTAATTTTACTAATATCCATGTTCATCTAAACCCAAGGGATGGAAAAAGCCCAAGAAACACGACCAAGTCCAGACCGTTCACTTCAACCTTATTTAAGCCTGAGAAAGCTTAATCTCAACCGGTTCAATCTCTAAAAAAAAAATCAGATTTCACAAATTGAGAATTTTTAAGTAGTCTAATATATATATATTTTTAACCATAGTCCAATAGATAGATCAATCCAATGTTTATTAAAAAATACAAATTACCACTGTTGTAGATACTTGTTAAAGTTACTGTCGGTGCCTAGTGGATCCATTTTATACCCTCCACAAAACATATCGGACAACATGGACTAAACCAATTGATAGAAAAATGTTTGAATATATAATAAAAAACACATATATAATTTTCGCACTCCACTTTCCTCTTATTGTACTCTACCTTTTTTTTCTTTTTTTTAAAAAAAAATTGACGAAAAAGTCCATAAACTTATTAATACATCATCCCTTATTTTATAATACCATAATTACCCTTTTCACTAGTCCCCAAATTTACTTTCGTTAAGTAAACAATCAATTACAGTACTAAATAAGAAGGAAGCCCCTCGTCAAGATTCTACAGATAAGACATAGAAGGACTAATATTGTTTTATTACTTTCCTTATTGTTTACTACATATCAATCACACAATAAACAAGAATCACCTCAGTTTGACTCATCCTAAACAATAAAATCTAATAAAACTTGAAAAATATTTTATTTCTCATACATTTACCAAGATCATCACTAATTTTACAAACTAACATTATAAATATAACCATCACAAATCAAACAAAAGATTTGTCCAGAAAACAATTAAAAGACTTTTGTTCCAACTTTCAAAAGAAAAAGCTAATACTTTCAACTTGAGAATGTATTTAACATGTTTCAATTGTTCAACAACCTTGCTTATAACTACAGACTATAAATACAAATCCAAAAGACAGAAAAATCAGATAAATTTTATCATGTTAAAATTATCTTAAATGACCACCCGCTCATAGATATATATTGAATAGATGATCCATTTTCAAGAAAATACATAAAAAATGATTAATTTAATCATTTAACTTAATTGGGGAGAGATGGATGAAAAAAAAGGTTAATTGGAGATAGAGTGATGAAAAAATTGTACCAAAACTGAAAGGGTAATTGTGGTATTTATTTGTTTATAAAGTTAGGGTTAGAGGTCTCATTTTTTTAAGAGTAGAATGCAATCGAAGAAAAGTGAAGTGCAAATACACTATTTTGAAATATTGAAATAAATATATATATATATATATATATATATATATATATAATATAGATGGATCGGTTTGATTTTTTTGCCCAATTCATCAATTGAACCGTGGCATACGGATTCCTAATTTTCAAATCCGTAACAAAAGCGTTGGAATAAAAAAATCAATATGCACCAATTGGATTGGATGAGTTCGAATTGTCCGATAAAGTGAACACCCCTAATAAAAACAGTCCCTTCCCACAAGTCCACAATATTCTTACAGAATTAGTGGTACATAAAATGTCAAAAATACCAAAATACCCTTAAAAAAATAAATTGGGTTAGGGACATGCCATCTTTCGGCTGCTATGTAAAACATAATGAAGCAATTCAAATCCTATTGAATATAAAAACAAAGTCACAATGGACCAATTAGGCCCAGCGCAGGCTGAAATTTTTTGGGGTTGAAAAAAAAAAATCCCAAATTTGAAAATGATATTATACATGAAAAGAAAAGCAAGCAAGTAGTAAACGAATAGTGACAGTGGAACCACCCTTTTAATTATCAATTAAATATATATTAAAAAAAAAGTTAAGTATAATCATAGAGACATAACCAGTGCACTTTCACGAAGTTTGAAATATGATGATGGCGTCTCATTCTATATTTCAACAAAACATCACCTTTCTCATTTCCATAGTCTTTGTGTTTAATTAGTCAAATAATGACTCTGTGTTAGGTGGTAGCACAAGCTTTTGAATCTTCATTCATACCTACTAAAGAACCTTCCAATATTGCCATTATATATATATATATATTTATATATATATATATATAGATTGATATAAAAAATAATTGCCAACATCTCTTTTTTTTTCTTTTCTTTTCTTTTATAATCACAATCTATGTGTGTGTGTGAGAGAGAGAGCGCCAAAAACAATAAAACAAAATGCACCTTTTGAAACTCAATTCCATATAACCACAAAATCAAACAAACACAACAAGAATGAAAAAAAAATGGCAGAAAATTACTACTTAGTGTTCTTTATACAGCTCTTACATTTCAGAGAGAGAGAGAGAGATTTGAGTTTTAAACAACATGGAATCCAAAAAAAAACTGTAAACCTGAGAGGACTTTGAACCTTACGAACGTGGTCAATTCCATGTAAACACAAAACCAAACACTCATCATAAGAAAGAGAAAAAACATGGAATATATATATATATATATATATATATATATATATATATATATATATATATTGCTGTTTATACAGACTCTTCCGAATCTCTATCTTTGGGTGACTGAATTATCATCCACAGAGATAGAAGTTCGTTTAATAAACTCCAAACAATCTGCAATGGCTTCCGAATAAAAAGAATTGGACCGAGCAAACCTACAATCAACTTGAGCCATGTTTGGCACCACCAAATTCCTTCCACTACTTCCATTATTCCTCTTGCCGCTGGAACTCCTTCCAATTCCTTTCTTGAGTACTGACTTGAGAGTGTCCCCATAAGAAGATCTCCATCTATTGAAAAGCCTGAACAAATACAAGAACCTTTCTCGTAGTCTCTGGACTGAAACTCTTCTTGGGTTCAACCTAAAACCTCTTGTTCTGCTTCTATGGCCTCTCCGAACCACCTTTTCATAGCTCATGTGACCCATTTGATGAAACTTTGTTGCAAACTCTTTCTCTGGGCTTATAAATAAGAGCCAAGAAGGACTTTTTTATTTATTTATTTAATTTGGAGAGAGGAAGGTGGTAAATGACTCCACGTTGGTGTGGAAGGAAAAATGAAGGGACTTGGAATTCGGTGGATTTGTAGACTTTGGATGTATACAGTTACAACGTGGATATGACATATATATAATCACTTAGGTGTATATATATATATTAAATTTATTACCAATATAATAAAGAACAAAAAAGTAGTGAAATTATTGGAAGGGAATGGGGACAAGGGAAAAAGAAAATGAGGGAGTGTCGCTTTTCAAATAAGGTGACTAAATTGAAGTGGTTAGATTTAATTGTAAGATTAGACTGGATTGGTATCTATGAGTTGGTTTAGGTGGACTAGATATATATATATATATATCTATATATATATATATATATATAACAAGGATAATTAATTAGGTCATGAAATGCACAAGTTGTTTAAATTATTTAAGGTGTAAAATAGCTAGCTTTGTGTGAAGTCTAACGAAGTTTGACTTTTAACTCGTCATTCTGTTTTTATGTTTTTATGGTCTGGAAGTAGATATATTCTGTTCTCCATTAGTAAGACAATTGTCAGTTGCTTTATGCCCCATGGTGAACAGCTTGTTTAAATTTAGAGAAAGTTGTCAATTTTGAATACTATGTAACTAGATTCCAAAGGGTCATCAGATCAAGATAAAACAATTAAGTTGTTGAAATCAAGCACCATGAAGTAGGGGTTAGTGAATAGATTTTTTTTTCCCGTGATCTAGGTCGTGTAGAAATTAAAAAAGAAATTAGGGATGTCAATGAACAGGGACGGGACACTTCTTTTTCACATTCATTTCACTAATATTTTTTTTTCAAACTTGATTTGATCTGTCCCGCATCAGAGTCGAGACAGATTTTAAATACTCCGATATAGACATTTTTTTAAGAAAAACAATACACGTGAACTTGAACAAATTTAAGATAAATTTTATAAAATTTTTTTGGTATATTCAAATATTTAACAATCACAATAACAAAAATATTGTTCAAATTTGAAACTATTATAAGAAATAAAGGAAAAAGGAAAAATATAACTAATAAAAAATATACATTTATTATTAATCGAAGCAGTTCAGGATTTGGCAGGTTTTAAACTCTCTTTCTAAACTTGCCCTTACTCGTTCCAATAGGGACGGGACTCGACGTAGCGGGCTAAATTGACATCATTACATAAAACTCTCGTACACTTTCAAATTTTGGCACAAAATTTCTCGTATATATAAAAAAAATTTTGACCTAAAACCTTTCTGAACTATCCAATTATTGTAAAGTGATGTTATAATGATAAAAATGTCCCTTGATATAAATTTAAGAAAATTAATTTTTCTTAAAATGTTTTTCATGTAGGTTTTCTTTTCCTTTTTATCAATAAGGGGAGGGGGGGTTCTGGCGCAGCCGGCTAAATTGACATTCTTACATTAAACTCTCATCCACTTTCAACTTTTGGCACAAAACCCCCCATGTATAAAAAATGACGTAAAATCTTCTTGAACTATCCAATTACTCTAAAGTGATGTTATAACGATGAAGATGCCACTTGATATAAATTTAAGAAAAATTAGTTTTCTTTAAAATGATTTTCATTTCAGGTTTTCTTTTCCTTTTAACTTTTAAAAAATGGAACTTTAAGAAAATTTTGAAAATTACACACCATTAACGTGATGTTGCAATAACGAAAAATCCTCCTAGATATAAATTTAAAAAAGTTTAAGTTTTCTTTAAAATAATTTTTATTTTAAGTTTTCTTTTCCTTTTTAATTTTTATAAAATAAAAATTTAAGAAAATTTTAAAAATTGTTCCAAGGTATTTTTCATTTCTTACAGACACACCATTAATTTTTTTTTTTTCAAAAATAATTTCGAATCACATTATGCGAATGGGTTATTTGTATTGATTTTAATCTTATATTAAGGGGCACTATTTTTTTTAAATTTATATGAAGTGGTATATTGTAACAATTGAATAGTTGAGGGAATTTTAGGTTAAAATATTTTTTGCTAAGAGAGTTTTTTCTCAAAAATTGAAAGTGGAAAGTGTTTTATGCAATTTGTCCAAATTAAAATTAACACGTACTTGAGAGCTTTCATATGCAATTGTACATTAGTCACATCCGGAAAACCTTTATTATGATCAGGAAAAACAAAAATAAAAGGGTTTATTAAACATAACTTTTCATGAAGGTTTTGGAAATGTTCCGTGACCATAATCAGCGACAAGGCCACATGGAAATGCGTGAATATATTGGAGTTAACATCACTAGACAAGAGGATTAATAAAACACGAGAACAAAATGAAAAAATAAATAAAAATTAGTTCTAAATTTACTAATCTCCTATTCTGATGTGATGTTTGGAGGCAGTTCTTCGTATTGAAAAGAACGTGAAGCATGAAAAAACAGAAAAAAACAATGTTTTTGGAGGCATAGTACATATATATAGAATAATTTTTGTTGTCTGAACGTGTAAACAATACTAACAAAAAGTTAATACGATGTGTTTTAACCCAAAGTATATAAATGTATGTTAAATCATCAACAAATCACACATTACTTAAGCTAGAATAAGAGCAAGAGAGTGTGAATTATCTCTGAATTATATTAAATGAATGGTTTATTTACAATATACAGTGAGATCATTAGTTGTGATAGATGAAATAGGTAGATGTAAGAAAAAAAGTTCAAATAGTCACCCGATCTTATGATCTGTTCCAATTATCTGACCTGTCTAAGGATCTTGTACAACACAATCATTAGAGAAAAATGTTATATTTAAACATAGTTCAGTCAATTGACTAATAGACAAAAGATTAAGAGAAAAATTGAAAACAAGATAGAACATTAGAAACAGACAAATTTGGTTGTGAGATAGTGCCTATGTGACTAATGGCTATAGTGGAGCCATTAGCTGTGTGAATAATGGGTGCATGAGATATATGAGTCTAAGTAGTGAGTAAAGTATGGTCAGGTGTCATGTGATTGCAGCAAATAGAGTCAAAAAATTATGAATCAAGTGTACCTGGTAAGGGTGGCAAAATTGGACACGACACGACACGACACGACAACACGAGTCAAACACGACACGAATTAAATGGGTTTGGGTTTGAGGTAAGTCAACACGTTTAATAAATGGATCGACACGAACACTACACACAAAAATTGAGTTGAATTTGTGTTTAAGCCTCTAACCCGTGACACGATTACGACACGGTTACAACACAATTACGACATGAGTTATTCATATAATTTGGTTTTATACAAACTTATATATACATAGTTATATATATTACAATTATTTGTAATCTATTTGTTTGTTTACAAGATTGACGTAGCCATAAAATGCAAGGATGAGATTGTTATGGTGTCTTCCCAATTGTTGAATTACCTTAGTATGTTTTTGAATTTATATAGATACAAAATTTATAATATAGTTTGATTTTAGGATTTATGTATTGATATGTATTTTATTTTTATATGATTTTCAGAGATATTTTTAGGGGTGGAGAAACTCATATGATATAAGTTAAACGGATTAAAAAGGTTATTAAACAAGTCGTGTCATTATAGGACATGTTTATTAAACGGGTTACACGGGTCGACACGGATAACACATTTAATAAACAGGTTGGGTTAGTGTTGAGGATCTCTGATACGATTATTAAATGGGTCGGGTTAGGGTTGAGCTGTTTAGTAGAATACTTATAGATCTACACGACACGGGAACACGAATTGCCAGCTCTAGTACCTGGTGTGGTTGAGAAAACAGAGTTAGATAAGCTTGAACCTATTTGCTTGGATAGAAACTGGTTAAAAGTTGCTTCTAAATCAGCAGTAGAAAATGTAGATGGGGACTCCTCAAAATGAGTAGTAACTGGTGTAGAAGGAGAAAGATGTGATGACATTGTCTCCGTGGTAGCTATAGTTACAGCTTTTTGATATCTAGTAAGTTTGAAGTAATTCTCAATCGCATGTCCTGATTTCCGATAATATTTGTAGGAACGATCACCAGGTTTGGGTTGAGATGACTGTACTCGCTATTTGTTACTACAATTGCGACGAAAAGAAGAAGAACATCTGTTGAGTGAAGGCCCAGACTGAAAATATTGTGATTGTAAAGACCGTGGGTGCTTGGATTGAAAAGGAGCAGATGATGTAGCCATGACAATGAGATGAGTCTGAATTATAGAATGAAGGGTCTGTAGATGTGTCTCCTCTCAAACAAGCTCATTACAAGCTTAATCAAGTGATGGGAGAGGTGAGCGAAGAAGAAGCTAACCACAAACAGGCTTATAATCACCATGGAGATTCATTAAAATTTGATAAAGGCGTATCTGATCACGATACTCATAAAATATCTTGCTTTCTGAAGTAACTGCCCGTACTCGTTCTAATAAAGCTGGTTGATCCCAAAAATACTTTATGCGAGAAGAAAAAATCATTAATCCTCTGACCTGACTCTTGTTTGAGATGACAAAATTGGACCATTAGTTGATACTGACGTACACTATTAGAACTAGAATATATATATAAAAAAAGCATGTCTCAAACCTCTTTAGCAGTTTCATAACTCCCAAATTCCATACTAATGAAAAAATTGGCTATGTTGCGGGGCCATGTGGTAATCTTGTGATTATTGTTATCCTAGTCCTCAACACGAGAAACAAAATTTTCATCTTTCTTATTAGTATCCTTAACAGGTGATTTTCGATTCCCTGTGATATAGGACCATAACTTGCATCTTTTAAGAAAGCTGTGCATAGATTGACTCCAAAAAATATAGTTGTCTCAATCAAGTGTAACAAAAATGGGTTGAAAAATCTCATTCTGAGCCATTTAGGAATTCCAAATGACAAAACAAATTGAAAAATTAGAATCAGTGTAAAATTTTAAAAGGAGTAGGCCTAAGGAAAAATTTTCAAGTACTGTTTTAGACGTGGTAGAAACAGTGCTAATGTGGCAGCCGACGTGAATACTAATGTGACAGAAAAAATGACATGGCAGCTGACATGGATGATGAAATGTTAGAAATTATGGACGATTACTGATGATGTGTATGATGATATGACACTGAATGCTGAGTCAACACTGACTTGGACGCGTGTCGGCATGTGAAAGCGCGTGACGACGCGTGTGATGTCAAAAAAATGTCCAAAATGTTCTGGTGGCGCGTGGAGGTACGTGAAAGCTATGTTTCGGCTAATTTTTATGATGCTTTGATCAATTGGTCGAGAGATTCGTTCTGATATATTCAGAACATAAAACGGAGTTACAGAAGATGGATTTCCGACACCGAACAGAAAATAGTTTTCTTTGAGAACTATTAAGCAAAAGAAGAAAATGAAGGTTTTGAAAACCCTAACTCTCATACTATGTTAGAATAAGAGAAAGAGAGAGTGAATTATCCCTGAATTATATTAAATGAATGATCTACTTATAATATACAGACATCATATATATAATAGAGGGAAAAAGAGTAGGTGAAGAGAGAGCAAGTTATCTTATACATGATAAATCGACAATTATAAGAATCCTAATTAAAAAAAAAATAATATAAAATATATACTAATATATTCCAACAATTTAAATTTAGATACTTTTTTAACATTTGAATTTACAATTTGTCTTGGAAGACTTCTTATCTCGTAGTCGTCGACTACCTGTCCGGGAATAGATGGTGTGTGTATGTATATTTATATTTATATTTATATTTGCTAAGCAAAACAAATATGTTTCAATGAAGAAAACTTAATTGGAAATTTTAAGTTAGGTCAGCTACGTTGGTCATCAACTTCCTCTGTCTTTTGATTTACGTGATATATTAGATCACATTTTTGCTTTGCTATGAGCGGAAGGTAGGTGGCAGGAGACCTGTGCACTTATTTCTGCCAATTTCAGGGCAGTTTGCCACGTACCTGCTTGCCAAAATGGGCACTACTACTTGTTTCATACACAGCTCTTGACTTCTTGTACATCCCATCTTTTGACACCTATCTATATATATATATATATATAGGTGTCAAAAGATGGGATGTACAAGTGTGTATATATATATATATATATATATATATGTGGTGATAGATATAAGCTTCTGAAAATTAAATTTTCTGACAATTTGCATAGGGTGTACTGTTGACTTCATCGATTTTAGAAGATAAGATTGGACCATTCAACCTTTAGGAAAAAATTATAGTATTTTTGATCAATGTATATTCAACAAAGTAGTGCTACAACGAGATTAATCTTTTTTTTTTAAATCAGCACATTTTGAGCATAAATATAATGCACAAATTACATTATCACGTGAGATATTAGAGTGATATCACAAAACAAAATTATACGAGATGATAAAACATAATATTTTAATTTGATAAAAAAAATATATAAAAATTTAGTTGACTCGTGTGATTCATTATTGTAAATGAATTTTGATACAAAATTTTGACAGCATAATCTTTATACAATTCTCTTTTAAACGGTTAGATCCGTAACTCAATATTTGTACATGATTACTACAAAAAGATAAAAAACTCATAACAACTGTCGTGAGATCGACCTCATGATAATATTACTCTCCTCAATATTATAAAATAATTATTCGTCATTCGTCATAGATACTACTATATTGTGTTGATACTCTTGAAGTACCCAATATTTTCTCCCGTTTTCAAGATGTGTGCCACATTATGTGCCCTCGGATTAAGCAGTCAAAGTGCAGAATTGAAATTCATACTTTGAAAATTTTCAGATCAAAATAACTTCAACATGTTCTTGTCTAGCTAGTCAAAATAAAATCATTCTTTTGATTTTTGCAAATTAATCAAACCTAGTAAATTCAAGTACTTCTGAAAAATTGTTGAGATTTCATAGTCGATCTTTTATTGAGAAAGCTCCAAGTGGCATCCAAATTGCCACAAAAACATGGAGTATGATGAAAGATATTGAAAGTTGAGTCGACAGATAGGCTAACTTATATATATATATATATATATATATATATATATATATTGCGTGCAATGTGCATGTGGGTAATGAGGTTGGAATGTTTGGACCGGTGTTTCGGCTTGTTTGTTGAATTGTCCAAGAATATATACGTATTAACCTTTGAATATATAGCCTTTTTCCATTCACTGACTCCAAGAATTTTCCAATCACTGACTTCATGTTTTTCAAATGTTGGATTTTAAGTTGGTACTTTTTTCCCTGTATTTTATCCTTTCTTGATTTGTTATAAACTTTTTTGATATTGATGTAAGCGAAGTCTTTTATAAAACCACATGTGTTGAATATTTTATAGAGCTATATGTTCTAATTTTGCATAAATATGGATTTACAGGAAAAAGCTCGAGCGTTATATATATATATATATATATATATAAGATCTCACTTTTTATGTTTGGTGTGTTTGCTGTGTTTTACATGTTTTTCAATTCATTTACACAATTGAAATGATGATAAAAGAGGAAAAGCATAATAACGCGGATTTGAACATCTTTGAAAATTGGACTGTCATTGTTTTCATAAATTATCTTTTTTTACGTGTTTTAAGAGCAATGTCATGTCCTTTATGCCTCTCCAATTTAGAGACCCACTCGCACGTGTTCTTCTCATGTGATTTTGTGTTCCTAGATTTAAAATACATTACAACAACTGGAGTTCACTGGTGCAAGTGTACCCACCGTTGGAACAAGAAATCTCCCTTCAATCGAGTATTAAAAATTAGTTCTATTGTTTGTTGTTGACCACATATGGCTCCAAAGCAACTCACACATTTTTAGAGACAGTTCCAATCTGAATCAAAACAGAATCACTTTGTTACAATATATTCGTTGTAAATATATTAAATAAATTTAAAAATTTTATAAAAATAACAAAAAAATTTACAATACATTTAATGTAAATACATCTGGACCTTGCGTGTTGTACACGCAATAGAATGCGTGTACAACATGCAAGGTTTGGATTCACCCGATATGTTTATATCGGATGCATTGTAAACATACTCTGTTAAAGCAAGACACATCCTTCTAGAATGAAATCTCCCTCTCTAATGCCTAAGACCACCTCCGCGACCCTTGCCACCCCAAATTGAGGAAAAATTATAGAATACCACGGGAGTACCTACTATGTATCGAGAGCAAAAAAGGACGGACACTTTATCGAAGGTGCTGTATCCGTATCGGACACTCGGACACCATGTCGGACACTCAAACACTTCGTAGAAGTGTCCTGACATTTTTCTTTTTAGAATACTTCTCAGACACTCATTGGACACTCCTCGAACACCTGTCAGACATTTCGTAGTAATGATATATATTCAAATATTTCGAAAGAAAATTATATGCGACTAAGTTATGATTAAATATCTAAGCTAAATATATGTATATGACTAAATAAGTCTGATTATTTAATTTATTTGTTTATTTTTGTTTATAAGTTTGTTTGGTTCTTAATTGCTTGATGATGGATTGAAGTATTTCTGCAATGCAATCTTTTTTTGTTGAATAATTAATATATATTAATATATTATATTATTATTTTATAGACGTATCCTTGCTGTGTCCGTGCCCTTTTTAAAAAAAAAAAAAAAATCTGTATCATTATATTTGTGTCGTGTCGTACCCATATTTGTGTTTGTGCTTCATAGATTGAGAGTCATTGGGCTCTGAATGAAGTAACTCACCTGAGTGATCAACTTAGAATATTGTATTACGTTGGGCCTAAATCTTGGGCTTCTTTTATATTTGGCTTTACTTTGTCATAGTCTATGTTGCGGGCTTGATGGTCCCTAGGTTCTTTTCAATGGAGTACAGGCCCAACATCTCTAATTTGTAAATTCTATATATACATATAAATATGTTTGAACTTCGGAAAAAAAAAAATTGAAACGAAAAAGGGCTAACATTCTTTCAGTGCTATTCATGTATATAAGTTGAAACAAAATCCCCTAATATATATGTATCTATGCTACTATTAAAAGTACAAAAGGATTTTTTAGTTTCATTACACTATTTTTTAAGAGATTTTTTAGTTTCAGTATACTATTTTTTATTTTTAAATTAAAAAATAGATTTACCCAAGCAAAACTCTTTACTTTTTTATTTAAATTATTTCTCAAGCAAAACTCTTTCCTTTTTTTTATTTAAATTATTTCAGAAGCAAAACCCTTTCCTTTTTTATTAATCCTTTATTTTTATTTCTAATTTCTAAATTTACTTTTTTATTTAAATAAATTATTTCCCAAGCAAAACTCTTTTCTTTATATATATAAATAAACAATTAACTTGGTCATATATTATTATTATTGCAGTACAAGAGATTCAATAATTTGAAGTGGGTGATTTTAGACGGTTTAATCTTCACAAAGTTTCAAAACGTTTCGCAGGTAATTTTCTTAAACTACCATATTTTGCTGGTAATTTTCTTAAACTACCATATATGCATGTTCATCTTATGTTTTACATGAATTCTTTTTATTTGATGTGTTTGTGAACTAATTAAATACACAATACGTATTACACATATATATGCATTTATGTACGTCTATATGATCTATGAAGAACATGTACAGTGTCTCTTGGTAATTATTGATCAATGTGGAGTAATAATTCTGGGACATAGTAGTGTGTGTGTATATATATAACCAAGAGAGATTTAATCGTCTCTCTTGGTAATCAACTTGTATGTCGTAAGTAGGATACATAGATATATGCATGATCTCTTTTTTGACTTTTGATGGAATTGCTAGAAGTTTTTGTTTTATAATAATTTTCGTTTATGTCTAATATGGATCTCTTTGCCCTTTTTTTTTTTTTTTTACTTTTGATGCAACTGATATAAGTTTTTGTTTTATAATAATTTTCGTTTTAGACCTTGTGCTTTTTGGAATTAGCCCATGATTATTTTGTTTTAGAAGTTGATACCTATATATCTACCATGTCATTGCACCAAATTTATGACTTCAATTATAGGCAAACTTAATTTTTTTTTTTGTCTTTTCAAACTAAAGACACAACTTATAATATAATTATATTTGTGTTAGGGATGAAGTGTGAACTAAATTGGAATTCTAACATAATTAAGCCACTCTGAATTAATTTGAATTCTTTAGACATTTAAGGAAAAAAATAATTATAATTAAATCAAATGATTTGAAACTCTATAAATTATTTTTTCTAATCAAATTATTTAAATTTTAAAAAGAGGAAGATTTTGTGTTAGGAATGAAGTGTAAGAGAAAGAATAAATAGAATTAGACAAACATATACATATTAATATATAAAGATGGGTAAAATCCTTTTACAAATTAAAATATTTATTATATTAATAGTTTTAAAGTTCGTCTTACATAGATAATATATATTTGAGACCATTAAATAATACAAGCAAACCGTTTTATTAGAAAAAAAAATACTTATTTAAATATTATTATATTTTAGGAATATGTGTTAGGAATGAAGTTAGTGAGGAAATAATAGAATTAGAAAAAATATCAATATATAAGAATTATAATATATATATTTTTATTTTTTTGAATTTTAAAAATAAAAAGATGGTGTGTTGGGGGATGAAGTGTGAGAGAAAGAATAAATAGAATTAGAAAAGTTATAAAAATAAAAATAAGAATTATAATTTTATTTTTATTTTTCTGAAATAGGAAGAATTTGTGTTAGGGATGAAGTATAAACTAAATTGGAATTCTAACCTAATTAAGCCACTCTAAATGGATTTGAAATTCTTTAGACATTTAAGGAAAAAAATAATTCTAATTAAATTAAATGATTTGAAACTCCGTATTTTATTTTTTCTAATCAATTTATTTAAATTTTAAAAATAGGAAGATTTTGTGTTAGGAATGAAGTGTAAGAGAAAGAATAAATAGAATTAGACAAATATATACATATTAATATATAAAGATGGGTAAAATCTTTTTACAAATTAAAATATTTATTATATTAATAGTTTTAAAGTTCGTCTTACATAGATAATATATACTTGAGACCATTAAATAATACAAACAAACAGTTTTATTTAGAAAAAAAATACTTATTTAAATAATATTATGTTTTAGGAGTATGTGTTAGGAATGAAGTTAGTGAGAGAATAAATAGAATTAGAAAAAATATCAATATATAAGAATTATAATATATATATATTTTTTTATTTTTTTGAATTTTAAAAATAAAAAGATGGTGTGTTGGGGATGAAGTGTGAGAGAAAAAATAAATAGAATTAGAAAAGTTGTAAAAATAAGATTATAATTTTATTTTTATTTTTCTGAAATAGGAAGAATTTGTGTTAGGGATGAAGTGTAAACTAAATTGGAATTCTAACCTAATTAAGCCACTCTAAATGGATTTGAAATTCTTTAGACATTTAAGGAAAAAAGGAATTCTAATTAAATTAAATGTTTTGAAACTCCGTAAATTATTTTTTCTAATCAAATTATTTAAATTTTAAAAATTGAAAGGTTTTGTGTTAGGAATGAAGTGTAAGAGAAAGAATAAATAGAATTAGACAAACATATACATATTAATATATAAAGATGGGTAAAATCCTTTTACAAATTAAAATATTTATTATATTAATAGTTTTAAAGTTTTTCTTACATAGATAATATATACTTGAGATCATTAAATAATACGAGCAAACAATTTTATTTAGAATTAAGAATATATCTTTTAAGTTTAGTTAACAATTGGGTAAAATTTAATTTTAAAGAAATATATATAAATTAACATTTGAATCTCAAAGTTCAATTTTTTAATAAAAATAACTTTCTTAAATATATATTTTAATTTAGTACATAAATAATAACTAAATTATAAAATTAGTGAGTTCATTAAATATTATTTAGTTCAATTTTTTCAATTCCCTTCTGTAGAAGTTTTTCTATTAGTAGTGTTTTTCTATTAATTAATATTATATTTTAGGAGTTTAGGTTAGGAATGAAGTTAAAGAGAGAAGAAAAAAAATTAGAAAAAAGAATACTTCTTTAAATAATATTACAGTTTTGGAGTTTGTGTTAGGAATGAAGTTAGAGAGTGGAAAAATATAATTAGAAAAGAATACTTATTTAAGAGTTAAGGAAATATTATGTTTCTACTTATTTATTAGAATAAATAATATTATAAAAATTTAAACATGCATTATAAAAAATAAAAAATGGGCGTTTTTTTATTAGTACATCTCCATTTTGGTTGACTAAGGGTAAATTTTGCCACAGGATCTAGAGAAGGTAAATTTAATTACTAAATTTTTAAAAAAAATCAAACTCACTTATAATTCAAAAATTAAATTTTCTACTCTTATTGAAATTGTTGTGTAAATTATAAATATGTAGGTGCTCAAAGAAGAAGAGCTAAATAAATATCATCCAGACAATATTATTGTTATAGACTTCAAATTCGTGACCAAATCTGATCAGTTCTCTTGTATACTGGGAAGTTATTGCAACAATATGTTATTGATATGTACATAAATGTTGAAACAACACGTCTGGATTACTATCGAACAGAACAATCACAAATTCGTGCAGAGCTATATCAAGGTATTGTTGATAGTTTTGTGGCAGGAGAAACTAGAGGAAATAATATTGGGAAAAGAGTGGTTATTCCTTCTTCCTTCATTGGAGCTCCTAGGGACATACGCAAGAGATATTTTGATACAATGTGTTTGGTTCAAAGATTTGAAAAGCCAGATCTTTTCATTATAATGACTTGTAATCTTGATTGGAATGAGATCAAAGAAGAGCTCAAACTAGGACATTTAGCTCAAGATAGACCAAATTTAACAACAAGGGTGTTTCGAGCAAAATTATATGACTTGAAGAAGCAATTATTTACAAAATTCATATTTGGAAAAGTGGTTGCACATGTTTATGTGATTGAATTTAAAAAAAGAGAATCGCCACATGCACATATGTTACTCATACTATAATATGAACATAAGATTATAAATGTCGATCAGTATGATAAGTTTGTTTGTGCAGAAATTCTAAGTGAGAATGATAATCCAACACTTTTTGCCAAAGTAGTTGAACATATGATGTATGGGCCATGTGGAGATCTAAATGTAAAAAATGCTTGCATGAGGGATGAAAAATGTAAAAATCATTATCCTTGACAGTTCACTAAACAAACGATACAAGGTAAAGATTACTACCCTATATACAGAAGAATAAAATGCGGTCCATCAATCCAAGTGTGTAATGCAACTTTAGATAATAGATGGGTTGTTCTTTATAATCTATATATTCTATATATTCTGCAAAGGTATGACTGTCATATTAATGTTGAGATATGTTATTGGTTGACATCAGTCAAATATCGTTATAAATATATTTACAAAGGGCATGATTGATCAGCAATTTACATTTCAAAGACTAATGGAGAAGATTTAATTGATGAAATAAAGGACTACTAAGATGCAAGATGGGTATCACCACAAGAAGTAATGTGGAGAATTTTTGAGTTCAATTTAAATGAGATCCTTCCTTCTATTATCAATCTTCAATTGCACCTCCCTAATAACCTCATGGTTTGGTATGACGAAAAACAGAATCTTGAATATATTATTAATTCTGATTATATATCGCGAACAATGTTAACAGAATTCTTCAATCTAAATTCCACATATGAAAAATCTAGAGCTTTTCTGTATAAAGAGGTCCTAGAGCATTACTTGTGGAACCAGCAAACCAAGTGTTGGAATACTATAAAAGCAAAAGAAGTAATTGGGCGAGTAAAGGCTGCCAACCCTTCTAAAGGAGAAAGATACTATTTGAGATTGTTATTAAATCACGTATGTGAAGGATCATAGAATAATTGGAAGTGGTACATATACTAAAAATGTTGTCTATAAAGTGATTCTTTTATCCCAAAGGTAAACATGTACTAAGATTTACCACAAGTTATTACAATATTAACATATTTACATTCGACCAATTTATTCTTTTATAAAGATATGTATATTCACTATGAATTAATTTAATATTGAAGTTTTTATTTTATTTTAAGCACATTTTAACTTATATATATCAAATTGTTGTTTGTTGATTTATGTACATATTTCTACTCTTAACTATATTAGTTTATGTGCTTGCTGATTCACTTGAGTGTCATATGAAATGTTTTAAGATTTTAATTTTTTCTTTTGATAATGCAGAAACAATCTTGAAGATGAAAGGTCACCAGAGCTATGACTTAATTGATTCACTAGATATTTGGCAAAAAAATTAGACAATAAAATTTGTTGTACTTCAAAGAGGAAATATTCAAAAATACCAAAATCACAAAGGATCAGGAAGTATGCTGAAAGTAATTCTAATAAATGATGATGTAAGTATATCATATGTTATTTCTATTATTTTGTTAAATGCATTTATGCTTATATTTATTTACACATATTTTTAAATCTTTTAGGGGACACAAATTCAGGCTATCTTATTCAATGAAAGCACCATCAAATTCAGTGATTCACTCTCGCTTCACAAGACTTACATAATTTATAATAGAAATGTGAATAGAGTGAATCATAGATATAACAATGTGCACAAGGAGTATGAAATAAAGTTTAACAACGATACCACAATTGAAGTTGAGGAGCTTAAAGTTGCAAGTTTAGAAAAAATAAAATATAATTTTGTAGACTTCAAGGACTTAAACAAGTACATTAATGAAAAAAAAATATAGGTTTGTTTTCTTTTAACTCTTTACTCTCCTTATATATACTTTCTCTTATATATAAATCTATAAGTTTAATTTTTACTCTTGCTAGATGCTTTGGGAATCGTTATTGAAGCATCTCCTGCATTCAACATAGCTAAGAATAATGGAGGGACATGCAAATTGCGAGACATCATTATAATGGATATGAGGTACATCATTATAACACTACATAAATGCTCATAATTACCATTATAAATTATTGAACTAATTATTTTTTATAACAATTCAAGAACAATTACTTTGACATTGTGTGACGATCTTGCTGAGAATGAAGAAAATTTGATGATGAGCTAATAAATGAAAGACGTATTATCACAGTTATACATTTGTCAATTAACACATTCAAAGGTAACTTATCACACAACATTGAGATTATTCACTTTATATTTTTTATTATATCTAAATGAACATAAAATAAAAAATAATATTATATTTCGGGTTTGGGTCTTCAAACACAATTGGGATCTACATTATAAATTAATATGAAAATTGAAAGAGTCAAAGTATTACGATATTGGTTGGTTATTTAGTTCTTCTTACTTACATTAGGTTTTAATTATTTATTTTACTTAAAGAATATCATGACGGGTAGGATATGGTTGGTGGAAGCTAATCCATTATCTATAGTTAAAAAATCAAACAGAAGTGTATTTGTACATATCAACAACATATTGTTCCAATAATTTATTATGCTTTGATAGATTTGAAGAATACGTAAATGACAAAGACATAAATGCTCTCATTTCAAGTTCAAAATACCAATTATTCGAAGAGGCTAAAAAACTTTCACTTGAAGACATAATTGGAAAATCTGCAATGACATTCAAGGTATTAAATTATTATTTTATATATATATATTCATTTAATTTTTTCTCTGTTATATCACATGATTATAATTAATTTCTGTTAAAAAAATATATTTTGTCACTCAACTTGTAGAAATCACATTACTTTTTTGAAGCAAGAATTATATATATTAAAAATGAATTTGAACCATGGTACAATGCATGTAAACAATGCAAGAAGAAAGTTGAAGTATGGAAGCCTGGAAGGATGAACTCAGTTGTACTAATTGCAAAACAAAAGACGCTAAATGCTTTCAAATGTATTATTATATCTTCAAACATTCTATTTTTTTTTTTAAAATTTACAATATGACAAATATGTTATTCTTTATTATTATGTATCAATAAAGTATACTCATTTATGCAGATTTATGATGCAATTTTGAGTTAAAGATACAATAAATAATGCATATCTAACAATATTTGATGATTCTCAATCATTAATAAATTGTTCACTAGATGAGATAACACAGTTAAACAGTCAGGTAATACTTTTTTCCTCAGTTATAAAATTTATATATAAAACAATTCATTTGAAATGTATCAATATTACTAAAATAAATTTGTTCTTTTTATAGGACGAGGAGATGAATGAATTTTAAGACAAAGTGACAAGATGCAAAGGAAAATCGTTTCTTTTTATGATCAAGATAGACAACAGTAAAAATGACGTAGTCAAAAATAGTTTTGTGGTGACATCTATCAAGAAGTTTTACTTGAAAATGATTTATTTGAAGAAGAACTCGAAAATATAAAAAGGATAAAGTGTTGAGAATTTCCAAAAGAATAGTTTTAGATTGTTTAACAATGGTTAGAATTATACATTTTGATTTCTTATAGTTTATATTTGATTCCTTTCGTGTGAATAATAGTTAACTTATAGTTTTATTTTGACAAGTGAGTTTATATTACCAATGTTACATAATGGAAATAGTTTTAGGTGTTTTAATTAATGTGTTTGGATGTATTATAATAGTTTTGAACGTTTTGAGTGTTTAATTTATTTTTTATCGACGTGCGATGCAAGTGCTTTAAACTAGTATATATATATATATATATATATAGGGAAAAGCTAACATTCCGCTAAGAAGAGAGGTTAGCATTTCTCTTCACATTTTATTGTACAAAAATATCCTCACTAGGGTGTGCCACCTCATAAAAATCTGGACATTTATGTAATTATCTCACACGCATCTTTCTCTTTTCCCTTCACGCTCTTCCCAAACCCTAACATAAACACGTTGTCGCCATGACCAGACCAATGTTGCTGTCATCGACGACGAAAACTACAACTAGATAAGAAGTTGCAGAGTTCAACAATGATGACATGGAGATGAACAACATTGCGGGGAGAGAAGAAGGTGAAGGCGTTTCTGTCAGAGATTTGATAACGAAAGTTTTAGGATGGTGGCGTTACTAATTGTGGGGTGGGGATGATGGTGGTGGCTGTTACTGGAATGGGGATGGTGGTGCTTCCGGTGGTGGTTGTTTGTGGTGAGTGAGGGGGAAGAAAGAGGGAGATAATGTTTGTGGAATCTGTTTCTCCAATGATTTATTCAATCGGTATCTTCACCACGATGACAAAGGCGGGGCGGCCGCCGCAGGATGACGACGGCGGTGGGTAGTCTGATTCTCTAAGATAGAAAGGGTGGGCTAGGGTTTCTTTAATTTTTAAAATTACATTAATGGACATAATTTTTATGAGGTAGAAGTGTGTAATAAGGGTATTTTTGTTCATTAAAAATGGGGACAAGTGCTAACATCCGCATCTTAGCGGAGATGTTAGCTTTCCCCATATATATATATATATATACATATATATATATATATATATAAAATTTCTTGAAATTGTAGTTGTTTAGAAATGAAAAGAAAAGATGGCATAGTTATGTGTTAAAAACATTTTTTCATATATAATATATCTCTCAACAGGCATTTAAAATTATCAATAACTAGGAGTTAAAATTGGGATAAAAGTAAGGATGATGACGAGGAGTCAAAATTATCCTTTCTTATAACTAATAATTAAAAAAACTTGCAATGTACGAGATTGACAATTTTTTAACAAATAGAGTAAATATATATAAAATAATGATATTTATAATATGAATGCTAGACTTTGACAACAAGAATTTATGTTGATTTATTACTCCGGAATAAAATAATATGTAATAGATAGTCAAGAAAAAAAGAAAAAAATGTAAGTCAAGAGAAAAATACTGTTAATGTAAACACTATAAACTAATTAGTAGGAGGAAGGTTTTATTTTGCATATGGGTTTGATCTTGAACAATAATTTTTGTATTATTTTATTATATTTTAAAATAAAAAATGACTTTAACAAATTTGTTACATTTATAGGCATTTATTTTTATTTAAAAATTAAAAAGGAAAATTCTAAATTTTAAAAATAAAAAGAAAAATTCTAATTTAATAAGAGAGATAATGTAATTTAATAAGATAACTATCAATGTCAACCGTTAATATAATTTGAAGTAGAAGAGAAATTTGATAGAAGAGGTGTTTGAACCCTCTAACCTTCACTTTAATAGAAAATGAGGTATCACTGGGACACAAGTCTTGGTAATAAATTTTTTTATTTAAAATGTGCTAAAATGCATATAAAAATCGTATACACTTTTAATAGAAGTATATATATAGATATAGATTTTTTTTTTGTGAGCAATATCAGCCAAATTTTACACAACGCAAGGTTTTGCCTAAAGTTGGCAATGGACTAATGAGGTTGGGTTAGGATTGAACAAAGCTACTATGGACTTAGATCCAAAGAGGATCCATGTCATAGATCATACCTATACCATACTTCATGTTTTGGGCTTGTTTGACATGCGTTTGTGTTTTGCATTTTTATTTTTACCTAAAACAAAACAACTGTTTTTGTTATGAGTGTTTTGAATAGTAATCGAAAACATGTTTTGTAATAAAAATGTGTTTTAAGTTATTTTTTTTATTTTTCCCGCTACAGCAGCCGAAACACAATAAAACACCAAAATAATGTTTCCAATTTCAACCCAAAATTTTGAAATGTTTTGACACTTTTCAAAACACAACCGGCGGTACCCAACATGCTTTGTTTCTACTATGCCAAAATAAAGCAGAAAAATAAAAACAAAACACATGCCAAACATGCCCTAAGGTATCAAAAAGGAGAAAAATGACAATCGGGTAGGAGTTGTTAAGGTGCAATGACACTTGAGTTTGGGTATTGCATATTTCTTTTTATGGATTTTAGAATTTGGGGCTAGCTTTCGTGTGGATGCTTATCAATGGGTTAGGTACTATAAGCCCATTAAAATCAATCCAGAACAAACTCATATGCCTTTTAAGAAAGGACTGTTCTATACAAACAGAAACTCCAGCCATATTACTTAAACCAACCATTAGATGACTAGGTGGTTTAACATGGGACTTACTTGGATCCCATATATGCAAGTTAAACTATCTAATGGTTGAAAAAAATATAGTTTTAGGAAATGAATTGAATCCTCCGCTGTAAAATTTGGTGTTGTAGTGGTGCTATGTGATTTTCAACACCATTACATTTATTTTTTAATATATTTACATTTATTTTTTTCAGTGAAATCGATTGTGGTGAAAAATAGATGTAATGTGATAAAAAAATAGTATATTGAAAAACATATGTAACACGTTGAAAATCATATGTAATGTGGTGAAAGTGGATACCATCACTATAATAGAGCATATTACAACAGAGATATTGATTCTTAGGAAATAGGCTTGGAAGTTCTGATCGCCTATCATTTTCCTTTAAGAAAAATCTTAAATTGAGCTAAAAGTTACATGTAAACATGCATTACATATGGGTAACAAATGAGGGATAAATTATTTGGTAGTCCATTTCGTCCCATCATCATTTGACGTGTAAACAAAACGTTATAAAAGAGCTGACATAAACTGACTTTTTGTTTGTGTGTCAAGTGATGATTGACCGAAACCAATGATTCAAGACTACTTAATAATTTCTCCCAAAGATAAAGGTTCTGGGTATAATTTCGAATGGCTCAGTGTCAAGCCCCAAAATTTGGACCACCAGAACCCCTTGGTTAGAGCCCGAACTCCTGGTCATGAGATCCCATGATTGTCCGGTTGTCGTCCCACAACCCGAACAATCATGAAAATTACCATTTATTACCCTAAACTCCAACACAGACCACCAAGTCTAACTCGTAGAAGCTTAATTATTAATCTTAAATCCCTATGTGGGATATATGGACTCCAAACCCAATATCTAACCATTATACTCATGAGGAAACTAGCATACGTGATCACTATCATGTTAAGGTATGTTCCCTAGGCTCTCGTGCACTCAACTCCAACTCCCATTGCATAACAACCCCAAATTGGCCCACTCTACAGGTTTTGGTCGGCTGGTGGACATCCCACAAGCTAGCTGAAACCCAGGCAGTTCATCGGCTTGCTAGTCATTTATTTTGGTCGGCTGGAGGATGTGTTTCTATCGACTGGAGACAAGTTTCGGTCGAGTGAAACAGGTCTCTGTAGAACCTGTAGTTACAAACTCTCGAGATCTCCCAGTTTCGGTCGATTGAAGGATGGTTCAGCTGGCTAAAACTCTACAGAACCTGCTATAACTTATTTTTAAGTCTCAATATGCACCACATAACACCCATATCTCAATGAAACCTTCTAATTCACCATTTCCTCAATTTAATCATTTCCACATTTGTCATACATACATAAATAGACATAAATGAAATTTAAGGTCATCATTCCCATAATTTAACATTCATCCATTTCCAAAACCTTACATATATATATATATATATATAGTCATAAAACATATTCAATCACATGTTCACGAAATATTAAAATGTCATATACATAATCAATATATGCATTTAGTTAACATCTCAGACATGCATTCCAAAAATAAGTACTAAATGTTCACAAAAAAATTTTAACTACGCCCCACACCAACTCATTATTGGAGAGACTTCGCTACCTCCTTGTCATGTCCTGAAAAGAGTTAATATATATGGGATGAGCTCCTGCATACTCAGTAGAAATGTCTAAAACACAATTTCTAAAGTTTTGTGAATACCACATAACATATAATCACATTATCATGTTAAACACAAGTTTATATGCAAATATCCATGTCATGCATCACATACTGGTATGCATAGTGCCATGTTCCTCCCATGTGTCCTACTCACACACTCGACCTAGAATTCAGACTTTAGTAACGGTCCATCCGATATTTCACTTCATTTCTTTTGAACATCCGAACTCCTTTGTCGGTCCATCTGATATTATAATCGGACTCCTTTGTCAGTCCATTCGATATTATAATTGAATTCCTTAGTCGGTCCATTCGGTGTTTTTACTCTCTCCCACATACACTCACATAGTTATATATGTGCAATGTATGGACAATTCATACTTTCATGCTCATATCCATATCTTCTCATGTCAAAGCATTTATCTCAACAATAAATAATGTTTTACAACAATTCATGCTGATTAAGGCAATAAACCAAACACGTTGATGTCACATTCACATATACATATAAAATATGTATAATTCTTCCACATTTCTCACACAACATACTATATAATCACATAGAAGAATTCTAAATACATAACTACATCCATTCATGGTAGAAATTCATTCAATTTTAAAATGTAGCATGCATCAACTTAAAAAAAACACTAATACACACATATAGCCAATTGGGTGTCAAAAATACCTAATATATTCATACAAACCCCAGATTTCATGGTTTAGACATTCCTAGCTTAGTTTAGAAGAGCTTCTAAACAAAACTCCCAAATCTCACCGAACTCAAGATCATCCAAAATCGACTTTGTTCTAATCAAATGGAAGCCCTCGACGTATAGAGTAACCTTTCCTTTTTCGGTGTCTTCCAAATCACGCTCTATATCCCTCGAATCTAAGAGAGAAGAAGAAGAAGTGTAGAGGGAAGAGAGAGATTCTCTTGGTGGCTGCTATAGAGAGAGAATAAGTGCTGAAATATTATTTCAGTTATTTATAGCCCTAGCCTCGCCAAATTACCGAATTGCCCCTAATCACGTAGCGTACCTTCCTGATCTCCGTTTTCAATTTCAAAATTCCTACGGACTCGAAATAAATTCCTTACCTATTCTAATATTTTAATTAGTCTAATCTCAAAAATAAATATTTTTCAAAAAATTCACGTTTTCTGGGCTCACACGACTCGAGTCCTGGGCCCCACCAATTCAAAAATCTCAAATTGCACCAAACGCTCCCAAAACTTTTTTGAATCTTTATACAAGACAAGTTCCCAAATATGTATTTCACATTTAAAACGCATATATAATCATTTAAATCACTTATATGACAATAAATGAAAAGAAGAAAAAAAGGGGCTAAAAATAGTCACGATCTTTACACTCAGGAACAAGCTTGAGCATTAAAATAATAATATTAAGAAGAAAGAAAGAGAAAAAATAAATAAAAAAGTTGAAGCCACTTAACAATAAATAAAAAAATACAAAGTGATCCGATTTTGGGGCAATGTTGCGAGATACTAGTTGGGTATGTTCGGATTCCGATGGGTATTGTTGGTGCCCTGTTGCTCAACAATAGGGAGTACTCGATTCCTATGGTGACCACAAAAGGGTGTTTGGTGGTGAGTACCAACAGGGGTTGCAAGGAAATTTCGCTATATTTTGATTACTTGTTCAAGAACACGGTGACTAAATCTTGGTTTAATCGGTGGTGTCTTGTTAGGCCATCGACAATGGCTTGGCCAAAAATGCTTCTCCAGATTCAAATTCTAACGACCCGCGTCATCATTTTAACTAGCTACACTAGCATGTCAGGATTTTCAAATTTTGGCTCCACAACAGTTTCTCTAGATTTTTAGCAGTCAAAAATAATAATATTTTAATTACTTTTTAATTTTTTTTTCAATTTAAATTAAAAAATTTTAAATATTTATTTATTTATTTACTAATAACTATATTCCCAACGACTATATTTTTCATCTCATATAAACACTCATTTTGCTCATTTATAAAATTATCATTACTTTCATCTTTTTCATTCTTGCAAGAATTCATTCACTATCTTTTTCAAATTTGAAATTTCAATGTTTTCATCATCACGACTTTTGCCAGATTCTAATTTTCACGTTCTTCGTCATCCTCCTCATTAATAAATTCTGACAAATTGTTTGAAGACCATGTATTTACGTACAAAGAAATTTTTAGCTATTGTATGCCGAAGATTGTAGCGCAAGTATTTCAACCACCTTAGAGGTGGCGGTTCATTCATCGTGACCGAGAAGAAAGCCATTGTTAACTAATGAAAAATTACTTTGACGAGAATTGCTTATATACACTCGATCAATTCCATAGACGATTCAAGATGCGCCGAGAACTATTTTTTCATATCCTGAATGATGTTCAAGCTTATGACGACTTTTTCGTCTAAAAAAGGGACTCGAGTGGTCGTTTGGGGTTATTTTCTATATAGGAGATGACAACTGTAATACGCATTCTCATATATGGTGGATCTGCCGATTCATTTGACGAGTATATTAAAATTGTTGAGACTTCTGCAATTAGTTACTTAAAGGCATTTTGTGTTGTTGTTGTTGCTGTGTATGAGTAGTAATACATGTGCAAACTAAATTAAACCGACATCGCATGGCTACTTCAAGAAGGGGAGGTTAGAGGATTTTCAAGTATGTTTGGTTTCATTGACTGTATGCACTGGGAGTGGAAGAATTGCTTAGTGGCATGGCATGACATGCACAAGGGATGAACCCATAAGGCTACTCTAATATTGGAGGTGATAGCCTCAAAAGATTTATGAATTTGGCATTATTTTTTGGAATGGCTGGTCCACACAATGATATAAATGTGTTGGATCATTCTTCCATATTTAATCGTATTATCGATGGCAGAATTTTTTTTGATTAATTATGTGGTGAATGGGCATCAGTATAGCATGTGGTATTACCTATCTGATGATATATACCCAAAATGGGTAACTTTGATGCAGACCATCCCAAATTCAAGAACTCCAAAACAAAAAATATTTGTAGAAATACAATAGACATGCAGGAAATATGTGGAGCGAGCATTTGGGGTCTTGCAAATCAAGTGGGTAATAATGCAACGACAAGTTAATATTGGGAGAAGATGAACTTATGTGTCATAATGAGAACGTCCGTCATCCTTCACGACATGATCATTAAATATGAACGTCACAACAATACTGGAATTTAGCTGCCACTAGAAGAGAGTATCCTGAATCACACTCGAAGATTAGACTCCCAATATTTTTGTGACACACATCTATGATCGCCAAACTTAGTACCGCAACAGAGAGACAAATACGCAATTGATGAAGGATCTGATATAACATATATGGAATCAGATTGGTGATTCATATGAAGATCTTTAACTGATGTTGTTTTTTTATGTACTCCTATCTTTAAGTTGTTAATTTTTTATGTTCTCCTTTTTTTAAGTTATGTTGTCATTTTATGTACTAGAATTTCAAGTTATGTTGTATTTTTATACTTGTAAGATGTTATAAAATATTATGCAATAAAATTTTGATTATTAAATTATTTTTCATACGATACAATATCTATAATGGATTGAAAAGCAACATAACATAAGTTAAAACGATACAATATCCATAATGGATTAAAAAAAATAACATAACTTAAAATGATACAATATCCATTATGGATTAAACAAGTCCCATGGACTGCGCAAATTCTCATATGTTTCTATACACATTCGCTCATATATCTGTTGTTGTTCCAGATAAGCCATGCTTTCTGTAATTCTGTTGGTATTGAATTTGGATATTTTAGCATTAAATCCTTTTTTCAGATTTTTTTCTGTGTAGCTCTCTCTCCCGTTGTCTTTCAATTTGTTTCAACTATGTCTTTATAATAATATTTGTTTAGGAGTCAAGTTTGGATGTTGCTTGATGAAAGCTAACCTCGAATGACGAGTGTGATTTTTCATTTTCTGGCTGTTTCTTTTTATTTTAACTCTACTCCGCCGCTTTGCGTCATACTGGTCATTCTAATGGTTGAGATTCAGCAATACCAGGTGAATATTCATTCATGCCGAACTGTGCCGATCCTTCGGAAGGAATACCCCCGTACACTGCATTACTTAATGAACTTGATGGGTTTGAGTGAGTAACAGGCTCGCTAATGTTGATTCTCGAACTTCTTTTCTTGGCGCAAGCAATTTTAGATTTGTTTTTTCTTGATCGAGACAATGTGCATGCCATTTTGGAGTCTTTCAAAATGTTCCAACAAGCATGGAGTTTAACGTCCTCATTCATGGTGGATTTATACAGAAGTTGAGCTGCTGTAATCTATTTTAAATAATTACATTATAATTAGAACCGAATTATTTAAAATAATTACTTATTAAATACGATCAAGTAAATAAATTAATTAAAATTATGAACTTACCATATTATGATTGTTGAACCACTCGTCTAATTATTTTCAATTGTAAGCAAGCATCCAGACTATTTGTTAATTTTTCCTTGAATGGTGAACCAACGATTTGCTAAACCTCCATTGCCTTGGGTTGTTGGAGCACCAAACTGTACTTGAAATTTGACGAGAATTTTTTGTCATAACATCGATTTCGCTTGGTCTGCACCAATCACCGGATCATTGCTAACTTTCAGCCACGTATTGCACAGAGCCAAATTTTCTTTGCTAGACCAATTAGGCATTCGAGGAACGAGTTACTTTCGGGAAAGTCTGGCATTACTAGATTGAGGCAATACTGGCTAATAAAATGTGACTGATTAATTAGATGGAAATTGAGAATCACCACCATAATATTAATAACAGCCGTCAAATGATAAAAAATTATCATTTGATAAAGGGTTGAAATTGAAATTTGGTGGTGTTGAATCCATGAAATTGAATTTTGTAAAGAAACAATTAACTAAGATTGAGAAAATAAAAACGATTCTAGGCTTAAGAGGAGAAAATATAAATTTCTGGTTATGAGATTAGTGAATATAGTGGTGGTGTATTTATAGGGATGAAAAAAGATTGAAAAAGTAAAAAAATAAAAAATAAAATAATTATTTATTTAAAACCCAATAGAGCTGTTTTGCCAAACAGTGCCTTAATGACTCTTTGGCAGACCTCATTTGGGTAACCAAACAGGCCCTATTTGGATGTGCAACAGCCATATGTCCATTGTAGGACACGTGACACCTTGAGAGTGCGCTGCGTATATATATATTTTTAAACAAGTTTTTGAAACGACGTCATTTTGGTAAGTAAATTTTTTTAAAAAAATTTGGGCTCGCATTAAAGCGGGCTCACATGAATAGGGTTGGTTTAGTGGTTTGTTGGATCAAGCGAACCACTTAGCCAAGCAATGGTCCGACCCACTTTTTTAGCCAAGCCATTGTAGCCCAATAGTGGCAATCAGTTGGCTAGAATGGGTTCTAACGAATCCATTTCTGCTACTCTTAGGCTTGTTCTGCTGTATAAATTTGAAGGTGTTTATATAGACACTAATGTTATAATTCTAAAAAGTTTTGCCAAAGAGAAATTTAATAGGTGCACAGATTGCGTGGATGTTGCAACTAAGAATTGGAGAAAATTGGATAACATTGTGATGATATTTGATTATGGTCATCCACTTGTTTACAAGTTTATTGAAGAATTTACGCTGATATTCAACTTTGATAAACATTTGGGGTTTTGATTTCATATAAATCATGTATATTAAGATAACAATAAAGAAACGAGGCTTTCATTTGGGTTTTTGATAAATATTTGGGGCTTTGATTTCATATAAATGGATTTTGGAGTTACGAATTTTCTGCTGCATTTGTAATATGGATTGTTTAGTGACCTTGCCATTTCAATTACTTTTTCATTTATTGTTAACATTATTATTTATGAAAATAAATAATTATATATAAAGGTTCTATATATATATATATATATATATATATATAGATAGATAGATAGAGAAAGACAAATGGAAAAGGGAAGAGAAAAGACACAAATGGTAAAGGTTATTTTGGTCGATTAAAATTAGTTAAAAATGGTTTAAATGGTAATTTCAAGATTCAAAATGATTAATTTTTTTAGGGGGTATGGTACTCCAGGGGTATTTAATACTTTTTCCCCCCAAAAGCAGTATCAACCAGATTTCTTGATGATGGGTTTCACATGCGTCCTCTCGTGCATTTAAGATATGAGTTTGGACAATCACAACCACTGCTAATGGTGTTCTTATTATAGAAAATATATGTAGTGCATGTATTTATGCACTGATTAGTAGGAAAAGATCTACATTACACTCGGTGTAAATACAACAAGTGAATTTGGATTGTGTGTATTGTACACATACAAATGAGATTCACTCGGTGTATATACACCAGGTGCATTCTAAACGTTCTTTAGTGGTAAATGATAGGGGCAGTTGTACCCACTCGATCAGCTTTTGTTGTTTTTTAATTTTATAGATATAAAATTTGACATTATAATTTATAAACGTGCCCCCGCTTCAAAATTATTTACATATATGTGACGTATATTTTTGTAATTGGCAATCTTCGGTGTCAAAACCAAACATGATTGAGTTATAATCTTTGAGTTATATTCTTATCACTGATCATGTAATTGAAGTCTCAGAGTGAGTATGAAGTTTTACACCAACCATGTAAGTGTTCTTCAAAAGATGAAGTTGGAATCTTCGGAAGAAACCATCAATGGCCTGAACAAAGATTCAATCGATTGAAGTTTTGAGATGGTTCTGACTGTATGAGGACATCGTTGATCACATATGAGAGTCACGTAGTCTAGGTAAAGTGGTAAGAACACATATATATTTAAAAAATAGGATTTTTGAGCATATTTTTGAAATATTCAAGGTTGGACCAGTGCAGGGTTTAGCTGGACCGGTCCATGAGATGTCAGCATCTCAATATAAGATTGCTACAGGACATGGACCGGTCCAAGTGAAGGCTGGATCGATCCAAGGCTTCTGGTCTGCGAGATTTTGCCTATTTTGACCCGGAATTGACCCAGAACTTTTCTAAAATGCGGGAACTTGTTTCCTATTGATTTTTAACTTATTTTTTTAAAGAAAAATTAAAATTTTTAATCTCTATAAAAACCTCATATGATTTCTCTCTCAATGTGTTTCACAGAGTTTTCAATATACATCAAAATGAGAATTTCTGGAAAGAGAAAGTATTGAGATATTTTTGTAGCAATTGATTTCTCCCTCAAATTCTTTGTTTATATTTTTTAGAGTACGCACTTATTCACTGAGTGATTTAGGGTGTCTCTATTTGCTTGATCATTTGTTCGAAGACTGCATTAAAGATTTTTTCATGATCAAGTTACTGGATTGATTTCTTCTACAACTGTTCATTGGTGAGGAAGGAGAAAAAGATCGAACTATGAAGGTGACAAAATATTTGTTAAGTGTTTGTGTTCTTCCAGTTACCTTTCTGAGAGGATTTTTACATTAGCTGGGAATCTGCAACAATTAGATGAGGTAGTCGCAATTGTAAGCCCGAGGTCTTCCGTATCAAATTTCTTGTTAGAGTGGAGTGGTTGTGAGTTTGGGACATAGTTTGTTGTGCTTTGCTTCGACGATAATGGGTTTGCTTTTCTGGGGCTACAAAGCAGCGATTTTTTTCCAATATGAGTTTTTCACATATATCTGGTGCATTTTTTACTTTACTGAACTTTATTTTATTTAATTGCTTTGTGGAATTGCTTAAATTTTAATTAGGCTTAAAATTGAATAATCTGAACAATTAAGCAAAAAACTAGTAAACCTAATCACCCCTTTCTAGGTTTTAAATCTAACTTTCTTCGCCGCTTCCGCACCGTGCAACTCACAATACATACACATATCTTTATTACAGTTAAGTTTGGTCTAAAATTTCTTTGCCTATCTACGATCTAAAATTACTCTATCTAACCATCTAATAATCACGATTCCCAATGCATTATAGCGCCGTAGGCACGGGCATACACTAGTATATATATATATATATATATATATATATATATATATATATGGGTAAAATGATCTAACATTCCCTTAAGTTTTCTTTTATTGCTCTTGGAGAATACTTGTGTAGTAACGCTTGTGGACGGGTGTGATGTGGGCGGGTGCAAAAAGTGACACTGGGCTGAGCTACTACACTGACAGAGTACAGGGTGCTCAATCCCACATCACCTAGGTGTAGAGAAAGAGATGTACTTATATGTAGTGTGTTCTCTTCAAATGGTATGAGGCTTTTTGGGGTAAAACTCAAGAACAAAACCGTGCGGGCTTAGGCTCAAAGCGAATAATATCATACCATGTGTTGGAACGGGGTATTATAGTTGGTATCAGAACCTGAACCCAACCGAAAGTGTGCCGACGAGGACGTCGGGCCTCGTAGGGGGGTGGATTGTAGTAACCCTTGTGGATGGGTGCAAAAAGAGACACTGGGTTGAGCTACCACACTGACAGGGTACAGGTGCTCAACCCATATCGCTTGGGTGTGGAGAAGAGGATATGCTTATATATAGTGTGTTCTCTTCAAATGGTATGAGGCATTTTGGGGTAAAACTCAAGAACAAAACCGTGCAGGCTTAGGCCCAACGCAGACAATACCATACCATGTGTTGGAGCGGGGTATTACAACTTGTGTAAAAAATAACTTTGACACCCTTTGTCAAAGTTAATATTCGTTTGTTTTTTACTGTTTAAGTGCATTTACCATTATACCCGCCTATGTTTAATTATTTTATAATGAACTTACAATATCATTGCTGACGTGTACTCTATAAGAAATGTCCTAAATACTATGATGTATTTACAAAAGCAGTCGAATACACAGACTACTCTCTCTATCTCTGAAACTCATAATACAGCAACTTCACCAGAATTCTCCTCTTCTCTACCGCGGAGAAGATCGTTCTCCAGAAGGAATCAAACTCCGAGCTTTCCCGTCACTCTCTGCTTTGGGAGAACTTGCTTCGCAGTCGACAAAATCCTCCAACTCACTGAAGATCTCACGACTGTGTCTGAGAGCGAGATCATGGATCAAGTAGAAAATGGCAATGTCACGGCTTGAGGAACAATTTTGTCACATTTGATTTGCAACACGATTCCACTTGATGCCGAGAGGCTTTACAAATCGATTAGGAGGGTTCCGTTGTTATTCGCGTCGAATGATGTGGAAATTGAGAATTTTGATATTTTTGGTGAGAAAACCTTAGTTTGGATGAGAAGACCTTTCGAATTAATTTCGAACATAATTAAAGAGTGACCTTACATAGTTGTTATTGAAGGTGATGAAATATCATACTGTAAAATCACAATCCTCACAAGGGTGCTTTTACCACGAGTGCACTCTTACTGCGAGCATGAAGGCTTTTTCATAGGCACATAAAAGTTTATTTATAGGCACAATATATAAAAGTCTATTTATAGGCACATAATTTTAGAAGCTAAGTAAACTTTAGAGACAAAAAATCTTAGTCCTGGATGATTTAAGAAAAGGTGTAAGAAACCTATTTGGGGGGCTGTTAGATTTTTATTTTATTAGCTTCATAATATATATATATATATATAAGGCGAAAACTATTTTGACGATTGCTCGCCGGAGATGAAGCCGATTGTGCCATCCACGACGGTGAGGGTGATAAGTTGTGAAGACTACCGAGAATTGATAGACTTTGATACTATGTTAGAAATATAGAAAGAGAAGTGTATTTGATTGAATTGATATATTATATTGATATTAATGAACAATACATAAAAGCCTATTTATAGACACATAATCTTAGAGGCTAAGTAAACTTAGGAGACAAGAAATCTTAATCATAAATAATTTTAAAAAATGTGTATGAAACCTATTAGAAAAAGATATATAATTTATAATAGAAAATATATAATATAACACATACGGAAAAATATTAATTTTGTCTTCCCCCTCCTTTGCGCATGCTTGCCATTAAATGCACCTAATGACTTGTTATCGTTCAGTCATTTCGGTTCATTCAATGAGAAATATACGAAAAAATATTAATTTTGTCTCCCACCTACCTTACTCATCATTCCCATTAAATGCATCGAATGGCTTGTCATCATTAGTCATGTCTGTATTCAAAGAGAAATATACGAAAAAATATTAATTTTGTCTCCCACCTCCCTTGCGCATGCTTGCCATTAAATGCACCGAATGACTTGCCATCATTCAATCACTTCAGTGCATTCAATGAAAAATATACGAGAAAATATTAATTTTGTCTCCCACCTTCTCATTAAATGCATCGAATGAATTGCCATCGTTAAGTCATTTTCGGTGCATTCAATGAGAAATATATGAAAAATTATTAAATATTATAGTTGAGTGGAATTTTTTTTGTCTTTCAAAATAAAAAGTGAAAAGTATGACAGAATTAAAGTTTGTGACTCGGGGTTAAAAAATTAAAGCAAATTCACAACAAAATTATAGTAGTTAGTTAGCCTTTGAAAGTCAGTTCCACATTTAATTTATTTGAGTGTTACGATCCAACCCTACCACATCTTCCATTGTGTACGTTGTGTCGTATTACATTATTTATATCTATCTGTTTGTATATGAAATGTTCTCATCTTCATCTTTGAAAACTTCTTTTAATTTATTTAATTCGAGTGGTGGTATGGACCGGAAAGTGATACCCTTCTTCACGTGTGAAACTGATGCTACAAAATGTAATATATAATTAACCATATACATGTAGTCATCGTTTTGAAGGATTGTTACATTTACGAAACACGGTTGTACAAAATTGATAACGTAACGGTATCATGTTGGTATTAGATATTGATATTTTGTTAATATTCAGAGATACGTATTTCATACTTTTTAGTCATATTCATATTCTAATATATATATAATTTTTAATACATATATGATACTTTTAAAATATTTCGACCTCATATTCAATGCTTCTCACATGTTTCAGAATATATTTATAATAAGTTTTGAACTTTAAAATATAATTTTTTCAACAATAATATCATAATATAATTGTTAGAAAAAGTTTAAAATTTATTTTTAAAAAAGTATTAAAAAATATATTTACAAAATTTATCCAGACAAAACACTTATTTTGTTTATTAATCATAATATTTTATAAAAGAATATAAAAAATAATATATATAACATAAAATTATTTCTTTGTATATATATATATAAAAATATAATTTATTATTTTTATATTATCCTGTCATATCATACTCATTCTTATTTTTTTCTTAAATTTATCGTATCTTCGACCATGTGTCCGTATCTGTATATTAAATTTGGTATGGTATACGACTAATAATTAGTTGGTTTTGTCGGCGGTACTCATTACACCTAATCATTTCGGGGTACACATTCAAGCGATACCATAAATGTGACCAAATTAAAGAGGTAGAGGTTCATGGTAAAATTCTGCAGCTGTATTATGAAAATATTTTCTTGATGCACGACACTTCATATTTTATCTTATGTACCAAATTTTATTGAAAAAATTTCATATAAGTCCTATTTTTTCCTGCAAGGGTTTATGGCGATTTTTTTTCCCTCAAAATTTCATTTTACTATTACTAGAGATAATAATATTTGATATGATAATGATTTATACAGTGAAAGCTATCACTAAATGTGTAGTCCATCTATTATATTGTGAAAGTGAAATAAATATTTGAGTTCTACTTGTGAGAGTGATTTGGTTTTCAAATTCGATAATAATTTTTAGGGAGACGATATTCACACTCTCGTTTTCTTTGGTTGCACTATCAGTTTAAAAGAAATGTCACTTTTAACCTTAATTTCATATGTGAATGATTATTTTTTTTTTCAAAATACTAAACTATCATTTTAGTCTCCAATTTTTAATGTTTTTGAATTATTTTGACAAAATAAACAAAAAAATACCAACAAAAAAATGCCCGAAAAAAATAACCAAAAAAAAAAAGCTCTCTTTTTACGGGATTCAAAAATATATTATCTTTTGACAAGATCAAAATATATATATATATCTTTGTTAAATAAATTATCTCTTTTGACAAAAACCAAAAATTAAAAATTACTAAAAAAAAAAGTTATCTTGTTAAATAAATTATTTTTTTTGACAAGACCCAAAAACAAAGTGGCTAAAAATAAGTTATTGAGGGGACCAAAAAATAAGTTATCTTTATTGAATAAATTATCTCTTTTGGTAAGTTATTGAGAGGACCAAAAAATAAGTTATATTTATTGAATAAATTATCTCTTTTGGAAGGACTGAAAAAAAAAGTAATATTTGTTGAATAAATTATCTCTTTTGACAGGATAAAAAAAAATTTAAGAAAAAGTTCTCTCTTTTGATAAAAGTAGAAAAAAAAGTACTAAAGAAGGTAAAAAAATTATTTTTATTTGACAAAAACCAAAAAAAAAAAAAGTAATATAGAAAGTAAGTAAGCTAAAAAAAAGTTTAAGTTTATAGTATAAAGGATAGTTGTGGTATTACAAAATAAGGGATGATATATTAATTAGTTTAATGACCTTCTTGTCATTTCCTTTAAAAGAAAAGGCAAGTGGAGTGCAATCGTAGAAAATAAGAGTGCGAATATTGCCTCCCTAACTTTTATTATGCTTATCATTACTCTATTTGATAATATATAAATGGGCAGAGGGAGAGCGGGGTAGGGGCCATGTCACCCCCAAAAATTTTCAAAATTTTTATTTATACCTCTTAAAAATTGTTATTTTGTAAATATACCCTACACTTGGTCCCAAAACTTTTAGAAATTTTGAAACCCCCCCCAAAAAAAAAAAAATTTTTTTTTTTTTACAAAAGACTTATTTGTTAGTCTCAATTATAGTAAATTTGGAAATAAGTATAACTTATATATATATATATATATATATAGTTGAAATTTATAGAAACTTTAATTAACGTTTTAGCTTTACTTTTAAAGTCCAAATATTCTAAAACAAAAATGTAATTTCATTATTTTGGTAATCCTTACTATAACATATCATTACTACATTTATATTTGCATATCTATATTACATTTAAGCTTGGTATAATAAGACAAAAAAATCAATCTAATGGTCAAAAATGATTTAAAAACCAAACCTGTCTAATGGTCATGATTTATATTTGCCTATCTACAATTCAAAATAATCCTATCTAATCGTCATGATTGAGGGTGAATGATAGTGTCGTAGACATGTGCATACACTAGTATATGTATGTGTGTGTGTGTCTATATATATATATACATATTTACATGAATAATATTGATTATATGATATTTAATAAAAATATATGAACCTTTCTTTTCAGATATTTTTGTTAGATGATGCAAACGAGAAAAATATCTAAAATTATATGCTCAACTTGACAAGTCTTTGAATCGAAAAGAAGGAAAAATTGGAGTGTTCTGATATCAAGATAGCAAAAATATCAATAACAATAATGATATCATATATTAGAATTTTTTTAGTTGTCATTTGTTAAATGACAAATTCTATAGCTATTATTTGTACAAGGTATTAAAAAGTACTTCTCTATTTTGTTTCTAATAATTGTGTTCTATTAAATCTTATAAGATTTTGTTTAGTTAAAATGGTACAATTTTTTTCCGGATAAATTACACTTATTTCACCTCTAGTTAGGATTTATTATACCCATCTCTCCTGTATTTTGGCATATTATAGTTTGAGTTACCTTATCTAATTTACACGCTTGTACCAAACACACTCTTGCATCAGTTGAGTTAACGGTCAGCCATGGTCAACGCTGATATAGCCAATTTTCAAGCATTATATTACAAATATGTTATTCAAATCTCTGTTAAGACACTTTTGTCCAATGTATCATATGTCAAAATACAATTTTACCCCAAACTAAAGTAAATCAAAGTGAGAGTATAAAAGTAATTGCAACTTTTAGATATTTTTCAGTTACAGTCATTTATATAATAATAATGGCATAAAAGGTAATTTCACATGCTTTGTTAACAAACACTAATGTCTGTCACTAAGAAGGGGGTAATTATAAGATGCCAAAACATATGAGAGGTAAGTGTAATAAATTCTAACTAGAGGTAAAATAAGTGTAATTTACTTTTTTATTATTATTAATTTTTAATCAATGTAATAATGATATATCTTTTCCAAAGTAGAAACAAAGTACTCAGTTTTGTTTTTTTCAAAAATTGAAATAATTGCTAAATAAAAATTCATTCCTTGACAATATTTTTTTACCATTTCTCTTTTTATATGTAACTCATTGTTTCATCTTCTCTGTATCTTATATTTCTCATATCAAATCTCCATCTCTATTTATTTAGATTTTATTTTTCTCATATTTTGAATTATATTTTCCTCAATGCATATACTAATACTAATATTATAAAAAACAATTCTACAATTGATTCCTAAATTTTAGATATTTTTAGTTTGTTCCCCCATATCAAAATTCCTGACTATGAAAAAAAATAAATACAAGACTGTTCTTAAACTCGATTTGGACTGAGATAAAGTTGAAAGTACAACTATGCTATAATATTTCGTGATTTTTCTTTTTTGAAAATTGACTGGTCAAAGCTACATTTTACTATTAATAGAGATAATAATCTTTGATAATATATATATGGGAAAAATTATATTTTAGTGACCAAAATTAAAGATAATAGCTTTCAAGTGACCATAAAGTTACAAAAATATAGATAGTGATCAATCCTAAAATTTTATTGCTTTTTAGTGATTGATAGAGTATTTGACTAGAATTGTGAAACGTGTAACGTGAATGTTGAGTTCAAAGTGACGTGGATAGGGAATCTATTTTAACCAGGACTTCTCTATCTCCAGGAGCCAGTCTCCTACTATGACATAGTCGGACTTCTCTATCTCCAGGAGTCAGTCTCCTACTATGACACAGTCTCACTTGACCGCTATAAATACATAGATGGTCCATATACCAGGTACGTGATTAATACCCCTTGAGTTCCTTTATAGCTTGAAAAAGCCTTTCTGATTTTTGACTTGATCGTCGGAGCGTAATCGGCCGGCACCGCACTAGTGCCCTCTCGATTACCCTTCTCTTGTCCTTTTTTACAGGTTGGCGTTTGACCAGTTCAGGATGAATTTTTGCTTCATCAGTTGGCGCCGTCTGTGGGAAACAATCACAAATTTGATTGTTCTACACGAATCATATACGAAACATGATGCACTTACGATCTGGGTTAGAGACTACCATTGTACAGGACCCTTCTGCCGGCCACAATCCCCCAGCGCAGGACCTTCCTGCCGGCCACAATCCCCCAGCGCAGGACCTCCCTGCCGGTCACAATCCTCCAGCCGCCCAGGATCCTCCTGTTGGCCATGACCTTCCTGGCGGACAGAGCCCTCCAATCGAACAGGGAGGCATGCAACCCCCTGGACAGATGGACTTTCCTGGGGCACGCCCCGAAATCCCAAACGACCAGGGACTGATCGTAGCGTTGGAATGCCAAGTCCAGAACTTGAATCAAAGTCTGACCCAGATACTCCAACAAAATGTTGCAATTCTGCAGCGCCTCCCTCCTGTGGCTCCAGTACCATCGCCGGGTCATTTTGTTGATCCAGAAAGGGATGGTGTTGGGTGAGACAGTGAAGTCCCAACAGATGATGCAGCTCAGAATCAAGTAAGAGGTGGGACGAACCCTAGTTACTTGGTCCCACTCGAAAAGAACCAACCCCATAGAGATTCAAGGTACCCAGGGAAAACTACCTATTATGACATAGAGATGCAAGACCTTAGAGCCAGGGTAAAAAGCATGGCCCACGCCATAAAGGGGAAGGGCCCTGCTATAGTCGAGGAGCTGGTCCAGCAAACCAACCTCCCTTTTTCCGGGGGGATAATGAGTTGTCCTTTGTCCAACAAGTTCAAGATGCCCACCCTTGAAAGCTTTGATGGGACCAAGGACCCACTAGATCATCTAGAGACCTACAAGGCTTTGATGCACCTCCAAGAAATACCAGATGAAATCCTATATAGACCTTTTCCTACTACATTGAAGGGTTCTGCCCGGTCATGGTTCAACAACCTGAAGCCGACATCTGTACGTTCCTTCAAAGAACTGAGCCAATTATTCGTAGGCAATTTTATTACCGCCCGAAGGCACAGAAAACCCGCCACCTATCTCCTGAACGTAAGACAGAATAAGGGGGAGTCATTGCGAGACTACATTTACCGGTTTAACAGGGAGATGTTGCAGGTAGATTCTCTGGACGATAAGGTGGCAGTTACCGCATTCATGGGGGGCCAATTGCCTTCAAAATTCTTGTACTCAATTTCCAAGTACCCTCCAGAAAGTATGTCCGAATTACTCATGAAAGCCCAAAAGTACATGAACGCAGAGGATGTCCTTGATGCGAGAAAGGCAGACAGGAAAAGGGAGGGACATTCCAGTGAGGAAGATAGAGACTCCAAGTATGGCAAAATGTCACGGGGGCAAACCGATAAAGCATCACGTCATGAGTAGGGAGACAAGGGGCATATTGACTAGAGATATGAAAAGGGAGGCAATTGGCCCATCCTTAGATTGCTGAGCATTTGTGGAAGTGCCACCAGTAAGACTTTCTTTTAAAAGTTGCATTTACTTTAATTATTCTAGCTGAAGCTCAATTTAATATCGAGCCTTAGGGCGATAGCTCCGAGGTTTTTGCTTGAATAATTCTCTGTTTGTTACTCAAATATCAATAGCAATCCTTTTTGTTTCAAAATTTATTGTTATAACTAAAATAAAAAGTACACCACCCTACGGGGATATACCTCTAAGGAGGGCCTTTAATGAAAAAAACGAGATGGATGAATCTCGAGAACATTGTTTAACAGCTCTACGGGGGCCCAGCTCTACGGGGGCACAGCCTTACGTGGGCACAACCCTATAGGGATACACATCTAAGGAGGGCCTTTAAGGAAAAAAACGGGATGGATGAATTTTGAGAACATTGTTCAGATAACCCTACGTGGGCATAACCCTACGGGGATACACCTCCAAAGGAGGGCCTTTAATGAAAAAGGCGGGATGAATGAATTCCGAGAACATTGTTTAACAGCCCTACGGGGGCACACCTCCACGGAGGGTCTTTGAAGAAAAAGGCGGGATGGATTAATTCCAAGAAAAAACACTACCCTACGTGGGGCACAACCCTACAGGGATACACCTCCAAAGGAGGGCCTTTAATGAAAAAGGTGGGATGAATGAATTCTGAGAACATTGTTTAATAGCCCCACGGGGGCACACCTCCATGGAGGGCCTTTGAAGAAAAAGGCGGGATGGATTAATCTCGAGAAAAAACACCACCCTACGGGGGCAAAACCCTATGGGGATACACCTCTATAAAGGGCCCTTTTACGATAAAGGCGGGATAGGTTAAAATTCTGAAAATGTATATGGACATCTCTACATGAACCCTTGTGTTGTAAGAATTACCTCCGCAAAATAAACCATTTTCAATAAAAAAGAAGAAATATACCGTCCCAAGTCCTTTTCCAACGGCTAGCAATGGTTACAAGTACTCAAGCCAGGCACAGGGTGAGGTAGCAACGATTAGGAAAGCAACAGACAGAAAGCCAAGCGCTGCCTAATAGGCCATGCGCTGCCCAGAAGGCCATGAACCCAGGAGGCCATGCGCTGCCCAGGAAGCTATGTACTGCCCAACAGGCCAGGCGCTGCCCAGTAAGCCAAGCGTTGCCCAGCAGGCCAGGCGCTGCCCAGCAAGCCAAGCGCTGCCCAGGAGGCCATGCGCCCAGCAAGCCAGGCGCTGCCCAGAAGGCCATGAACCCAGGAGGCCATGCGCTGCCCAGGAAGCTATGTACTGCCCAGCAGGCCAGGCGCTGCCCAGCAAGCCAAGCGTTGCCCAGCAGGCCAGGCGCTGCCCAGTAAGCCAAGCGCTGCCCAGGAGGCCATGCGCCTAGCAAGCCAGGCGCTGCCCAGCAGGGCAGGCGTTACCCAGCAAGCCAAGCGTTGCCCAAGAGGCTATGCGCTGCCCAGCAGGCCAGGTGCTGCCCAGCAAGCCAAGCGCTGCCCAGCAGGCCATGCTCCCAGCAAGCCAGGCGCTGCCCGGCCAAGCTAGGCACTGCAGGGCCCAGCCAGGCGCTATCGGGCCTAGCCAGGCACTTCCGGGCCCAGCCAAGCGCTGCCCAGCCCAGGCTGGGCGCTGCTGGGCCCAGCCAGGCGCCTCAGGTCGGGCTTGCGAAAAAATATATATATACATATATATTATGTTTAAAATTCATAGGCCAAGATAAAGCCTAGCAGACCAGCCAAAGTATTCATAAGGCCCGACAAGCAACCCTCATGAACAGGGGGCATTTGATAGAGTATTTGACTAGAATTGTGAAACGTGTAACGTGAAGGTTGAGTTCAAGGTGACGTGGATAGGGAGTTTATTTTAACTAGGACTTCTCTATCTCTAGGAGCCAGTCTCCTATTATGACACAGTCTCACTTGACCGCTATAAATACAGAGACAGTCCATATACCAGGTACGTGATTAATACCCCCTGAGTTCCTTTATAGCTTGAAAAAGCCCTTTCGATTTCTGACTTGATCGTCGGAGTGTAATCGGCCGGCACCGCGCTGGTGCCCTCTCGATTACCCTTCTCTTATCTTTTTTTATAGGTTGGCATTTGACCAGTTCGGGGTGAATCTTTGCTTCATCAGTTGGCGCCGTCTGTGGGAAAAAGCCTTTTCGATTTCTGACTTGATCTTCGGAGCGTAGTCGGCCGGCACCGCGCCGGTGCCCTCTCGATTACCCTTCTCTTGTCCTTTTTTACAGGTTGACGTTTGACTAGTTCGGGATGAATTTTTGCTTCATCAGTGACCATTCGAGACTAAATTCCATGAATACCCTTAGTCTATACTTTTTACACATTTCTCTATTTGTTTCTTATACCGAATCCTTTCTACTCCCAAATCCTTCATTCTCCTTCACAGATGGTTCAGAGTAAGATTTAAATTATCTATTTTTCCTAGTGTCCTCGTTTCCTCTAAGAGCTTATAAACCTATGCCACTTTACCATCTTTGTGTTCTTTTCTCTAGAATTAACATTGTTTGCATAGAGGGAAAAAGCACAACAATGGACGACCTCTCTTCATTCTTCATCTCCATATTATCACACCCAAAGCTCTCTTTAACACAACACCACCACATTTTCCTCACTATCCCCTCCGTGAGAATCAAAGAAAAACCACCCGCCATAAGAACAGAGCCTCTAAAAATATTAAAGAAGCAAAACCCATCATCTTCATCATCATATCCGAGAAAATCCTCTCATTCAATTATAAAGGTAGCACCAGCTGCGCCACTGCGGCCGTCGGCAAGGAAGTGGGTGGAGCCATCCTTGCCGGCAACCATCTTCAAGCATTCGATGACATAACCAATAAATTCATCGACCCTCCATCAACCCAAGATACGTCCTCTCTGATCCTTTCACCTTGTCGAGCCAATGTGAGTGCGAGGTGATCCACAAGTCCCTCATAGCATACCTCAATGGAGCCTACATCAGTAACGACCCTAACTCATAGTTCCTATCTGGAGCCTGGAGAGATACAAATGAGGTTTTGGATAAGCCCAGATCATAGAATTTCTTCTATGTATATGAAAAATGTAAATGAGGTTGATGAATAATTATTTTTGGTAAGGAAATAAAATTCTTTAACTAAATTACCCTTAAATGGTCACTGAAAAGCAATAAAATTTTAGAATTGATCACTATTTATGTTTTTGTAATTTTATAATCACTTTAAAGTTATTATCTTTAATTTTTGTCACTAAAATTTAATTTTTCTATATATATATAACTGCTCTTAAACCCGACTCCAAGAGTCCACATAGATGAGATGACTCAACAAAACAACAACAATATATTAGTAATTTTAGATGTTGATCTCATATGAGAATATTAGATTACCTGTTGAGTCCATTGTTAATATAATCTTTGGCCACAATATATATATATATATATATATATATATATATCTATATATATATATATATATCTATATAGATTATAGAGAGAGAGAAGAAAGATCGACAATCCATTGGTACTAGGGGTGTAACTTGGGTTGGATAATTCGAACCCAACTCGAATCCAACTTGATTTCTTATAGACTTGAGTAACTATTAATAAAAATATTTTAATACTTTATGTTTATAATTTTATTTGTTTGTTGATGTCACCAGTGTAAATACTTTAGAATTAGAAGGGTATATTGATTGATGAAAAAGTAGGACATTTATTACAGGAAATCATTTAATTTTTTGGATTAATTTTTACCAATCAGTGGAGTGACTGTGCAAAGACACTCGCTTGAACGACTCTTAATTTAATTATAATGTAAAAAAATTAATTACTCATTCAATTAAAACTTTTTAAATCAAGATATAATCCGTCTTTTTATTCTAGTCAAGAGATTAATATAATCTTTTATATGAAAAAAAAATTAATACTTTATTAAAAACTGAAAGTGATAAAACAAGAATCTTCCTTTTCTTTCACAACTTAAAATATAGCAAGTTATATATATGGGCATGTGAAATGTATATATATATATAGGAGTGTGACAAGTATATAACATACATATTATATATATAGAGAGAGAAATTAACGCTAATTACCTATTATATATATATATATATATATATTCTGCAGTAAGTTGTAAAAGAGGGAGATAAATTAATGAAGAGAGAGATGATGATTTTAATAAGAAGTGAAAATGGAATGACCATTTCAAAGCTCAAGAAGAGGAATGGTTTTGTTGGAATGAACATTCCAAGGTAATGATTATGAATGATCATTCCATTTATAATGTAGCACAACAAACAAGAGAAAGGGAATCAAAGGTGGAATGACCATTCCATTCCACCTCCATTCCTGCGTACAAAATAGCTCTTAATTCAATCAAGAGTTAGAATCTTGAAATTAGAAAGTTTAATTGCGTGGCTTGGCTTTAATAGAACATATATGTGATTTCATAATTGGGTTTAAAATAATTAGAGTTAAATTATTTGAATTGGAGATTCTGGATTAAGTTTATTTAATAAATTTTTTTTTTCTTTTTTCTTTTTGATTTTTTTTTTTATGTTTTTAAAAGTCAAAGTACAAAAGTTCGTTGTTTTGATTACATACATAAATATATATATATATATATATATACACACACGCTAGTATACAAAATTACAGAGCCAAATAGCCAACCCATATATAAAAACTACTATCCAGCCAACTCATTCATTCTTTTCAATTTACGGTCACATCTCTAAAAAATTATTGATATTCCTTGGTTACATACATAAATACAAACTCATTTCAATTCATGGATTTGTTTGTTAAATTTGTGAATAGCAGATTCTTCACTTATTTATTTAAACTACAATTGGGTTTAAGTTGTCAAAAATATTTTATTTTCATTAATTTTAGATTTTGTTTTTTAAATGAATTGTTGAGTTCACCGGTGTTGTTAATGGCGGTGGAGTGAAAGGAGAAGAGTGAACAAACATTGGAATATAATTGAGTAATTTTGTCTTTTCGCTTTACTTTGTTTATGAAATAAAATAATATTTAAAAAATAAGAACAAAAAGATATTTCATTAACAATGTATATTCTAATAACTCTGATAAAAAAAATTATTATAATTTGACAAACAAAAAAGAAAAGTTTAATATATTGAGACCAAATTTCGGAAAAACTCAGTATAATTTTGCCTTGACATAGATGGGATGACTCAACAAAACAGGAACAATATATTAGTAATTTTATATGTTGATCTCCTATGAGAATATTGGCTTACCTGTTGAGTCCATTGTTAGTATTATCTTTGGGGACAATCTATATATATATAATTTTATATATATAGAGAGAGAAGAAAGATGACAATCCATACGTACGAGGTCGCGAAGGAGCGGAGAAAGAGAGTGAAGAAGAGACTTCTTAGAAAAGATGACAGGCAGATAAAGGTTGGGACTTGGGAATGATGATTGAGAAGAGGGTGTTTTTTTTTTTTTTTTTTAGTTCCAATTCAGTTGAAAGACTTTGAAAGGATATATATATATATTTCACTTTTTCGAGCAAATAATAAACTTAGACAAATTTAATTTGTTGGTTCACTCAATCTTTTATGTTGTAAATTAAAAAGATAGCGCTGAATTACAGAAACCACTAATATTTTTGAAAAAAAAGAACTCTAATATTTTCATATAATTTTAAAAAAAAAATGATATATCTTATAATTATTTTTGAATTTATGTGAGTTGGGTGTGGTATTATCCTTGAATATCACAATGATGTCATACTTCACTTACAAAAATTTATTTCAAAATGTCAAATTCAGCCTATTATATCATTACTCTTTTTAAACTCCGAAAGCCACTCTTGAGACTGTGGAAGGAAGCTGCATTTCAATTGACTTACAGTACCTACTAAATTCCAAACATAATTATATATATGTATGTATGTATATGCCAGAACTAGAATTGCATTTAAAATTAGTGTTTTCCATGTGAAAGGGGTATTTTTAAAACTCTATTAATGGTATTAATTATGATTATGGTGATTTTGCATAGAAAAATTAAAGCTGGTCCCTTCAATATTATTTGTTATGAATTAAAGAGAAAAAAGAATGCCCCACATTTGGACAACCTCATTACTGGTTGCCAACGGTTCTTTTTTCTATTTTTCCTTCTCCTATCATATATACACTCGCTTTTAAAATTATATCGAAAGAAAAATTATTATCATCATTATCATCTTTTATCTTTATTTCGTATAAATGGAGAATTTTCTTTTTTTACTCTTTTTTATTATAAGTCATATTTTCTATTAGATTTAATTTTTTGCAATAATTTTTTATCACTTTATTCCACATTAGTTTTATACCGAAAGAAAAATTATTATAATTTATTTATTTAAATTAAAATTTTATATCATTAGTTTGGCCTCTCAAATGAATATTTCTAGCATCGTGCATATATATATATATATATATATAGATGAATATATAAATGTATTTTGCATGACCTCAGGTGTTTTTTTATTATTTTAGTTTTGATAAAGAGACAAGGGCGGAGCGAGGATTGTAGGGTCGGGGAGGCCAATTTTTTTTTTCTTTTTGCATCAGTCTAGGTTATATATATATGTATTATATAATGTATGCATACAGTGTACATACGATTTATATAATATAATAATTCAATACATGTAATATATTAACTTTTATTAGACGGTTAGTATATAACTTATACAAGAGTTTTGGAAATTAAAAAAATATATAGTACTTTGAAGAATGAAAAAGTGATTTTTTAATGTGAGAAAATAAACTTATAAATTTAATCTCATTATCCCTCTTTCTCTTTTATCTTTCTTTAAGAGTTTGAGAGTTCAAGACCGTGGCGAACAATTGAACAATAATTTGAATATGAATCTGAATCAATAAAGACAATTTAAGTTTTTTCTTTTAAAATTTTATCTTTAGATAAAGTAAAATGGCACCGGTAGATTACTTAAAAAAAAAAAGCAGAATATAAACATAAAGGATCACTGAGTTGAGAAATTAGTGTAATAATATATTAATATATATATGAACCAATAACTGGATTGAACTGAATTGATATAATATATACATTTATAATATGAATTGATACAATATATAAATAGTGTTTTTGTGGTGTTTTTCATATTTGTGTGCGGGTATGTGCACATACATATACGTACATACGTACATATATATATATATATCTGATCTATTATTATATTCATTCTTGATTTGTAGTGTGAATATTGGGAAATGGCAGAGAATTTGATTGGGGCCAAGTAGTGAGTAGCAGTATAAATATAATATTAGAGTGGACATCTTTCATTATTATGCTCGACTTTACTCTTTGTATCTGTCTGTCTTATCATTTTTCAGCATGTGAGCCGGTTTTGCTTCCTTTATATACACGCTGACATTTCACATTTCAGGTCACCTTTCAAGCACTTTGAATTGTAAGCATTAGCTCTTCTCTTCCTCTTATTTTTCTTCAATTTTGTGTTACATTTCAATCTTTTCTTGAAAAAAGAAGAGTAGGGTTAATAACAATAATTTCAATTTTCAACAAGTTTCAGTTCACTCTACTTTGTTCTGTTTTTTTTCAATTTTGCATGCTTTGATTTTTGACAACCCTTTTCAATTTTGTGTTACATTTCAACATTGCTCTAATCTTCTTGAATTGTAAGCATTAGCTCTTCCTCTTATTTTTCTTCAATTTTGTGTTACATTTCAATCTTTTCTTGAAAAAAGAAGATTAGGGTTAATAACAATAATTTCAATTTTCAACAAGTTCAGTTCACTCTACTTTGTTCTGTTCTTTCAGTTTTGCATGCTTTGATTTTTGACAATCCTTTTTAATTTTGTGTTACATTTCAATATTGCTCTAAATCTTTCTTGAAAATTTAGGAGATGATCAGAGTTGTTGAAGATGATCTACTTTAGTTGAAAAAAGACATTACTATAGACTTTGCTGAAATTACTTTTAACACCTCAATATATTTGAAATGGAAAATTATAGTCTTCCAAACTAATTGCTTTTAATCTTACATGTATATATGGAACATAAACTTTCCAACACCACTTTAAAGTATGTTTCTGTTTTCATTTTTGAAATTTTCACTTGTAGGAGGAAATTTTCTGTGGCCATGTTTCTACAGTGAGATATATAGAAAAGAGTAACAAGTTTTGAAGGACTCAGAGATTTTTACAATCAGGTGATGTGCACTCTGTTTGAAGCCTTGCACTAAGCTGGTACGGTAACTCATTTTTTTTTTCTGGTTTAATTGTTTTTATTTTAGTCATTTTTTTTTTGGAATGTTTTTCATTTGACATATACATCCAAGTGACATAGTTTAAGTAAGCAACTGTTAAATTTCATTTTCCTTATTTTGCCTCTTATGACATTCTAATGGAAAACATATCGATCTCGTGTGTTTTATAAATGTGTGAACTTCTTCTTCTTCTTGCAAGAGTAAATTTGATCACTTATTTATATACATTTCATTATATTATAGTGTAAGAAGAATTCATTGGAGGTGTACAAAGAAGTTTGAGAATGGGATTCCTTGCTTTGTTTGTTGTGGCATTGATGCCAGTTCTGAAAACACTGTTGGTCACCGCTGCCGGTTTATTACTTGCATTGGATGGCGTGAATATCTTGGGGCCAATTGCAAGGCATCATTTGAACAATGTAAGTTATCGTCATCCTACTTATTTCTCTTAAGAAGTAATGAACTTTTGCATCTAGAATTCGATATTTGTTTGTCTTTTTGACTATGTCATACTCATACTCCAACAAGGGATTAGCATTTTATTCTGACTATTTTGGAAGACATGGATGCCGGAAAAAAAAATTAAGCATGATGTTGCAATTTCCCGAGGAAACATAAAAATTTTCCAAGTGCATGTCGAATTTGTTAGCATTCTTTCACATTTTTTCAGTTTTCTTTAGTTCATTTGAAGGCTTACATTTCTTACACTAGAATGGCTTACTCAATTGAATAGCTAGATCTATATTTATATACATTGAGAATATTTCATGGAAGAAAAGAAATAAAATTAAATAAAGAAAAAATTGAAAGTCAAATTAATACCTTAATTATAGGATCGTAATTGATGCAATCCTATAATTATGTATTGGGTAAAATATGATCTCCAACAATTTATGTATTGGGTAAAATATGATCTCCAATACTCCCCCTCAAGCTGGAGCGAAGATTTTAATCAAGCCGAGCTTGACTACAGAGGACTTCAAGACTGATGGACCAACAGACTTGGTGAACATAGAAAGTACAGAAGTCAGAAGTAGATTGTCTATCCGTCTTAGATATAACATAGTCGGCATCTGCAAAGCAAGAGATTTCAGATTGGTAAGAATAGAATAATCCAAGGTCTGAGCATGCCTTAAGGTACTGCAGAATGTGATAGACTACATCCAGGTGAACTGTCCGCGGAGCATGCATGAATTGATTTAGAATATTAACCGCAAAAGCTAAATCAGGTCTAGTATTGGTCAAATATATGAGGCGGCCTACCAAGCGTTGATATGAAGTAGGATCATCGAGTAAATCGCCTGACTCTGCAGAGAGCTTCTGATTTGGATCCATTAGAGAGGAGGCTGGTCTGCATCCTAGCATCCCTGTATCTGACAAAAGATCCAAAGTATATTTCCTTTGGGAGAAAGATTTCCCATGGCGGGATCTGGCAACCTATATTTCAAGGAAGTAATGGAGAAGACCCAAATCCTTAACATCAAAAAAGCATTGAAGATCCTTTTTAACCTGAGCAATACCGGTGGAGTCATCTCCAGTGATGATAATATTATCAACATACATAGAGAGAATAATACACCATCCATCAGATTGCTGACAAACGAAGCACGTGTGGTTAGAGTGACAGCGCACGAAGCCCATGGATAAAACCACATCACTAAATCGACTGAACCATGTCCGAGGAGACTGTTTCAACCTATAAAGAGATTTTTGGAGACGAAAAACCTTCCCAGCATACTCCCCCTTAGCCCAAAATCCCCGAGGTGGATCCATATAAATAGTCTTAAGTAAGTCACCATTTAAAAATGCATTCTTGACATCGAGTTGGTGAAGAGGCCAAGAATGGGAAGCTGCTAGTGACACAAGGACGTGGACCGTAGTCAACTTCGCCACAGGGGCAAAAGTAGCACTGCAATCCTTTCCTAGAACCTGAGTGAATCCTTTAGCAACCAAGCGAGCTTTGTATCGATCAATAGAACCATCAGGCAGATACTTCAGGCTAAAAACCCACTTAGAACCCACAATTTTTTTACTAGAAGGAAGAGGCACAAGATCCCATGTGTGATTGTGCTAAAGAGCATCCATCTCTGCCTGCATAGTAGTGACCCACTGTGGATGCCAAAACGCCTCAGAGATAAAGCGGGAAATGGAAACAAAATCAAGTTTCCCAAGAATACCTGATAAGAATCTGAAAGAGCATCATAAGAAACAAACTGGGAGATAGGATGGTGAGTGCTGGTAGAGAAACATACCAATTGGGGGGGGGGGGGTTACGGTTACGAGAGGGATAACAGGAAGTAACAGTATGATTATGAATAGGAGTGGGAAAAAAAGGTATACCTGAATTCAAGGGAGTTTCTGGCAGAGGAGTCTGAGGACGAGGGCGCCTGGAGTAAACTTGTAGGGGAGGAGGAACAAAGGTAGGTGACGTCAGTTCTAACAGAGACTCAAAGATGGGCAAAGGATAAACTAAAGCTAACTCTTCAGCAACGACAGGAAGAGGTTCCCGCACAGGAGCAAACTTGTCAAAAAATGGAAGTTCTTCCAAAAAAAAAAGTAACATCCAATGAGTGATACATATGTGTGGACACATGATCATAGCATCGATACCCTTTAGACATAGCAGAGTATCTTAAGAAGACATAATGAACGACCTTGTCATCCAATTTCGTACGAGTAGGATTACAGTTTTGGACAAAACAAGTACAAATAAACACCCTAGGAAGAATAGGAAAAAGAACACGATCGGGCTAAGAACCTGGAGGGGAGCTTTACCAGATAAGACTCGACTATGAGTGCGATTGATCAAGTATGTGGCAGTTAGTACAGCCATGTGCCAAAAATATTTAGGAACTGTTATACTACGTAAAAGGCATCGGACAACAGACATAATATGACGGTTCTTGCGTTTCGCCACACCATTCTGTTCAGGAGTGTATGGACAAGTGAGTTGATGTAAAATGCCTTGTTGATTTAACTGGGAGCGAAAGTCATTGGAAATATATTCACGACCATTATCAGATCGAATATTTTGAACAGTGACGAGGAATTGAGTTTGAATTATTTTTAAAAATTGAGAAAACAAAGGAAATACTTCCAATTTTTTCTTAAGAAGATAAACCCAAGTACATTTAAAATAATCATCAATAAATGTCACATAATACCGATGACCAAATAAGGCAGTGACCGGAGAGGGTCTCCATACATCAGAATGAATTAAATCAAATTAGGCAGGTGCACGATGCATACGAGGAATGTAACAAGTACGAACATGTTTTGATAATTCACAAACTACACATTGAAGGTTATGAGTCTTACAAGCCTTAATTAACGAGGAAAACGACTTTCATAAAGACTGAAAATTTGCATGTCCCAAACAGGCATGCCATAAAGACAATGTTTTGAAAGAGAAAGCATAAGACTGAGACTCAAGTAACATGGTAGCTTGAAGAACAGATCCATCAAGTGGTAAAACTGAAGAATCTCCAAAGTAGTACAACCCATCACGCTCATATCCCCTGCCAAAAATCCTCCTCGTACTCAGGTCCTGTAGAAAGTGACAGCATAATTAAAATTCTTTGCAAGTCTACTAATAGATAAAATGTTAAATGCAAAGTGTGGGATGTGGAGAATAGAGGATAGAGTAATGTGGGGAGTCAGAGATACAATTCCTTTACTATGTATCTGTGAGGTGGATCCATCAACGAGACTAATCGATTGATGAACAAGAGTGAGTGGAGAGGAGAAAAGTGATAACTCACCGGTCATGTGATCATTAGTTCCAGAATTTAGAACCCAAGTAGGTGTCCCAGTCCTAACATGGAAAGCAGAGGGAGTACTTGTTGCAACTATGCCAGTAGGAGTTGCACTAGTACCAGAAGGGTGCTGGAGAAAAAATCCTAGCTGACTCTGAAGAAGACTAATTTGTGACTGAAGCTGGCACACGTTTGTCAGAGGAGGGGCTGGTCCAGAAGTAGTTTGAGCAATAGCGCAGAGCGAGAAGATGATCTGGTTCTGTTCCTTGAAAATTTATGTTTCAGCTCGGGATAACGTTTGAAGCAACGGGCCTTAAGATGATCAGTTGCCCCACAATGATTGCATATTGGAGTGTTCCCAGCAAGACGGGAGCCAGAGTGAGTAGCAAAAGCCATCTGATCAGGAACAGTAACTGACTCAGGGGCAGGAGCAGGAGGAAAAGGTATTTGAAGTAAGTGAAGTCTACGCTCATCACTCTCAATAGTAGCGAAGGCCTCGTATATAAATGGGATAGGTGATGTGTTGAGGATCTGAGCATGAAGAGGCTCGAACGCAGGCTTCAATCCCATTAAGAATTGGTACGTATGCTGACGATTAAGTCGCTTGAAAACTATAGCGGCTGCCTTTGCAAAAAACTCACTCAAGGGCTCATATTGGGCCAACTCTTCCCACCTGGTTTGCAAATATCCAAAATAATCGGCTACTGATAAGTGCAAGGTAGCCTGAGAAGCCCGAGAGATATCTCGGTAAAACTTAAAAATTCTCGCTTCATTGTGAGCATGAGCATACATCTGTGTCAGAACACTCCAACACCCATATACAGTATCATGGAACATAAACATATTGTATATCCTAGGCTCCATAGAATTAAATAGCTAGCTAACCAAGAATAGTACAATTGTCCATATCCCATTGGGTAAATTTGGAATCTCCCACATCAGGGTTTTTCTCGGTGCCAAGGATCCAACTTGTCTTTCCTTTTCCACCTAAGTACAGATGGAATGATCGAGACCACAAAGCAAAGTCTGTACCATTTAACAACACACTAGTCACACGCTGAGCAGGTGTATGTTGTGCAGAAATGATATTAACATATTTTGCATTAGAATCTCCCATAACAAGGAATAAGACTTCGCAATAAACAGAAGAAGATTATCACAAAATCAGTCGACAAATACATATTCAGGGAGAAGTCTACAAATCTGTTGGAGAAAAAAAATCGACGAAGAATGATCCAGAAAGATATTGTCGAACACACCGACAGCCCCACAAAGTTGAAAATTTCAAAGGACCCTTAGTTCTGAACTAAGGGAATGCTCCTAAAGAGGGGTAAAAAGAGGGCTAAAACCCTTCCATTACTTTGTCGCTGGCTACGACTGGAAGAAAGAGAAGAGAAGAGCTGTGCTGAGAGAGAGAGAGAGAGGGGACTGAGGGTTTGCGATGAGAGAGGGAGAAGGGCTGGGAAGCTGCACCAAGAGAGCAAGAGAGAAGAGAGAAGAGAGAAAGGGTCGCGGAGATGCGGTGGGGCTGAATAGGCTACGGTGATAGAATTTTAGAATGACTTACTCAATTGAGGAGCCTGGATTTATATTTATATACATTGAGAATATTACATGGAATAAAAGAAATAAAATTAATTAAAGAAAAAACTAAAAGTCAAACCAATACCTTAGTTATAGGATCGTAATTGATGCGATCCTATAATTATGTATTGGGTAAAATATGATCTCCAACAATCTTCTATATCGGGTATATCGGGTAAAATATGATCTCCAACACTTGCTATCTATCTTATAATTCTTGGGAAAATTTGAGCATGAATGAAGGTTTTGATTGTTCAATTATAAAAGTTTAGGTAAATATCATTGACACCCCTTGAGGTTTGATGTATTATTAGGCGACTACAACTTCGTGATTTTTCGTCACCAACACCCTTTGTTAGCATTTTTAATTTTTTAATAAGTGAAATGTCCTAATTGCCCCTGATTATTTAAATGAATTTTAATATAAAAATATTAGAATTGGAAAATGACAAATACGCCCTCATGATTATATCCCACCATTTCTCTCTTTACTTTCTTCAACGACAATCAGAAACTCTAGCCGCCGCCACAACCGCTTCTTTCTCTCTCATCTCCTCCTTTAACCACCACCACCACCAACCACAACCACCGCCACCAGTTAACCACATCCGCCACCACCACAACCGCTTCTTTCTCTCTCATCTCCTCCTCCAACCACCACCGCCACCAACCACAACCACAACCACCACCGCCACAAACTACAACCACAACCACCACCAGTTAACCACAGCCGCCACCACCACCGCTTCTTTCTCTCTCATCTCCTCCTCCAACCACCAATGCCACTAACCACCACCGCCAGTTAACCATAGCCGCCACCACCACCGCTTCTTTCTCTCTCATCTCCTCCACCAACCACAACCACCACCAGTTAACCACAACCACCACTACCACCGCTTCTTTCTCTCTCATCTCCTCCTCCAACTACCATCGCCACCAACCACAACTACCACCGCCAGTTAACCACAGCCACCACCCTTGGGAATCTTTTCTTTTCCTCCAACCACCGCTGCCACCAACCACAACCACCGCTACCAGTTAATCACAACCACCACAATCTTTTCCAGATCAATCAAAAATCCTAATTTTTCGCCGTTGAGGACTAAAATTAAGAGCTTGAAGGTAGATGATCGGAAATTAAGTACAAATATATATGAAAATAAATAATTAAATATATAGGTTATATATTATAGTATAAATATATATAGCTAGAGAAAAAGAAAAAAAATAATTCATTTTTTTATTTTATGTTAACATTAGTATTTATGGAAATAAATAATTATATATATAGGTTATATATTATAGTGTGTGTATATATATATATCGATAGAGAAAAGAAAGACAATTTTAGTTCTTTTTTATTTTATGTTAACATTAGTATTTATGGTAATAAATAATTATAATATATATATATATATATATATATATATATACAGAAAAAGAAAGAAAATTTTAATTTTTTTTATTTTATGTTAACATTATTATTTTTGAAAATAAATAATTATATATACATGTTATATATATTATAGTATAATATATATATGGTTGATGAAAGGGACATTTTAGTCCATTAGACAGGGTTAAAAGAGTAAATTTAGTATTCAAATGGGTTAAATTAAAAGTCAAAGGGTAGCATGGTCATTTCACCATGAAAAAGTGGTTTGACAGGGTGTACTTTTGGCAAGAGGGGGTGTATGGGATATACGGCACAGACTACCGGGGGTGTTGGTGACAAAATTGCACAAAGTTGTAGTCACGTGACAATCCCTCAAACCTCAGGAGGTGTAAATGAAGTTTACCCTAAAAGTTTTTGTTAGTCTTGCAAGCCATTTTGGTGTATATATATATATATATATATATCACTTTTGTCCCCCATTCCTCCCCCTTTCAACTTCCTGGAAGCTACACGTACACACTGACCCACCCACAGACTAACAAACTACTTCACTTCATGATTGTGAACAGCTGGTATTCTTTGTGTTCACTCCTGCACTTGTGGCTAGCAACCTGGCTGATACAATTACAGCAAGCAGCATAGTTTCTTTGTGAGTTCGTTTCCCGTTAACTCTTTAGTTACTTCAATTAAAGTGGGCTCGAATTCTCAATCTTCCATTTGGAAGGAAGAGGAGATACCACTTGAGATGAGCCCTTGGTAAAACGAACGAGAAAGATATAATGTCATTTTGGAGGACTTGTTTCAAAGTTCATTCTTGTGATTTTGATTTTATTGTGCTGTGTAACCTTTTGGTTTATCATATAGGTGGTTCATGCCAGTCAATGTCCTTCTCACATTCATTATTGGTTCAGCGCTTGGATGGATACTTGTAAAACTCACCAGAACTCCGCGACATCTACAAGGCCTTGTCATCAGTTGCTGTGCTGCAGGTAGATAGTGTGAGGATTGCAAAGAGAGAGAAGAAGAGATAAAAAAAGGGGGGGGGGGGGGTTCGCTGGGGCTAGGGTTTCTATTAGAATACACATAAAAGGGTTTATATAGCCCAACAAGAAAGTCTGAAAAGACTATTCTACCCTCATAGCTAAAATACAATGAAAATAACAATCTAATATCTAATAGATAGAAATTTTATAAAGCTTCCCTTTTAAAATCTAAATTCTGATTCACTTTTATCATATAAATATATATAATGACTCATAATCAGAATTTAAAATCTGAATTCTGATTCATTTTTATAGATTCACACTATTTATTTATTTATTTTAATTAAGAGTGATCTTCTTCTCAGATTTATTTGAGTTGAGGAGAAATCATAAAGTGTAAACAGATTGAGGAGCTGTCTGTACTATATATATATATATATATATGATGATGATGATGCAACCATATACCATCACATTATTAGGAAAAGGTTATACACATATATAAAATGATAAGAGTATATTTGCTGCATACTGCTTATCACTCAGTGTGACAATACACATGCAAAGTCATGGCACCTAATCTAACTATTATCATTTTGTACCCTATTGGCAACACAATAACTCCTGTTTGAATTTCTAAATCAGTCCCAAAGAGATATATATAGCTGTTTATCTTTGTTTTTATTTTATTTTTGATTTTTTTCCTAGAATTCCTCTGATTATAACTAGAGTCAAAAGATTAACATTTTTGGGGAAAAACAGTCCCGAAATGAACTCTTGAAAAGTTGTCAACTACAATTTCTTGGTTGATCTGCACAGGAAATTTGGGGAACCTGATTCTTATCATCATCCCAGCAGTCTGTGATGAGAAAGATAGTCCATTTGGAGATTCATCCACATGCTCTACAAATGGAGAGGCTTATGCATCCCTCTCTATGGCGGTAATATATATCTATGTTTCTTTGAAAAATATTTATCAGAGAGCCTCAGCCACTGCATGAATAGATTCTTTAGCAAGTCTTACAGGACATGAAATTAATTTTAATCATTGATCATTTCTTATTTTTTCACTTCAGATAGGAGCTGTTTATATATGGTCTTTCATATATAATATTATAAGGGTATATGGAAGTAAGAACAACAGCGACATTAATATAAATGACTCAACAGATAGCATTAAGTCTTCCAGTGGAACCTCAGAGTTCTTAGAGAGCAACACTGAAGCATTACTTTCAAAGGATTCCCCGAGCTCCGAGGACGATGAAGTTCATGCTGAACTAACTTGTATTGGATCCGAGGACAAAGTAAATGCCTTTCATCTTTTTCCTGACTGCAATTTTATTCTGAACATGTTTCTGCTTTCTTTCTCATTATGGCTATGAGTTGTTTGATATAACAGATCCTGATATTGAGCAATGTATTTTTAGGAAATGGTATTGATTATTTTAAAATAATGAAATAATTATTGCTGCTCTGATTTGGGAGGGATCAAGTTTTTTAATTTTCCATCATAATATACTACAAAATTGTCATAATTGTAACTAGAATAACTGTTATATCTAGTGACTTATATCTATATCATATATGTATTAGAACAAGGGAAATGCTAAACTTCATGAAATTATGTCATGAATTCCTATCATGAATGATGTGACAGGTGATAATACCATTGGGACTCCGTGTATGGGGGAATCTCACCAATACTAACTCACTATTTAATTGACACATCATTCATGATAAAAATTCATGAAATAATTTCATGACGTGTAGCATTGCTCTTAGAACAGTCAAGGGTCCTGTACCTGTTTAATGCCATTGTTGTTCTTTATAGTGTCCTTAAAAACACTGTTTTAAGACCCCACCATTTAAGAGGGCATATTTAGGTCTGAAAGGAAGTTGTCTCAACTGTATCATAGCAATGACATTGTTCTTTTTCCACTTTAAACCTTTCATATAAGGATACAATAATGATATCATCTAATTAAGTTGTTCTTTTAAGGCTTTAATTTTTTCATGTTTGTTGTATATTGAGTATTTTCCAGACAATATGATTGAACATCCATTACTGCTGTAAACATTTTAATGATCTTTTAACAGGTTCCAATTTTCGAGAAGATTAAGAAGGACATTAAAATTTTTGCTGAAAATATCAACTGGAAGATGGTGCTTGCACCCTCTACTATCGCAGCGGTATGATCATAGTGTTGTATATTGTGCAATATTTACATGCTTTTACTGCAAATCCAGCAGTTTGTCCATTTCTTCCATCGAAGCAACTTTATATGACTTCCACATCAACCAGTAGATAATCTTGGCTAGTTTGATCGACTTTGTGAACTAAAAGAATGAAAAGGCCAAGTGTTGTAAATAATATTGTACACCTTACCCCAACTTCGCGGGCTCTGACAAGAAATTTTTGGGGGGTATTTTGGTATTTTCACACTTGTTATGTATACCTAATTCTATAACTGGGGGGTGGTTGTTGTCATTATGAACTTTGTAATTTTTTTCATTATAGTGAAATCTCGGCGACTCTGTGGACTTAACCCAAGTTTTGGGTGAACTATGTAAATCTGTGTGTTTTTGTTTCTTTATTTCTATGAACATCATTAAAATGGAAACGATATTATTTGTTAAGCATTTGGGGGTACTATCAAGTTCATTTTGAAATCATTATATAGGTGACTTAGTTCAGTAAACCTTATAATGACCCAGATATATAGATACATTCAATCCATATGCTGATAGAAAACAATACAAACTGATTCTAAATGATGCATAAAATCAAAGGAATGGTTTCATGTTCAGGGGATATCTAAAACATGAATGCATTGTACTTCTTTAAAGGAAATGGATCTACTGCCTTCTGTTTTCCTGCTCATTCACATGCTGATGAGAAAAATTACAATGTGAGCCACGGATATATGATGGAGTAGGACCTCATCACCTATCTACCTTATGTTTATAGTGATATGAAAATTTATCAGAACTAAAGTTTGATTCTGTGTTGTTCTCTCATTACATTATTGTTCTCTGTCACAGATTGTTGGGCTTTTGATTGGAGTAGTCTCTCCAATACGGAAGATAATGATTGGTGATAGTGCTCCACTTCGTGTGATTGAGAGTTCTGCATCTTTGCTGGGGTATATATGGATCCTCCACAGACTCCATTTAGCTGCTGATTATTAAGGCTCGGTTTGACTTCTAGTATATCATGTTTCTGCCTCTAAGCTCTAATTGTTCATTTGATTAGCATATCTGCAACCTGCATTAATGCAGAATCAATGCTATCACATGCATATATGGTATCTCAGAAAAGTGAAATGATCCTAACTTTTGGAGGGAGACTAAGTATAAAATAGACTATTGCTTGATCTGCTGCAGGGATGCATCAATTCCATCCATGACGATTATAATGGGAGCGAACCTTCTTAAGGGTAATTCCTGTAATCTGGATTTCTTAATGCTCATCTCTCCGGTTGGCTTGTTTGAAGTTCCCTCTCAAAATTGGTGGCTGCAGGTTTTTGATCATTCGGTTTTGACTTTCAAATGCTTCTCTTATTTTTCTTTCAGGTCTAAAAAAATCAGCAGTCCCCTTCTGGGCAATTATAGGGGTCCAAGTAGTTCGGTATATCGCCTTGCCTTTGTTGGGCATTGTTGTGGTCAAAGCTGCACATCATTTTGGCATGGTGGGATCGGATTCATTGTATCAGTTTGTTCTTTTGCTTCAATATGCATTACCATCCGCGATGACCATAGGTATGGTTAGTTTGGTTGATCTTCCATTGACATTGATTTGAGCCCTCATCATACTGAAGTGTTTCTGAATGCACAAGCCTCAATAATGGGTAGTGTGTGTGTGGAACAATTCCATGAACCAATAGGCATGTAAAACTTTGATCATAACAATTCCATGGATGATATGATAACCAAAACTTTTACTATTTTTTGTCTGTTGATCATTTCTGATCTGATTTGTTTTCTGTTTTCTTTGTTATTTGGCAGGTACAATTACCCAGTTGTTTGAGGCTGGTGAGAGTGATTGTTCTGTCATTATGCTATGGAATTATGCCGTGGCGTCGATCTTCCTCACTCTTTGGTCAACCTACTATATGTCGATTGTGTCCTGAAATTTTACTTTTAGCATTTTACATTTTGATAAAATAGCATTTCCATCAAATTCATTTTCAATGTGCTTGTTGAGAATTCTGTTCCTGTTTTGCTTTTGTTGTTTGCAAAGGGGCTTTTAAGATTGTAATATTGATATATTGTGTTACAAACATCGTAAAATTGTATTATTGATTGAATTGATATTGTGATTAGGCACATAATCTTGGAAGCTAAGTAAATATAGGAGACAAGAAATTCTAGTCTTGTATGGTTTAGAAGGTGTAAGAAACTTGTGTGGTTTAAGAAAAATTATATAATTTAATTGAAGATATAATAGGAAATATATAATCTAACAGCTCTCGTAAAATTCAAAGTGAGTTAGTTATATGAAGTCAACTTGAGTTTGAAGACAAAATTTTGAATGCAGCTCGTGAAAGTAATTTGGTGACGTTATCGACCGTGGCTGCAAACACATACAAAGAGGTTGCTAAAGAGCAGCTCGGTAGATAAAAGCAGTTCATTGGAGCGACAAAAAGACTGAAAGTGGCTTATTGGAGCGAAAACTGATTTGAAAATAAAAAAAGGAGTTTGTTGAAATTAGTCACTTTGACACACAGATGCTACGGATCCTAAAAGCAATCTAGTGATATTATTGACGGTGGCTGTGCAAAAGAGCGAACTCCTTGGAGCGACGGTAAGATCAAAAGTTGCTCGTTGGAGTGAAAGTAATCTAGTGATATTACTTACGGTGGTTGCATGCGAACACATATAAAGAAGCTGCAAAAGAGCGAACTCATTGGAGCGACAGTAAGATTGAAAGTTATTCGTTGGAGTGAAACTTGATTTGAAAATCAGAAAAGGGGCTCGTTGAAATTAACGAATTTGACACACAGATATTGACACACAGATGCTAGTGGAAGCCAATGAATTGAACTCGAGCTGGGCTGTCATATTTTTTTTCTTTTATTATCGGCATAATATATATAAGTTGGAAGCTATTTTCTATGATTGACTAGCGAGATGAAGCAAATGGTGTTATTCTCGGATGAGGGTGTTTGACAATGAAGATGACCAGGAATTGATAGACTCTAATACCATGTTATATGTATATATATATATATATATATATATATATATATATATATATATTAACACACACTAAATTGAAGTATTGGTGTGATATTGTTATACTATTAATTTTCAATTAGTGGGTATGCCAATTTCCAGGTATAAACCTAACAAGTAGTTAATTTAAGGTTCACTATTGCTAGAACAAATTGCTTCTGAAATGAGCACTTATACGAGCAACTAAAATTTTACATGATTCACGTTATAGAAATTTACTGTGCATCCATCTACTATCATATTATTACATGGATCAAGTGAATTGAAAAAGTTCTTCAAAGATTATATTTTTGGACTCTAATTATGATAGTTTAAATTCAATGAAATTTGAGGAAACACGTTAAGTAATTAAATATTTTAAATAAGATGACATATTAGAAGAGTTAGTTGGCCAAGTGGTTGTGACTCTAGCTCCCTTATGTTGGATGTTCTAGTTTATTGTAATTATTTGGTTTCATAAATAAAAATCTTCTCTTTGCCCTGGAATTTTTTTATTTTTTTAAACTTTTTCCACTTAATATTTCTCATTTATATATTGAAAAATGCTAAAAACAGTCCCAAAGGTCGATTCTCAGCCGAAGAACTGCAGTAGCATTGTACTATGATTGTAGCACCCCTTTTATATAATATATGTGTGTGTGTATATATATATATAGAGAGAGAGACAGAGAGAGAGAGAGAGAGAAATATATATATATATATATATATATATATATAGAAGAGAGAGAGGGAGGGAGGGAACTGGGATGGGGCCAAAATTTGATCAGAGATGCCAACTGCCAATGTCTTACTCTTAACGCTTTCCTATATTAACTTGTCCACAAGGGTGTAGTACTTATACCCCAATGCATATACAGGCACGCCTTCCTACTGTGTCTTTTTCTTTCTTTTTTCAAACGTTCAAATTTCATGACCGTTTTGGCGCTTCAAGCAACCATCTTCAGTACTCTCAAGCTCAGTGAAATCCAAACTATAAACCAAGGAGAGAAGATATTATAAGTAAACTTGTTGGTTTGGTTTTGCAAATCACTTGAACTGAAAGCTCTTTTGATCAACCAGTCCCAACGGTTTCTTCTCCATGGTGGCTTTCAGGAGTTGCTATTCCCATACGCGGAAGTGAAATTAACTTTTCCTTTCCTTCTCTTCTCTCTCTCTCTTGTGTTTATTCATGCCTTGTATGTTTTTCTTTTTCTTTGGCATTAAGGAATAAGATATCTATCTCATCAACATTACCCATCAATTATTATGCTATAAAATGATCACAACTCTGTCCCAATTGAATTGTAATTTCTTCACCAATTATCAGACAAGTGATACAGAAAGGGTTCAGGTGAGATTCTTCTTCATCTTCTCCCAAATATATACATATACATGTGTGTTTGTGTGTGTGTTTGTGTATCTCCTTGTGCCTTGTAGTTTTTGGGTTCTTCTCATAACCATTTATATATTCTCGCGACACATTTTGCACCTACAATATATATTGCCCCTTGCAGGACTCGAACACTCAACCTACCATCTAGGCTAATGCCCATTGGTAGTTCTGCGGCACATTTTCTTAATAAGAAATTTCAATAGCATGATTATTATGTTGACCTCAATATAACAGTGATTTAGAGTTTGCATGGAAAAAAGGGGAAAACTTGAACTATTTCATGATAAGATATGTTATTGGATTATTGCTTTGGCTCATTGTTTTGAAATTATTTTCTATTGAAGTAGGAGTGGAATACCTGAAATTCTGAAGGCAATATTCACAAATGGGGCTGCTGGAGCTATTTTTTGTTGCCTCCATGCCTGTTTTGAAAGTACTCTTGCTTACTGCACTTGGCTCATTCCTTGCTTTAGATCATGTAGACATATTGGGGGATAATGCAAGGAAGCATTTGAATAAAGTAAGTTGTTATTTCTTGCATTTTGGCTTCTTAATCACATACTTCATTTATGGTTCTATTATGCCATAGAGACTAATCAAACATGAAAAATGATTAGTATAGTGAAAGTTATCACCGAATGCGTAGTCGAATGTGTCTCTATTCATTGGATGGTGAAAGTGGAATAAATGTTTGGGTTCCACATACCCTATCTGATGGATGGAGAGTGATTCGGTTTTTCATTCGGATATAACTTTCACTATGCCTATCATTGCTCATCAAAAAAACAGAGACATAAGAAACTAGCCATTCTTTTCCCTAGATTTGTATGAACTAATAGAAACACTTCTTCTTTGTGACCAGGTTGTATATTTTGCATTCAATCCGGCACTTGTTGGTAGCAGCCTTGCTAGAACAATTACATTTGAAAGCATTGTCTTGTTGTGAGTTTAGTTTTATAACTCTTGAATTTTCTAAAATTGTTGTGGGATTTGTTGTTTGACTCCAATTTTAGTTTATTTTCATTTCTCTATACTTATATATATATATATATATATATATATATATATTTATATATATAATTCAACTCTATATGAAATGTGCAGGTGGTTCATGCCCCTCAATATTCTTATTACATTTATAATTGGCTCAGCACTTGGATGGTTACTTGTAAAAGTCACAAGAGCTTCTCAACATCTCAAAGGCCTTATAATAGGTTCTTGTGCAGCAGGTAGATTCTATATAATTCTTCAAGTATTTGCGCGAGTGACGGTGACCAACTGATCTTCTTGTTAAGCATTATTGAAGGGCTTGCTAGAAATGGTAGTGCCTAGTGCTCGATTTTAGATCAATTCTTTATGCCCAATCATTTGTTAAATCTTATGAAATCCACTTGAAGTATGTGTCAAATTATATAAACACATGCATATGGCGCTAGATCACATACCACAGGAATCACATGTTATTCTGCAGAGTATCATCAAATACAGCCCTTGGATCTATATATGAATGTGAATTGAAGTAATGCAATGCGGTGATATATATATATATATATATATATATATATATATATATATATATATACATACATACCACATACTTGAATTAGGAACCATTTCATGGATCATTTGAATACAACAATAAGAATTTTCTGGGTTGATGTAAACAGGAAACTTGGGACACTTGCCTATAATAATTATCTCAGCAGTATGTAGAGAGAAAGGCAGTCCTTTTGGAGCACCTGATGTTTGCCATACGTATGGAATGGCTTATGCTTCACTTTCAATGGCGGTATGTATTTAGTAGCTTCGTTTGATATAGATTTTGACATCACTGAGCTGATGAAGAAATACAACTTTGTATACTCGATTTGAATTGCTTGATATATGTAAAATTTGAGTGCTTAAAAGACCTGCATGTTTTTCAATCCATTCAATTTTTGGACTACCTCTTTAATTTGTGATGTATAACATTACAATGTGTCTTTGATTTTCATACACAAAGACATTATTCACCACTAAGTTTGTTATATATGTGTTTCATCAGCTGGTCATGATTAATTATGCAGAGTGTGCAGACTAAAAACTTTTTGTTGATCTAACTATGTATTTGTTTTGATATTTCAGATTGGAGCCATTTATATATGGACTTATGTTTACAATATCGTGCGGTTGTCATCAATTAAGATAACTCAAGAACTCAACATGGATGACTCCACTAGCAATGCTGAATCTACTGCTAAAACATCAAAAAAGTTCCATGGGAGTTGTGGAGAAATGCTTCTTCCTCCGAAAGACTGTTCGACTGAGGATTATGCTTATAAGTTTAGTCTGCCTGGCACTGAATCTGACGGAAAAGCAAAGGTCCTTCAATCTTATGCCATGCATATATAGAGGGAGAATATATAATTGTCCATGCATTCATGGAACTAGTACATATATGAAGATATATACAGATTATATATTGTAAACAATGTGACTGACATTCAAGGAACAGCATATTTAACAAATTAAGATATACATTTCAACATTAATTGTGAGTTAACCATTTAAAGAGTTTTATGGCAGGTGCTAATCTTGGATAAGGCTAAGCAAATTATAATGATGTTTTTGAGGAAGACCAATCTGAAGGCACTACTTGCACCTTCAACTACTGGAGCGGTATGCCTTCTAGTGCTTATTACCCCCAATACAGTAACTTCTTTGAATATTAAAAAAGCATGGTCCCCTGCTTTCATTTCTGTCATATATGTAGATCACATATATAGTAGCTCATGATATAGGGTCGGATGTACGCAGCCTTACCTCCACATGAAGAGGCTGTTTCCGGATTTGAACCATTGCAAGTAGGAGAATGGCCTATGGGATATGATGACAGTCCCATAGGCCATTCTGATTACAGAATTATATACACCAGTAGTTTTAGCCAGTAACTCTGCAGTTATTCTTGTAATAAAGAACAGTGCAGCTCTTACAGGACAAGTCTATAGGTCATAGTTGATGTTGGCATTATGTTGCTGGACTAACTTGTCTGATAATGGCTAGAATCTATTTTTAATGTTGAGGTGAATTATCTTTCATGTAATGTGAAAATGTCCTGCTGATGAATCCAAGCACTGAAGATGTTACTGTCTTCTGGTGTAGATTGTTGGGTTCATCATTGGAGTAATCCCTCCGATACGAAAGTTGATGATTGGTGGAACTGCTCCTTTTCATGTGGTGGAAGACTCTGCTTCCTTGATTGGGTATGTATATATTTTACCTGTATGGCTGCTTTTGTATTAGCTGAGGTTATAGTTTTGAAATAGTAGAAATCAGATCAGAAACCAGAAAAGATTGCAAGGAAAATCTTTTAATGTATTCAATTCTACTGCTGTGACACTAGGGCATATATATTCACCGGCGTGTCTCTAGATAGATGAATTAAATTAATGAGTCATACAATGAAAGTGTGAGAAAGGGTAATAGAACAAAGACTAAGAAAGGAGTCTATAGTATCAGATAACCAATTCGGATTTTGGAGTTTATGATAATAAGCGCGTTCCTTTCTCTTTTGCAGGAATGCAGCCATCCCAACTGTGACATTGATAGTAGGAGGAAACCTTCTTAAAGGTAATTATGATATTCTATAGTAAAATGTATCTATATTGCTTTCCTTGAATTGCCTGGGAGGATTTCTCTCTCATTTGTCAAGAAGAATCTTCATTCGATGCCATTTTTTTTTTTTTTTTTTCAGGTTTTAAAGGGTCAGGAATTCACCTGCCACTCGTTATCGGAATTATAGCAGTTCGGTATTTTTTCCTGCCTCTGTTTGGCATTTTCATTGTTAAAGGTGCAGTTCATTTTGGCCTGGTGCACTCAGATCCATTGTATCAGTTTGTTCTTCTACTACAGTATGCACTTCCACCAGCAATGAACTTAGGTATGAAAAGTAAATTTGGGCTGTAAATGCATTATTGGTCTGGTTTTGAAGACTCATAACATTTTTCACTATTAAGTTTGTGATTTCAATCATTCATCTTTTTATTTTTGGTAACTATCTTTATATCTATTTTTACTTTTGACTTGTTTCTTTGTCTGTCATGAGTAGCTTAAGTCAATTCACTACTCATTTTAGACACTAGTTAATTTAGTGCTTGCAGTGCACTGATTACATTTTTCACTATTATGTTTAATTTCAATCATTCTTTTTTTTTTTTTTTGTAACTTTCTCTGTATCTATTTTTACTTTGACTTGTTTCTTGTCTTTCATGAGTAGCTTAAGTCAATTCACTACTCATTTCAAACCCTAGTTAATTTAGTGCTTGCAGTGCAGCTGGGAGGAGGTCAATGTTGAGTCCTTTTTAGATGGGAAAAATTTAGTGTCAACTGCATATGATGGTCTGGAATGCCATTCCTTTGGGGAGGGGGTAAATGGGGCTATCATAGGAGGTCTGTTGTCACGACCTGCCTTACATTGTGTAGATATTGTCCGTTTTACACACTTCCCTCACGGATGCTCATGGTTTGCTAGCGAGGACGCTAGCCTCCTGTCCCTCATGGGCTTGTGTACGCCCCCTATATCAGACTGGGTACTATCTGTCACGACTTGCCTTACACCGTGTAGAAATTGTCCATTTGCACATTCTCCTCTGGGTGCTCACGGTTTTCCTCAAAATGCGTCTACATAGTTAGGGAGTGTCTAGCAATGTAGGGAGCGGCTACTTTTTTTCTATTTTGTTTTGAAATCTGAAATTATCCATATTTCCTTGAAATTGGCAGGTACAATTACCCAATTGTTTGGAGCCGGCGAAAGTGAATGTTCTGTGATCTTGTTGTGGGCATATGCCTTGGCATCAGTCTCACTGACTGTTTGGTCAACCTTCTTCATGTGGCTGGTAACTTGATTGGGATATCTTCGTCGAGGTTTAGAGTCTTTGCAGATTAAATCATTTTATTTGTAACTTTGGATAGTTTCTTTTAGTAAATTTGGATGACTCAGAAGCTGATTGAAAAATGGAGGATGTTACTTGAGCCCATGCTATATATGGGATATAAGAAGCCACAAAGAGTCAATATTTGTCTACTGTATGTGCCTAAATTATGTTCTGCAATTGAAGTTGTTCATGGCAACTGCATAATATGATATGTATTGTAATTCATATGTTATTCCATATTTAAAACACTAGTCAATTATACTATTAATCCATAAAACAGAGAATTATATAACCACATTTTTGTAACAAACTCTGCTTGATTTTGGAGGATACACAGAAGGAGATGGCCTACCATATCCTTATATATATATATATTACATTTAAGCCTGTGACAAAAAAAAAAAAAAAAAAACTAATTTAACGGTAAAAAATTATTAAAAAATCAATTCTGTGATTCGAAGCGTGCCTATCTACAATTCAAAATAATCCTATTTAACGGTCATTATTAAGAGTGCAGTGATAGTGCCATACACAGAAGAGCATACACTAGTATATATATATATATATATATAAAAATGGAAAGATTTTTCCTTCCTTTTTACACATTTACCCTTCTAAAAAGTTTCTCTTTTTGTTAAAAAAAAAAAAGAAGATGAAATATCCATTTGCTACTTTTCTCATTGTTTTCTATTTTTCACACCGTTTTACTTTTCTATTCTTTGTGCCAAACGGAAGTCGAGATCAAAATGAATTCAATTCAAAACATATTAGTAACTATGTTATATGAATTCTTAAATTTTGTATAAAAATATATGAATTTATAATTAAACAAGTGACGACATAAGACATTATTAATGGTTTGATGTCGGCTTAGAGATGAAACATAATGGAAAATATCCATTCTCTAAAGTATTATTATGTCATTACTTCAAAACAAGTAATATTAGTTATGTTAAATGATACAGTATTTTATTCAACGTCATTTTCATTTCATTTCTGTCTTTCGTGTATGTTAACACATCGCTTATACAATCATTTTACATTGCTTATGGAAAAACTTAGATTCGAGAGTGATGTATTATATTGTATAAGGGATGTATCATCATGATGTAAATACAGAATTATTGAGTGACATGAGCTTACCGTAAGGATGCCCTCATTGTAACATTTTTTATGAAGTTGGTAGGCGATTAGATCCTTCCACGTCATCTGATGAAACAGCAAAAGTTGCGCAATAATTAGTGAAAGCACAGCTCATCTGATCTGATCATTATCCAAATATCATTAGATCCTACGATCAATAGTGATCAATGCGCTCTGGTTGGGTCAAAAACACCATATCATTGCCCTAAAACCCATCCCACACTCTCACTCACCGAGCCATCCCTCTCCCCTTCCTCCCCCTCTCTCCCCAATTCTTCAACTCCTTCCCTCGTACTCCGTACAACATCAAGATTTGATTTTTCATACAGAATCCCTAAACGCAATTGCTCCTCTCTCTCTCTCTCTCTCTCTATATATATATATATATATATATATATATGTATATACATATATGTGTGTATATATATATATTCACCCACAGTGTGTGAAGTTGTCCGCTTAAAGATTCGGTTTATCTCATCTTCATCGACGTTTATTTACACGTAATCTACGGTCAGTTATACTCTTTCTCGCTCTATAAATGCTTTTTATACAGACAGATTGAAACTATAGATGATTGCTATGATTCCAATTTTCCTCTGAAAATTTATGTAATATAAGCAAACAAAGATTATTTGTTAGTTTTATCATTTTCCCGGAAAATTTGTTGTTTACACAAGTGATTAGCCCTATAATGGAGTTTGAACCATTGGCCATGGGGAGCGAGGGGATTGAATTCGACATGATGGGACTTGGAGATGATGCTGTTGATATTGAGCATCATCTTGTGGATGATGATGATGAAAAGAACCTCATCGACAGTTGCTACGGTGATGGTGGTGGTGGAGCCGCTGAACTTTATATTCCTGAAGGGGATACTAACCTTGAGCCTTCTGAGGGCATGGAATTCGAATCAGAGGAGGCGGCTAAGGCTTTCTACAATTCGTATGCCCGGCGGGTTGGGTTCAGCACCCGTGTCAGCATGTCCCGAAGGTCCAGGCGTGACGGAGCCATCATTCAGAGATCATTTGTTTGTGCCAAAGAGGGGTTTCGTGTCGAGAAGGAGAAACCTGGCCGTGAGGCTGTCAGGGTTAAGCGGCCCAGAGCTGAGACTAGAGTGGGCTGCAAGGCCATGCTCGTAGTCAAGATTCAGGATTCCGGCAGGTGGGTTGTTTCCGGATTTTTCAAGGAGCACAACCACGAGCTTGTCCCGCCTGACAAGGTGCATTGCCTCCGCTCTCACCGCCATGTTTCTGGTGCAGCAAAGTCCTTGATTGATACCTTGCAGGGAGCCGGCATTGGCCCTAGCGGCATTATGTCAGCGTTGATTAAGGAATATGGTGGAATTAGCAATGTTGGGTTTACGGAACGTGACTGTAGGAATTACATGAGGAGCAGTAGGCAGAGGACTCTTGGAGGTGACACTCAGATCCTCTTGGACTATTTGAGGCACAAGCATTCTGAGGACCCTGCGTTTTTCTATGCTGTGCAGGGAGATGAGGATCAGTGCATGAGCAATATCTTTTGGGTTGATCCCAAGGCAAGAACCAACTATACCTACTTTGGCGATACAGTCACATTCGACACCACTTACAGGTCAAACCGGTATCGATTGCCCTTTGCACCCTTCACAGGAGTGAACCATCATGGACAGCCTGTATTGTTTGGTTGTGCCCTATTGATAAATGAATCAGAGGCATCCTTTGTGTGGCTGTTTAGAACGTGGCTCGAGGCAATGTCTGGCAGGTCTCCAGTTTCGATCACCACTGATCATGATCGGGTAATTCGCTTGGCCATTACACAAGTCCTTCCCCAAACCCGTCACCGCTTTTGCAAGTGGCACATCTTTAAAGAATGTCAAGAGAAGTTGTCTCACGTTCTTTCTGAACATTTGAATTTTGAAGCGGAGCTCCATAAATGTGTAAACCTTACTGAATCAACCGAGGAGTTTGAATCTTGTTGGTTGTCCCTAATTGATAGATATGATATTAGGGAAAATGAGTGGCTTCAAACAATTTATGCTGATCGCTGGCAGTGGGTCCCCGTATACTTGAGGGATACATTCTTTGCTGAGATGTCTATAACACAGCGTAGTGATAGCATGAATTCGTACTTTGATGGATATGTAAATGCGTCAACAACTCTACAGCTGTTTGTGAAGCATTACGAGAAGGCTCTGGAGAGTCGCTATGAAAAAGAAGTTAAGGCAGATTATGATACCATGAACACTGCCCCGGTTCTGAAGACCCCATCTCCAATGGAGAAACAAGCAGCCGAGGCTTACACAAGGAAACTTTTTATGAAGTTTCAAGAGGAGTTGGTGGAGACACTTGCTTTCTTGGCTACCAAAGTTGAGGATGAGGAGGCAACCACCACGTATCGAGTTGCTAAATTTGGGGAGAGTCATAAAACTTACTTTGTTAAATTAAATGTTAGAGAGATGAAAGCAAGTTGTAGCTGCCAGATGTTTGAGTTATCTGGCCTTCTATGTAGACATATATTAACAGTCTTTAGGGTCACAAATGTTCTTACTCTGCCATCATCCTACATTTTAAAACGATGGACAAGAAATGCCAAGAGTGGTGTCATGTTGGAGGAACGTACCAGTGATTTGTTGAATAGTTGTCGAGAATCTCTTACAGTCAGATACAATAATCTTCGTCACGAGGCCCTTAAGTATGTAGATGAAGGTGTGAATACTGTTGATATTTACAATGTGGCCATGGATGCTCTAAGAGAAGCCACGAATAAAGTTGCTAATGCAAAAAAGAATGATGGGAGAATTGCTAATGGCAATGGGTCTAGCAAAGAATACCGTGCAGCTCATGGAAGTCATGCAAAGGATACTCATGGGGTTCATCAATGGAGTGTGGAACAACCTCTATCTACAGTGAGTTGTGTGTTGTTTCCTTTGTTTAATTAGTTACTTCTTTATTCTATTTTTTTTAAAAAAATTTTTTTTAGCAATATTACTTGATGCTTATTTATGTCGTCCTTTGTGTTGTTTATATGCTTTTGGATTTTTATATGTATTTCAAATTAAATTTACTGAATAGAACTTTCCTTAATGAGTCCAAAGTAATAAAAGTGAGACTTCCATTTGTCAGAAACTGTTCAGTGACTAAATATACTGTGATTGGTGATAGGAATCAATATTTTTCGAATTGTTCTGAACTATGGCTGAATTATTTTTGATTTTTTGTGTGAAATTATTGTTAATGATGAGGTCATGTTCTTTTCATTTCAAATATATATATAATCTCTGAAGGTTAGGTTTGTCTCCGTGACCCGTGTAGGTAGAACATACACTAGGTAATGTCTTTTCAAATCATATAAATATGTCCTGAATTTTAGATCTCTCCAAAGAGCTGGATTCTTTACATGTCCTGAATGTGGCAGATGTTACATTGCCTGCCCCAAGGAAAAAAACCAATCTTAATTCATCACTTCCTGGTGTAATGGCCTTACTCCCATACCTGAAAATTGCTCTACTTTGCATCTCTCCCTATTTCCCCAATGTAATGAATTTTTGTTAATTTATTTCTAGGAGCTTTCACCAAAATGGATTCTTTCTCAGGCATAAACAAATTTGCTGCAGAAAAGTGCATAAAATGCTTAAGATTAATAAAAGGGGTCGGATTGGGCTGTAGTATTCTACATATATGGACATACTAATAGCTGAACATTGTATTGGATGGTTCCAAAAGCAAGTAATGAATAAAAAATAGTTTGGAGAATACTTCCCTTTCCCTCTTATTTTTACTCCATTTTACTATAATACTAAATTTTAACAGTCCTCAAGTTGATGGGATTAATTAAATAACACCAAATTGAGAAAATAAAATGGGGCGGCCATCATTTCCCCCATTACATCTTTTGATCAAGTTACATCTTGCGGCAGAAATAAATTATCCAGATTCTTGTACAGATCATTGCCCAATCAGTTTATTCTAATTTCAAGTGTCCTCTGTATCAGCGAAGCTTGTTTCTACCTGACAAAAATTCCCTAGTAAGTGGAAAAAATCAGGACTTTTTCTTGTACCTGTGCAAGATGACTGAAGTATTCCCATTGACCACCACCCTCACCCTCAAGTTGGAGAACACGAACCCAACTTGCATCATTGTAGATTCCTGTTTGACAACAAGTTTTTTGTTCTTGGAAATGACTCGGGGTATTGAAGTCACAATAAATTGCTTTAGTACGAGAATTTTATGGTCCATGGATATGTTGGTTCACAACAGCATTAGCAGTAGCAATATCAGGATCGATGATAGAGAGAGGAAATGTTCCGCAAATTGCTACACCATATAACATTATTGCGGACTTTACAAAACTGTACTTCTGGATTATTAAAATTCAAAAAGACACCTACTTTTAAAAAACCCTAACTTCAGTGAACGGCTGCATTGAATATATAGATTATCGAAAGAAATAGAAGAGAACACCCCAGAGTTTTCAGAGCTAATGATGAAGTGCCTTTCATTTCGACCTCTGTATAATTGATTCCAACATCAGTAGTACCATGCTTATTACCTTCTTTGTCCAGTATTTTTTTACTAAATCTGTAATTCTGTATGGCTGATAGATGTGAACCTATTTAAGCTCTCCAACCCTTTACCTAGCCCTAGCTTTTAGAATGCTTAGTATTTTCTTGCAAATCCTATAAAACCCTTCTAGTGCTCAAGGAAGGATGACTATTCATAGTGTGAGCACTTATAAGGAATGCTCAGCCAGATGAGTTCCTATTCGGGCATTGAGAAGCATCTAAAGAAGGTCAGGGATTGGTATATTTTGAATTCATGATGTCACTTTCTAAATGAAATAGAAAGAACTAAAATTTCACAAAATGAAGCTGTTGAAGGATTTAAATATTAAAATTACACCTTGTCTAACAGCTTAAGCTTTTAGAGTAGATGATAATTAACATGGTATTAGAGCAGGCGAGGTCCTATGTTCGAACTTCACCATTACCCTGATAATTAATTGAAGTAAGTTGGTTATACCCAGTGCACAAGGCTCCCGCTTGAGGGGCGTGTTGAAGGATTTAAATATTAAAATTACACCCTTTCTAACATCTTAAGCTTTTAGAGTAGATGGTGATTAGCAATGGCAAAGTTTTGTGGTTTTGGTCAGCTATGTAAGACTTCTATGACATCAAGATGGCACTTTGGAGCACTAGATGCATGTGATGTAGAGAGGTCGGTATCATGTGCTTAGTCTTCATAATCTTGCATGTTTATTTTTCTTGGTTTCAGTGTAGATTATATGTACCTGTGCAAATGTAATCTTTGTTGTTGTGTTGCTGATGGTGTACGAGTCATTTTTGTTATGTACCATGGCTATGGGGTTCTGTTGTTTCGTCATTGTTTTCTAATAATATTTTAAACATCTTTCCAGGATGACCAGGACCATAAAATACAGAAACTATCACGTCAGCTGGAACGTGCACAACGGAAATGTGAAGTATATCGGGCCAACTTACTTTCAGTTTTGAAAGATATCGAGCAGCAGAAACTACAGCTGACTGTTAAAGTTCAAAATATCAAGTTAGGTATGAAAGAGTAATAAGCATTTTAATGAAAATGATTGTATTGACACTCGTTCTCTCTCTCTCCCTCTGCATTTCCTAGGATTCTCAAAGCTCCAGTCATTGGTGAGAATTGTAATTTATTGGGTATAAATGGAGAAATAATATTCTACTCCTCAAAATGTTCTTCCCATATGGTGTGTCAAGGTTATCTACTAGTAACTGGGTTGGGCTATTTTGAGCTTTGGTTGTCTGGACTCTGGACCTGGAGAATTGGTTGCTGGTTACTTTGAGCAGCTTTGAAGTTGAGATTTGAGACATTGTTTACTTGCTGCATGATCTAGGATTTATTTCAATTGTCAATTGTAGGATTTGAAACTTGGTCCAATCAATTAAGACCACTGATTTGTTTTAATGGGCGCACTTAATGATAACAAACGCGCCATTCCTTCGCATGTCAACCAACCAGGTTTCTGTGTTCCCTATTCAGAGGGGCCGCGAATAGAGAGAAGCCCGTCAATGGATCCTTTAGAAAATATATTAGCAGCGGGAAGGGGTTCCAGATGCCAGTCCTACTTCTTTTCGCTTTGCCTGAGCTTTGTTTTAAAGTCGCACCAGCTGGGCAGCTGCACTGGGTTGAGTTACAACAGTTCAGCAGATAAAAATTACTGCCTTAAACTCCACAGAAGAATGAAAAACATCATGATGAGGTTAGATGTACATCAATTTAATAACATACATTTATTTATTTTGATTAGTAATGTAACATGCATTTATTAATTGACAATATTTCAAAAAATAATTCATAGAAGTTTGCTGGAAATATGAAGGCAGGGAATTGGAACTAGCTCAGGGCTATTTTGATAAGAATGATCAACCTTGTTCCCTGCTTTTGTCTTTCATCATCTTGTGACACAAGAAAAACAATCAAAATGCTTAAAACAAGAATTTGCAAAATTTGAGACTCAGTCATTAATTGACCAAAGAAGATGGCAGGGAAAAAGAGCCCGAGTTGGGATGTTCATAGGAATTGCAAAATGCCCTTAAGACGGTTTTGAGGAGTCTAAGTAGTTTTTGAACGGTTACAGGTGAGAGGGGAAAATTCACGAGGTTGCGGGGAGGGGATAGTATATTTACCATACTGCCCTTATATATTATACACTTACAAATTTACTCTTATATAGTTATATATGTATATACGTAATTGATCTCTTGCTCACTAGTGAGCAAGAAATTCTTCCACACCATGTATAGTAACCATTGGATATGATTGCTTACTCTCTATATATAACTCTTTACTTGTTCAAAATTTGTTGATGGTGCACATGTAAAATTAGCATCGACCCTTGTTACATAAGAATGTAAAGATTAAAAAAGAATACAATTACAATTACAAAAGTACTCTCCTAAACCCATATCTGGCTTGTCCCGTTTAATAAACTGACCAAAGCAGTTCTGATCTATAAGTAGGTAGATTGTAGACATTCTAATCCTCTCATAAAAGTAGAGAGGTTAGCTAAAGGACATCATTCTTTAATCCAACTTTAGACTTCATAAAATAAAAGGCCAAACTTGAAAACATCATGCAAATTTTATAGGAGTACAGTACAAGTATCTGTCAGGCCAATAAGCTTCAACGAGTATCTGCTCAATTTGTCATTTTATGAATCAACAGCCTGTCTACACATTCAGCAGTACATAAAAGACATCAAAATCTTGTTTACACATGCATGGTAGCATTAATCACTACCGATAATACTTATAAACCCACAACGACCTGTTAATGCTGAAGCTATGTTTGGAAGCACCGAAATCAGTGCTTTGGAAATGGTAAAAATTTAGTCCAATTCTAAGGTGCTGATTTAGTTCTCCCAAACGCAACATGATAGAATTTTGTTCATATATATATATATATATATGATAGCATTAATCAGTGTGATGACCCTTGTGGTCATCCTCCCTATCTAAAGGCTTGAGCAACCCATAAGTGAGGGCCATTGAAAGCCACCCTCCAACCAGAACTCTCACTGCAGATGTCCTAACTGATGAGCCACCAAGATGAGCTCCAATTCCTCCGAAAAGTACCAGAGCTATCGATGTTACTGCCACGATGACCGCAATCCTAACCCTGTTTTTATCAATAAACATAGCTGCTAACAGAGGAACAAGTGATCCACAAAGAAATGCCAAGGCTGATGCACCTGCAGCCTTGTATGGATTTGGCAATAATGCTCTTTCTTTATCCTCCTCCTCCTCCTCCTTTGCCTCTTGTATGGAAGTAATTTTCTTTGCTTGATCTCCCGTTATCACTTTCATCATCGGAGACCTTGCAGGAGAAGAAAGAACATAGCGAAACTTCTGATTGGGTGTCATAGCCGATGGCCCGGCTTCACATTCCAGCTTTCTGCAGGGGATACTACTACTAGGAGTACTACTCAATGCAGGTGACACTGCAAAGTTAGTCTCATCAAGTGGCAGATTAGTTTCTATAACTGTAGTTCCATTGGCACTGGCAGTACTGATATGAAGCTTGATCTCACCACCACCACCACCACCACCACCACCACCACCATCTTGATTACGTATCTCGGTTCTTGAATTACAATTGCCAACAGTTGTTTCTCTCTCGATGTCCCTTTGGGTTGACACAGACACGAACTCCCCAACAGCCATGCTACAAGCGCCTGCAAGAGCTCCAGCAATTCCTGATAGAACCATGGACTGTTTAGTCTCTTTTGCTGCACCTACACCAAGCATAAGCGATGCAGTGGAAAGCAAACCATCATTTGCTCCCAAAATGGCTGCTCGTAGCCACTGAGCTCTTTGCAGGCGCTTAATCTTCTCACCGTTCTTGTTTTCAACATCAAGCTTGTGTTCGGCACAAGGCTCAAGTGTTTGAGGAGAAGGCATGATGCTTAAATGGAGTGTGGCTTTCTGCTCGTGGCACGCTCATGATGCGTGGAAGGAACATATAAAAGGACATGATTCCTACAAGATGGGGATCCTAGGAAGCAAAGAATCGATCATAGGTGGTGTCGTGGAAGATACAAAATACGAACGTTGAGGTCTAAGAAAGTGTTTTCTGAGTAGCCAATACCTGTTTTTATCCGAAGCTTTGTCCCATTTATATATTCTCCCCAAAGTCTCTGTCATGAATGTTTATTTATTTCAATAATAACAAGAACAATATCACACTGCTGACACTTGAATGTATGTTGGAACTCGTTTGTTATATATATATATATATATATATATCATGGTGGAGACAATGTTAAGGACCAACTCAATTAGACAACATATACAATATGGACACTCTGACCCAAAGATACCTGGATTGAACCCATAGTTTGCCCTGTCTAACTTCAAGTCTGCCTTATTTTTGGTCATTCTGATTTCTAAACTGAGACAAACCTTACATCCAAAATTCTTTTGAGACCCCCCATTTATTACTAAATATCTTTTAAAATCTGGGCATTTTTAAGGGCTAATTCCTTCTCCGCCCAACCCATCACGGCGGGCGGCTTGTAAGGCACCGGCACTCACCTGGACACAATCTGAACCATATATATTTCCTTCATCTCCAACATCTCACTGGCTATTGGGTGGCAACATGACAGCCCCAAAAGCAGAATCCTCTGGGCCTCCTCCGCCACGTAATCCTCCCTGAGCAGCTCGTCCACCGCCTCCAGTAGGCGGTCTTCGCGGTGCAAGTACCACCCCAATCAACCAACCTACTATTCACACTAAAATTAGACTCCCCTGCAAAATTATTTTGTTGAAACAGCCGGGAGAATATGATTATAGTTCTATCATATCAAAGAGTATTTCAAATTGGCAGAATCCTGAATCTGAGACTAAAAACCTTTTTAGGTTCCTTGTGTTGCTTAATAGCTAGATAGTCTTACAGTCAGAAAAACTAAATTCATGTCACGATGAGTTCTGACATATATATGCAGTGTCCCTTATACGGCCCAGCTAACCACTAGTCCTGCATTGTTTTGCTTGTTTAACAACGAAGAAATGCAGTCCTAACTATACTGAACATTTCAAGTTCCAAGTAATTAAGTTCCCACTAACATTTCAGAATTTATATTCCACTCTGCCACAATATATATATATATACACACACACACAAATGATCTCTTGCTCACCAGTGAACAAGAAATTTTTTCACACCATGTAATGTAACCATCGGATATGATTGCAATGATTTTTGGAAGTTACATTTTTTACACTTAAATCATATATAACTGTTACTATGTTTGGTATGTAAAAGATTTTTTGCTTACCGATGAGCAAGAGATCATTAATATATATATATATATATATTGAAGTAGTGACGGTTCTATAGTGCAAATTACTCATATTTTGATGAATTTTCAACGATGAGTGATGGTTCGAGGGGTTTAATGTGACTAGAAGCTGTAAATGATTTGGGTTGTCATGGATGATGAATTCTTGAACTGTGGATTGATGGACTTGAATTGCAAGAGAGGGTGAAGTCAATGCAATCATAACTTTTGTTATGTTCATTTAACGTTTGTACACAATCTCTTGTTTATTTTTAAAAAGAAAAATGATTACTATCATGAAAGTTATTACAGAATAAGTAATTGAATATTTTAAAAAATATTTGAATCTCACGTACACTGTTTAATGGATGAGTTTCTTATTCGGAGATAACTTTTATTATACCAATCACTACTCTTTGAAAAATTACACTCCTTTGTTATAAAAAAAATTAGATGGCCTTTGTAGAACTCAAGTTATTTTAATACCTTTTATTAAACAAATTTTCTTTTCATATTATATTGACAAAATTAGAATTTTGAAATTCTTAGTTTTTAGACATTAGCAATGTTTGTCATTTGCGAAAAAACTATGTTTAACAAGAGAAGTCAATAAGTTAGACATAATTTTATGGTGAAAAGTGAAAGTGAAAGTGAAGGAAAAGAAAATTAAAAGTTACTTAACATTTTAAACTTTTTTTGAAGAAAGCTGTGAGAAAATATTTTGTTAGTTTAGATAGCATGAAAGGTGAAAAGAAAATAATTATACTTATCTAAATATCCTTATGATTTGAAATACTAAAAAAATAAATAAATTTGAACTAAATGAATCATCTTTATACCCAATTGTCTATATTCATTTTTAGCAAAGAAATAGTAAAATGATAAACTATTATGAATAATTAATATAATTGTTTAAATTCATTTTTAAATTATTTATATTTAAAATAAGGTTTCATAATATTTTTTAGGTGGAAGTCATTATTGTTTTTATTTTTTTTGTTAGAAGTAAGGAAAGGAAGCTACAAGTTTATGTCATCAACTATACGAATTATTGTTTTTCAATTTCATTACATTACTATTTTTTGGCAGCTGATATTTTCCCTACACCACTACACTATTCGTAGGCGCTCCAATCTCTTTTTTTCTTCTTATAATAAAATTACAAAAGAGCCCTTGTATCTCAAGAAACTTAATTCTTATATTTTTCAATTCTATATTTACCCTTATTTATTAAAATTAGGACTCTTAGAATTAGGTCCCTCTCTCACGTTTCTCTCTCAGAGATAACACTAGAAGCCATTAAAAACGGCTCAAGAACATGAATCCTTGCGTGGCTTTCTTTATTTTTTTTTAGATAATATAATAATTCATGCTACACTGGAATTAATCCTAGAATATTAAAAATGGCTCACACACAATGGGTCTGTATTGTTCCTAGTTTATGGACAATATGAATCTTATGTGAATTCTACATTAATGCAGTTTTTTTCTTCTTCTTCTTCTTCTTCTTCCCTCTCTCTCCAGTATGGTGTGTGAGATCTTAAGTTTTGGATGAATGCAAGTTTTTTTTCTCTTTAATGGGTCTGAATCAGAGCTTTACACATGTATGTTGTTTAATTTGTGGGTTATACTAGGTGTGATGTTAAGAAAATCTTTTGGTTCATCTCACGTCTCAATTATTAACTTTAATTTTATTCTAACTTTTGCTTCTAATTTTGTTTAATAGTAGAAGCTATAAAATTGGTAATCACTTCTACTATTGTTATAACCAAAAATATAAAAAGCAATTATTCATTGATATATAAAAGCATTTTTGTAATTTCATTATAAGAAAAATGGGTTGGAGTGCCTAAGGATTTTGGTGAAACGCTAATATCAGCCGCTAACATATAGAGTCACGAAAAAGTAAAAATCAAGCAATTGGGGAATCTTACTTTCGTAAAAAAAAAAAAAAATTTGCTTTCCCTCTAACCAAACTCCGAACAAATTTTAATTTTTTTTCCCTTTCCTGCCACTTCTAGGCTTCTAGCTAACCAAAGGGACCCTAAAAGAATAAGTTTGTATAATAATAATTAGGGGTGACCACAGTTTGGATTCGATCGGAGACATTAAATCTAATTCGATCCGTAGTCTATAGATTGATTAAATTTTAATCCAATCCGAATCGTGGGCAACATTAACCCGAACCGAACCATTAAAAAACGGATTGGTTGGGATCAGATTGACGGATTGAGCTTTTCTCAATAATTTTGACAATTTAACCATAATTTCATAATATTTCCTAAATAGACACTACAAAAAGTTTTATTAAAAGAAAGAATAAAAAAAAGTAATTATATTATATTTGTAAATAATATATATTCAAAATAATGTGTATATATATAATATAAAATATATTTGTAAATATTATATAACTCACAATTCGGATCAGATCGGTTTAACGACTCGGATATGATTTTTCAGACATCAATTCATTAATCGAAACGTTACCAACGGATTTGTACTTTATAATTCCACAACCGAACCATGGGCTAGAAAAACAGAACCGATATGCACGAATCGGATCAGTTTGGTTCAGACTCACTAATTTTTTGAACACCCCCAATAATAATAATAATAATGAAGAACTTTGAGGAGGTACGAGGCTATTACAATGGTATTTACCCAGTAGAGTGAGTCCATGTCCAACCATATACTGTGATGGGCTTCAGGCCCGTGAAGATGACTTCATCTTCAAGAAAGTATATGGAAGGACCATGTAGTTAGTAGTTAGTTGTGTTCAAGGTCAACGCTTTGATTGTTGATCAGTTGACCAATTTACAGAACGTGTTTTACAGTCCAAGAGTTAGTATTGTTCATGAATTTGTCTTAGATAAATATTTTATAATTTCGTTACTTTGTTTTGAAAAAATCAAAGCAAATGTTAATCAACTAACACAACACAGAGTGTTGTGACTGACTCTATACGCATTGAAAAATATGCCAATGAAAAAGCAAGAAAGAAAATCTAAATCCCTCCCTACTTGTTCCCAAATTCAATGATATCTTCCGTGGGAATCACACAATAGTTTTCAACAATTCTTTTCTTCATTCAACATAAATGTGACCAATGTGCAAACTAATTACTACTTACAAAGATAGACCCTATATTATATTGACATCCATTACCACATACTCGTTTGTTATATATATATATATATATATATATATATATATATATAGAGCGTATGTCGGTGTTTACGACACTATCAAGTACTCGCAATTATGATCGTTAGATAAAATAATTTTAAACCGTATATAATAAAAGACATTTTGAACCACATAATATTATTTTTTTAATCATTTTTGAATGTTAGATTGCCCTATTTTGTCTTACTATACCAAGCTCAAATGTAATATATATATATATATATATATATATATATATATATTGGTGGAGACAATGCTAAGGACCAACTAAATTACACAACATATACAATATGGACACTCTGACCCAAAGATACCTGGATGGAACCCGTAGTTTGCCCGGTCTAACTTCAAGTCTGCCTTATTTTTGGTCATTCTGATTTTCTAAACTAAGACAAACCTTACATCCAAAGTTCTTTTAAGACCCCCATTTATTACTAAATATCTTTTAAAATCTGGGCATTTATAACTAAATGCAAAGAATGCTAGCAATAAGTAAATAAATAAAAGATGTTGCCTTCCTACAAATGGGACAAATCAAGAACAAATCAAAAAACTGATAGAACAATAAACATACGTCACACACAAACGAACACAACGGTTTGAGTGATTTAGTGATACCTATGTCCACAATGAAGATCCGGCAAAAATTTTTATGATACAAAAAACAAGGAGATTACAAGTTCCAGCTCCAAACTCTAACTCTTGCTCTCGCTTTTTTTTTCTTCGATATTCAGTGTCTTTTCTTATCCATTCCAAACTCTAGATATTCTTATATACCAAATGAAGAGAGTTTTAAACAGGATTCAAAATGATGACATGTAACAAAATTCGGGTCATAATATCACATTCACGACTTGAGAAATAGGTTGTTTATTCACATACTCAGAAACATAACAAATCTAAATCCACAAAGCCGACTACCAGATACAATTACACACTCACAAATGTATTAGTTATAGATACACACACTTCATATGTAACATAATGGTAGCTGTATAATTATGGCAGCAACTGAAGTAGCTACGGTTCTGTAGCACAAATTACTCACACTTTGATGAATATTTACAGTGATGAGCTATGGTTCGAGTGGCTTAATGTGACTAGAAGCTAGAAATTATATATTTATATGGACAAAATTAGAAATTCTAAGTTTTTAGACATTAAGCAATATTCCTTGTTCAAGAGAAATCTATTACAAAACTATGTTTGACTGGAAAATTCAATAAAAGAATAAGTTTGTATAATTAATAATGATAAAATTAGGGCCTGTTTGGCAACACTATTGTTTTTCTTTTTTAATATTTTTAAAAAATAAAAATTAGTTGTGCAGTCATTTTTGTCAAAACAAAATACATTTGATAACGTCATCTACTTGCCTTAGAAATGAAAACTAAAACTGGCAGATTCGTTTTGAAGCTTTCAACTTATGCCTAATTGGTTGTCAATTTTTTAACTTTGCTTGTATTTTTTCTGAAATGAAAATGTATTATCAAACATGTTTCTTGTTATGACTTTTCATTTACATAAAACAAAAAAAAAATACCAAGTTACCAAACATGCCCTTACCGTGTATCATTTGAAAGGGTCTCCAAATGTGTGTCTATACTGAAACTCATCGTCATTGCCATTTTTTTTTTCTCCAATCCTTCCTATTTCTTGCCATTTTTGCTTGTGATGGTGAGTCCATCCATAGCCTCTGAATCTCTGATGAGCTTTAAGCCCGTGAAGATGACTTCAAGTGGCGTAAAAGGAAGACTGGGCCTGGGCTTCGATCTTTGGGCTAAAGCCGCTTTGGATTTGAAAACTTGGCCCAGTTTTCTTTCTTTCATGCCGATAGTTGTGTTCAAGGTCAACCTAAGCCATGTGGAAATTAGTTCACATGGGTTGACCAATTTTGGTCAAAAGCCCACTTAATTGATTGTTGACTTGTTGACGAATACAACTGTTTAACAGTCCAAGGCATTGTAAGACCTGATTACTGGAGTTCCAAATCTTTAGGCACTCGCCAGACTCCATTCTCATATTTTCTTACAATAAAATTAAAAAAAATTCTTTACAATGTTTGATTCTTATATTTTAATACCATAATTGTCTTTGTCGGTTAAGGTTATAATTCTTCTCTCTCTGAAAAATGAAAAATAAAATGTCTGAATTAGAGGTCTTTCATAAAAATATGTTTGAGTTAAAGAAAGTTATTGAAATTATTAAAACAAGCAATATTATAGAAATCTCATAAATTCCTTCTAATTTTTAGGATAATGTGATTTTTTTTTATTTTTTTATTTTTTATTTTTTCTTTTGAATCCATTTTTTGAGTTGTTTTTGAAAAAAACTGTTTCTTCTTGTTGAATCAATCTATTAATATTTATTTTAGAATTGAATTTTATCCAACGGGATACTATGTTGAGAATAATAGATGCAATTTCTGTGTAGATCGAGGAGGAAGCGGCTATCATTAAGTAGAAGTTGAAAAATTTAGGATTCAATATAATGACTTGAGAGAATGTATATGATTAGGATAATAAAAATTATGTAATTAAACAAAAAGTATTTGAGTTTGATGCAAACTTTATATCAATGAATAAAATATGTAACGAATTAAAATCAAATGAATCCTTAGTTTTTACTTAAATAAAAATTATGATGAATTTAAGTAAGTCAATGAAAGCTTGTTTGATTTTAGAGGGAAGTTTTAGAAATTAAGAAATCAAAAGAGAAAAACGCGAGTCTTTAGAATTCTTTTTCCAATTGTAATTGTCAGCTGAGTAGCCTTTTTCCAATTAGACTTTTAAGTAGGTAAAAAAGAAATTGGAATCTTAAAAGTAGAAGAGATTGTGAGACAAAACCTAAATGAAAATTCTAAAACAAGTAAAAAAAATAATTGGAATTGAATCATGACTTAGAAGGGCAATCATGGTATTAAAAATATAAGAATTCAATATTGTGCTTAAAGATATTGTGGAGTGTCAATATCAGCTTCATATATATATATATATATATATATATATATATATATATAGGGAAATGCTAAACGTCATAAAATTTTATCATGAATTGCCTTCATGAATGATGTGACAAGTCATAATACCATTGACATTCCGTGTATGGGGGGAATCCCACCAATACTAACTCACCATTTAATTGCCACATCATTCAAGATAAAAATTCATGAAATATTTTCATGACGTGTAGCATTGCTCTATATCAAGAAACTAACTTTACAACATCAACACTAATATAAAATATACAAATAAAATAGATATAACAACTAAACATGATTATAAAAGGAATGACATTACAGTAAACAGGAGTTAACAACGCTTACAATTTATAGATATAACATAATTTTAATAAGTAAATGAAGAACCAAATAAAATATAGATTTAGTAAAAGTAAGAACTCTAAAATCGATACTCTCTCCACGTACAGAAGTTGACGGTAGTACCGACTCCAAGATACAATTCTAGAGTTTCTTTCAGATACATCTAAAGATTGACTAGGTAACCATGTCGACGTCTCGTTGTTCATAAACACATAAATAGAACGTAGTTGATTAGAAGAAAGTTAGACAGATTTTCCTCGCTCCCTTTAGATATGGTAGTGATGCATTATATATATAAGCATTTAGAATGTAACGGTTTTTTATATAATAAATTTATTAATTAACATGTATAATATTGGCCATGAAAACTATTAAAAATAATTTAATTAGATTTTTATTAAAATATTCCCAATAGGATTGTCCATGAATTTGTCTTAGGTGATATTTTATAATTTCGTTACTTTGTTTTGAAAAAATCAAAACAAATGTTAATCAACTAACATAGTGTGTCGTGAAGACTCTATACACATTGAAAAATATACAAAAGAAAAGCAAGGAAGAAAATCCGCACTTATTCCCAAATTCAATGTGGGAATAACACAATAGTTTTCAACAATTATTTCCTTCATTCAACATAAATGTGACCAATATGCAAACTAGTTATTATTATTAATTTTTTAAAAAAAGAAAAAAAAAAGTCTTCAAATCTCTCTTCTCTATTTTTCAAACTTTTTCATCAACGGAGTGTTTTATATAACCACCTATCGGAAATAGCCACACCCATTTCCTAGTCACTTGACTTTATTGAACCTGTGGATGCTTCCATGGTTTAACCAAAGAATTAAAATAGAAGGCTTTGAATAAATTACTTAGTATTTAATTATAAAGATAGACCCTATATATTAACATCAAAGTTAAAATTAGGTGCTCAATCAGTGACGAGTCAAGAAACACCTTCATAAAGTAATCTTTGAATTTTGAATAAATTATTGAATCTCTTTAAAAAAAAAAAAAAAAAAAAAAAGAATCAAAATATCAATGGGACCCTTGTAGGAGTGCACACGGTACGGTTCCTTACTGTTTTTGGTGGAACCGGAATCATTACCAACGGTTCCTTAATTTTGGAACCGAAATCGAAACAGTTGAGTTCGGTTCCGGTTCTTTGTAGTTCCGGTTCCTCAACGATTCTTTGTCAACTTTTTTTTAAAAAAAAAATATTGACAAGATATACACTCATACTTGTGCACCTCTAGTTATAACAATACATTAGAAGTTATTAGTATTTATTTATATATCTATATATTATATATTTTATACTTTATATATAAATAGAACACTAGAATTTAGAAGGTATTAATATTTATTTATATATTATATATTTTATACTTTATATATTATATATTTATATAGAACAATAGAACTTATAAGTTATTATTATTCATTTATATATATATATATATATATAACTGTTTTGGTTCCTTAACTTGGAACCGGAACAGTAGTGAACGGTTCCTAAAATTTGAAATCAGAACCGAAACTATAGTGAACAGTTCGGTTCGATTCAGGTACGGTTCCGATCCTGGTTCCACCGATTCTTTGTGTACCTCTACTTACTGGTCTCTCGATGGCCTTGATGGGTGCCAATATTGTGTGGATCAACAGAGTTATTAGCCTTGATTGTTACAAAGGGCGATGCTACCACATTGAGAAAATTCTCTTACTAATGTGTACTTTGATAATTGATAAATACAAGTTATTATATAGGAGGCAGAATTGCTAGACTTATATTTTTACGTGAATACATATGATAGGTTCTATCACATGTATTCATTATATATATCTTATGAACGAAAAAAATTGTAGATCTAATAACTTTATTTGTCTATCATTTTTCGAGTTAGAAAATACATTAAGAAACGGTGCGCTTTTGCACCATGAATAAACTAGTAATACTATTATTTTGTATATACGCCCGATATTTATTTAATGTTTCATGAATCAGCAAAAGACGAGTTATCGTTTGGTGTAATAGTTTTGATTAATCTAGTGGAGATTTTATTTATTTATTTTAAAATATATTAACATAATCGGTTTGTAAGTTTAGGAGTTGTCAACTTCAAGTTGTTGAACTTTACCCCATGCATACATCCATATATATATATATATATATATATACACACGACTATACACACCCCCACTAGGAAGATTAACAGTATATAGCGTAAGTCTATATCTGATTTTAGTCAAGGATTTATTTTATAACTTCTGCTGCAATTTATTTTGAAGGAACATAGCCTCAAAAAGTCCACGCAAAATAATAACAAATCTAATATATTGTACACACAAAATATAAAAGAATATATATATATATATATATATATATATATAACAATAACAAAAAGGCAGGCCATGCGTTCGATCTACCTAGTAATTATTGGGAATTTCTAAAGAAACCACATGGGATGGGATGCTGGATGGTCTAAGTTCTTAGCTGCTTCAAGGAAGAAAAGTCATGAGAGAGAAAAGCGGGCTTGTTGATAATAATATACAATATAAATAATATTATATAGTATAATTATATGATATGGTTTGCTTTATTTTCTACTTTATAGGGTGGGTTTTTTGTCCTTTAAAATAAAGGAATATTTTCGATGTAAACAAAAGAAATAATGTTGGTTCACTGAAGCATGAAAAAGAGTGAATCTTCAAACTGTCATACACTTGAAAAACAAGCTGGCAACTTTTTAACTTTTTTTTTGCTTTATGATTAATTGGTCTTGCCTTCTCTCACATAAATGATTAGCTGGGACAATAATTCACTCACTGAGCAGGAGAAGGAATCAGTTGGGAACTTTTTATGTTTGGTATTCACATTACAACAATATATTTAGGAGCTAATATTGACACTTCATCAATATCCTCTGGTACTTCGTTCTTATATTTTTGTAAAGTAAAATTACAAAAGTGGTCCTATGTTATACCATTTTAAATTCTTATATTTTTAGTACCCTAATTGCCCTTCTAATTCAAAACTCAATTTTAAATTTATTTTTATTTTTCTTAAAAAAAAGTTTTTTCAACTTTTTTACTTTAGGTTTACAATATAACAATCCATTTATTATCACCCAAATACTATAGTTTAGACATTTTTCAATTGAAACTTGTTGTTCGTGTCCCTATCCTATAATATAATTCAAAGAATCCAAAATTTGAAATATTCTATTTTTACTCACCAAACGTGTAATTTATTTTTCATGTGTCTTATTTATAAAATAACATAAATTAAAATTTTGAAACATACTATCAATTTGTGAACAAACAAAATAGAAAGGAAGGAGGAGAAAATAAAAGGCAAACGAAGAAAAATATCATATTAATTTTTTTATTTTTATCTTTTGAATTTTTGATACAAAGGCTCCTTAGTTAAATTAAGACAACTACAATTGAAAAAATATTTCATAGAGTTATGTTTTTCTCTTTTCATCTTTTAATTTCTAAAAGTTCTCTATTAAAATAAAAAAGATTTCCTTAGTTTTCTTAAAGAACTATATATCATAATTTTTATTTAAGTGAAATTAAACTTTCTTTTGATTTTAAATATAATTAATTTTTTTTCAAATAGGTTTATTCATTGATATAATGTTTGTTTCCAACTCAAATACATTTTTAATATTTCTCTAGGTAATCTATTATTAACAACTTCTTCCCAACTTATATAATGAAATAACTTTTATTATCCGAATCACATACATTTGATTGATACTCTCTAAATCATTATATTGAATCCTAAATTTTTTTACTTCTAAAATAAATATTGATAAATTGATTCGACATGAAAAAATAATATTTTAAAAATCAACGAAGAAGTATTTTTACACCAAAAGAGAACGCAAGAGAGAAGTTGCAATTTAGAGTTAAGAATTCTAACATTATCAAATAAGGGTAATTAGGGTATTAAAAATATAAGAATCAAATATTGTATAGTAGAGAGACACCTTTGTAATTGTACTTTACAAAAAGGTGAAAGTGGAGTGCCAGAGGATATTGGTGGAGTACCAATATCAGCTCCCTATATTTATCTCCTTATAAAAATTGATTCTCTCTCTCTCTCTCTCTCTCTCTATATATATATATATATATATATATATATATTACTTTCAATTTTTTAATACTAGCAAATTTTTTATTTATTTTCTATTATGAGAAACATTCTAAGATCTTGAAGGCATGTTTGAAAACCTTTTTGGTTATTTATTTATTTATTTTGTTACCAAATCGGTGAAAAACTAAAGCAAGTGACAAAAGCATAGTTGGTAATTGGTAACATCTATTGCAAGTATCACATATATTTTAGGAAAGGCTCAAAATTTGAAAAAGAAAAATATGTTTTCACTTATTTTTGTCAAGTATGCAAATGAGCTTAACTGTTCATAGTAGTTCTGGCTCAACTAGTCTAAGATTCAACCCAAACTCGTTTGTTAAGCAAACAAGCTAAACTTAAACTCAATTTATAGGCTTGTTTAGTAAACGAAACGATCTTGAACAATATTAAATTCAGTTCGTCTGGACTTGTGAATATAAGTTGGTGTAAGTTTGTATATGTTTGAGAACATAGACTCGTATAGACTCATGAATTCGTTCATAAATATATAAACTTGTATAGGTTTATAAACACAGACTTGTGTAGATTCATATAAGTTTATGAACGAGCCAAAGTGACCTTGAACCATTCAAATTTAGCCCAAATGACTTTTGTTGTTAAATCAGTTAAGGAGGAATTATTCAAAATAATAACGTGTTGGGCTTGAGTTTAACTTTTTTAACTCGTCATAATTTTGAGTTGAGTTCACAAACAAATGAACCGAGTTCAAATAGACTAAGGCCGGCTTGACTCAGTATTGATTTTACTTCAGATGAAATTGAAATTACAAAATAAAAATAATTGCCAAACAAAAACTAGCCAAGTTTGTAATTGTTTCACTGTGAAAAATGAAAGAATGTAAACTGGATATTCATGTATCTTACTACACTACCATTGCAACTGTCAAAATGATCATTGCTTCGTCGTCACAGTGACATCACGATTGATGGCCCAAAAAAAGATAAAGTTATCGATAGAATTTATTAGGGATTGATCTCATAATCGAAATAGACTTTATAAGGATGTGAATTCGTGTTACACAATGTGTGTTATACACGCGTAATTCAAATTTATCCGTTATATTTATACATAATAAATTATTAACATATTCAAGAATGTGAAAATTCTTGTTAAATACTATCCTATGGTTATTTATAGCATCACAATTTATGACTTGAATTTTTTTCGATACAAAACATAATTTTGTCTACATTAGAGAGTGAAGATCACTCCACGTAAAGTGGAGTCTACGTCATCCGCGGGATCATACACCCCATATGAAATGATCTTGACCGTTCCCTTGTACACAATATGATACTATGTGCACGTAATTAGATCATCTCGCTTAAATTAGATACATCTTTGCACTAGCTTTAACTACATGTGTTATGTCCTTTTCTTTTCAACAAAAATACCTAAATTAAAAATATTTAACAAAAAATAGACAAATTAATAATGTGATGGAGTTGCATCAAATTGTCCTATTTTTTTTTTGTTAAAAAAAAAAAAAACAATAGTTACCTCCAAATCATTAAGTAAGAACCTTCCTTAAATCACTCGTTTTCATAATCCACTTGAAAAAACAAATGAAATAAGTTTACACTTCTTTTTTTATTCCATTACCGTACCACTATTTTCATTTGAGATTTTCCGGTGTAAATTCCAATCTAGTAGTACTAAAGGGAACTCAACCTCTTCTGTTATGGTGTGTGTGTATATATATATATATATATTTTAAATAAGTTCTGCTGATATGGTATTTAAAAGAAAATGATATTCCTACTGTATGAATGAAAGAAATAAATAAAAGCAAAGGCAGAGAGAAAAGACTCATATTGATTATTGACCAATTTTGATCTGAATGGGAGCATTAAATTTAATGTGATCTATTGGTATAATTATATATATTCACATATACATTCTATATTTCAATTTCAAAAATCAACATAACCCGAACAACAAACTTAGAGAAGCCAACTAATGTATACAATAGTCTTACACCGTGTTAGGATATACCCAAAAGCGCGCAATATCCTAGAAAGAAGGAGTATACACATGAATGATCCAACTAATGCAGAAGTGCAAGTTCCTAGCAACGAGAGACACCATGAGACCGACAACCTATTCAAACTTCAATTTAAACCCATCTCTCTCTCTCTCTCTCTAAATATTCTAATGGAGTAACAAAAAACTCCCCTCGTGCATCAAAGACCCACTTCTCTCTCTCTCTCTCTCTCTCTCTCTCTCTCTCTCTCTCTTCCATCTCCATTTCCGATTCCAGTGGGTACTCAATACATGGGCCTGACTTCGAAGCTTGTCACAATCCTCCTCTTCCTCCTGATTCTCTGTTTCTTGGCAGAGACCGTTCTGGGATCACAAAACGTCAAAACTTTTGAAACCCAATACAATTCGTTCAACGATTCCAACAAGGAAAAATTGGCGATCCAAGAACCTGCAGCCATCAATAACCAAGCCCTTCAAGTCACTCCTGACACGGCCGGCGTCGCTGTTTTCACCCTCTACAATCGATCAGGAAGAGTCCTTCTCGACCAGACTTTCAAGCTCTGGGACAATGAAGTCCGGTCCAATTCTACCAGAGTTGCGTCTTTTAACTCATCCTTCCTCATTAACATCTATCGGTTGGACAACAATTCGGCCGCAGGCGAAGGGCTGGCCTTCGTAATCGTCCCGGACAAGGCCATACCGCCCGGCAGCCACGGAGAGTACATGGGCTTGACAAACTCCACCACCGATGGAAACTCCACCAACCGTTTGCTCGCGGTCGAGTTCGACACGTTCAAGCAGGACTTCGACCGGGACAATAACCACATCGGCCTAAACATCAACAGTGTCCGATCTAACAAGACCGTTTCTTTAACCCCACTTGGCATCGAACTCGTTCCCAAGGAAGCCAAGTTTTACAATGTTTGGGTCCAATACGATGGGGTCGCCAAGAACATTGAGGTCTTCATAGCAGAGCAAGCTACGAAGGACGGTCCCACACCGGTCAGACCTAGCTCGCCGGTGCTGAAATCGAATCTTGACCTCAGAGATGTGGTGGCTCAGAATTCATACTTCGGTTTCGCGGCTTCAACCGGCAACACGATCCAGTTGAACTGCGTACTGAGATGGAACCTGACCGTTCATTACCATCCCGAGGACAAGCATCCGTGGTTGAAAATCGTCCTCGGAGCTGGAGTGCCCGGAGTGGCGCTTCTGGTGATTGGAATGTTGGGTTTGGTCTATTATTGTTATAGGAAGAGGTTGGCCGGATCGGATTCTAACATTCTCGGGGCTCTGAAGAGCTTGCCGGGTATGCCCAGAGAGTTCCAGTTTAAAGAGTTGAAGATAGCTACCAACAACTTTCATGAGAAAAACAAGTTAGGTAAAGGTGGGTATGGTGTGGTCTACAAAGGGTTGTTACCAGGTGAGAACTTGGAGGTGGCCGTCAAGTGCTTTTTGAGGGAGAGCATTAAGGGAGAGGATGATTTCTTGGCTGAGCTTACCATCATTAATCGTCTGCGGCATAGACACCTCGTCCGATTACTCGGTAAGTCCTCCTCCGATCCATATGGATGCTCACACACACACACACACATATATATATATATATGTATATATATATTGCTTTCTTAACTATTACTATTTAAGTAAATTGTGAACTAAAAATAGATTGAGTTCTATATTGATTGGTTACAGTGTCAATGTGTCCTTCTATGTGACGCTACACACACCAATAGCTCATACTTGGAGAGCATTTATTGCATTCTAACTAATTTTTATACACACGTTTTATTTGTTTGAGCATTTACTCATATTGGTAGCATTGATTGTTGTCGTGACTCAAAAAAGCTGAAAGATTTGATTTTGAAACCTACCTTATTAACTTGATGGTACTGCAAAAAATGAATTTGTTGTTTTCTAATGTGACACCCATTTAGCACCACAAATGAATCAAACATGAATCTGGACTTGGTCGTTCATGCGTAGACTTGGCTCCAGCTCAAAAAGTTGAGCACGAGTTCGACTCTGTAATATTTTTAAAAGTTTGAGCTTGGTCTATTTATCAAGATAATTCGTTCGGACAAGATTATTTTGATTTGTTCATAAATTTATACTAAGTATTCATAAATTTATGTTCATGAATTTATATAAGCTTATGTTATGAACGTGTTCACGAGTCCGATATGAGCCTGTGTTCACGAACATATATGAGCATATTCGAGGTTATGTTCACGAGTCAAACTCAATATTATTTTGAATTGACTTGTTTACTAAATGAACTTAAAAATTAAACTCAAACTCGGTTCATTTACTTAAGAAACGAGTATGAGCCGAGCCTACTGTTTATGAACCGCTGCGGCCATTTGCAGCCCTATCCATTTATAGCTTGTACTAGACATTTAACCTTCTGTTGTCTAACTTTTGAAGCGTCAAAGCTTATGTCAAAGTGATTCACAAGCCCAGAGTATTGTTTTCGTAATTCCATTTAATTGAGTACATTTAATTGAAAGAAAATCAGAGAGTTGTGGAATAAAACAAGATTAGGCCTCGTCTTTATTTATTTATTATTATTACAAGGATTAGGCCTTGTCATGCAGCCTATAAATACTTGTTGGCTTAGTTTTTAGCCTAGACACTACTTGGAGGTTAAACCATAGGACTCATTAATTAAAAAACTTAAAACACACAGAAGAGAAACTAAGTGCTTAAATTAAATTATTATAATATTTTAAACAATCTCATAAAATGACATCCATTGGTAATTTCTTTAATTGCTATTTCCGGGGTGTTAGTGTAATCGGTTGGTATGATGAACCTTTATCGGTTCGAATCTCCACCGCTACTCGAGTTCACGACGTTCGCTTTCAGTATTTGTGAAGTTTTTTGGACTCAATTAGCTCAAAAATTAACACACATATCCTAACTTTTTTACAAGACATTTTAGTGCATAACAGAAGAGTTCAATGTTCATTTGTCACAATTAAGTCTCCTTTTTATTTATATATATATATATATATATATATATATATTTGTAATGGATTTGAAGTTTTGAACCCTTCACATGTTGTGGGTCCAAGGTTCAAAACTTCAAATCCATTATATATATATATATATATATATATATATATATATATATATAGTTTGGTCACTCTTTCTGTAACAATGCAATTTCCGTAAGCACACATTGTCATGACAGCAACTTCATGACACACAGGACAGGTGCATTTGAATTTTTATTTAAGAGCGTAAGATAGGTGTCCAATTTGCTAAACCCCATAGGCTATATTAATAATGACAAGACTCAGTCCCTGACAGTTACATTGTATCTTCCTCTCGTTTTGTTTTTGTTAGAAAACTACATTGTTTTTGAGTTTGACTTGTAGACATTGATGTGTTATTGTAGCATGCGCTGCAATTCTACAATTTGTGTTTATTCCCTCTTTGTCCTCATTCAAGGACCCCATTAAATTTGACCAAATTAAAAGAAGTGAATCAAAGTATTAGCTGTGAGGAATCTTACTCACCCCCAAGTGTGTCCTTAATTGCTAATCCCATTTGAGGCAGGTTGGCCTTATTAATATCATGCTCGTATACTTAATAAAATCAAAACTAACCCAAGGACTTGACTAAAGTGATAAAAAATTTGATTCTAGTATTTAATAAATATTAGGTCTAAAAATTAGGAGTGTACAAAAATTCGTTCAAATTAGTCTATTTTTTACGGTTCAGTTCAGTTACGAGTTTCATGTCTCTGAAGACTGAATCAAACTGTTTATATATATTTATATATAAAATAAATTATATAATTTATAATATAATAAATTAGCATAAATTAGTAAGGTGTAAGTGTGGCTAGTATAATAATATACTAATAGTCTAGTTTTACACTCTTATATTATACTATATATATAATATATATTATATAATTTATAATATATATAATATATTAGAGGTGAAATATGGAACCGAACAGAACCAAACCGGTTTTTCACGGCCCGGTTTGGTTCTATTGGTTATAACGGTTCATTTCGATTCTATTTTTAGTGGAACCGGACTGTACGATTTGATTTAAAAAAATACTAAAACTGAATCAAACTGGACCGTGTGCACTACTACTAAAGATCAAGTTTTCTCGAGTGCAAATAATTCTTTAAGAGTGGGTGTGTTTACCAACTAGAAAAAAAAAATCAGAAACTTGATGAAACCTAATCTGCAAAGTTTATTCTAATTCGTATATAACTACATCTATAATCAAAAAAATTTGATGATGCATGGCTACTATTGCTTCAAACCAAAAGCTCAAGTTTGAGCTGTGCATAACTATATTGGTTTCAAGAGAAGCACACTGTGTAAAGTCAGTGAGAGGTTGGATACGAAGAAAATAAAAGATTGGAAAGGCTTTGAACATATTCCTATTTCAATCATTAGCTTCCTAGTGATTTTTTTTATATAAGTTTGCCTTTGCTAATGTACGTTATATATATATGCAGTGCATAGATATAGAGAAATAATATGTATTTCTGTCACAGGATGGTGCCACAAGAATGGGAAGCTCCTCTTGGTGTATGAATACATGCCTAATGGCAGCCTAGACAAGCACCTCTTTGGCGACAACGCCGACGATGTTGTGCCCTTAAGCTGGAACCTCCGCTACAGGATCATCTCGGGACTCGCCTCAGCTCTGCACTACCTCCACAACGAGTACGATCAAAAAGTGGTCCACCGAGACCTTAAGGCCAGCAACATCATGCTTGATTCCAACTTCAATTCCAAGCTAGGCGACTTTGGCCTAGCTCGCGCCCTCGACCACGAGAAGAACTCGTACACCGAGGCTGCAGGCGTGCTCGGAACCGCCGGCTACATTGCCCCTGAATGCTTCCACACCGCCAAAGCCACACAACAATCTGATGTATATGCGTTTGGAGCAGTGTTGCTTGAAGTAGTGTCTGGCCTAAGGCCTGGCACTAAGATAGGTGCATTTCCATACTTAGTTGATTGGGTGTGGTGCTTGCACCGCGAAGGCCGGTTAGTGGAGGCGGTGGACGAGCGGCTCGCGGAGGATTATGTGGTGGAGGAGGCGGAGAGGGTTCTGCTTTTGGGGCTGGCTTGTTGCCACCCAATAGCCAGTGAGAGGTTGGATACGAAGGAAATTATTCAGATTGTGTCGGGGTCGGGGTCGGTGCCTTATGTGCCGCCATTCAAGCCATCTTTCGTGTGGCCGGCGGTGGCTGGGTTGGGGTTGGAAGGAGAAGATATTAGTTGCGCCACTACGTTGGACACAACCACCACCTCCCATTTTGGGTCTGGGTGGTCTCCACAACTCCTCAGCAGAGAGAGTTATGTTGCATACACTAGTGACAACTCTTTGGTGTAGTAGTTACTTTTTGTGTTAATAACTGCAACCAATGGGTGCAGTTTAATTTTGTTCTCCTTTTTTAAGTTCTCTTTTCTTCAATTATTTATGTTGGATAGGTAATTTAATATGAAGATTTCCTATTTTTTAGTTTTCTTCTCTTTGATTTTTGTAGTTTGATTTGTTCATTGAAATATGGGAAGGGGGGCTATTTTGTATATTTTGATCCGGTGGTGTTATATAAAATGTCTATTTGTAACTTGTTTTTATTTATTTTTTAATTAGGTACTAATTTGACTATGTGCATGGTTAAAGAGTGTGAAATATCAATGTTTGAAGCATTTGTTCATGAAATGATTTAATTATGATAAGGGGTATATATGTTATTGCAATATTATAAAAATGAAATAGAAGTAGACCGAGATTGCTCATTTGACATAGAAGTGAAGAAGTGCATTTTTGGACATGTTTTTGAGACTTGGCGACACATTTTGGACGTCTCATCAACGCATCGTGAACACATGACAAACACATCTTACAATTTTTGTCTTTATAAAACAAGCACACGACAGTTTTAAAAACATTATGCATGTACACTCCTTTTAAAAAAAATTAAAAAAAAATGATAGTAAACACATGTCAAAATATGTAATGAAATAAAAACATAACAATAATAACGAATAGTAATATCATATTTAAGATAATATATATTTTTTTGATATTTGAATAGTTTCAATTTCTAACTTATGTAACTTTAGTATAGAAATTATAAATTAATAAATGTTCTGTAATTGTCTTATTCAATAGATATATAAATGAAAATTTATATTTATATTAGTTGTGTTTACGTTGTGTTTGTCTTTTTTTTTTAGTATTTGACTTGTCGACGTATTTATGTCATATTGTGTCTGTGTCTTGTGTTCGTGTCCGTGTCCATAGTCGTTAGCTTGACATTGATGTAGTATTATAAAAAAAAAAAACACTTATAATTAAGTCAAACTATTGAATGAAAATTGGGGAAAACAAAAATTGCAAGAGAGATTAAGGTCGTACTGTACATGCATCTTAGCTTCAGCACTAATCTTATATATATAGGCTACTCATCCATATTGCAGATAACGATCAGGTGCCTCTAAATTAGACACAGACCACAAAGATTTGTTCTTGTCAATCTGAGGTTAATTATTGAGTTGAGGTTGGACTTTTTGCATCTTGACTAGGTTATATATAAATATATATATATCTATCTCTTGATTCAGATACAAGTATATATTCAAAGTATCTGAACAAACCTTTGGTATATATATCTATCTCTTGATTCAGATACAAGTATATATTCAAAGTATCTGAACAAACCTTTGGTACCATTGGGGAGTTTCTTTCTCGATTATCTCATTTTCTGTTTAAATTAGTTTCAATTAATTTATAGATACATAGAGGCTATAGAGCTCTAGACAGGCAAAGGTTGGTGAGAACATATGTCAAGAAAAAATGCCCAGATTTTAAAAGGCAAACTTGAAGTCACAATGGGCTCCTTGAAATGGGCCAAAACAAAAGCAAACTATGGGCTCAATCCAGGTATTTGGGCCGGGTTATCATATTGTATATCCAGAGAAGTGTTCAATAAGATTGGCCGGAGTGTCAAATACATGTTGTGCTCCTCTGGGTTAGGGCAAGCCTGTTTTAGAATGGGGCAAGAAGACAATAAGTTGACCCGGTTGAACTGGACCATTTGCATAAGAAAATTATAATGCCCATATTCTGTACTAAACTTTGGGCTTGAACTTGAGAAAATTATAATGACAATAAGTTGGGCAAGCCTCTATTTTTCTTGATGAGATTTCCATGTTTGTTTGTGAAGTGTACTTGTGTTAGAGGGGCTAACTTTGTCCCATATCGGATCCGAATGGAAAAAGACTTGGGTATATAAGGGTGGATATGTAGCACTACTTAACAACTTAGGCTATTAGGTAAGGGGCAAGTACTTGACCCGTTATAGTTGGTATTAGAACAAAACTCAGTCTTTGGTTTGATGTCACGTCAAGCTCTCGGTCCGCCACCTGAATAGGCAGGGTGTCCAGACCGCAACGAGGGGATTGCGAGTTCGGGTGTGGGAAAAGATTTGGGTATATAAGGGTGGATATGCAACACTACTTAATAACTTAGGCTTTTGGGTAAAGGGCAAGCGTCCGATCCGTTACAACTAAGAGTTCGCACGCTCATTTTAAATAATATTACATCACCCATTTTAATATTACAAACGCGACGCATTTTAAATAATATTACATCACCCATTTTAATATTACAAACGCGGAAACTGAAGAGACTTCAATTTTTATTTTTATTTTTAGTCCTAATTAACAAGTGATCTAGAATTAAATGACTCAACAAAGAGAAATAAAAGGCCAAACATCATAAAAAGTGACATCTGGGCCGGGGGGGCATGTGACCTTGGTGTTATGATATGTGGGGGCACTCAATTAATTAATATGTGATCATTCACAGGTAGATGCCAACAAGAAGACCAAGTCATAATACTATGCAATCAATTGCCTTACCAGAATGACTGGTCAGCCAACCATTCTCGACTTGAATAGTCAATAAATCCCCTTATATATATACCCTTCCAGTCTCATTGTCACGACACATAACTTATTGAACACCATACATTTATTAAAAGATAAAAAAGATGAGGTTTTGGACTCTATTTCTCTTTACCTTAGCCTCCTCAATATTAGCTTTATCAGCAGAACAATGTGGTAGACAAGCTGGGGGTGCTCAGTGCCCAAATGGGCTATGCTGCAGTGAACATGGCTATTGTGGCACCACATCTGCATACTGCACAAAAGGTTGCCAGAGCCAATGCAAGGCTGGTGGTTCACCTCCAAATCCCCCCAATCCAACCCCTTCCCCTGGCGGTGGTGGCGGCGGTGACATTAGCTCCCTCATCAGCCTCTCTCTTTTCAACCAAATGCTTAAACACAGGAACGATGCTAGATGTCCAAGTAACGGATTTTACAGATACGATGCTTTTATCGCAGCAGCGAAATCTTTTAATGGATTTGGCACAACCGGAGATATTACAACGCGTAAAAGGGAGCTTGCAGCATTCTTGGCTCAAACATCTCATGAAACAACAGGTTAATTGGTTTAAATCATAACCCTTATAATTTATTTCATATAATTAAGATCACTAAGGTCTTTTACATTTTTTGTTACTTATTTATACATAGGGCCTAATTAATTTTCTGCAGGTGGGTGGCCTAGTGCACCAGATGGTGCATATGCATGGGGATATTGCTTTGTTCGGGAAAAAAACCCTCCGCACAATTACTGTGACCCGAAGTGGCCATGTCCTCCCGGTAAAATGTACTTCGGCCGAGGACCAATCCAACTCAGTCAGTAAGTCTCCGAGTCCTACTCCTCTTCCTAACTTAAAGCATTAATCGGAGCAGAAAAATAATTTAGATTTTAAAGTCGGACAACTCTGACTGTTTTATATATATTAGTGAGGTTTATGCCATGATAACGTTGAAGAAATTAGTGACGTTAACCTCCACTCATATAAATGTATCATGCCTCATTCGTCAACTAAGGTCATGTCGTTTTGACACGAAAAATTCAAAATTTTTTAATGTACAAGTAATTTAGAGAAATTTCGGTCCGGTTAACTAAAAGAATTGGCTGATTGTATGCTATGAAACTTTCATATCCTAATATTGAGGACTTGTGAAGATGACTTTGACCGTTGATTTCTTGAATTTCTCAGCAACTACAACTATGAGCAAGCGGGTAAAGCCATTAGGGCGGATCTCATAAATCAACCGGATCTGGTAGCCACAAACCCGACCATATCATTCAAGACTGCCATTTGGTACTGGATGACCCCACAGTGGAACAAGCCCTCAAGCCACGATGTCATCACCGGAATATGGAAACCGTCCGATGCAGACAGATCAGCGGGTCGGGTCCCGGGTTACGGTGTCATCACCAACATAATCAACGGTGGGTTCGAGTGTGGCAAAGGTCCAAAGGACGAGGTGGTTAATCGGATTGGATTCTACAAGAGGTACTGTGACATACTTGGCGTGAGCTATGGCAACAACTTGGATTGTTACAATCAAAAGCCTTTTGGGCCATAAATAGCTCTGGTGTTGAAGAGTTAGATTACAAGAAAATTAGTAATGTCCAGGAAAATAAAATAATGAAATAAACCATCCCATGTAACAGAAAATCTACTAAGATGAACTAATTGTGTTCTCGAGTGTGAGAATTTGAATCATATTTTTGAATGTTGCACGGACTAGTTTAACTGATAAGGCCTTTTAAAGCATTTCACTTCTGTCTTTCATTCGAGACTACTCACTAAAAGTGAGGCCAAATGCAAGTGGTTTCCGAGCAATTGTGTGAATTCGAAATTTGCATTCATGTGAGAGTCCAAAGTGACTAGTGGATTGATTGATTCTTCGTTATTCGGAAAAAAAAAATGTTAACGAAAATTTGACCATTTAAGATTGGCCCAAAATATATTTGTTAAATTTATCCTCGAAATATGATTATTGAATTTCATAAAAGAATGTTGGTCAATGGATTTTGTGTTAATTTTGTGTCAAAATAATTTATCAATGTACAAGCTTTTCCACTTTCATCATTGAAGTTTAAGTAAAGTCCAGATTTTAAAAGATAATTCGCCCTGTTTGGTAACACTTCCGATTTCAAATTTTAGCTTTCATTTTCATTTTTTTTGGAAATTATAGTAGAAATTGTGTTTGGTAACGTAATTTTCATTTCTAAAAAAATAAAAGTGATGTCAAAATTTTGACAATCTTTAGACATAATTTGAAAGCTTCATAACGAATCTTTCAATTTCAGATTTCATTTTTCAGTTCAAGTTTTCATTTATGATTTTTTTATAAAATACAATGAATAAAAAAATTTCTTGCTCGAAAATATAATATAATAAATTAAAATTTTATAAAAAACAAGAATAAAAAAATTAGAAAATACAATTGTTACCCAAGAATTGTCCCTAGAGAGGGGGTGAATAGGGACAATAGGCAAACAATGAAACTTTTTCGGTTTAACTTATTTTGACAAAAGTAGGCTTGTTTGGACTTTTGTCAAATACTTGATAAACTTATATATTTAATAAGTGGAAATGAGAATGTTCTACCTATTATGCATTTAAATGATCTAGTGGATACAACAAATGAAGTATTCATGAAAGTGCAACATATCATACTTGTAATGTGTGAAAATGTTGATTGCGCGTTTTATTAAACACGTGATAGGCAAATTGATTAGCAAAAAGATAATCAAATAAATACTCAATCAATTTACAATACAATTAATTCCACAACTCAACCAATATACTCCAAGCATACATCTCATTCTCCTTATATGAAGCATTTAAATAACATTCATTAAATAAACAATTATAAGAAATAAATGCTAGCAAAATAAAAGAGTAAACCTATCAAAAGGGTACTTAAGCAATTACTTATGGATATAATGTAAAGAGTAAAGCTTTCATACGTAATTAATCAAGCAATTAGAGTGCTACTCACTCATTCATAAAATGGTTCATTGGATAAGGAATGAAATGAGTTAAGTAGATATATGTTTATCAATGCTAACATGGAATTGAAGCTCATAGAGACATTATATCAAATAGATGGTGTGCAACTTACTACAAACATTTATCCTATCCTCCTCATATGAATTAAAATATATAAACTCATACCATTCATATATAAAGCATAATGAAATTAAGTATTTAAAATGCTATTAAGTAAAAGAGTTAAGGGTTAGAGAAATGCAAACCAAGTAACACCACGATATTTATATGGTTCGGCAACTCCGGCCTACGTCCATGCCTCAAGAGCTCATCTTGAGGTATCCACTATAGAGCCTTCCTTAAAGGAGGAAAGCAAACCTTACAATTGCCAAGTGAATTACTTGAGCTTCCTTGCTCAATGAAAACCTCACCAAGACTTCTTTGCCAAGCGCATGACTTGGGCTTTCTTTCTATTTTGACGGTTAAGAGATAACCATTGCTTACTCTAAAGGGCGGAAAGAGCTACCCAATCATTCTCCTTTTAAGGTAGAGAATGAACCTTTACAAGTTTTCATGAAGCAATCCCTTTTGCTAAGACAATCTCTTGGACTACCTTTCTCAAGAATAAGAAATTTGTGTATAATGAGTGTCTCTCAAATAGACATGATATACAAATTCAAAGCTCTCTCAAATCTAGAGTTACAATTGATGAATCAATAAGAAATCTCAACTCTAGAATGATGAATGAAATACCACAAATAAATTGATCTTTGAAAGAATTTGGTCAAGTGTGGTGACTATCTCTATAGAATATGAATTCTAAGCTTAAGGATAGATTCAACCAACAATGGATGATCAATTATGGGTGTAATGGTCTCTCACATCTGAAAAAAAATACACATACAAGGTATATTTATAGCCCCTTTAAGAGATATAGCCGTTATATAGTTATTGGGGGTTGTTGGGAGCATTAAATGATCTAAATTAGTCATTAGATTCAGATCCAGCATCTTTGAGGCGCCTCAAAATGACTTTGAGGCTTCTCAAAGTGCAGTTTAAGGCGCCTCAAAAACTTTGAGGCTTCTCAAACTGCAATTTGAGGCTTCTCAAACTGCCTTCTAGAAAGCCCTGTTTTCTTCTGTAACTTTGAGGCTTTTCAAACTCAAATTTGAAGTGCCTCAAAGTACTCTAACCTTTAAATAGTCAGATTTCAAAGCAAATGTTAGGACTTATGAGCATGTATGGTCTTAGGATGTCAATATGTAAAGATCAAGACATTTTTCATGAATTTTAGTGACCAAGAAATGATATGAATGTGAATGCATGGTCCTATCATAGAATTGAGTTATTCAAAAGATATAAAACGTTTATACCAACTCAAGTCAACAAATCCCTTATGAATCAATTTGATCCAAGTCTTATTGCTCTAATTCCTATAGACCATTCCAAATGATATAAGTGAAATTCATGGTCCTAGTTATGACTTATTTATTGAGTTCTTCCGAAACTTATGAAAGCTTGAATTAATTCAACCTCAATAAAGGCCTCATGATGTTATAAATGAAATTCATGGCCTATTGCTTATGCTCTAAAGAATTATGAATAATATGCATTGATCTTAGAGCTTTTATGTGAGAACATCAAAGTAACTTTATAAAGATTACCTATATACTCACCAAGACTAAACTACCTAATCTTCAATATCTTCATTGATCTTGATGTGTATTGGGTGGAGTCTTCTTTCTTTGATATTATTGCCTTCATCATTTTCTCATATCCTTGATATGAGCTTTTGAACATAGATGTGCATGATCAATGTGAGCTTTAGATACCTTTGCAATGTGCCATTGATTCTCTTGTCTTACTTTGAACCTTGTTAGAATGTAACCTGTTTAAGCACAAACTCAAGTAGATATTAAATTCTAACACTAACAATGTTTTGTTATCATCAAAATAACTGAGATAACCTTGGTTGGAAACCTCGGTTCAACAATAATAAATAAAAAAATTGGTTACTCAAAAAATATAAATATAACAAAATAAAATACAATAAAATAAGAGCTATATATAAATACAATTATATATAATATAAAAATATAATATAATAAATACAAAATTATAAGTCAATAAGAGTAAAAAACTTTTATTAAATACAATAAATAAAATATATATAAATATAATTATATATAATAATAATAAATAAATATATAATATATAAGAAGAAAATACAATAAAATAAGAGTTATATATAAATACAATTATATATAATATAAAAGGAAATAAAACAAGTATATGTATAATATATGACAATTGCTAAAAACAAGTAAATAGTTAGAATTTATGACAATTACCAAAAACATGCAAATACTTAAAAATGAATATTGAAGTAAAATAATGTCCTAACAAGTATAATTTTGGAGGAAAGGATATACATAAAATATATAATATCACATTTATGTTGGTTAAAATGAGTTGAAATCGTATGACTCAAACAAAATTTTTAATTAAAGATACCACTATTTTTTTTTAAAATTAATTTTGGATTACCAAACATATTTTTAGATTTGTGCTTTCAAAATTTCAACAACATGTGACGTTACCAAACGTATTCTGTTGTTGACAAAAATGACACCATAATATGTTTTTAAATTTTATTTTTCATAAATCAAAAATAGAATCCGACAATATTACCGAACAACCTTTAATAAATGGGGGGTGTGAACACGCATTTTGGATGTAAGGTTTGTCTTAGTTTAGAACTCAGAATGGGCGAAAGTAAGGCAAACTTGAAGTCAGAATGGGCTCATCCTAATGGGCCAAAACTAAAGCAAAGTAAAACTTCAAAGAGGCTCAATCCAGGTGTCTTTAGTCCTTAACTTGATAGTCAATATCGGGACAGGTGTTTCATAAGAGTTAAGAGAAATATTCAATATCTCGGAGAATCACACACCCGAGCTAATCAAAACTTTACATTGGTATGATAATAAGAAATAATAATTTATTATTGATTTTACTCGATACATCGATCTATCCAATACTATGAGAAAGTCAGAATCATTTGGAACATCGGGAATCCTACTGTAGGATATTTAATTTGGCTAAGTCGGTCGGTGACATAGACTAGTCAGTCAGTTGTCACTCACATTGATTGAAAACAGAGCAAATGGTTTGGCAAGCCATCAGAAATTGAGAAAATTTAGTACAAGAGATAGCAGCAAGTCAATTTTGGGTTGGCCCCACCAAATTGTATCTAATCTGCTGCGTAGTCAACGAGGCGTGTTAGGAACAGTATGCTTTGTTGCGTTTATTTTTTCCCTTAGTTTTGATATCTCCACTGTTGCCTAACAAGGCCAACATATATATATATATATATATATACATATATATATATTAGTGTATATCCGTGTGTACGAGACTATCATCCATTCAAAGCTATTAGATAGAGTAATTTTAAACTATAGATAGTAAAAGACATTTTGAATCATATGATTAATTTTTAAACCACTTTTTGATGATTAAATTATAATTTTTGTCCTTAAAATATCAAGTTTCTATATTATATAATATATAAAATTATCAACTGTTCTTGAACTGTGAGTTGAGTATCTATATTACAAATAAGCTTGGTGTAATAAAGATAAAAAATTCAATTTAACGGTCAAAAGTGGTTAAAAAATTAATTCTGTAGTCAAAAAAGTCTTTTGCTATTTACGGTCTGAAATCATTTTATTTAATGATCATGATTGCGAGTGCATGAGAGTGCTGTAAGCAGGAGGTGTAGCCATTAAGGCACTAGTGGTTACATTAGTACCCACCTAACTCTATAATTCTTTTTTATATATATAGTAAATGCAATTTTTTGGAGTTTAAAATTGTAATGACCTATTAAATTTTGAGTGATTTACTCACTTAATTTTATAAAAAATAAATTATGGTTCGAACTTTTGTATTCGTATTCACTTGTACAAATTCTTGACTATGCTGCTGGCTATAAACACGAATATACACTAATGTGTGTGTGAATATATATATATATAAATATATATTTGGGTAAGTTAAGTAAAAGGGTTATCCCCCAAAAGAAAAACAAAAAAAAAATACAAGACTAAAAATCCCCCCACCGCTTGACCCATGACAGGTTCAAATGGTGGGTTGGTTCCAAGAATTGAGAATCTCCTCAGTGTGAAAATTATTTAATATGACGATGATAACGTGCGTATTGGGAATCATATTCAATATAAATACTAATTTTATTTTATGATAATAAAAAAAATTCATGAATTGACAATCTCCTCGACATGAAAATTATTTAATATGACAATAACCTTTGTATTGAGAATCGTATTCAATAAAAATATTAGTTTTTTTATGATAATAAAAAATATTCATGAATTGACAATCTCCTCGGCATGAAAATTATTTAATATGACAATAACGTTCGTATTGGAAATCATATTCAATACAAATACTAATTTTTTTATGATAATAAAAAAATTTTATACATGTACGATTTATGTTGCTGAAATTTTTACTTTTATAATATCTCCAAAATATTCAATACTTACACCTTCAACGCAACGGCATTGACCTTCTTCTAACAGAAACAGCCAATTTTCCACAGAACGGCAAATGGCTAATTCTTTATCTTTTGATAAAAAATTAATAAAGCTACGTACAAGCTCAACTTAGATTATTATTATTATTTTGTAGGTATGCAACACACTACACTGTCAATGTGGCCACGTGAACTAGTGTGTATATATATATATATATATATATATATGAGAGAGCTCGTACCATTGGATTATTTAAATTGGTATGATTATATTTATGAAGTGGTTAAATTTTAAGAGTAATGATAAAGAGATTAAAATCCTTTGTGAATAGAGTGATAAGCTCCACCACACTATGGTGTTATGCCATATAGTCTATTACTTCATTTACAAAAATTTAATTCGAACTATGTATCATCACTCATATAATAATAATAAAAAATTTAAAAGTTAAATAACTTAACACGAGAAAAGTTAAAAATAAGTTCAAAATTCAAGTATCTCTAAAAATTAGGAAATTTGGCTGAAGAATTATACATATCAATAACAAAATTGTTAATTTTTATTTGTGATTATTATTATTTAATTGAAAATGAATCTTTTCAAATCAAAACGAAGTTCTGAAAATTGTCTCAAAAATCATGTGAAGATGTCCGTATAGACCGTCACTGCGCATATGAAATTGCGTCCTCAATTTAAATTGTATTTATAGATGTGATTCTTAGACTATGACCTTCCACATCAATCTGATTTGAAGCAGTCCTGTGACGCAGCTTCTAGATGTTGTTTTCCTTACCATTTTGGCCTCTAATAATGACAAGGCGTTTTTCCATTCAACATAATAAATAAATAAATAAATAAGAGAGAAAATTAGATTTTGGTGACCAAAATTGTAGAAGGATCAAAAATTTCTGTAATTTAAAAAAGGTGTAATAAACCTCTATGCTATATTTTGAAAATATATCACACCCTCGTCTTTGCAAAAGTCAGCAAACTATCCTTTCCGCACATATTCTCATTTTTTATGTCTATTTATACTTTATATTATTATAAAAGTAAAAAAAATTAGAGAGAAGAGAGATTTTATTATATTAAGTTTCTTTTTACCTTAATAAAAAAAATCAGAAAAAAAACTAAAAATTCACCATTACATAATGAATTTTTTTTTTTATTTTCCAGAAAATTGTCCATTAGAAATAGAGGGTTTTTTTTTTTTTTTTTATATATATTAAGTTTTTCTTTACCTTAATAAAAAATAGGAGTTTGTTTTTGAGAAAAAAAACTAAATATGCACAATAATAAAAAAATTTGAATATTTTTTTGTTTTTTCAAAATTTGTTTTGTTTTCATAAATTCTCTCTTTCTAATGGAAAAAGTTTCAGAAATAATATCCGAAAAAAAAAATCAAAAATTTTTATTCAGTAATTGAGCATATTTAGTTTTTTTGGGGAAATTATTTTCAGAATTCTTTTTTCTGAAAAAAAACTCTTTTTTTTTGTTATTAAGGTTAAAAAAAATTAATATAAAAAAACCCCTCTATTTCTAATGGAAAATTTTTATAATAGTAAGTGTGTATTTTTAGTTTTTTTTTTCCCGGAAAAAAACTCTTCTTTATTTTTTATTAAGGTACAAAAAAACTTAATATAAAAAAATCTCTCTTCTTTCAATTGTTCTTTATTTTTTTATAATAATGAAAAATGTAAAATGATCATAGAAAAGGAGAATATGTGCAGAAGAGGACAGCTTGCTCACTTTTGCAAAACTGAAGGTGTTATATGATCCAAAATATAGCATATGGGATTTATTGCACATTTTTAAAACCGGGAGTTTGTGAGTGACTATTTAATTTTAATGTCCAAAATAATCTTCTTAGATCTTTAAACATTTCTTGGTCTTTCTCAACCTTATCTCCAAATATTAGAAACTTCAAAAAACTAAAAAAATAAAAAAATCCAAGAGCCATCAGAATTGACAAAACTTCCAAAAGCCTTCCGATTCTTTCTTCGTCTTGATTAGAGTGAAGAAAAAAAATCGAAGACAGAGAGAAGAAAAGTGAGATTGAAGTAACTTAATTTCTGGTAATCTTCCACAATGAAGTGTTTCCTCCGAGGCCTGAGATGAGAAATTCAATAAAACTCTGGAATATCGCACTCTCCTTAACCGATTTGTTCAACTTAGTCGTTTGGTTCCTTCTTCGGTTGACTGTAATTTTTTTAAAACCTAGAAGATTTTTGCATTTGGGACTGCTAATTTAATATGTATTATGTGTATAATATAATATACACACATATATACATCAACGTTCCTTCCAGATAACATTGTTGGTAAATCAGTGGATCTAAAAACCCTCTTAAGCATATAACTGTATGAACTTTTCAAAGTGTTGAGAAATTTCTTGAATGTAAAAATTAAATCATTTCTTGAAAGAAGTTAGATTTTTTTTAAAAGTTTCTAATATTTGAGAATGAGGTTGAAAAAAAAAAATGAAGAAATGATTAGGGATCTACATAGAGAAAGAAAGGTATTATGATCACTCTTTAGTATTTTTTTTTTCCATTTTGGTCATTGTAAAGCAAATTTTTAATTTGCCTAAAGTTTCTAAATATACTTCCCTTAGAGCTTCCGCAATTATCTCCACTAATTTCACTAGAAACCTACTAATCGTCAGACGAAGTCAAGCTCGTCTTATATGGTATATATGTGTCAAGAAAATCAAAAGCCACCTCTCTCTCTCTCTCTCATCTGCTTTCTCATGATTCAACCAAATCACATTCACCAAACCGACACATTATGATCATGAGTAATGCTACTAATTTAACGTGACTCTCAATCGACTCATGATGTAGCATTAATATGACTTAGTTTTTTTTAGAAGACATTAAAAATATATATAATTTTTTTGACTAAAATATTCTTAAATTTTTAGAATATGTTGTCTCTTTTTTCTCAACCAATAAGTACCACATTCTCTTCACTATTGATCATCTTTTCTCTCCCTATCCAAATCTATCATCAGAATAATCCTCACATTTTTCAACAAATTTTTAGAATATATTCAAATGATTGTCAGAAAATTCAGATATGGACACAACAATACGAATAACTTGTTTTCAGTTCAGAATATTAGCCTTATCTAGTATTAGTGGAAGAAAACAAAGAAAAAATAAAATTCTGCCAACTCAGTCTTTTAATGGTTAATGGTAGCAAAAAAAAAATAAAAAAATGAGGAGTAACATATATACAAAAAGAGAAGAGAAATAAAAGAGGATGGAAATGATGAAAGGAGTGAAAATGGTATTTTTATTTAAAATACTTATAGTATTTAATATGTATCAGAAGACTTGAAAAGTATCAGCTTATTGCCAAGTCTAACTATTTTTTGTCGGTTCGGTAGAAGTTTATCATTTTCCTATGATCATATGGTTACACGTACACAAAGGATTGTAAAAGCCGCCATGCATGACCATATCCTTAGTTGAGTTGATTTTTCTGTGAACTATCAGAAGAGCATTAATCCTCATTCACTGCCTATATATACCCATCTCTCCTCCTCTATAACCTCACAAACTTGAGTGAGAAAACAATTAAGCATATATCGAAAAGAAAATGAGGTCTCTTGCTGTACTAGTTTTGTTCTCTGTTTTCTTCATGCTATCGTGCTCGGCAGTACAAGGGCAAGCTATTGGTTCTCTTATTAGCAAATCACTGTTTGATCAGATTTTGAAGCACCGCAACGATGCCAATTGCCCCGGCAAGGGTTTCTACACTTACGAGGCTTTCATAGCTGCTGCCAATTCCTTCGGAGCCTTTGCAACAACCGGAGACACCACTATACGTAAAAGAGAGATTGCAGCCTTCTTAGCTCAAACTTCACATGAAACTACAGGTATATAATCTTACGGAAACTTCAAAAGTGTTTGCTCCCTTGTTAAATATATATGTTAAACTATATGTATAACATGCATGCAAATCTATATGATAAACTTACATATTAGTCATAATGGATCTAATCTATATATATATATATATATAGGTGGGTGGGCAAGTGCACCAGATGGTCCTTATGCATGGGGTTACTGCTTCGTTCGGGAACAGGGCAATCCACCAGATTATTGCGTTGCAAACAATCAATGGCCGTGCGCCGCCGGCAAAAAATATTATGGTCGTGGTCCCATCCAAATTTCATAGTAATAACTCCTCTCTCTTTTTCCACTCTATATATATATATATATATATATATATAACAACATATTGATTCTGATATATCTTGACTTGGCAGCAACTACAACTATGGTCCAGCAGGAAAAGCCATAGGGTCTGATCTGTTAAACAATCCGGACTTAGTTGCAACTGACCCAACCTTTTCTTTCAAGACTGCATTCTGGTTCTGGATGACACCACAGTCACCAAAACCGTCGTGCCACGATGTCATCACCGGAAAATGGCAGCCTTCTGCGGCAGACAGTTCCGCGGGTAGAGTACCCGGCTATGGAGTCATCACCAACATCATTAATGGTGGAGTCGAATGCGGCAAAGGCTCGAATCCTCAGGTGGAGGACCGTATTGGATTCTACAAGAGGTACTGCGACATATTGGGAGTGACATATGGCAACAACCTGGACTGCCACAACCAGAAGCCTTTTGCTTAGGCATTTCATCGATTAACAATTCCAGCTATATATATTAATAATGAAGTTGATTCCTGAATGTATGTTGTAGCTTGAAGAATAATCAATCAACTTTGTTGCATCCAGATGATATATAGGGTGCTAATATATATGTATGCTAAATCAATAAGATTTGATCTATCCAAAATATTGGATCTTTAGCCTCGTTAGATGTTTTATACTTTTTATTCTTTTTCTATATAATGGGAAGGCAAAACTCCAAGAGAACAAAGCATAAAACATTTAAACCAGAAGTCCAAGTTAGTTTTCTGGATTACAAAAATATCCAAAGAACAAAACAAGCCCAATTGATGAGGCCCAAGATTCAAAGGTCTGTTTTAACCATTATTTAACGGGAATACTAAGCATTCGGTTGCCACATGAGACTTCAAGCTTCCATAATTAAAGGAAGCTGTGATGATTCAGTCCGGTGGTCGAAGAGGTGGATGGAGGAAAGTGAAATTGGAATTAGCTGCTCTCTAATACAATTGTAAATTTGATCACGGATTGAGGTTTGAGGTCTTCTCTTTCCATCTAGTAATCTTTTGTTCCACTTATTCCAAGTGTGGTAAATCGATGTTGAAATAGCCAGTTTTCTAATATAGTTGAGTAACTTTTTGATTTTCAACGGTGACTTGTCCAAGCAGTTAAATGGAACCTACATTGTGTTTGAATAAATGTCCAGATTGAAATAAAAAATGAACATTTGAAAATCAAATAGCCCACTAATTCAGTAGATGACCTGCACAGTGTACAAATGTTAGGAGTTTTGAGGTAGGCTAAGGCTTTCCTATCTAATTAATGTGGGTAGCCTCTTGAGTATAGCAAGCCAAAAGGTAAATTTGTGCTTTGAAATGGATATTGTATTCCATACAAGGTGAGCCCAAGGAACAGGTTCTGATTATGGATATATATATCAATGGTATAATATGCTTCAAACTGAATCAGGGGATGGCGCTGGTGGTTGGGTTACTATAAGTTCATATATCATAGCAACAATGGAGTAAACTAAGAGCCACATGGTCAAAAAAAAAAGACAGATTCTTCTTACCCAGGTGATCCAGCTCCATCCAAGAAAGCTTTCTAATCTGGTTTTATTCCAAACACTGAATTGGTTATCTTTCTAATACGTGGTTACAAGACTGCAATTCGGACGAGTTTGAGGTACAATTCGAGTTTAGCTCAATGTTCAACTCTAATCCAATCATATCCTTGATCTATAGCTTGAACTACTCAATATGAGTCTTTTAAAATTTTAAACTTGAGTTGAATTTGGAGTTGTAACTTGAGCTAATTAAGATTTTGAGTTCATGAATATATATTGCAAACTTGGGCTGAAATTTTGGAAGAAAATGATAGGTGCATTTGGTACATGAATATATATTACAAACTACCTATCAATATGCAAGCATTACAAATATATATTACACATAATTGGGTTCCGTTGGTAAACTAATTTGAGATGGGTTCGAGTTGGATTTCGGGTTGCCCAACTCGATCATGAACCCAAGTCTGGACCAAAATGAATTCGGGTTCTTTTTTTTCAGCTGAAATCCAAACCAAATTCCAAATAACATTGCCCAATCTCAGAAATAATCGGATTGAACTCTGACATGGCTCGAGTTAGCAGGCCCCAGTGGCAGCTCTATGGAATATTCCAAACAAGGAAATAATATATTGTGGCCATGTTAATGATCCATAAATGATTTTTCTCTCATTGTAAACTTTTGCAAGATATTTAATTACCACTTGGTTGGTGACTGGTAACATTTTGGGCATGGCAACAAACTGTTGATAGATTTGGGAAAATATTCTATTGCATTTCAGCTTGGTTCCTAAAGCCTGTCTTAAACATACATACCTTGTAAATATCACTACTGTTGTATAGAAATGTAATCTCACTTACTTGATCATTGGGAAGTCAACATGCAACCTTGCTCAAATAGCATTCTTCTTTTTTAATTATTTATTTATTATTTTATTTTGTTTGGCAATGATGCAATTCTTGTCAATAGCTCTTACAAAATATGAGGTCATAACAGTTTGGAAAGCAATTAAAAAAAAATAAACTTCAATATCTCATTCTTTTAGCATCGCTATCATCAATGAATTTGTGAGATTTATTAATAAAAGTTTGGGATGTCAAGAGTTAGGGAACATGAGTTTGAATTTGACAACGATTACTGAGTACAAAACTTAATTGTTATTTTATATTTTAAAATAAGTTTTTAATTACTTTTTTATTTTATTTAAATGTTGTTGTCTTTGTGAATTTGAGCTCATTCAGAATCTCACTTGAGAGTGGTTCGACCCTACTTATTACTACACAATTTTTAGTAGAGTTTTTGCAAGTTTTATTTTTGTACGAAGTGTAGAGAAGCAACGCCATCCATCCATTAATCTACACCCGTCAATTACTTCGCATAAAATAACAAAAAATCATAGCGAATATTGAGACAATTACAAAGATATTAAAAAATTACATGATGGACCCAAAATATAATTTGGGCTTACCTTTAATTTGACCCACTTTGATATGTGGTCCAATTAGTAAAATAATTCAAAATTCAGACCCACCACAAATAAATGGGTCATGGGTTGATCCAAATTGTCTAAAACATCCAAGCCCACTTAAAAATTGGTCAAATGGATAATTATATATATATAATCATAAATAATAATTATAGGATAATTATCAGAAGAAAAGAAAGTTACAAATCTACAAGGTCTAGGGGTGGGGGAGAAAGGAAGAAAAACAATACTAAGGCCCTGTTTGGATTGACTTTTGAAAAGCGGCTTTCGACTTTTTAAGCTCAGAAGCCGTTTTGGAGAGTGTTTGGATTGGTAAGGCGGAAGAGCTTCGGAGTAAAAAAAGAGCGTTTAAAGGAAGTTAGGGGATACCAGCTTCCTGATTTAGCTTCTGCTTTTCTTTTTCTTCTGCGTAAAAGCCGAAACAAAAGCTCTGTCAAACAGGGCCTAAGACTCTTATAGAAAGCTAAAACTCTGCAGGATTCTTCACTCAAAATTCAAAGCTTCAAAGTATCTAAACCCTGAAGGAGAAGAACAACAAGCACATCATCCACGTGGCGTTCTTCACCAAAGTTTCAATCTTGACGTTCTTCACTAAAGTTTCAATCTAATTCAAGATCAAGCTCCAACAGCCCTTGAATCTGAATCACTAAGGAGATCGATTCAGAAAAATTTGTCTTTCTTTTGTAAAGATCCACAAAGATTTGTGTGTACAAATTTCTGGCACGCCCGATGGGACAATCTCTGCCTCTTATCTCTATCTCCTACATCATACATCCAAAACTCCGTTCATCAGAATTTATGGCTCCTCCCAAGGTTCTGACTACAAACAAGAAAAACTCAAAAGACACCGCTATTGCATTGGCCAACATCAAAGATGCCGCAAGAAGTGGCAAAAATACTAAGAATCCCTCAAGTACTAGTAGCACCTCAACAGGTCCTATGACGCGTAAGAAGACCAAAACAATTGCTTCGCTCAAAAATCAGCAAGATTTGGTGAAAATCAATCCTGCTACACTAATGGATGTGAAAACTAAACATGTTAACACCATTAATCCTCAGGGAACAAAGAATTCTGACGTATGTTGTTTCAGAAAAGTCGGTGTCACCACATTCACCCCACTCCGTCTCTGACGCCAACTCTAACGTTGGTTCGCTCTCGGAATCATTAATTGAGATTTCAGAATAATCGGTCACTTCAAAGAATGTTGGCTCTCAAGGTCTATCCTATTCAAATGTTGTCGCAGCTATGATAACTGGAACAACCTTGGTGGAAGACTAACTGGCATAAGAGCTCAAAAAAATATTCAATATCTCAGAGTATCACACCCGAGCTAATCAAAACTTTACATTGGTTTGATAATTCATTATTGGCCCAAGTATGGTACCTCAAGGTACCCAATAATTTATGTGAGAAGTCAGATTCATTTGGAACATCAGGAATCCTAGTATAGGATATTTAATTTGGCTAAGTCGGTTGGTGACATAGACTAGTCACTCACATTGATTGAAAACAGAACAAATGGTTTGGCAAGGCATCAGAAATAGAGAATCACTATGAGAAATTTAGCACTACAGATAGTAGCAAGCCAATTTTGGGTTGCCCCCACCAAATTCTATCTAATATGTTGTGTAGTCAACAAGGCATGTTAGGAACAGTATGTTTTGTTGCATTTATTTTCTCCCTTAGTTTTGATATCTCCATTATTGCCTAATAAGGCTAATCTATATCTAACGGTCAAAAATGCTTTAAAAGCAATCTTACGATTCAAAATATTTATGTATATGTATGGTCTAAATTCATTCTCTTTATTTACAATCTAATAGTCACGATTCACTCCCACCTAAATTCAAATTTAAACTTTCCCCTACTCTCACACCTAAAATAATATTCTCTCTCTATTTTCCCCCACTGTTTCTCTCTCTTTGTCCCCTTTCTTTCTCTCTCTCTCTCCAATATATCTCTCTATATGTTACTTTATTTGAATATCTCTCTTTACTTTCCCCTATGTTTCTCTCTCTTTGGTATGTTCATTTTCTTTTGTATAAAATTTTCTTTCTCATTTCGTCTCTCTCCCCACGGGCTTTCTTGGGCCACTATTGACTAGTCCCTCAAGAAGGCCTTCTCTCAGTATGGCGATGTCATTGACTTGAAGGTCCGTTTGAACGCGTTGCAGAGATCGAAATCGACTTGATTTGGCTTTGTTGACCACTGTTATGTTGTTCTATCATTGATACTCTCTCTAGATTTTGTGTTGATCTGTTCTCTGTCCTATCTCTCTATATGTTACTTTATTTGATTCCCTGAAATGGTACTTTCATTTTCTTTTATAAAAAGATTCAGTTTCAGTTGTATATATTTTGTATTTGTTTATGATAGTAGTTATCAGATCTGATCTGTTTTTGCTGTTTTGGTTTAGATTATCAATGATCGCGAAACTGGCAGATCTAGGGGTTTTGGATTCGTGACGTTCAAAGATGAACAGTCAATAAGTGACGCAATCGAAGGGATGAACGATCAGAACCTTGATGGTCGCAGCATCACCGTCAACAAGGCTCAGTCACGTGAAAGCAGAGGCGGAGGCGGATGAGGAGGATTGGCAGTGCCGGAGGGGAAGATTAGTCTTCTGCTAGTGGAGGAAGAGGAGGATGATCGGTTGGTTTGGTGGTGGCGATAGGGCTGATATTCATCAGAGGAGGAGTTCTTGGCAAGATGGGGTGTTTAGAACCAACTGTCCAATTCTTCCACAGTGGAATTGGACTTATCAGTTTCAAGTTAAGGATCAAATTACGAGTTTCTTTTATTTTCCATCGCTCAATTTTCAGAGAGTGTTGAGCATTTTTGGTGGAATTATTATCAATAATAGGGCTATAAGTTGTTGCTATTTGATTATTGTATCTGATATTTCTATATCATCAATCTAAAAATTATAGATCTGATTGTCGAATTATTATTATTATTATTGGATTACTTATAATTTTTGTATTGTTTCATGCAAAGATTGTTAATTGTCTGATCTAAAAAGAACAAGAGTTTTTAACTCTAAATTAAAACCAACAACCAAAGTCTAAAAAATTTATAGCTTGATTCTTGAAGAAGAGAATAAGTTCCTGCTCTGTAATTGATGAGAGGGGACGTTTGCCACAACTAAACCTTAAGACTCTATCCTTGCGGTGGAACTAGCCTGAGACCTGAAATATCAACAAAATGGGTTAAACTCATGAGCAAGTCCTATCTACTACATCCCAATCAGAGAACCGGTATACATATCCTCCGTATGAGGGACATAAGAGAAATTAAAGGTGTAAACATATAGGTTACTCCTTATCCAGTTCATGTTTTCAAAAATACATATCATCTTTTACAATAACCCAACAAACCCTTAGCATACAATAATGAACACATTCTTTAAGTTCAAAACAACGAAACATAAACATGCATTTTATTTAATTTAAACAATTCTGACATGCCACCATTTTCATCCTTGGATACCTTAATAGGTATTGACAATCCTGACATGCCCATGACAATCCTTACATGCCTCCTTTAACTTTAGATACCTTAATAGGTATTGGTAATCCTAACATGCCCCCTGGCAATCCTTACATGCCTCCCAAACCAACCTACTACACAAAATATATAAAGATTTAAACTACACAAGCATATGAATTTGATCTAACAGAAATTCAACCATCAAGCTGTCTAAAAATCCAGTTATGCATGGTCGCAGCAAGCATGTTGATGTGAGGTTTCATTTTTTAAGGAATCTTACTAAGGAGGGTACAATTGAATTAGTTCATTGTGGGAGTCAGGATCAAGTAGCGGACATAATGACCAAACCATTGAAGCTTGAAGTTATTCAGAAGCTTCGAAAGCTGCTGGGAGTATGTGAAATTTCTGGTATAAACTAATATATTGTTTCACAGCATTTAGTTTAAGGGAGGGAATGAAGGAGTTTTCTGTAATTTTTTGTTAGAATAATGTTCTAGTGAAAGTCCTAATCTTTAGGGACATTTACTTGTATTTGAATTGTTCCAAGTTTCTGTTACCATTTGGCTTTATTTCCGCTATGTGGGCGACTTTCTCGTTTCTGTTAAGATCGTGTATTGAATGGCTATTTAAGCCAAAGTTATTGTTAATAAAACTAAGTCATTCAATCCAGCTTCTTGTGTTCTTGTTCTTAGTTTCATTTTAGATCAAATTTCCCAACACTTCTTTGTAGGCTACTGATAGGAGCGATTCATGCTTGGATGGTTTTTGACTCATTTCAATCCCACAACTAACTAAATCAAAAAATGTACAAACCCATCCCAATAGGAAATCCTCTCCAAGCAATGAATCGTTTGTCTTACATAACAATGAATTGAAGACCTCCACGACCATGTCAATGCACCCACACTTGGCATAATTCCAACAAATACTGTCCCGATAAACACATAAGAGTACAAACTGTGAGCTCATTACTCACACAAAAATCATCATTCCCAATTTCACACAACAATATATCCCCAAAAACATTCAATGCCTCTAAAGCCAAATGAAATTGAAGTTACCCATTTTGTAAGAACACAATACTGAATAACATCTAAGTTAGAAATTTTGTTGAACACCTTCAGAGCATCATCCAAAACTTTACATTCGTCATAAAATTGCAGTCTGTGCGATGACCATCTGACAGAGCTTGCTAATGCAATACTTGTTATGGTGAAGGTCGTGGGTGAAGATAATGGCTTAAAAGGCCTTGAGTTGGAGCTGTGAATTATTCGAGTGGAGCTTGAGCACTGATGGGCTATGCGAGCGTTGTGAAATTTTAGATGGCATAAAATAGAATTACAGTTGGTTAGCCGTTATTTTGGTTAAGTAAGGGCTAATGAGTAAATTCCCATACATGAGCATTTGGCGCTCTTTCTATCTCTCAAATTTAATTGAATTGGGATAAGTGTGTGAAATTGAATTGATGTTATGAATTGATGCCTAGTTCTATTTTTGCATCTTAAAAGATAATTAAGTCCTATAAAAAATTTATCAGAGCAAAAAAATCCTACTTTTAAAATTTATTTTAAAAAAAATTCTATTAGAAGTTAGAATACCTTTTTTACATTTTTTATTCATTATTGGGAGACTTTTTTCTTTTAGGGACTATTTTTGATGAAATCATATATATTTCTATTACAGCCTTTTAAAGAAAGAAACCAAAGTCATATATATTTCTATAATTTCTACCCTAGATCTGACAACTTTTCATTGTTTTTTCCTCCTCTCAAAGCAAGACTCCATTATCAAGCACTTGTTCGATTTACACGAGGATTAGAATATATATATATATATATATATATATATATATAAAATTATATATAGGATATTATATATATAATCCAAACATTGGTTGATTGTAAAAATCCTTCCCTTGTTGAATGTCAAGAAAAACCCTTCTGAATGCTAACTTAAAATTCTGCAAAAATTATTCTAATGCATACAATCATCAACTCTCAAATAATAAAAAAATGAAACAAAACAAAACAATTTTTAAAAAAAGTACATAAAAAAATTACCATACCTGAATCACTTGAAAAAATAGTGGATGCTAATGAAAGAAGATGTCGAGAAGAATATGAAGGGACAAAGATGAGTTATGAAGATATGAAAAGTATTGCGAAAAAGAAAAATGAGAATACGAAAGTGTGAGTTACGCGGTGTGAAAATGGTTTTAGTTAATTTAGAGTGAGATGCAATTCCTTAGACCTAGAGAGGGTGAATAGGTCTTTTTATCCAAGTTTTATGATTGATTAATTATCCACAATAATTATTAATTAAGCATCCAAACCAATCACAAAATAAATAAAGCAAGTAAGGAAAGTTAGAGATGACACCAGAAATTTTAAGTAGAAATCCTAGGAAGGGAAAAGCCACGGGGTTTGGCAAACACCTCCAGAGAAACCAATCAACTATCTTGAAATAAAGTATAACAGATTCCATCACAGACTCATATTCACTCCACTCTGATAAGAACTTGATGCGGAACGCCTCAGGCTTAATTTTGCGACTCTTTATCCAATTGCTGCAGACTTTCGACTAACGTTACAATCATTTCAAAAGGGTAGTTGAAAGAACACAAATACTCTACAAGTATTTTGTTCCATTCGTAGTGATTGTTTCTCCTCCTCTTTAGATAGAATCAAGTAGTGTCAAGGAACCACCACTGCTCATCTGATCACACTATGTAGACTGATGATATCTTTGAGAACTCGTTGAGCAGATTGAGAAGAGCATCACAACTTAAACACTTTGTGTGTGCTCTTAAAAAAAAAATCAAAAATGATTTTCTCTAATAAATCTCTCTCTTAGCTCCAAAAATATATCTCTCTCTAATAATTAAAACATTGAGAGTCTCACTTAGGCTGAAGCATAAAGATGTATTTATAAGGTTTAGAGTCCTTAGCATACTTGTAAAACAAGTTTAAAACACCTAAGGAACGTTTTAGATAAGTCTGGACTGACTAGGAAATAAATTAGAGTCAATATGAAAATTTTTGCACATATCAGCTAAGTCAGATCGGTCCTATTATTGGGGACCGATGAGACTTTGCAGACTTGTAAAAATTTTAAAGTCCTAAGAAAAGTCGGACCAATCCTAAATATTGGGGACCAGTGGAACTTTTCAGACATGCTGAAAATCAAAAGCCACGAAAGAAGTTGGACTAGTTCTAACAAATAGGACTGGTGGGACTTCTGAAAATTCATATTTCAAGTTTAAAACATATTTTCTAATTCTTAAGCCCACCAAACTTCAAAACATAGTGTCCTCACCCACATACTTGTACTTAGTGATGTCTTCATCAAATTTATGGTATTGAAACACCTTTCGTTCATCTCCAAAGATCGTGACACAAGATCAAACGAAAATTACAACTCGATCAACAGGTTGACACCTAGATTGGCCAATTATAATTATAGATCTCACGGAAAGCACCAAGAAAAGTTCTAAAGATACAAAAAGTAATGCCAAAACAAAAAAAAATGACTCTTAGCAATGAATGAAAAGGGTATAAGTGACTTTGTTGGAAATTGATTTCAAAAGTAGTACTTCTTTGTCCTGATAAATTTTTTATAGGACTTAGTTGTGTTTAGCTTGGGTGTAAAAGTAGGACTATCTCTAATAGTGATAAAATATATGATAGGATGTGTTTTAATTAAGGTTGTGAAATTAATAGTTAATCCCATATATTTGCGAAGCAGTTTTTTTGAATTGAACTATAAGCATATAAAGGCTATTTGGGTTTTAGTTTATTGGTGCAACACTGTAATAAGAATTTTAAACAATATATTTGAACCTAAACTTTCATGTAAACAAAATGGTTAGATAGGATTAGGAAAGTGTGAGAGAAAACATAAACATTTGAGTAATTGCTATCAGGACAATAGAAACAACATAATGTGTAGTGGCAGAGAAATCGTTTTAACATATTGAGAAAAAACAATGATATTTTCAAGCATCATTGGAAAAAACATGATACTTTCTTTCTTTTGTTTTTTCTTTCACATAACAAAACTGTTTGAATGGTTAAATCATTTTAAATTTTGGATAACTCAACTCATCTCAATTTAATTTTAAGGTTTTGCCATGAAAGAATCAAGGTTGTATCATGATGGCCAAATCTGTCACAATAGAAAAGGGAACTTGAAAAACTTTGGAGCGTAAAACACAAATTGAAGATTTTACATGACAACAACACCAAAGAATTAAAATTCATGCAACTAAAACTCAAGCGATTGAATCTCCTATTACTGCTTTTTAAATAAGTTGCATAACACTTATTCACACCCAAATAAAAATAACTGTATTTCATTAAGGGATCAAGTTATCATAAGAAGATGCATGTGATATTTAAACAATATGATAAATTAAACAACAAGAGTTTTTTTTTATCCCTAATTAAACTAAACTCCAAGAGTTGTGAAAATTGAACATTCCTTTATGGATGTCAAGAATATATATACATTCCATAAACATTAATTCTCTTATGCAAAAATCTCCACATTGAAAAACAACCTTATAGCATTGTTGTGCCGGAGCCCAGAAATTCAACAAACAAAGCACCACAAACACAAATACACAGGATTTTACGTGGTTCGGCAATTGCCTACGTCCACGGGAGGTAGCAGATTTTACTATCGGGGAAAAATTGTTGCAAATACAGAATTTTCTCTCAAACTCAAGAAACTGATCTGCCACACTCTTACAAATACAATACAACAAGTATATATAGAGTGCAAAGAGGGAGACAATCCAGAAAATTGGCATCCATTGTCCACAATTTCGGCGCCCAATTTTTCTTCTCTCGTTCGGTGACTTTCGGTGCCATTAATGCATTCTCATTCGAGCCATATATCCCACAATCTCCACCTTGGCGAGAATCTCCTAATCAATGATCTCCACCTTGGAAAAAATCCTGAACGCTCTCCACCTTGGTGAGAATCGACCAATCAATGCTGCCTCCTCCAATGCGCCCTTAGGCGCTACGATGAATGTCAGTGCTGAACTTGACTCTTTTCTGCTTGCCCGAAACATATTGCTTGCAGAAATCAAGTTTTTCAGTCTTGGCATCCTTCAATAGACCTTACCTTATCAAACCCTGCAAAGCCTTTTTCTCCCTGGCATGCCTTAAGCGCATGTGCTAGGGTCGGGAAGTATCTGATGCCTTGTTTTCAGAACTGCTGGAGATAGCTGGTCTCCCTGTGACTGTATTCCCGTCTAGGAAATATAGATTTTCCTTTCGAGTACCCTTCATCGCCTGAAATGCACCGCTTACAACTTTTAGGACTCTACTTTCCATGGTTACCTTGTAACCGCTGAAGTCTAAGACCCCCAGTAAGATAAGGTTCTTTTTCAGATCCGAAACATATCGGACATCCGTTAGTCGTCTGATTGTACCATCGTGCATCTTCAAACGAACTATTTCTATTCCTTTTGTCTGGTAGGCACTATCGTTGCCCATAAGCACAACTCCTCCATTAAGCTCTTGAAAGCTTAAGAACCACTGCCTGTTGGGACATATATGGTAGGAACATCCACAATCCAGAATCCATCTATCAGAGTGGCTGTCAGACTGGTTGTCTGATGATGAAATTGAACATGTTGATTCTTCTTCGTCATCTGCTTTTCTTGCAAGGTTCACATCTGATTTGTCTTTGTTCGGACAATCTTTCTTCCAGTGCCCTTTCTGATGACAATATGCACATTCGTTCTTTGCAAGACGTCTTCTTGATGACGATTCTTCTCTTGATTTCGAGTGAGATCTTCCCCACCCGCTGGATCCTTCAAATTTTTTGTTATTCGTCCTGCCTCTGGCTACAGTTAACGTTTCTAATGTTGAGTCCCTGTTATCATGCTGATCCTTTTTTCGATACTCATTATTCACCAAAGCGTTAGAAACATTTATGAATTTAACCTCATCTTTCCCATACAGCAGAGTGGTGATTAGATGATCATAGTCTTCAAGCAAGGAATTTAACAATAACAAAGCTTTATCTTCGTCGGCAATATCAACATCTAAATTCTGTAGATCAGCCAGAATTTTGTTGAAATTATCCAAATGCTCAATCATAGAAGTACCTCTTTTGTACTGGAATCGAAAGAGCTTCTTCTTCAGGTAGAGCCGGTTCTCTACACTTTTTGTCATGTACTTGTCCTCCAGTTTCTTCCAGAGACTTATTGTTGTTGTCTCCTTCATGACAAAGTACTTTTGGTTTTTAGCTAAACACAAACGAATTGTGCCACAAGCTTGACGGTTCACGAAATTCCAGTCTTCATCAGAAAAATCCTTAGGCTTGTCATCCAAGGCAATATGGGTCCTTCTCGAAACAACAAATTCAAAACTTCGCATTGCCACATTCCAAAGTTATTGGTGCTGTCGAATTTCTCCACCTCAAACCCTGCATTTGATAACATGGCTCTTCGAATGGAATTACTTGTGAAAGTTTTACTGGTGCTTGTAGGCTCGAAATCCCTTATTTCAGCCATTCAAGTGCGATAAACAAACTTTAATTGCAATTAACCAAAAAAAAAAACTCAGGGGCAAATTTGTAATTTTTAGAATAGGGACTAAATTGCAATTAACAGAAGTTCAGGGGCAGAATTACAATTCTCAAAAAATACAGGACAGAATTACAATTAATAGAAAGTTTAAGGGCAGAATTATAATTTTTAGAAAATATGGGGACAAAATTGCAATTAACAGAAAACTCAGGGGCATAATTGTAATTTTCAAAAAATATAGGGACATAATTACAAGTTTTAGAAATTTTAGGGGCATAATTGTAATTTTTAGAAACTACAGGGACAAAATTACAATTATCAGAAACTTTAGGGGCAGAATTACAATTTTTAGAAACTCTAGGGGCCTAATTGCAAATACCAAAAATTCTAGGGGCCAAATTACAATTTCCACAAAAACCAGTGGCCGAATTGAAATTTCCTAAAACCCTAGGGGTCAAATTACAATTTTCAAAAACTCTAGGGGCCAAATTACAATTTCTAAAAAGTCAGATCAGGTGGCGGACACATGGCACAATCTGCTGACGTGGTGACTGAGCTAGCGATGACATGGCGTCTGATTCAATGCCCAGTCACGAGTTGACTCGGTCCAGACTCGCTGAGTCAGCTCAACAACTATACTAGGGCGTGAAGCACGTGAGAGGAGTAACTGGCGTGTGGGCGCGTGACACCCCAGTCGTCTTCTTCCTCTAGAGCGCATGAGGGGCGTGGGAGCGTGATGGCGACGCTCCGATAATTTTCCGGCGCGTGAAAGCGTGTGGGAAGCGTGCAATTCACGCGCTTTTTCTAGCAGCGCGTGAGGGCTCTTCCGACCTCCGTTTGACCTCCGTTTTGTTTCGTTAGACTCGTATCGGCGAGATCTACCCTCCAGTGGTCTCAAAATTCAAGTTTGAGAACTTTGAATTTCTGAGCAATAAGCAAAAATGCTCTGAACCAAGACTCTGATACCAATTTGTTGTGCCGGGAGCCCAGAAATTCAACAAACAAAGCACCACAAACACAAATGCACAGGATTTTACGTGGTTCGGCAATTGCCTACGTCCATGGGAGGCAGCAGATTTTACTATCGGAGAAAAATGGTTACAAATACAGATTTTTCTCTCAAACTCAAGAAATTGATCTGCCACACTCTTATAAATACAATACAACAAGTATATATAGAGTGCAAAGAGGGAGACAATTCGGAAAAATCAACACCCATTGTCTACAATTTCGGTGCCCAAATTTTCTTCTCTCGTTCAGTGGCTTTCGGTGCCGTTAATGCATTCTCATTCGAGCCATATATCCAACAATAGCAAGATAAACAAAGAACTCACTTCAGCCTGATGATTCTCATCATAAATGTAAAGCATCTGAAATTTAGTTGAGAAGGCTCATAAGTGACTGCAAAGGGAGTTCTAAAGCACATCAATCTGTTCATCAGATTGCAAAACATTGTCTTGAAGAGCTATTTGCATAACGTGATCCTAACAGTAAGAAATATATTTTTAAATACTATCACTCGGACTGTGAAGCTTAGCTATGGTTGTCGACATACACTACTGTGTATAGGATGGTTTGGAACAAAACTACTCTATGCTGTGAATAAGAACCCAGGGGTGGCAAATGGGCGGGTCATTAAAGAATCATAACCCGTTGATGATCCAATGATCCGAAATTTTTAATATTCAACAAATTAAACTTTGGGCTAGCAAAAAAATCGTGATCTTACCACTTCAAATGCCTGATTCTGGTTAAACTGAATCAGCCTGAAATTATGCTTGGTTTAATTTATTTTTGAGAAAGTTCATTTATCTCATATACAGTTTGAAAGTGGTATAAAATAAAAGAAAAAATATACAAAATTTTCGTTAGAGCCCAAAACATTTTCTCCAAATCAATTAAAATCAATTTCAAACTCAATTATTATTTCCTTTCATATATGAAATAAATTTAAAATAAAAGTTATTCAGAACAATAAAATAGAACCCAACTCTCTTACTTCAAAACCCCAAGCACTCCTCCAAAATGATAGAATGAAATTTTTTAAGAAATATTTCATATATTTTCTAAACAACCCAACAAAAAAAACTTGTAAAAAACCCTATTAACAAAAAAAAAAAAAAAAAAAACCTTTAACCAAAGCAACAATAACTCAGAAAACTTATTTCTCTCTGCCTTGAAATTCCAAGACATTCTCTCTAAAAGAAACTTCAATTCTCACATCAACCCATTTGTCTTCTTGAATAATTTCCTTATGTTTTCTCACCACACCCTCAACCACGTCGTTCGTCAAATAACCCTTCATTTTTGTTAAAAAGTCAAGTGAGACAAATCTAACATAGGAATCAGATTTTTAAAAAATTTTGTTTGAATCGTTTGAGAGAGTGAAAAAAAGAGAAGGGAAATTGAGGTGGGGGGAGAGAGTCACCGCACAGGAGCGAGAAGATGAAGAGTGAAGATAAATTGCGGTTACAGTTGTGAAAAAAATGATTAAATACGATTTCCTAACCTCAATTAAAACTCTTTACGCTTTGTTTGGAACCAAATTCTTATGGGAATTGGAATTGGAATTGGATTGGATTTGAAATGAAATCTGTGTTTGGAATAACTTGAAATTTAATTATAAAGAAAATATTTTGTTATCATTTTAGCCTTATTAATTAGAATTGCAATGTTACATTTTACTAAAAAGGACATACCGGTAAATTACAAATTTGCAACTAAGCTAGTATACTAATTCCATCAAATTCCACCATTTTTTTATGGGATTTGAGAACAATATACTTTGGGATTTCAAATCTCATGAAATCCAATTCCATTTTAAATTTCTTTCAGTCCAAACACTAGGAATTTCATTTTGAATTCTAAATCTCACTATAAATAATTGAAAACAAAGAGTTATTTATTCGTTAGGACTATTCTCTTCTAGTTACTCCCTTGAAGAATTGAAGTACTGTCTTTAATTAATTTTGTAAACAATACTTGTCTCACGAATGTGACTAAACAAAATGACACAATGTCCTAACAATATAAATATAAAAAGTTTGAATAGAAATTGTTTAAACTCGATTACAAATCGTATCGAAGACAAAAAAAAGAAAAAAAAAACCTAGTCAGATTCTCTCCCCCCCCTCTTCGCTCTCTCTGCAGAAGACGATCACAAAAACTTTGTCGACTCTGACTAAATAGCATGAACATTTTAAAAGGTCGCTCTTATATGTATAGGTGCATTATATTATATACTTAAATATAATTGTGTCCTACACCTATATCACTGTATATTTGTACTCTCTGTACATGACCCAGAAGTTCATGACCGTGCCTAGCTCTCTCTCTAATCTTTGGGTTTCACTCCGGTTAGCTTCGTCACTATATGTAACAATGGCTTCAGTGATGCAAATAAGTTCACCTTCTCTCTTTCTCTAATACAAAAAAATGAATGAATCTCTCAAAAAAAGAATGAATATGCTAATGCACAAAACATAGTACAAAAATATTATATATAAAGCAATGAGAGAGAGAGAGAGAGAGAGAGAGAGCAGGTGTCTTTTGCAGATAGTAGCTCGTTTTTGGTGGTTCCTACTCACCGATGATGGCCAAATTTGTCACTATAGAAAAGGGAACTTCAAAATGTTTTGAGTGTAAAACACAAATGAAGATTTTATAATGACAAAAACATCAAAGAATTAAACTTCATGCAACTAAAACTGATAGTAAATCCACATGCAGCAACTCTCATAGCTGCATTGCACACCAACAAAGAGTCTCCTTCAAAGCACAACACACTTCTAAACCCCAACTCCAATGCTTAAAGGACAGATTTCCTTAAACTCGATTACAAATCGAATCCAAGATGCTGAAGACGATCCCAAAATGCCACCGCCTTATCCAGCTCTTTGATCCAATCCATCCTCTCTTGAATCTCTTTGTACAGTTGTCCCTTCTCCATATCCAGCTCTTCGATCCGATTCATCCTCTCTCGAATCTCTTTGTTCCGCTGTTCCTTCGCTGAAAATAGTAATCAAACAAAAGGGTGAGGCCCTCAGGGTGAGTACTTTTGGATCCATAACTTGCCCATTAGCATCTGCTTGTTTCATTTACTTGGCATTATGTAAGAATTCAATTTAACAACTTCAGGACTCCTGTTTTTTGAATCAATCTTTACAAAATTACATAATAAACTTGCACTTTATTCATAAAGTTTTCACATATATATACAGATTATACAACATATATAGTTGTTTTGAGATCTTACAACTATTTTAGAGACTGGTGTTATTAGTTAGAATATGTTTCTAAAAGGAAAAAAAAAATCATTTAGAAGGGAATAGTCAAGCACTTGAAAAGATTTAAATAAGTTGCTGATTTTACACCCAAAATAAAAGTAGGAAAATTATTTTTTTACCCGGCTTATAAAAATAATTGTGTTTCATTTAGGGGACAAGTTATCATCCGATGCAACATTGAAACAATATGATAAATTAAACATAAGGTTTTTTATTCAATAATTAAACTAAACACCAAGAACTGTAAAATGGAGCACTTCTTGAATGGATGTCATGAACATAGAAATTCAATAAACATTAATTCTCCTATGCAAAAATTTCCACAGAAAAAAAAATATATCTTAGAGGAAGATAAACATTAAATATATTAAAGCAGGTTGAATGGCTCATAATAGATGTTAAGGTAGTTCTAAAGAAGTGAGAAACCTTGCACATCAATCTGTTCAGATTGCAAAACACTGCCTTCAGAAACTATTTGACTAGGCAAACCTGCACATGACAAAACACATCTTAGGAGACATTTGCATAACATGATCCTAACGGTAAAGAAATAAATTTTTGAATATGATCACTCAGCCTCTGAAGCTTAGCTATGGTTGTGGACATATACACTGCTGTGCATAGGATGGTTTGGAATATGATAACTCTCAACGGTGAATGAGAATGGTCATTCATGGATTATACCCGCTTCTGACGGGTCACAAACGAATCATTTTCATAAACGGTTCTGATGCAATGATCCAAAATTTTTAATACTTTGGGCAAGGGAAAAAAAATACCTTCACAAATTTCCTCATCCATCAAAAAAGCATTATAGGAAAGATTGTGTTTTTTATTGGAAAATATAATTTTCTTCTCATGTTCATTAATTTATCTCTTAATCTCTTATATATTGCTCAACTTTCCCCCATAAAAAATAAAAAAATAATTATTACATTTTGTTTCTCAACAACTCAAAAAAGAAGAAGAAAAAACTAGTAACAAAAGAAAAAAAAAAAGTCTTTAATCAAAGCAACAATTACTAGGAAAACTTATTTCACTCTACCTTCAAATTTCAAGACATTCTCTCCAAAGGCAATTCTCACATCAGCACAGTTGTCCTCTTCTTGAATGATCACCTTTTTTTTTTTCATCACAACATTAGTCATGTCCTTTGCTAAATACCTCTTCATCGAGATTGAGTAATAATGTTGTTTGACTAATTTAGAGAGAGAGAGAAGAGAGGGGAGAGAGAGGAGGGGGAAGGCGACAAATGAAAAGTGAAAATAAATTAGGGTTACAGTTGAGGAAAAATTATTAAATAATAATTTCTAGTTTGTAGTACCCTACCTAATTAAAACTCTTTATTTTTCATAATAATAATAATTATTATTATTATAGAGTTATTTATTAGTTGGGAGTCTTCTATTATATTCTTGTGATAAGTCTCGCCGAGTATACTATCTTTGGCAGATATTATTATGAATTGATATGTTATAGTATTTCAACGTACGTGTGATGTTGGCGCTGATGATCAAAACGGCTCTCATGTGTGTCTGCACATTATTAAGGAGGCGTTTGAGGAGCACTGGATAGAGCTGTAACTGTTGTGAAATTTTAGGTGTCATAAGATCAACAGTAGGATGACTGTTGTTTGACTTACGAAATTCGTTTTGTTTTTCTTAGGCTAATTGATAATTTGTAAACTAAATTGTTGTTTGATAACTTAATACAACACTTAATTCTAAACAAGATTAAACACTTATTCAATTAAATGCATTTGATAATATAATTAACGATAAGTATCATTTATAATTGAATGTGCTCATATTGCAACAGCCTTTTGAGATTGTACCTTTTGGTTTAGCTCAGACTCTTTGAGCTCTTTTTGTTGCTTTAGGACTTTGTTCTTTTGTTTTGTCTCAATTAAACATTTTACCTTACCCAAAAAAAAAAAAAAAGTTATCAGTTGATTGATGCAGTCTAGTCCCCATAATCCCTTTTTTTTCTCTCTTTAAATTCGTGTGGACAATATATATATATATATATATATATATATATATATATATATTTGATTGTAACATATATGTTCTAGAAAGAGCCAAATAACTGCCGCAATAAGTTCACCATATATGTAACATATATGTAACAATGGCCAGCTTCAGTGCTGCAAATAAGTTCGCCATCTCTCTTCCTCTAACACACAAAAATGAATGAATCTCTCAAAAAAACGAATGAATATGCTAATGCACAGAACATAGTATAAAAGTATTATATATAAAGCGATGAGAGAGAGAGAGAGAGAGCAGGTGGTGTCTTCTGCAGATAGTAGCTTGTTTTTGCCCCTACATCGGTGGTTCCTACTCACCGGTGAGTAGACAAGCATTGTCCAAATTATGAAGCTCCCAAGAAGCAGGTGCAGAGTGGTGATTCACTCAAAATAGATGTAAAGAGAGTTCTGAAGCAGTGAAATTCAGTTGACAAAGCTCTATGAGTGGCTGCAAAGATCTATAAAGGGAGTTCTAAAGCAGGTTTGTTTTTCAGATTGCAAAACACTATCTTCAAGAGCTATTTGACTAATCAAACCTGCAAATGACAAAACACATTTGAGGAGACATTTGCATAACGTGATCCTATCACTCAGACTCTGAAGCTTAGCTTTGGTTGAAGCCCCTCAGTTAACTTCCAACAATAGCAGAGTGCGTGCTAATGATGTATCTCATTATACCACCATCCATATATGCAGACCCTTCGCTAAAGGCATGCCACTGACAAGCGCCTAAAGTAAGTTGAATGACATGAAAATTCTTAATTCAAGTAAAAAATAATAGTAAAACAATTCTAAATCAAGTCAATGACCAACTGAACCTGAGGAAGAATTCTTTTGACCGCCCATGGAAAAGTATATGCATAAATAAAAGAAATTGAAATCAAATTGTAAGTGTGCATGGTTAAATCATTTTAAATTATGGATAACTCAACTCATCACTGCTTAATTCAATGTTTTACCATGGAAGAATCAAGGTTGTATCATGATGGCCAAATCTGTCACAATAGAAAAGGGAACTTTAAAATGTTTCGAGTGTAAAACACAAATGAAGATTTTATAATGACAAAAACATCAAAGACTTAAAATTCATGCAACTAAAACTGATAGTAAATCCACATGCAGCAACTCTCATAGCTGCATTGCACACCACCAAAGAGTCTCCTTCAAAGCACAACACACACTTCTAAACCCCAACTCCAATGCTTTAAAGGACAGATTTCCTTAAACAAAATGCCACCGCCATTGTTGCATCATTAGCTGGTTGAGGTTTGAACCTCCTTATTCAGCTCTTTGATCCGATCCATCCTCTGTTGAATCTCTTTGTTCAGTTGTCCCTTTTCCATATCCAGCTCTTTGGTCCGATTCATCCTCTCTTGAATCTCTTTGTTCAGTTGTTTCTTCACTTTTGTTCACCAGCTCTTCACGAGTCTCAACATGCATCCTCTCTTGAATCTCATTGTTCAGTTGTCCCTTCTCCATATCCAGCTCTTTGATTCGATTCATCATCTCTTGAATCTCTTTATTCAGTTGTTCCTTCACTTTGTTCACCAGCTCTTCACGAGTCTCGACATGCATCTTCCCTTGAATCTCTTTGTTCGGTTGTTCCTTCACTGAAAATAGTAATCAAAAAAGCTAAAGGGTGAGGTCATCAGGGTGAATAAGTACTTGTGGATCTATAACTTGCCCATAAGCATGTGCTTGTTTCATTTAACATGGTCACATGGCTTTATGTAAGCATTTTCTTTAACAACAATATATATGGCTCCTGTTTTTGAATCAATCTTTACAAAATTGCACAATACAAATAATTGTATTTCATCAAGGGGACAAGTTATCATAATATGGATGTGCTATTGAAACAATATGCATGGTAAATTAAACACCAAGAGTTTTTTTTTCCCAGTAATTAAACAAAATACCAAGAGTAATTGTGACAATAGAATACTTCCTGTATGGATGTCATGAATATATGAATTCCATAAACATTAATTCTCCTATGCAAAAATCAACACATAGAAAAACAACCTTAGAGGAAGATGAACAGAGAAGTAAGATATATCAGTCTGATGATTCTCATAACATATTACCATGTCTTTTATTTTCAAGTGCAAGCTCTCTTAAAAGTGCTTCTCTTGCAGCTTCTGATTTCTCAAGTACATCTTTGTCAACAAGATCCTCCAATTGTACCTGGAAGGAAGAGCGAGCAACACTGACAACATCAAATTCATTAGATCCACATAAGTTGGGGAACATTGCAGAAAATAGTGGTAAACAAACCCGCATGAATGTCCTCAATAGAGGTATCATAATGGACTGATAGTCATTGGCAGATACTCGGGCAAGTTTAATTTCCAGCTGCTTCATATCAGCAATGTTCCGCATAAGCTTTGCATCAGTATTACCAAGCTGCAAGACTTCACATAATGAGACCAGGAAGGAAGAATCTAGGGAAGTATATTGGCGAATTTACTATATATGTACAACAATTTACCTCTGTAGACAGGCACTTCATTTCCTGCAATGCTTCCTCACTGCTCAAATACTTGCGTTTTGCCTCATACATGTCATGCAAAAGACGCCATAGATTCTCAAGTACATGAACAGCTTCCATTCCTAGATGTTTTGTATTGCGACGTAGATCTGTCCATGATGCTAACAGTTCTTCAATTGGATCAATACCAAATAACAAAAACGAACTAGCCGCCGAAGTTACTGAAGGATCATGCAGAAGAATACACAACAATTCCCCAGTATAAGAAATTCCGTCATTGATTTCACACCCCTGATTGGCATCAAGCGCATCATCATCCGTAGAACTATCCCTCTTAGAATCTTTATTTAAACCACATACATCAGCCAACTCCTGCAAGAATTGAAGGATTGTTTTTAGCTGGGAAGCCCCCAAGAAACAGATTGTGTGTGGTGGTTTGCCCAGGTCTTTGATCAGAAGCTGCAATGCTGGCACACATTTCTCAACTTCTTCCTCAGTATATTGCATTAACTGGTTAAGATGGCTCTCAGCAAGGTACTTATGCTTCAGAAGCAATTGGACTATGTCACAGATTCTTTCAAGGATCTCTACACGCTCAGAATCATCAGACAATGGCCATTTCTGATCATCCGATATTGGGCATTTTGACTGACTTTCAATCATTTTCACAACTGCAGGGGTGTCCACAGGTTTGCACAGACCATTTACAAGCATCTCAACCTGATGAAAATGAACTACCACCGGCACAACTGACTCCAACTCCGATGACAGGTTCCCTATGTGATTCTGCTTAAGATGATGCAGATATGATGCTGAATCTACGAACTTGTCATCACAGCACCAACAAGCCCAGAACTTCCAAGTTTTGTTCTTCTCAGCAAAACTTAAAGCCTCTGACAGAATATCATCTGCCTTGAACGAACTCAAATAGGCCTTGAAATCAGAAACTCTTGCTTCAAGCAATCCAACCTTTTGTTGATCACTCATGGTGTTAATATATGCTGCAAGTCGTTCCATCCAATATAGACTCGGTTGAATATTCTCCATGTCGGCACTCTTCTCCCTTTTTTCAAATCCTCTCAAAAGTCTTGCCAGTTCCACCGGCTCCTGAATCTCCCGCCTCCGCTCCTCCTCTTCTAAAGCAGTCTTTGAGTATTCTCTAATTTTCTGCAAATATTCCTTTTGACATGCAATTCGCTGTTCAGCTGTCAAGTCCTTACGACAACTCTCGACTAGTACAGTATCTTTGGCCGGATCAATTGGATTATCAATCAATAATGCTCGATCACACTGTCGTACAGCTTCCGAGAAATTTTCAACTGCACAGAGCACTCCCGCATAGCGAACCGCAAAATAAACTGACTTGGGTGATAGCAAGACTGCTTGCTTACCCGACTTAATTGCGTTCTTTAAACGTTCTTCTCTTTCAACACTGTTATGGAGTTTTGATGCGATATGCATATATAAAGAGCATTGAATACCGTGTATGAGAGAAGAGGATTCGTGGCGAAGACATACATCATTCAAGATCCTCAGGAGTGGGGCGTACTCTCCAGGTTCAAGAGCATTGAGTTTAGAGAGATCGAGTAAGCGTTCTATCTCGTTTGAGTCGACTGGTTCAGTCTTGCTCTGTTCTTGACGGAGTTCATCGATTGAATCCAGTGGTTCAGCCTTGCTCTGTTCTTGACGGAGTTCATCGATTGAATCCAGTGGCTCAGCCTTGCTGTGTTCTTGAGGGAGTTCATCAGTTGAATCCAGTGGTTCAGCCTTGCTCTGTTCTGGACGGAGTTCATCGATTGAACCAGTAGTACTTGGTGATACTCCGCCGTCTTCTGCGCCATTCTTGGCTGCTGCCGACGGTTTGGAGCGTGGCGGACCGTTTCCCTTCTTGCGTGTCATTTGACGATTTGAAAGACTGATGAGATCGAAGAAATATTCGTAGGGACGAAGATAGGAAGACGGATTCTGTAACCTCTCAGCTGTTTCTCACACTAGAAATTGGTTCTTGCGCAGAGAGAGAGAGAGAGATGAGTTAACTGTGAAATAGAAAACAGAGTTGTACGTACAGAGTAAGATGCGAAGACGATTTATAAATGTTGTGTTAGTCTTGAAGTCGGTCTAACAGTCTTGCTCTTGCACTCATCTTTAGAGAGAGAGATAGATAGAGAGAGGAATGTGAGTGGTTGTTGGACAGTTACTTATTCGGAGTGGGAAATTCTTGAAACAAGAACATCACAGTCGATAGAATTTTAATTGGAAATTTCATCAAACACCTTCCGAGCATCGTTTGATGCTGAGCTTGGACCATCTATCTGTCTGTGTGCACATTATTAAGGAGGAGTTTCAGGAGCACTGGATCAGTGACATTTTAGGTGCATAAAATTAACAGCTGGCTGGCCGTTATTTCAGTTAAGAAATCTTGGCGCCAAAATCCTACAAGCATGTTATAGGACGATAGTGCAGTTGGCTTATTTGATTCAAAACTGGAATAAAAATTTAAAACAATATAATTAAGATAAAATGATAAAATAGAGGTAGGAAAAAGGGAGAAATTATATCAAGATTGTTCAAGAAAGTGTCAATATATATATCTATATCTATATATATATATATATATATATATATATATATTGAGATCTCATATAAACGTAATAATCATTTATAATATATAAGTTTACTTCTATTTATAATAAATTGAGGTATTTGATGGTAGGACTTTAAAAAATATCAATCATTTTATTTTTTAAAAGTAAACGTGCACACCTAAAATATTATTCTTAGCATAACACTCAATCTTGATCATATCATCTACACTAATTCTCATTCATTATCAATTATGACTATCAACTTGACATTTTTTATTTTTAAAATTTGCACCAATTTCAAAAAAAATAAAATATTTTTTCGATTATGTGACCAAATTTAGACTTGGCATTCAATATATATAGGGTAGATTGAATAGCCTAACATGTAACATAATTCTTTTGAAGTGGTGCCACTCTCACGCTCCGCACGCCCATTGACATTTTGAGGGCAATGACAATGACCAAAATATACCTAATACTGAATAAAGACGATTAGAAATGTGGAGAATTAAGAATGACAATACAATATTAAGAAAAAATAACAAATCTTTACCATATTGTGGTCCATTTTATATTGATCTCTATTATTTTGTCATTTATTCGATAAATGTCCAAATATAAGAGATATTCAAATCAGTTCAAATATATATTATAAAAATATTAAATATGTGTGTACACACATATATATTTTCCAACAAATTATGTAGACAATTTTAATTTATTTAATTAAGATGCTTATTATTTTAGAATTCTTTAAACAAATATTTCATGTACAAATAGAATATCTTTAAGAAACTAGAATAAATGTATAGATTTCTCGTCTCGAAATTCTTTAAAATGCACAAACAAAACACACCATAAAAACAAAAATAAAATAAAAAATAAAAAGTGAGTGAGTGTGTGATCTTTCTTCTTTTTTTTTTTTAAATAGAGAGAAAAAAATAAAATAAAATAAAAAAATAAACTTGAAGAAAGTGTGACCCTAAGGCTATTTCTAAGCTATTCTATCCTAAAGTTCTCATGCAAAAAGTTATCAACCTAAAACAAAGATCTATGTTTTCCTAATCTAAGAAAAGAAAAAATAAATAAATAAACGGAAAGAAAAAAAAATGTACTTACTTGGATTCCAAAGTAGTGCCCAAGAACATGCGAAAAAGGCAATTTTCAACAATACCACCTATAGAATTCAAGAAGTATCAGGTAAAACAATAACAATAAAATAAAACTAAAACTAAAACTAAACTAAGAAAAATAATAATAAAAATAAAATTAATAAAATTAAAACTAAAACTAAAACTAAACTATAATAATAAAGAAAAAGTTTTTTTTTTATTATAAAAAACTAGAACAAATAATTAAAATTGGAAAGATTTTTTTTCTTCTTTTTGATAATAATAAAGCAAAAAAAAGAAAAAAAAACTAAATTATAACTAGTAGAAGAATTAAATCAATCGAAATTTGATTAGTTTTCTTGTTTGCAATTCCCCGGCAACGGCGCCAAAAACTTGATGTTGTTTTAAAATTGTTAAATAACTCGCAAGTGTACGAATCTATTAAAGTATAGTTCGGCAAGAACGAGGTCGAACCCAAGGGAATGCTTTGAGAAGAAAAAATAATACAAATTCAAATTAATTTAAAACTAATCTAGTTTAAACACAAGTTTAGTTGATTTGAGAGAAATTAAACTAACATGAAAATAAAATAACACTATTGAAATCAAATAAAGAAAATAACTAAGGTTTTGGATTCCACCACCATTAAATCCATGAAGTTTCTAATATTCATTTATTAATTCTCAAAGTTAGAGTAGCAATCAAGAAATCAATCTATTGCTTACTCAAGATTTAACAATAAAGTACTATAAAAAATATATTAAAAGGTAGATTTTCCTTCGCTTCACTTGTGTAAAATTCTAAGCATCCTATGTATCCAATTTAATGAAAAACATAAGATCAAAGATTATCACTTTTAAGAAATACAAACTCAACCTTAGATTAATTATAATACTTTCTAACTACCACATATACATGATATAGATGGTGAAAGAATTATAAAATAATTAATCACAAGAAGCGAAAATCATAAGCAATTAAATCACACACATGAGAATCAATTAATGAACAAAAGAACTTCACTTCATTAATGGAGGTTTCCTCCTCAACCTTAGTTGAGGAGTTTAGTTACACATGATAGAAGAAGAAGATAACAAAATAATAAAAGACATAATGAATAAATAAAACCCGGATTGTCTCTGTCTTCTCTGCCCTGGCCTCCACTTCTTTTTTCTCCCCCAAAACAGCCTCCAGTTCACCTCTTTATACCCCAAGAGAATACATAAAGTCCTAATCCAATTAGGAGATAAAGTCCTAATCCAATTAGGAGAAAATTAGGGTTTTCCCGCAGCCCTAAATAGGTATATTTTTCTACTGACATTCGGCCCAAGTTTTGACCCAGTAGAAGTCCGATTCATGAAATTTACGTGAAATACAAAAGTGTGCAGAATCGAATTTTGTTCAACCCATGTAGGAATTAAGTCGAATTGATTCTTGGAAATAAGCTTTTCAGTCCACTTTCCAAAACGGGATTAAAACTGGATTCAGTGCAAAATTGGGCTTCAGGCCCGTAACCTTCTTAAGGAGTTGTAATTCTCTTGAACCTCTTCCTTGGGCTGATTTGAGTTTAAATATGGAGTTGAATGGACTCATTAGATGTAGGCTTTATAAAACCTTCTTGGATATCATCTTTAAAAACCCAAAATCATGGTTTTATCTGAAATAATCATTAAGGCCCTGAAAAAGACAGAAAACACAAAAATAGAGTAAAATCACATATAAATTATCAGTAAGAGAATAAAATATGTAAATTAAGAGGCTAGAATGCGTAACATTCAACGCCGATCAGGTATATTATTATTGTTAATTTTAATTGATTTTTTTTTTGTGGGTTTTATATTAAAGGTATGGAGCGGTTGTTGGGTTATACACATTGAAGAGTTTGTGAATGGTGTGTAGACATTAGAAAATTACACAATGGATCCAAAATATAATTTGGGCTTACCTTCAATTTGACCCATTTCGAAATGTGGCCCAATAAGTTCGATAATTCAAAATCCAGACAAATAAATAGGTCTTGAGCTGATCCAAATTATCTAAGATGTCCAAGCCCACTAGAAAATGGGTCAAAGAATAATTTATATATAGGTATAAATATTTATCAGCATAGATAATTATATATATATATATATATATATATATATTAATTGGATAATTATCACAGAAGATAATTATCAAGAGTAAAAGAGTTACTAGTTTGCCCTTCAAAGAAGTTTATAAATAGAGGTAGATGGGGAAGGGGGTAGAAGCTCTGCAAAATTCTTCACTCAAAATTCAAAGCTCTGAAGCATCTAAAACCTTGAATGAGAAGAACAACAAGCACATCATCCACATGTTATTCTTCACCAAAGTTTCAATCCTACTCAATATCGAGCTCCAGCAGCCTTTGAATTCAGATCACCAAGGAGATCGAATTAGAGAAATTTGTCTTTCTTTTGTAAAGATTTACAGACATTTGTAACCTATATTTCTTAAAATTAATATATTTGATTTATTTGTCCACGTGTTTTGATCTTATTTTCAGACTTGAAATATGTGTATACAAATTTCTGGCACGCCCGATGGGACCATCTCTGCCTCTCATCTTTGTCTCATACATCATACATCTAAAACTCCATTCATCAAAATCTATGGCTCCTCCTAAGTTTTAGACTACAAACAGTAAAACCTCAAAATATACTACTGTTGCATTGACCAACATCAAAGTTATTGCAAGTAATGGCAAGAACACTAGGAACCCGTCAAGTGATAGCAGCACCTTAGTAGGTCTTATGACACATAGCAAGATCAAAGTAATTACTTTGCTCAAGAATCAGCAAGATTTGGTGAAAACCAATCAGGTTAAACCAATGGATGTGGAAACTTCCAAGTATTGTTCTTCTCAGCAAAACTTATAGCCACTGACAGAATATCCTCTACCTTAAATGAACTCATATAGGGTTTGTCAATGCACCCACACTTGCCAAGCCCTATCTTGCATACCCATAAACAGCAAATCCTCTAATTATTTCTGCCCACGAAAACACATTCTTATTAGGCATCAGTTCAAAAACTTTCGAAAGCCATATCAATGCAACCTCCCCCCCCCCCCAAAAAAAAAAAAAACACTTGGCATACATATCAACAAGTGCCAACAAACACATCTAATTCTAGTCCCTTCCTCTTCTTAACATACTCATGAATCCACCTCTGTTGCTTAAGAGCCCCCAATCTACCACAAACTGGAAGCCCGGAAGTCACACAAAATCATTAGGCTCAACTTTATATAACAACATATCCTGAAGAACATTTAAATCCTCTTAACCCAACCCAAATCGAACATACCCATTTAAACGAACGTTACACTTAACAACATCTAAGTTAGATATTTCATCAAACACCTTCCAAGCTTTATCCAAAGCTTTACATTCAGTATAAAACATGATTAACGTTGTCTGTACATGACAATCCAACAAAGCTAACCCATTTCTAACCACCCAACTGTGTATTTGCCTACCCAAAAAAACACCCCAAATGTGTTAGCCCAAGTAGTTCTCAGCCCTGCTTGGCTCTGTAAACTTCCATCTCATGTTTAGGATAGATTGCCAGCATAAAACAGTTCACAAAATTGGACGAGCTTGTTGATGGCATAGTTGTTATGGTGAAGGCAGTTGAGTTGGGTCATGTTGGTGCAGCGTTGTGCGAGAGACATACACCACTTGGATGTTTTGATTCTAAGGTTGGGGTTGATGATCAGACGGCTTATAGTTGGTTGACCGTTATTTGAGTTAAAGAAGTTGGTTTTAGTTTTTTAATAAGGGGCTAATTTGTAAATTCACAACTTCTTGTGGCACCATAAGCCGTTTTATGCTCTTTCACTCCCATAAAGTTAACATTAAGTTAAAAGAATAGTTTATTAATAAAAAGTTTTAGGGTAAATTTCACTAACACTCATGTGGTTTGGACTTATTACACACAGAGAGAGATTTTGTTTATACCTATCCTAGATATCCCAAGTGATATTTCTGTCTCTAACGTCATTACACTACATGAGAAATGTCTAATATACCTCTATTATTTTATTATTTTTATTTCAAAATATCAGTTGCTTGAATAACTATTTTACCCCTCATTATTACACTGTATCCTCTCTCTATATCTATCTCATTTCTCTTTCTCTTTCTCATTCTCTTTTCTCTCTCTCTTATTTCAATAACATTATTTCTGCATCCACACCCTACACCCGGCCACCTGTCCCTCTCCCTCCACCTCTACCCACCCAAACCCCCTTCTTCGTCACCGAGTACTCTCTCTCTCCTTCCTCCATTCCACCACCGACACAAGCCACTGCATTCCTCATCAGCGCCGCCTCTCCTACTCCAACTTCCTCCACCAAATCCAAACCCCCTGTTACTCCACACCATATGCCCACCTGTCCCTCTCCCTCCACCCACCCAAACCCCCTTTTTCATCACTTACTACTCTTTCTCTTTCTCTCCATCCTCCATTTTGCCACTATCACAAGCCACCACATTCCTCATCGACACTGCCTCTCCTACTCAAACTTCTTCCACCAAACCCAAACCCTCTATTCCTCTCTCCATGTCCTCCCTCTAAAGGCCAAGTCACTTTCATCATCCTCTTTCCAAACTCCCTCCACCTCCCAGTCCTCTACTTCTTTTTCCTCTCCCTAAGTGTCACTATCTCTCCTGCTAACCCACTGGCCACTGAGTTCGAGTTGGCTCACTTGGTAGTAAATCAACCATCACCTGAAACACAGTGACCACCAAACATGATGCCGACAGTTAGTATTTTTGAGTTTGTGGTTTTAATGGCTAATGAGATGATAGAGAATAAAATTTCGAATCAATGCAGTGAATAAATCTAAGAGATTTGAAGAACAAATTTCCCTTTTTTTTTTTGCGTTTGAATTGAATCCATCTAGCATTAGGGTTTGATAATCAAATAAGATAAAGAGGAACAATAATGATGAAGAGAATGTGTAAGATGGAGATTTGAATAATGAAGGTTTGATATTAGATCTTAAAATAAATGAGAGAGAGAGGAAATTTTTGGGTTTTGCTACAGTATTTTGTGTAAAGCATATTCATATATTAAATATGTATTTATTTTCATTTTATATTTAACACAATAAATTGTAAATATTTATATATATTAGTCCATTTATATATGTGTGTGTGTGAAAGAGAATTATAAAATACAATTTTCCAAAAAAAATATAAATATTTTTTTGAATTTATTTTGCAAAAAAAAAGCTTGTTAACCAATTCTCCCATAAAATTTAAAGTAATCATTTATTGAGAGTATTTATGGAATTTTTTAACTGATGGAAAATTCTTTTGCAAAGTCAAGAAGGGTCAAAGGATATCAATATCTTTTTGCATGGTGTCAGATGGAGTCAAATCTGCCTATATACGGATTGGGGTCTTTGTGATAGAGAGTGCAAAAAGTTTGAATTTATAAGATCACTTTAAACAAACTTTCTTTCTATGTGAAATATGACCAAACCACAGGAAGTGTTAGTGATATTTATCTGAAGTTTTAAGACATCACAACTAGGCTGAAATTTTTGGTGAAGCTAAAATGTCATTTAAGTTCTTATTAGACTTACTAAGATAGATTACTGTGGGCTATTTTGATGGGTAATATCATAATGCCCCTCTTAAAATTTTTAATTACTAAAAATATCTCTTAATTTTTCTTCAATTTGCTTTGATTCCCTCAAAAAAAAAAACGTATATTCCTTTTCTTCAATCAAACCATAATTTTCTCTTTAAAGTTTCCTCAATTTTCTTTTCTTTTTATTCTTCTTCCGTTTTTTTTTTCACTCCTTAAGATTCTTCTTTTTGTATTTACGTATGATATATGTTGTGAGATATAAATTTGTAATTGGCATATTTCGGTGATCAAAACCTGATTGATCGAGTTGTAATTTTTGGATTATTCTTTGTATCGATCATCAACAACTTCGAGCTGACACTCAAGTGCATGGAAGCCGACAAATTAGTCAGAACACCATATAGTACAGGTAAATATGGTGAGGACACTCTGCACTTTTTAGTTCCGAGCCTATTTTGAAAAACCAGGGTTTAAATGAAAATTTTAGGGTTTTCAAAGTAGGACCGGTCCCCAATATTTAGGACCGGTCTAACTTTTCTCGGCAGTTTAGTTTCTGCAGGTTTTCAAAAAGTCCCACCGGTTTTATTTATTTGGCACCGGTCCTACTTAGCCTGTTCTAAATAAGAAATAGATTTTAACGGAAATTCTGATTCCTATTCGGTTTGAAATTTCTAGGAGAGTTCTATTTTGGTATTCAACTTCTTTTCCAAGTAGAATTAGAATTTCCTTATCTATATATATGTATTCATATTTTCTCTACAGTGAGGCCCTGGAAAATTAATATTTTTAGAGAGAGAAAGTATATACAATATAATTAGGGCTATATATTTTTAAGAACACACATCCATACTTCACGAGTGATATTTAGGATGGTGTTCTACTTCTAATTAGCTGCTCAAAGACTGCATCAAATCTATTTGCTGATCAGAATATTGGATTGATGGTTCTTCGCTTGCTTCCTTAGGAAGAAAGGTGACCAGATTGCACTACGAAGGGAACAAAATATTTGCTGAGTATTTTGATTCTTCCAGCAACCTTTCTGTAAGGGTGGTGACGTTAGCCAGAAGTCTGCAGCAGTTGGATGTGTTGTCGCAATCATAAGCCTGAGGTGTTCTGCATCAGATCCTTGACAGAGTGAAGAGGGGTGTGAGACTGAGACAGAGTCTGTTGTACTTTGCTTCATCATAGTGAATTAGTTCCCTGAGGCATGCCGCCTCCCTCTGTGGTTTTTTCCGCCTTGGGTTTCCACGTATATCTGGTGCATTCTTTTCTTTACTTGCATTTTATTTATTTGCTTGCTTTAATTGTTTGATTAATTGGACTTAAAATTGAATTAATTAAAAATTAAACAAACGAGCAAGTGATCCTATTCACCCCCCTTCTAGGTTCTAAGATACTTTTCGCAACCGCTTCCACACCGCACAACTCACATATGTATTGTTACATTCTTTCATTTCTTATTTAAAGATGTTATTGTAATTTTATGAAATCATCGTGTGTATTTTACATTTTTGAATTTTTTTACTATTTTTTTTCTTCAAATAATGATATACTACTTGAATCTTGATTAATGTCAATTATATTTTTCGTATTATTGTCTTGTTGCACTGTTAGTCGATTGTCATATTAATTGAAAAAAAATACTTTATGATAGATTCCTAACTCTTTCACTATTTTTATTGAGACTATCATGCATCACTAAATCAATTAAGAATGTCACAATTTTTATTGAGACTATCATGCATCACTAAATCAATTAAGAATAACTAAATCAAAGAAAAACATATGGCAACAAATTATATAGATAATTTTAAATTTTAATTTATTTAATTAAGATGCTTCTTATTTTAGAATTCTTTAAACAAACATTTCATGTACAAACAGAATATCTTTAAGAAACTAGAATAAATGTATAGATTTCTCGTCTTGAATTTCTTTAAAAATAAAAAAATATGCTATAATCTTTTATTTGAATTATTAGTAATAGGGAAATATCACTGACACCCCTAAGGCTTGACCTTATGTCACGCGATAATAATTTTGTGAAATTTCGTCACAAACAGCCCTTGTTAGACCAGTGATACTGTATGCAACAGACCTGACCCGTTTCGTTGCAACTCGAACACCTGGGAAACTGACATGGCTTGGCCATGTGCTTCTGGTCCATCATCGATTTATCTAACATTGAACTGACCAACACACTCAGACTTGTCTCCAACTGAGTCAGCACCGCTAGACCCATTTCGATCTATAAGCTAGGAGGGATTGGAACTTGGAGAGAGTAGTAGAAGATGAGGAGAGAGAAGGAGAGAAAGAAAGAGAGGGAGAGACATTTTTTGTGGGTGGGTATATTATTATTGTTAATTTTAATTGATAATTTTTGTAGATTTTATATTAAAGAAGGAATGGAGCAGTTGTGGGGTTATACACATTGGATAGTTTGTGATTGGTGGTGTAGACATTAAAAAATTACATAATGGACCCATAATATAATTTGGGCTTACCTTCAATTTGACCCACTTAGGAATGTGGCCCAATGAATCAGATAATTCAAAGTTTAGATCCACCACAAATAAATGGGTTATGGGCTGATCCAAATTGTCTAAGAAGTCTAAGCCCACTAGAAAATGGGTCAAAAGATAATTGATATATATGTATAAATATTTATCATCAAAGATAATTATATATATATATATATATATATATATATATATTAATTGAATAATTATCACAAAAGATAGTTATCAAGAGTAAAGGAGTTACTAGTTTGCTCATCCAAGAAGTTTATAAATAGAGATAGATCTTGAGAAGGGGGGGGGGGGGGGGGGGGAATCAGAAGACTCTTAAAGAACGCTGAATTCTGCAGAATTCTTCACTCAAAATTCAAAGTTCTAAAACATCTAAAACCTTGAAGGAGAAGAACAACAAGCACATCATCCACGTGTCATTCTTCACCAAAGTTTCAATCCGATTCAATATCAAGCTCCAGCCGCCCTTGAATCAGAATCACCAATGAGATCGAATCAGAGGAATTTGTCTTTCTTTTGTAAAGATCTACAGACATTTGTAACCCATATTTCTTGAAATTAATATATTTGATTTATTTGTCCAAATTTTTTGATCTTATTCTCAAACTCGAAATTTGTGTATAAATTTTTGGCACGTCCGGTGGGACCATCTCTGCCTCTCATCTCTGTCTCATACATCATACATCCAAAAATTCGTTCATCAAAATCTATGGCGCTTCTTCCTAAGGTTCAGACTACAAACAAGAAAACCTAAAAAGATATTGTTGCTGCATTGGCCAATATCAAAGCTGCCGCAGACAGTGATAAGAACACTAGGAATCCGTCAAGTGCTCGCAAGTACAATAAACTTACTATGATATATTACTGTGGGCTCTTTTGATGGGTAATATCATAATGCCCCTCTTAAAATTTTTAATTACTAAAAATATCACTTAATTTTTTCTTCAATTTGCTTTGATTCCCTAAAAAAAGAATTAACGTATATTCCTTTTCTTCAATCAAACCATCATTTTCTCTTTAAAGTTTTCTCATTTTTCTTTTCTTTTTATTTTTCTTCTGTTTTTTTTTTTCACTCCTTAAAATTCTTCTTTTTGTATTTATGTATGATATATGTATTTTTACATTTTTTCTTTTCTTATTTTTCATCTTCTTCTTATTTAAACATGTTATTGTAATTTTATGAAACCATCGTGTGTATTTTACATATGAATTTTTTTACTATTTTTTTTTTCAAATAATGATATACTACTTGAATCTTGATTAATGTCAATTATATTTTTTGTATTATTGTCTTGCTACACTGTTAGTCGATTGTCATATTAATTGAAAAAAATTACTTTATAATGTTCAATATACCTTTCCTGAAATAGATTCCTAACTCTGTCACTATTTTTATTGAGACTATCATACATCACTAAATCAATTAAGAATAACTAAATCAAAGAAAAACATATGGCAACTGTCGAATGTGACATAGATAATGAATCTATCATGCATCATTTTTAAAAACAAAGACTTGTCGAAAACCGTTGTACCATTGAATATTTTACTTCTTATATTTGTCTAAGTATTTATCTTCCCTATATTGCTCCTTGATTAGCATATTACTTTGCAATGGTTTTCTTTTTTTCTTGTTTGCCTTTTGATTCAAACAATCTATATTTGTCTTCTTAGTTGAATTTTTTTTATATCAAGTTAGTACTGCTCCTCGTTAAATAAAATCCTTATAAGTCATTGATTTGCAATTGAGGTTACTGGGATAAAAATTTAGATGGATGCTTTCGTGACGAAATCAAACCTTCTCTAAAGATTATTTATAGCGACGAAACAATAGTAGTGATAATAGCACTATATTTTTGCAAGGAAGGGAGTCGCCCCAGGACAAGATGATGAGTAATGATAAATTAGGGTTGATTTGTTAGTATTTGGGGAGCAGGTATTGGGAAATAAAGAAGTTTTATTGGTTGGGAATACGTGGAACCATTTGTACGGGCTGAATGGTGACAATTATTAATTATTTATTATCACTCGTAATTCCATTCAATGTAAACTCTTTATTTTTTTTTTATAATTGAAAATAAAGAAGTGATATTGGGTGGTCGTATCATACTACTAGTACCTCGGCTGAATGAGATCTCTCTTTCAATCCCTTAATGACCCGCTAACAAAGTGCTTCAATTTTTTAAATGGGCACATACTTATCTTGGGGTCTCGTGGTGCCGTTGGACATAGTTAAAAATTTACTATAAAATTATTATTTTTAGAAAAATGAAATTTAATGCAATTTAAAATATATTATAAGTTAATTAAAAGATAACATAAAATATAAGAAAATCATCCAAATCAGAGCTCTAAATTAGTGATTTTATTTATAATTATATAGATAAAATGATAAAAAATTATATATTATATATTTTATTTTTTGGCTATCTATGTTGTATTCAAGTTTTATTTTATTGAGATTTGTTGTACCGTCGTGTCGTATTCGTGTCTCATGTCAAAATCTGTTTCTTAGCACGTTTTGTGGTTGAAATATAATTATAAGAAGAAGAACAATGATAGATTCACCACTCCTCACACTCTCTTCATATTTGGCCTTTGAAAGGAGAGAGAAAATTATTTTTAAGTCGAGGTGACATAAATCGTGTTGTACACTTGAGTTGGATCAAGGTGGTTTGCACCTCGTTGGGGTGAGGGCATTGTGTGCAAGTTGTCCGCACCTGCTTGTCCTCGATAAAATGGTGCGATGGAAAGAAAAAATAAAACTTTGCTTGACATAGTTCGATCTATATTGAGTTTTGCAACATTGTCAAATTAAATCATTCGCTCAAAACTGTTTAATTTCGAGCCAACAAAGACTTTACAAAGGGACGCATGTGTGCGTTACTTTTGGAGAGGCCACCCTACCCGTGTACCAAAATAACAATGTCCAACTTTTAAAAAAAAAAAAATGCCTTCTTTAAAAGTAAAATTGCCAGCCGGTAAATCCCCAATAATTTTTAAAAACATGTCGTTTTACTTTTGCAACGACAAGACGCTTTAAACATAAAAAAACAGAATTACATATTATATTGTGACACAAAAATTAAAAATTATTCTATACATAATTTATAAGATTTTGTTGAAATAAAACTGAAGAGAGGGGTTGTAACTTTAGTAAATCTAGAAAAACAAATGAGAATATAGTGAAGATTGAGAATGAAGAAGTACAAAAAAGTTTTTTGTTATCTATACTCAATTATTTATAACAGTTTAAACAAAATAGGGTTTATGAGTGTAAAACACAAATGAAGATTTTATAATGACAAGAACATCAAAGAATTAAAAATCCTGCAACTAAAACTGATAGTAAATCGACAGCAACTCTCATAGCTAGCTGCATTGCACATCACCAAAGAGTCTCCTTCCAAGCACAACACACTTCTAAACCCCAACTCCAGTGCTTAAGGGAGAGGTTTCCATAAACTCGATTACAAATTGAATCGAGGATGCTGAAGACGAACCCAAAATGTCACCGCCTTACGCACCTCTCTGATCAAATCCGTCCCCTCTTTAATCTCTTTGTACAGTTGTCCCTTCTCCATATCCAGCTCTTTCATCCGATTCAGCCTCTCTTGAACTGAAAATTGTAAGAAATCATTTTAACAACTTCAGGAGTCCTGTTTTTTGAATCAGTCTTTACAAAATTACATAATAAACTTGCATTTTATGCATAAAGTTTTCACATATATATACAGATTACACAACATAGTTGTTTTGAGATTTTACAACTATTTTAGAGACTGGTGTTATTAGTTAGAATATGTTTCTAAAAAGAAGAAAAAAAATCATTTAGAAGGGAATAGTCGAGCACTTGAAAAGATTTAAATAAGTTGCTGATTTTACACCCAAAATAAAAATAGAAAATTTATTTGTTTACCCGTCAAAAATTGCACGGCTTATAAAAATAATTGTATTTCATTTAGGGGACAAGTTATCATACGATGTGATATTGAAACAATATGATAAATTAAACATAAGCTTTTTTATTCAATAATTAAACTAAACACCAAGAACTGTAAAAATGGAACACTTTTTGTATGGATGTCATCAATATATAAATTCAATAAACATTAATTCTCCTATGTAAAAATTTCCACAGAAAAAATATATAATATATATATATCTTAGAGGAAGATAAACATTAAATATATTAAAGCAAGTTGAATGGTTCATAATAGATGTTAAGGGAGTTCTAAAGAAGTGAGAAACCTAGCACTTCAATCTGTTCAGATTGCAAAACACCGCCTTCAGAAACTATTCGACTAGGCAAACCTGCACATGACAAAACACATCTTAGGAGACATTTGCATAACGTGATCCTAATGATAATTATTACATTTACTTTCTCAAAAAAAAAAAAAAAAAATTTGTAACAAAAAGAAAAAAAAAAGTCTTTAATCAAAGCAACAATTACACAGAAAACTTATTTCACTCTACCTTCAAATTTCAAGGCATTCTCTCCAAAGGAAGCTTCAATTCTCATATCAGCACAGTTGTCTTCTTCTTGAACCACAGCCTTTTGTTTTTTCACCACACCATTAGTCATGTCGTTTGCTAAATGCCTCTTCATCGAGATTGAGTGATAATGTTGTTCGACTAATTTAGACAGAAAGAAGGGAGGGGAGAGAGAGGAGGGGGAGGGAGTCGCCGTGGGAGAAGATGAAGAGTGAAAATAAATTAGGGTTACAGTTGTGGAAAAATTATTAAATAATAATTTTTAGTTTGTAGTATCCTACCCAATTAAAACTCTTTATTTTTCATAATAATAATAATAAAAAAAGCAGCAGACAAGAGTTATTTATTAGTTGGGAGTCTTCTATTATATTCTTGTGATAAGTCTAGCCTAGTACAGTATTTTTGGCAGATATTATTATGAATTGATATGTTACAGTATCTCAACGTACGTGTGATGTTGGCTCTGATGATCATGTGTATCTGCGAATTATTAAGGAGGCGTTTGATAGGGCTGTAACTGTTGTGAAATTTTAGGTGTCATAAGATCAGTAGTTGGTTGACTGTAGGAAATTCGTTCCTTTTTCTTAGGCTAATTGATAATTTGTAAACTTAATTTTTTGTTTGATAACTTAATACGACACTTAATTCTAAACAAGATTAAACACTTATTCAAATAAATGCATTTAATAATGCAATTAATGATAAATACCATTTATCACAGAATGATGAATGCTAAAAATTAAAAAAAATTATTTAGTTCTTAATTATCATTTTAAAACTTTTTTTCAGTACTTAATTTTCAATTTTATCAAACAACACCTGAGTTTGTGGCGTGATAACCATGCATAGGACGTAATGCTTTTAGTTAATTGATGGAAAACTCGAAAAAGAATTTTACAATTTATTAAGATGTTTGATGGCTGGACTTAAAAAAAATGATCCATTATAACTTTCAATCAGCATTTTATTTTTAAAATTTACACCTTTTCCAAAAAAAAAAGTTATTCTCATAAATGTGATCAAGCTTAAAGTTTGCATTCAATATATATAGATTGGAAAGCCGAAGCCCACATACAAGATGATTTTAATACAATAATTAAAGATGAAAGAATGAAAAGTTATTATTGAAATTCTCGGTTGGGAGAGGGGGGGCATTAGTACTATATAATTAAAAATACAAGTACTAATGATGAACAAGTTGTCAGTTGATTCTCTCATCAAGGGGACCAAACAGAAGCCAAAAATCGTGCTAGAGAGAGATGTGTTTACCATCCCCAACTTGGTATTTGGTGAAAGGTCTGGCAAGACTCCTGAGCTTAAGGATCATTCTCCTATTCCAGGAGCAGTTTTGTGGGACTTTGAGGGTCAGAAATTTTTACTTTTAATCAACACAGTATGGACCCAATTACTCCATAAAGAATGTTCAGGATTGTTCAATAGGCTCCATATATGTCTTAGGATGGAAATGCGATTCCAAGTAGCAAGATGGGGAATGCCCAGCCCACCATAATCCTTGGATTTGCAAACATCATTCCAAGAGACTTTTGCACCAGTATTCTTAAGATCCACACCAGTCCAGAGGAAACCTCTCAAAGATTTGTTTATTTGGTCAATAACAAGCTTGGGGAAGATGAAGGTGCTAACCCAATAAGCTTGGATATTGAAAAGGATTGTTTTGATTAATTGGAGTCTTCCAGCATTTCAAAGTGCTTTAGAAGTTCAACAACAAATTCTGTTAACAATCCTATCAACAAGCGTTCTGTAATTCGTGGCTTTCAGTCTAGAAGATATCAGGCGAACACCTAAATACATTATAGGTAACTCTCCTCAATTGAAACCACATGCATTGATCATGGCAGATTGAGTAAAGGGGTTAGTGCCAGAAGTGAAGATGAGACTTTTTGAGTGGTTTGGAAAGAGGTCGAAAAGGGAGGAAAATGCTTGTAAAGCATGATTGAAAGTAAACAAAGATTGAATGTCTCCTTTGCAGAAGAGCCTCTGGTCATCTGCAAATCATAAGTGTGATAACTTATTCTTTTTGCATCTCTAGTGAAACATGAAGAGAGGGTTTCTATCAATGAAAATGTTAATCATAGAGGATAAACATCCATTACGATGACGAAGAGGAAGGATGAAATAGGGTCTCTCTGCCTAAGGCCTTTGGTACCTTTAAAGAAACCAAAGAGTTCTCCATTATAGGAGATTGAGAAGGTTGGAGAGGCCACACCAGCCTTTATCATAAGAAGAGTAAGAGTGTCAAAGAGAAATTTTCAATTGATTGAATCATAGGCTTTTTTGAGGTAAACTTTGACAGAACATTTTAGAATTGGAGAAGAAAGATGGTATCCTTTAAGAAGCTCTTGGGCAAGGAAGATGATGTCCCCAATCTTCCTATCTTTGATAAAGGCAGTTTAAGATTTATCAATAACGAGAGGAAAGACATCTTGGAGCTTTAGAGCCAACAGCTTAGAATTAACCTTGTAAATTGTGTTACAACATAAGACTGGAGCTTTAAAGTTTGCATTCAATATATATAGATTGGAAAGCCGAAGGCCACATACAAGATGATTTTAATACAATAATGAAAGATGAAAGAATGAAAAGTTATTATTGAAATTCTCGGTTGGGAGAGGGGGGCTGTCATGCCCCCAAATTTAAATACCTGAAACTCTAGTCTGGCACTTGAATTCAGTGCGCGACTTGAAAAACATAACGTCCATCATACATACATCAATCCAAAAATCTTACATATTACAATCAAAATGTGATCGTCTAGATCATCTATTACAAAAATTTCATCTGGAGACCTCATCCCTCATCCTGAGAGTCAATTATGTACAACCAAAAGATAAATACATGCTAAAAAAATTACATGTAAATGGTCTCCATCGTCCTGTACCGCGCTTCCATTCACTCGGTACCTGAAAAATAAAATAGAGTGAGCTCAACAAGCTCAGCAAGAATTGCAAAACACTATCATTGCTCAACAAATTGACCTTGCCTTAGATTCTACATATAAGGACTCGTACAACAATCTTTGTTGATTTCATTCACAAAATTTTTTATGATAATCAAACTCTAGTTAATTATCATATCCGCAGTTTACTTCACACACGGGTTTTTCTTATGATAATTAAACTCTAGTTAATTATCATATCCACAATTTCTTTCACACACAGGAACCGTAATCTCAACAATTGCTTATTAAACTAATCGTCTAGATTAGCTTAACATAGCCTCACATGAGCCCCGGGCTCCCCTCAATTAGATGGCATGCTTAGCCAACAAGTGGTGCGCATCGCATAGTCCCGGACTAAGGAAGCTCGCACATGTGGTTGGGTTTGTACGTCTACTCACCCAGATGGTCCCGGACCACGTCCACACAATAAGGGCACGCTCCGCCCAATGGCCATAACAAAAGGGTTGTACACACCCTATAGGTAGGTCCCTGACCATACCTCACAAATTCTTTAGAAATTTTTATCTCATTTTCACACATTCAAGCTTTTAGGATTTACTAAATGCTTTTGATATTTAATAAATCAAATCGTTCTCTTAATGTGATCACTAATCACATTAATTAATCACTTTAAGATTTCACCACTTAAATCTTTTCTAAACTTAATTATTTTAGCACAATTAAGTTTATTATGCCAAAATATACGACTCTAGAACATTTCGTAATTTTTAAAGCTTCAAAGGATATTTTCTCCAATTCTCTCTCTAAATTAAAACAAAAGGAAAAACAAGTGTTCTTTAAACCAACAAAAATTCTTTTATAATTTATTAAATACTTTTCACATTTAATAAATTAAAAGAGCGAATTGGGCACGTTCATAAAGCTTAAAACATCGCTAACCCAATCTTTAATCCTTAGGACCAACTATTCTAACTTAACAAGATCTATTGCGTTAAAACAATGATTTTGTAAATTTCGTAATTTATGGAGCATTCGAGAATTTTTCCCTAGAACCAACTATTTAAGCATAATTAGTTCAAAATGCATAAACATAGAATTTTAGAAATTTTTGTAATTAAAGGAGCATTAAAAACATTTTTCTCCAAGTTCTATTTCAGCCCAAAAGAAATTCTTTAAATTTCTTTTAAATGACATTGGGCCTAATCTTCATTTCAGCCCAGTCCATTGTCATGCATCCATTTATTCCCTTCTTAAAATAAATACTGGGCCTGTTCTTGATTTCGGTCCAGTCTAAATCACCTAGCCCAAACAACAAAACCTAAACCATTGGCACACCACGAAACTTGTTCATTTAAACACCGCATAATGGCCCAACATGGCAGCCCACTGCCACCATGTGAAACCCAATTGTGAGTACCTCACTCACCATCACCAAACAACAACTACAAAGAATAACCAAATGAGGTTATCTCAACAACTTTCGGCTGCCACCAAAGAGACTATATATATATATATATATATCTTTCACATGCCAACTCCATGTCTTAGCCGTGATCTCAACCCCCAAAATTACTGTAATCAATATGTAATATAAATATACACACACAACTTCACTGTAATTATACAACTCTCCTATGAACACCTTCATCAACATCACCTCTCTAGCTTACTACCATGCAACCAAGGGTATCACTAAATTGCCCAGGAAACTCATTGCCATACCCAACAGTCTCAACTACCACAAACCTAACTCCACACCTTCCGCGTCATGCTACACAATAGCTACACCCAATCGCCTCACCCCGCCGCTGCCGTCAACTATGGCCGAAACATATCCAGTCGTAAACCTCACCATGAATAACCACCATTTGCCGAGCCACCCACCACAATTTTTGGTAGATTTCGACCACTCCAAACTACCACCATGGCTACAAAGCACTCCTCTTCCAGTCGCACCATTGCGAAGACCCATTTTCAGCCACGATGTTCTCCACATTCAGCAAGCAACCACACAAACCACCATTCCAAACCAATATTATACACCCAACTATAACTTTTGCCCCACCCAATTCAACATGCAAGAACATTCTCATATGATGCAAGCAACTACTGTGTACTCGTATTATGCAACAACATACTGGTAGGCATATTAAGAAACCCAAAACATAATTTGGGACAATCAAACAAAGGTTAGAATTCTACTATATTTAACTAGATCATACTTTAGGACTATATAAATTTATATAATCATGCATAGACCCAATCTCATACTCTAATCTAGCAAAATCTAAAATCTCAATCCAACATATTAATTTCAAAAGCTATAAAAATTTAAATCATATATACATATATATATATATATATAGAAATACAAAGACAAGGTTCAACTTGCCTCAATGAAGATTTTCTTCTCTTCTTTTTCTTCTTCTTCTCCTTCTTTCTCTTCTTCTTCTTCTTCTCTTTCTTTTTCTTCTTCTCTTCTCTTTCTCTCTCTATTCTGCAGACCCACTTTCTTTCCCTTTTTTCTTGTTTCTATCGGACAGCCTTTGCTTTCCTATATATATATGATACTTCATATAATATAATACCAACACTACACAGCCCCAATCCTCCACTCAAATACACCCAAATGTAACATACATCTTATATATGCTTCATGGTCTTTACACGGGCCCAGGTTCTCTTTCTTTTGATTCCTTTAACATGGGTCAAAGCTTCCTTTAGAAGCTTTGACATCCTCTGCCACTTACATTTTAAAGCTTCACTCACAAGAATAGTACATATAGTATATATATATATATATATACACATATCCATCATTACACTTCTATCCCCACATGGTCCAAAAATCACCTTTGAATCCTAATGAGATGAAGACAAAAGGAAACATAATTCAAGGGTGTTACAGGGGCATTAGTACTATATAATCAAAAATATAAGTACTAATGAAGAACAAGTTGTCAGTTGATTCTCTCATCAAGGGGACCAAACAGAAGCCAAAAATCGTGCTAGAGAGAGATCTTCTTACCATCCCCAACTTGGTATTTGGTGAAAGGTTTGGCAAGACTCCTGAGCTTAAGGATCATTCTCCTGTTCCAAGAGCAGTTTTGTGGGACTTTGAGGGTCAAATTTTTTTACTTTTAATCAACACAGTATGGACCCAATTACTCCATAAAGAATGTTCAGGATTGTTCAATAAGCTCCATATATGTCTTAGGATGGAAATGCGATTCCAAGTAGCAAGATGGGGAATGCCCAGCCCACCATAATCCTTGGATTTGCAGACATCATTCCAAGAGACTTTTGCACCAGTATTCTTAAGATCCACACCAGTCCAGAGGAAACCTCTCAAAGATTTGTTTATTTGGTCAATAACAAGCTTGGGGAAGATGAAGGTGCTAACCCAATAAGCTTGGATATTGAAAAGGATTGTTTTGATTAATTGGAGTCTTCCAGCATTTCAAAGTGCTTTAGAAGTTCAACAACAAATTCTGTTAACAATCCTATCAACAAGCGTTCTGTAATTTGTGGCTTTCAGTCTAGAAGATATCAGGCGAATACCTAAATACATTATAGGCAACTCTCCTCAATTGAAACCACATGCATTGATCATGGCAGATTGAGTAGAGGGGTTAGTGCCAGAAGTGAAGATGAGACTTTTTGAGTGGTTTGGAAAGAGACCGAAAAGGGAGGAAAATGCTTGTAAAACATGATTGAGAGTAGACAAAGATTGAATGTCTCCCTTGCAGAAGACCCTCTGGTCATTTGCAAATCATAAGTGTGATAACTTATTCTTTTTGCATCTCTAGTGAAACATGAAGAGAGGGTTTATATCAATGAAAATGTTAATCATAGAGGATAAACATCCATTACGATGACGAAGAGGAAGGATGAAATAGGGTCTCTCTGCCTAAGGCCTTTGGTACCTTTAAAGAAACCAAAGAGTTCTCCATTATAGGAGATTGAGAAGGTTGGAGAGGCCACACCAGCCTTTATCATAAGAAGAGTAAGAGTGTCAAAGAGAAATTTTCAATTGACTGAATCATAGGCTTTTTTGAGGTAAACTTTGAAGAACATTTTAGAATTGGAGAAGAAAGATGGTATCCTTTAAGAAGCTCTTGGGCAAGGAAATTGATGTCCCCAATCTTCCTATCTTTGATAAAGGCAGTTTGAGATTTATCAATAACGAGAGGAAAGACATCTTGGAGCTTTAGAGCCAACAGCTTAGAATTAAGCTTATAAATGGTGTTATAACATAAGATGGGACGAAAATCATTTATGTTAGAAGGGTTAACAACCTTAGGAATAAGAGCAAGGTATGTGGAATTAATTTCTTTAAGCAATTGGCCATTAACAAAAAATTCCTTCACAGCATTGGCAATATCAGCCCCTATAATAGGCCATGCTCTCTTAAAAAAAAGAGCATTATAGCCATCGGGACCTAGGAATTTGTTGTTACTAAGAGAGAAGAAATAATTTTTTATCTCATCAAGAGAAGGAATGGCAACAAGAGGGTCCAGACAATCACTAGGGAGAGATTTAGAAATAAAGGGTGCAAGAAAATCAATACATGGGTAGTCACTGGGGCTATTGCCAAGAAGTGATTTAAAATGGTTGATAGCCTCTAGCTTAATAACTTGACTGTTGTTAGAGAACTCACCATTAGCAAGGGTTAGACTCATAAATTTTCTTCTATTGCACCTTTGATTGAATGACTTGTGGAAAAAACTAGAGTTTTGGTCACCTTCTTTCAACCAATTGACTCTAAACTTCTGTTTGAAAAGTTGTTACTCGATGGAGCTGATGTTACAGAAGTTATGTATCAACTCTTTCTCAGTTTCTCTAAGCTGCTCATTAGAAGGATCATTGTCAAGATTAATTTCACAACTTGTGAGGGCTTCCTTTGCTTCAGTGACTCTGCCAGTAATACAGCTAAAACTTTTCTTGTTCATCTCCTTAATCCGTTGCTTAAATGTTTTCAACTTCATCACCACTTGGAACATTTTAGTTCCTCTGATATTTGTAGACCATACTTGAGCCACAGTTTGTAAGAAATCTTGGTGGTCAGCAAAAAATTTGAAGAACTTGAAGGGAATGTTCATCCTTGGATTTGGGTTGCCCAGTTTGACAACAATGGGAAAGTGATCAGAGTTCCCCTGGGGCATGAAGATACATTCTGAAAGGGGAAATGAAGATAACCACTTCTCATTAACTAAGACTCTATCGAGCTTTCTTGAGATGTTTGCTACACTTGAACTCTTGTTTAAAATCCCATTGTACCTGAGTTCACTAACTTCAGCCTTGTGAATACAATTGTTGAAGTCTTCCATTGTAATCAACAATCGTTTCGTTGGCCGAGATAAACCCAATGCCCGGCTTTTGTTCCCTATGTATGGCAAATTCTGAATCCCATTCCAACATTTTTTATAAATGCCCCTTCTCTTTCTCCGTTTGGGAATTCATCCAACACTAGTGTAGAATATATTACGGAAGCTGCAATTTATTTGAAATTGCAAATTGGGCCTCCTCCCAGTGGAACCCCAAATCAAAATCAAGAGTTTCCTCATTTTCGAACTCTGTATTAATTCATCAATATATTTTATCTAGAAAGAGAGGAATGACCGTACCTTCAATGATCATAGAAGCTCTATCTCCTCTGTTAAAAAATTGATCTTCGATAATGTTAGATGTCGGCTTCTTTCACTGAAATTCCAAAATTGCAGAAGTTCTAGAAACATTGCCACGATGTCGAGTCTTCCCAATTTTGTCTTCACCACTGACCTTCCATGAGTCTGGTCTCTTTTTCTTTAATCTCCCATGACGACCTTTGCCCTAAAAACGTCTTCTCTTGTTCGCTCTTATTGCAACAACCTTTTGGGATTGTACTTTTTGGTTTACCTTAGCCTCTTTAAGCCTTTTTGTTGCTTTAGGGCTTTGCCCTTTTGTTTTGTCTCAATTCTTTTAAACATTTTACCTTACCCAAAAAAAAAGTTGTCAGTTGATAGATGCAGTCTTGTCCCCATAATCCCCTTTTTTTCTCTCTTTAAATTCGTATGGACAATATCTATATATATGTATTTGATTGTAACATATATGTTCTAGAAAGAGTCAAATAACTGCGCAATAAGTTCACCATATATGTAACAATGGTAGGCTTCAATGTTGCAAATAAGTTCACCATCTCTCTTTCTCTAACACACAAAAATAAAAGAATCTCTAAAAAAAAATGAATGAATATGCTAATGCACAAAACATAGTACAAAAATATTATATATAAAGCAATGAGAGAGAGAGAGCAGGTGTCTTCTGCAGATAGTAGCTTGTTTTTGCCCCCACATCGGTGGTTCCTACTCACCGGTGAGTAGACAAGCATTGTCCAAATTATGAAGCTCATAAAGAAACAGGTGCAAAGTGGTGATTGTAATACCCCAAAAATTTGGACAACAATTATTTTAAAATTGGAATTGCCTTATAATATTTTATTACTTCATGTGAAATGTCTTGCCTCTATTTTTTTTGTATCATTTTATGTGAGTTGCTTTTCCTTTATATAGATTTTATCATTTCATGTGAATTGTTTGGTCTATATACATTTTATTATTTTATGTGAATTGTTTTTGTCTTTATAGATTCTTATTATTTCATGTGAATTGCTCTGCTTTTATATTTTTATCATTTTATGTGAATTATTTATAGATTGTGTATTGTCGGATTTAATTTTTTTTGTATGCTTTGGATTGGGTTAGGGAGGAATCTGGGCTGAAATGGTTGGACTAAGGGTATGCTTAAGTTGATGGGCTAGGGTTATGGTGATAATATTTGATTTTCTTTTATTTTATTTTAGTTTATTTACTTTCTAGAAAAAAAAATAATTAAGGCAAAAGAAAATAGGAGACTAGGGTTTCTGTCGTTTGCTTTACGTACAGAAACCATGGGAGTAAACGAAAGAGAGAAGGGAGTGAAGGAGTGATCGGGTGAACGAGTTATTGAATCGTCAAAGAGGCAAGTTTGATTCTTCTCTTCCTCATAGTCTAGATTTTGAGTCTATAATCATTCTTGAAAATTTCGTTTATCTAATTGTATGTTAATTGGTGTTGTTTTTTGTTGAATTAAATTCGTGAGATTTAGTATGCCAATTGAATATATGTGAAGAATTTATTTTTATGAACAGGATTATGCATATATATATATATATATGATATGTGTGCATTATGTATAGGAATCGTAATATCATGAACCTAGGAGAGTGAAAGATATTAATTTGTATCTTTGATGTTGTGGATGGCATGGGAAAACAAACCCTTGACCTTTAGAAAATCAGATCGTTGGTGAATTGAATTTAAATTTTGAAGATTTTGCAAAGAACCCTAGAACTTGTGAATTGAGAATTTTTGATTCGGGTCATTTCGGATGGGCCTTTTTACACCACTAGGTAGCCGACGTCGAGGGGAGAAGAACGGTGGCCGGAGTTGGTCGGACCATCACCGGGAAGTTGCACAGTGCACTATTGGGCGCGCTGGGGAAGGAGCCCTAGAGAAGGGCACTTTCCCGTGTGCCTGGCGAGCGCATAGCGCGAGGGAAGTGATTTTTGGGCCCCACTCGAGGGGGGCCCACATCTGGGTCCGATATGGGTCCATTCTGAATTATTTTGGTATTTTTTTTAATGTTTTGAAACTTTTGGAAAAACTTGAAAATTCAAAAAATTATTTTTTAAAAATACTTTTATGCTTCCAAAAATTCCCAAAGTTTTACTATAACTTCTTGGAGGATTAATGAACTTGGGATTAAATTTTCATCTCGAAATGAGCTCCCCTTGTATTTCAATTGATTTTTAAAATGTCTAAAAATTGAATTTTCATTTTATTTTAAAATTTTCTGAAAATTCCTAATTTTTTTACTATAACTTTCTGGAAGTTAAATGAACTTGGTTTTAAATTTTCATTTAAAAATGAGCTTCCCTTGGAGTTCATTTGATTTTTAAAGTGTCTACAAGTTGGGTTTTCATCTTCTTTTATTTTTAGAAAATATTTTAAATTTTCAAAAAATTCTAGAAAAATTCAGATAACTCTATAGGGATGAAATACACTTGGGTTTTAAATTTTAGATGGAAATAAGTTTCCGTTGTGGTTTTATCGATTTTAAAGTATGCCTCAAAACTATGATTTATTTTATTTTGCTAGAAAAATATTTTTGAAAATTCTCAAAAATTTCAAAAAATTCCATAATGTTTAAATAGGGTTCTTAGAAGCAGAATAGGCCTGAAAACCTAGATTAGAGTTAAGTTTAGACTCCCTAAAAGATTTGAGTGATTGGGTATTTGATCTTATAATGGATGGTCGTGTTAATTTTTCAGTCTTAGCTGTTTTCTTCTTGAGATTTTAATTATCCATGATATACTTGGTTTATTTTAATTATGAATGAGTATTTCCTTGTGATGATTGGATATCCGATTATTTAAATTCTTATGTCTTGTGCATTTTAAATAATTGTGAACCTTTTTCGTATTCATGTTGCAAGTTAGTTAAGGAGACATGTAAGGATTGCCAAGCATGTGAGGATCACCAATACCTAATAAGGTATCTATACATTATATGTGGCATGTCAAGATTTACAGGCGTGTTAGGATCGCCAATATCTAATAAGGTATCTATACATTATATGTGGCATGTTATGATTGCTAGGCGTGTCAAGATTGCCAATACTTAATAAGGTATCTATACATTATATGTGGTATGTCAGGATTTTCAGGCGTGTCAGGATCGCCAATACCTAATAAGGTATCTATACATTATATTTGGCATGTCAGGATTGCTTAGATTTAATAAAATACATGTATATGTTTCTCTATTTTGAACTTACAGAATGTGTTTATTGTTGAATGATAAGGGTTTGTTGGGATAATGTATAAGATGATTTTATTTTTGAAAATATGAACTAGGTAGGGGATGACCAGTATGTTTATACTTATACCTATTAAGGTATCAAAGGATAAAATAGTGGCATGTTAGGATTGCTTAAACTTTATATTATTTCATGTTATATTTATTTCTGCTGAAATTAAGAAATGTGTTCACTTTCGTATAATAAGAATTTGGGTGGAACATTATAAATAATGATTGTTGTTTTGGAAACATTAAACTAGATAAAAGAATGACTTGTATGTTAAATCTATGAATTTCTTTTGTGTCCCTTATACTGAGGGTATGTATATTGGTTATTTGATTGTGATATAGTAGATAGAACTTGCTTGTGGGTTTAACTTACTTTGTTGACATTTCAGGTCCCAGGCAGGTTCCACCGTGAGGATAGAGTTTTAGGATTTAGTTATAGCAGACATCTTGTCTCATCAGTTACAGGGTAAGAACTTATCTTCTTCAAGAGTTATACTATGAACTTTTGAGACTTTGATTGTTGGTATTAATTTAGAATTAAAAACTCTTAATTTTTGTGGTTAAGGGATCCTTGGGTTACGGGACTTCCAAATTGTATTACCGGACATATACTTGCTTATTTAACGATTATTTTAATTCAGAGGAACCTTTTTATTCTGCTTTTAGAAAATTGTTCATTCTATCTTTTGTATTCTATGCTTGTTGCTACTAGTTGTATGTATCTCTCAAGTTTTGTGTATGAGACTGGCCACCTCATGCGCGAAATGTTGTTTGGGGGGGGGGGGGGTGGGAGGGTTATTTCATTTGGTATCAAAGCATTTCAGGTTCAAGTATCTTTGGGTCTGTAGGGTTCGTTGTAGGGTATATTTCACGTTGCGTATTCTGATAAATAGAATCTATGTATAGGACTCATAGTACTCCATACGTTTTAGTCTATTATTGGGGTTTTATCTAGATGTCACCTTGTAGGAGGAGAAATGTGAACCACAACTAGGGTCAAGACAATGTTCAGGGTAGAAATGTTGAACTTCCTCCCAATTTGACAGCCATGATCGCTTAAGCTGTAGCTATAGGAGTGGGGATTGCTTTTTAGAATCAGCAACCACCACAACAGCCACTGCAAATGGTGCATCACTACAAGAAAAAAGACTTTCTATAGTTGGTTGACTGTTGTTTCAGTTAGTCTATGTTTGGTAGGGTGAAAAAGGAAAGAAAGGATAACATTATTAATGAGAGAAAAGAAAAGAAAGGAAAGGTAAGGATAATGTTAAATTTTTATCGTGTTTGGTTGATTAGTAAAGGAAAAGAAAGGAAATGATAGTTAACATGTTTGGGAAAAGAAAGGAAAGGAAACAATTTAAAATTTTTACCATTATACCCTTTATATTTAAAAGAACAAATTTTAGCTTTTATCAAAACAAGGGTAAAGTTAGTATTAACAAAGTTTCCTTCCCTTTCCTTCCATTTCTTCCTATTTTTGGAATGATAACAAAAGTTACTATTCACCCTTAATTTATCCTTCCAAATCCTTCCATTTCCTTTCTTTTCCTTTAAAAATTTCATACCAAACACACAAAATCATAACCCTCCAAATTCTTTCTTTTCTTTTCCTTCTATTTCTTTCATTTTCTTTTTCTTAGGCTAATTGATAATTTGTAAACTAAATTGTTGTTTGATAACTTAATACAACACTTAATTCTAAACAAAGTTAAACACTTATTCAATTAAATGCATTTGATAATACAATTAATGATAAATACCATTTATCACTGAAAACACTAAAAATTCAAAAATATTTAATTTTTAATTATTACTTTAAAACTTTATTTCAATACTTAATTTCCAATTTTATAAAACCACACCTGAGTTTGTGGCGTGATAATACCATGTATAGCACGTAGTGCTTTTAGTTTATTGATGGAAAACTCGAAAAAGAATTTGACAATTTATTAAGATGTTTGATGGATGGACTTAAAAAAATGATCCATTATAACTTTCAATCAGCATTTTATTTTTAAAATTTACACGTTTTCCAAAAAAAAAAAAAGTTATTGTCACAAACGTGATCAAGCTTTAAAGTTTGCATTCAATATATATAGATTGGAAGGCCAAAAGCCACATACAAGATGATTTATATACAATAATGAAAGAATGAAAAGTTACTATTGAAATTCTCGGTCGGGAGAGGGGGGCATAGAGGGGCCGATCGGACCTAGTCCGATTTTTGTTTTATGTGAGTAGGGTGGTGGACCCCACACATGACGTCATCGTGACATCATGTGGTGGGATCCACCACCCCACTCACATAAAAAAATAACTAAGCCCAATTGGACAGAATATCATTATTCTTAAAAATATAAGTACTAATGAAGAACAAGTTGCCGGTTGATAGATGCAGTCTAGTCCCCCTAATCCCCTTTTTTTCTCTCTTTAAATTCGTTATGGACAATATATGTATATATATGATTGTCGCATATATGTTCTAGAAAGAGTCAAATAACTGCCGCAATAAGTTCACCATATATGTAACAATGGCCGGCTTCAGTGTTGCAAATAAGTTCATCATCTCTCTTTCTCTAACACATAAAAATGAATGAATCTCTCAAAAAAACGAATGAATATGCTAATGCAATGCACAGAACATGGTACAAAAATATTATATATAAAGCGATGAGAGAGAGAGAGAGAGAGAGCAGGTGTCTTCTTCAAAAATATTATATATAAATCATTTGAAATTTTGGATAACTCAACTCATCACTGGTTAAATTCAATGTTTTGCCATGGAACAATCAAGGTTGAGGTTTGAACCTCCTTATTCAGCTCTTTGATCCGATCCATCCTCTCTTGAATCTCTTTGTTCAGTTGTACCTTTTCCATATCCAGCTCTTTGGTCCGATTCATCCTCTCTTGAATCTCTTTGTTCAGTTGTTCCTTCTCCATATCCACCTCCTTGGTCCGATTCATCCTCTCTTGAATCTCTTTGTTCAGTTGTTCCTTCACTTTTGTTCACCAGCTCTTCACGAGTCTCGACATGCATCCTCCTTTGAATCTCTTTGTTCGGTTGTTCCTTCGCTGAAAATAGTAATCAAACAAATTAAAGGGTGAGGTCATCAGGGTGAATAAGTACTTGTGGATCTATAACTTGCCCGGCCATTAGCATCTGCTTGTTTCATTTAATAAGTACATGGTCACATGGATGGCTTTATGTAAGAATTTTCTTTAACAACAATATGGCTCCTGTTTTTGAATCAATCTTTACAAATTTGCTCAATAAAAATAATTGTATTTCAGTAAGGGGACAAGTTATCATAAGATCGATCGATGTGCTATTGAAACAATATGCATATATGGTAAATGAATGTATGAATTCCATAAACATTAATTCTCCTATGCAAAAATCAACACATAGAAAAACAACCTTAGAGGAAGATGAACAGAGAAGTAAGATATATCAGTCTGATGATTCTCATAACATATTACCATGTCTTTTATTTTCAAGTGCAAGCTCTCTTAAAAGTGCTTCTCTTGCAGCTTCTGATTTCTCAAGTACATCTTTGTCAACAAGATCCTCCAATTGTACCTGGAAGGAGGAGCAAGCAACACTGACAATTAACATCAAATTAATTAGATCCACATAATTAAGTTGGAGAACATATATTGCAGAAAATAGTGGTACACAAACCCGCATGAATGTCCTCAACAGAGGTATCATAATGGACCGATAGTCATGGGCAGATACTCGGGCAAGTTTAATTTCCAGCTTCTTCATACCAGCAATGCTCCGCATAAGCACTGCATCAATATTACCAAGCTGCAAGACTTCACATAATATATGAGACCAGGAAGGAAGGAAGAATCTAGGCAAGTATACAATTAACAATTTACCTTTGTAGACAGGCACTTCATTTGCTGCAATGCTTCCTCACGGCTCAAATACCTGCGTTTTGCCTCATACATGCCTAGCAAAAGACGCCATAGATTCTCAAGTACATGAAAAGCTTCCATTCCTAGATGTTTTGCATTGCGACGTACATCTGTCCATGATGCTAACCGTTCTTCAATTGTCCATGATGCTAACCGTTCTCCAAATAACAGAAACAAACTAGCCGAACTTACTGAAGGATCATGCAGAACAATACGCAACGATTCCCCAGTATAAGAAATTCCATCATTGATTTCACACCCCTGATTGGCATCAAGCGCATCATGATCATCCGTAGAAACTTTATTTAAAAAACATACATCAGCCAACTCCTGCAAGAATTGAAGGATTGTTTTTAGCTGGGAATCCCCCAAGAAACAGATTGTGTGTGGTGGTTTGCCCAGGTCTTTGATCAGAAGCTGCAATGCTGGCACACATTTGTGAACTTCTTCCTCAGTATATTGAATTAACTTGTTAACATGGCTCTCAGCAAGGTACTTATGCTTCAGAAGCAATTGGACTATGTCATGGATTCTTTCAAGGATCTCTACACGCTCAGAATCATCAGATAATGGCCATTTCTGATCGTCCGATTTTGGGCATTTTGACTGACTTTCAATCATTTTCACCACTGCAGGGGTGTCCACAGGTTTGCACTGACCATTTACAAGCTTCTCAACCTGATGAACATCAACTTCCACTGGCACAACTGACTCCAACTCCGATGAGAGGTACCCTATGTGATTCTGCTTAAGATGATGCAGATGTGATGCTGAATCTACCAACTTGTCATCACAGCAGCAACAAGCCCAGAACTTCCAACTATTGTTCTTCTCAGCAAAACTTAAAGCCTCTGACAGAATATCATCTGCCTCGAACGAACTCAAATAGGCCTTGAAATCGGAAACTCTTGTTTCAAGCAATCCAAGCTTTTGTTCATCACTCATGGTGTTAATATATGCTGCAAGTCGTTCTATCCAATATAGACTGAGTTGAATATTCTCCATGTCCGCACTCTTCCTCCATTTTTCAAATAACACTGGCTCCTGAATCTCCCTCCTCCTCCGCTCCTCCTCTTCTAAAGCAGTCTTTGAGTATTCTCTAATTTTCTGCAAATATTCCATTTGACATGCAATTCGCTGTTCAGCTGTCAAGTCCTTACAATAACTCTCGACTAGTGCAGTATCTTTGGCCGGATCAATTGGATTATCAATCGATAACGCTCGCTCACACTGTCGTACAGCTTCCGAGAAATTTTCAACTTCACAGAGCACTCCCGCATAGCGAACCGCAAAAAAAACTGACTTGGGTGATAGCAAGACTGCTTGCTTACCCGACTTAGTTGCGTTCTTTAAATGTTCGTCTCTTTCAACACTGTTACAGAGTTTTGACGCGATATGGAGATATAAAGAGCATTGAATACCGTGTATGAGAGAAGAGGATTCGTGGCGAAGACATACATCATTCAAGATTCTCAGGAGTGGGGCGTACTCTCCAGGTTCAAGAGCATTGAGTTTAGAGAGATCGAGTAAGCGTTCTATCTCGTTTGAGTAGACTGGTTCAGCCTTGCTCTGTTCTTGAGGGAGTTCATCGATTGAATCCAGTGGTTCAGCCTTGCTCTGTTCTTGAGGGAGTTCATCGGTTGAATCCAGTGGTTCAGCCTTGCTCTGTTCTGGACGGAGTTCATCGATTGAACCAGTAGTACTTGGTGATACTCCACCGTCTTCTGTGCCATTCTTGGCTGCCGCCGACGGTTTGGAGCGTCGCGAACCTTTTCCCTTCTTGCGTGTCATTTGACGATTTGAAAGACTGATGAGATCGAAGAAATATTCGTAGGGACGAAGATAGGAAGACGAATTCTGTAACTCTCAGCTGTTTCTCACACTAGAAGTTAGTTGTTGCAAGAGAGAGAGAGAGAGATGAGTAAACTGTGAAATAGAAAACAGAGTTGTACGTACAGAGTAAGATGCGAAGACGATTTATAAATGTTGTGTTAGTCTTGAAGTCGGTCTAACAGTCTTGCTCTTGCACTCATCTTTAGAGAGAGAGATAGATGGATAGAGAGAGGAATGTGAGTGGTTGTTGGACAGTTAGTTATTCGGAGTGGGAAATTCTTGAAACAAGAACATCACACTCGATAGAATTTTAATTGGAAATTTCATCCAACACCTTCCGAGCATCGTTTGATGCTGAGCTTGGACCATCTATCTGTCTGTGTGCATAAAATTAACAGTTGGCTGGCCGTTATTTCAGTTAAGAAATCGTTTCATTTTCTTTCTTTTTTTTGTTCGGCTAATTGGTAAATTGGTAAACATGAGCTTGTGGCGCCAAAATCCTACAAGCATGTATAGGACGTTAGTGCAGTTGGTTTATTTGAGTCAAAACTGGAATAAATATTTAAAACAATATAATTAAGATAAAATGATAAAATAGAGGTAGGTAAAAGGGAGAAATTATATCAAGATTTTTCAAGAAAGTGTCAATATATATATATATATATATATATATATATATTGAGATCTCATATAAACGTAATCATTTATAATATATAAGTTTACTTCTATTTATAATAAATTGGGGTATTTGATGGTTGGACTTTAAAAAATGTCAATCATTTTTAAAAAAAGTAAATGTGCACACCTAAAATATTATTCTTAGCATAACACTCAATCTTGATCATACCAACTACGCTATTTCCCATTGATTATCATTTATGACTATTAACTTGACATTTTTTATTTTTAAATTTACACCAATTTCAAAAAAAATAAAATGTTTTTTTTTATTATGTGACCAAATTTAGACTTGGCATTCAATATATATTGGGTAGATTGAATAGCTTAACATGTCACACAATTCTTTTGAAGCGGTGCCACTCTCGTGCTCCACACACCCATTGGCATTTTGAGGGCAATGACAATGACCAAAATATACCTAATACTGAATAAAGACGGTTAGAAATATGGAGAATTAAGAATGAAAATACAATATTAAGAAAGAATAATAAATCCTTACCATATTGTGGTCCACTTTATGTTGATCTCTTTTGTTTTGTCATTTATTCGATAAATGTCCAAATATAAGAGATATTCAAATCAGTTCAAATATATATTCTAAAAATATTCAATATATGTGTACACACATATATATTTTCCAACAAATTATATAGACAATTTTAAATTTTAATTTATTTAATTAAGATAATTATTATTTTAGAATTCCTTAAACAAACATTTTATGTACAAACAGAATATCTTTAAGAAACTAGAATAAATCTATAGATTTCTTGTCTCGAATTTCTTTTAAAATAAAAAAAATATGCTATAATCTTTTATTTGAATTATTAGTAATAGGGTAACATCACTGACACCCCCTGAGGCTTGACCTTATGTCACGCGACAACAATTTTGTGAAATTTCGTCACAAATAGCCCCTATTAGACCAGTGATAACAGACGCAAGCGACCTGGCCCGTCATTGCAACTCAAACACTTGGGAAATTGCATGTGCTTCTGGTCCATCACCGATTTATGTAACATCGAACTGGCCAACACACTCAGATTCGTCTCCAACTAAGTTAGCACCATCAGATCCATTTCGATCTATAAACTAGCAGGGATTGGAACTTGGAGAGAGTAGTAGGAGATTTTGGTGACCAATCCTAAACAAAATTACTCTAAAGTGATCATAAAGTTTGGAAAAGATGAATAGTCACCAAAATTGAAACTTAATTGCTGATGAGTGACCCTTGGATCACTTATTACATAAATATCCTTTCTCTAATAAATTATTTATAAATTGACAAATTGACCCTTTACATTAATCTCAATTAAACATTTTACTTCAAGAGTTGCCTAATAAGCAACCACTCTTTTAAGTTGCCAAATAAATATTTAGAAATAACTTTTAACTAATAATTATTTATTTTTATTTTCAAATATTGTATTATTTATATTCTTATTTATTGTAAAATTGGATTCAAATAATGTGTAAAAGTGGAGAACTTTTTTTATTTTTATTATTTATTTGTAAGTGATGCTAGAAGTTGTTATTTGGTGATGGCAACTAGAATACTGGAGTAACAATTAGAATAAGAAACAATAATTTAGAGTGACAATAATTAAAATCTTTTTCTCATTTAGTTGGATCTCGTAGTGATTTTGCTTTTTGTTTTTATGTTGGTCTTGTTTTGCACAGAGCTTCCTGTACAATATATATCCATAAGAATCTTTTGTCATATTAAGAATTCTGCAAAAAAAGAAAAAATGTTAATAGAATGAAATCTCCAACATAAAGTACCATAGATCTTTTAATGATTTAGCCAATCCAATCAACTGATCTTGTGAGTTCTGTGCGGAAGTAAAGTGAATGCCTATAGAGGGGTTGAATAGATGTAATTAGCATGGTTGATTTATTTTAGAGCAAGTTGATAGACATATTATTAATCAAGAATCAAAACACTAGCTGCTAACATGTATATCAATACTATCTTTTTAATTAGTAGACTGACAAATTAAAAAGAAAAAAAAAGAGATTGATGAATGAGAAAGAGAGAGGAGAATGAATTCAAGGAGTTTATCTTTATATTGAATAGTAATTTCATCATCTAAAAATTATTTTTAAAATGTTTAATAAATATGAAGTGTTTTTTTCACCAAATTAACTTCAAATGGCCACTCATCAGCAATTAAGTTTCAATTTTGGTAACTATTTATCTTTTTCGAACTTTGTGGTCATTTTAGAGTAATTCTGTTTAGGATTGGTCACCAAAATCTAATTTTTCTAACATTTTTTATGAGTGGGTATATTATTATTGTTAATTTTAATTGATTTTTTTGTGGGTTTTATATTAAAGAAGGAATGAAGCGGTTGTGGGGTTATACACATTGAAGAGTTTGTGATTGGTGGTGTAGACATTAAAAAATTACATAATGGACCCATAATATAATTTGGGCTTATCTTCAATTTGACCCACTTTGGAATGTGGCCCAATGAGTCAGATAATTCAAATTCTAGATCCACCACAAATAAATAGGTCATGGGCTGATCCAAATTGTCTAAGAAGTCCAAGCCCACTAGAAAATGGATCAAAAAATAATTGTTTTTGTGACATATAAATTTGTAATTGGCATATTTCGGTGATCAAAACCTGAATGATCGAGTTGTAAGTTTCATGATATTTTATGTAACCGATCATCGACATCTTCGAGCTGACACTCAAGTGCATGGAAGCCGACAAATCAGTTAGAACACCATATAGTACAGGTAAGTATGGTGAGGACATTCTGCACTTTGTAGTTCCGAGCCTATTTTGAAAAACCAGGGTTTAAATGAAAATTTTAGGGTTTTTCAAAGTAGGACCGGTCCCCAATATTTAGGACCGGTCCAACTTTTCTCGGCAAATTAGTTTCTGCAGGTTTTCAAAAAGTTCCACCGGTCCTATTTATTTGGCACCGGTCCCACTTAGCCTGTTCCAAATAGGAAATAGTTTTTGACGAAAATTCTGATTCCTATTGGGTTTGAAACTTCTAGGAAAGTTCTATTTTGGTATTCAACTTCTTTTCCAAGTAGAATTAGGACTTCCTTGCCTATATATATGTATTCATATTTTCTCTACAGAGAGAGCCCTGAAAAATTAATATTTTAGAGAGAGAGAAAGTATATACAGTATAATTAGGGTTATATATTTTTAAGAACACACATCCATACTACACGAGTGATTTTTAGGATGGTGTTCTACTTCTGATTAGCTGCTCAGAGACTGCATCAAATCTATTTGCTGACCAGAACATTGGATTGAAGGTTCTTCGCTTGCTTGCTTGTTGAGGAAGAAAGGTGACCAGATTGCACTACGAAGGGAACAAAATACTTGCTGAGTATTTTGGTTCTTCCAGCAACCTTTCTGTAAGGGTGGTGACGTTAGCCGAAAGTCTGCAGCAGTTGGACGTGTTGTCGCAATCATAAGCCTGAGGTGTTCCGCATCAGATCCTTGACAGAGTGAAGAGGGGTGTGAGACTGAGACAGAGTCTGTTGTACTTTGCTTCATCATAGTGAATTGGTTCCCTGAGGCGTGCCGCCTCCCTCCGTGGTTTTTCCCGCCTTGGGTTTCCACGTATATCTGGTGCATTCTTTTCTTTTCTTGCACTTTATTTATTTGCTTGCTTTAATTGTTTAATTAATTGGACTTAAAATTAAATTAATTAAAAATTAAGCAAACGAGCAAGTGATCCTATTCACCCCCCCTCTAGGTTCTAAAATACTTTTCGCAACCGCTTCCGTACCGCGCAACTCACAATTGGTATCAGAGCAGTGTTCTCTAATTTGTGAGTAGTTCCTTGCAAAATTTTTTAATCAAAATTTATTTTTGTTTTCAAAAATTACTATGGAATCTAGTATGAAAGATGGTGGATCGATTCAGCGAACTCCTTTGTTTGATGGTTCAAATTATACTTTCTGGAAGTCTCGCATGAAAGCCTTTTTAAAATCTCAAGGAGAGAGAGTTTGGATGGCTGTAGAGAATGGCTATAAAATTCCTACCATTACAACTGGTGATGGTGATGCTGTTGTGACTGTAGAAAAGGATAAGGCAACATGGTCTAATGCTGAACATGAAGATGCAAATAATAACAACAAGGGTTTATATGCTATATTTAATTCTGTTGTTCCTTCTGAATTTGCTAGAATTTCTGCGTGTTCCACTTCGAAAGAAGCATGGAATATTTTACAGGTAACTCATGAGGGTACCACCAAGGTAAGGAGATCTAAGCTACAAATGCTTGCTACTAAATTTGAAACAATTAGAATGGATGAAGATGAGATGTTTTCTGATTTTTATTCTAGGCTTAATGATATTGTTCAAAGTAGTGCTAACCTTGGAGAGAAAATTCCTTCTTTTCAGATTATTAGAAAAATCATGAGATCATTGCCTGATAGGTTCCAAGCTAAGTTGGAAGCCTTAGATGAAAGCAGAGATGTAGATTCTATGGAGGTGGCTGAGTTAGTTGGATCAATTCAAACTTTTGAGATGAAATATCCAAAGCTTCAGAAATCAAAAAATTTGGCTTTAAAAACATCAAAGACTACAAAGTCTTCAAGTTTGTCAAATTGTTCAAATTCTTCAAAATCTGAAATTGAAAAAATTGAAAGGTTTGAAAATGATTCAGATAATGATGTTGCACTCCTTGCTAGGAAATTTAGAAAGATTCTTGAATATGAAAAAGGTAAAAATTTGAGAAAAGGAAATCCTTCTAAATTCCGGAATCAAAGCTCATCATCCAAAGGTAAGGAAAGGAAAGAGAAAGAAGAGGACTCTAAGGAAATTGAGGTTACATGTTGGACATGTGGTGGTAAAGGACACACATCTAATCAATGTCCAAGTCCTAAGAAAAATAGCTTTAGTGCAAAGAAAATTTCAAACAAGAAAGTTATGAAAGCTATTATTTCTGAGTCTGAATCTTCTAACTCTGATAGTGATTCTTCTGTTGAGAATGACTCTCTTGCTTTTGTTGCTTTATTGAATGGTGATATTGCTAATGATTCTTCTTCTGATGTAGGTGAAACAGAGATGTACACTACTCTCAGTCAAGTAGGGTCTGACGATTCAGAAGTTGAGCAGTCTGATGAAGAACCATGTGAAAGCAAGCTGCCAGAACTTTTTGAGAAATTGCTGGAAGCTTATAATAAAAAATCTGAGAAGCTGAAGCAAGAAAAATCTGAGGAAGAGACATTGAAGAAAAAGAATGAAGATCAAGTGAAGTTGATTGAAGAAAGTAAAACTGAAATTCTGAATCTTCAAGGCAAAGTCAAGTTTCTCGAAAGCGAGGTAAGTCAAGCTATTTCTGCTAAAGATGTTCTTATTGCTAGAATTAATTTTCTTGAGTCTGAATTGAGAAAATCACAAGAGAAATTAATTGCTTTTACTTCTGGGCAGATTAAGCTTGATAGCATGATTAGTGTTGGTAAGCCTGTAGGAGATAAAACTGGATTAGGTTTTGTTGGGTCATCGTCTAAGGGAAAAACCATTTTTGTTAAACCCAAGAATTTGATTGTGTCTGAACCCAAACCTAAGTCTCAATTTGAGTCTGTGCATGCTAATGTTGTGTCCAATGTGCTTTATTGTTCTTTTTGTGGTAAGAATGGACATAGTCAACACTATTGCTATAAAAAGAGAAGACATTCTAATTCTGATTTTTATGTGCATAATTCTTTTGCTAAGAATAGGGTTCATGCTAAAAAGCCACATTATTGGAACAAACCCAAAAATTCTCAAGGTAAAAAAAATTCAAATAAAAAAAAGAATGTTTTTGTTTCTCCACAATTCTTTCCTGATAAATTGCATGTTAAAACTATCTGGATGAAAAAGGAAGATTTGGAGAAGTTTGTGCCTGTTGATACTATGGGATTTATTCCTAATAGGTCTTTGGGTGCAAAACCCCCTAACTAGGTCATTATGAGTTTGATGGTCATGGACTGAGCTTATGTTCATTTATTTGTTTTCCATTGGACCATATTTTTTTTAGGTTAGGTTTTGTTTATTTTTAGTAATAATCATATGAGATTATGATAATTATATTTTTCTGAGAAATCATGTGATTTCTTTATATTTCTTTTAAATTTCACTTTGATTTGTGAATGCATAATTGGGACACTTAGTTTGTCAATGAATGAAGTGCTTGATTTTGTGATCTAAGCATTGATGACCAATGTGCTATATTTATTTCTTTTTAGAGGTAAATCTTTTGAGTCCATACAATTTGTGCACTAGTCCAACTCTGAGAGAATTGATTAAAAACTAATGTGAAGTTGACTAGAATATATTGTATGAGTAGCATTGAAAGCTTAAATGATCAAAAAAAAAAAATGAAAAATAATATATGTTTTTATTCAGCATGAAAAGAAAATAGAAAATTTGCTGAATATCTAAGACTAATGGAAAAGGCTACCTTCGGGATGTGTTCGTAGCTTCCACTACAATGTAAATCTCCAATGAGATATCTTTAAAAATTAAAGAGTTGTTTTGAGGAAAATAGCTGGCTGCCCGTAAGAGTGAAAGCCACCGTCTTAGAAATAAAATAAAATAAAAATGATGAAATTCAATAAAAAAAAAAAATGTTTGATCATGAGTATTTATATTTGCTTATTATCCAATATGTTTTATAAGATGGATCAAAGGAATTTGATTAATTTTTGATGAAGTTGGATTGCACACACACACATGGATTTATTAGATGAATTTCTAAATTTTTATAAATATTTGTGTGCTGGAAGTTGTGTCATGATCATGAATTTGAGAATGTATTTTAAAGACAATCTATGGGTTTTAAAAATTCTGCATTTATAAATATTTGAAATTGTTCAGAAAGTTTAGAACTCATGATTATTCTCTGAAAAATGTGTTTTGATTATTCTCATGAGATTATTCATGTTTTAGTGTTATTTTTTTTCCTTGAAAAAGTTTCAAAATTTTCAAAAATATTTTTTTTATTATTTTGTGTTTATTTTTCACTCTTTATGTGCTAAATTGCTAAATCAGATTGAAAAGATGTGTTTTTGGTGAATTAAAGGTCCAAAGTGTAATTTTTCATTATTCACAAAGTTGGACCGGTCCCCATTATTGAGCACCGGTCGCACTTCTGCAGGTTCTGAGGAACAGAAAGAAGTTGGACCGGTCCCCAAATATGAGGATCGGTCGCAATTAGCGAATGCCCAGAATGTTGATTCTGCGCGCGCGCGTTTTGGCTTAAAATCCCTCATTCACTCTCACAAGCACACACACTCATATCTCACTCTCACTCAATCTCTCTAACTTTAAAACTCTCCAACTCACATAAAGCTTCTCTTCATCTATTTTTCTTTTTAATTTGTGATTATTGGAGGTTGGGATTAAACTGGTGGAGGATTGTGGTGTTTGTGGTTTATTGATTGTTGATTTAGGAGAGTTTGAACAAACAAATAGCTTTGACATTTGGGGATTTTGCACTTGCACACCAAGTGTTCGACAATTTGACTCAATGGAACTTTTGTCGTTATTGTTGGTCCCGTTCATTGTAGTTCTTATGGCACGAAAGAGGGGACGTACTGAGGCGTCTACCAGTGATGAGAATCGAATTGTATTCACATTAGACATGTTTGAAGATGAGTTCAATTTCAATAATTTTGTGAATGTAATAGGGTGCCGGGCTATGAGGATTGAAAGGCGAGTCAATCTTGCGATAATCAAGCGCAAATGGGAGATGGATTTTGTGCAATACTTTGAAGACAATGGTTGGGAGTCTCTTTGTGATCTTAGAGAAATTGTAAAGCCTGACATGGTTCGATATTTTTATGGCAATATGATTACATCAAGCTTGGACGACCTAATGTTTGTGACCAAATGTTATGGTGTTCGTGTTGAGGTCACCAAGGACAAAATTGCCAATATGTTAGGTATTGCAGAAAATGAAGATGACATTGTATTGCCATATCAAGTTGAGGATCCAAACAGACCGAGCATGGATGATATGATTAGAGAGTTGTGCATACCCGAAGCCCCACGGCTAGTAGACAGATTACCTTCACTCTACCTTACCGATGAGGTCTCGGCTTTGAACTTGATAGTCTCATACAATTTAGATCCTCATGACCACAAGGGTCATTTGATTAAGAGTAGAGCTGAGATTCTTTATCACATTGTTCGAGGAGATCCGATCAATCTTCCTGCAATAATCTTGCGTACTATGATCTTAGCCACTCGACATTCTAGGTCTTCATCAGCCTTACCTTTTCCACAGATAGTGATGGCTATTTTGAGGGATGCTAGGGTTCGTATTCCAGAGAGAGCTGATATTGAGAAACCGAAAGGGATGATTGATGCCACATCAATTACTCGCTCGGTAAACAAGAAGGAGAAGGACAGAAAGGCCTATGAGCTCAGTCAAGGAGCTGGTCAGGCTGTGTCTGGGGGTCGAGGAGTTTTCCAACTTCCTGCGACTGACACACCCGTGACGGCCAATCAGATGAACCAAGTTCTCAGGTTCATTCAGCAAGGGTTCGATCGCCTACATGCTAGGATAGACAAGCTTGACCTTGCTGGTTCTGATGAGTCTGCTGATGAGGCTGACTAGACTTAGACTTTAGGTCCTGATATCTTTTGTTCTAGACTTTGGTTGACTGATTTATCCTTGATGTCTGGATATTTATTTTTGTTTATTTCATCAACTGATATGTTTTAGATATTTATTTGATCAGTGATGATGATTTTTGTTTCCTTATTATCTTATTCTCTCTATGTGCTTCATGATTTATCTGTGTATCTAAATCTCTTTGCTAGTTCTTTGTCAATTTGTTCCAAAAAGGGGGAGATGATACTGTTATATGCATATGACATGATATGAGGTTCTTTGACAAAGGGGGAGATATTTTTTAAGGGGGAGATATATATGATTATATTTCTTTATTAAGCTTTTCACAGGTTGTGTTGTTTAAGAGATGTGCAGGTACAATAGGTGTTTTCTAAACCGTCTTGAACACACAAGTAAAGCTTCTGATGATCAGTTCTATATTTCTTTGTATTTGGGCAACATTGTAATCTAATTTTTCCAATGGGTTAGGTTATTGATTGTCTAAGTGGTTTTGTCACGAAATTGCCAAAGAGGGAGATTGTGACATATAAATTTGTAATTGGCATATTTCGGTGATCAAAACCTGAATGATCGAGTTGTAAGTTTCATGATATTTTATGTAACCGATCATCGACATCTTCGAGCTGACACTCAAGTGCATGGAAGCCGACAAATCAGTTAGAACACCATATAGTACAGGTAAGTATGGTGAGGACATTCTGCACTTTGTAGTTCCGAGCCTATTTTGAAAAACTAGGGTTTAAATGAAAATTTTAGGGTTTTTCAAAGTAGGACCGGTCCCCAATATTTAGGACCGGTCCAACTTTTCTCGGCAAATTAGTTTCTGCAGGTTTTCAAAAAGTTCCACCGGTCCTATTTATTTGGCACCGGTCCCACTTAGCCTGTTCCAAATAGGAAATAGTTTTTGACGGAAATTCTGATTCCTATTGGGTTTGAAACTTCTAGGAAAGTTCTATTTTGGTATTCAACTTCTTTTCCAAGTAGAATTAGGACTTCCTTGCCTATATATATGTATTCATATTTTCTCTACAGAGAGAGCCCTGAAAAATTAATATTTTAGAGAGAGAGAAAGTATATACAGTATAATTAGGGTTATATATTTTTAAGAACACACATCCATACTACACGAGTGATTTTTAGGATAGTGTTCTACTTCTGATTAGCTGCTCAGAGACTGCATCAAATCTATTTGCTGACCAGAACATTGGATTGAAGGTTCTTCGCTTGCTTGCTTGCTGAGGAAGAAAGGTGACCAGATTGCACTACGAAGGGAACAAAATACTTGCTGAGTATTTTGGTTCTTCCAGCAACCTTTCTGTAAGGGTGGTGAGCCGGAAGTCTGCAGCAGTTGAACGTGTTGTCGCAATCATAAGCCTGAGGTGTTCCGCATCAGATCCTTGACAGAGTGAAGAGGGGTGTAAGACTGAGACAGAGTCTGTTGTACTTTGCTTCATCATAGTGAATTGGTTCCCTGAGGCGTGCCGCCTCCCTCCGTGGTTTTTCCCGCCTTGGGTTTCCACGTATATCTGGTGCATTCTTTTCTTTTCTTGCACTTTATTTATTTGCTTGCTTTAATTGTTTAATTAATTGGACTTAAAATTAAATTAATTAAAAATTAAGCAAACGAGCAAGTGATCCTATTCACCCCCCCTCTAGGTTCTAAAATACTTTTCGCAACCGCTTCCGCACCGCGCAACTCACAGATTTTACATTTTTGAATTTGTTTACTATTTATTTTTTCAAATAATGATATACTACTTGAATCTTGATTAATGTCAATTCTATTTTTTGTATTATTGTCTTGCTACACTGTTTGTCGATTGTCATATTAATTGAAAAAAATTACTTTATAATGTTTAATATGCCTTCCCTGAAATAGATTCCTAACTCTGTCACTATTTATATTGAGACTATCATACATCACTAAATCAATTAAGAATAACTAAATCAAAGAAAAACATATGACAACTGTCGAATGAATGTGGCATAGATAATGAATCTATCATGCATCATTTTCAAAATACAAAGACTCGTCGAAAACCGTTGTACCAATGAATATTTTACTTCTTATATTTGTCTAAGTATTTATCTTCCCTATATTGCTCCTTCATTAGCATATTACTTTGCAAGGGGTTTTTTTTTTCTTGTTTGCCTTTTGATTTGAACAATCTATATTTGTCTTGTTAGTTGAATTTTTTTTTAATCAAGTACATTGCACCTCGTTAAATAAAATCCTTATAAGTCATTGATTTGCAATTGAGGTTTATGGGATAAAATTTTAGATGGATGCTTTCGTGATGAAATCAAACCGTCTCTAAAGATTATTAATAGCGACAAAACAATAGTAGTGATAATAGCACTAAGTTTTTGCGAGGAAATTTGGTTTGTTGCAAATATTTGTTACCTTTTGCAACAAAATTAAATTTTTGTCGCAAAAAAAAAAAAAAAAAAAAAAAAACCGGTGACAACCACTAATTTCATTGCAGAAACTCCTTTATTTTTAGCAAAGATCCGACGCTAAATGAAAGAGTGGCTTGATAATTTCTAGCAGATATTTTTACCTTAGAGAGGAGAAACTTTTATCTTTGCTATTAACAAAAAGCTGGTTATTGATATGGCATGGCCGTGGGTTGGGTCATGTTGGTGAAGCGTTGTGCTACAGACATACACCACTTCTATGTTTTGATGCTAAGGTTGGAGTTGATGATCGGACAGTTCATATGTGTATGTGTGCATTATCTTGGTTGAGCTTGAGAAGCACTAGATCTGCTATGACTCGTTAAATTTTAGGTAATTGGTTGACAACTATTTTAATCAATGAAGTTCGTTTTACTTTTCTATTAAAAGGCTAATTAGTAAATTCACAACTTCACGTGCGTGGTACCAAGAGCTGTTTTCTACTTGACAATCAGGTATTCGGGGCTTCACCCTGACTAATTCTTAGGATCCAAGAAAGACGCCTTTACACCTAGATAAGTCACGGAATATGACTGCAGAGACTAGCCATAAGGAATTTTTTACACTCAGTTACACTACAAGAAAAATAGGCAATGATGGCAGACATATGGTAGTAGACACTAAAAATCGCTGCAAAAAATTCCTTTATGGCAGGAATTACTCGTATTTGCTCCAATAAGTGCCATTATCTGTTGTAATAGAATTGGAAAAATAATTAATAATAAATTTTATTTTCTAAAATTGAATTTTTGTCGTCCCTTAAATAGCATCTGACCCCACCTAAACATTTGAATACATTTTTTTTCTCTCTATTCACGATTGTGGAAGCACTCCCCACATAGCTCACATGCACTGACGTTCTCTCTCCCCCCCCCCCCCCCTCTCTCTCTCTCACACATCAGTTTTCCCTCTCTTTCTCTTCCATAGCTCACACGAAGAAGTGCTTGGGTTTCAGTGATCTTATAGACACTGTCAACACATGAAGTATACAAATTTCAGGACAAGAGCCTGCACATTTCCTCTTCAATTCGGCAATTCTCTGTTCACATTGGAATAGATTGAAGCTCATTTGTGTTCAATTAGGCGATTCTCGGTTTGATTTGACAATTCTCTGTTCTGAAGTGACACAGACATATCAGGTGAAATTTTTTGTTTCTACTCCTCTATATCTCTGTTTGGTTGTTGAAAGATGCACTCTCTCTCTATTTCTTTGTGGAACGAACAGATCACTCTCAGCCATTCGAGCTTTTCTTCTCTCTCTCTATATATATATAAATATATACATACATATACATATCAGTATATGCTTAAATATATATGTACTCATTCCAAACCTTGATTCGATAAATTCTCTATTTGAATCTTTTTGGAGCAGTTTGTACAGGTGGTGTTTTTTTTATTGTCCTCATTGACGATTGATTCGAGTTTTATGATCTGATGTTGAATTTTATTAGAAGAAATATGGATCTCAACATGTTGTATGCATTGCCAAGGAGTTAGAGACATTCATGAGTATCTGATCTTAAGTTTGAATTCTATACCCTAACACAATCGTAATGTAATGTATGGGTATGTTAAGAAAAAATTCTGCTTTGTGTTGGCAAATGGCCGATATAAAAAAAAATGCAAATTCTGTTGGAACATCTGACTTTATAGTTCGGAATTTTTTTCAATTTGCAAATTGATTTACTTTTTAATTAAATAAATTATGCAACATGTATTAGAATCAGGATTTCTGTTGGCTCTAAATGGCATAAAACTTTTTCCATTTATTACCTTTATATGAGTTGATTTTTATTAAAGTGATGACGATCCACATGATTTCATTTGCATTTTTATTTCTTCTGAGTTGAAAATATAGTTAGACCTTTAAGCTTGATAGTTGAAATAAAAGGCCTACATAGTCATGAATTTAGGAAATGATTGATGTTGTTATTCTCAGAGTCCGTGTCACTTGGCCTTTTGAATTTGGATTCTTCCTCTATACATTCATTCTATGATTCTATTATTTACAAAGAACTAAAATTTGTATAGAGCAATTATGCTCAGAATGAGCATTCTTATTATCTCATAGAACAATTATGCAACAACTTATCAAAACTTGTACAGGAGCTAAAATTAAGCTGAAGCAAACTAAATAGACTGCAAAAGAAAAACTGAATTACAACTTGTTAGCTCAATATTAGACATTGCAAAACTAAAAAAACCAATTAAAGCACTTCACTAGTGAGTCTTATTATATATATATATATATATACAGGACACACACAAATGCACACATATTGTGCCTTTAGTCTTCTAGAAATAAGCTAAAAATATATTTCAAACCTGTATGTGCTTACATAATGAGCCAAGAAAAAAATGGAACATTTGGCTCCATATATGAGAATGTCAGCCTAGCATAGTGACTGATGTTCCGAAAATCATGGTTATAATAGATAAAAGATAAAAAAAATGTTCTGACTACCTTACCAATTACCATACTAAATAGTGATGATTCCACCTCCCCCCACCCCAAGCACACAGAAAAACATCCACAAAATACGGAAAATAAAACCCAACACAAATATATATATTTGATAGAAAAATTATGAATTATGCAATAAATTTTCAAAACTTGTACAGCTAAAGGTTGAAGCAAAATAAATAGAATGTGAAAAAGAAACTAAATTGCAACCTTTTAGCTCAATTTTATATATGTTGTTAGTGGTTTTAATATTGACAATAATTTGTTTCCATTTGAGGTAGCGTAAGTTTGACATTCTAGACCATCCTAAAACATGGGTATTATAGTCGACTGGTAGGGAATGGAAGGACTTCAAGTCTCTGTTAAAGACGACGCACTACAAAACACATGATACCGATATGGAGCGACTGGTTGATCATGATCTTTGAATTTTGCCGAAGCAATAGGAGTCTCTAGTTGAATTTTGAAACACAAGTAAGGGGTAGGTAACTATTTTATAATTGAGACTCTGTTTTTACTCTTTTGGGACTCAAGTAAGGGGTAGGTAACCATTTCAGCTATTTGATGAGACCTTGACTGCTCCGCTTTTAGATTTCTAAATTCCAAATTGTTCCAAATGCATAAATGAGATTTCCTTTTCTTGCATTTTTTTTTCAGTTGGTTTTTTTATGATTAAATTGTATAACACTTCTATACTGTGAAACTAAGAGCCTTGTAGTTATTTTCTATCAGAAAACTATGGCTAAAATGGTTTGCTATCCATTCACATCAACGTCCTTATTTTCTTTGTTGATTTTAGGAGTGAAGTAGTAAAAATATAGGCAATTGTTCCAAGCAAGTCACTATACATACAACAGGGATAAAAGCTATGCCCGCTTTAATTTAGGAGGTACATTGTTATTTTCAGCAACAGTCATGCTTGTAGTTAAACACCTCTATTTTATAAAAACTTGTAATATATATTATTCTTTATTTGAGGATAGTGTGAGAGGAGGCCAAATGGAGATGAACCAACACGAGCAGAGATATATATACTTACTCACACACACAAGAATGGGCAACCCATATGTGAAGAATTTGCAAAGATGATTGTATGTTAATTATTAGTCATCAAAATAAAATACTTCAATAATCTTTATTTTGTTCATCTAGGTTTCAAGTACATTGTTGTTTGATTGTATATATACTATAAAACATTTGGACTTTTCTTATGTAGGACAAGCTCAAGGAACGTGCAAGCCAGCAACTAGAAGCTTCGCAAATAAGTGTTGCTAAGGATGACATATTCTCCATAGTGTTGGCCAAGAAAGACGTGGCTATGTTCGCACATATGGGTTAGGTCCATCCCCATCAGACTTTTGGGGCACAACACCTAGTCGTGTTAAGATAAGGAGGAGGGCTTCAGAGGCTAGATTGGTTGCAAATGAAGAAGTGCGCGAGCTAAAGGAGCAAATGCGAACAATGATGCAAATGGTAACCAATTTGCAATAGTGGATGGACTTTAGGGACAACCAGAACCAGCAATCTGTCCCGATTAAATTGTATAACACTTCTACACTGAGATTCATATATGATAGCTCAGTAAGAAGGTACTAATGCTATTAGACCATTTTTATTTTGAATAAATGAGGGCATAATTTAATTATTTACATAATTGTATGCTCTTCATAGGTTTGCAATGAAGTTGGAACTTCTTATGCATCACAAAATCCCAGAGCATCCTCCTCTTCATCTTCTCATTTACGTTCATCTCAGGTAATTATGAAGTACTTTTTAGTAGAATACATGTATCATCATCAATACTTGTATCATCACCATGTGGTGATGGTTGGACTTTTTATCTTCTTGAGGTGATTTTAGCAAGATGGTATTTCTTGCCTTGGGCCTTTGAAATATCTTATTCAGATAAGTTGAATTACATCTAAATTTGTCTACTTTGTGTCAAAGTTTGATAAGTTGCTTTTATGAAGGAAATATGATTTACCTTTTTGGCTCTAATGTTTTAAGGCTTTGTCTATCTATCTGCCTATTTAAACAATTATCCAGTCTAAATAGGTACTTTTTTGTCTTCCTTGTTTATATCAAATTGGTGTTTATATTTTTTATATACTTGTTTTGTATAGGGTATAAGGGAAGTTGTTTTGTTAAGCCCCAGAACGCCGATGTTATTGTAGCTCAAGGAGTGATTTTGAGCAAGAACCCACATACACAAGTGAGGGGTGTGGATTTAGAACTTGATAATTGGAAAATAAGTATTTCTATCCCAATAGTCCGGGAAGAACCATTGTCCATACCTTCAATTTGTTTCAGAAAAATTGGAGATGCAGCTAGAGCGAGTATTATTTGGCCTTCTACTTGTGTAATTAATTATAATATTACTCATTTTCTTTTATTAAAATCAATGTTTAAGTTGTTTATGTTATAATCTTTTTTTGTTTATTTTTCAGGTTGCATAAATGGGACAGTGATACTGAGGTGTAGATTGAGTTTGATGACAACAAAAGACAGACCTCAAACTAAGTTTGAGGTAATCTTATCTATTGAAATAGGTTGCATACATTATCGTACACATATACTTTATATATTTATGTATAACTTTGAATCAATTAAGCATAATTAGATAATATTACTTTATTCTAGCATTAGAAAGGTTACCGTAATGGATGGCCCGAGAATAAAGAAATGCCTCGTGAACAACGTAACATTAAAGAGCAATGCTTCATTTGTCTTGAATTTGTGGTGGGCAAGAAGTCCAATCCACTCTTCATATTTCTGATTATCAAAGACAGTGGCCTAATTAATCTAATTAGGTTAAGCTATATGGGACGGTGGTACTGAGGTGTAGACTTGTGTTCATTCTTTAGAAGATGTGGATGTGGTCATATCCTAAATGAACATAATATGTTTTTTGTTTTTTTTTTCTCCTTATTTTGGCAGCTTTTGCAATTCTAAGTTGTAGGAAACTAGGCTTCATTAATGAAATAGTATGGTTCTCTTAAAAGAAATTTGTAATTTTTGCAATTCGTAGTTGTACTATGATTAAACTTTTAATTGATTATTTATTTCTGTAAATTGCAGGTTGTAGTACATTTTACTGCTGCTTGGTGCATGCTCTCTGTTGCCATGAATCCAATCTTTGAAGAACTGACAATTGAAGTTTCTTCTTTTGTTTCCTTAAAGAATGCACATGCGTGTAGTGTTGGATGAGAGAGTTGAAAGAGAATTTTTTTTGTATTACCACATTTTTTTTTGATATATGAAACATTAATGTTTCTGTAAATCTAAAGTTTGTTTGATAATTGTTTGTTTAAATTACCCATGTGAATATTATTTTAGCATGATTGATTTTGGTTTAAATTGAAAATTTATGTATTAGGTGAGTAAGGACTCTTTAGAGCATTTGTTTTTAAGAGAATAGAGGATTCGCAGCAGACATGACTGCTGCCATAAGATGAACCTTATGGCAGCAGTCATGACTGCTGCCATAAATCATTACCTTTCCCAACCCCTTCAACCACAGCTGATGTTTTTGGCAGCAGACATCTGCTGGTGCAATCTATTGTGGCTGATTTTTTCATTTTTAGCAGCAAATATATCTGCTGCTATATGTAGTTTTTGTTGTAGTGTTATATGTGTAGGACATGTATCAGAAACTGTGATAGTGGCATGTCTAGAGGAAGACATGGTGAGTCACCAGTAAGAATAAATCTCTCATTGGTTTCATACCGTAAATAGAACTGCTCTTAGACTCCCTATTTAATCAACAAACATGAGCCAATGCCCGCAAGAATTGAAGCACCATCTCTAGCTGGGAAGCCCCCAAGAAACAGATGCATAGGGGAGATTGGCCAAGACCATGCATCAGAAGCTGCGATAGTGACACAAATTTCTGCAATTCGTCCAAAGTGTATTGCATTAGCTTGCTAAGATGGTTCTCAGCAAGATATTTTATGCTTAAAAACCAATTGGAACGTGTCATGTATTCTATCGTGGATCTTGCATGCTTAGAATCATCAGATAATCGCCATTTCTGATAATTTAATCATGGCATAGGCCATTGCGGAAGGATAACAACATATCAAGAAGAGTCATTTGGAGAATCCTCATCAAATGGTCTAAAAATGCCAATAAACATAGTAGACAGGATTCAGGAAATTGTCCATATCAGCAGCCCTCCGCGTCCTCTCTCTCTCTCAAATTCATGTATTCTAGTCGCTTCTCATTTTCACCAGTAAGAGCGAAAGCGATCAAAACCTTCCATCTCTCTTGAAGTGTCGAATCACCTTCGTCAAGGTACAACTTCTTTACCAAATTATATAGGTATATGTGATATATAAATTTATGTGTATATGATGTCTTTTTGTTGGCTAATTATCAATACATCAAGGTTTTTTATTTCATAGATAATATTAGTAAAGATTATTTCTAAGGGTTTTTGTATGATTGAGCTTTGCGGATAAACTGAATCGATTTTTTCATAAATTGTTCAATATTTTAAAACCCTTTTATTACTGTGATGTGAGTTGGTTAACTTTTTAATGATCAATCTTTAATTTTTCTAGAGAAACTAGTACCTGGAATGATCGATGTTGACAATTATAAGACGAAAAGTTGCTTCTGGTGGCTCTTCTGCTACGGTCAGTCCAATACACTGAATATATATATGTTTTCTGTATTTATGTATTGTATGTGTAGATTTATGTGTGTGTGTATATATATATATATTAGCATCTCTCGACATACTTGTCAATAGGAAAATACCTTGCTGAATGGTTAAATCATTTTAAATACTGTATAACTCAACTCAATCTCAAGTTAATTTCAAGGTTTTTCCATGAAAGAAGAATCAAGGTTGTATCATGATGGCCAAATCTTTCAAGATAGAAAAGGGAACTTTTAAATGTTGTCTGTGAAGATTTTACAGTAACAAAAACACTAAAAGAAATAAAATTCATGATACTAAAACTGATTGTAAATCCACAGCAACTCTAATAGCTAGATAAGTTTTCAATCTCCTTATCCAGTTTTTTGATCCAATCCATCCAATCTTGAGTATCTTTGCACTGTTTTTTCTTCCGATCCATCCCCTCTTGAATCTCTTTGAAGAGCTTTTTCTTCCCATCCATCCTCTCTAGAATCTCTTTGTACAGCTTTTTATGCCAATCCATCATCTCTTGAGTTATTTTGTCCAGCGATCCATCAACTCTTGAATCTCTTTGTCCAGTTTTTCCTTATTTTTTTCATTAGCTTCTAAGTTCACCAGCTTTTCACGAAATCTCTTCAATATCTCTTTATGCTCCTCTTATGCTTTTCGTTTGTCTGAAAATAATAATCAAAATAATAAGGATCAGGCCATCAGGGTCAATAAGTACTTGTTTCATTTAACATGGTCACGTGACTTTATGTAAGAATTTTCTGTTTGAAACTTTCCAATCAGTTTGAGATTTAGTGTTAATGTTGTTCGAATCAAGTGCGTAGAATAACTCAATCCCACCCACATATATATATATATATATATGTATGCAGGGCGTAACCAAAAATTTATATAAGTGAGTACGAAAGTAAGAGTTCAAGTAAAATAATTTTTTTTTAAGTACTAAAAAAATGACAAAATAAAATAGTACATATAAAGATCTAATATATTTTAGACAACAAAATGCCAAAATAATATGATATTGTAACTATCGTTTATAACAATCTTCTTTGAGATTTTATATTCTGAAAACGTTGAATAATATATTCTAAGAGAGTGAATGAAGAAAATAAATGAAAGTTGCAGTTGTATAGAGAGAGACCGAGATACTTAGTAACTAAGTGGTACATCACCCGGACCTTAATAGGTCCTCCCGATTCTATACCCAAAAAAATTATATTTACTACATGTATAAAAAAAAATTATAAAATTAAGTGGATACTAATATATCAATTGGTATCTTTCTAGCTACGCCCCTATATATATATATATATATATATATATATATATATATATATATATATATATCATCTTTGTATAGACTTGTACATAAGCATCACGAATTAAAAGTTCACCAACTTAATGTCTAACGTCAGAATTATGCATATTCTTAATACGAGAGTGTTAACAAGTTTACCTACACAAAGAATTCAAGGTTTAGTTCACCATTATTTTATTTTATTTTAATAAGATCTAGTAAAATAAAGGCTTAATCCATCTATTATTTGTAAACCAGGTCAAGAAGGTTTGTAAATCAACTTTCTCAGTCAATATTATATATGATTAAACTCTACACCGTAATTTATTATATGCATAGATTTAACGTCAAATAATGTTATAAATCAATTTATGTATTCAATAGTTTTAAACTCAACCTCCACAATTAAAATCAGTTAACTATAAATTCTATAATTAAATTGTAACGAATTAATTGACTACTAAGACAAAATATAAAAAATTCTTAAAAAATATGAACTTGCCAGAGTAAAGCTTATGAAAGACTTCTCGTCTCCTCGCCAGAGACTGCATTCTAAAATTTTTCTTTCCCTAAACCCTAATTATTTATTAGACTATTTATATCTGTAGTGTACAAACATTTTAGATTTCTAATATAACAAATTCCTAATCAAATTAAGACTGTAAGTCATATCATTAATTTAAAATTCTAAATTTACTCATCTAACCCTCAAATATTTTACATATCAATTTTAAAATTTTGTGAATATTGCATTACTGTTCGCTTTTTGTGAATATCAACTCATATAATTACTGTTCGCGTTCTGATGAAAAAGAGTTTTGATCCGGTGCGTCGTTGGAGCATAACATTCTATATGGACGGTTGAGATTAATGAAGTTGAAAGCAGATTGATTCAGTGGTTCGCGGTACACAGGATCTATTGTACACTCTAAAGGAGAGGATTAAATACTTCTCCGTGCATGGTAGCAGCAATGCACCTGCGAGAGCGGATCTGTGCTTCTCGGCTGCGGTGAGCTCGCGGCTGGGATCTGGTGCATCGCAGCACCATGTGAGCCCGGTTTGCTCCCGATTGAACTGGGCTGACCCAGTTCCCCAAATGGGCTGTTTTTGACCCGTTTAAGCTCCGTTTTGCTCAGAAAATGGTCCGAGACGATCCTAAAAATTGGTATAAATTGTTTTTCAACTCCCGATAATTAGGGGTGGCAATTTTCTCCGCCCCGCTCCACCCCTAATAGAGGGGATTTGGTCTGCCCCTAATAGGAGTAGGGACGGGTATGAGTTTTTTAAGAAAACCCGCCTAGTACCCGCCTCACCCCGCTTATATACATACATACATGTATATATATACACATACATAGTGACATAATTGTATGAAATGTATCATTTCTTTTATTATTATATTACTTATATAAATATAGTATATATATAAATATAGTATACTAAATATATGGCAGTCACTAGGTTACCTTGTTCTGCTCTATTCCTCTCTTTATCTTATGGCTAAAAGAAAACTCTCTCTATCTTGTGTACATAATAGATCTATAATAAAAAATATATATTGAAGACCAAAACCGTTTCTATCTCCATCTACATATGTATGTATGTTTGTGTCATTTTCTTTGATCTTATATATTGGGGTTTTGACTATAGGAGTGTTGTATCATCGTTTGGATACATTTAGCCCAAACATCAAATTCAAAGCAAATAAAATAAAGGATTTTAAGGATTTTGTTATTCCTCTCTTTCTCTAAATGGGGCGGTGGTGGTTTGTTTACCACAAACCCGTTAGGGTTTTTAACCGAAAATGGATTTAGTATTTTTTTGATAGGGCGGGGTAGGGTTTTGGCATACCCGTCCCATACCCGTCCCGTTGCCATCCCTACTGATAATTTTTCAAACTCCGTTTTGACTACCCACAGATGATTCAAGTGCGGTTCTCTTCACGTATGACTTGGAAGGCTCCATTTAATGTCTCATCCATGGAAATATTATTTATTTATTATTTGCTAATTTTATTTATGCTTATGAATGGATGAAAGAATGAATGTATAGATATTATATGTTACATTTTTTTTTTTTTTTTATCATTGCAAAGGCACTGAAGGCCAATTTTTTAAAGACATTACGGTGGCACAAAATAAAGCTAGAAAGAGACATAAAATGAATACAAATCTTGAAACAATACAAAGAAAATAAAGAACAGGTTCCAAATCTGTCGATAAGAGAACCAAAAAAAATTCTAGAACGAACATCACCAACGAAAAGAGACAATAATAGGAGTGACCTATGCTATAAATGGTATAATTTATTATTGTTAATTTATGAGATAAATTGTTGATGCTGACTTTTCTAATTAAATTGGAGCAATTGTGTGATAGTTGAATGTTTCAAATTTCAATATCTATTTTGAATGCTGGCTGTTAGTTGAATGTTTCAACAATTTTTTAAAGACATTACGGTGGCACAAAATAAAGCTAGAAAGAGACATAAAATGAATACAAATCTTGAAACAATACAAAGAAAATAAAGAACAGGTTCCAAATCTGTCGATAAGAGAACCAAAAAAAATTCTAGAACGAACATCACCAACGAAAAGAGACAATAATAGGAGTGACCTATGCTATAAATGGTATAATTTATTATTGTTAATTTATGAGATAAATTGTTGATGCTGACTTTTCTAATTAAATTGGAGCAATTGTGTGATAGTTGAATGTTTCAAATTTCAATATCTATTTTGAATGCTGGCTGTTAGTTGAATGTTTCAACTATCTTGGGCCTGTGTTTAGTCCTAAGTTTGGGTCGTCCCATGGTGGTTTTTATTACCACTTTCTTGTGGGCTTTCCTCTTTATGGTTTTGTAAATTTTCTACATTAATACAATACAATCATTTACCCTTCAAAAAAAAAACAATAAATAAACAAACAATAGAAAGATAAGAATATATTTATTTCTTGTAAATTTTGCGCAACTTAAGGAGGCCCGGCCAAATATGGCCAATTGAGGAGGATAGGAGGCATTTATTTAGAAGAGAGAAGTGATTAAATTTTCCTTATCCAAGAAACAAGGGACAAAATACGAGAAGAATACTCTCTTTCTCTCTCATATTCATGCTATTTGGCACTCTTAAGTAGGATGAGTAGTGGCCAAATCCAAACATATGAGTTACGTAGCTTAGTAATGCTATATTTAGGGTCACCAGAAAAGTTATCCTTTAGGGACATCAATCAGACTGGAACATTTGTAGTTGGTAGAAAAGTTATGCTTAGGGACATCAATAGTTGGTATGTGTAATTTTGTTACTTCTAGTTAACATTGATTTGTCTGAAGGTCGAAATGAGATAATTCTGAAGTATATCATGCCACACATTGGGTTGTTTCTTTTCTCCTCTTAATAGTGAGAAAACAGTCTCATCAAATGACAATTAGCAAATTGCGCCTTAAAGACATCAACTGTTATAGGTTCAAGATATCTAATAATAAAAGGAGAATTAAAACTTACATAAATTTCAAGTCGACGTTGTGGACCAATCTTGGTCCATTGAGGTGTTACAATAGGAACATAGACAGCACAACCAAAAACTTGTAAGAGAAAAGTATTTAATTGTTGATCAACTTCAAGTTGTAGTGGTAAAAAAACTATAATATGCAGTTGGTCGAATGCACCAGGTGGGGTTGTATATTGCCAAATAACAATAATAAAACAATGCTTGCATAATAAAATATACTGTGAGGGCAGCTCAACATAACTTGAGGATTCAAGCGAAAATTATAAAAGTGGCATTTTAATATTTAATATATTGATATCAAATAATAATTAATAATGCTTGTTTAAAAATTATTCTTCTTGCTTTTTGAAATGCAAAGTTACTAATTCGATTCTTGTAATAAGTTTTGAGAAAATTATAAAAGTGGCCTTTTAATATTTAATATATTATTCTTTTGTAGAATTTTCACATAAATTATTTGTTGTTTGATTATTAGGGTTAAATAGTTTATCAAAAGCTCCTTTTTGAGATTGAGTTAGGTTATCTATCCTTCTTTTCTTCTTAAGTTTTTCATATCCTAATTCATACTTTCTAGCAGACATATTTTGATATTCAATAATATAAATAACAATGATTAGAAACAAAATATATAATTTTATGATAACAAAAAATAATAAGACTACAAAATAATTTAAATCAAAGAATAATAAAAATTGATGTTAGAAAATTTTGGTCTACATGCTCCAAAAATCCTTTAATTATTGTGTAGCTAGTATTTTGAAAGTTTTCAATAAATTTATGGTTGTAATGAGTGGAGAAGAAATATATGAGAGACTGAGAAAGGAGAGAGATGAAGATTGGAGAGCCTGTCAAATAATAGAAAAGATGAGGTTATAATAATAGAGGAGGAAAAGGGTTCAAAACGTGTGGATTAAGGGAAAATGAAAAGATAAAATTCAATTTCCTAAAGCTATCAGTTAGTGTAATGAAGTATTAGAGCATTAAGAGTTAATATGTATTAAGTACAACATTTCAGCGGGTGTAATGAGAAGAAAGAGAATTTTTTTAGGAAATTGCCAAATTGGTTGGGGTCTAATAATAAAAGGGAAAAAAAATTAAGAAGTTTAATAATAGTATATTAAATTTTTTTAGAAAGTTTTATAATATAAGAAAAAAATATTTTTTTGGGGTCTTTTATTGGCTGGGGCCTTAGACGACTGCTTAAGTCGCCAAAGGCTCCAGCTGGCCTTGAGAAAAGAGAAGAAAATAGTGAAAAACATTTAGACTTGTAGTCCAAACACCGGAAGTTGTCAAGCTTGTGGGGCTACAAATGGGTATTTGTACGTAAACAAAATGAGAAAAGTGAGATACAAAACCCCGACTTGTGGCACGAGGTTTCTCACAAAAGTATGGAATTGATTATGAGGTTATGTTCTCTTGTAATGGATGCAATCACATTTCGTTTCTTGATCAGTTTGACAGTTTCTAAATGAATGGATATATGCCTAATGGACGTGGTTACAACATATTTATATGGATCACTAGATAGTGATATTTACGTAAAAAGCCCTAAAGGATTTAAGTTGCTTGAAGTTACTCACTCAAAACCACGTAACATGTACTCAATGAAGTTACAACAGTACTTGTATGAATTGAAGTAATTAAGAAGCGTGCGGTACAATCGCCTCAGTGAGTACTTATTGAAAGAAGGATTTGTGAATAATCTAATTTGTCTATGCATTTTTATCAAGAAATCAGAATCTGGATTTGCGATTATAGTAGTCTATATTAATTATTTCTAGTAGGAACTCCTGAAGAGCTCACAACAACTACTAATTATTTGAAGAAAGAATTTGAAATAAAAGATCTTGAAAACACAAAAGTTTGTTTCGGCCTGAATCGAGCATTTGCCAAATGAAATTCTTTTTCACCGGTCATCATAAATAGAAAAAGTCTTGAAGGCTTTTATATGGATAAAACTCATCCATTGAACTCCTCAATGGTTGTTCGATCGCTTGATGTCGAGAAATATCATTTTCGTCCTAAAGATGATGATGAAGAATTTATTAGTCCTAAAGTACCATATCTCAGTGCAATCGGTGCTCTAATATATCTTGTAAATTGTACCAAACCTGATATAACATTTTCAGTTAACTTGTTAGCACGGTATAGTTTTGAATCAACTTGAAGACATTGAAATGGAGTCAAACACATTTTGCATTATCTTCGTGGTACAACTGCGTCATAATGCGGTAATGTTCTTAGACCTAAGATCAGCCTAAACTTTGGACAATTGGGCCTTGTTCATAATTAATCTAAGGTGCTGGTGGGCTGGCACATAACATTTTAATCCAAAGTCCAAGGTCTGCTGGACCCGCAAATACTCCTAGAATTGAGCCATCTTAACTTCAAGCTAAATTCATCTCTTAATGATATTAAAGAAATTAAAGTTAAAATAATTTTAAAATTTTTTAGAGTCAAAAGAAACTTTTTTTTTTTATTATATAAAATTTTCAAGGTAAAAATTGAACCTCAAATATAAAAAAATAAGAAACATAATTTGAAAGATCTCACTCACAAGTCACACCATATATTATTACATGGTCCCGAGTTCAATCACCACTTGACATACAAGAAAATTGAAATCATTGAGCTGATTTTGAAAGAATGAAAATAGACCACCAATAAAGTTGTACATTGATTAGAAAAGATTGTATGAGTTATAGCCTCCCTCCTTGCATGGGATAAAAACATGCTTGAAATTATTGTTGGACGATTTTGTCAAAAATCGTTATTTATTGAATGAAGAATTGATTATTAAAATTCTCTAACCAAACATGGCTTTAAGTGGTGGTTGTCTGAAGAATAGACATGTCTACTCTGGAATAGGTATGTCTCTTCACGAACAAACATGTCTATTCTGTAATAGGTATGTCTCTTCACGAACAAACATGTCTATTCTGAAATAGGTATGACTCTTCACGAACAGACATGTCTGTTCTGGAATAGGTATGACTCTTCACGAATAGACATGTCTGTTCACCATTGACTCTATAAATAGGCAGACATGCATAACAAAAGGAGGACAATAATTTCATATCATCTATCTCTACATATATATACAGTTCGAGTACTGTACAAGTTGTGTTCGAAGGACTCTAGAGATTGAAGTGCTGTCTCTTTAGAATCGTAAATCCGTTCTATCTTAGGAGACAATTGTTCATCACCTTGAGCACTAAAAGGGAGCAAATTTTGTCTTAAGAAAATTGTGTTTATACAAGGCTCGGATTCAATTTAATTTCAATCATTCTCTAAGTTGGTAGATAATTGTTTGTTTTATAAAACTTTCTACTTCTGTTTATTTTCTAAGTATAATTATTTTTATTTTGTTGTTTAACCTTCAAATTATAATATTTGGAGTACAATCTTAAGACAAAAATATTCTTTGCTTTCTTTTTTATTTTATTTTTTATACTTAGTATTTTTAATAAACAGAAATAATTGGCTGATTTTGCTTTAAAATTTGCATTTATTGTTATTCTTGTTTTTTATTATTTGTGTTTGATTATATATATATATATATATATAATCATTTTCTTTAAATTAGAAACTTAAACATATGTTGTATATGTTCTGTTTTTAACAGAAATGGCAACTAATACTTCTATTCCTAACGTGAGTACGTCTCATGGAGAGAAGCCGAAAAAATTTAATGGAACGGACTTCAAACGTTGGCAGCAAAAGATGTTCTTCTATCTCACAACCTTGAATTTAGCAAGATTCCTTGACGAAGAATCTCCTATACTTAATAAAGGAGAGACCAATAAGGAAAAGGTGAGCGCTGTTGATGCATGGAAGCATGCAGATTTCTTGTGTAGAAACTATATCCTAAATGGATTAGACAATACACTATATAATGTGTATGCTGCTAGTAAAACAGCAAAGACATTATGGGATTCTTTGGACAAGAAATATAAAACTGAAGACGCTGGCATGAAGAAATTCATAGTTGGCAAATTTCTTGACTACAAGATGACAAACTCAAAAACAGTGATAAGCCAAGTTCAAGAGTTACAAGTGATCTTACATGATATCCAGGCTGAAGGAATGTCTTTAAGTGATTCATTCCAATTGGCTGCAATGGTTGAAAAATTGCCGCCATCATGGAAAGATTTCAAGAATTATCTTAAGCATAAACGCAAAGAGATGAATCTTGAATAATTGATAGTGAGACTTAGAATTGAGGAAGATAATCGTGATTCTGAAAAGAAGAGTGGACATTACTCTATAGTGGAAAAGGCTAATGTTATGGAACAAGGCTCGAAGAAAAATAATAAGAGGAAACATGAAGGTGAAGGTCTTTCACAAGTATCTAAGAAATTCAAATGCAAGTGTTACAACTGTGGCAAACCTGGACATCGTTCAAACAAATGTCGCAAGCCAAAACACTTCAATAAAAAGAACGCTCTTGCAAACGTGACAGAATTTGATAATCTTTCAGTTGATGTTGCTGATATGAATCTCTCTGCAGTTATATCTGAATGTAATTTAGTGGGAAACACTAAGGAATGGTGGGTGGATACTGGGGCTACGCGCCACATTTGTTCAAACAGATGGATGTTCTTTACCTACAAACCTATAGAACATGAAGAACAATTATTCATGGGCAACTCTTCCAGTTCCAAAGTAGAAGGACGTGGGAAGGTTATACTGAAAATGACATCTGACAAAGAATTAACTCTCAACGATGTGCTTCATGTGCCTGATATTCGCAAGAATTTAGTGTCTGGATCTTTGCTTAGTAAGAATGGGTTCAAATTGGTCTTTGTGTCTGACAAATTTGTTCTCACTAAGAATGAAATGTTTGTAGGAAATGGCTATTTGACTGAAGGGCTTTTTAAGATGAATGTAATGACTATTGTACCAAAGTCTATTAATAAGAATAATATTATTTCTTCTGCTTACTTGCTCGAGTCTTCTAACATTTGGCATGCTAGATTGGGACATGTTAATTATGATACTTTACGTAGATTAATTAACTTAGAATTGTTGCCTAAGTTTGATATTGATCGTAATCACAAATGTGAAACTTGTGTGAAATCTAAATTAACAAGATTACCTTTTCATTCCATTGAAAGAAATATTGCACCTCTAGATTTAATTCACAGTGATATTTGTGATTTAAAATTTGTGCAAACTAGAGGTGGAAAAAAATATTTTATTACATTTATAGATTATTGCACAAGATATTGTTATGTGTATTTGTTAAGAAGCAAAGATGAAGCCATAGAAGTGTTCAAACATTACAAGAATGAAGTTGAAAATCAACTTAACACAAAGATAAAGGCAATAAGAAGTGATAGAGGTGGTGAATATGAAGCACCTTTTGAGGAGTTTTGTTCAGAACATGGAATTATTCACCAAACTACCGCTCCTTATACACCTCAATCTAATGGAATTGCTGAACACAAAAATTGAACACTAAAAGAAATGATGAATGCTATGTTGTTGAGTTCTGGTTTACCCCAGAATTTGTGGGGGGAAGCTATTCTCTCAACAAATTATATTCTCAATAAGGTACCTCATAAGAAAACACACAAGACACCTTATGAATTATGAAAAAATAAAAAATCATGCTATAAATACTTAAGAGTGTGGGGGTGTTTAGCAAAAGTAGCAGTTCCTAAACCTAAAAATGTTAAAATAGGACCAAAAACCATTGACTGTGTGTTCATTGGTTATGCAAATAACAGTAGTGCTTATAGATTTCTTGTATATAAATCTGAGATTTCCGACGTACATGTGAATACAATTATTGAATCGAGAGATGCTTCATTTTTAGAAAATATATTTCCGTATAACATGACTCGTGAATCAAGTTCGCTAAAGAGGCCTTTAAATGATATCTCTAGTAATAATCATGAAACCATAGACAAAGAGTCTATTATAGATGAACCTAGACGTAGCAAAAGGGCAAAAACGTCAACGTCGTTTGGACCAGATTTTTTAACATATTTGTTGGAAAATGATCCCCAAATGTTCAAGGAAGCAATGTCCTCTCCTGAAACTTCTTATTGGAAGGAAGCAATAAATAGTGAAATTGAATCCATCATGCAAAATCATACATGGGAATTGGTGGATCTTTCACTTGGTTCTAAACCTTTAGGGTACAAATGGATCTTCAAAAAGAAGACGAAATCGGATGGATCAATAGAAAAATACAAAGCTAGGCTTGTTGCCAAAGGCTATAAGCAAATGAAAGGATTGGATTATTTTGACACTTATTCACCAGTAACTAGAATCACATCCATTCGTATGTTGATGGCAATAGCATCATTAAATGGACTTGAAATACATCAAATGGATGTAAAACAGCTTTCTTAAATGGTGAATTAGATGAAGAAATATATATGGAACAACCTGAAGGGTTTATTGCTCCTGCACAAGAAAAGAAAGTGTGTAAGCTTGTTAAATCTCTTTACAGATTAAAGCAAGCACCAAAACAATGGCATAAAAAATTTGACAACACAATGATGTCAAATAGTTTTAAAATCAATGAGTGTGACAAATGTGTATATGTTAAAAACACACAAAAAGGATATGTCATAGTTTGTCTTTATGTTGATGATATGCTAATTATGGGTAGCAACATTGATATAATTAAAGTTACCAAATATATGTTATCTAGTAGATTTGATATGAAAGATTTAGGTGTTGCAGATGTTATACTAGGAATCAAAATTTTTAGAATATTAGATGGACTTGTATTGTCTCAATCTCATTACATTGAAAAAATACTTGATAAGTTCAAGAAATATAATATTAGTCCAGTAAAGACACCAATAGACGCAAGTCTTCATCTCGCTAAAAATACTAGAGAAAGTCTATCTCAATTAGAATATTCTCGTATAATTGGCAGTCTAATGTATGTCATAAATTGCACTAGACCTGACATAGCATACTCTGTGAGTAAGCTTAGTCGATTTACAAGTAATCCAGCAGAAAAACACTGGAAAGCTATAAAAAGAGTTTTGGGATATTTAAAATATACACAAAACTATGATTTGCACTTCACAAGATATCCGGCTATACTTGAAGGGTGTAGTGATGCTAATTGGATATCTGATTCAAAAGACTCAAAATCCACAAGTGGATACGTTTTTACTCTTGGAGGTGCAGCCGTGTCTTGAAAATCCTCAAAATAAACATGTATTGTTAGATCTACAATGGAATCCGAATTCATAGCTTTAGATAAAGCTGGAGAAGAGGCAGAATGACTTCGTAATTTCTTAGAGGATATTCCAAATTAGTCAAAACCTGTGCCTGCTATATGTATACATTGCGATAGCCAATCAGCAATAGGAAAGGCACAGAGTCATATGTATAACGGTAAGTCACATCACATACGACGAAGGCATAATACCGTTAGACAATTGCTCTCTAATGGAATTATCTTAATTGATTATGTAAAGTCAAAAGATAATATTGCGGATCCGTTTACAAAAGGCTTTCCACGAGAGCGAATCAAAAGTTTATCGAAGGGAATGGGTTTAAAGCCTATGTCTTAATAAGAGTCGTCATAGTGGCAACCCAACCTAATTGACTGGAGATCCCAAGATCTAGGTTCAAAGGGCAAACCGAACTATGTAGAACTCAGTATACACTGAGGAGATATTTACTACTAACCATTCCTATGATGAGATAGTGCATATCTGCCGCGAGAACCAGGGTAAGTTAAGCTTTTAATGATTTCTATATCTTGGAAAATGTCCAAGTAGAGTATTGCAGGATACTTTTCATAGAGATCACCTACGTGAGTAAGAAGGGGCCGCTTCTATGAGAATATTAAGGCTTAATTCTCTAAAATACTCACGGAACCAAGAGGTGTTCAGGGCCAAAATGAACACAAACGTGAGAACCAACTGTGTTTGAAGAAATATTGTGTGAATTCTATTGTCTTGGTTTACATTAATGGCTGACTGTTCAAAGACATCATGTCTACTGATTAGCTAAGTAAATCCGATAGTCTTTCATTAGGGCAAGTTCAAGGCCATTAGGCTACTTAACCCGATGCAGTAATTTTTCAATTGTACTCAAATTAGTATCTACATTATCATTATCATTTACATTGAAATCCAATCAATTTCATTCATGTGGGGGATTGTTGGACGATTTTGTCAAAAATCGTTATTTATTGAATGAAGAATTGATTATTAAAATTCTCTAACCAAACATGGCTTTAAGTGGTGGTTGTCTGAAGAATAGACATGTCTACTCTGGAATAGGTATGTCTCTTCACGAACAAACATGTCTATTCTGTAATAGGTATGTCTCTTCACGAACAAACATGTCTATTCTGAAATAGGTATGACTCTTCACGAACAGACATGTCTGTTCTGGAATAGGTATGACTCTTCACGAATAGACATGTCTGTTCACCATTGACTCTATAAATAGGCAGACATGCATAACAAAATGAGGACAATAATTTCATATCATCTATCTCTACATATATATACAGTTCGAGTACTGCACAAGTTATGTTCGAAGGACTCTAGAGATTGAAGTGCTGCCTCTTTAGAATCGTAAATCCGTTCTATCTTAGGAGACAATTGTTCATCACCTTGAGCACTAAAAGGGAGCAAATTTTGTCTTAAGGAAATTGTGTTTATACAAGGCTCGGATTCAATTTAATTTCAACCATTCTCTAAGTTGGTAGATAATTGTTTGTTTTATAAAACTTTCTACTTCTGTTTATTTTCTAAGTATAATTATTTTTATTTTGTTGTTTAACCTTCAAATTATAATATTTGGAGTACAATTATATACACATATTAATCTTGAAGAAATGACTATTCATCAGGTCAGTGTTCTATTTGCTTTTGCTCAATATTTATGGTTGCCAAGCAAATTATTTTTATATGGTAACTAGAATGTAATGACTTAACGAGTTACCATGTCCTCCAGTTACTTGTAATTATTATAATCCTCTTTGTCTGAGGCAAGCCTGATTTAGCATGCAAAGATCTAAGGATACCTTGTGTAAATTGGTTGTGCCTATTGAAAATAAACTTCAGAACTTATAATTATTATTTGTTAGATTCTTTAAAGAAATAGCTCTTTTTCTAAAAACAAAAAATATTTTGTGCTTGTGCACTTTGGTGAGTGCATAAAGTGAGGTAGAAATGCAAATGTTGAAGCGACACTTCTTTCAACATAAAATGAGAGAAAATCGATAGAGATTACTATAAAATATGGCAAAAAGATTACTACTTCTTTCAACATAAAATGAGAAAAAATTGACTGAGATTACTAAAAAATATGTCAAAAAGACTACTAAGTGCATCAGTAAAAAAAACACATTTATGCTGCGTTTGGTACGCAACAATGAAATGGAATGGAATGTCAATATTATCTTTTTTGATCCATTCATTTGTTTGGTAAGAAAAATAAAAGTGAGAATGATCATTCCGTGTCATTCCTTTGGAATGAAAAAGAATGAAAATTCATTCCACTACTCAACCTATGGAATGGTCATTCCATTCCCAATAAATATTATAAAAAAAAAATTAGTTACCAAAAATAATGTAATCATCATTCCATTCGTGCATTATTTCATGTTTGAAACCAAACAATAGAATGAGAATGATCATTCCATTCCATTCTCATTCTCATTCAATTCTCACTTTAATGGAATGTTCATTTCATTCTATTGTTGCGTACCAAACGTAGCATTAGGGTAATGTTAGGGGAATGGGTAGACCAAAACTAAGTGCATTAAGTTGAGGAATGTGAGAGACAGTCGCATGCCTTAGTTGTACTTCTGATTGGTTGACAACCAATCATAACTTGTATAATTAAACCTATTAATTAGTTGTCTTCTATTTTTATGGAAAATTAAAAACATTATATTTTAGGACATTATTACATCTTTTAATATATTCTCTATTAATTAGCTTTCTTTCTCCTTTTTTTTTCAATCGACTAGCCTTGTGTGAATGGATTTGTTTTCTTTCTCTCTTTTTTTTTTCAATTGTTTTTAACTTTATATATATATATATATATATATATATATATCTTGCTCATGAGTGAGCAAGAAATTCTTCCACACCATGTATGGTAATTATTGAATATAATTGCAATAGTTTTTGAAAGTTACCCTTTTTACACTTAAATCATATCCAACGGTTATCACACTTGATGTATAGAAAATGATTGCAAAGATTTTTGAAAGTTACCTTTTTTACACTTAAATCATATCCAACGGTTATCACACTTGATGTGTAGAAAATGATTGCAATGATTTTTATAAGTTACATTTTTTACACTTAAATCATATCCAACGGTTATCACACTTGATATGTAGAAAATTTCTTACTCCGGTGAACAAGGGATCATTACTCATATATATAGGGAACTCACACTCAATTACACAATTTTACTTCAACTAAAACTAAATTCCATATTTTTACTTCAATCAACACTTAAAAATTCATCCAATTGGTGTGAATCAATATATATATATATATATATATATATATATATATATATATATATATATATATGTTCCCTTGTGAAAGAGATGTGGATGGTTTATTGATAGACAACCAAATGATAGATGATAGAAAGGATATATATATATATATACAATAGTGTTCAAATGCTCCCTGGTGAGTAGAGAGTAGTCTACACACTTTTAACTCTAGCATTCGGATTTAATTCTAAGACTGTTAATTAAAATAAGGTCTCCACTCTTATATTATGAAACTTACCAAAATTTTATTTCTAGTAAACACTAATAATGTAAAATGACAACAATAGACATTACTTAAAAGAAAAAAAAAACTATTATGGAAACCCAATGATGTTATCAAAGTCCTAATTATTGCACACTCCCTGTATTAATCGAAAGAAGAAATCATTTCTTAATCTTTAACTTGTAAGTTCTTCTGTTACTCATCAATTATTTTTTTTCTTCATAAATTAATTATCGTCCTGTTAGGCATACAGTGGAAGGAAAATCCATGAGTTGTCATGTTTATCAGATAAATTCAATTGGTTTTATCAATCTCTTTGGGTCGTTATTCACCTTCATAAATATCGATCACGTTAAAAGTTGATGCTGAGTCCAATCCTGATGTTGGTTCATCGATCAGAAGAACAGGTGGGTCATGAACTAGATCAACACCAATTGAAACCCGACGCTTCTCACCACTTAAGATGCCTCAACTTGATTCACTGCCAATTTTTATACCAGCAACATGGTCTAATCCAAGCTCCTTCAACAGCTCTCTCACTCTAGCCGCAGCCTCGTGAAGGCCTCCGTGCAGCTTGAGACGTGCAATATACATGAGCATTTCTTCAACAGTTAAAAGTGGGAATAGAGCTTCATCTTGTTTGACATATCCAGGTGACAACTCATGGCTTTTCCTTCCACTGTATGCCTAACAGGACGATAATTAATTTATAAAAAAATTAATAATTGACGAGTAATAGAGGAACTTACAAGTTAAAGATTGGAAAAAAAAAAACTTAGAAGTTAAAGATTTGGAAAATGATTTTTTCTTTGATTAATACAGAGAGTATGCAATTAGGGCTTTGATAACGTCATTGGGTTTCCATAACAGTTTTTTTTCTTCTTTTAAGTAATGTCTATTATTGTCATTTTACATTATTAGTGTTTAATAGAAATAAAATTTTGGTAAGTTTCCTAATATAAGAGTGGAGAACCTTATTTTAATTAACAGCCTTAGGATTAAATTTGAAGGCTAGAGTTAAAAGTGTGTAGACTACTTTCTACTCACCAGAGAGCATTTGAACACTACTGTATGTGTGTATATATATATATATACACACTACCATGAGAGAATCCAAAAAAATGCAAAAAAAAATATTCATCACGTAGTCAATACTAAAATCATCTCACATAAAAAAAAAAAAATTAGTTCAAAATATTATAAATTGAATTTATAGAAGACAATTCCTTCTTATTTTCTCCTAGAATCCTTGTTTGGTGAGAATATCATAAATATCTATTTATATTGCACACGTGGACTTGATTAGTATTAATATTAGTATAGAATGAATATTTGAGAGGAATAAAAGGTTTTTTAATTAAATGTAAAGAATTAATAAACAATTGATCTACTAAAACAAAAGGAATCAGTAGATTTAATACACAAATTTTCATATATCGCTAGCTGTATTTAAAAACCTGGATTAATGATTGGCATTATAATGATTCACTGTTAAGGCCTATACGATTTGCATTTATATATGTGATACACACACGATTTGCATTGTTTTGAGGCCTTAAGGTATCCAAATTTTAAAATCACGATTTGCATCATTATAAGAATGAAAGGTGTTTCTGCAAAGGCCGTCAAAGTGTTTCTAACACTTTAATTCATCTCAAATGATTATATGCTAATATTAATAATAATCAATTTCACGTATGCAATATAAATACATATATTGATGATATTCTGGCCAATCAAATAAGAAGTTTTAGGAAAAAATAAGAAGAAATTGGGGATCTCAGAAAAGGTATTTTGGACATTAGACTTAAATCGTCACTAATTAATAATTATTTTTCAAATTTGATCACTATTTACCTTTTCTTGTAATTAAAGTCACTGTAAAACAAATTTATTTTTTTTATTTTGATCACCAAAGTCTAATTTTTCCTCTAAAAAATTCTAATCAATTCAAGGCATATCCACAAAAAAAAAAAAAAAAGGTAGGTGTAATTTAATCATTATTACTGTGTGGCAAAAATTTACTTTAATCCGTCAACTTCTTGCACCAATTGAATACCAATTTTTAGTTTTGCATAAATAATAAAAAAAGACGTAAATTTCGAGCAACAGATGTGTAAAACCAAATATATGAGGATGTGGCCTGACGCTATTGGCTACTGGCTAGAATCTATTCAAAAGGGAGTGTGACCGTGGGTTCAATAATAATAATAATAATTATTATTATTATTATTATTTTCATTAGTAAAATTTGTAGAGTGCTCTTATTGTTCACATGCATACAATTTCGTGAAATTTTGTCACAAATACTTTTAGGTGAAAAACGCTCCCGAGGTTTGTTCTGTATACCACTAACATCCTCTCCTGTCAAAAGTATATTGTGCACTTTTTCAAATTGATATGGTCTTATTATCATTTGACTTCTGACTTAACCCTTTCGAATCATAAAATTACTATTTTAATCATTTCTAACTAATTTTAATGGACCAAAACAAATTTTATGTTCTTTCTCTTCTCTTTTCCATTTCTCTTTTTCTTTCTTTATCTATCTATGTATCAAGGCTGGCCTAGTCCTAGGCAGCCCAGGTAGTTGCCTAGGGTCCCCCAATTTTGGAGGACCCCCAAAATTTGACCAAGCCCAATGGACCTTTTTTTCTTTTATTATTAACTATGGTCCCTTTTATCAAACCCAATACTACTTAGCCTCATTTAATTTTTTTCTATTAACTATGATCCATTTAACCAAACCAAATACTACTGGCCTCATTTTAAAAAACAAAAAAATTATTAACTATAGTCTATTTAACCAAACCCAATACTACTAGGCCTCATTTTTTTTAAAAAAATAAAAAATTACTAACTAAAGGTCCAATTTGTCTCTTAAGGTTTGCCAGATTGTTATTTGCGTTTTTACTTTTTTTCTTCTTCTTTCTCAATGACCAAATGGCATCAAGCAACATTTATGATTCTATTAAAAAAAGATATATTGGATAATCTTGATTGGAGCTCAAAATGCAAGATGGTGACATTTACTTTGATATGAAATTAAAATTTGATTTTTGTGACTAAGGTGTGTTGAATATTTCTTTTTAATTTTTTGATGTGAACTAGATCGTGCTATATATAAAGCACCAAGACCGATTTTTTTGTTTTGCTTTCAACATAAATATATTTTATGTGTTTATTGTCTCATTTTAATAAAAATTTTGTGCTATTATAAAATGTATGCGTGTGTGAAACCTTATGTACAAGGAACCTTGCATTTAAAAGTTCGCCTAGAGTCCGTTCAAATTTTGTAAATCTTAGGCCGACCCTTAATATATTGAAATGCATAGAAAATGTAATCTCACTTGGTCATTGATTCATTGGCATCTCAACATGCAACCTTGCTCAAATAGCATTCTTCTTCTTTTTATTTATTTATTATTTTATTTTTTTTAGGCAATGATGCAATTCTTGTCAATATCTCTTACAAAATATGAGGTCATAACTGTTTGGAAAGCAATAAAAATAAATAAATAAAACTTCAACATCTCATTCTTTTAGCATCGCTATTATCAAGAATTTGTGAGATTTATTCATAAAAGTTTGGGATGTAATGAGTTGGGGAACATGAGTTTGAATTTGAGGAGGATTACTTTGCATAATAATCACAAAAATCCATAGCAAATAATGAGACAATTACAAGAATCGAAATATACATGCTTGTAAAGTATGAATTGTTAAGGCGGTTCAAGTTTTTTTTTTATATATATTATTATTTATAATTCTTCAGTTAAAGGTGTGCTTTATCATTATTAAAACCAAGTTTCTTGATAAAGATAAAGTGAAGTGCCGGGTGGAGCCAGCATTGCAAAGTGAGAGTACTAAAACTATATATATATATATAAATGTATATTTTCAAAGTTCGACAGAATTTTTGACAAAAACAAACAATAAAATCCCTAGAAATAATACATTATAAATTTATATAATTGAAGCTGAGCACAATCTATTAGAATACCGTTTGCACGCATTTTACTGTCGCACCATCACCACCATCTTCTTCTCCACTGAATCCACTTCCTGCAATTTCAAATCCAAAACCTGTTTTCGAAAGGGAATTTCAGCAAACCCAATATCGAAAAAATTGAGTAAAACCCACACTTTCTTTTTCCCATCCACGTTTCCTCATCGTTTCTCTCTCTAGAAGGTTTACAAACTTACCCATGGATAAGATATAATGTCACACCAAGCTCGTAAAAGTCTTTGTTAGATTTTTTTCTCACATTTATTTCAAATATATGAGAAAGTCTACAATACTCTAGCCGTATTGATGATATGATATTTTCGGCGAGTGTAAGCTTTTTATTTTTTTATTGATAATAGAAAAAAAGATAATTTTCAGAGAAATACCGCATCATTATTCGGATATATTGTATACTTCTCCAAGTAGACATGGCACTGAAATTTTTAGTCTATGTTTTGTTAAGATTCCACAAGCTCCACCATGCTATAAAAGTCTTCCTTAGATTTTTTTTTTCCAAATACTGTTTTTAGTCATGTTTTATGAAGAATGTGTTGGAAAATATATGCGTATATGTTACTATCTAAGATATAAAGCAATTATACTAACATGTTAAATCACATAAACATATTAGAAAATCTCTTACCATTTCACAATAGTTTATATATCAAGTAAGATTATAACATGTAATAATTTAGACTACTGAACTCATGTATAGTACATATATCACATGTTATATAAACCATAGGAAATATAACCGAACTTAAAATATATAAATACTGAAGAACCTGTAGATCGAGGCTAGAGTTAGACTCTATATCCTTAAGACAATTATCGCCCCGCAATGGTGTTGAACGGACTCTTGGCGACTGTCTCCCAGGATACAACGATCTTCATCTCAATCAGTAGCAACACTACAAACCAACTGAGCTTTTGCGAACCACCTGTGTGTTTGTACTCTTTTGGACTTGACTTTCTTAACCCGTTGGTTCAGACCAAACTACTCAGACTTAGACGTGGAGAGAAGAAGTAGTATTGAAAACATATATTACAAATGAAAGTAAATGGCCTATTTATAGGCATACTAGTACCCTTTCAAAAGTACCTGAATAGGCATGGGACATGTCCCCTTTCAAAAGTACACGAATAGGCATGGGACACGTCTTTTGGTGCAAAAGATTGCAATGTTTCAATTTTAAACAATACTAATTGTGTCTATTCGATACTAACAGACACTTTTGGTGTCTATTCAGTGTGAATCGCACTGTTTCACATTTAATTTTCATTCAAATTTTCTAACAATCCCCCACATGAATGAAAATTAATATAATTTAAAAAATGGACTTTGACTTCCACTAAGAGAGTACAGTTGGAAAGTTATTGCATCGAGATAGATAGCTTTTGGCCTTGAATCTTCCCTAGTGTAATACTATCGGATTTATTGGGCTAACTAGTGACATAAAGTCTTAAACTATTCAGCTGTTTGTGTAAAACCAGACAATAGTATACACACAATACCTTTTCGCACAAAGTTGGTTCTTTCGGTTGTGTTCATTTTGGCCCTGAACAAATCCTGGTATTCATGAGTGCTCTAGAGAATTTAGCCTTTCATTCCCATAGAAGTGGCCCACTTCACACTCATATAGGTGATTCTCTATTAAGAGTATCCTGCCATACTCCACTTGGATTTCCAAGATATAGGAATCACTAAAAGCTTTTACTTAACCTGATACCCACGACAGGCAGCACTGTGTCATCATAGGAATAGGTAGAAGATAAAATCTTCCAGTGCTATTGGTGAATCACTCAAAATTTCAGTTGTCCCTTTGAATCTAGATCTTGGGATCTCCAGTCAGCTAGATAGGGTTTCCATTAAGGTGACTCGTTAGTTTTAGGCTTTAAGCCTATTCCCCTCAATAACATCATCACTTGCTCTCTAATTTAACCTTTCATATATGTGGCCACCAGGTTGTTCTTTGATCTATACACTCTATAGAGATTTTCTCATTTGAGAGTAGTGGCATAGGTGTTAGCCAGTTTGGAATATCCTTTAAGAATTTTTACCACTTCTTAATCATTCTTGCTTTATTTAAAGCAACTAACTTATATTCCATGCATGACAACACCTTTAATATTAAAGACATTTTCATTCGTGAATATAAAGTCTTTTATATACCTTAATACCAATGTCAATCCTTGATAAATACAATCATTAATTTCAAGATAGATCTCAACCACCTCAATACAATTAATATTTTCTCGGATTGCTTGTATATCAAGTTATTTGCAACTCGTCATTTGGATCATAACAACATAGTTAGAAAACATATCCATCTAGAGTATCTTTAGCATGCATCATACTCATTGACATGTAACCAACTAACTTATGTCATTGATTTAGTATTTGTTTCAATCTACACATAGATTTTCCAAGTTTGCACACTCTCTTTTCATAATTTAAAATTATGAACCCTCATTGATTATTTCAAATCAATTTTCCATTAATAGAACCTTCCTCTATATTCTTGAATTATACACAAGATATGTTCTATTAATATCCTAATAATTTTAGGATTGTCACATTATATAGACACCCCCACATTTCGAAATATTTATAGAAAGATATAAGGTCTTAATATATATCATTCAACAGGTGTCTTAATAATTTTCTTAATGAGGTATAAGACTTAAATTTGAGAATAGTTGAGCTTCCCTCACAACTTCTGGATAATTCAGAATTTATCTACAAATCATTTGTACTTTAGGGTGCTTGCATTTTAGCAATATCATTTCAATTAAATTGCTAAATTGGCTCTCAACCTCATTCTCAAAAATTCACTTCACATTATCTTGTGTAATTCCTATCAAAGTATTAAATACTTTTTCCATCTCTCATGTGCACAAATATTAAGTCACATATATCATTATGATTTAACGCTAGAGATACAACACTCTTTTGTATGAGTGAAAATAAACTCTAGTTAATTTCCTTTCACATGTGCCAAATTAGAGTTAGGACATTCACACAAGTAGAAAAATTAACTTGATTCTAGGTTTACACACCCTTGGATTTAATACACATGAACTCATTGAAGAACGAGTTCTCTCACTAAGGTTATTTCTAATATAACCTTATTTTGGTAGTAGAGGATTTTCTTAAGAAGATTTAACCTTCATATTTGATAAATAATACAGTCCTCTTATCAGAGCAGATATGATGAGAAATATCGATTTATCACCCTCTGATTTGACGACTAGATTCATTTTAGAAATCATGATAAACACCATTTATCATGTGTACCCTCAATGGTCTTATATGGTGTATATCTCTTTCATACTCATTATTCCTTTAACACAACATGTGCCCTGGAGAATGTCTCAAAATTTCTCCTTACTCTCGACAAGAATAATTATCTCTATTATACTTGTCATTCTTCACATTATAAAAATATTAGTAAATACAACACTAATTTAAATGTAACACTAGATCAATATTTCATAAAAATTGAATAACATGAATCATACTTAAATTTATTACCAAGATATAAGCATATTACATGCGCATCATAAAAATACCAATTATGTAATATCAAGTTCAACTCAAATCGTATGATTTATATATATTTGAATTTACAAAAGAATAAAATGCATATTCAATATCACACCAATATTGAATTAAGGCATATCACAAACTTGACCAATTAATATTATATCACAAATATTAAATTTCACAAAATAAACAATACTTTATGTGGTACTGATTTAACTAATATTGAACTCATCAATATTTTATACTTCATATAAAATCAGTATCTTAAATAGTACCATATATACAATAGCAGAGCACATAATTGTCTTAAGATTGTTGGAAAATATATGCGTATATGTTACTATCTAAGATATAAAGCAATTATACTAACATGTTAAATCACATAAACATATTAGAAAATCTCTTACCATTTCACAATAGTTTATATATCAAGTAAGATTATAACATGTAATAATTTAGACTACTGAACTCATGTATAGTACATATATCACATGTTATATAAACCATAGGAAATATAACCGAACTTAAAATATATAAATACTGAAGAACCTGTAGATCGAGGCTAGAGTTAGACTCTATATCCTTAAGACAATTATCGCCCCGCAATGGTGTTGAACGGACTCTTGGCGACTGTCTCCCAGGATACAACGATCTTCATCTCAATCAGTAGCAACACTACAAACCAACTGAGCTTTTGCGAACCACCTGTGTGTTTGTACTCTTTTGGACTTGACTTTCTTAACCCGTTGGTTCAGACCAAACTACTCAGACTTAGACGTGGAGAGAAGAAGTAGTATTGAAAACATATATTACAAATGAAAGTAAATGGCCTATTTATAGGCATACTAGTACCCTTTCAAAAGTACCTGAATAGGCATGGGACATGTCCCCTTTCAAAAGTACACGAATAGGCATGGGACACGTCTTTTGGTGCAAAAGGTTGTAATGTTTCAATTTTAAACAATACTAATTGTGTCTATTCGATACTAACAGACACTTTTGGTGTCTATTCAGTGTGAATCGCACTGTTTCACATTTAATTTTCATTCAAATTTTCTAACAGAATGCTCACAAGCTCCACTTTGGAAGGTCACAAGTTTCTCTTAGTTTTCTTTCAAACAGTAATTCCAAATTGACAGATAGCACTGAGGCTTTTGGTCAAGTGTTACGAAGTTCTACAATCCGCACCAGGTATAAAAGTTGATGTAAAAATTACATTCACATACATATTTTAACATATATATCCTTTGATCTAGTAAAATTTGCTAGATCAAAGAATTTTTCCACCAAAGAAAGTAAATCATCACATTTACCACCAAGAATTTTAACCTTTATTTTTTCATTTCGATTCAACTTCTGAATTAGAAAAATTAATAAGATTCATATATATTAAACTACCACTCTTGGTGATAAATGCGATAATTGTCAAGCAATGCTACACGTCATGAAATTATTTCATGAATTTGTATCATGAATGATGTGGCAAGTAACGTGGAGAGTTAGTATTGGTGGGATTCCTCCCATACACAGAGTCCCATGATAATATCACTGAATTATCCTTTGATCTAGTAAAATATGCTAGATCAAAGAATTTTTCCATCAAAGAAAGTAAATCATCACATTTACCACCAAGAATTTTAATCTTTAATTTTTCATTTCGATTCAACTTTTGAATTAGAAAAATTAATGAGATCCATATATATTAAACTACCACTCTTGGTGATAAATGCGATAATTGTCAAGCAATACTACACGTCATGAAATTATTTCATGAATTTGTATCATGAATGATGTGGCAGGTAACGTGGAGAGTTAGTATTGGTGGGATTCCTCCCATACACAGAGTCCCATGATATTATCACTAAATTCCACCAATACTAACTCTCCACGTTACCTGTCACATCATTCATAATACAAATTCATGAAATAATTTCATGACATTTAACATTTCTCATAATTGTCACATGTGCCCTTAGTGTTATGGCATGTGAGTCACTCAATCAATATGTGGCGAGTTACAACTTTTGGTAGTAAATGTAATGATTGCCACATATGACCTTAGTGTTATCACATGTAGGCCACTCAATCAATACGTGACCATCTAGAAGTGAGTTTTTAGTAAAAAAAGTTTAGATGATTGGTTCACAAGTAGACACGTAGACAAATGTGTTCGTTTTGTGTCAATGTTTTAAAACACACCTTAATTCCAACAATTCTTTTCACGGGAAGTTCTTTGAGTATATATCCAAAAGAGCAATGCTACACGTCTCAAATAAATATCACGGATTTTAACTCGAATCTATGTGGCAGGTGATATAATCCATTATTTTAGGAGATAAAGTTAAATGGTAAGTTATTATTGGTGAAATTTCCTCTATACACAGAGTCCCTATGGTATTATCACCTGTCACATAAATTCGAGTTAAAATTCGTAAAATAAAATTGTAACGTTTAACATTTCTCTCTCCAAAATGATCTCTCGAAACTGAGAAGTTTTTTCACCTTTTTACTTCCCATTCATTTGTGATGGGTTGGAGAACCGTTGGTGCCTCAATTTCTCACATTCTTAATTTCTTGAAATGCAGTTCGTACCAAGAACAAGTCATGACCAGAATGAGTCTAAAGTCATATATATCCACTGTTGTGAAGTCAACCAACCATTCTTGACCTCATTACATTGTTATACAACATGATCATAGAGAGAGAAAAATAGGATGAGGTTTTGGACTATTGACTCTCTTTACCTTAGTTATATCTAATTATAAAAATAGAAAGAAAAATCGACAACTTGGATTACTACAACCAAAGGCCTTCTGGCTATTTCTGATGCCTCGGCAAACCATCTCCTCTGTTTTGGGTTGCCTAGCAAATTCCAACTAATCTGCCGCGTAGTCAAGCATTAATGAGTTTAGGAGCACTTTTTGCCATTTATGGAATCAAGAATTAATTTCTTCTCCTTTCATCTTTTCTAAGTCAAATCTGATTAGATGGAAGTCTTGAGACGCATCATCTAGACATTGTTTTCCTTACCATTTTGGCCTCTAATACACACGTCTTGCTAAAATGGACATGTTTTTTTTTTTACCATTCAGCACAAAAAATAAAAAACCAATACCTTCCTGCCTACAGTTTCTAAAGTACACACTCGCAATTTTCTCCACTGATATCACAATATATAGAAAACGACTGACCAGACAAGGTCAAGGTCGTCTTATACGGTATGTGTCAAGAAGATCAAAAGTCACTTCTCTCTCCTCTGTTTTCTCATTATTCAACCAAATCAGATTGATCACGCATGATTATGATTCACCAAACCGACACATTATGATCATGAGTAATCTTACCTCAATCGATTAATTTAATACGACTTTCAATTTTTTTTTGGACATTAAAAATATTTATTTTTTTTGGACTTAAATATCTTTAAATTTTCAGAATATGTACCTCACTCTTTCCACTATTGATTATCTTTTCTCTCCCTATTCAAATCTATTATGAGAACAATCCTCACATTCTTTAATAAAATTTTAAAATATATTCAAATGGTAGCCATAAAACTCAGATATAGACACAACAATACAAACAACTTGTTTTCAATTAATATTAGTGGAAGGGAATAAAGAAAAACTAAAATTCTAAGAGAGAAGAAAAATAAAAGAGGATGGAAAGGATGAAAGGGGTGGAAAGAGTATTTTTGTCTAAAATATTTATCGTATTTAATATGTGTTAAGAGACTTGAAGAGTACCATTGCCTTATTGCCAAGTGAGCTCATTTTTGTCGGTTTGGTAGAAGTTTATCATTTTCCTATGATCATATGTTACACGTACACAGAGAATTGTAAAAGCCGCCATGCATGACCATATCCTTAGTTGATTTTTCTGTGAATTATCAGAAGAGCATTAATCCTCATTCACTGCCTATATATACCCATCTCTCCTTCTCTATAACCTCACAAACTTGAGTGAGAAAACAATTAAGCATATATAGAAAAGAAAATGAGGTCTCTTGCTGTACTAGTTTTGTTCTCTCTTTTCTTCATGCTGTCGTGCTCGGCAGTACAAGGGCAAGCTATTGGTTCTCTTATTAGCAAATCACTGTTTGATCAGATTTTGAAGCACCGCAACGATGCCAACTGCCCCGGCAAGGGTTTCTACACTTACGAGGCTTTCATAGCTGCTGCCAAGTCCTTCGGAGCCTTTGCAACTACCGGAGACACCACTATACGTAAAAGAGAGATTGCAGCCTTCTTGGCTCAAACTTCACATGAAACTACAGGTATATAATCTTACGGAAACTTGAATCCTCCACCGTAAGCATGAAAAGTGTTTGCTCCCTTGTTAAATATATATGTTAAACTATATGTATACCTACATGCATTCAAATATATATATGACAAACTTACATATTAATCATAATGGATCTAATCTATATATATATATATATATATATATATATATATATATATATATAGGTGGGTGGCCAAGTGCACCAGATGGTCCTTATGCATGGGGGTACTGCTTCGTTAGGGAACAGGGCAATCCACCTGATTATTGCGTTGCAAACAATCAATGGCCGTGCGCCGCCGGCAAAAAATACTATGGTCGTGGTCCCATCCAAATTTCATAGTAATAACTCCTCTCTCTTTTTCCTCTCTCTCTCTCTCTCTCTCTCTCTATATATATATATAACAAAATATTGACTCTGATATATCTTGACTTGGCAGCAACTACAACTATGGTCCAGCAGGAAAAGCCATAGGGTCTGATCTGTTAAAGAATCCGGACTTAGTTGCAACTAACCCAACCGTTTCTTTCAAGACTGCATTCTGGTTCTGGATGACACCACAGTCACCAAAACCGTCATGCCACAATGTCATCACCGGAAAATGGAAGCCTTCTGGGGCAGACAATGCCGCGGGTAGGGTACCAGGTTATGGAGTCATCACCAACATCATTAATGGTGGAATCGAATGCGGCAAAGGTTCGAATCCTCAGGTGCAGGATCGTATTGGATTCTACAAGAGGTACTGCGACATACTGGGAGTGACCTATGGCAACAACCTGGACTGCTACAACCAGAGGCCTTTCGCTTAATCACTTTTTATAATAATTAATGAAGTTGATTCCTGAATGTATGTTGTAGCTTGAAGAATAATCGATCAACTTTGTTGCATCCAGATGATAGGGTGCTAATATGCATGTATGTTATATCAATAAGATTTGATCCATCCAAAATATTGGATCTTCATCCTCCGTTAGATGTTTTATACTTTCATTTGGCAAACAATGGTTGAAATTGGCAGATAGCCCCTATTAAATAAGAACATAAATTTTCTATCGCCAGTCATCTATATATCATGGCCAAGAATAATTTAAACTATACTTAAATAAAGTTAGGAGAGATAAATTACAAAATGGTCTTTTTTTTAAAAATTTATTTTTCACTTTGATTGAATTAAGCAAAATAATTACATATTCGTTAAAAATTATTATTCATATCCAAAATGCCCTTCAATCTCTTATTCTAAAATATCAAAATATACGTTATACAATCACTTGTGGGTATCTTTTTATGTAGTAAGGTAGTCAAAATTAGACCGTCTGATATAACCCTGAATGACAGCCCACTTCTTTTTCCTTTTAGATTAATGCAATTAGTGGATACATTTAGTATCACAACACATCAACTATATATGGATATAAATGAAGTAGATTTTTCAGATGTGCTTGAGTAACTTTTCGGTCTGGTATGCCTACAAGAATATGTGCTTCAGGAAGAGATATTACATCAAAACATGATGCATAAAGATAAAGAAAATCTAAAATTTCTAAGTAAACTCCTATAAATTTCAAGTATGTTTATAAATGCAAACAAAATTTGAGTTTTATCAGCAAATGAGTTATGAGTCATTCTACATAGAATATGACTATTCACTAAATGAAATTAAGAATATATTTAAACAAGCACATATGAATTAGACAGTTATAATGACAACTTAAAAAAGTGACTAGTGAAACCGTTCATTTCACTTAAAAAACCTTAAAATTAAAAACCTTTGGCACATGAATTTGCCATACAATTCAAAAATTAGTTTCCTAAAGGAAAATAAGATAGTATATTTTTGTGATGAAAAATGATCAACGACCAATAATTTATCTAGGCAGTGGTGCTTTACAATAAATTCGATTTTCTTCTGGATAATGATCTGACGTTGGATTTTTTTTAGTCACGCACAACATTCCTTCAGTAACACAGGAACCAAACAGAGTTTAGTATGAGTTGGAATAAGAGATTGAAAGACATTTAGGACTTGAATAATAATTTTCAATGCATATGTGATTATTTTGTTTAATTCAACCAAAGTGAAAAATAAAATTTCAAAATTGATCACTTTGTAATTTAAGCCTCCTAACTTTATTTAAGTGTAATTTTTTCAATAGTTTAGCCCTATATACAAATACTGAATTTCGAAGACATGATTCATTTCTTCAAAGAAAATGATATGCAAAAAGATTGAATTGTTAATAAGCATCTTGACTTGAAGTCAAGTCCAGTGACCCCAATTGGAGAAAGCTAATTCATTCTCCCACAATTATATATATATATATATATATATATATATATATATAGTTGGGTAGCTTTCCTCCCACGAGTCATCTTCTTCTTCAACCACCTTTGCTGCTTTACTGCTTTAACTGTTAGATAGATGACCTTATAATATATATATATTTTTGGTTAATTATACTTTGACATCCTGCTGTTCGGTCTAATCACAGTTTGACCCCTGCATATTGAAAAATAATAACATTGTCATAACATTTCTTGTTTACCAAAAATTGTTGCTATATGGCAAAACTTGGCCTTGAAACTTTTCTCGTTACTTTTCTGAAGCTTAATTGTGGAACAATACCATGCTACATTGCGTGAATGGGCCGTCTAGGGCACATCTATCATGCAGAGGAGGATCCATTTGAGGGTCATTATTTAATTTGTTCTTCTATCTGAATGATTCTGAACCATTTATGAGTAAGAAAACAGAAGAAAATTCAATCTTGGTTCCCAATTTTCACTTTCGTGATCTTCATATTGCACTAGTGCATCAATTTGTCAGATGTTTGATTAATTCTCAAATACATGATAAAATAAAATAATAATAAATTTTGTTTTTTTTTTATCGACACATTCATTTTGGTGAGAAATGAGAAATGTAGTATAATCTTTACAATGCTATAACATTACAAGGCCTCTGGGGGAATATATTGATCATGTGATTGCAAATATAGGCATTCCCCTTCTATACTGCCTCTTCCATGCCAAATTCTTTGCTTTTTCTAAGAAAGATGGATTTCTAAATGCTTCCTTTGTCTCCCCAAAACATGAACTTTTCAACCACCTCATGCCCTTAGTGTGATAAGAATTTATACTGTCTCGTAATTAGTTTTTCAACAAAGCTATTTCAATTTCCATTGTTCCTTATTGTTGTCCTGGAATATTCTTAGGCCTATTGCTTTATAATGATTTTTATGGTAAATATTGTCTCAACTCACTCTCTCTCTCCCTCTCTCTCTCCCTATATATATATATATATATATATATATATATATATATATATATAATAATGATCTCTCACCGGTGAGTAAGAAATTACACAATAACCATTGAATTTGATCTAAGTGTAAAAATGGTAAGTACCAAAAACATATCAATCATATCCAATAGTTACTATACATGGTTTGAAAAAATTTCTTACTCAATATATATATATATATATATGTAAGTACCAAAAACATATCAATCATATCCAATAGTTACTATACATGGTTTGAAAAAATTTCTTACTCAATATATATATATATATATATATATATATATATATATATATATATACACATATATATACTAGTATATGTCCGTGCCTAAGGCACTATAATGCACTCGGAATCATGACCGTTTAATGGTTAGATAGAGTGATTTTAGACCGTAGATAGTCACAGACATTTTGAACCAATCTTAAATGTAATATAGATTCTTACTCAATATCTATATATATATACACACACACACACTAGTATATGTCCGTGCCTCGGCACTATAATGCACTCGGAATTATGACCGTATATATCCTAGTGCATGTCCGTACCTACGGCATTATAATGCACTCGGAATCATGACCGTTAGATGGTTAGATAGAGTGATTTTAGATTGTAGATAATCAGACATTTTGGATCAATCTTAAATGTAATATAGATATATGGTGAATGAGAAGTTCAAAAATATTCTTTCCATGACTTTTTTGTTCTAAAAATGCATGCATTGCCGGCCATGATAATGAAACATAGCAAAATATTCTTCCAAACAATATAGAAGATTGAATTCTGGTTGAGAGGATGGTACTAATGATTGGGGAGGCAACAAAACATACAGCCCTTATGCCCTGTACCCCTTGTTTACAATCCAACGATCATGACTGAAAAAATTAATCAAAGATACACATTGCCTATTCCATGACCATAAATTCAAAGAGAGAATAAGAAATTACCCATACATTGTTAGCCAAAAATGAGACAAGAGATCATAAAAAAGATAGGATGATTTACATTGACAGCACTTGCATGCTCTTTTTATAAATGGATTGAACCATCATTGCCATTCAAGCCTCACTCAAAAACACTGAGGAATTTTCAGTAATTTCCAAAAACAAGCAAATATGGCAGATTCATCTGTGGATCTTGGTTTGCAATACCATGTCCGGTCCATTAGTTTGCCTTCCCGGTTACCCCCTCATTCTATCAAAATTGAAGCCGAGTTGAACAAGCTAAAGAATTGGGAAACATCATTAGTTTCAACATCAAATACTTTTACTGCTGAGACTATTCAAATTGGTGTGCTTGGGCTTGCAGAGTTGTACAATTGTGTTGAGGAACTATTTCACTCTCCACTGACTCAACAAGCTCTTCTCCAACCTCAACATGGAATGCTAGTGGAAGAGGCACTTGAGGGGTCAGTCGGATTGCTGGACTCGTGTGGCACTGCACGAGACTTGATTGTGATGATGAAGGAAAATGTCCGAGACCTTCAATCAGCATTACGTAGGAAAGGTGGGGATTCAAGCATTGAAAGCAACATTAGTGCATACATGTGCTTCAGGAAAAAAATGAAGAAGGATGTAACCAAGTGCCTTAAAGCATTGAAGCAAAAGGAAAACAAAATTAGATCATGTTGTGTCTTAGATGCAGGTCACTATCCAATGATGGTCATGAGAGTGCTAAGAGAAGTAACTACCATTACCATCTCTGTCTTTCAATCCCTTTTGTTGTTCTTGTCTGCCTCATCTTCAAACACAAAGCCCAGTGGGTGGTCACTAATCTCAAAATTGATGCTCACAAGGTCAGAAGCTTCAGAAAGAGGCCAGAGGATTTTCAATGAAGTAGGGAGTGTTGATTTTGCCCTGCAGTCCCTTCATGGAAGCATTCAGAGCAATGATGCCAAGGTTGATCTACAAATGGCACGAAGGAGATTGCAGACACTTGATGCTGGAATTGAAAGTCTTGAGGCTGGATTGGATTGCCTCTCTAGGAGCCTTTTTCAAAATAGAGTCTCCCTTCTTAACATCCTCACTCATTAATGTTTTGTGCAAGTATTGTAGCATGCATACCATATTACATTATGATGAAATCCGAGTTTATTTCATTCTTTTGATTCTCAATTTTGGCGAGTATAATGAAAATTTTGGAAGAAATTCCATGCCTTATCGTTTCATGCCTCTTCATTGATGTAGATCAAGGAATTATCATATTACAGAAAAAAAAATTTTGAATTTAGTAAATAACATAGTTAGGCTCTTTCATCCGGGATTGATGTGAATGGTTACTGATACTTGTAATATAGTAAATATGGAGAAGAAAGCGACCTTCTTCACCCATTTTCAATGCTAAAATTACTTCATGCTTCAATAAAGAATGGCTCTGAAGAATATTGAAGTGAAACTAGTGCATTTTTTGTCAGTAGAAAACCATGTCCTTCACAAACTTTTAGCCATGTTACCTAGCAAACTAGTTAATACTGGTGAGTGATAATTAAAAATGCCCAATGACAAGGTCGCATCAGGTTAGAAGGTGCTTCAATTATTCAGTTGAATGTAAAATAAAAATAGTAAGAGACTTGAAAAGGAATACTTTATGTTGATTTATGCAGCCTCAATGATTAGAATTATAATAATCCAATATAGCAATGAATGGAAATCTAACTTTTTTCTCAAATGAATTGTTTATGTATAGACATGTTCTTGTCTGATAAAGGCAGAGCCAATAATTCTTCTTGATCTAGAAAATTTGTAGCAATACAGACAGACAGTGCTCATAAAATATATATTCATGCATACACTGATTGTCAATTCATTCATTTTTTAAAATGTCCAATGATAGGTCCATCGCCATCCATATGCAACTCGTGGAACAGAAGCACTCGTTGATTAGGACTTACCGGCCTGTACGATCACAATGGTACCCAAGAATCTAGCAGAAAAGATGCCTCTGTTGCATAATACATATATATAATTCCTATACAATTATAAGATCCTCTATATACTGTGAGGGTCTCTCTCTTTCTCCTACTCTTCCGGCAAAGAATTCGTGGATGCTTCGTGGGCTATTGCAGTCACATGCTGCAATTGGAGACAAGGAAACAGGTTGCCCCTCTTGGATAATACAATACCCAACTCTCTCTCTCTCTCTCCATTCTTTTAGAATATATAGATGAATAATTTTTGGTACATAGCAATTACAAATGCATAATAGATTCATTATGTAGAGATAACAGTAAGTGAAAGCTATAATTCAATTGACTTTATAGAAATGGTGGAAGTTGCCAAGTAGGCTTTGGGATTGAAAGCTTTGAGATGTATCCTAAATCCTAATATTCCAAATGCTACATAATTGATGAAAAATCAAATTTACAATGCCTGCACAAAAAATACATTGATGTAAGAAGAAAATAAGGGAAAATTGATGAAAATTTGACACTTAATAATGCAGATGCTTTAAGAAAGCCAGTGACTACAGGAAAGTTGAAGCATTGTGACGCCGGACAGAATAGTGATTATTCTGTAGGCTAGTGTCAACAGGTAATTCACAGGGAAGAACACAAGAGAATTGCCCAAAACATAGAGAAAATCCTCTAGTATTCAATTCAATATTCAAAATCAAAGTCTGCCCAAAAATCAGTCCACAAGTCGGGCTATATAGCTGAAAAATCGTCATTATCGGAATTTTATAAAAAATAGCAAAATTCCAATAATCATGCCAAAATGAGATACGTAATAAAAGAAGTAATTTGCCAAAAATGTGGCCTAAATCGAGTTCAGAATCACTTCCTAAATGACAAAATAAATATTACTATAAAAGGAAAGAAATAACTAAAAATGAGGATTCAGAAGAGAAAACAGTGGATTTTGACCTCGAAAAAATATGTAGCTCAGTGCCCACGACGTGCATGCCGAAGAGAGCTTTCCGAATTGGGGTTATATGAGCGATTCTGATACCCGTAGCCAAAGTTATGGCCAAAATACTGAAATGCACCCAAAAACTGTCCCAATTAGGGAAAAGATCACAACTTCCTGCCATCTTTGCGCTGATCTGCCAACTCAAGGTATCTCAGCGTCATCGACGTGCCATTTGACAACTCAGCATCATTTGACTCGGATTATCCTGCATTACATTGATGCTTGGATTTGATCAAATTTTCGCATCATTGAAGATTGATGAAGTATCCCCTGGTGTGGGAATGGACATTTCACATGAAAGCTACAGGTGCAGAAAATAATTTTTTTCTTATAGTAATCTTCAATGTGATACTGATGTATGAAAAAATGTTACTCTGGCTCACCCCAACAAAGGAATCTAAGAACTTGATCAACATCAAACCATACCACAGTTAAGGTTGATTGCATTCAAGTTTGTTTTTGAGCTATGGTTAAACTCTATCCACAAGCTGAAAATTCCAAGGCTCCCTACTTCTGTATATCTGAAAAACTGAGGAAGAAAGTAGATAATTTGCTCCATGTCATCGGCATCCAAACCAAACAAAGCGTCAGTGTATAGAATGGAGACACGCGGATAGCAAATCATTCATGCTATGCATATAATATTAACTTTCTTTTTCTTTAACTTTTTGCTCCTATCTAGAAATATTGATCACCATATCTCCACTATCTTTTCTTTATTCCATAAATATATTATGTTGTTGTTGATGATGATCTGAGATTGTTCAAAATGAGACACCCTTGACAGGCCACGTCTATGGAGAGAAAGCAGCTTCAATTTTTTAGTAGCAGAGGGTAATGTGGCAGCAATGGAGCAATGCTTGAGAGCCAAAAAAAGGAGGTGACTTGTGCAACAAACACATAATATAAAAGACACCTCATACGGTATGAGTCATGCCTATTTCATTACCAAAGTGACTAAAGAAATAACACATTATTAGATCTTTGTTGGCCTATTGTGTGACAAGATAACCAAATTCAAAGGAGAGCCTACACTGTCACCACATGGTCATCACTTTCGTAACTATATGTCTAGGTATATATAGAGAAGCATAGAGCTCTTAGTTAACAATCAAAAACTTGAACATTTTCTGGGAAAAAAAGAAAGAAAATATGGGTAGTTCCACAACAGCCAACAAATGTTACCACATTCGATCAATTACTTTGCCTTGCAGATCGCATCCTAGCACTGTTAGAATCGAAGAGGAGCTAAACAAGCTCAAAGAATTGGAGGTATCATCTATACCAACTGGAGAGACAGTTTGCAATGGTCTGTCCGGACTTGAAGAGTTGTACAAATGTGTGGATGATCTCTGCAATTTGCCGATGACTCAACAAGCTCTCTCTCAGCACAAAGATGAGAAATGGATCAATGAGCTGTTGGATGGATCTTTGAGGCTCTTAGACATTTGTGGCATTACAAGAGATGTCATGTCACAAATAAAGGAACATGTTCGAGATCTTCAATCCTCTCTTCGAAGAAGAAAGGGAGATTTTAGCATAGTCAAATACAGTTGCTTTAGAAAGAAGATGGAGAAGGATGCTAGAAAGTTGATTGCAGCAGTGAAGCAAATGGACAACAAAATTGCAGCCTCACTACTCTTAGATTTGGACCAACACGCGTCATCTGTGATCAGAGTGCTAAGAGAAGTTAGTGCATTGACTAGTTGTGTCTTTCAGTCTCTTCTCTTGTTCTTGTCTGTGCCAGTTTTGAAACCAAAGCCAACAAGGTGGTCATTGGTTTCAAAAATGTTGCACAAAGGGGCAGTAGCAAGCGAAGACCAACAGCAACAGGACATTGTCAATGAGTTGAAAAGTGTAGATGTCGCGCTGCAGACACTGTGCAGATCTAATTCAAGTAAAGGGGACAAGTTTCAAATTGCACAAAATAATCTGGAGGCATTGGGAGCTAGAATTGAAGCTGTGGAGAATGGTTTGGAGTGCATGTTTAGGCGGCTGATCAGAACAAGAGCCTCTCTCCTAAATATTGTCTCCCAATAATTTGATCGCCGACACCCAAATCCTGCATTGGCATCCAAGTTTTAAGAGGGCATGCTTAAGGATTTCAATTTCCAATTCAACAGCTATGTACATAAACCAACTCTGTAGTTATACAAAAAAAATATAATATAACTTTTTGTTATGCTAAATGTATGTTTTATATCTCCATTTTTGTTTCAACTAAAAACATAATGTTTTCCAATGCACACAAGTCCTTGATGCCAGATGAATCTCCAAAGGTCCTAATCGAAGGTCTTTGAATGAATACCCAATCCTTAGAAATTCTAAATGTCACAAAATTTATTTTTCACTTGTCAAGTATCATATATTTAGTTACTAAATTTCAAAATAAATCTCTGAAAACCAATTTGTAATTGTAACTATCAATCAACTGTTTTATGAACTATACTCATTCACTAATGCGACCTAGTGATTGTTTCAGTACTGCTCTGTTAATCATTCAATACAAACCCTAATTCAAGGCTATTTCAAAGTGAAGGTCAATGCAGCTACAGAACATATTAGCTGTACTTCATGATAATATAATCATATGACTAAAAATATATGTTAGTTACATTGGGAGGTTGCAAAGCTCAAGGCTCAAGGGAGACATTGTGAGAACATGCCACTCGTGCACACATATATAAATTATATATATATATATATGTACATTATTTTGTCTGACCTATAAATATCAATCTACATCTAGCAAACAATCAATAAAATGGTTCTTGAATATCTCTGTAGATCTCAATCTCCAAAATGCCATCTTTATATAAATTTTCATATCTTTTATCTATGTTCTTCGTCTCCGGACAACTTCAGAAGCCTTCACTCCTTTCTCAATTGCAACCAACTTTTATATATTGATGAATATTTGATGTCTAAGTTGGCAGTGGCCGATATGGAATGAGAGATGAAAGGCAAAGAGCCTAATGAATCTGGCTTAGTTAGGACTGCAACTCGGTCGGGTTAGAGGTACAACTCAAGTCAAACCTGGCATATGAAATATTCAACTCCACTTCCAACTCTAATTGAAATTTGGGATTAGAAAGTGGAGTTAATTCGGATCAATCGTATGACCAATCTCTCTCAACCCTAATTATAAAAATAATTGCCTAAGTCAATGAAAAATCGATTAGTGCAAAAAAAAAACGCCATATATATAATGAGATATACAATACCAAATACTACCATGAGACTAATAGATTTTATACTTCTCTCCATGTTTCTTTGTTCTAGAGATGCATGAACAGCAACCATTGACCTTGAAAAATATCAAAATTTTCTTGGTTATATTATATTGATTTTCTTTGAAGTTTCGTCAATATACACTGGCACTCTCTATTGTTTGTCAACTGACATTCTCTATCAGAGTTATCGGATGAATGTCGTCAACGTTTCTTGTATAATTAGATTTCTATTCTTATTATATAGATCGCATTTTATTGCAATAAATATGGTGTTAGTCTCTGACCGTTAACAAAAAGAAATACAGTGTTACAAAGATACAAACCTCAACAGAATTTAGTATAATTTAACAAATAAGAGGAGAGGTCGGTGTAAATTAACGAAACCCCGTAAAAATCTCAGTAATTTAACCCCGTTTTCTTTCATTAGATTGGACTCGTTGATAGGATGGTAAAAACAATGTTTGGGGAGGCAATAATTTTATGATAGCAAGAAAAGTAATCAAAGCTAGATGTTGCCCATTTCATGAGCATATATATGTGATTAAAGAAAGAATTAGAAACTACAGATTGTTGCCTGAAATTCAACAAGATCAATAAAAAGGTAAGAGTGACCCACATTGTCACTACAGATTGTTGCCTGAATTTCCATGTCTAAGTTGTTGATGGCTTCACGTTCTTTGATAATAAGAAAGGTTTTCTTCTTCTTCGTTACCAATTTTATGACTTTTTTGTTATAAATCTTTTTTAAAATAAAGCATCAAATTTATTCGAACTTATGTAAACTTGCATGAACTTATGCCAAATTAATTAAAAGAACACTGAAGGTTCATTTCTTTTTCTTGAATTCGGAATTTGAATTTTATTTGTCCTGTCAAATTCGGAAACGAAGGATTGAATCATTTTCCGAAACTATCCAGCGGGAATAGAACCACATGGATCCCATTCCAAAGCATCCGGCACAATCAGTCTATCCCCATATGCTCGACAAAAAGACTGAAAGAAGTACCTTCACATGTTCATGCCTCATTAATATGGCGATATTAAATGACCACATCTATAGCCATATTCGATTCATTTGTTGCATTGGTGGTAAATGGTATGATTCGTGGATGAGTATATCATAAAAAAATAATATCATCTAGCTGCATATATTATCCAAAGGTGTAAATTATTAATAAATGCATGTTTGGGAGCATTAAATCAACCCATTGTCTAAATTTCCTCCAATTCGAGTTTCAAGGCCTCGATTCGGTGCTCCCAAAATGCAACATGAATAGTATTTTTAAGATCTTAAAGCATTTTAAGGATTGTCGTAAAAGTTGTTCTTGATGAAATTTATGGGCATGCACGTCAGGAAAGGGAACCATTCTTCTAATTATTATTACTATTATTATTCCTCCACTAATTGTGGCCTTGGTGAATATAATTTGAATGTGCATTATAAGTGCAAGGTACCACCTTTTTATAAATTGGAGATACCGAGAAAAACATCAGAGACAAGGAGAATCATGGTCTCCTCATGGTTGTGATGAGCATGTGAAATACCAATGTTGTGTATTCCTTTGTTTCACATTCAATTGTTTAATTTCATCAGGCTAACTTCAATTTCCAAGAATATATATATATATATATATATATATATATATATATATATATATATATATCCATTGCCTTGTGGCCCCTTGTCTCCCATGTACACCAATGTTTCTGCAACCATATATTGTTCCAAGTGATAATTTTCTTTTGAATGATTTCAGTGCCATTGTGAGATAAATTTATAGGAGTAGATCTAATTTTTTGTGTTCATTTGATTCTTATTCCAATTATACAGTCCTAGACAAATAGCTAACCTACAATGGATCTTTTATGCAAGTAAATTCACTCTTCATCTCACTAAAAATTAATATTTTGGTGGTATTCAACTATGGTTCTTTGAATCAAGAAAGGCATGAATTGGCATACTTAGTGTGCTGTTGTCTTATAAATAATATATATATATGTGTGTGTGTGTGTGTGTGATTTTACTCGGTGAAATATTCAAAGAATATGTCTGAAATGTGGTCGACAAAATAAGGACAGAGCTAGAAATGCACAAGCACTAATGGCATCTTGGTGTTGTTTACATATATATTCATGGTAACGACAAAAATGTAAACGAAGTTCTAAGTTGCCCATTTCATGGCCATAGGATTAAACAAAGAATTCAATATTGCATGTTGTTGGCGAAAAATGTTACAATCTGAATACCCACCATGGCATCACATGCATATATACTGCCTTGGCACCAATAATTCAATGTTGCCTTCATTGTGTTCCTATAAATAGATTGAATAAAATCATAGCAATTCAAGCTTAATTCACTTGTATATTGAGTATTTTCAGCATTTGCAATACAAGGAAAAATGGCAGACTCATTTGCATTGCCTCCTGTGAGGTCCATCAGCTTACCTTCCAGGTTGCACCCCACTTCTGTCAAAATCGAAGCCGAGCTAGACAAGCTTAAGGTATGGAAAGCATCGTCAGTTTCTTCAACAGAAGCATTAGGAGCCGAAACCATTCAAAAAGGTCTAGTTGGGCTCACGGAGTTGTATAATCGCGTTGAGGAACTCATTACTGCTCCACTCACCCAACAAGCTCTTCTTCACCATCAAGACGAAAAAGTAGTGGCAGAGGCACTAGATGGATCAGTGACATTGCTGGACACATGTGGCTTTGCAAGGGACATAGTGTTAATGATGAAGGAGCATTTGCAGCAAATTCAATCATCTTTACGAAGAAGGGCTGGTGAATCAAGCATTGAATGTAGTATTGGTGCTTACATTAGCTTCAGAAAGAAATCAAAGAAAGACATCTCCAAGTGCATCAGAGCATTGAAGCCGATGGAAAGCAAAATTGGATCATGCCCTGTCTTAGTTTTAGATGATCACTTGTCAATGGTGATCAGATTGCTAAGAGAAGTTAGCACTATAGCCATATCCATTTTTCGATCTCTCTTGCTATTCTTGTCCATGCCAGTGATGAAGAGCAAGCTTGGTGGGTGGTCATTGATATCCAAACTGATGACTACAGGGTTAGCTGTTCACGAGAAACGACAGAAGATAATCAATGAGGTGGAGAGTGTAGATGTTGCTCTTTGTGCTCTCTATGGGCATGTGCAAAGCAATGAAGTGAAGGCAGAATTTCAAATGGTGCAGAGGAAGATGGAGATACTTGCTGCTGGCATGGATAGTCTTGAGGCTGGACTAGATTTCATGTTTCGACGTCTAATCCAGTACAGAGTCTCTCTGCTTAATGTTCTCACTAGCTAAATTGAGATGACAAATTTTTGTACAAAGTATATTGGTCATTGCTTCCATGTTTTAAAGGATTTGCCAATGTACCAGACTGAAATTGTATGAGAAAGTGTACTAGTACATAGAATTATAATACAATCCGATTTCCTCTCTTTTTAACTCTCTTTCCATTTTATTTTGCAATACAATAGCAATAATTTGAACAATTTTACTTGCTTTTCATCGCTGCATGCTCTGCGAGCCATTCTTTGCAAAGAAACTTGATCAGTAACATAACATACCACCTGAGTAGGACTTCGAAACAAGTAAAACAATAGAGGACTAGTTAGTACCTCCAAATTTTGTGTTTTCAAGTATGTGCAGGTGCAAGGACTAGTTGTAACTAAATCTCACAAAGGAATTTGTAAAAGTCTTATCTGTAATGGATCCAACCAAAGCTGAAAATGCAGACTAATCTGAGAAGGTTCACAACAAGGCGTTACTAAGAGGAAGAAGACATCTATTAAGCAAAGAACAACACTGCGCTAATATATTAAACCACAGATATTTTCCTATCATGGGAGATAGTTACTTGCATCATTCAGAAAGCACTATTTTGCATCTGATAGTGAGACTCTCTTGGAGTGGTTTGTCTATACTCAGAGAAACTTTTATTGACATTTTCCCATTCTTATTCTAGTAAAAATCTATATATTTATGTTGTGTCTTGATTTCAATGCTTTAAAGCAGAAATCTGCATATGAGGACCACAAAAGCCTATAAAAAGCTGGTTAAAATTGTGGTATGTGCTCTTAGCATATCAGTTTTTTGTCCCTAACCGGACGGAACTTGAACTAGGTTACAATCTTTGGTGGTGCTCTCTGTAGCTGTTAGCCTTGTGAAGGAATGTTATTTTGGTGATATGCTCATACTGATATATTTTGCTGATCTCTGGGAAAAAAGCTGCTGCAGTTTTGTATGGGCTTTTGGAGAACTGTTGTGGGCTGCTCATTTTGTAATTGGTAGCTAACTTGTGTGCCTTTTCACTTTTGTATAGGAGTATGGTTGTACAACCCCTGGCTGTGTTTTTTGTAGGCTTTGAGGCCTGTGAGATAGTGTTATGGGGGTTAAGTTAACCCCCTCTCTGTTGTGCTGTTCTTTTTCATATATCTATACAATCATTACCTTTCCCCAAAAAAAATATACAAGTGTAAAACTCATCTGAGACATGTTCAGGAGTTGGATATAGAATCACATATGGTAATTTTAACTTCAAGCACAGTTTTAATTAGCCTAATCTATCTCAATATGGAGTTGCTGCAATTTTTATTTTTTTTTGGGGGTTAAATTCCCAAAGTACTTTCTTAATGTACAATTCTCAAAGCCTGATTGTTTTGTCTTCCCCACATATTTTGTCTTGGTGTGTGAAAATTTTGCTCTAAAATTCAATACAACATTCTAACATTCAACCAAAAAAAAAAAAAAACCTCTAAATTGTGAAGTTAATTACCTAGCTATTGAAACCTTGAGCAAGCCCCAAAAGTGAGAATGATGTGAGTCCACTAGACAACTAAGTGTTCCTCGCCTAACTGCGTGATAAAGACTAGTTTTTTTACTACGATAACTAGTTTTTTTTTTTTTTCCTCAAATGCAGAATTTTAAATCATAGTTAAGGAAAAAAAATGAAGAAGAAGAATCTATATATATCATTATAGATATTGCATCCTATATAATGGTGATCAATCATCCGTACATCCCTCATTGTGTATACATTGAAGAGAGCCAATGTCAGATGCTGCAGTAGGATTCATGGATCAAGAACAAACATATTAGCTGTACCATATGATAATCTAATTGAACTAAACCTTATTTTAAATACTTTGGCAGCTAGAAAACCTCAAGGGGAACATTGTGACGACATGCCATTCGTGCACATATATATATAAATATGCATCTGCATTATTTTGCCTTAACTACCATATCCATCTACATCTTGTAATCAATTAATAATATGGTTCTTGAACCCCTTCTTTATACTAATTTTAGTCTTTTTTTCAAGGTTCTTCCCCTCCAGACAACTTTGGAATGCACCATTTATTTCTTAATTGTGACCGACTTTTATGGATTCATGGAACATTGGAAGTGTAAGAGGGCGGTGGTGGATGTGTACGGGAGGAGGTGAGCCTAACGAATCTAGATTAGTACAGAAGAAAACCAGAAAATTAGATATGCCGTACCTAAATTAATATCATTGAGAGACTAATAGATTAAGTTAGTGTTTATGGCTTTTTTTAGTTGAAGATATGACAGATAACACATTATTGAGAAAACCCCACTTCACATGCATTGGACCCCAATATTATTTTAGTACTCTCCTTTCTTCTCCCAATGTGTTGGTATAAGTATACAAGTGAAGATTGATCAGAGAACACATTGAACCTACTTTGATATAAACTTTCATACCATAAAAAAAAACAACTATGGCTGGTTTTTCCCCAAATTCTATTAGTCACTACCATGTCCGGTCTATTAGCTTTCCAGATAGATCTCATCCTAGCACACTAAAAGCAGAACAAGAGCTAAACAAGCTTAAAACATGGGAGGCATTTTCTTTGCCAAAGGCAGAGACAATTTGCAATGGTTTGTCTGGCATTGAAGAAGTCTTCAAATGCATAGAACAACTTCTTAGTTTGCCATTAGTCCAACAAGCTCTCGCCCAACATCAACACGAAAATTTGGTCAATGAGTTGCTTGAAGGGTCCATCAGATACATAGATATATGCAGCAACATAAGGGATACAGTTTTGCTAATGAAGGAAGGTGTCCGAGACCTCCAATCTGCTCTCCGAAGAAGCAAGGCTGGTGGAAATATGAGCATTGAAAGCAATGTCATTGCTTATATATGCTCTAGAAAGAGGATGAAGAGGGGATTTGAAAAGTCTCTCCGACACTGAAGAAAATTGAAAGAAAATTTGAAGCCTCTTCTGTCTTAGATGTTGACAGCCACCTCTTGGCTGTGGTTGAAGTACTAAGAGAAGCAAGTTTGGTCACCATTTCTATCTTACAGTCCCTCTTGCTATTCCTCTCTGTGCCGGTATTGAAGCCAAAGCCTAGTAGATGGTCAGTGCTCTCAAAACTACTGGTGCAGAAAGGAGGAGTATCATATGTTGGTGAACAGAAGAATATGAATGAGTTGGAGAGCACGGACATCGCTCTTGGCAACTTGTTGCTGCAGAGTTCAAGTGAAAATGCTGAGGAAGAAAAGATCCAAAGTGCACATAGGAGGTTGGAAGATTTGGATGCTATTGTTGCCCATTTTGAAAGTGGATTGGAGTGCTTGTTTAGGTGCTTGATCCACACAAGAGTCTCTCTACTAAACATACTCTCTTGTTAGGATGACCTTGACATCCATTTTTATCAGGAATCTTCATCCACAGTTGAAAAAAAAAATTAGTTGAGGATTTCATTTTTCAAATGTATATTTATGTGCAGTTAAGTACCATGAATCAAATTGTATGGTAACATATAAGAATCATAACTCAGTACAATTTTTTCAACTCAGTGAGCACTGTCATTGTATATTATTATGTCTTTCTGAATTTAATTAAAGGGACTATTTGTCCATTGTGTTTGACACCAAATCAATTTGCAAAATGAGATTTCAAAAGGAAACAATTTGAAATAAATCCCATATATATATATATATATATATATATATATATATATATATTGGGTAGGTAAATCACACACATACCATTTGCATTTTTTGAGGACTCAAATCTTCAAGCTTCAATTTGGAAGAAGAAGATATTATTTGAACTAGGTCATTGATGGTCCATCCATTTATTTTAGATAAATTGAAATTTAGAAGGCAAGAATAGAAGTAGAGGTGGGTAAATTCCAAAGTTTGATAACTCTTTAAATCACATTAAATCTGACCTTGAAATCCAATCCAGTTTTGAGTTCTATCAATTCCAAATAATAGAAATTCCATTTGAAAATCCAAAATCCATCAAATCCCATTATTCCAATCATATATTTTCATAATAATATTGATTGTGGGGATAGATAAAGTTACTAATCAGGTAAGGTATTTATTTATTTGTGACCTTTTGGACTATTGAAATTCTACACTGTAATTGCCGAAATGAATTAATGAAGAAAAAAAAAATCTACAAATGAAGCCAATTCATTTCAAGAGCTGACTAGGAAATTAGTGGGCTAGTATTATGTTTTGGGCCCAGCCTAATATCACACAAGATGCTTCAACTTCAGGCCCAAGAAGTTTTAATTTCCAATATAAGGAAGGAAGCCCACCACTTTCAGACCAGCAATTGTGCCACTCCTCCTCCTTTTTTTTTCCACGTGTCAAATTGTGTAACGGCTCTTTTTCTTTTCCAAAACCGAAGTAGCTGTGAGATCGGGTCGGTGCAACATTGGGCCCACATGAGTGATCATACCATAAACCTTTCCTTTTTTTCTTTTCCATTTTAGCAGACCGTTATACTCAAAATAATACCCTTCATTTCCGCTCTCTCTCTCTCTATATATATATATTTCTCTTTCTCTCTCTAAAAAGTTGGAGAGGGGGAAGATGACTGTCGCAAGTGTAGCCACCAGCCACTGTAAGAAGGCGATGAAGTTGGGAATCAAGATCTTCCGCAGAGGCTTCAATTCCTCCAAATGGTTTGTGCTTAAATCTCTCATCTTCCGCTTTCTTCTCAATTTCTGTTCTCACCCATTTACTGCAAATTAAAACCCTAATCAAAATTTATTTCTCAATATATATATATATGGAAACAGCAAGACAATGGCGAAGATGGCAGTGGCGAGGATAAAGCTGCTGAGGAACAAGAGGGAGGTGGTAGTGAGGCAGATGAGGCGAGACATTGCCCTGCTTATTAAGTCTGGTCAGGACTCCACTGCTCGCATTCGGGTATCTTTTTTTTTTCTTCTAATTTTGACATTTACCCATCTTTTCTTATACCAACATTGATCATTGATTTGATTTTCCTACTTTTTTCTTTAGTTGTTTGTTATGATCTCCAATGTGTATTGCCTTATGAAATGAAAAACTCATGAAAATTGAATTTTTCTGCTTGAAATTGGTTTATGGGACTCTAAAAGACCCTGGCTTTGGCTTTTTGTTTATCTTCTTAAAGTTCTAATTGTTTCGCCGACAAGTAATCTGGTGTGTGTTTTTAGTTGCATGTAGATGAAACTTGTGCGAATATATATTGTCAACTTGTCTAAAGCTATATGAGGTCATTTTTAGTATTTAAAAGAATGGCCTTGGTTCCATATTGGTGTGATTATTATGCTGATGTCTCTATTTACACCATCGAAGTAACTTTACAAGTTCTTTATGGATGGGACATAATAATTTCATAGAGATCTTAAGCATCCCACTTACAAATAACAAAAACATTAAACTCAGATTTAATCAGGAAAGAACTCAGCTACTTTACTCAGTTATGTATTCATCATGACTCTCCAACCTTTGCTGTTATTCTTGTTTCTGAAATTGTAGAATGATAAATCCAACAATCTTTTATTCAGACAAAGTTGTTTCGATCACTCCCCTTAAGGTAGCTTGACAATTTTGTCCAAATGGATCCTTTGTGGAACAATTGGATCTGGCACTCAGTGGGCACACTTCTTGGTTGAGGATCACCATATGGCCAATGCGACCCAATAAAGATTTAGATTCTCTCCTGTTTTGTAAGAATAGTCATACTAACAGACCTTTTATTTGTCTCATATCAAGAACTCAGTTTTTTTTTTTTTTTTTCATCACACTCTATATGATATTGTGGATTGTCCAAGAGGGAAATGATGTAAAGTTGTTTGTCATTTGCATTTTTCTCTCATGACACTTAATATAACAAAAAAAAATTCTCCTTAAAATGACATAGTAGTTGCACCTTTTTGGATTAACCCAAGGCTGGACGGAATGTCTTTGCATAGCTGTACTCGATGTTACTGCACATTTTTTTTATGATCAATTATGGGGTTTGCAAGCACGATGACGGTATTGTGGAAAATTTCTAGTTCCAAATGCATCCCACTTAAGCATAGAGACCTTAAGCATCCCACTTACGAAAGAACAAAAAACATTAAACTCAGATTTAATCAAGAAAGAACTCAGCTACTTTACTCAGTATCAGTATTCATCATGACTCTCCAACCTTTGCTGTTATTCTTGTTCTGAAATTTTAGAATGATAAATCCAACAATCTTTTACTCAGACAAAGTTGTTTCGATCACTCCCCTTAAGGTAGCTTGACAGTTTTGCCGGAATGGATCCTTTGTCGAACAATTGGATCTGGCACTCAGTGGGCACACTTCTTGGTTGAGGATCATATCAAGAACTCAAAGTCTATTTTTTTTTTTAAATCACTCTCTATATGATATTGTGGATTGTCCAAGAGAAAAATGATGTAAAGTTGTTTGTCATATTGCATTTTTCTCTCATGACACTTAATATAACAAAAAAAAAAAATCTCCTTAAAATGACATAGTAGTTGCACCTTTTTGGCTTAACACAAGGCTGGACAAATGTCTTTACATAACTGTACTCGATGTTACTGCACATTTTTTTTATGATCAATTATGGGGTTTGCAAGCATGATGACGGCATTGTGGAAAATTTCTAGTTCTAAATGCAATTTTTGTTGCTCCTATATGTAGACATCTTCCAGTCTGTGCAATATCCATGTGTGTCTTGAAACTGTTGCTTCTTTTGTTGGAGTTTTGCCTCAAGCTTGCCTACTTAATGTCATTTATGAAGTTCATTCCAATCAGTTTCTAGAACAAAGGCTTATAAACGGATTTAACTGTCCATCGGTTATAAAATTAAATTTTATTCTAGAAGTCGATGATTAATATAAATGTCGTTGATGAAATTTAGGCAAAATGTGTTCTTTGAAGTTCTTGTGATTTCTTAGGTGGAACATGTGATCAGAGAACAAAATATTATGGCTGCAAATGAGGTCATTGAGCTCTTCTGTGAACTAGTTGTTGCAAGGCTTCCGATTATTTCAAAGCAAAGGTATTAAAGAATGATTGTTTTTACTGCATTTTGAGGCACAAACCAACTCAAATTCAATCTGTAGTGATCTGGGTTCTTTTATTTCTTTTATTCCAGAGAATGCCCTGCTGATCTTAAAGAAGGGATATCGAGTTTGATATTTGCAGCTCCTCGGTGCTCAGATATTCCAGAGCTGCTGGCCATCCGAGATATTTTTGAGAAGAAATATGGCAAAGATTTTGTATCTGCAGCTACTGATCTAAGACCTAATGCTGGTGTAAATAGAATGGTAATTGTGTTCCTAGTTCCTACCATGACTTCTATAAGGAAAGGTTCATTTTTTCAGTACTTCATAGTTTTAGAATTCAATATGTACACTTTTTCCTCATTTGTAGTAGTTATATCACAATATTGCACCAATGCCCATCCACATATTCAAATGACATAAAAGCTTGATAAAGTATTTTCCTTTTTCTTGTGCAGCTCATTGAGAAGCTCTCTGTTAGAACCCCAAGTGGGGAAATAAAATTGAAAGTGATGAAGGAAATAGCGAAGGAATACCAGGTTGAATGGGACACAACAGAGTCTGAGATGGAGCTTCTCAAGCCTCCAGAAGAGCGTATAGTGTGTTCTCTCTTTCTGTGTGCTCGTTTGTCTTTTTTATGTCTATCTGGTGCAAAAATCAACTCATGTTGCCTACTTACCAATCCATGCTTTGTTTTATCAGGAAGGACCACGCACTTTTGTTAGTGCTTCCAGCATACCTGTGAATCCTACGCCACAGCAATCCATCGAGACAAATAAGCCAATCACTAGGTAATTAGGCACTGTTTGGATAGCATTTTAATAGCAATGCTACTTTATTTTTTGCTTTAAGAGCAGAAAGTTCTTCATTGTTGCATTCTTCTCATTTTTATTTACCCACAGAGGGTATTTACTCGAGAAGTAATCTGTTAAGTTGCCTATTCATTGATCAACAATTGCTCACATCTTTTAACTCAGGTATTCAGGTATTGAAGGAAGGGACACCATGCATTTTAAAGACACAGCATCAGCAGCTGAAGCAGCTGCTCAGTCTGCAAAGGAAGCAATTGCTGCTGCAGATGCTGCTGCTTATCTGGCCAACAAAAACTCGAATCAGGTCAATCAAGCATCTTGTTTTAACAATACTAATGTGAATGGTTCAAGCATTAATCATTCTGGCCATTCCACTGGAAATTTCATGCCAAATGATCCTCCAATTGAGTCCCAATCTGCCAATATTCAATCTAAAGTCCTGGGGAGGATGTATGAGTCACGAAGTTTTGAAAGCTCTAATTATTCAAGGGACGATGATGCCAATATGGACCCAAGAAAGGTTTATCGGAGACACAGCTACAATGTCCCGTCTGCACATTCAGATATAAAGTTCGATGAATCAGACTGTGATGAAGAAATTGAGATGGAAGAACCTTCTGGTGACATCAATCTACCACCCAACCGGCCTGCACCACAAGTACCTTCTGTTCATGTTCAACAGAATTTAGCATCTCGTGTTCATCCCAAGTTGCCTGATTATGATGCACTTACAGCTCGTTTTGAAGCTCTCAAGTATCGCAAATCACAGGACTAAAGGAATATCAGATGTGTTATTCATATGTTGTTTTGCTTATACCGGTATACGTTGTATGCATTTTGTTATACCATACAGATCCTATATCATATGGGAAACATTTCATTTTGAAATCATTTGTAATTTTGTCAGCTTTACCTATAAATGTAATGCATAACACGTAATAACAAAAATCGAGTGTGATATTACCACAGCCTAAAAAGCTACATATCTTTCATATCTGAGCTTGCGCTATTGAAATTGTGCCTTCATTAGTCATTTTTCTGTGAGCTTGTGCTTATATATTTGTCTCTTGTGGAATGCAGCTTTGTGCCCATTGTGTTCAACTCAAAGAGTGCTGCCAAAACTTTGTGCCCATTATATCTTTCATATCTGAGCTTGTGCTATTGAAATAGTGCCTTAAGTCATTTTTCTGTGAGCTTGTGCTTATATATTGGTATCTGGTGGAATGCAGCTTTGTGCCCATTGTGTTCAACTCAAAGGGGTGCGGTCAAAACTATGGGTAAATTTGACCAGGGGTAACTCCTACTTCTATATTTCCTTTTGGACCGCTGATTTGGGATGCCTCTACCTTCTATCAGCAAGGCCTCTCAGTTGAGATATCAAGCAATTTGAACTTCAAGAATAGTTACACTTTGTTTGTTTGTTTTTTTTTTTTTTTTTTTTGGTAATTAAATCTCAATGGATGTTATTTATATTCTTCTTCTTTTTTGGTAAATATGTTATTTATATTCTTGTAAAGGCTAAAAAGTCATGTTTTGCACTCTCTAATCTAGCCCAAAATGGATAAAACCAAAATTTGGTACAATTTTTGGCTTGATGATTGAAAGCCGACACGAATTTGCAACTTAAGATAAAGTCAAATTTACAGGGAAAGTGTTTGGTGCTCATTTATATTGTCATTATTAAGTATTGTCTTCATTTGACCAAGACCAAAGTCTCCGTCACAGTCTCAAGTTTCTAGGAAACAAATTGCTTCATATAGATGGCCAAAAGATTAAGGTTGCTGCCTTTTCGTTATCAGTTGGATTACCTAATGTGAAATGTTTGAATAACTCTCTTTTTAGTAAATAAACAATTCAAGGGATTAAACAGAAGCGGTTTTGAATTCAGATTGTTGAATTGAACTCTTTCACATGTCTTGAATATATAACAAAGTGTATAACAAAAGACATTATAGGAAAAGTATATGTGTTTGAAGAAAAAAAAAAATGATATTCGTAGCCTTGCGGAGTTTCGGCGAGTTCAGTGCACAAAAATTTTGTCATTGTGAAATTTGAAGAATGACAGATGTACGCAACTTTACCCCTATCACAATATCAACTCTAACATACTTTTTAATTCAAAATTATTGTTATTCAATTTCTCAAATCAAGTAGTAAATCTTGAATATCTTAAGTTGTTATTTATTTTCTTATGTAGAGGAACTAACTGGGAGTGTAAAACATAATTAACGGCTAAATACTCTCTTGTAAAACGTATATATTCTCTCTTGTAACACATTGAAAATATACAAAAGCATTCTCCAATTTCGCTCTTTCACTGTTATTTATTTATTATGGTATCAGAACACTTCTGCTCACAACTCTAAATTAGTCTCTATCAATCTGTATCTTCTTCAGTATGCTTAGTCAGGTAGCCCCACACCACAAGCAAATTTGACAGGTATATCTCTTTCGTGCTCATCTAAATCTATATGGATCCTTGATTTTGGCGCTACTAATCATGTCAGTTCATCATTACATCTCTTTTCAACTTATACTATTTGTTCTAAGCATTCCACTCTTAAGCTTTCGGATGGAACAGATCATTTAAATTCCCACGTTGGTAATGTCATTGTCTCACCATCACTACATCTTGAGAATGTCCTCTTTGTTCCCACTTTTCAATTTAATTTGATTTCTGTTAGTGAATTAGTCAAGTCCCAACCCATCTCTATCACATTCCTTAATGATTCTTGTATTTTTCAGGACTAGTTATCGAAGAGAAAGATTGGATCTGGACACCTACATGAGGGACTCTATTACCTTGAATTAGCCTCCATTTGCTCAGTTCAAAATTCCATTATCAATAATTTATGGCATTGTTGATTAGGACATGTGTCTACCAATCGTTTACAAATGCTAGCTAAGCATTTCCCTTTTATTAGCTGTCCAAATAATACCACTTGCACTATATGTCTGTAAGCTAAGCAAACCCATTTATGTTTTCCAAAAAGCTAAATCAAAACTAGTAGACCATTTCAAATGATTCACTGCGATATTTGGGGTCCATTTTCTGTATCATCTAATTCTAATGCTAGATTTTTTTTAACTATAGTTGATGACTATAGTCATGCTACATGGATTTATTTAATAAATATTAAATCTGAAACTGCAAAAATTTTACAATCGTTTTTTGCCATGATTCACACTCAATTTCGTTCAAAAATTCATTTGCTCATTTCTGGCGTGGGTGACATAGATGAACACTTTAATGATATTCAAATTCTTCAATCTGACAACGGAACCGAATTCTTATCACACACCATGCAACAATTTTTTTATCACCCACGGAGTCATCCATCAATACAGTTGCATTGCTACACTACAACAAAATGGTATAGTAGAGAGAAAACACCGCCACCTACTCAATGTTGCATGTGCCATACATTTTCAAGCCCATCTCCCATTATCCTTTTGGGACAAGTGTATTTTAACTTCAGCCTATATTATTAACAAACTTCCCACCCCTTTGTTAGGCGGCATGTCACCACATGAAATTCTCTTTCACAAACCATCAAATTATGCCAATCTTTGAGTTTTTGGTTGCTTATGTTTTGGTCGTAATACTAACATCAAAAATAAATTTGATCAAAAAGGCAAACCAGGTATTTTCGTTGGATATCCCTACGCTTAAAAAGGGTATCGTATTTTTGATATTATTTCTAAACAAATTTACACATCTCGTGATGTGATATTTCATGAGACCACTTTTCCTTATCAAAATATCTCAGCCTCTCTATCAGACTTGCGTGTTTACCCTTTACCACTCACTGACAATGGCACCTTCAATTATACATCCTCTCCACATGCAATTTCAGATCTAACTACTCATAATATAGATTTTCATTCACTTACCCAATTCATCTCACATCCCCCTATCACAATCCTATCTCATCAAGTTCAGCCATTACAAGTGTATCATTGTCGTCACCCTTCCACACAACCCACACATAATTACCATCCAAAGTCCACAATTTCAACACCACAATCCCTTATTCTTACCTCATCTCGACCTTTCAGAGAAAGACGCCCACCACTCCATCTCAAAGATTTCCATTGCCCTACCATCCCTCATTCGACTAATCTCATTCAATCAAACTCTAAGGTAATTACAAGTTCTACTAAATATCCTATTACTTCATATGTTTCCGACACTAATTTCTCTATGTCCCACAGAGTTTTTTTTTTTATCTACAGTGTCTTCTACAGTTGAACTAAAATCATTTTCTCAAGCTGTCAAAATTCCACAATGGCGAGATGCAATGGCTGTCGAAATTACAGCATTAGGAAAAAATCATACCAGGACTCTTGTTCCTTTACCCTTACATCACAAGCCTATAGGCTATAAATTGGTTTTTAAGATAAAGTATCATTCAGATGGTTCCATTGAGCTTTATAAGGCCCGTTTGGTTACTAAAGGATACAATCAGATCGAGGGACAAGATTACCATGATACTTTTGCTCTTATGGCTAAATTAGTCATTGTTCGCTTGCTCCTTTCTATTGCTACTATGAGCAATTGGTCCATTCATCAATTGGACGTCCATAATGCATTTCTCCAAGGGGATTTAGATGAGGTTGTTTATATGACTTTACCCCCAGAATTTTTCCAACAGGGGGAGCAAAGGGTATGTCGGCTTAATAAATCCTTGTATAAACTCAAACGGACTTCTCGACAATGGTTTGCCAAATTCTCTACAACATTGATCAAAGTAAGGTTCACTCAATCTAAGTCTGACTATTCTTTATTTAGTTAGATTAATGGTTCTAATTCTACACTTATGCTCGTTTATGTCGATGACATTCTTATCACAGTCAATAATCCCCTTCTTATTAAGCAATTGAAGCACTTTCTAGAACAAAAGTTCTACATCAAAGACTTGGGGCGATTAAAATATTTCCTTGGAATCGAAGTAGCACGCTCTAAGAAAGGTCTCTTCCTTACTCAACGCAAATATACCACCGATATTTTATCCAATACAGGAACCATAGGTGGTCGGATTTCTGAGTTCCCTATGGAACAATATCTCAATCTCTCTCCAGAGACAAGCACATTATTACCAGACCCTACAATTTACCGTCGCCTTATCGATTATCTTCTCTACGTTACTATCACAAGACTCGATATCATTTACGTCGTTAATCAACTTAGCCAATTCATGCAATCCCCACGTACTCCACATATGGATACTGCTAGTTGGGTACTTCGTTATCTCAAAAGATCTATCAACAAAGGAATATTATTATCCGCTTCTATTTCTCTACACATCATAAGTTTTTGCGACTCTGACTGGGGTGGTTGCTCCACCACTCGCCAATCTACTAGTGGTTATTGTACTTTCCTTGGTTCCAGCCCTATCTCACGGAAGACAAAGAAACAACCAACCGTATCTAAATCTTCTATAGAGGCTAAATACAGATCAATGCATGGCAACCTTTACATACGAGCTTCAATGGCTAAAGTATCTTCTTGCTGATTTGGGCATTTCACACATATCTTCGATGACCATGTTTTGTGACAATCAAGCAGCTCTTTATGTCTCTCACAATCCAGTGTTTCATGAACGAACAAAGCACATCGAGATCAACTATCATTTCGTGTGAGAAAAGATTCAAAACAGATTATTGTTTCCGCGATACATCCCCTTGTCATCTCAAGTTGGTGATCTATTCACAAAGCCACTTAGAAAGGATGTTTTCCTATGACTCATTCGCAAGATGGGCGTTTTCAACATCCATGCTCCATTTTGAGGGGGGAGTATCATGATATCAACTCCAACATACTTTTCAATTCAAAATTATTATTATTCAATTCTTCAAATCAAGTAGTAAATTTTAGATATCTTAAGTTGTTATTTATTTTCTTATCTAGAGGAACTAACTGGGAGTGTAAAACATATTTAACGGCTAAATACTCTCTTGTAAGGTGTATATATTTTTTCTTGTAACACATTAAAAATATACAAAAACATTCTTGTTGCAAGTGGGTTCATATCTATCCAAGCTTATCTACCCAAATACATAATATCTATCACCTCCTTTTTTGCCTATATATATGGCATCAGATATATGTTTTGTGAGATTCCTTTTTTGTGAGAATAAAAGATCAGCTTCTCCCTTTTCATCTCTTTTTCTCTTTCTACTATATTAGTTTATATACAACAGCCAAACATTATAATATTTATAATATCATACAATATGTTATCAGCACAAGGTTCTATCCATCTGAGAAGACAAGTAAAAAGTACGAAAATTATATTTATGTCATTTCAATATCAATATATATATATATAATATACTTCCCGATTGAAAAATCGGCATGCTTGTGTCATTTCAATATATTTATATATAAAGTCATTCCCGAGTGCGAAGTGACATGTTCATATTTATATTATTTTATTATGTCAATATACTGTACATATAAAATTCTAACAATATTTCTCTTCCAATATATAGTATACTGAAAATGTCAAATTTTGCAAAGCTTGACTTTACTGCCCTTGATATTTCGGGCAGAAATTATCTATCATGGATTCTCAATGCTGAGATCCATTTAGATGCTAAAAATTTGGGAGAGACGCTAAAAATTTGGGAGAGACGATCAAAGAAGGAAATAAAGCATCAATGCAAGAATGGGCAATGGCAATGATTTTTATTCGCCATTATATACATGAGGATTTAAAATCTGAGTATGTTACAATAAAATACCCGTCCGTACTATGAAAAAATTTGAAGGATAAGTTCGAACATCAAAGAACTATAATCTTTCCAAGAGCTCGAGACAACTGGTCAAAATTGAAGTTGTCTGATTATAAATCGGTAATAGAATATAATTCAGCTCTATTTCGAATTAGCTCCCAAATGAACTTATGTGGAAAGCCTAAAAATGATGTGGATATGTTAGAAAAAACATTTACCACATTTCATCCCTCAAACTTGCTCCCCAGCAGCAGTATCGAGAGAGACATTTTACAAGATATTCTGAGTTGATATCTTACTTATTAGTAGCTGAACAAAATAATGAGCTCTTATTAGAAAGCCACATATCCCGTCCGATCGGATCAGCTTCATTAACTGAAGCATATTCAGTATCCTTTAGTAATCGCTGTCGTGGACGTGGAAGTGGTCGAGGACGTGGTTGTGGTCATGGACGTGGCCGTGGTCGTGGCCACGGCAAAAATAATAATTATGGGGGTTATCCTTCATTTCAGTTTCCTAATAGGAACTACACACCATATTATCATAAAGGAAATGCAAGTGGGGCTAAGCAAGAAAAATTAAAAGGTGTGTTGAATGCACTCTCCAAACAATATGAAAATGTTTGTTTTCGCTGTGAAATGAAAGGGCATTGGTCACAGACCTGTCGAGTGCCCAAACACTTCGTTGAGCTATATCAAGCTTCAATCAAAGAAAAAGGGAAGGAAAAAGATATTGAAACAAATGCTATCGAAAATTATGAACCAGTAGCCATCAATTATCTTGATATTTCAGATTTCTATAAAAACTTTCCTAAAATAAATAATCAGTGGACTGATGATGGAAATGTTCACATCAATTAGATATCGTTTCTTTTGATTTTTATTAGTGTGTTATTTTCAGTTTTGTTTGTAATTACACTTTTATTAATGTAATGAAGTTTGTTTCTTTTTAGAAAATGGATTTGATCAATGCATTACCCACATCTAAGATAAATGATGAAGATATATGTTTGGTAGACAGTACCACGACACATACTATCCTGAGAGATAGAAAATATTTTTCCTATATAACATTTGTTGAAGCTAATGTTAATACCATATCAAGTTCTATAGACCTGATTGATGGTTCTGGAAGGGCTAATATTGTGCTATCATGTGGAACACAATTGCATATTGATGATACTCTCTACTCAACCAAATCCAAGAAAAATCTGTTGAGTTTTAAAGATATGAGTCATAACGGATATCATATTGAAACAATAAATCAAGGGAGTATGAAATATCTATGCATTACATCAACTATTTCATGCCGGAAGCATGTTTTAGAAAAACTTCCTGCTTTCTCTTCTGAGTTATATTTTATGAAGATAAGAGCAATTGAATCACATATAATGATGTATCAGAAGTGCTCTGACCCAAAGAATTTTATATTATGGCATAATCGCCTTGGTTATCCTGGGTCAACAATGATGTGCCGAATTATTAAAAATTCAAATGAGCATTCATTAAAGAATCAGAAAATTCTTTTAACAAGTGATTATACATGCACTGCATGCTCACAAGGAAAGTTAATTATAAGGTTATCTCCTTCAAAAGTTATTGTTGAATCCACTGATTTCTTACAAAGGATCCACAAAAATATATGTAGGCTTATTCACCGATCATGTAGACCATTTCGTTATTTTATGATTTTAATTGATGCCTCAACTCGATGGTCCCATATCTGTTTACTTTTTACTCGAAATGTAGCATTTGCTAGACTTTTGACCCAAATAATTCATTTACGAGCACAATTCCCGAATTATCCAATCAAGGCAATTCGTCTTGATAATGCCGGAGAATTTACATATAAAAGTTAATGACTATTACATGTCTATTGGCACTGATATTGAACACCCTATTGCACACACTCATACTCAAAATGGTCTAGCAGATTCTTTTATAAAACTTCTTCAATTGATTACAAGACCATTACTTATGAGAACAAAACTCCCTGTGTCAGCCTGGGGACATGCCATATTGCATGCAGCATCATTAGTTCATATTAAATCAACTGCTTACCATAGTTTTTCACCTCTACAACTTATGGTTGGTCAACAACCAAATATCTCTCACTTACGAGTTTTTGGTTGTTTTGTTTTTGTGCCTATTGCACCACCACAACGAACAAAAATGGGCCCTCGACGTAGACTTGGAATTTATATAGGTTTTGACCCTCTATCTATCATTAGATATCTTGAACCTATGACAGGAGATTTGTTTAAAGCAAGATTTCTTTGATGAGGTGGTGTTCCCACCATTAGGGGGAGAAATGACACAGCCTGAACAACAACATGGAATCACTTAGAATGCTACGACATTATCACATTTTGATCCTCCTACAAATCAAATAGAACTTGAAGTTAAGAGCATCATTCATTTGCAAGGTATTGCAAATCAATTGCTAGATGCATTTATTGATACAAATAAAGTGATACAATCTCATATCCCTACTGCCAATTTTTCAGCACAAATAGATGTCCCAATTGGACAATCTATACGTAGTGCAGCAGATGCATCTAAAACACGCCTAAAGCGTGGGAGACTTATTGGTGCAAAAGATACTGTTCCTTGAAAGAGAAAAGTACAAGAGAAAGTATATAAAGAAGATGGCACTCCTGAGGAGGCCATGTCACGCCCCGATTCTCGAGGCCCAGAAACCGAGGTGTGAACTCCGTGAGTTCACCCTCACGACATAACCATCACCTGATCATACAACCTCAATTTCCTATTATTTTCACAAAAATTGGGCATGACTCATTCTAATAAATCAGATCCTGGTATGTTATACCTGCTTTAAATTCATATGGACACTTCTAGGCACGTGTCCCCCCAACATTTATATCTAACAATCAAAATAGACACTTCTGGGCATGTGTCCCCCCAGCATTTCTACAACATGCATAATACAATCAAAAATACATGTCTCAATCCTTGAATGTCCGTATTATATACATACATCACATGAATAAAATACAACTGAAGGAACTGAATCAACATAATCACTCCATACATTTAATTCCAAATGTAATGCGTCTATTTATCCATTATCTTGGACATACATCAGATTGTAAGAAATCTAATTACTACCTCTGCAACTGATACTATCGATCCCCCTAACTGACTTCATAATCAGCAATACCTGCAAAACCTGGGAGGGGGTGAGCTCAAAGGCCCAACAAGGTATGTAGAACCATACTATCACCGCTGCAGTAGGTCGATCCTCACATATTCTCAAAAATATACATGCACTTAAATATATCACAATATTTAAGACCATGCTCCTCCTAGCATGCATGAACCGACAATGTATATGGCTACTCTAGCACATATAAACATACCAAATCTACTGCACATGACTTATGAAAATCATTTAGAATACGCTCAAAAGCAATACACATCCAACATCAATATGTATACAGAACATATATGTCCAAACATTTACATAAACAATGTAAATCAACAACCACATCTTCTACTCATCAAGTAGCTCATCCCAAATGCAATATAGATGCATTTAAACAGAAAAACATGCTTGACAGATAAGCACATAAGTATAAAGGTATTTTCACCTTCCACGGTCATAGTCCGATACTTAATACAAGCATCAAGGCTTGCACATACACTCACTCTCGACTCTCATCCGACACCCCACATGATTGGCCCACTCCGAGGATCATGCGACCTAGGACAACTCTGATAACCATCCTATGACCTGGACCACTCCGAAAGGTCATTCTATCCTGGCAATGTATAGGATTGCCATTATGTGAGGGGACAACTCTGAGGCTCACATTCGTTGGACATACTCTGATTCCAGGCATTAAGCCTAAGCATGGCGGGTCCACTCCGAGGGCCATACTTCTTGGACATACTCCGATGGCAATATATTGGTTTGCCAAATTGTGAGGGGGCAACTCCGAAACTCACTAATGTTAGACATTCTCCAATTCTAGGCATATAGCCTTTGTATGGCGGGTCCACTCCGAGGGCCATACGTAGTGGATAATTATACCACTTCTCGTGACACGGTTGGACCACTCCGAAGTCCCGTGTACCTCTTTTTGTGTTAATTTTTCCGCAACCTCCCATATATGCAATGTGGATGCATACGTAATCAAGTATTTTATTTTATGCTATCCCAATTCACTAGCTAGTATTAAAGTACATATCATGCATTTCTCTCTACATAAACCCATATATAACCACGTATGTGTCATTTCCCTCCCATATATGCAATATGGATGCATATATACATAACATAATATTTTTATGCATCAACCCATGCTTATGAATACTAAAAAGGAGTATTTAACATGCTTCTCATCACATTCCAACACATATAGCGCATACATGTTCCAAAACTTGCATAACACCTCGCATTTGCAAAACACTTCAACTTCAGCACATTGTTATCATGCTATAACCAATGCATACATTCGATATATATATAAAGCTAGCATGCATCTCATATTCACATTCCCACATATAAACACATATATGTCACATCCTGCATATAGTCACATATGCATGTATACTAGCATAAATGTAATCATGCTTCCACTCAAGATATGCATTTAATCCAAGTAACTAGCATGCTTTCCATTCACAATATATAACCACATACATATTCCGTTACCATATATGTATTAAGAACATATAAAACATTTAGCACATCATAATCATGCTTTTCAAATGCTCGCCAATGCCATATTCAATTATAAAGCATGCATCTCTACGACTACACCAATGTGCAATCGCATATACATTTTACCTATGCATAAATTTCCCCTATGCATATAGAACAACACATAACTAAATATATATGTAATTTAGCATACTTTTTACATGATTTCAATCAATACTATACATACATATCACGATGCAAATAAGCGATTAAATTTAACCTGTCATCGCTCCCCAAACCCACATATATATATATATATATATATACATATATATATCCCCACATCCCACGTATATACAATATTCACCTGTGCACATATATATATAAGCACCTATATATAAATATACACATACCACATATGATCAAATTAAGAACATATGTAAATTACCTAACGTAAGTAAAATATACGTAGGAGATAGAGGCAAGAACAACTTGCCTTAAGTCCCGCTCTCCAATGAATCGGTGTCTGCAAAGCGGTCCATACCAAGCTCGGTCCAATCTCGTGTCCAAGTCACATGTGAATCCGCTCTCTTTCCTTCTAATTTCCATGATTGGTCCAACTCACTTTGTGAACCCAAACCATAAACTGAGTTCGGTCCAATTGCATCTAACTGGAAACTAACCCAATTCCTTAGGCCCAATTCAGTGATCCAACTCAAGCAATCACAGTGAATCAATTCAAGCTAAATTGTAGCCCATGTCCAATTCAACTTCAATTCACTATTTCAGCCCATTCCCATTATACTATCAAATTCCCAAAACTATATAAGGCCCAACCAAACAAACATCATACCATATCAACTGTACCATAATTCACAAACTACCAACACCATGGTAGCCACCATTCTGGCCCCAAACCACCACAAATCGTGACCACTACAAGCTACCCAAACTGAACCAGCAAACTGCCGAATCTAACCATCATCCTTCCCAAAATCGAGCAACTTGTGAACCACCATACACAGCCTCACCTCACCTCGAAACTCAACCAAGAACTACAGCCGTGGAAGCCCGACCAAACTATGATCAATGGTGAACCAAACAGCCCCTAACCAGGCCACCCTCCTGCTGCCAAACAGTCCCTCCAGCCCCAATATGTGCTCTGAAACCATGGGCAACCCGAGAAGAAAACCCCACCATCAGTTGAGCCTCCACCAGCCATGGTCCCCTGCCAACGAAGACCCATGAGCTCAGCCACTCGCCGATCACCACTCAGCCACTGCCGTCGCCCACCATCAGCCACCAAACAACCATTCAAAACCCACCTGGAACAACCCCAAAAACTGGACCAAACACAGCCCCAATCAAGCCGCCGCTGCCGCCTCTCTCGCTCCCTCTAACGGTGAGTCACCTTCGGTCGCCGCCGGAGCACCACCTCAACGACCACCCTCAGCCAACCCAAACACAACCTAGTCATGTCTCAACCCCACATGACCACCGAAGAAACCCATCAACGACATCACCTGCCGTTGGCCCACTTCAACCACCACCCCAGCCGTTGCCGGAGTACCGCCTTCACCGTCGCCCAGGCGAGGCCCCACCGGGAGCAACCCAGAACCACCGCCTTCTTCTTCCTCCTTTCCTCTCCTCTCGGTTCTCTCTCTCCCCGATTTCTCTCTCTTCTCTTTTCATTTTCTTTTCTTTCTTTTTCTCTTCTCTCAGCCGAAGCCTCTCTCCTCCTCTCATTTTTTGTCTTCTCTCTATTAAATGAGGTCCACTCATTATATATATATATATATATATATAATATATATATATTACACAATACATGTATCCCATGTATTTTTATCTCACATAAATCCAATATACATACATAATACACATATGTATGTACATACTCACACTCTTCCATATATTATACATGTGCACCACCATTCCCTTATATTTGCATATGAGCCCACCATATATTTATAATTAAATATAAATATAGGTACTATATATATATATATATACATACACCTTCCACTTATATAGAAATCTCTATATCCACGCCTTTTCGAAATTTAATTAATTCAAAAAAAAATTTTAACCCGGTCCAAAAATAATCCGGAACCGGTTAAAATAAATTCAGGTCGTTACAGGTCATACTAACAAAGGGAGCAATAATAGCCCCTGAAGAAATAACAGCCCTTGATAAGGCACAAAAAGAGGTAGTTATACCTGAAAATGATGAGATATATATCAATAAATTATGCAAAGAGATGGAATAGAAATGAAGTTCTAGTAAACAACATATTCTCTTTTGCAGTTGTTCTTGATATTGCAAGAGATAATGAGGATCTATAATCTCAATACATCGACGAATGTCGACGTATAAATGATTGATCAAAATGAAAAGAGGCAATACAGGCAGAATTAACTTCACTGGCAAAACGTGAAGGATTTTGGACCGATAATCCAGACACCTGAAGGTGTCAAGCCTATACAGTATAAATGGGTATTTGTACAGAAAAGAATTGAGAAAAATAAAATTATGAGATACAAAGCCCGCTTAGTGGCACAAGGTTTCTCATAGAGGTCTGGCATTGACTATGAGGAGACATATTCTCCGGTAATGGATGCAATTACATTCCGATTCCTGATTAATTTAGCAGTCACAAAAAGGCTGAATATACATCTAATGGACGTGGTTACAGTATATTTATATGGATCACTTGATAGTGATATTTATATGAAAATCCTTGAAGGATTTCAAATGCCTGAAGCAATAGCTTCAAAACTACGGTCGATGTACTCAATCAAATTACAACGATCGTTGTACGGATTAAAGTAGTCTGGACGCATGTGGTACAATTGCTTTAGCGAGTACTTACTAAAAGAAGGATATGTAAATAATCCAATCTATCCATGCATTTTCATCAAAAAATCAGGATCTAGATTTGCAATTATAACAGTATATGTTGATGATTTAAACCTCGTGGGAACTCCTGATGAGCTCACCACGACTGCTGATTATTTAAAGAAATAATTCGAAATGAAAGAGCTTGAAAAAATAAAATTTTGCCTCGGATTACAGATTGAGCATTTACCAAGCGAAATTCTTATCCATTGATCAACATATACAGAAAAAGTTCTCAAGCGATTCTATATGGATAAAGCTCACCCATTAAGTTTTCCAATGGTTGTCCGATCGCTTGATGTGAAGAAAGATCCATTTCGTCCTCGAGAAGATAATGAAGAATTATTTGGTCCTGAAATTCCATATCTTTGTGCTATTGGTGCGTTGTACCTGACAAATTGCACACGACCGGACATAGCTTTTTCAGTCAACTTACTGGCATGGTACAGTTCTGCACCAACCCACAAACATTGGAATGGTGTCAAGCATATAATGAGATATCTTCGTGGGACCACTGATATGGGATTGTTTTATGAGGAGTGCTAGGGGCAGTCGCTTAAGCGACTATCTCTGCACAGTCGCTCTTTTGATTGGTTGAAAAACCAATCATAAAGTCTCATTTATTACTTGTTTGTTATATTTAAAAAAATATTAAAAGCAAAATATTTTAAGACAAAATTATCCTCATAATCTTTTATTACTTTATCTCTCATCTTTCAATGCGTCTATATATATATATATATATATATATATATATATATATATATATATATATATTCTTTCACCCCTTACTTCTCTGTACCAATTTTAGTATTTTATTTCAATTAAAACTTTCAATTTTATTTTTAAAAAAAATTATATAAAAAGAAGAGATCCTAACAGCTTCTTTCACCTTTTTTGCTTTTTTTTTTTTTAAAAAAAAAGAACTGCCAAAATTATGGCTACATTGGCCAATAATGGACAAGAAAACTTTTTCGAAAAAAATAAAATTAAACAAATATTAGAGTTGTTTGTCTCTGCCAATATAGCTATTAAGACAATGTTTGTCAGCTAAACATTCCCCTAACCGCTATAATGGCCCAAAAATAAATATATATATATATATATATATTATCAATTTTATATAATAAAAAATTAATTGAGTTTACAGTGTTGGTTTTTTTATTAAAAAAATTAATTGAATTTATCGTGTTGATTTTTTTTAGGAGAGAAAGATGAGGATGGTAGAGAGAAGTTTGGTCGTGAAATAATTTATATATATACAAACACATCGAATATATATATATATGGAAGTTTTAGTTGTAGTAAAATTTTGAAATTGAGTTTTAGTTATTTTAAAATAAAATTGAAAGTTTTAATTGAAATAAAATACTAAAATTGGTATAGAAAAGTAAGGTGGTGAAAGAATCTATTATATATATATATATAGACGCATTGAAAGATGATAGATAAAGTAATAAGAGATTATGAGGATAATTTTGTTCTAAAATATTTTGCTTTTAATGTTTTTTTAAATATAACAAACAGGTAATAAATGAGGTTTTATGATTGATTTTTCAACCAATCAAAAGAGCGACTGTGCAGGGACAGTCGCTTAAGCGACTCCCCCTAGCACTCCTCTTGTTTTATTCAAATAAATCAAAATCCCAGTTAGTTAGATATGTAGATGCAGGTTATCTTTCTGATCCACATAAAGCTCAATCACAAACAGGATATGTATTTACTTGTGGTGACACTGTTATATCATGGAGATTCATGAAATAGACAATGACAGCAACCTCTTCAAATCATTCTGAAATACTTGCAATTCATGAAGCGAGCCGAAAATGTGTTTAGCTAAGATCTATGATACAGCATATTCGAGAAAATTGTGAACTCTCCTTAATAAATAATATTCCAACGATATTATATGAAGATAATGCTGCATGTCTTGCACTAATCAAATGAGGCTATATCAAAGGAGACAGAACTAAGCACATCTCACCAAAATTCTTTTATACTCACGAGCTTTAGAAAAATGGTGATATTGATGTTCAGCAAATTCGTTCATGTGATAATTTGGCAAACCTGTTCACTAAAGCTTTGCCTACCACGACATTTAAGAAATTGGTTCACAATATTGGAATGAAGCAACTCAAAAGTTTTTCATGCTGATGAGGGGGAGAATTTGTTTGAAAATGTATTAACATACTGCACTCTTTTTCTTTCGATCAGGTTTTATCCCACTGGATTTTCTTGACAAGGTTTTAATGAGACAATTCTTGTATATGGAATACCATTTTCAGGTGCACAAGAATCTTGTACTCTTTATAATGTTATGAACTCAAGAGGGAGTGTTACAAGTGGGTTTATATCTATCCAAGCTTATCTACCAAAGACATAATATCTATCACCTCCTCTTTTGCCTATATATATGGCATCATATATATGTTTTGTGGGATTCCTTTTTTGTGAGAATAAAAAATTAGTTTCTCCCTCTTCATCTCTTTTTCTCTTTCTACTGTATCAGCCAAACATGATAATATTTATAATATCATATAGTACTACTATTATACAACAATTCTACAATTTTGCTCTTTTACGGTTATTTATTACCTCCGGAGCAGTATTTTTAAAAACTTGCACAATTTAAACTAGTCGGCTGGCCAAGGTTTGCGAAATTAAGCTCAAAATATAAATTTTTTTTTTTTAAAAAAGAAAAAAAAGGTCCTCGTTACTCCAAGGTAATGGGTCCATAGACTCTTATGAACCAAAGACTTTATATGAGTATCTTTCAAAGTAGATGATCGTCACCATCGCCCCTTAACTCACGGAGTACACATACATTGACTAAAGCATTCATCATTCAATCTGTGTACAGCTTTTTGCAGGTTCACACCAAAAAAGCAGAGTAATTTAATAGGACCCCCTAATCATACAATACTACTATTATTCTGACCAAGTCTTCGTATAACCCATTCTAACAAGGAAGAAAAAAAGTTAATTTTTTTTATTTATTCAAACACACGAGGTTACATGAATAAGATAAGAATGGCAGCCAAAGTTGTCCGTCAAACCATGCCTTTATTATTCTAACCACTCGCAGCTATCACAAACAACTTATCAAAATCAATCCAACCAATAACCAACTATATATATTCCTACATTCCTATCTATCATCACACACATTGACTATATATATCTATTGCTTGTATGAGACTACATTGTGTGAGAAACAAAGAGGGAACCACCAAAGAAGCCTAAAGAGGTGTGACTAGGGAGTGCAAGTTTTGGGACACTATTGAAAAAATGAGTGAAGTGTCTGAAATAAGTTCAGCACCGATAACGCCTAGGCCGGCCACTGTCATGCCTGTGCCGCCACCACCACCACCGGTGTCTTGTCCTCCTACTCAGTATAACTCGCCATCGTTGTCTAGAGTGCCAATGCTTAATACAGAGCAAGTAGAAGCACCACCACCTCCAAGCAAGTCAGCAAAGAGTACTCCAAGGTTCATGACTCCACTAGGAAGTCCTATAAGGAAGGCTTTGCATCTCACAAAGCTTGATCCTCATGATGCTTGGCTACCCATTACTGAATCGCGAAATGGCAACGCCTACTATGCTGCTTTCCACACCCTCTGCTCTGGGATTGGATTTCAAGCTCTTGTGCTTCCTGTGGCCTTCACCATCCTTGGCTGGTAAGACCACCAAAGAACTCATCTCATTAGCTCCAAACTCATCCAAGAGTGTCAACTCTGCCTAGCTAGCTAGCTAAATAATAACTCACTAAGTCATCCCCTACTTCTTTTCTCCTTTGTCTAATTATCTTAAATACTAGTGACCATAGTAACAAAGCTCTAGAATTATATTCAAACATATCATAATGTCGTGGACTGAGAGATGGCATGAGGCCATGCTCTTAGGAAGCCATCAATGAGTTTGGCACAAGCCCGAAAGTCATTCACGAGCTTGAGTAACATTTTCAGAAATATGTGAACTCAGCCTTGGTGGGGTTGAAGTTTTTGTAAAATTTTAACAAGAATGCCTTTGTTCATATATATATGTGTGTGTGTGTGTGTGTCAGTGTGTGCACGCTATTGCAGTAATGTTGTATTAGTACGTTAATTATCAGGGATAGGTACTAAGGTGTGTAACTTGTTAGGTACTAATTGTTTGGTGTGTAAACTTAAGATTTGCCAAGCACTATATATATATATATATATATATATATAAACTTAAGATTTGCCAAGCACTAGATATATATATATATTCTTATCCAATGAACAAAATTTGAATGTACCTTCAAATATTTTGTTTAATACACACACACAATGAATAAATGTACACATTTCTTATCAACTTTGTGTTTGGTTTCAGGACATGGGGCATAATCTGCTTGACCATTACCTTCATATGGCAGCTTTACACACTATGGGTACTAGTCCAGCTCCATGAATCCACAGAAACCGGGATGCGCTACAGCAGATACCTCCAGCTCTTCTCTCTTACATTTGGTATGATATATTTAAGCTTCTTCAAGTTCATAACCGATTTTTTTTTTTTTGACAAAAATTGCAAACAATCGGAGCATAGAAGAAGTTATTTGTATTAACATTGACTATATATATTTGGTGGTGTATAATTTGATGCCTCAGGTGACAGACCAGGGAAGTTACTGGCCTTATTTCCTATCATGTACCTATCCGGTGGCACCTGTGTCGCGCTGATCATCATTGGTGGCTCAACCTCAAAGCTCTTCTACCAGATTTTATGTGGCGCCACATGCACCGCGAGGCCATTGACACCAGTGGAATGGTACTTAGTGTTCACATGCGTCGCTGTGGTGCTGTCACAGCTGCCAAACTTGAATTCCATAGCTGGGGTGTCTCTGATCGGAGCCATCACTGCAATAGGGTACTGCACAGTGATATGGGTGGTGTCTGTCGCTGAGGGCAGGCTCCCAAGGGTGTCTTACGATCCAATAGTGGCTAATAACGAGCCTGAAAGAGTTTTTAGCATCCTTAATGCGCTTGGGATCATTGCTTTTGCTTTTAGGGGTCACAATCTAATCCTTGAGATACAGGTACACAATTTTTGTTACTTGATCAAGCAATGCAGAAGATGATTATTATTTTATTTTTTTCATATATTATAAGTCTGAGAAATCTTATAATTTGAGAGAGGTTTGAAAAATTGAAATGGTGTAATTTTGCTAATCTAGGAAGTTGCTAAACTACCTTGACCATGTCATATCAATCTCTCCCTTTCAAATAAACATGTGTTCAATTTATATTTTACTTTGTCAATTCTTAATTTCAAAAAAATATTAAAAAAATTGATTTTTTTTTAAGAGAAAATGGAAACCTTGACTTTTTGAACTATTGGACTTCTCCATACGCAAATTGCTTCTTGTTTTGTCTTACGACTTGGAATCTCTAGAGCTTATCTTAAGAGCCTTTATAGTATATATACACAGTTATATACATAGTCAACAGGGGAAGGAAGGAAGTTTGTTTATATATATATATATATATATATATATATATATATATATATTTTAGATGTCAAAAAATTACCGTTCTTAATTTTGTGCTCACAGATCCTACACTTAAAATCTGTAATTAATTTAACCGAATGTTTTTTATAAACTTTCAATCACTTTTACAAACGTTCTTTTTTCTTGTCAAACAAACTCTCTCTTTTCTTATAACACTTTAGAAAAAAGAAACAAATCCCTCTTCACTTTGGGGTGGTCCTCCTTTTATACTGTTTCTTTCTTTGGACTCATCTCTTGGAGCATGAGGTGGGCTTTCTTGTGATGATAAATTTGTTTTAATCTTATCCTTTGTTTGGGACTGATCTTATTAATCGGAGCATGAGGTGGGTTTTTGTGACGATGGGTTTTTGGGTGGTGTGTTGGGCTGATTTGGTGTTTGGCCCTGTGCCTTATTTGGGCCATATTTTTGGGCCCACACACACATATATAGTTGTATTGATTTGTTAAAAAAATGTTGCAGGCCACCATGCCTTCAAGTGAGAAGCATCCATCTCGAGTGCCAATGTGGAAGGGAGTGAAGTTTGCATATGCAATCGTTGCCATGTGCTTGTTTCCCCTAGCAATAGGTGGTTATTGGGCTTATGGTCACATGGTATGTAAATTTAATCCTCTACAATATATATCTCAATGGCATGCCTAGCTAGTTATAAATTAATGTAACAGCAAACTAAACAAGAATTGGGTGTTGATTATATTGACAGATACCAGCAAATGGTGGTATGTTTTCGGCCTTCTATGCCTTCCATTCGCGTGATGTGTCGCGGTCTCTGCTAGGACTTGCAAGCATTCTTGTCATAGTGAATGCAGTGAGCTCATTCCAAATCTATGCCATGCCAATGTTCGATTTTATGGAGGCACAGTACACGACCAGGTTCAACAAGCCGTGCACGTGGTGGCTGCGCGCAATCTTCATCCGGGCTAACTTTGGGTTCGGATGCTTCTTTGTGGCAGTGGCAATCCCATTTCTGAGCAGCCTGGCTGGTCTGATCGGAGGCATTGCGTTGCCGGTAACGCTAGCTTTCCCATGTTTCATGTGGCTCAAGATCAAGAAACCAAAGGTGTATAGTGCAATGTGGTGCCTGAACTGGGGACTTGGAGTGTTGGGCATGGGCTTGAGTCTTATATTGATTGCAGCTGGGATCTATGTTGTGATTGACACAGGGGTTACAGTGAACTTCTTCAAGCCTCATTGATAAATACTAACAATTTATGAAGAGAATTTCTAATTGGAGGAGTTCTAGTAAAATTTGGTTTAGTTTTGTTTAAGTGTTTTTTTTTTTCTGTTATGTTATACAGATTTGATGTCTCTTGTTGTGTTTGTAATTTCGGAAAGAAAAAGTAGCACAACATTATATTGTACAAAAAGTAGCACAACACTATATCGTACAATGTTTGTATGTGATATCTAAGTAGTGGCAAATTAAAGGACTAAAAATTTGATTTCAACTTCTAACACTCTCTCTTTAGTTTCTCTATAACATTCTCACTTTTTGCATAATTTAATACAAAAAGTGAAATAGATTCATCTTGGTTGTGTGCATGTTCATTAAATTTAGCATCTCCATTTTCTCTTGGATATCTCTGTCTCTCTGAAAACACAACCAATACCTAAACCATCCAATCGGTTAAGCTATCATACCCACCAATGCAATCAAATTGACATTAATATATATATATATATATGAATGACTTCTGTGCCAAACCATCTCTCAACACCCTGTGGTACAATCGATTGCCCTGCATATTTATTTGGGCATAAAGATGATTAATTATCAGGCCTGTAGGAGCACCACGTCACCTACCAGACACATGTAGTTTCATGTCCGATTAAGTATTTATTGGAAAAAAAAATTTTGTGAGAATTTTTGTCATTAGAGTATCCTTCAAATTACCTTTAATATTAATAAGAGTGAATGACATAGTTGGAATTTCAACTCTCCAAATCTTTTACAAATACCTTGTGGACTCCAACAATTGTGCTTTGTGAAAGGTTGGAGATTGGAAATTATTTTCCTATTCGTAAACCTTATAGTTAGTTAATTGGAAAGACATTTGTGCCACATGAAATTCAGCTTAACACAATATTGTCTTCCACGGCAATCAGTTCATGATCAATATTCTTCCCGTGCAATATTATATGGTTGTGATTTATATGGTGCACAGTATATCGTGTATGGTTGTAATTTATCTGGTGCAGAGTATACCGGAGTATCAAAAAAATTTTGATTTTAATGCACTGGCACAAAATTCAACAGGAAACCAGCTTTTCATAAAGTAATCTAGCTATATTCTTTCTGGTGGTTTTTTTTTTTTTTTTTTGGGTCTTTTCACTTGTATGTTTATAATATAGTAATAACTCCTAAACTTATGGGGGCACATATCTGTACAAACAAAAATTGGGAAGGGTTAACAATAACAATACAAAAAATTCCTTCTCTCTCTCTCTCTCTCTCTCTCTCTCTCACACACACACACACACATCTAAATAACATTATATTTTTCCCAGCCATCATCCGTTAAACACGGCCCTCCATCCCTAAACAAGGGATGTGAAGCCAAACAAAACTTTCAAACCACCATATCCTCCTCCCTTCTAATGGGCCTTAACCCTATGACACCAACACAGAAAAATAGAGAAATAGAGAGAGAAAGTGTTTCTCAGAAGGGTTAGGGAAGAAAGGAGAGGAAGGGTTACCCACTCCTACCTTTCTCCTACAACCCTCTCCCATTTCCCTACCTCTTCAACATACAAAACAATACGTACATACATACATTCTTTACTACTCTACCCACATTCTATATATATAGCCACATTTTCTTGTTTTTATTGCTTTTTTTTTCTTGTGGAAGTAGCGAAAAAATGGACGCAACGCGGCGTGTGGCGTGCCACGAAGATTTGTTCAACCCAGTCCTCACAATGGGGGTGCAGGTTTCCTGCATTCTTGTTCTCTCCCATGTATTTCAAATTGTGTTGAAGCCCTTAGGCCAACCTGGACCCATTGCTCAAATTCTCGTAAGTATGTCATCTAAACACATACATTTTGGTATATAGATGTTCATACTTTCATATATTCATACATATAAAACGTTATTTACAAATTACAAGTGTGTGTGGCTATGTGCACGGCCATATCCGGAGACAGAAATTTAATTCACATGGGCAACCTGTGATGAGAAATATTGAAATTAAAATAATAAATAGTAAAAGAGGGGACTTTTCTGAATTTTGATTTTTAGAAATTTTGTGTGATCCAGTTGAGGTGAAAAGAAATGAGTCTTTTTTAAATTTTAATTGACTTTTAGAAATTTTGTGTGATGCAGTTGAGGTGAAAAGAAATGAGTCTTTTTTAAATTTTAATAATCTTGTTAGGTCGTTAAGAAATGAGGGGTCTTTTTAAATTTTGAAAGTTTTCTTAAGGTCTTTTGTGAATCTTTTAGAGGTTCAGCGGGTGCACTTTTATCATTATTAAAATTTCAGTATAAAAAATACTAACAAAAGAAAGTTACTTAGGTTGCGTTTACCTTGTAGCCTCTACCAAAGTTTACTTGGAAGGGTTTCCCATTTCAAAAAAATATAAAATGTGGCTCTGGGCATATATCTTCAACATATCAAAACATGATTTTCACAAGTATATATACACACATTAGAACAGGATGCACTGCTGTTTCATGATTATATCTTATTATAACAATTAATAAATATTAACAAAAAAAAAAAAAATATCATGTACCATCTTCGCTTTCAAATTTTTTTTTTTTAATTTGGAAATGTCATGACAAACTCGAATGCACATTTTTTAAACGAACAAGGATGCTCTCCAGCCAAATCTCTCTTTTGGAACTCCCCAGACCTCGATCGTGTGATTTAGATTCAGCCACATTATCATCTTGTTAAATTCAAATTTGAAATTATATTTTCTTCTTTCTTGACTATTCTTTCTATAATTACAATCCATTTAATCTTTATGGCATATTCATATTGGCATAATCCAAATCAATCAGTACTTGTTTGGCTCAACAATGTCATTATTATTATTATTATTATTATTATTATTATTTGGGTAAGTAGATTTTTAGTACTTATTCATGTTGTTATATGTTTGTGCATTACTTATTACAGGCTGGGTTGGTGCTAGGTCCTTCAGGATTATCACATATCCAATATATAAAAAAGATTTTCTTTCAGAACATGGCTTCAGATTACTATGAAACCTTGGCATTGTTTGCTCGAATAATTATCATGTTCCTAATCGGTCTTGAAATGGATGTTCCTTTTTTAATGCGCAACATTCGTCCAGCAGGCATCATTGCATTTGGTGGATGCATTATATGTAGCATCTTTGCAGCAGCCATCACTCCCTTTGTATACCACCAAACTACAGCCCATGGCCCCATGTTCATAATGGGCTTAATGCTCGCGGTGACCTTAGCCAACGCGGCTTCCCCAATTGTTATTCGTTTGGCAACTGAATTGAAGTTCACAACTTCAGATTTTGGGCGCCTTGCCATATCTTCTTCGTTGATCAGTGATATGTATTGTGTACTACTTGTCATCATGATGTCAAAAGGCAGGCTTAAAATAGGATTTTTTCTATGGACTGTAGAGGGTTTCTTTTCGCTCTTCATGATTGTGGCTGTCATTGTTGTCAATATGTACTTGGCTAATTGGCTAAACAGACGGAACAGAAACCGGAAGAACCTTAAGAATGCAGAACTGCTTGGCATTCTTTCACTCGTCGTGGCTACTGCATTGGCTCTTGAAACAATGGGGTTTAACAGTATAATTGGATGTTTCCTCATCGGCTCAATGTTCCCTAGGGCAGGCAGGACAGCTAGGACATTGTTGCCCAAACTCAGTTACTCTGTCCACAGCTTTGTACTCCCAATTTACTTTGGCTACACAGGGTTTCAAGCAGATATAACTAACTTGAACTCTCTCCTTCATTTCTACATTGCTGTCATTGTTTTTCTGTTGTGCCTCGGAGGCAAGATTAGTGGCACCGTTCTTGCTTGCCATTACCTAAAGATTCCACTGAATGAAGGTGTCATCCTTGCTCTCTTGTTGAATTTGAAAGGCCATCTTGATCTTCTAGCATTGGCCACGGGATTGCAGAGTAAAGTAAGTTTTTTTCAACTTAATATGGTTATGATCATTACATCAACTAGAAGCCATACATTATGTTCTAGAAAGTTTAGTCTCATTTTCATTTTCCACCAAACAATTATTTTCAGTTGATGATTATCGAAATTCTTGTAAACAAAAGAAAACAGCATCTAGTCCTCCTGATATCATGTTAAAAGGGGCTGTTACATATATCCTGCCTACTTGTGGTGGTTAAAAGGAAGAGTGGACACAAATTACTTATTGAATGACAAACAAATTAAGGGTGAGAAAACCAACAAAAATCTAATACAATTACTTGTCATGCTTTCTTTTTCACCAAAGAACATGTGCTATTGCATTATTGTGATATATATATATATATATACACACACTCAATCAGCTGCATTTATAATTTATTGTGCTATTCCTAATGATAAACCCATGGATAGAACTCATCCTTGAAAACCAGCTTACAAGGAGACACTCGGGCGATGTGGGACTATGTTAACACTCCCCTTCAATGCTAGGGTTGGAGACACTCGGCTCTCCCTCCCTCCACATGCGGCAGGAGATGTGAACCTGACCCATCTCTGCGGTACACCAGCTCTGACACCATGATAAACTCATGGGTAGAATTCATCCTTGAAATGTGCGCTATATATACACATGGGCACCCTCTCCTTGTAAGCCGGTTTTCAAGGATGAGTTCTGTGCATAGATTTGTCACCTAAATTCTGTTGTGATGAGCAAATTAAAGACTGAACTGAAATTTGTTTGTGTCTATATATACAGCAAGTTACAAGCCATAGTTTTTATGGTCTTATGATGACAACTATAGTGATTCAGACACTGATAGTGGGGCCAATTATAGCTTTCGTGGTAAGAAGAGAACAAGACATCCTCGGCTACAAGCACAAGGCATTTGAGTCTCAAGATCCAGAGAGTGAGATCCGAGTACTGGCCTGTGTGCATAATCCTCGCCCTGTGTCAACAATGCTTGGGCTCATTGCAGCATCACGAGGGTCTGAAAACGTAGGCATCACCCCCTACTTAATGCACCTAATTGAGCTCCCAGAGAAAACAAAGACCAATTTGATGTATCACCAGAAAGAAGATGATGAACATAGCGACGATGAAGACTATGGTGGCAATGATGTGGTGGAGATCAATGATGCTGTTGACACCTTCACTGCAGAGACAAGAGTGATGATTCACCAGGTTAAAGCTGTATCCCCCTTCCTAAGCATGTATGCTGATGTGTGTGGGCGCGCTGTGGAAAATCGCGTTTCTATCATATTACTTCCCTTCCACAAGCACCAGAGAATTGATGGGAAAATGGAGAATGATAAGGAGAGTATAAGGACCACCAACCAGAAAATCCTCCGCCATGCCCCATGCACGGTTGGCATTCTTGTGGACCGGGGACTTGGTGGAACCTCACAATCTTCGGGTTCAGAATCACTGAGACAAATTGCAATTTTATTTTTTGGCGGAGCTGATGATCGTGAGGTGTTAGGATATGGCAGGCGTCTTGGAATGCATCATCACATTAATCTCACTGTCATTAGGTACCAACTGGCATCATCAAAGGACCAAAATGAGGAGATCAATGTTGTCCACAAGGAGGCGGATGTTTTAAAGGCGATATCAGATCAAGAGTCAGACACCGTGACAGACAACATGGTATTGACGGAATTTTATAACAGGTACGTTGCATTTGCAGTACAGAATTGGTGCTTTGAAATTAAAAATGGAGGAAAAGTAGTTTAAAATTTGAAGTATTGTAGTATTCATCAATTCCAATTCCTCTGTTTCATAGGATACTTTAGGTTCCTAAACACAAGCACTTGCTCATTCTTAACTCCTGTACTCTTATTTCAGGACTCATTCAAACCTTAAGATTGGTTTGTACACTTGTAAAGTCCTTATCAGTTGCAGTTCCTATGATTCTTAAGAAGCAACATCAAATTATCAGAATTAAAGAACTTTAGGTTTATAAAAACAAGCACTTGCTTCCTTTTAGCTCTTGCATTCTTATCCAGGACTCATTCAAATCTTAAGATTGGCTGTGCTGAACTAAAAGCTTTTATATATATATATATATATATATATATATAGACACACACACACACATATTAATATAATTGGAAGTTTCCAAAACCTAAATTGTTGATCAAGATTTTTTTTTTTTTGTGAATAGTAACAATTTGTTGTTGATCATTAGGTATGTGACATCAGGTCAAGTGGGATATGTAGAGAAGTATGTGGAAAACGGAGCTGAGATCGCGTCTTCTTTAAGGGACATGGCCGACATGTATTCATTGTTTGTAGTAGGGAAGGGCAGGCGAGGGAACTCGCCTTTAACAACTGCAATTAGTGACTGGGAAGAGTGTCCCGAGCTCGGTCCAGTTGGAGATCTCTTGGCTTCTTCAGAATTCGATAGCAGTGGCTCAGTTTTGGTCATTCAACAACATAGACCTTCCAAAAATGACAATGATTGATAGAAATAGCGGCTGCCATGGACATCCAACTTCATACCTAACTGGCTGCTAGTTACCTCCATCTCCCCCACATGTCCTGTGTGGCAAAAAAGAGAAATTAAGGTCCTGTTAAATCGTATAATTGGCAGGATCAACACGATCAATCCTACTCCATGTCATCTTCAAGACTGAAATACTTTTGATCACCAAATTGGGATGTTGATTATATATGATCGGAATTGAAATTTTTTGTGAATTAGCGCAGTCATGCGGTTCATTGACCATTGCATTTCAGGAGATTGATGAGATAGTTTGTACAGGAGAATGCTGGCTTGAGGATTGGATGGGGGATTCCAATGTATGTTAGGTATCTCATAGGATTACAGATTTGTAGAAAACTATGTTAAAGGAAAGATTGGGAATGATTGTAGAATGAAGATTTTTGTAGAAAGATATATAACACAGCTTTTTGCATATTTCTATTTGCAGCATGGTTTTTTTCAACTTTGTTAGGTCTAAAATCTGAATGACCAGCTAGTGTTTTAAAGAATTATGAATTCTACTCAATTTATGACTAGGGAACTTGTCTACCCTTAACTGGGTTCTCAACAAAATGGATTTTTGGATTGTATATGGTCTTCTAGTTGCTTCTTTACAAAAATGTTATGGAAATTATTATTTTTTAAAAAATGAGTGCCAAAATTTTTAGATACAACCCTGAATTGAAGCTTTTTTTTTTTTTTTTAATAATTGAGGTGTTGGGATTTGTCTCTAGTAATCTCGGGATACCGTGCAAAGAGCTCCCTCCAATTTCAAACATTTTTCAGCAAATCATTTTAGCCACTTGGGTAGTGGAAAGAGTTTCACCTTGGTGCATATTCAGATTTCTACTTCTCCAAATGTCTGATATAGGGCTAGTCGACTCCTGCCATTGCGGGGCCTGAAAAGAGTCAGATGTAAGCATTCTTATCTCCATGCAGAATGACTATTTCCATGATTCGAACATGTGAAAATCCAGGTCACAATAGAACAACTGTACTGTAGCATATGAAAAAATCTTTCTATAGATTTTGTTCCTCTTTGTGTCTTGGTCAATTAATTCCATGATCTGATTATAGTCCAATTCCAATGGTGAAATAGTGCCAAATTCTTGTTAATTATATAGTTAATCGATTCAATTTGATTATAGAATTTGATGACATGGTGACCAAACAGAAAATGTTCAAGCTGAGAGTAAATTACCCGAAAAAGGAAAATTTAAACAGGACATTATTATTAATCTCCTCGTTAGAAACGTACATTTTGGTCGAGTAAGATAACAAATATGAAACAAAGTTAAGTTGGAGAAGAATCTGACACCATCAAGGATATTCTTGCTTACTTCTTTTTTTTATTAATTATATATTCTTGCTGAGTTCTTGGTTTTGAAGAGATGGTGAAACATCTCTTAGCTTGCTGAAAAAGACATTCGTTGCAACCAAAGACACTTATTCCACAATATTCATACGTGTCGCTTCAAGCATAATAAAACGAATTCATATAACGGACAATCCTTACAATGGGATTCATTTTCCTTATACAAGACCAACAGGGAGATTCAGCAATGGCTATAACACAGTTGATTTAATTGGTATATATATATATATATATATAATAGCACGTGTTATACTACTTGAGCTAGAAAATAGCTATTGCTTTCTGATTTTTCATTTTTATCTATGGTTGATAGCTTCAACAATCCTCTTTTAGCTCCTTCATCTTCTACAAAACCTTCTGATATATCCTCTGCTTCATTGCTTTTTCTCCAAAAGTCTCTCTCCCAAACTCATTCTTTATCAATCAAATTGTGCCAAAAATTGAGAATTCGCAATACCCAGACTCTTTTCTAATGAGGCTTTAGCTTCAGAACAATTCATGGGCCAAAGAAGCAAAATTCAAGACCAGAATTTTCACACGACGTAGGCATGAGTACTGATATTTCTTCGGTTGTGTCAAACCAAGAAATGGAACAGAGGTCATATGAAGATCCATTTAGTTCAGATGGACCAGTGGATCTTGATTATCTCTGGAATAGGAAGTCCAGAAGAATGTAGTGAAGAGGGTGATCTTCAGGAACACTGTTGTTATGAGATAGATGTATGTGTAGATTTTCTGTATCCAAATAATGTGAATGGAAATACCCTGTATTATAAGGAATCAAATTCATTTGACAGTGTTTTCTATTTTACCTTTTATTTTTAATTATTAAGAATTATCCTTCTCAAAATGTACATATTTTGAGAGCACCAAGTGTGCGTATATATATATATATACACACACACACGCACACATACATATGGCTTTTAGTTACTCCAGACGTTTAGCAGCGATTAAAACCGCCGCTATAACTTCCAAAAACCAATTTGTAATCTGACCTATACCGGCGGTTTTGACTGCCTCTATAGACCACCTTTCAAAATAAAAATGATTGATATGCCCCTATCCGTCATTGCAATTAGGTTTAGCTTTTGTTATGATCCAATTGGCCGCCGGGTTTCCTTTGATTAATTTTTCGTAAAAGTTCACTTGGATCTGTTGGACAAGAGGAAAGCTAGGACAATTGATGTTGCATAATTTCAAAATAATTTGGTTGATTTTCTCTTTAATTTCCCCTCCTTAAAAAGTATAATTTCAAAACAACTATTTTTTTCCCTGGAGATTCAAGTTAAAATGAGGAACTAAATTGTTGTCATTAATTTGTCAAAATAATGCATTAACAAGAGGTAAAACTGGATTTTGTAAAAAAAAAAAAAAAAAAGCTACACAGTGATAAGCCAATACCATCATTTAGGGGGGGTGAGACATTGGCTAGCCTAACCTCACCAGTATCTGACATCATTGATTGGGATAAGGTTTAAATCTTAGAACCAAAATTTATTTTTATATATGTTAAGGTTACATGTTATATATTTTTATAAAATAAGTATATGGTAATGTCTTGGTGCAATTCAAAAATCCATTCACATTCAAGATTTACATGTTACTTTATATATTTTAAGGTTTTGTGTTATTTACGAGCTTCACCATGGTGCAAATTACCCATACAATAGCAAATGTAAATATCATTTTATAGATTTTTTTTCTCTTCGTGTCTTGGCATGCATAGGATTCTAGACCGATCGGACACAGATAGAAGCCGGTCTAACTATCAGCCCTAATCACGTACCGTGACAACCTCGAGACCTATCAAGAAAGAACTCGTCTAGTTCGGAATTGTATAAACAGTAGGGAGAATCTTCTTCGATTGCAATACGAGGCACTGGAACTATTGGAGATAGTGTTGACGTGTACAAAAGGACGAACGACAATGTGTGTCGACGATCATACAAAAAATGATGAAGGTATCAAGAGCGGCGATAGTGCAAGGGAGGATCTAAAGAGAGAGATGAAATTTTTTTTGAGAAAGAGTTGATGAGACAAAGGTCTTTGTTTCACAAGAGGAGAGAGAGATAAATGAAAGGGGCTACACGAAAACACGTGAATTTACAATAGAAAAGGTTTTAGGCGGCGGCTTATTTTTGGCCGCCACCAATTTTTAGCCGCTACATCTATATATATATATATATTGTGGTACCAAATTCTTGTTAATTATATCGCTAATCACTTCAATCTGATTTTAGAATTTTATGACATGGTGACCAAACAGAAAAAGTTCAAGCTGAGAGTAAATTATCCAAAAAAAGGAAAATTTAAACAACACATTATTAGTCTCTCATTGTTAAAAACATGCATGTTGGCCGAGGAAGGACAACTATTTTGAAGGTCTGTTATGTATGTAAAAGAATCTGACACCATCAAGGATATTCTTGTTGACTTCTTTTTTTTGTCGGAAAATTATTCTAGGTTTTGAAGAGATGGTGAAACATCGCTTAGCTTGCAGAAAAAGACCTTCGTTAATTCCAACCAAAGACACCTTAGAATTAACTAAGAGATCTACTGATTCTAGTTCCACGATATTCATACGTGTCGCTTCATAAATCTGCAGTTCTCCAAACCATCTCTAATATATATATATATATAATTTAATTACAGTAGTAACTCTGAATTTTATATCATTGATTTGTCGACCTAACAAAGCATAATATACAACAATGTCCGTCGATCTTCAATACTATATATGGATTGATTTATTTATTTATTTATTTTTCCTAAATGACATTTTATAACAAACAAAACCAACACATTACAACCATAAGAAAAGCATCTCCTACTTAACTAATATGGATTATTACGAGGAATCCGCCTATTAATACTCAAAAAGTCATTTTCTATGTTCTATGAGCCAGGTTGGTTGACAATGACCCAATTAACTTTACCTCTTTGTTCATTTTTTAGTACCTTTTAGTATAAATTGAAAACTTTTACTCATTAATCTTGTGATACACAAACCTATATATAGTGTGTGTGTGAGAGAGAGAGAGAGAGAGAGAGCGCTAGAGAGAGAGAGAGAGATCATGGCAAGAAGATTGAGTCTTTTTGTATCTCTTGCCATTATTGTTGGCTCCATGCTGCAGTACTTGGCCAAGGCAGATGTGCCAGCCATATTCATATTTGGTGATTCAACTGCAGATGTTGGGACAAACAATAACTTGAAAAACACTCTTGCAAGAGCTGACAAACCTTACAATGGGATTGATTTTCCTCACTCAATCCCAACAGGGAGATTCAGCAATGGCTATAATACAGCTGATTTAATTGGTATATATATATATATAGTCTCTAATAGCATATGTGTTATACTACTTGAGCTAGAAAATACTATTGATTTCTGATTTTTCATGTTTATGTATGGTACTGTGTTTATTTGCTTAGTGAGGCAGTTGGGTTATAAGAGGAGTCCAATATATATATATATATTGCTTTCTGATTTTTCATTTTTTATGTATGATGTTTATTTGCTTAGTGAGGCTGTTGGGTTATAAGAGGAGTCCACCACCTTTTCTCTCTCTTCTCAACAACATGCGGAGTTTTAAGCCTAAAATACTGGGAGGAGTGAACTTTGCATCTGGAGGGTCAGGAATTCTTGATGACACTGGAAATAAAACATTCGTAAGTTTTTCTCACTCTTGCTCAATATCTGAAAAACTTTTTCTTATTTTTCTGGTAAATTAAGTACCAATCCTGAAAAACTTGGGCTTTTTTCGACGATATTTCAAATATTTCAGATCCTCTCCGGTACAGCACCGGGGTGTGGGATTTTTCAATACAATTAAATTGATTTTTCACACAGTAAACCTACATATTTCAACCAAATTTAATGTATGAAAAAACAGAACAAATGAGTTAAAAAACATATAAAAAAAATTACAAAAATGGGGATAAGAAATGGATTCCCATCCTAAACACATCATGTTGTCCATCCCTACTAAAACAATTCGCTAGGAATGTGCTTCTATCATTTTTTTTTTGGGTAACGGGGTGTTCAAAACTTTGCCTCGACTAATTTTCAAAATACCGTACAAAGCGCTTCCATGTAATTCTATAATTTCTATTTCCTAAAAAAACAAACATGACACTAATTTTGTATTTAATTTACATGATGTTCACAACCCAAAAGCTGGAGGTCGTCCCACTAGGAGAGCAAATCCAACAATTCAAAACTGTTTGTGGGAATATCACAGAAGTTTTGGGTCCATCTAAGGGAAATTATCTGCTTTCAAACTCCATGTACCTCGTTAGTGTTGGAAGCAATGACATCTTCGACTATGAGCGTTACAACCCTTCCATGCCTCCGCAGACACTCATAACCACTCTCCATGACACTTACGCAATCCATTTAAAGGTTTGAATTTCGGTACCCTCTTTTAAAGGTTGTATATATATATATATACACACACACACACATATATAAATAATGGGTTCTTTGATTGAATTTAATTGGCAGAATTTATACAACCTGGGAGCTAGAAAATTTGGCATAATAAGTGTTCCGCCAATTGGATGTTGTCCATCTCAACGCGCTCTCAAGCACGATGAAAATGGTGGATGTTTTGAGGAATTGAACGATTTGGCATTTGCTTTCTACAATTCCATATATGTTCTCTTGCAAAAATTCAGCTCAGAGTTCCAAGGAGTGAAGTATTCACTTGGAAATGCTTATGCAATGACCATGAGTATCATTGATAATCCACTTGCATTCCGTAAGCTTTCTTTACTCTCAATCTGAAATATACAAAATAGAGAAATTTATTTATGGAAAAAAATTAGATATACATCTACTTTTAGAAGTCATATTAGCCACACAAGTAGTCAAAGTCAATTATTTTCAAAAAATTATATTTGACCCAAAAGGGTACCATGTTTATACACTCAAATATAACTTTTGGTGCATCCTTGGGTGTTGTATCTAAGCGTACAAATATGGTAGCTTATATTGCACAAACGTGACTATATATTTCCACTAAGTTCGAACACTCAACCTCCCTAGAGAAGGAGAGCTTATATCATCTAAGCTAGACTAAGCTAGAGACTATTGGTGAAAAATAGAGACATTTAACATAATCTAGAAAAGTCGTTTATTTCGCACACACGGTCACGATCTACTCTATACCATATAGAAATTGTCTGTATTACATACTCTTTCCTTCGTACTTATGATTTTCAAAATGCGTCTATAAAGTTAGGAGATGTCCACACATACAAGTGCCATCAAACCTCTCTTCCGGCTATGTGGAACATCACACACACTAACCATCGAGAATTTTTAGTGTCAAACCCACCACCTTCTATTGTTGAACAAAAGTTTGCCAATGTGTGTGTATATATACACACATATATATGTATATATGTGGCACAAATTCTAATTATATTCTTTGTATTGATATGCAAAGTTATGTTCAATTGGGCACTTGTCTCCAATTATTTGAGCGAAAAATACACTTCTATTACAATCTCAGCATTGATATACAGAGTTATATATGTTCAAGAATGCACGAACTTGGTTACAACTTTTTGAGAAATTGCAGTCCTTATTCTTAGTATTGATTGTATATATATAAAGTCATGTTCAATGTGGCACAACTTGTCTACAATTTTCAAGCAATACTAGTCCTCAATCGATTACTCCTTACATTTTACTACATTATTAATATCAATATTCAGAGTAACATAAAAAATTAAAAATTAAAAAAAAATGAAGAAATTTAATCATACATTTCTCTCTTTAACTTCTTAGATTTCAAGGAAATCAAAGCAGCCTGCTGTGGAAACGGAACGTTCAACGGAGAATACCCTTGCAGCATAGAAGGTAACCTTTGTGTGGACCGGCAAGACCACCTGTTCTGGGACTGGTTCCATCCGACTGAGGCTGCCTCCGAGTTGGCGGCTCTAACCCTCTACGGTGGTGGATCAGAGTTTGTGACACCCATGAATTTTAGTCAGTTGGCTACAATTGAAATCTAAGCTGTATATATTTCTCAATAAGTTGCTACATGAGAGCAAGTGTTATTATATGTTTGTTTAATTTATTAGCAAGTGTGTAATGAATGACATTGTAACGGCTAAGAAATTTAATTGTTTGCCATCTTAAAATAAATGGCCTTAATGAGTTTTTTTTTTTTTTCTAATTAAAACATACTAAAGTGGCGGATTGATTAATTTTGGGGCTAACTAACTACCTTTTTTTATGGGTTTAAATACAACATATTTGTTAATAAAATTTGGAAATTATATATTATTTCATGAGCAAATGAGTTCGGCCACAGATTTTGTCCCATAAAATTCAAGTTACATTACAAAGTTAACCCAAATGGGCTTCTTGGGCTTCTCTTAGCCCACTCTACAATGTAAACTAATACAAATTTTTTGAATTTACCCACCAAAAAAAATATTGGAATCGATATTTAGACTTAGCATGAGTTGAGGTATTAGTACCTTAAACCTTGTTAGCACAAAAGATTTAGATTTTGACATGAATTGAAGTGTTAGTACCTTAAACCTAGTTAGTATAAAGGTCTTAAATCATGAACAGATCAAAAAACTAAAAAAAAAAAACACACATTGATACAAAGAACACAAAAATTTACATAAATGCGGAAAGATTCGAAAAAGTTCTCAAAAAAACAGGTCAAAACCATTCAACCATAATTGAAAATCAACATGCATTTAAAATAAATTTAGTACTATGCTATTTGTGCCTACAGAACTAAACGACACATTTGATAAAAATAAAAAATAAATGATGTCTAACAACAGAGGTTAACGAGGTCTGTCATTATTTTAATAAACCGGTAGGCAAGTGTAATTTCAATTTTGCCCCTCCATACTGATTGTTATTTTTTTTTTCATTTCTCTCCATCTTATCCAACATGCCCAAATAAAATATGCTTTTTTATCTTTAAAGAAAGCTTTGAATAATATTTCAAAAAGTAAACCCATTATTATGATATATATATATATATAAGTTATTGTATCTAATTGTAATCAGAGCAATTTGAAAGCAAAAGATCAACTCAAATGCAAGTAAGGCACCATAGTAGAACCAAATCACACGTTGTTGAATCCAATTCGACACACAATTTACAATGTATGTACAAAAACACTATAAAAAACATTCAAAGTAAAACTAGGAACACATTTTGTACCATACAATAACAGAGTACTTCTTTTGCCTTTTGAACAACATTTAGGCATCTTCTAGGAAATGCACCTCATTGAGTACATGGGCACAGAAGAATCCAATGCTGGTGCACCGTCCACCCTCGGGTGATCACTCTCCAAACCATAGTCCATCATCGGACGGTACTCAAGATCTTCATCATGATCGTACACGAAATCAGGAACCTCTATCTCGTTCCTCCTCACGCGGTCCCACAGATAATCCAATCTGCTCACGTACTTAAGCTTCCCATAGAAGCTGCAATCACATTACACCAAAATTACAAACCCACCCTCATAAATACACAATATATACATATATATATATATATATATATATATATACACACAGAAAGAGAGGGAGTGCAAATACAAACACTCGTAAATACAAAATATATATATATATATATACACAGAGAGAGATTCTTGGAACCTGCAAATACAAACACACAATATATACACATATACATATATAGAGATAGAGATAGAGAGATTTGTGTTTACCCTCCGCTGAACATGAGGCGGCCGAAGGTGGCAAGGAAGAGTCTGGACTGTAGGCCAGGGTGGAGAAAGTACACTGCTTGGAGATTCGACATGACGTTGATCGGAATGGACTCGTAGATCGATCGTAGGGCTGAGATTCCTGGAAAGTTCTCGCACCTTTCAACATCGGAGTGCACATACAACACAGAAAACGGTTGTTTCTCTAATTTGGGGAAAATCTTCTCCTCCAAATATTTCCTCAGAGCATCAACACTCACAATCCGAGCTGTTCCAAGAACAGAAACAGATCAAAATCTCAAAATCCAGATACATATATATATAGTGAGAGAGAAAGATATTCAAACAAAATCAAAATCAACATATATATATATATATATATTACCAGGGAAGAACTTTCCGATTATGCGAAGGATCTTGCGGCCTTGTTTATCTCTGCCATGGATCTTGAAGATTTGAAGTTTGTCGATGAGATGTTGATCGGAGTAGGATGGTTGAGAAGACATTGTTGGCGTTCTTGGGTTTGTTTGAAGATATATATGCGAACTCTGCTAGCTAGATTAACGGGTGTTATATATATACGACTATGCTAAATACGGAGAAGTAATCTACGACGCTTAATAAATAATAATAGAATATATATACGCGTTGTGTGCGTCACTGTGTGTGTGAGAGAGAGAGACACACACACAGAGGCCGTTGACGGTTAGGATTGGGTGAGCTGTGAGGAATTAATGGATGGTAATGAAGAAGAGGACAAACCTATTTATACGTAATAGATTGGTAGAAGGAATATTCTGAAGCATCTTCGGTTTTGGACCCGGGTTTGATTTTTTGTTACGTCTTCGACACGCAGGTGCTTCTCTGGGCCCGACTGATCCTGTTACCGGATCATCTGATGTGGTACTTCAATATCGATCTGGACCATCCGTTTTGACTAAATTTCAGTTTGACCATGCTCAGCCTACTTGTGAAGCAATAACTAAGAGAATATATAATATAAATATATATATTCTAATATTTAATATTTTATGAGTTAGAGGCATTAATTTCAATTCACTTTAAAAATATCGGATATCTATCAAATAGGAGTGAGAGTTTAAAATTTTTATCAACCTAAAAATATCATGAAGATGTTGAGTTGAGGTTCTTGTCGATTAACTTTAATGTTTTAGTTATTGGATCAAATTAGACAGCCTGTGACATCTTCTTAATCTAACAAATGATAATACAAATTTACATCAAGGGTCGGTTTGATTAAATGAAAGTAACAAGAAAGGAAAATAAATAAAATAGATTTAAATTTTTTCTAGAGTTTGGATAGAAGAGAGACAATATCTTTGCATACATACAGAGATAAGATTTGCATATATTTGCAGAAGATTTACGATGTATCAGGTACAAATAAATACTATTAAAATTGTTCACACACAACTAAAATTTATGACGTGCACTAAATGCATTTAGACGTACTCTTCATACTAAACAATGGTAGGAGTCTTAAACAAACCTAGTAAGTGGTTAATCTTCGCCATTTGTTTCATTAAACACACCAAAATAAAAAGAGTTGCCTACAAAATTTTCTCTTTAGCTGATGAGGAGGACGCTAGGTAAGTGATGGTCTATTCACAAAAAAAAGCCACATGATTATATATATATATTACAAATAAGGACGGTATAATAAAACAAAAAAATTGATCCAACAGTCAAAAGTTGTTAAAAAAGTAATCATGTAGTTCAAAATATCTTTTGTTATCTACGATCTAAAATCACTTCATCTAACGATCGATTGTGAATGCATGATAGTGCCGTAAGCACGGACAATACACTAGTGTATCTATATCTCTTTAAAAGTTGTTAAAAAAAGTAATCCTGCAATTTAAAATGTCTTTTGCTATTTACGATCTAAAATCACTTCATCTAACGGTCACGATTACGAGTGCATGATAGTGTTGTAGGCACGGGCAATACACTAGTGTATCTAGACCTGTCAATGGATCGGATTTTGATCTGAATCCGAGCCAGTAATAAGGATATGAATTGGACATTCAATTCAATAATCCGTTAACGATCCGAATTTGATAATCCGTTAGCTAAACAAATAAGATATTGATTATGGTCTTTTTGATCCAAAATAATTTAATATGTAATTTATTTTAAATATTTATTCCAATGTTATAACATATAATATTTACATACTAGTTAAATATTTTTTTATCATTATTTTCTTCTTATTCTTCCTTCTCTTTATTTTGTCTTTCATTATAGTTTTTTTCTTTAATAAAAAGTCAAATACTTACATTTCTACTATTTTTTTTTTATATTTTATTTTTCTTCCTTATTTTTTCCCTACTCATTATTTGTTAATCTCTTTTGAAATTACTTTTTTTTTTAAAAAGAATTTATATTTTTTTAGATTGGGTTATATGATCGGATATCCGATTAATAATAAATTGAATATGAATTTAATTATATATAATTTGTTGGATTGAATCGAATCACCTGTATTCCTTATCTAATTCAGATCGGATCAAGCCTGCTCTGGTCAGAATTCGAACCGGATCCAAGTGTATCTATATTTCTTCAGTGAGAGATTGATTACATGAAAAAGCCAATCAGTGGTCCAGTGAGAATAATGGACCCGGGCCATCTACTTGACAATGACATTCGATACAAAATGTCATGATGGTGAACCTGGTGGGTCCTCTTATTAGCTACATGGTGTATTGATTCTAACTTCTAACCTAACCAACGAGAAGGTATTCATGGTGTCCGCGCAACATAAACAGGACACATGGGATCCTTAGTGTGCTACAGGTGCAACTAGGGTTGCCGTGAAATCGAAATCATAACGAATCATACTTGAATCGAATTGAACCGTTCACTAAAGTTTTGATTCCAATTTCGATTTCAAATTTTAAGAATCATTCACTACAGTTCTAGTTCAGTTTCAAGTCAAAAAATCAAAATTAGAACCGTTAGAAATATATATATATATATAACACTAAAAACTTAGATATATATATATATAAAGTATAAAATATATAATATATAAATAAATACTAATACCTTTTAAATTATAGTGTTCTATTTATATATAAAATATATAGATAAATACTAATAGATTTTAAGTTTTAATGTTTTATATATTTATATAATATAAAATATATAAATAAATATTAATAGCTTCTAATCTATTGTTATAACTAGAAGTGCACAAGTATGAGTGTGTATCTTGTCAATGTTTAAAAAAAAAAAATGACAAAAAAATGTTAGGCAACCGAAACTGGAACCGCAAAAAAACGGAACCGAACCAAATCGAACAGTACTCAACAGTTCTGATTCCGGTTCCAAAATTAAGGAACTATTGAAAATGGTTCTGGTTCCGATTTCGGTTCCATCAACAACCGTAAGGAACCGAACCGTGTACACTCCTAGGTGCGCAATGGAACCCACGTGCATGTGCGCCGAACGCACTAAGTTTCCAACAAACATTGTATTACATGTAGTGGTCTCCTCGGCTCATTTGGAATTATGGGGGCGAGGAGAAGAAAAAAAAACTAAATGCTCCGAGTGCAGTGATGACACAGTATTACGCAGTAATTAGACACTGGCATAGAGGTAAAAATACATCTATTTTAGTGAGTCTTATCACTATGTGATGGTGTATAATTAGTGTGTGATACTATATCAACATTACATTCGGAGTATTGGAGTGTAGTCGTCATTATTGTCTTAATTCTAGATGAGTGGGGTGGATATTTTCTATAACATGTTTAACTTTTTAAAGTTAGTTTTAAAAACTAATCTTCCAAATTGTACGGGCACGTCTCTAGGTCTTATAAATATGTCCAAATCATCTCAATTTATTCTCTAATTTTCTCACAAAAAGGTGTTTAATTTTCTCATTTTCGTTACATGAATGTGTTATTCTTATCCTTTTTTTAAGGATCCAACACTCCGTCACATACAACATAGTTGATATAATAACGATCATGGAAACTTTTCTTTTAACATTATGTGTTATTTTTTTATATATTTATGTCATTATTCTACTAGTTAGGTCACTATTTATCCATTCATCATTTTGTATTATCAATCATAGGTAAAAATAAAAAGTAAGAAATAAAATGATATTCATGTTCGTGCTAAACTAAAGTAAGAGATTCTAATTTTATGAACAACGTAAAATTAAGTCCGAAGGAGCGGTGGGTAGGTAGTAGTTATGTGATATAAGTTCCACATCACAAATGTATTAGAAGTTGGTGAAGAAATTTCAACTATAAAAATAGCACTTGGGAGAGCTGAAAAAAGGCTTCTTTGCGCTTGGGGCAATGACGCAGCTAGTGAGGTTCTAGCCGAGGCCCGTCGATTCAAATTATATAAGTCAAACTCTACTTAACCCGTGCAAAGCCTTACAATACCAAAATTATGTAAGTCGAACCTGTGCAAAGCCCTACAATTCTAAGTACCAAAATTACGTAAGTCCCAAAATTATGTAAGTCAAACTTTATCTGACCCGGGAGAAGGTGCTTTGCACAGTATTCCGGTGCAAGTTAGTAAAACTTCCAAGAAACTTGAAAATGAGCCTATCTCATTGTTTACTTGAAAATAAATCCATGATTTTAATGATCTTACTACATACAAAGTTTGAGGAAGTTCATTTTTTTTTTTTTTTTTTAATTTTAAAGAAAAGAATGAGCATATATCAGATGATAAAAGTTACTGTTCTTCTGATCATATAATTCATCATAAGCTTGTTGTACCAAGATGTTACCATCACACAATCACCAAGTCCAGAATTCATATTGTTGAAATGGCAAAATTTGGGTGATCTGCATCCCACTCGAGAGAAGCCAGACACGAATAAATTCAATCAGATTCATACTACAAGTCAAGTGAACTCTGAGAAAAATCCATAAACAAATTCAATTTACTCCATAATGCAGAACCATTCAACATATGGTGAACTGAAAATCACAAGAACATGAATTCAGATTTCAACATGGTATCTCCTGACTATCCCAATAGAGGATGGACAAGGTTCGAGCCCAGCTAGGAGTCTGGGTTTTCCGGGGAGGGGAGCTGGGTTCTGGGGAGAAAGTTAGCGAAAAAAAAGATTTCAACATGGTTACTCCGGCCTGTTCCCTCATTCATGTTTCACTGTTTTCTTCGAAGTTGCATGTCGTTTGAATAATGGGACGTATGTGTGGTGACGGATGATACTGACGAGGACAAATGAATTAGCAGCTAAGAAAATTAAGCTTGCTGCCCAGAGCTGAAGAAAGACTTGCATGCCTTCGAATTCAAGCAGATAACCCAACAGCAACCAATGGTTTGAGCTCCCATCCATAATAAAATGTAGGACAAGCCTTCCCATTTAAGCTTAATATTGCACCATGGCAGTATTAAAGGCAACAGGCAGAAGAGCCATACAAAGTACTGCGCTGTGATGACCTGCCAAAATAATAGGCCAATAAAACATAAGAAAACCAAATGTCCATATGCAGAAATTCCCTATCCAATGTATGAACCCATATTTCAGGAGGACAATTAATTCTAGAGACAGATAGAGTGATTGTTCTCTTAGAAGAATTAATAGTGCAATTTGCATTTTGAATTAGAATTATAAAAGAAAGCCAAACACTAAGATTCATTTGAGCTCCAGATTTCATAATTCAAAATGATATTTCAATTTCAGTGACAGTACAAGGCACTATATTAAATTCACAAACCTTATTAAATGCTACAAATGCTACTGTCTGCACAAAGAAACAGAATGGCAAATCCTGAGCGAAGCGGAAAATAAGAACTAGCTGCACAATAATTTGAGGCAGAAATATACGAGTTTCTCTAAGATTGAAAACTCATGATCGTAGTGTAGATAGGTGTGATAAAAATATATGGAAAAATTGTGTCTTGGATCTGTACGCGTAAGATGGTATAGCAGCGCCTCATGCAAGAACTCCCAACCATATAGATAGAAGAAAATCCCGGTATAAAAGAAGAAGACAGCCCCAGATATCAGTCCGAACATAACTCTCTCTCTCAACATGTTTATTAAAGCAATCCATAAATGGCATGGCTCAGTAACTCCCATGCCACTTAGATTCTGGCCTGACTTTGCTTTACTAGAATTCCATTCCATAAGGACAGGCTTCTGAATAGATTGGGAGTGGCAAGGATCAAGAACTAAGATGATAGGAAGTGCATAGATTATAGGATAGATTCTCAAATGGACAACAAGCCCATACCAAAATGCAGCTTGTAAAATGTTACCTGTAAACCAGAAAAAATGACATAAAGAAAGTTAGGGATTATAATTATGTATATAGTGACACGAAAAGAAATCTGTATTTGGTCCTTTAACCAAAGAGTGTCAAACTTATACCTAAACCATACTTTCCATGTCCCAGTATTATAAAGGAGAAGTCAGTAAAGGAGTCTCTTTTATTATTTTTCAGATTCAAATGTAGTATTCAATTCCTGTTACTTCGACAAGATTCTCAATTAAAAACACCATTGAACAAAATAAAGCTTCCATACAAACTTCCCCTTCAATACCATAATGGAGAGAAGCCTAGTATTCTTAATTGAACTCTTTCATATTCCAAGTGCACTAAGAGGATGTGTACTTCACAAGGATACATTTCACTATTTCAAACAATGGGACTTTTAAATACAAATATTTATAGACCAGAAAGGTTTCCTCGTAAGGATGTTTAAGCATTTGAACAATGTAATCTATTTAAGGATCAGTTTTCCTCCTAGGACTATTTCAGAGGATCCTCTCTTAATATATCTTCCCTTCAATGCCAGTTCTTTTGGATCCAATTTTGGGGGGTAATTTGTTAAAAGATCGAAACCTACAAATCAATGCTAGGGAGTCAATCCCAATTAATAACAAAACTGGCATTTCAAGAAACCACTGCAGCTGTACTTCAAAAGTTGGTAGAAAGAAGTAAAAGTTAAACCGTTCATGAGACAAATAATGATCCACAAAACCATGGCACAAACAATGGGCTCACAGTTTCCTTGGGTTCCAATTGTGAAGGTAAATGGATTGAGGAGCCATACGGAAAACGTGGATAGATTCCCAGGCACACCTCGTAGCTTCAGAATGGTGTGGATAAACAACCCCACAAGTAAATCTGCAGTGAGAACATAACATAAATTTCCCACTAATTTTGAGGATTAACAGAAAAAAAAGAGAGATCAAAATTAAATGTCATTAACTTGAAGGAAAAAAAAACATCAATTTTTTTCAGTCAATTTTGAAGATAAAATCAGATTTTAGAATTATTCATGGGCATCAAACCTCTTTCTGTTACTCATGCCCATCGAAATCCCACTCCCACAGAGGGGTTGGGGGGAGAAGAAGCGATTTTGCATGCGGAAATCAAAAGGGTACAAAAGTTAGCAGCTCGTGCATGCTTATATCCCCACATACTTTGGCATGATTTGAACTTTGAACAAGAAATAACAGATCACTACACAGTTATTTCTGAAAGCAACCATTACTAGACATTCGTATCTCAAAATTAGGAGTTGGACAGCCTGATAGATCATGCTTATCAAACAACAGGAAATAAAGGAGTCCCTCATAATTTACAGTTTAGCAAATACAATTACTGTGTTGTGTTAACTACATCTTTAACAAATCATGTAAAGAGTCTAATTTTTTCCTTTCCTTCAAAAATACAATCTATCCATAACATGAGATACTATACCAGAAGCTGAGAAGAGAAATTTCCCCCATGAGCGATGGACTATTGAATTTGGCATAAGAAGAAATGCAATCAAAGGTGAGTACAGGTATGTAGAACGTTTGTATGGGGACTTTCCAGAGGTCATCAACGAAGCAGCATCAGAAAAGACAAGGTAATCAACATCTGTATAGACTGTATATCTGACCTCCATATGAGCATATTGCCATTCACCATATAGAATTAAAAAGAGACGAAGAACTGCTGAGGAAAGAAGTAGGGAACGAAAATTCATTGATGCCGTTGCTGCAAGAAAATCAAAAACCGATACGGTTCATTCTATTTGCATCTTGAAAATCATGCTGGTTCAGAGGAAACGAAAAGAAGTTCCATATTAACTTCATATAGATCAAAATGTTAAAATGACAACTCAATCATTCAAAACAATGAGCCTAGACCCATCCATTATGCTAGCTCAATCTTTGATTCCGGACCACAAAGGGATAGATGTCAATTCAGACACACGATATCATGTTGTAGGAAAACAATGATATAAACCATGTAAAGCACATCACATTAAAATTTGATAAGAGTATCAACTGACACAAACTTTGCACTAGCAAGGACTTACATGACCGTGGCTCAGGGTCCAGATGTTAGAGTTTGACTCCCCTAACCTTACCTGAAGAACATTAGTTGTGGATGAAAACGTGCATCTTTGGGTATTAGTGTCAACTAAAAATGGCTTTAAGAGAACTTGAAGGAAAAAAAAAAAAGAAAGAAAAAGAAATTTACTGGTACTATATAAACAACTAATGTAAAAAAATAAATAAATAATGATTATATTTCCAAAGTATGTGATAGCTTGTTTTCCTTCCTCCAAACCAGCACCAAGAAATACAACTAATCATGGTATAATGAATTAACTGGCAATTAAACTAATTTGATCCGAGTCAGCTCCCCATCTCTGAATTTTTGCTTTCTGTCTCATTATTTGATACTCAACTTCTCTAATGGACACAGGGACTAATGACATTAATAGTGGAACATTTATGACACAGCAGCAGCACAATCATAGATTGCAGATAGGAGCGGTGGTCGATCTTATTGAGTATCGCAAAAAATGGGAAAAGAAAAAGGAACTATTGTTTTTGCTTTGGTCAGAACTGAAAACAGGGAAAACAATATGACCCCTTCCAATAGGCCACAAAAGGATGGATTGACAATTAGAGTTCAACCATAGACATCAACGCCTAAAGGAGAAAAAGAATGATTTCAAATGATATTGTGTTTATCAAAAGAATCAAAATGTACCAATTTCAATCCTCATAAAGTAAAGCCAAAAGCATTTTTTTCGTACACTAGAAGCAAAAACAAAGATATCATTAGCATTATGCATGTAGAGATTTTGGCCATCCCTTAGATAAATTACAGCGTCATGAATTTCGTAAAAGGGAAAAAGAGCATCATGTAGATGACTCTAGTTGTGTAATTCATGAGCTAGTTATCAAATACAAAAAAGTTTGAGAATTTAACACTTACCATTTCATATCAAGTTTGCGACACCCAATATTGAATAATATCCTTTTGCTAAGGCTTGCGTTTATTTCGACATAGTAGTGCTCCTCCCATTTCTGGGTGCTTGGCTGACATACTTAGAAACAACAGTTTAGATGAGGCATTTAATCAAACGGTGGATGGACAAATTTATTTAACAAGATCGAAAATGAAAAATACAGAAACAAACAAAAAAAATCGAAAAATAAAGAAGGGGTAAATTAATGTGTCGTGAAAGGAGACAAGTTCTCAATGCATATAGATTTAGTTCCAATACATACACGCAACGCAACAATTCACGCCAGTTGTAATTATATAATTAAGAACATCAATAAGTAAATATTGAATAATAAGAATGCAGGAAACAAAAAACAAGTGCCTTTCCCCTACCTTTGTGTGAATCTCTCGAGTCTGTGTTTGATTCATAGTCTCGTCCTCGTGTTCTCCTCTATACCAATTACACTCCAAAAAATCAAAAATCATTTCAGAGATAGTATTGGAATAAATGAAGAAGCTTGATGCTGAAGTGTTTATTTTTATTTTTATTTTTATTTTTTTTGGAGTGCTACTATAGTTGTCATTATTATACCTTCCTTCTATATTATAAAGATTATATAGATGTACATGTATATGTATTTTCTGTCTTAATTATAATTTTTCATGAATGGCCGGTTGTTAAATTAAAGCACAATGTTGGTTTTTCTTTTAAAAAAATACCATATTTATAGAATTTAGAGAAATATTTTTTTCAATTTAATTACATTTTTTTCTTTTAGACATGACACTCATTTAATACGTGTCCATTTTTCTCTCATTGCTGATTTTAACTCACAATTTATCATGGTGAGAAGGAGTCATTATTGGAGTCGTTAGATTGACGGTTCAAATCATATCCTAGTTCAATTTGTTGTCTGCATAGTGTTAAATTTCAATCCGATGGCCGATATTAATTTGAACCAAACCAAATCATTAAAAATAGATTGATTTGAATTGAATTGACGAATTGGACTTTTTTCAATAATTTTGATTATTTAACCATAATTTTATAGTTTTTCCTAGATAGACATTACAAAAAAAGTTTTCTTAAAAGAAATAATAAAAAAAGTAATTATATTGTATTTGTAAATAATATATATATATATTAGCCACGATCTAGTTGCACGATTCAGATCAAATTTTTTAGACATCAATCCGTTAACCGAACCGTTACCAATGTATTTGTATTTTATAAATCTATAATCGAACCGTGGAATAAAAAACCGAACCAATCGGTACAGATCGGATCAATTCGGTTCAAATTCAAGGATTTTTTTCAACACCACTGGATTTGAGTTACATTAATTCACTTGATTTAGATGATGTGGAGAGACATCTTGTGAGATTCATATATCTTTTGAATTGAAATAAAAAATAAATAAATAAATAAATGACATTGCCATATATATATATATAAGACCCCCTAAGCCTCGACTCAGCTGGCAAAGGAATGGGATTAGGTTGTGGTACAATATGCATATTTTTCAGCTAGGATTTTGTTTTGATGAAAATAAACAAAATCAAACCTCAGGCCACTATGATCATAAAGTAATAGATTAATTGTTTGGCTTGAATTTATTATTTAACAGAGAATTTGATTCAATAGAGTCCAAAAGACAGTTTTAAATTTTATATTCAGATTCACTGGGACTCCCACCAACTGATCATGGTGAACCAATCATGAATATCGACCATTCTATTGTTGCCTTAGGTAGTCTGAGTGGTGATGATCATTCTACAGTACTTTTGGTCCCAAGGTTGAGTGGTTGGAATGCTTCAAAGAAATTCATCCTGCCACGTTCTCTCTCTCTCTCTCTCTCTCTCTCTCTCTCTCTATATATATATATATATATGCATGCTAAGTGCTAACATGGTGCCCACAACTCCAACAGTCCAACCTTTAAGGGAACTTCTCCAAGCTCTTATGACTTATGAGTGAACACCACACATTGAATCTAAAGCAAGCTCAGAAGCAACAACAGAGAATAACAGAGAGATCGAATTAATGGGAAAGTCACAGAATTGGTTCGGCCTCATTCGAAGAAAGCTTCTCCGATCTTCGCATCGCGAAACTGTCATTGTTGTCCACACCAATAACACCAGCACAAGCTTCAAAGAGGAATCAACCGCCACAGAAACAGTCGATAGAGGCGAAATCACAAAATCAGAAGCTGCTATATGTTCTTCCTCGTCCCCGAAGAAAGAGTACTTACCATCTGGTACCGAAGAAGACATTGCAGCCATAAAGATCCAAACCCTATTTAGGGGTCATCTTGTAATATTTCACCACCCTTCACACATCAATATCTCTTTTCACATATATCTATTTCGGTTTTTTTACACGAGTCATGAGCTGTCTTTATTTACCGTTTGGTGTGTGAACGTTGACAGGCAAGGAAAGCATTTCGAGCGCTGAGAAGCCTTGTCAAGGTGCAAGCTGTGATTCGGGGAGCTTATGTGAGAAAACAAGCACGCATAGCCTTGCATTGTATGCACGCACTTGCCCAGTTGCAAGTCACCGTCAGAGCACGACAGCTCCTCAGCCGATGTAGTAATAATTGATTCACGAATAATATTATCAAGAGAGTCATTTCATGACAAGAATTATCAACTCTGATTGAGAGAGATTTATTAAAAGACTTATTCAAAGATGTCAAAAACTATTTCAATCCGGTAATTAATAAATAGAGTTATCAGCTCTTGTACTCTCTTGAAAGCATTACTTATTAATCCACCTATATATTGGCTTTGAATCGACTCTTTTTCTATTTTTTATCATTTCAGTTTGTGTGTGTAACATTAACAATTCTTATTGGCAAAGACATTTTGGGATATTATAAACATTACGTACATATGTGCAGTAGTAACAGCAGTGATGGTCTTAATGTGTGGTGACACAAGTGGTTTCAACCAACTCCTTGAATTGGCATATTCAGTGTGATGAGAAAAACATAGGCCAGCCCTATTTATAACAAGGTGTTAGAATTAGTTATCGTGCATTGGCGGCTGCCTGTGAATGTTCCTCTCCTCTGTTTCTATGGGATGAAATCTTCTCCTTCCAAAATGATAAAATAAAAATAAAACACTGCATAGCTTATGAACATAAATAAGTGTAACAAATCGGACGTTTGCCATTAAAAATAAATGTAACAATGATTTTTTCATGCGACCCATCCGAATTAGCCCTTCTAACGTTTTTCCAACACTTGAACTTGCAACACTTTCGTTGTGCTCTAGGCACACTTGGACACTTCTAAATCGAGCACTTAGCGTAACACCAGAACTAGACAAAGTTAAGGCCACAGGAACTATATGGTCTTTCTGAAAAGTGAAAACGGTTTTACAAAATATGTTTTCAGATAATTGTGTCTCAAACTAGTTTTTGTTTTCTACTTTTGACAACTAGTGTGTTTTAGAAAAGTGATAGAACCAAACAGACTCTCAATTAGAGTCAATAATCAGCAAGAAAACAATGTTGTAAAAGGAGAAAAGGTTTAATGATGCGAAGTGGGCCATGAACAAATCCTCTCCTCCCCTAAATGCAGTGATGGCCCGGCCCCCTTCTGAGTGCTCATGAGAAGAAACCACGTAGCAATTCATTATACGTCGATCCTCTCCCTCGATCCTTGGCTATTTGCTGCAGTATTCCTATAATTTCAGAGAAATCTGGTCATAGAGTAGCTAGGGTTTTGTTGCCACCATTTCTGTAGCAGTTTTGCAAGCTTTGGATGAGTGTGTATATATATATATATATATATATTAAGAATGTACAGATTAAAGTCAGTCAAAAAAAAAGAGCAACCTATTGAGACTATATATATATAAATATATGTAGAGTAACCAAGCAAAGTAGACTAAGCAAATACAAGATTTCTGAACTGAAATCCATATATGCTATTGGATGAGTAGCTAGCATATGTTAGCCTTGCCATATATTGTAACAAAGAAAGTTAATAACTGAAAATTAAACTACAATATATATATATATACACCAACCCTTACCTGGAATAATTCTGGAGAGCTTGCTCCCAAATCTTGAATTTGCGACAAATTACTTTGGGCGAGTGCACTTGGTATCGCACCAAAATCAGACCTCTGGAGTGATCATACAATAGAGTGCTTATATTCTATAGATACATGCCATGGCAAGTAGAATGTATACAAACTTTTTTAATATACATATATTGATCTCCCAATGGAGAGAGAGCAAACGAGAGGGAGGAATGAAAAAGAAACTGAGATATTGGCACGGCTCAATCAGATCAAATTAAACATTCAATTCCATTTCTTTCGTTTTTTGGGTTTTCAGTATTAATTTTTCTGAGTGAACCTGGCCAATATCACAGTAACTATTTCACAATAATATAGCATGATCAATATATCACCTGAAACCCTTGCATATATGTGTGTGTGTATATACATATATCACTGAAGATAAAAGAACTATAACTTCCCAAAAAGAAAACAGAGAGAGAGAGAGAGAGAGAGAGAAAGGCAATATTGGTGAGAATGTCTGGTCGGGTCTGAGAGGGGAGTTATAAAAGGGTGGAGAGTCTGTGAAGAGCATTTAAAAGCCCGACTGCAAAAGAAGAAAGATGGGCAGTGCATTTAACTCCATTATTCTCTCTCTCTAAAGCATAAAGACAGGCCAGAAATAGCCTTTAACTCCATTATGCATGGGGAAGTAGAATACCGGGAATAGCCTTGAATTTGGGCAAATGTGAATGTGAGTAAAGCAAGCATGACATACAATAAGGATAGGATTGTCTTTTCAAGAGACGAGCTCTCTCGCTCCCTGAAATTCAAAATCATTGCTCTATCACCCACCCATGATAGTAATACTCAGTGTAAGGCTTTGCCATTAATGAGGGAATCTCTCTCTCTCTCTCAATATATATATATATATATATATATATGAAGTATGTGTATATGTATATACATGTAACATGCAATAGCAGAGGTAAACAGATCAAATAGGTCAGAACATTAATAGGGGTATGAAACAGGATTAATTCAAGCCTATGACATTCAAGTCTCTCTCTCTAAGAAATATTGACTGGTCTGTATTAGTCAATGTTTTATGTTTCACTTATTAGGTAATAAAATGAACCATGATTACACACTTATTGCTTCACAAGGCATTGACTGGTCAATTTTGGTTTTCTATTTCCTCATGAACGTACCAAGAAATCAAAATTATTGCTTAACAAGGCAAGTTGACTAGTACCCAAACCAAAAGCTGTCACAAAAACCAAAGCATTTAAAAATTCAGTAAAACAATGAGAGAGAAATTAGGTACGTTGTCCTAGATAAATTGTTTGAAGCAGCATGTTTTATTTTGAACATTTTTGTATTAAAACTCCAGGACTATATTCGCACTATATTTTTTTTATAATTGCACTCTTATATTAAATAAAATGATATTTCTAATTTTCAATTTATAAGTGAATGATTATATTTTTTCTAATTATACAACTATCTTTTCAGATATTCCTCTGCATCTTCAATCTTTAATGTTTTTTCGTTCTCTTTTGACAGAATAAAAAAAATATTTAAAATTTTTTTAAAAAGTTATCTTTTTTTGACCGAACCCAAAATAAAAAAAAGTTATCTATGTTTAATAAATTATCTCTTTTTACAAGACCCAAAAAAAAAAGTTATATCAGATGAATAAATTATCTCTTTTTCCAGGAATTGAAAAAAAAAAGTGAAAAAAAATTATCTCTTTTTACATGAACAGAAAAAAAAAAGTATATTATGCCAAAAAAAAAAATAAGGATCCAAAAAAAAAGTTATCACTGCTAGAATAAAATATCTCATTTGATAGGACTGAAAAAAAATTACGATACACAAAAAAATAAATAAATAAATAAAAAAGGATCCCAAAAAGAAGTATTTTTGTTGAATAAATTTTCTCTTAATGTACCCAAGAAAAATTATCTATTTTTGAATAAAGTATCTTTTTTTACGGTATAAAAAAAAAAGTTATATTTGTTAATTAAATTCTCTCTTTTGATAGGACCCAAAAAAATCTATCAAAAAATAATTATCTCTTTTGACCAGATAAAAAAAAAGTACCTAAATAAATAATGACCCAAGAAAAAAGTTATTTATAAAGAAGATAAAAAGAGTTAAAGTTTATAGTATAAAGGGTAGTTATGGTATTATAAAATAAGAAATTATGCATTAATGAGTTTTGGGACATTTTTGTCATTTCAATTAAAAGAAAAAGACAAGTGGAGTGTAAACATAGAAAAATGAAGTGTGAATATTGCCTCCCTAAACTATATTCGCACTTGCATGTACAGTGTACACACACTACTTTGTAATGACAATACTAGTTTTACCAAAACAAAAAAAAAAAGCAATACTAGTTTAAGATATACAAGTACACTCTAAATCAAAAGTTGACTAATTTATTATACAAATTGACACTATAAAGCCAATGGACATAGAATTAAGGGCAAAATACACTCATATCCTGAAGTTTTCTCCTACTACACATATATTTATAATTTGACAAAACCTACACTCACACCCCCTTAGATTTGACGCATAATTACACTCAACCCTAACAGTATATGTATTATATGTTTTACCTTTCCATTGACTGAAATGACATTCTCGGTCTCATTTTTCTTTTTTAATTAGACAAAGTTACCATTACTTTCCTTCTAACCTTAAGTCTCTCTCTCTCTCTCTCTCTCTCTCTCCCTCACACACACACACACACACACACACACACACACACATATATATATTGTTGCAGCATAAACAATATACTGAAAATTTTATTAAATATATTTTTAATATATGTTATATTACGTATTTTACTTAAATAAATTTACTAAATTTACGTATATTACAAATTGAAAAGGAAAATTTTCAATTTAATATATCTTATATTACAAATTTTACTAAAATAAATAAAATTTTAATATATTGTAATTGTTATTTTTTTAGTAAAATACGTAATATAACATATATTAAAAATATATTTAATAAAAATTTTAATATATTTTTAAGTCATCACCAAGGTTGTTATGATGTTTCTGATTGATAAATATTGGTGGAATCTTTGTAACTCTAGCATTTACAAGTCCCTTGACACGAGTTTTTGTATCATCAAAAGTTTTTAATTCGCTATTAGGGTTGTAGACATTAAAAAATTACATGATGAACCCAAAATATAATTTGGACTTATCTTCAGTTTAGCCCACTTTAAAATGTGGACCAATGAGTAAGATAATTCAAAATCCAAACTCACCACAAATAAATGGGTCATAAGCTGATCTAAATTGTTTAAGAAGTCCAAGCCCACTTGAAAATGGGTCAAATGGATAATTATATATATATATGTAATTTTCATCAAAGATAATTATTATATATATATTGGATAATTATCACAATTATCATAAAAGATAATTATCCATAATTATCAAAAGAAAATAAAGTTACAAGTCTACCCCTCCGGTGAGCCTATAAATAAAGGTACAGAGGTGGAGGAGAAAGGGGAGAGGAGACTCTGATAGAATATTGAAGCTCTGTCAGACTCTGAATTCAATTAACACTTGAAATTCTGAAGACATACATTCATCCAACCTTCAAAACTTTAAAGAAGAAGAACAACAAGCACATTCAAAATCGTGTCGTTCTTCCTCCACAATTCAATAAATTCAAAGAATAATCAACAAGATTATTCGAGATCAAGTTTTTTCAGCCATCGATCAGAAATTCTCACCAACTTTCTTCAAAAACAAACATTAAGGACTCTCAATAACCCAATTTAAGATCAATCTCCAGTAGCCCTTGAATCTGGATCACCGACAACAAGACTCTTAGATAAATCTGAAATTTTACAAGATTCTTCACTCAAGATTCAAAGCTCCAAAATATTTAAACTTTGAAGGAGAATAACAACAAGCACATCATCCATGTGCCGTTCTTTACCAAAGTTTCAATCTAATTCAAGATCAAGTTTCAGCAGCCCTTGAATCCGGATCACCAAGGAGATCGAATCAAATAAATTTATCTTTCTTTTGTAAAGATCTACAGAGACTTGTAACCCATCTTTCTTGAAATTAATAAATTTGATCTACTTGTTCACTTGTTTTGATCTTATTTTCAGACTCGAAATGTGTGTGTAAAAGGGTCATAACTGGTTTTACTTAGAGTCTAATATTTAACTGTGATTTATACACCGAAATGATACTGTTTCGATATACAATTAGCACACGAGGGAATAGGAAATTTTGGTTCCTTTTACTCACAATGATGGTGTGTGATGTAAAATTAAAATAGTTTAATTAAAAGGAAAAAAGATTAATGCAATCAAAGGTAAATTTAAAAATATATTAAAAATTTTATTAAATATATTTTTAATATATATTACGTATTTTACTTAAGAATAAGAATTAAAATATATTAAAATTTTATTTATTTTAGTAAAATTTGTAATATACATAATATAACATATATTAAAATTTATTTAAATTTAAATTTATTTTTTAGTAAGATACATAATATAACATATATTAAAAATATATTTAATGAAATTTGCAATATATTTTTAGTACTGCAACAATATATATATGTGTGTGTGTGTGTGTGTGTGTGAGAGAGAGAGAGAGAGAGAGATAGAGAGACTTAAGGTTAAAAGGGAAGTAAAGATAGCTTTGCCTAATTGAAAAAGAAAAATGAGGTCAAGAATGCCTTTTCAATCAATGGAGGGGTAAAACAGACAATATATATAGTGTTGGGGTTGAGTGCAATCATGCACAAAATTTCAGGGGTGTGAGTGTATGTTTTGCTAAATTATAAATATATATGTAGTTAGAGTAAACCAATAGGGTGTGAGTGTATTTTGCCCTAGAATTAATTACTATATATAACTTGTACTAATTATATATAGGACAATGCTTGTCTCAAGTCATATCAGCATGAACCTCTTGTTTATGGTGATGTGTACCAACAAAATTTTGACGCATGTTTCAAATTAAAAAATCATGCAATCTCTTCCCTCTCTCTAATCAATCTTGAGCAAAATCTCCATTCATATTCTTCATAATTTAAAATTGTCTCTCTCTCCAACAAATACTAAGGTACCAGATTTGGTCCAAAAGAGAGGCTTTCGACTCAAGAAATATATATTTACTTCAAGAGGTTTTTCTTTTCTTTTTTGGTGCACCACTGTATTGTTTGAAATAAGTTTCTATATGATCTTTACATAAAAGAGGCACATCAAACATCAATTAAAAAAAATTCAGCATCACATACCACCACAATGATAAAATGGCCATGCAAAAGATCATTTTTTTTTGCAAAATGAGAGTTCCTTGCAATTTTAGAAAGTAGAGTGGTTATTTGGTGACAAAAATAACTAAGGGATTATTTAGTTCCTTTTTGAAAGCACAGTAGGTTTAGTGTAATTTGGGCTTTAAACAATGATAAACTCTGTATAAAAATAGCAATTTCTTTTTAAATATCTGAGAGCTAGGTCCTGAAGTGGGTGAAGAAATAGCGAGACCCTGGCTCAGGACCAAATTTTTTGGGCTCAGCTAGACTTGGACCGACTTGTTTTTCTAGGGCCCTAAGCCCCAATTTTTTAGGATTAAAAGAGTCCGATACTCTTCTTAGTTTCTGACATTTTGACCACTTCGATCTAAAGTTTATAATTCTGATATTTAAGACCTCTTTCAATCATTTATTGTTATTATTGTTATTAGAGAGGTGATAAATTCACTTCAATTTTTTTATTTTTATAAATGCACTCCACTTTGAATGAGAAATGACATTATCGTTCCTAATTCTGAGAATAAAATATAATTAAGGAGCATTTACGTCATTTAGTCTAAAAAACAAAAATAAACTGCGTTTCTAGAAAAGAAATAAAGTGCATTTATCATTTCCATTATTATTATTATTATTCACATTAATAATACCCTCGCAATTCAATTCCTCAACGACTACCTAGTGAGGCTGGAGAGTATTTGCGGGTTGAAATTCTTTGAACCTGCCCATCCAATTTGGAGCATTGTTTCTAAAATATGCACATCTCTCTCTCTCTCTCTCATCCTCATCAATAAATATATATATATATATATATATATATATATAGTAACGGAATAAAATCTTCTAATCTCTAATAAATAAAAGACCAATAATATTGCAAGATATGCCGCCCTTGCACCTAGGGCATATAGTATGATGCCCCACTATAGATACATCCTCTCTAAATATTCCTTTTGCCGTACCTAAATGCAAGATATAACAAGTCACATAAAATGTTTTTAAATAAGTGTTACTCTCGTCCTACAATTTCAATCTTACTCTCTACACGATCTCGTTTGGTATGAAATAAAATTTCTGACTTTCGCACTCCCTTCCTCTTTCACTGTGTGACTTAAGCCATGAAGATACAAACAAGCCTACCAATGTTTTTGGAGTAGGTGATAAGCTTACCAAAACTGCCAAGCAGTAAATATTGATCTAATTAACTCCATACCACGCACACGTCCCTGCTTATATTTCGTAAACATAAATTTTATTAACTTTTCCCTTTGACCATGTGTTTTGTATTTATTTAATTATTTATTTATTCTGAAACGTGGCTATTAAGAATAAATTATATATATATATAAGTGATTGACTATTCTGATGAAGAATAAATTATACTTTTTACATTACTATTACACTAGCGTTTTAATTTTTTTTTTTAAAAATAGAAAACTCATTGCTTATATTGTAATGATAAAGTTGGTTGCAAGCAAATCTTTAATAGCTTAGTTGTTACCTACTCATTATTTACTAAAGAGACAAAATCAATTATATTTATTAATTAAAATGTCTTATTTAATTATTGTTGAGTAATATCAATGTCTCATGGAAAATCTTTTTAAAATTAATTATTAACTTTAAAATGTCATAATAATATTTTTTAAAATTGCAATAGACATGGTACTCGTTTTGCTATGTATATGACAATTTTGCCCCCTTTGAAAAGTAAGAACAATTTTAAAAAAAATACTCAATTATTGGTCTTGACAAGCAAAACTCTTTTAAGCAACACAAATTTTTTTAATAAAAAATAAATGTCTATGTGTTGCATCCAACTCATTAGAGCCAATAATTTATATATGTCCAGCTATACGGTTCGAGGTTAATTTTAATTTTATAAATATAGAAAAATGTGGGGGTTAATTAGTCTTTCCAAACCAAACAAATGCCACCAACCTTGCATTATATTAAAAGGTTGAGTATGACCTAATTAATTTATGATCATGCCATGAATGAAAAGAAAAAAATTATCTATCTAATAATAGAATATTTATTAAATAATAATTTATAAATTTAGCATGAAGAAGTAGCTTCATATGTATAGATATAATATGTAGAGAGAGAGAGAGAGAGAGAGAGAGAGAGAGAGCAAATGTGCGTTGCTTATTTATAGAAATAAATATTCAACGTGAAATGAGAAAGCTAAAGAAGTCATACGTAGGAGACGTGTGTCCTCATTGACGCGAAGAAATACATGAGAGAGAGAGAGAGGTACTTGTATCTTAAAAGGATAAGAGGAATTATCTTATCTTTGTGGATGTGGTGCTGATGTGATTAGGGTTTCTGTTGGTTTGATAGATACAGAGATCAAAATCCATATATAGATATAGATATAGATATAGATATAGATATATTTCATGTATATGGGTCAGTGTGGTTCTCGGCATGCAAGGGGCAGAGAGAGGTGGAATCGATCATCTGCATCGGAGAAGCGTGGGTGTTGGGACCTGGTTAAAGAGAGACGGTCCAGATTTTACATTGCTAGGAGATGTGTTGTGATGCTTCTTCGTTGGGACAAATATGGCAAGTCATGATCGATTTGGTCATATTCATTCATTCCCCTTAATCCTCTTTTCATGCTGCACCGTTGTAAACCATAAAATGCATGTATATAAATCTCTTCATCATCGTCATCGTCGGTGCCTTTATGCTTTATCAACAACGGAGTCTCGTGAATATAAATTTATGAGGTTGTATATATTTTTTTTCCCTTTTGATCCAAGAATTTTTCTCCTCCTTTTCTTTTGTGGTTTCTAATTAATTAGAGAAATGATATTTACTCTGAATTTTATGTTCACAGCCTTTGTCATTATTTTTCGATTGTCTTACGAGATTCTATTTCTTACAAAATGCATATTTTTTCGTCAAGAAAATAATTTTTTTTTTATAAAATATAAATATAATTTCTTTGGGTGTCCCGTGTCCGATAACTCTTTTTCATTATATACACACACACTTACGGTGGGGGAAAATTATAATTTATAATGCACGAAGCATATTTTGGTTAGTATATATACTATGAGGAAAATCTATGAAAACTGTAGGAGAGAGTTAAATCACAAGAATTCTAGTTCTTTATAGGCAACAAATTATATATATATATATACACACACATATTATGTCCGTGCCTATGACACTATATATTATACACACTATATATTATACACACACAGAATTATTTTAGACCGTATATAATTAGATATTTTGAACCATAAGATTATTTTTCTAAACGTTTTTGACTGTTAGATTGCGAGGAAAGAGAGAAGAGACCATACTTAAATGTAATATAGATTAAGGATTTGGAGCCACATTTACCTTACCCAAAAATAAATAAATAAATAAAAGAATTTGGAGAGAGACAAAACTAGTTGATAGCTTCAAATCATTGGATGATATGGTGATTATGAATTACATTATCAAAGCTATAATACTATTTAAATTTTGAGCAATGTTACACGTCATGAAAATATTTCATGAATTTTTATCTTGAATGATGTGGCAATTAAATGGTGAGTTAGTATTGGTGGGATTCCCCCCATACACGGAATTTCAATAGTATTATCACCTGCCACATCATTCATGATGGCAATTCATGATAAAATTTCATGACGTTTAGCATTTCCCTTAAATTTTTAAAGAATGCCCAAATAGAAGCCTTCTAGCTGGCCAAGGACATTGGGATGTATAATCTAAAAGTTAGGCCTCTTTGTTTGTCACTTAGAAATCAGTTTTAGAGAACTACAAAAGACAATTTTTGAAAAGACATTATTTTAAGTGAGTTTTTAAAAAATAATTTTCAAAAACTGTCAACTATCTATTTTTACAATTTTGTAATTTTCAATTCTCATAAAACAAAAAATTGTTTAAGAAAATTGAACTAAGCAAACCATAAATCTCTTTGCATTCTGTATCACTAAAATGAAATATATTGACTTGCTTCAAAATTTGCATGTACTTTTATTAAGTTGAACACCAAGTGCAGGATCTTAATTATGAGTTTAATTGCATTAATATATATTCATATATAATCTGCATGTCTCTGTGTTGTAAATTTGCATTTCTTATTCTTACAAAGTAATCACGTGTTTTTTTGGACTGCCCAATAAATAGATTTTCAAAAGCGTCACACAAAATGTTTAGAACTTTAATAAACTGTCTTTGGAATAATAATATAAAAAGTGAAAAACAAAAACAGAAGACACATACATGTGACCCACAATTGTCGGTGAGTTCCATCTTGTTCGATTTTTACTTTCCGTACCATTATTCCTGTTGTTTTGTTGACCAGCACTCTTTTCATTCTCCTAGTAATAGTTCTCTACATAAAGATATAGTTCATATAACACTTTTTTTTACTTTTGTGGCTAAAAAATTGTGGCAATTGTTTACTGTTCATGGGTTTTTATCATTGATCAAACTAAACTCATGGGGTTATGAATCAACTCTCACACTATGCAAGCACCATATAAATCCAATCTTGCAATTTACCAAGAAAGTATGAAAAAAACACAAAACTAGCTTCCATTAGCTTCACTTTCATTGACATTTTATTAATTTCTTTTTACATCACTTGTCAACAACTGTTAGATACAAACAGATCTGTAGTTCGGAAATTATACTTGCATACAAGAGAAGATCGATCATTATGACTGTATACATCAATGCAATTGCTTAGACGACTTTTAATTTACACTACGGACATCGTTTCAATGATAAGTCAGAACCAAACACACCAATACTTCACATATTTCTTTGACAATTGATCAATTCATCAAGTGGTCCTTCGTCTTTCAAAGGGAAAAAGCTCACGTGCACTATCCCGTCACCAATAAGTTGTGTGTGTCATCCGTAAGTACGAATATTCAAAGATTAATCTGAACAAACACAAATTGCAGTTGAAAATCACTAACATGAACCAACTTTACACGAAAACAATTTCCAGGCTGTTTTTCAAAATTCATAGAGAACATAACACGACCAGGTCCTGAAATTAGATTCCGAAAGTTACAAATGAATAGAGCAATGGGCAACAAGGGAAAGGAAGATTTACCTCAACAACAGTCTAAAGCTCATGCCCCGACTCGCGAAGCCTCGTGAGTTTCTCTCTCATCATGGCTGCACGAACCAGTAATTAGTGGTCACTGTGTGGTTTCGTTTTACTTTTACAATTTTTTTTGGGTGCAACATAAACGCGCTGATCATGCAAATGAAGTCAAATAATACAAAGGCGCTTGTTACTGATCGATTTTAAAATGCAAAAGGTTAATTCTATTGTCCCTAAATACCTGCATCACTGTATCTTTCCTCTTTGACAGCTAAATTCAAATTCCTCACCAGATTGAGTTCCTCTAAAAGTAAATCTGGACCATCTGCAGCACTGAATATGGTACAAGTTATATAACTCCTGCTTAGAGGGGTACAACAAAACCCATTACAGTGCAAATAAGGCACTGGAGAGAGTAGGATCCATACCTGTCTAAGATTACATCATAAATACACTTTGCATCACGTGCTCTGCCCATTCCATAAGCAATTCTAATAGCATCCGACAAGACAATTTGTTTATTTACATATATAGGTGCCTGCATAGGTCAATTTTCAATCAAATTTTAACTCTGGCTACAAAAACACACAAAAATACAATCTTTGAAGTGATTACTGGAAAATCAGGCGCATCCACAAACACAGTGAAGTTAAAAGGACAGGCAATATATCATATGAACCATATTTCTTAAAGGATCCCATAAAATAGGATAAACATCCAACATAAAGAACTTCCTTTTGCAATTCCAGAAGTTACAAATAACACCAGTGTGGTCAAAAAATTGTAATTATGGAAAAGACTTTTGAGTCCCCAAGTAATTAAGCATCTCATTGCAACTTAATGCAATGTTTGGGAAAAAAATAAAAAAATCTAGATGATATTTATCCTGATAGAACACTAGAATGAACAACCTAACCAACCCAGCTCCATATGTGATGCCATGTATAAAATGTTGACCAGAAGTGATCAATCATAAACTAAATACGTCAGAAACATAGGAAACCACAATGTGATGACCAATCACAAACAGGCTTCTTCGTAGCATAAAATAACACAATAGTTATCATAATAAGGCTGCTTCAGTATACCATTTCAAGTTATGCATTAGTCCCTTTCAATCGTTTAACGGATTCATGATATAGATGAAATAAACAGAGTTCATGCTTATAAGATGTCTCTACTCTCAACTTATCCATTATACTAAAATAAACTATAGTCTTATTTTATTAGCTCAGCAACACCGCCATTTTTACATTTCAACAAGTCGAAGAGAACTGGATGCAAATATTTGAGAACAGACTGGAATGAAGCTGCCAAAACACTCTCCGGTCATCAAGTTATTTCAAAAAGAAAGCTTTGTAGATAACATATGTCAAAACTCTAATTCTGCACAATGCAATAGCACTTACTCCTCCAAGGGACAAAAAATACGAACCTTGCATATTTTCGCTACATTTATGGCATCTGAGGGACGTGCATCAACACTCAGAATATCACTTTCTCCAGGCTGCAGATAATAACAATTTCAAGTGATGATGGAAATTTCTTTTCTAAAATTATGGTAGTTTACAGAAGTATATATTTCTTAGTTGTATACATACCTTGCAAAAAAATATCCTGGCAAAGTAAGTATTAACCACTCTTTCTGTAATCTTCACCATTTTCACCTGAAATTGAAATTTTAAGTACAAATGAAGTGAATTTAGTACAAAACTAGTTTTTACTCTCTGTCCAATCATGCTACATTTAGAGACATTTCTAATGGAAAATATTAAATATTGAATAAATGAACACATAAAAAAGTGAATTGTATGTGTATTAAATGTACTCCATCATATAGAAAGTGAAGTGCAATATTGCATGTCATTTTAGAAAAGAAATAAAGTATTTAAAAACTTAAAGGCTGCAGAAATTATGAGACACCGTTAATAACTATTTAAGGTAAAAACATAATTAATATTAATAACTCATATTTCAGTCCAGTATAAGCAATTAGATGTATCAATACAATATGATATCTCATACTATGCTTTAACACAAAAGACAGGCAGTTAGTAAGCCCAAAAGGAAAAAAAAATCTTTCTAGGAAAAAAGAAAATTATAGTGAAGCAGCTGACAGAAAAGGATACAAAGACTACCCTATAAGTGAGAGGCAATCACAAAAGGGGCATTAGATAGTTATACTAAGAGATGGAAGAAAGATATTATAGAAGAGGGTAAATTATAAATTTAGAGTGAGCTCCCCTGAGTTTTGTCAAAATTATATGGACCTTTCCCATGGTTTTAAAAATTACAGTACCTCCCCTAAAAAGGAGGTTCATAATGGTAACATCCCTCTGTTAACAGTCGATGTTGGTCAAAGACGGAAAATGACTATGGCATGCGTATTGCCCTACAAGACATCTCTCTGTTAAAGAAATTTCATATTATCTGAGGACATTTAAACAATTTTAAACCAACCAAAAAACCCCGTTAAAAGGGACACCACTAACAGAGGAAGTAAGTGTAAATCTTAAACCATAGGGCAAGTCCATGTAATTTTATCAAACCTCAAGGGCTAGAAAAAATAATAGCAAAAGATCAAGGAGAATTAAAAAAGGATATTAGATATAGAAATTTAAGTTAATTAAAAGAAGAATACGAACAAAATTTCAAAAGATAAACTAAGCTACTGAGTATCACATGGCTCGTTCCATGAAAATGTAGCAAATGAATATTTGAAGGAACTAAGGAGAAAAGTTCATCATATAAATTGATTTGGTAAAGGAATGATGAGGTTGAACAGAAGCTAACACAAATAGCTCAACCACAAACAATTTTAAAAGAAAAACAAACATGAAAAAATATATGCGTGCTAAAAATGGAGAAAAGTATAAAGCTGTAGCACAAGCTGAATTAAATATTTCATAGTGATCTATTTTTATGTATGGCATTATATTGATGAGAAAATATATATAGATTCTCAACGATAAGGAAATATGTATAACTAAATACGTTTATTAGATATAGTGAGAATCAGAAAGCAATAGTTTAGACTGGTAGGATTATTAGAAAATGAAAATTAAAGTATTTTCTTTTTAAACAAAAGTGAGTCAAATGCCTGAAGCCCCCTTGTTTATAATCTAGATGCCATGCCTGCACTGTTGTGCTACAATGGTTTTGGATTTTTCTTTCCTTTCTTTTTTTTTTTTTGGAAAAAAATAAAGAGTTACAATAATAAATATAGAAGAAACTTGGTCTTAAGGGTCAAACCATTGAGTTACAAATTATATATAATTAAAGGAAAATATAAGTTAATTAAAAATAAAGAACTTTTCTATGACATAATGGAAAAACTGACGACAAAATTTATATTAATAAGACTTAGAGATGAATTGATAGATGATGACATGTCATGGCAGTTTAAACTTTAACCTGCTCAAAAAGATTATACAAATGGCATGACTGGAGGAGAAAAAAAAAACAAGAAAAATTTTCACATATAAAAATCGAACAATGTTTGAAATTTCAAAATCATGATATCAAATTTATTTTCTACAACTATTTAAATTAGGAAGAGCATTTAGCAAAGATTAATATGTGACATATTGATATTAAAAAAAATTATCATCCCCTTGCCTTATCCGGGTCGGCCACATGAATTCGCTTTTCCATTCTTTCGTATTATGCACCATGTCTTCTCTTAAATTTAAGTATTTTAAGTCATTTCTAATTACTTCATCCCATCTAAGTTTGATCGGCCTCTTTGTCGCTTACCTTCTAAACAAACAACTCTTCCTCTTTTAATAGGTGAATCATCGGGTCTGGGTTGAATATGACCATATCACCTATATCTACTTTTTTTAACTCTATCATTTATAGATGCTATACCTAAAATTCCCCTCACACGTTCATTATTAATCTTATCTCTTCTAGTGATTCCTATCATCCAACATAGCATCCTCATTTCCGCCATATGAATGCATTGTATCTGTGCCTTTTTCAACAACCAACACTCCACTCAATACAATATTGCCGGCCTAATAACCGTTTTATAGAATTTTTCTTTTAATTTATTTGGTATTCATTTGTCACAAAGGATGCCATTAGTTTGCCTCCATTTTGCCCACCAGGCTCCAATCCTACTTACTACATCACAATCTATTTCCCTAACTTTTTGTAATATAGATCCTAGGTAGCGGAAAGAGTTCCTTTGAGTAACTCTTTCGTCTTAAAGTATAATATTTATAGTATCATTATTTTCTACTTTATCAAATTTACATGTCATATATTCCTTTTTAGTTTTACTAATTCTTAGGCTCCTTGATTTTAATGCCTTTCCCCATATTTCTAATTTTATTGCTAAGGCTTCCTTAGAGGTATCTATTAATATTATGTCATCCGCAAATAACATACACCATGAGATGTCTTCTTAAATATTTTTTGTTATTTCGTCTAATATTATCGCAATAGGTATGGATTTAACACCGATCCTTGGTGTAGTTCCACCTTTATAGGGAAGTCACTAGTTTCCCCACTTGTAGTATTAATTCTAGTCAATGTCTCATTATACATATCCTTAATAAGATTGACAAGTTTTATAGGTAATTTTTTCTTTGTAGAGCCCACCAAATTATGTCTCTTGGCACTCTATCATATACCTTCTCTAGATCTATGAAAACCATATGGAAGTCTTTTTGTTTACTCCTATATTCTCTAATAAGTTGTCTTATTAAGGATATGGCTTCCATTGTGGATCTAGCTGGCATATATCCGAATTGGTTATCAAATATTGATGTTTCTTTCCTTAATCTTTGCTGAAAATGCACCTATGCAATCAGCAGGTTAGCTAGAATCACTAGAATGCACACCTACGGATCCTCGACTATGCTTGACACAAAGGCACATCATCTGATAAGTTCCCTTGTTTTCATAAATTTACCAAAAATTCATGAACCTAACTCAACATAGGAATCAGGATTGTTCTCATTTGTATTTGTAGGTGGAGCCTCTCAAAGCAACTCAATATGTCCCATAGGCATGTGAAAATTCAACAGCAAAATCTCCTATTCCTCACGCAACTTATTACTCTTTTGCACTCTAGTAACTTGTATGGTAAAAAATGTCAAACTAACCCTATCAACCTCCTTCCTTTTTCTCTTTTAGATGTCTCAATCTTTTTTCCCAAACCATTATACAATCAATTTTAACATAAATTATAAATAGCATAAGAAATGAGAGCAGTGCAGACTTGAGAATCTAGCAAATAATGAAAAATAGTTTATGACTAATGAGCATCTTTAGTTGGACATGCAACGGAAGAGACCAACTTGAGCAGGAAACTGGAATAAAAGCCTAGAGCAAGTCTTAAATTCACAATAAATTTAGTTCCGTACTTCGTAGCCAAGTTTCCCCACAAGATTTCTCACGAGCTGGAATTGATTTGGGGAGTCCTGCAGCATGTCATGCCATACATGAGCATCAACATGAAACTAAAGAAACAACAAATTTCACATAAAATTTTATAAGTAATTACCCCACTCCCATCCTCCGTTGAGGAATCTATAAGTCTTTCCACAGCAAATTCTCCTGCAGAAGTAGAAATCAATGTCACTTAAATACTTGCACGCAGATCTGTCTGGAGATGACAACCATAATAATTGGAGACAACAAAACGTGGACTGTGTAAAATATGATATGCATACCTACAATAATCGGTAGCAAGAAGTCTCCTTCACAAGAAATTTTAAGAAAAATTGTGGGATTTTGGAAACGACGAAGAAAAGCCAGTCCTATTGAACTGACTTGAGCTCTAGGATCCTTTGCTTGAACAGAAAATCGAAGCGATTGAGAAGATGACTGCCATTCCATGTCTTCTTGGAATCCTTGCATACGCATTCGGTAATGCCTTATAGTTTCTGTACTAATTGAAGTAATGGAAATTTAGGTATGCATGAACACATATAATGAAATAAAAAAGAAACACTTCATTTTCCAATTTCTAAGTAATGTATATGGTATATCAATTCAGAAACTATAATCAATTCGACGACAAGAAGTTCTCAAAATTCACAAATAATATAATTTCTATGAATTTAGGTAGAAGTGAAGAATATATGTGTGTATTACACGCACTGGATAATCTGACTAGACAAAGAACTTCTGTTGCATTTGGAAGCATGGAATCAGCACCTTAGAATTGAAATTGGAGGAAATTTAGTTAAATAATTGAAATTGGAGAAAAATTAGTTAAAAAATAAATAATCCACCAATTCCAATTACAAAGCGCTCCACGATACGAAACATAGTTCCAATTTTCAAATCCTAAGTAATGTTATAGTAAATAAATTCAGAAACAATGATCGATTCAGACACAAGAAATTCTCAAAGGTCAAAAACAATAAAACAATAAGAATTTAGATAAAAGTGTAGAACATGCCATATATATATATACACACACACACAGATGTGAATGGTGAATTTGAGACCTGGAAGGAGGACGAAGGCTTCGAGATACTCGTGATCGCGTTCTTCGTTGTTGTTGCTGAATTTGCCATCGAAGCTTCCTCGAGAAGACCTACAGTATACAAGGATCGATTTTGATTTGCGAAAATGTCTGCGTTTGAAACCTAATTGAAACGAGAGGCGATTCGAAGAGTAAACGAGCGAATTCGAAATCGAACGACCGACATTTGCCTGATCTGTCGCAGTCCAAAAGCCAGAAACTGTACGGTGGCATAACTGAGCTCCGATCATTATCTGACGGTGATTACGATGATATATGCGTGTGTATATAGAGGGAGAGAGAGGGAGAGAGAGAGCAAATTCGATAGCTTAGTTCCTGAGAGAGAGATGAAGTTGAAAGACGCGTTCGGCATAAGCCAGGGGATTTTTCCCAAACAAAGCGTTATGTATTTGGTTGTGTCGCGAATTGTGAGACTTGTGAGTCATGTGACTCATTGCTCTTATCAATTATCATTGTCTGCGATAAGGATGAGTAAATACCTAAAATGCCCTTGAATAATTTTGTTTACTCAAATTATTCATTTTTCTTTTCATTATTAAAAATTTAAGCAATTTTTTAATACTACAATGTCCAATAAATTTTTTTTGTGTCACTTCAATAAATAGAGTCCAAACGACTCAAGATAACCCTTCCCCTCTTAACAAGTGTCACATTAAATAAGTGGATAACAAAAACTATTCGATAGTTTTATCATTTTTTTTTTATGAATTTGTGATTGTCATTCTTGTGCACAACATACTAGTATTATTAGGGATGGTAATGGGCGGGTATGTCAAAACCCTACCTCGTCCTATTAAAGAAATACTCAATCCATCTCTCGTTAAAAATTTTAACGGGTTTGTGGTAAGCATATCGCTACCGCCCTATTTAGAAAAAGAGAAAAATAACAAAATCCTTAAAATCATTTGTTTTATTTGCTTTGAATTCGATATTTGGACTAAATATACCGAAACGCTAATAGAACATACATACATACGTAGATGGAGATAGAAACAGTTTTGGTCTTCAAGAAATTTTTTATTATAGATCTATTATGTACAAAAGACAAATAGAGTTTTCTTTTAGTCATAAAATAAAGAGATGAATAGAGCAGAACAAGGTAAACTCTAGTGGCTGACATATATCTAGTATATTATATTTATATAAGTAATATAATAATAAAAGAAATAGCACACTTCAAATAATTATGTCACTATATATATATATAATCGAGGGCGGAGTGGGTACTAGGCGAGTTTTCTTAAAAAAAATCATACCCGCCCCTACTCCTATTAGAAGAGAACCAAATCCTCTCCATTAGGGGCAGAGCGGGGCTGAAACCCGCCAGGGTGGAGGAAATTGCCGCCCCTAAATATTATTCTCTGTATTATTGTAATTTTATGGATATCTCGAATAGAAATGAAAAACTTGTTATTTAAAAACTATTCTCTTTATTCTAATTGTATTTTATTTATTATATTTTTTTATCACTTTTCGTCCTAATTTTGTAATTTTATTTTATATGATAATTTTTTAAGAAGACATGTATTTAATCCTTAATCCTTAAAAAAATATTTATGTAAAGTGCATTTATACTTTTCAAATAAAACGAGTATTTTGGGAAAGCTAAAAAAATATATATAAACTATTAAATTGGAAGAAAGAAGTAATAAAGTAAAGAAAGACGATGAGAAAATGATATAGAAGGGATTCCAATTCCTTATTAAGATGTTTTAGAGAGAAGAAAAAAGAAATTGAGAATGTTAATCATTCAGTGTTAATAAAAAATTTTAATAGAAAATTTGAAGGAACAGAAAAATAAATATGTTATTGATTACTCCTATCCTTAATTTTTATAATAATGATTTATTGTATATAATAATGATCTATTGTATCACTTCTTTTATTAAAGTTTTCTTTCTTTTCCCTTCTAAAAATTTGTAAAATGTTAATCACCTTCTCTCTTCTAAAACCACCCCACTTTTTCTTTTTAGTCAAAAGATAAAAACATCCTTTCAAAAAAAATAAAAATTAGACACAGATACTCCAAGGATACAATAATAAAATTTAATATATTTTATATATACAAAAATACTAGTTTTGCTCATTTTATCCAAGATACCCATACATATAATCACCAATTTGGGACTTATTTGAATGGGTGTTGTTTGTGTTCTTTTAAAATTCTATTTTATTTTTCCATTAATCTATAATATATTTTATTTAAAATTGTATTAGAATCCGTTTCTTTAAATAATAACTGCAAACTACACAACCCTTGTTGCCTTGTTGTGTCTCGAAAGTCTCCCCTTGTGTCCAACCAATATATATATATATATAGAGAGAGAGAGAGAGAGAGAGAGAGAGAGAGAGAATAAGAACAAACCAACCTTTTCACCCTCTTTGTGTGTGTATCAACTGAGCTCATGACCACAGTTTTAAATTCCATATATGGTCGAACTGATTTTCTCACTCTTCAGAGACATTCTCAGATTTAATTTAAATTCCACTAATTAGTCAAATTGAAAAATAATTGTGTCATTTCACAAAGTAAAATTATTTTTAAGGATACAAATAATACAGCTTTGAAAGAGTTGTGCTAGATAGTAGGTGATGATTACTCGAATTGGTCATTTTCAACAAGGAATCCACCCCTTTCCCACTAACAAATCTTATTTGGCTTATTTGCTGGACTACTAATTTTGACTTGTACAGTATTTAAGAACTACTTTATTTATTTTTATATGTCCTTCGACCCAAGTCTACGGTTTTGTAACTAAAAAGTACAGACTTTTATTTCAGGAATATTGTGATGGTGTCGAACATTCAGACACAATTAGGTGTTCTAAATTTATTTTTTGATTGGACACAATTGAAACACAACAAGGACAGGTCAAAATTATTTTGTAATTATTTTTTTAAAAAGAATGAGATTTAATGCAATTTAAAATATATTATGAGTTAATTAAAAAAATATTAGAATATTAAATTTAAGAAAACAAAATTAACAAACATCTAATATAAACTCTAAATTAGTGCTTTTATTCATGATTATATGGATAAAATAAACAAAAAATATTATATATATATATATATATATATATATATATAATATTTTTGATGTATGCATACTTTATCCATGTTTTATTATTTTAGATTTGCTGTATTGTTGTATCCGTATTGTGTAGTGAATGTGTTTTTTAAGTTAGCAACTTAGCATTGTTCTCTCAGCTACTCTAAGCTCTTCCATTCACTAAATAAGGTTGTGGTTGGTACAATGAAAGGAAAAACAAAGAACGGCATTAGTTAGCAGAGAAAAGAAAAGAAATGAGATATTTATCTTAACCTCTTAACGTGTTTGGTTGATTAATGCGTAAAAAAGAAGAAGAAGATAGCATTAACCTTAAATTGTGTATCCAAAATATAGTCAAGAGACAAAATAAAATAAAATAAAATAAATATTACTTTATTTTGTAAGTGATATGGGTAAAACTAAAATTCAATTCTTGTTATGAAAAAAAAAAGACAAAACAATAATTACTGACTCTCTTATCCTTTCCATTTGCTTCTAGAGAATTATTGCCCATAGCATTAGTGAATCTCACCTTCTCCCTCTAATCCTTCCATTTCTCTTCACTTTTTCAACACAAAAACAACATAAAATTTTCCTTCAAAACATTCCCTTTCTTTTCCTCTCATTTCCATCAAAACAAACTGGCCCTAAGAAAATATAAGTATTATGGGGAGTTTTTTTAGTAGGAAAGTGGAAAAGTAACTCTTTTATATTATGGGTTAAATTCATAAAACTCCCCTCTATTATCAAAAATTTTCATAAAACCCCCCTATACTAAAAAATCAATCAATTTGTCCTCTCTTGTTAATTTTCTGTTGAAATTAAGGAAGAAGCCGCACGTGCATCTCACGTAAGCTGTTAAGTGGTGTGTAAATAATTAAATTACCCTTGACGCATCTGTTGAAATTAAAAAGATTAAAATACCCTTATAGTAAAAGGAGTTTTATGAGAACTTTTTTATGGTAAAGGGGGGTTTTATGAGAATTTTTTATAGTAAAGTGGAGTTTTATGATTTTAATCCAATCAAGAACCCCCCCCCCCCCTCTACTTTCTAATTTTCTCAAATTGCCCCTTCGTAAAGGGTACATCCGTCATTTACAAATAATTTTTTTTATGAATTTAATTTATTAAATAAATGAATGATATTTTGGTAATTTCATTATCAAATTGACAGGGCCGTTTAATTTTGTCCTTATATGAGAGAAATTGATAGTAGATGGGGGTTTTTGAAAATTCAGGGGGTTTTATAAAAATTTTTGATAGTAGAAGGGGAGTTTTATGAATTTAACCCTTATATTATTGCATCAACTCCTGTTTTGTTCTAAAGAATTATAAACACACTTTAAACCCATCTTATTTCTAGGTAAATGAACTCCAAAGTTCCACTTTTCCTGTAGCAGCAGTTGAAAACCCAACAAGTAAAGTATTTGAAGAAAAGGAAAATACAAACACATACTAAGAAGAAAAGCAAAATAAAAATTCTTATTGCCAATCATTTGTTAAATGTCACAATCTCACATGATATGTGTTGAATAACTCATGTTAAACGCTGCCTAAAAATCAAAGGTTAGTTAATAGTATATCAGACTTTTAGGTCCAAAAAATTTGGTAAACTTAAACATCCAATATTTAAATAATGTGAATATGCTTGGGTGGGTAAAAAAATGCATTGACCAAATGATGGCTCCTATAGTCTCCCAGAAGAATTTGAAACATTGTAACGATATATACATTCATTTTGTGTATATATAAATACACACAATTCAACAGTAAATCGTAAAACCAGATAAATATAGAAGAGTTGGAGTGCCAATACCACAATAACCATTATCAAGAGCCAGTGCAATTAATCCTGCAAAACAGTCTCAACATTTTTAACTGAGAATAAAATAAATGGAATTATTATCATTACTATAGCCGTAGTTGTCTTATAATTACGAATACCGCTTTGTCAAATCAATGGAGAGCAAAACTGTTGGATTTTATAAATGCATGACTTATAAACAATACAGGTAAAAAAGGCAATCGTAATATAATAAGTTGGGTGTGATACTCGACTGCTGTTGGTTGTCTCATCTGCATCCAGCTCTTTGTCGACTTCATATGAATGGGTGGCAGTCAACACTCATATGTTGTTAAAGCAGTAGGGCAACTGTAACTTAATCAATGATGTCTGGCTTGTTGTCAAAGCAGTTATCGTGGCTTGGGAAACTGTTTCATCAGCTTAATTAGCTCGTAAGTCCTTATGTCTTGACCAGAATAGAGGCAGAGCTCAAGTGGAGTTAAACCATCCTGAGACAAACAAGTGTGGTGAAATGCAATTTTAACACTTCGGTAAAATGTTTCAAAAAATCATATCTAGCAACTGATTTACATGCAGATGGTTCTTTAACTTAAAGAAAATAAGAGAGAGGAAAAGAGAGATTTTGAAAATTTTCATCAATTCAATTATCGAGAGTTCGGAGAGAACAGACAAAAAGAATGGTTTTCCATCCATGCCCTTCTTTATGTACTGGAACCTTGGGCTAAATTGCCTTATTTCTCCTGAACCATTTCACATTAGCTTACTTTGAGGTGATAGTTTTTGTAGGTCCAGAATAAAATTTTCTCTCCTGATCAAACCATTTCTCTAGCTTTGTCTCTTCGTTTCATTTAGCCAACCCAACAGGGAAATGGGAAGATTTTAGAACTTCTTTTTTACCCTACCCAAATGGTAGGTTAGATCAACAATCCAAAGCAGGGTTGAGATAATTTCTGTAGGACACACTAAGGCATTGTTAAGGACAATAAATTATTGACTTTCATTTTCCATACACAATGAAGAGCATTTCAGGAGGTCTGGTCAAGTGATGTATTGCACAATCTTAAAACTAGTGTAGCCTAATTATTTTTCCAGAACAAAATCTGTTAAACTATCTAAAAGGAATGCTTTTATTCTAAAAAGTTCTATAAGCTAGCAGCACAAAAACCTTTTTCCCAAAGGAGAGTATAATCTAATGTTGCAGTGACATGCAGAATAAGTGTATGATTTGCCACATTTTCAGAAATTGTGAACCACATCAAGGACAGATGACACCGGAACATGCATATGCAGTCTTAACCATCTAAGAATTGTTCTCTCTCTCTTGCGGGGACATGAAGCACTCAGAGCAGAGAACTTCATACACATCCAAAGAAATCAATGAATCTTTACCTTGTTTTTTATTGTCTTATCAGCTCCTTTAATTAACAAAAGCCTCACTACATCCGTTCTGCGTGTTTGAACAGCAAGATGTAATGGTGTCCACCCATCCTGAAAAGGATAAGCACATCCTAGAATTAAACCCTGAATTGGATAAGAAAGATTAAGAGCAAGAATAGAGAACTATTAGCACTACATTGTCCTGGAGATTTAGATCCACATTGTACAATAGGAGAATTTTTATCATTTGGCTTGAAGCCGTGCAGACAGCATAGTGCATCAAGGTAGCCCCCTCCTGTTGTCAACAAAAAATAAAAATAGGTAAAATCAACAGTTCAATCAACTTGATGAAGAAAATTTTCAACATATACCAATGAAAGCATACGAGCTACATAAGTCAAACATCAACATTATGGCCAAATATCAACATCTCTTCAAGGCTCAAGCCAATTGATAGAAGTAATGCTAAAACATAAAAACTATGCACAGGTAAAGCATGCAATATTAGAACTTCCAATTAAACTATATGTTTTCACCTAAATTGAAGAACTTCAAATTAAACTATATGTTGTCACCTAAATTGAAGAGAAATTCAAGACGATGATGACAATGACTGATGGGGTAAGTCATTGGACGAGGCTCGAGAAAATCAATCAATTACACAAATACAATATACTTGAAAGTTGGAAAAAAAAAACACAATGAATTCAGACCAGCTTCAGTATATTGGTTTTTAACAAACATGTTTTTGAAGGCAGCTTCCACAAACAGTCATTGCAAATTCTAAGTTGGCACCAATGATGCACACAAAAACAACAACCATTGTATGGGAAAATAGATTATCTTAAATTACTGAGAACGTGAACCAGGCATGATATTTTGGCTGTGAATATAATTAAAAATGACAAGTATTCGATATGTTCCCACTCACTTTATCACGAACAAATGGATTTGCTGATTCTCTCAAAAGATAGTTAAAAATCGCCTGCTTTTTGCCAAGTATTGCTCTATGAATTGCAGTCAGTCCATCCTGAAAAGATAAATCAGACCAAAAACAAAGGGTTAAAAATAAGGGCATCAGTAAGCGCCATCCCTGAATACAAAAGATTCCTTTGAAAAATAGAGGAACAAAGCAGAAAAAGGCATGAGCTATGTGAGATGGCAAAATAGATGACAGTGATCATTCTACATACCTTGTCCTGGATGTTGATATCTACATTGTGTTTCAACAAAGCATTGACAAGGTAAAACTCTCCTGATGCGGCAAGAGTGTGCAGGGGTTGCCATTTTCCCTAAAAATGAATTCAACATAACTTACAAATTGATGGAAAAAACACATTCAATCATCAACAACACATACACTGGATAATTCTACTGATAAGTTCCAGAGCACATAAGGTAATATAAAACAACTAACTCGACACAAATTATGGACTACTACCATGTTCAATTAAAAAAAACAACAACCACCACCTGATCATCTAATCAATTAAAATATATACCGCAAACAACATCAACTATTAACTAAATATAAATAGAATTTGCAAACATATAAACATTTCATTTGCACGCTGCAAAATGTCCAGTCAAATAATTTAAAACATACATCACAGTAATTTGGCAGGAGTGAATAAATAAATAACACAGAACTAAAAAAGTAGGGAAAAAAAAAAAGAAAAAAAAAAGAGAAACTATTCAGGGACCATAAGAAACTTACAGATGTAGCAGCTGCCAGATCAGGTACTCGCCTATTTAATAGGACCTTTTCCTCCTTTGTAAACAGCTGACGACCACCTATTCATTTAAGCATACAAGAGAAGATAATGAAACCTAAAGTACGAGTACTTAATATCATATCTCCAAAGGCAACCAAAAGTACCAGCTCATTCCTACTTCAAGATAACAAAATATGTAATTTCAAAGGAAACCACATAAAAATGAATTTTCTTCAAACCATTGATGATCAAAAGATAAATATATTAAATAAAAATAAATAGGAAATGGAAAATTATGCACATAAATATTCAATAATCAAAAAATTTATTTTCATTAGTTCCAGGTCCAGGCAAATTGTGGCTGAAATTGAAAATGGAGTATCAACCTCCATGACAAAGTTCAGATGCAGTAATTTTGTACCAAAAATAATATCATATTGATAACGAAATTTTGGATTCTGAAATCCAAATCCATTGTTTCAAACAACTTTATAATGCAGATTTAAATTTTGGCAAAAACCTTGAACAGAGTTTGACCCTCAAAACATATATTTCGAAGTAACAGCTGAGAGAGTACGTAAAGCCATATCACCTGGAATTTGGGAATCTAAATCTAGATTTCCAATTTTTAGTATGAAAAGAAAGAAGCCTCAGGAGAATTTACATTCATTATTTGGCCGCATAAACATCAATAAATATATAAAATTAATAACACAAATACATAATCCAACAATTACCCATGAAAGTTTATAATAATCTCATATTTGCATCATATAAGTGGAGCCTAGTTGAACAAAAGGATGTATTGGGGATAAAAGGCTGCATTGGTTGATGTAATAAGTTTATACTTGACTCACCACTGCTGCATGCATGCGGGTAAAGGACGCTGTCATCTACAAATCGGAATGAGGAACTAGACTAGCACTAGACAGGGCAACCTCTCATGGGACGAAAGGGACATTACTCAGTTCTAGTTCCGGTACAGCAGGATCCTAGGGAGGGAGGACTCAAGACAGACCTAACCTTCGATATTTCAAAAAGTGGCTGCTTTGAGGCTCGAACTTGCACCAATGACACTGATGTTCAAGCATCAGGCAACAGCCCTCTCAGGGCAACCTCTCATGGCCACTTGTAAATACAACAGAAGAGAAAATCTACATTCTCTTAATAACATTGTGATAAAGTACAGGAATATTGAAGTTGCTAATTATAGGTAAATTTAAGAAGAGACGCAGTTCCAATTTATCATCCTTCCTTTGAATTAATGTTGTCCAAAGCAAATAACACACACAGAAGGCCGCCAAACTTCATTTCCTGCATTAAATGCCATTATCAAATAATTTGGGCTCCTAGACGATACGATAATTTCTCAATTGTGAAAAAAAAAAAGGAGTCTTTGTAAGTTGCAATTCTATGTACATGAATTCAATTACATCTTAGAAGAACATTGACTAGCCCTCAACATATAAAGATCATCAACTTATCAAGATACAGAAACGAAGAAAACCAAATTCGCCATCACCAGCAACATACTTACCTTCGGATTTCCGGGCAGCATTAGGATCATAATTCCCACTATTAAAGAACTCCGAAACATCATCTAAAGTACCCCCATAAACTGCCAACCTAGGGTTCCGTGGCGCCACTCTGCTACTCGTTGAGCAACTCCCATCGCCATCTCTCGATTCTCCAACATGTTTTGCACCATTCACACCCTCGCTCACCGGAAAACTCGGATTATCGAGGACGAGAGGCTTCAATTGCGACAACTTAGCATCCCTATACGTCACATACTCGTCCACAATCGCATCCCTTATAGGTACCAAACCCTGCTTCTTCTTCTCGACGCGACGACCGAACTCCAATTCCTGAGCAATCTTTCGCCTCTCTTTCTTCGTAATGTTAATCTCCGCCTGAGCTTTCTTCCATTTCTCTGGAATTAAATCCTCGGGCTTGATTTCGACTGAAGATTTACTCTTCCGGAGATTATTTGTATTAGAATCGAAGTAGTTTTCTTGCAAGTAAGGATCTTCGAATACGCCTTCTTCGAAGACGAGGCAATCGCCGATGACATGGTCTTCTTCGTCGTCGTATTGAGGGGGTTGGTGTTGGTTTTGGGAAGAGAATTGGAAGGAGGAGGAGAGAGAATGAGGAGAGAGAGTGGGGGGTTTTCGTGAAAATGTTAGGGTTTGGAATGGAGAGAGGCTGTGAGAGGTAGAGAGAGAGAAAGGGGAGATGGGGAGGAGATAGAAGAGATTTGGGGTTTGGGGGTTTAGTAAAGCTTGTGGTGACATGGTTCTCACTTCTCTCTGCTTCAGCAGATGGAAAGAGAAGGTGTTTGGTGGTTTATCTGGTAAAATGGGCCGGGTTATCGGTATATAAATTATTAGTTAGTTAACGGTAAATTACATCCAACCATAAAAGGATAATTAGATAGGTCAATTTAACTCGCTCACTCAATTCCTCTTAATTCTTAAGGGATTTAACACGAATTTGGAAATAGAATTTAAAATTCTTTGATCCCAAACTCATTCCGATTAGTAATAAATATATAAATATTCTTTTATTAGTTATAAAAAAATTCTAGGTTATTTTTTATGATAATTTTAAATTTTAACAATATTTTTGTTATTATAATTTTATATACCACTATACTATATATTTTTTTTCAAAAAATCTCTTCTTTTTTTTTTAAATAAAGTTTGAATTATTTTTTTAAAAATATATGTACATAGAGGCACACCTAAATATGTTTTGATTTGGATGCAAAATAAGACGGGACAAGTTTGAGAAAATATTTTTATTCATAAGATAAGTTTGGAAAATGAGTGCCTCATTCTGAACTCACTCCATTGACATCCCTTTGTAATAATTGCATCACTAACTAGCGCTCGAATCATTTGTTGTACAACATCGTGTTGTAGGAGTTTTCTCCACACAATTATATAAGTTTTTCACATTTAAATCTACTTATTTGAACCAGATTTCAATGTGTGGAAAAATTGATTTAATGGGTTGAAAAATTACTGCAAGGAAAAACAGAAGAAACACGTTAAAAAAACAAATTTAAATGTGTGAAAAAAGAGATTTAATGTGTGAAAAAATACAGCATACAATCATTATGGTAGAAGATCCGAGGTGCACCAAGTGATGGATCCCACCTAATAGTGATGGTTTCTATTTGATGCTAGCAATCATTGGACATCAAACCTCTCCTGTATAGATTTAAGTGTAGAGTTGTGGAAAGCATTTTGTTTTGACTCCAGACATACTGTGACTCGATTTTGACCCGAGAATGATTTAATCCATTTTTTCTTTCAAATGTTAAATTCAGTTCTACAACTCTGTTATAGCCAAGTATACAAGGGGTTTTAAAATATGGGATGTGAAACGAGAAAACACGAAAAGCAAAGTGAAGAGAGAGGTGGTTGTGGTTAGAAGGTGACAATATAGTGTCGGAGGTTCCATGGCAGTGGACGAGAGAGGTGGTTCACGGTAGTGGCATGGTGATGGCTCACGTTGTGGTGGTGGCGTGAGCTTGGTGGTTCGGCCAATGGAGTTTGGCTGTGGGTGAAGGTGGTCACGGTTTGGGTGAATTGGCTGGGACTGTTTTGGTTGGTGTTAGGTTGTGGTGGTTTTGCATGGGTAGCCAAGGCTAGCGTAGCTTGGTGGTAGCTTGCGGCAGTGAACTGTTATGAGGGTGGTTTGGTGACAAACAGTGAGTTGGTGATGATACTAGCAGTGTTGCTGACATGGAATTGGTATCCCTAGTGGTGGGTTGTACGTTAACTTGGTGGTGGTTACGGTGATGATATATTGCCGGCGGTGGACCGGTAGTGCCATTAATAGTGACCAGACTGTGGCGACTGCAGCAATGTCATGATGATTGTGGTGATAGCCTATGGTGGAGGTTGTTTGATGGGTTTCTTGACTGGTGGGTTTGTCTTAGTGGGTTTAGGTGAATGGGTCTTCAATGGTTTGGGCTGATTAATTTGGTGGCTAGTTTAATTGGGCTAGTCAAATGGATCAACCCAAAAGAATTCAAAAGGGTTTTGTTTGGGCTATGTTTTGGGCCTATACATTTAATTGGGCCGGAGTTAGATATTGGCCCAGTATCAAATTTAAAAGAAACAAATGATGGGCTTGGCTTTGACAGTGGACTGGGCTGGGATTGGGTACAGGCCAATCTCATTTAAAAATGAAGGTTTTCCATTGGGCTTTGAATTATGGATCGGCAGTGGATATTCACGGAAACCAAGGCAAGTTGATTATTGCCTCTATCTCCTACGTAAATATTTAATTTACATTTTATTTTACATATGTTCTAATATATGTGCATACGTGGTATATATATATATTAATGTGATTATTTAAATGCCAAATTCTTAAATATGAGATATAAATAAATATATATATACATATATATATATATATATATATATATATATATATTTGGAATTAAAGCATGATAAATTAATGCTTGTTTTTACATTGTGATATGTAAATGACTTTATTTATGCATCTGTTTAACATTAATACCATGCTGCGTGGTATTTGATTTTCATTTTTGAGAAAATCATGAATTATTGGATTTATATATGAACTGAAATTGCCATATGAACTATTGTTTCCGGAATGCTAGTTGAGCATGATTAAATTATTGATATATATCATTAATTTAATTTAGTATTGACGGGATATACATAGGTGTATATATATATATATATATATATATATATATATATATATATTTTTTTTTTTGGAGAATATGAGCATGCATGTGAATAATTGTGTTATATTTTAATGCATATATGTATATATATTGGAGAATATGAGCATGCATGTGAATAATTGCGTTATATTTTAATGCATATATGTGATATATGTTAGTTTGGAATTATGTACATTTAAGGTTGGGGACATGCCTAATGAAGATTGGCCGGTGATTTTCACCATTGATTCGGATTGGTATATTAGAGGTTGGGGACACGCCTATCGAAGATTGGCCGGTGATTTTCATCATTGATTCGGAGTTTGACAAGCCATTTGTAGTTGCAACTTGCATTTGTGTTGTTTCATTATATTGCCATATGAATTGTTTAATGTTATGTGATTTCGAATCGTGTAATTTGAGCATGTTAAAAATTGAAATACAATTATTTTGTATAATTTGAAAATATGTGAGAATTGACTTGCTGAAGCAGTGATAGTGTTCTTCATACCTTGTTGAGCTTTTGAGCTCACACCCCTCTAGGTTTTGCAGGTATTGATGAGGATACGGAGTCGGTTAGGGGATTGACGGTACCGTTGAAGAGTATTGATTAAATTTAAATAGACTTTAATTTATATCCAAAATGTGGTATAGATGATTTTATTTCAAATTAAATGTGTTGAACGAATTATGTTGATTAAATTACTCTCAGTTGTAATTTGGTGCTTATACAAGACTAATGTATATAGTTGTACATTGGATTTTTGTATATGAGATGCTTATTCAGAGTTTAATTTATTTAAATTGGAGAAAATTGATTTTCTTGGAATAAAAGAAAATTCAAATTTTGAGGACATTGTGATAAGATTGTGGACGTTTAATTTAATCACATCTCCGTTTTCGGTGTCGGAAAAAGGGACATGACAGAAACTGTCATCTTTGTGTTATTTGTGTGATATATATTTACTTTTCTTATGTATGAAAATGAATTTTAGTTACTCTTCAATGCAGTTTGATAAAACTAAAAATTAAGTACTGAAAAATTTTAAGTACTAAATTTTAAGTGCTAAAGTTTTTAAGTAGTAATTAAAAAATAAATATTTATTGATATTTTTTTTAATTTTTAGCATTGAGCGATAAATGATGTTTCTGTCACTTAAAATTTTATCTCATTTTAAGTCATACTTACTACTTTCAGTTATATTAAACTTACGTTATCAAACGCACTTAATTAGATAAGCATTAAGCCCTAAATTGAGTTATGAAATACCACCTTCATATCCTTGTTACGTCAATGCTTAATAGAGGCAAAAAAAAAAAAAATATATATATATATATATATTAGAAATAATTTTTATTAATGTTAACTCATGAGCATTGTTTTATGCAAACAACTCATGAACACCATTTCAGACAGTCAAGAATGTCGAACCTCAACCATTGAGTAAGCCCATATAAAACCTTCCTCATTCAACAGGGCGCATGTCTCAACAGAAAATGCTAGCGTTCTGTAGCATAGATTTCTCCTGTAACTTTGGTGATAAGACCACCTTTTGACAATGATAATAGTAAGAAGCAAGAAGAAAGCTGTTAGAAACATCAAGGTTATAACAAAGGCCTTTAAACTGATGTATGAATGTAAATCAAAGCTTGATCTCTGGTCTCAGCCAGTACAAAGCAGTAGAGAGTACCTAACAAAGATCACTAACACCCTAAGCAGAAATCCCTTCCAATTTGCAAGCTAATCCAATTACACTGCTTTGCGATTACAAAATCAAGACTACCCAGAAGTGCATAACAACACATACATTTACAACTACTTGCCGGAACAGAAAGTCAAGTACAAGCCACCACTTCTGCATATGCTGTACATCCTAACTCTATAACTACTGAATGATTGATACAACATATAGAATGACATTCAAGTGCCGTTTCCTATAATCGTGTTGCATGACACCCTGGGGCAGATGGATATGCAGAGTCACTCCATTCAACTCTATTCCCCGTGAGCTATTGTTATCTGCCGAGGCACTGCAAACCATAAAAAAATGAATAAGCAGCTCAGCACAGCTTCGAATCAATCACATATATCTTCCAAGTGTCTATATTCGTTCTAGTTTATAAATTTGAAGTTAAAAAAAAAAAAACTAATAAAAGTCTTAACAAGGACCAACCAGAGAAATTATACAATACTTCAGAGGTACTCATGATGTGGCATCCCTGACAGGTGTAAGTCCTCCATCTCTTTTGAAAACTACCAATTTCACTACAATCAAAGAGAAATGAAGGGCTTACAGTTCCTAGAAATACCACATCATCAGTATTATACTTTTTCGACCAACTGATACAATCAACTTCCAACAGATTTGAAGTTCAGCCCCAAAGCTTATTCCACTGAATCCAACCCAATCATTGATTGAATGCCTTCAATACTTTAAATGTGTTCCTCACATTTAATAGTAACAACAACAACCACCACCACCTACTACTACTACTACTGCTACTACTGCTAGTACTACTACTATCACTACTACTTACTACTACTTCAGGCCTTTGATAAGTTTTGCATACAATTCACCATAAAATCCAAGCCAGATATCAGATCAACTATCATGGAATTAATAAAGCTGCTCCTGAATAAAAAATATATATATCCAAGAGTTCCACCACCAAATTATGACCTTGCTTTATCATCATCTCCTGAAGTATGATAGGCTTCTAACGACTGATTTTGCCATCCTTGTTGCTATTGTCATCCATATCGCCTCGTATGTAGTGTGTCCTGGCTGGTAGAAGATGGTGAATACCCAGGTGCACTTGGTGAGTTCCCCACACTTGGACTGCATACAGAAAGAGAAGTTCATAACCAACCCGGCCAGTTCAGCAGTTCAATGTCAGTAAAGCTTATCAAAATCTAGGGTAAAGTTTATAACCAACCCGGTTCAGCAGTTCAATGTCAGTAAAGCTTATCAAAATCTAGGGTAGCAGCTTGCTCACCTGTACTGAGGAGAACTTGGACTGTAGATGGGGCTCACACCGGAATTACATCGGCTGAATATTAGAAAATAGTAAAAGATTATCATTATTTACATTTAATCACTAGAGACTTAAGTGAACACCATAAACCCTCTTTTGAAAGAGCATAAGCAGTTTTGTTCATATTTTTTACACATCAGCAATCTTAAAGCACAGAGAAAAATATTCTCAAAGCCAGATTGTTAGAACGAGGTATCAATATTCTTTATATGAACTCAATAATGATATGGCCATCTGATAACTACCAATAACAAAGTTAAAATACTTTAGTCTTACCATTAAGGCATTGTTGAATAAGAAAGAGGGAATTCAAGAGCAGAGTTCCGACTTTAACACCTCAACTAGTTAATATTTATAGCTAAAACACACAAAAAACTGTGACAAAATCATTTGAGTTTTTAATCATAACAGAGATCTAATTTGATGGAAAAAAAACAGAACAAAAGAGCACATAACCATGATGTTAATCAGCTAGGACACTAATCTAGTTTGACTAGACACCACATGCTACCACCGGGTTTGATAAGGGTTGAAAGAAAAAAGATATATCAAACAATATTAACTAGAATCTACAAAATAAAGCTTACCTACTGGGACTATACATTGGACTTGAAGGTAAATATGATGGAGATGTCGGGCTGCAACAAAAGAGAGTCATTAGATACCTACTTGCCTAGTTCCAATATTAATGTAATAAATTATCAAAACTAAGAAATCCCACATAACACTCATCTGTAACAAGTCAACCAACTAGTTGCAGAACGGTAACTTGCTGTTGTAAACTTAAGCATCTGCTTTAGCCCAGAGATGCATATAACTTTGGCAGATATCCAATCACGAGTTTACGACTTACCTATAATTTGGAGATGGACTGTATGGACCTGACGGTGACAAACTTGGACTGCTTGGTGAATATGCCAGCGAGGGGCTGTAGTTTGCCGAGGGATTGTAACTTGGAGATGTGGGACTGTAGCTTGGAGAGGTTGGGCTGTAGCTTGGTGAAGTGGGGCTGTAACCAGGTGAAGTGGGGCTATAGGCAGGTGATGTCGGGCTGTATGATGGAGATGTTGGGCTGTAGTAGGGAGAGGTTGGGCTATACGAAGGTGAGGTTGGGCTGTAGGACGGAGAGGTCGGGCTGTAGGACGGAGAGGTTGGGCTGAAAGATGGTGAAGTGGGGCTGTATGCAGGAGAAGTGGGACTGTACGCGGGAGATGTGGGGCTATAAGTAGGTGAAGTAGGACTGTAACTAGGAGATGTAGGGTTGTAACTGGGAGATGTAGGGCTGTAACTGGGAGAAGTGGGAGAGTAAGATGGACTACTTGGAGAATATGCAGGACTAGTTGGGCTGTACCCAGGAGAGCTAGGACTGTAGGTTGGAGAAGTGGGACTATAACCAGGGGAAGTGGGACTGTATCCAGGGGAGGTAGGGCTATATCCAGGTGATGATGGGCTGTAGCCTGATGATGATGGAGAGAAGGCCATTCCACCAACATAAGGAGAAAACTGGGCATCAGTAATGGGTGACAAACGGAGATTCGGACTCTGCAAATAACTAGGAGACATCAACCCCTCGTAATATGGAGTTTCCATGACTGGCGAGCGGGAAGGTGTCATGCCAAAATCCAGCCTACCTTCCATATAACTAGGTAGCTGGAGTTCAATAGAATGCTGTAACATCTCATCATTAAGGTACAAGACACAGTTTCCAGTCCCAATAGGTGCAAGCTGACCTAACATGATATTCTCAGTAACTCCCCTCAAGTAGTCTGTTTCAGCATATACTGCCGCATCAAGAAGAATGTCCACAGTTTCTTCGAATGAGCACCTCATCATGGGCCCAGTCTCATTCCGATTAATCCCGTGACGGGTGATGGCCATCAGATGACCGCGATACGTCATGGTATCACACAAGATTGCCAGATGTCGGTAGTTCACGTAAGACCCATCAAAAGATATCACAACGCGCAACTCATTCAGCAAGGACCTACGCACTGCCTCTATTCCAAGAACTTCAATGACTTCAATTAAGTGATTACTACTTGTTCTCCTTGCATCAACATCTTCGTGACACATAACAGCTAACAAATTGACACCTTCCGTGTCCAGCATCCACTCATTTTCTGCCTTGAACCCCTCATGCTGATCGAACTTGTTTACTTTACTATTTTTTATGAACACCTTATTGATACCTGGGATACCTCGAAGAGCCATTTCTGTCAACATATTACTCTCAATCTTCTTAAGGAAGACATCATCCTCAGCAGATCCATCATGCAACTCTTGCCTGGGAGCTTCATCATTCATGATGCGGATACGAAGGATCAGCTTTTCAGCATTGTCGTCATTGAATATGCAGGTTAAATCATCACCAAATTCAAGGTTGATTTTCTCAGCAATGTCGGCCATGCTTAGTTTCTTATCCACCATCATCTCCCGATTCAACTCTATACGAAGCAACCAGGAAGAGATCTTCTCAGGGGCTATCTCTTCATCAGGCATTTCATAATAGGAATTGACGAAGTCAACATCTTCCTCAATTATGGTGCTCATAGGGTCTGGATCATACCATACTTCAGTAGCTTGTGTAACACTCCTAAGAGTAGTGTATTCCAAAGCACACTGGACATTCTTGGCCTTTTCCTTTGTTTTATTCACTTCAGGTTTCAGATATACAGAGAGAGAGGGGGTCTTAATTTTCTTAGCTACATTAATGATCTCCCTCAACCGTGGAACACCTAGAGTGACATTCTTGGCACTAACACCAGCATAGTGGAAAGTATTAAGAGTCATCTGCGTGGCGGGCTCACCAATAGACTGTGCAGCAATACAACCAATCATTTCCCCTGGTGCTACTAGTGACTGTAAGAAGCGAGACTCTATCTCACCAATAACCCACTCAAATGCTTCTCGAGTAAGCCTGTACTCCTTCAACACCCTTTTACTGGCCAATGTGCTACGAAGCATGATGTTGAAGAAGAGGGTTGCATTCTTTTGAGCTTCCATACTAATCAAATCATCACCAGGAACAATCTTAAGCCTCTCCTGAAGCTTATCAACAGCTTCCACGATTTCCATTGGGTGTAAATCAGAGGGCCTTCGAATGTCAACCTTAAAAGTCTTCTGTGCATTCCAGATAAGCCTCCCAACATTAACAGGCAATGGCCAAGAGTAATCGCCTGTGGTCGCAATCTCCGTACCAAGCTGGTACCTATCAGCTTCAAGTTTCTGAACTTCAGCATCGAACACATGGCGGAACTCCCTGATGTTTTTCAAATCTTCAACAGAATCTGGAGACATGTAAATTGGGTTCCAATTTTCATCATCAATCTCATATCTATAGCTCTCATCAAAATCTGATCTCTTCATTTTCAAAGAATCCAGCTTCTGAGGTTCTATCCAAACAGCATCCATACCATCTTCCCCATAAAGAAACTGTATCACATCCCCCGAGGAGTTCCTCACAGTCCCATCATATGTGACCATAATATCCTCCATAGCCTTCACAAGTCGCCTTTGTATGTACCCAGTTTCAGACGTTTTCACTGCGGTATCTATTAGACCTTCCCTACCACCCATAGCATGAAAAAAGAACTCTTGCGGGGTCAATCCTCGTAGATATGAATTCTCCACAAACCCTCGACTTTCCGGACCATAATCATCTTTGGTGAAATGGGGAAGAGTCCGATCTGTGAACCCGAAAGGAATTCGCTTACCCTCAACATTTTGCTGCCCCACACAAGCAGTCATCTGTGATATGTTGATGAAACTTCCTTTAGATCCTGCAGTAACCATCGCTTTAAGATTGTTGCTTTCTGATAAGCTCTCCTGTGCACTACTTCCAGCATCATCACGAGCTTTATTCAACACCTAAAAAGATGACAGAACCCATCAAACTTGAAGACAGAGCAGTCAAAACAGAAAATAATCAAGACTAGGCATTTGATTCAAGAACCTGGTTCACTCTGTTTTCGAATGACTCCATTATTGTTCGTCCAGGTTCTGCCTCCAACTGCTTTTCTTGAGCGGCCTTGATAAGTTCTTTCACTTCATTCTTTGCGTTAGAAATGGTTTCATTAATTTTTTCCATAGTTTCAGCATCAGCAATTGTATCCCCAATCCCAATGCTAAAACCATTCTGCAAAAGCCAGTAATTAACAAGCCACTGAGCGTGTCCTAAAAATTTGCGAGCTGCATCTGGACCAACTTCTTCCCTGTATACATCAACACAGTTAAGAACAAGAAGTATCATAAAGCTGGCATCCAAAGTTTCAATGATGTTTACTATGATCTTAAATTTGGCCTAACCAAATGTGAATAATCAGAAAAAATGGGGAATTTTGAAAAACACAAACAAATTATTAGAAAATTCGAAAATTTTGGCTGGCATATAAGGCTTGGAAAATTCCAAACAAGATAAATCCATGTCAAAAAATTAAATGTGAGAGAAGACATTCACTAATTGGAAACCACATTGTCAAGAAAATGCATACCAAATGACATGTATAAGACTCCCACTGGATGGGCCAAGTGTCTTCTTGCAGAGGGTGCCAGAAAGTAGGTCCCCTTTTTCTATTCGAACTTGTGTATCCCCCGGAGTTATAAACCCTTTTTCATTTTCTGAATGCCACACTGAAAATCTTGATAGATTTATCTGTTTAGGTATAATAAGATTAAAAACTTGTTTCCCAGTCCAAAGAGGCCGAGGCTTCAAAATTGCAGGAGCAGGTATTTTCCCGTCAAAATCCTCCCACCACATCAAAATGTTCATAAAAACATCCTGCCAAAATTCAAAAATAGGCAGGCTTCATATGGAAGTCTTAGGTAAGCAAAGGAGATAAATATAAACTGTCACCATTACCTTTTCTATAAATGTATCTCTTTTGGTCATTTTACGGCATCCTAAAAGCGTGTCCTGCACGATTCCCATTACAGGCTTATTTGATTGTGGTGACACAATGCATTTAGGAACCATCATTAGCTCCAATACTTCTGCTCTGGTTTCAAATGACTGGGGAACATGCATGTTCATTTCATCCCCATCAAAATCGGCATTGTATGGTGAGGTAACAGACAAATTCAAGCGAAAAGTTGAGTATGGCATAATCTTGATCTTATGCCCCATAATAGACATTTTATGAAGGCTAGGTTGCCTATTAAAGATGACACAGTCTCCATCAGTCAAGTGTCGCTCAACCTGCACCAATGATGACAAAGAGTTAGGAAACCGGGTCACGAATTCAATACCTCATCATTAAGCATTCGAAAGTTATAAAGGTTGCCTTATATCCAAGTTCCAGATGGTGATCACTGCTTTTCTTCAGGTAACGAAGATCAAGCCTTTGTCCATCTTCCCTTATGATATATTTGGCACCTTTTTTACCAGGTGGTGGATGGGGTCCATATTCAACGATTTCCCTCAACCTATTAAGAAAGTTTCCAGTTATGACAAACAGCGAAGAACTCCAAGTAAAGGATAAAAACATGTAGAAATATTATGAGACCTTTCAATGTTATACGGAGTCACAGTTTCTGGATATGTGAGATTCAACGCAATACTCCATGGTACTCCCAGTTCATCAATGTTTATATTTGGATCTGGAGTGATCACTGTGCGTGCTGAAAAATCTACTCGTTTGCCCATCAAGTTACCCCTTATCCGCCCTTCCTTTGCCTTAAGCCTACTGCATATTGATTTGATAGGTCTACCTGATCGTTGTGTAGACTGAAAAGTGGAAAGGTACTTCAATGATATGTCAAATTAAATGTCAAGAAGTTGAAAAAGCAAATATAAGCAATCATACCCTTGGCTGCCCTGGTAGTTCATTATCAAAATATGTAGCTATATAGAATTGCAATAACTGAGAGAACTCTGAGATGATGTGCGCCGGTGCCCCATTTCTCTCCTGTCTCTTCAGATTCTCATTGTGTCTAATGATCATCGCCAGTTGATGAGTTAGATCATCCTGCACCAGCAGAAGAAAGGATAATTAGAACCAGCTCAGAGACAATACACCATGACTTGATATTAAAAAGCCTACCAATTGCTAGAATTTCGAAGAGTTGAAGCCAACATACACATGAGGAGAAAGGACATATTAAAACTACCATAGACAATCAAGGCAGATGACCTGGATAAGGATAAAGATGCAACAAGAAAAGACTTGCCTCGCTCCTGGAAGAGGTGTCCATCATCACAGAGGGTCTCACAGGAGGTGGAGGTATTGGAAGAACTTGTAGAATCATCCAGTCTGGATGAGCATATTTGGGGTTCAATCCTAACAATAGGCAGTCTTCATCACTTATTCTCTTCAGAACGCTAAGAACCTGAACACAAGCGACAAGCAGCAAATTACCTTCACGAATGAAGTAACCCAAAATAAGGCGCAGAGAAGGAAATATTAGGTAAGAGACAGCATAAGGAGAACCATGTTTATGTTTGTAAGATACCTTTTCAGCAGAAAGTTGTTGTTTTCGTTCAACAGGTTCAGGAAGTTGTTTCTGATCAACATTCTTCTTCTGAACCTTGTATTCTGCAATCATTATCATACCTTCAATAGTGAGCTTGGGTTGCTGAGCACCGCAACCACCATGACTCTTTTTCAATGGTTCATCAGAATCTTGACGTCGGACATCAATTTCATCACCACCTTCACATTTGGTTTTACTCTTGCATGCATCCAAAATCTTTTTAAGCCTACTTTTGGGGTTTCTTATTCTCAGAGCTTGCTTGAACTTCGAGTCTTCCTACAAAACATCAGTCAGATAATAAACGTGTTAATTTATAATCAGTTGTGATTAAATATTTTCTTTTCCTTGCAGACAATTTTCTGGGCAATCAAACAAATTATGGGGGGGGGGGGGGGGGGGGCGGGGGACATCAAACACACAAAAAATAAATAAATAAATAAATAAAACAAAAACAAAAACAGACCACAGACATGAAAGTGTCCGATTACAGCTCCTTGAAAATCAATATATCGTTACTTCAACTATTTTGGATAGGAAAAGATTAGTTCAACTATTTTTCATTACTTGTCAGATGAGAATACATACATATAAAATAGAAAACATGATTATTGTTATACATAGCAGAACTTCTAGAGAGTAAGTATCATGAGTGCACCTCGCCTAAATTCAGAAAAAAATATTCTCAATAAACACAGGCTTAAAGTGAACTGCTAGCATCAGAGTAAGAGGAATACTCTGTTTCAATTTCTTTTAATCCATGGCTGTGTGAACTCTCAAAACCACTACAGCCAACCCTCTAATAGTTAACATTAAAATAACTTAACGACTCCAATAATTTGTTAGTTTTTGGAACAACAACGAGGAATACTCTGTTTCAACTTCTTTTAACCCATGGCTGTGTGAACTCTCAAAACCACTACAGCCAACCCTCTAATGGTTAACATTAAAATAAATTAATGATTCCAATAATTTGTTAGTTTTTGGGAGGAACAACACGATTCTGCAATGCATAGTTAATAACTTAGCTACCTACTAACAAATAATGTTATGACAAATGTTATATGACTATTTATCAGAATAAAAATACATATAAAAAGGAAAACAAATGCAGTAAAAAAAATTTTAAAAAAATCTTCCACCATTCTCACCTATGAATGTTTTGATAAATGAAATTCTCAACCCCAAAAATACAAAATGTAAGTTGCCTATCAAAAAATTATATTTTCTTCGAACAACCATAATTATAGTGTTAGTTTAAAAAAATACGCAGTGACATGAAAAGGCTAGAATATTGTCGAATATACATGTAATGCCATTTGTCTCAATTATTTTTTCATATAAGAAGTCAATAATAAGCTATTCAGATATGGATAAACCTATACTTAATTAGTGTCACAACAAAATTTCCCCAATTTATAATTATTACTATTAGAGAGTTAATTTGATGATTCTAGTTTTTTCTAACACTAGGCGCAAACCCACTTCAATCCTACTTGTGCATCCTTAAAAACCCTGAGTCTGCTATACACACACACACACACAAACACATAGTTGAAACCATGAAAAATTGGAGCAAACCAAGATTTTGTAGGAACTATGAAGAAGGCTGTGGTAATACCTCGTTGGCTAGAATTTTGGAACAATTGAAGCAAACGCAACGCATGATACCGAGCACAGCCTTCATAAACCCTATATGAAACATGGGCTTGGCGAGCTCAAGGTGGCCGAAATGCCCGGGGCACTCAGCCATGTTCGCCATACAAGTCTCGCACTTCATATTCCTATCAATGGTGCCTAGCCGAGGGTCACTCAGACCACCCCTCTTCGGCTTCCCTCTCTCCATAATCTCACCGTGCTCAATTTCTACCACCGATATTTGCCTCTGCAAAACATTCAAATCAACATTGCTCACACAAACAGACACTGAGAAACTCCAAACACATACATACATATATACATATATGTGTATATATATATATATATGTATATAGAAGAAGTGATCGAAATTTACGATTTCGTCAGGGCTGAGAATGCCGAATTGAACCATGCGGACTTTGGAGACCTCCGCAGGGGAGTAGGGAAAACGCATTTCCATGGTGAGAGCTTGAAGCAGGTGAGTCTAGGGTTATTTTTACAGTGAAGTAGAGGTTCAAGATTGCTTCAGAAAGTCAGAATTTCAGTGATGTTGATGTTGATTAGTTTTGTGTTCTTGTTTTTACTGTTCTTGCTTTCTTTAATTTTAAAATTTCTGTTGCTTTCGCAGAATCGAAATCGTTGTTCGTTCTCTCCTCCCTCTGCTTTGGGAGATTACAGTTTCGAAACAAGGGGTAGAATGTGCCCTTGGAGGCTATTTATAGCTGAAGACGCCGTCCTAGTCACGCAATCCTTATCCGCGGACCGACTCATGTGACGAAGTTACTTTGCGCGTGGTGCGCATTAAACCAAGATTTAACCTTCTAGAATCCTCCACAATATATGCACTCCGTAATCGACCACTAAACACATACAATACCTCCTTCAATGTTAGGAGTGGATTAGGGATTGAAAAATTGGAATCTAACCGTTGAAAATGTGTAATCAAACCTAACCAAACTGTAAACGAGAAATTCAGTTGGATCACAACCACGTTCCCTAGAACACTAATCCCATTCTATGTAATACTTTAATTATTTTTACTACTGCCATATATTCTTCCTATTCTAGCATATAGGATATACAATTCAATTATTTTTTTCTTTGTTCTTCAATCTTGTAACTCGATAAAAGAAGGCATAATTATCACTATGCAATCTGTTATATTAGCAATAGAGATCATTTATTGTTCAACTCGAAATGAGATAGATTCTCCTGCAAGTTATGTATTTTTGCATAGCATGGCAAGATATGTATACACACAAATATATACATACCTATATATTTATATGATAGTGCAGTTGGTTCCATCCTAATAGATTCTAATCTATAACTCAATTGTAAACTAATAATTCTCTATTGTTGAAACTGGAGTCGAATCGAATCATTGGATCGACTCCTTGGTTTCATTAATTTTTTGTGCATTCTTGAGAATAAGTATTTGGTGTGCCCACCTATATTATATTTTTATTGTATGAACATACCAATAATGTAGTATACTCAGTACAGCCCATATCTTCTCCGTACTTAAATTGATATATGATCAATTTTGTGATCTAATTAGTCATATTTGGACTATAAATTTGAATTATGCCTAGATTAGATTAATTATTTTATATATTTGAATTTGGACCTAACATTAATGTGTGCTGTTTTTCTTGTTGGGTTTGGATTTATTTGAATTATGGGTCTATTAGATTAATTATTTTCTATATTTGAATTCGGATCTAACATGAATATATGGATCTATACTCGTATTTTACATGCACCCTGCATTTGCTCCATTTCGTGCCCTTCTTAGTATAACCTCCTCCTTTGAGAAGAACATGAGCCATAAACCCATCTAATAACATAAACCCATCTAATAAAAACTAAGTCCTATCTAACCTCCGATCTAACAAAGCTCAACTAGAGTTGAACCCAACCCATTGAGCTCATCAAGTTACTAATACAACAATAAGAATATGGTTTAAGTTCATGTTATTTGTTAACATCTATACCGAAACTCAATTCAATTAACAAAAAAAATAAATTGTCTCAATTCGGAGTTAAACCTGAGTCGGATTTTAATTAGTTTATCCTAATTGTGTTCAAATTTTGTTTTATTCTAAACTATAAATGATAATGAAAATTCTATAAAAGTTATAAGAGTAAATTACTATGACGTCTCTAAGATTTGACTTAATTACTATCAAATTAAAGTTTTTACAAAATTATTCTGATACCCATGTCGGATTAACGATCCGTTAAACAAAATTACATCTAATATATAATTACAAAAATATCATCAAGTTATAATGATTTTGTGAAAAATAATATCAATTTCTAATCTTTTGACTGAAATTGACATATTTTATATATTTATTTTCTCCATCAATGTCACACTAGCACTATTGTCACTGAAGATAGTTTTAACATTTTGATTTTTTTTGTTAATTGTCTTTAACAGAACTGATTGTCAATTAACGACAGAGATACTCGAATTAAAGTCAATCAAATTTCAGAGAATATTAATCACCATAAGTTAAAAACTTTAATCCGACGTTAATTAAACAAAACTTTAGAGGAGGTCAAACAAATTTATCCAAAAATTAAATATCCATCATGCATGGCATAATAGGCACAGAGACATTGTGTGTGTGTGTGTATATATATATAATGGAGTAATGAGGTGTTTTTTTTAATTATTTTTTTATAGAATAAACTATATGACATATAAAATCAAATAATAACTTCAAATTTGGTGTTAGAGTGACTAATTTGTCTCATATAATAAGATCTAAATGAAAAATAACATGTAAAGATAAATATGTAATCTTATCTTACAATTTAAACTTTTGAATTAGAAAATAAACGTCTCAGCGTTACATTGACATCAAAGTGAAATTTAATCATTGATCCGGTGGGGGTGCCAACATCCCTAAAAATTCAGATAGACAGGGTGGCGTTGCGGCAAGCCCGTGACCCGTTTACATTTGGCCGCCATTTCAATTGACAGAAGCTTCCACGCCTTGAATTTCACGGAACACGCTTTTGAAACTTGTCACCCACATCGAAACAAAACGCGCTCTAATATCTTCCTCGCTATTTGTATTCCCCTTCTTCTCTCTCTCTCCACATTCTTCTACGGTCAACAATGGCGTCGATCTACACCTGTACGGAGTGCGGAACCAACCTGAACCTGCAGGGCAACCACCTCTTCCCACCGGACTTCTACTTCGAGGCCGGCAACAAAGGCACCCTCTCTTTCTCTCTCATCGACACCACCAAGTTCAGGTTCGAGAAAGAGGACAAGATCAGACCCTTCTTCGAGACCCTCAATTATTGGGGAATCCAGAGGAAGAGGACCAAGATCAAGTGCAACAGCTGTGGGCGTCTCGTGGGTTATGTATACGACGATGGTCCGCCTCTCACCGACAGTCCCGGTCAGTTTCATTTTGGCCCCAGTCAGGTCATTCCCAGGGCTCCAAGGTATAGGTTTAAGACCAAGTCTCTTCGGATTTCTTCTGAAACTTGATCAAGATTTTGATTTTCTTCATGGGGTGGTTTGGGTTTTGTGGGTTTTTCTTTGGATAATTAGGATTAATGGGATTTTGAGTTTCTGGGATTCATGTTGTATACTTGGTATATATTTATAGTCAGTTTACTTTCGTGATCGTTTGTTTATACATGTAAATACGAATTTATGTTTTAATTGAATAAAATCGATGATAGTCTTGTACCCTGTTTGTTCTGGTTCCTGACTTCCCGTTGTTGATAAATTTTGATGTGGGTATGTAGTTCATAACCATGACCTGTTTCCTATGCGGTTCCACTTTCTAATTGAAGAACATTGAATATAAATTAATGGTTATCATCCTAAAGAAGATGGTTTTGCTTCATTTCTAGGATTTTTAGGTACTTATACCATGTGATTTGCTTGGAACTGACATGGTATATAGACTTGATCATCGCAGAGTGCAGTTAAGTTTATGTTAAGTGTATTAATAACTTGTTTTTGCTGGAAAAATCTGAAGTATGGATAAGTTTAAAAAAGCAGGAAAGAAAAATGAAGGCTATTGAAAACATTACTATTATGGTCTTGCCATGTAGCTTGTTTAAATGATGGACAACATGCACAATCAATTGGAAATATAAAGCTGTGTTTGTGGAACACAAACAGAGTGATGTTGAATTGAAAGGTTTTAAAAGAGTGTTATATAATCTGGAGACTTGAAGCTGTTTACATGGAACAAAATCAGAGTGATTTTAAATTGGAAAATGGATACACGTTATATTGTTTTCAGAGAGCTGTTACATATTTTAGAAATGTGGAGCTGTTTCTACGAAACACAGGCAGAGTTTTGTTGAATTGGAAAGTGGATCGATTATTCCATCACTGTCAGTAGTCTAGTGGCAATGACTACATAATATCGTCCCAACTTGGAATATGTAGGGAACACCACAAGCTTCACTTTTAGAGAAAAAAAAATATTTTTGTCTGTGGTATTGCTCTTGGCAATGAAACAAAATATTATTGTGCTGTGAAGGTTTTGTTGGTTGTTGAGGGAGGATTTCATAATTTTAGTTTGTAAGGTCCTTTAGCAGCATTTCATTGATTGGGAATGGATAGTAATCTTTGGAATTCAAAATGTTTTTCAAGGCTCTTTTAACACTTGGTTTTGGGATTTCTGCGTTGGGGGTGTCGGTATTGGTTTGAAATGGATGCTATCATATTTTGTATCTGGAAAGCTACCTTTTCTTTTGTCATTTATTTCACTGAAATTGTGTGCTTCACAATTTTAGATGGACTAGTGGGTGATAGGAGGCCTCCTTATGAACCATTTTGCTAGTCATGGAGAACTGGAAATTGAACAAGTTAAGAGGCTTTCATAGAAGATGAAATGACTGGATACTCACATTATCTTCCTCATAGAAATGGAATTCTGCTGTAAAGTTCATACACAAAGCCACTCATGACTATATTTTAAAGTTAAGGTAAGGTCATAATTGCATATTGCCGAAAGTACACATAGGTCTATGCAATGACATCTCAAGTGGTTTGATGAAAGACAAAGCGTCCGGATTCTTTCACATTCATCTTCCTTGTGTAATTGGAACTTTGTGTTATTGGATATTTTTGATGCCTGATGTGAAACTCCACAACTCTTCTTTATTTTTATTTTTTATACGTTATGGGAAGGTCATATTTTCATGCTGCACAAGCCTGCAGAGACTCTCTCCCCACCTGGGATATTTTGTGTTTCCCCATGCCACACACACAGATGTGGGGGTGGGATGGTTATGATCTGTACATATTTTGTCTTTGGTAGCTGGATTATAATATTGTTATGGTGTGGATTTGAAACTCAATTATAAGGCTTTCATCAGTTAATCAATTGATTACTTTGACAACACATTACATACCTTACCTTAGCTGTTTTGGCTTATTTGTCTTGTTCATGAAAAACAAATTTCCTTCTGATTTTTAATGCGATCACTCTATTTATGGACATTGTCTGTGGTTGTATGCCAAAATATACTTTGGCTTTTAATCTGACTGTTTCTAATTTAAAATTTGGATGACTAGTCATGAAGTAATACTGTTTCTTCAATTTTTTGGTGATGCCCCCTTTAATGTTCTGGTCTTTTGTTGTTTGAATAGTGTAGTCCTAGATCAAAGGGTCTCTAGCCCAATGGTATAACCTTCCTACCCTCATCAAAGAGGAGCGGAGGAGTTCGAGCCCTGGCGTGGGCAATATGCGTGTGAGTTCTTACCTGTTCAAAAAAAAAGAAGAAAAAGAATAGTGTAGTACTAGGAATTAAATATGGAGGATGCATTTGATGATTGGTTTCAGAACTATCTTATAGCACCACTGTTTTGCAGGGGAAAAAGCACACATTAGACTGTTATGGTAACTGAAAAGCATGGGATGATAATTTTGGTCCTTTCATTATATTGAATATTGACTGAAGAATTCTGCTGGACACCATCCACCATCCACCATTTCATACATATTCTCATTGGGTGCCATTTTAGGAAATTATTATTATTTTGTTGTCATGGAAATGAGTTTATGTACTATTCTTGGCTTGGTCTTGTAGAAGTTTCTGCAATACGGACTGGTACTGATCTCCACATAGAAAATGCTTCTAAGACCAAAAAGATGAGCTGAAGGCTGACCAGCCCTTAGATGCATGCAGTGGAACTGAAATGGTCAATTTTCGTTTAGACTTTAGAGTACCACCACTCTATCCATATCTTCCTCTCCTGTTTATAACAAAAAATTTCAGACTTGCATCTACCAGTCAGATTTTCCTTTGTCTTTTGTGCATAACGTGCGTGCCCTCCACCAGATTGATATGTACCCACTTGACCTTAAAAAAATTCATGCAATAAAGAATAACAGTATAACACCATAGGGTTGTTCTAGGAGGTCTAATCCATCAGCCATCTTTGAAAGTTAGGTGGGATTAGTAGCTCCACAGAATTGGTGATGAAAGTGGATCTCTATGGCTTTGATCTTTACATCTTCTATCATCTGTAATCTCAGACTGTGACAACTAATAGAATCAACAGAGTGATTTAGATTGAAGGTTCTGAAGGCAAATCAAATGGGGGTGGAAACTGAATGTGGTAATGCAAAGTTAAAGCAGTCCACATTGCCACTGCCTCCACCAACACCACCAAGGTTCTGGCTTTCAACAAAACCAGCAGGTAAGACAACCGTTACTGTTAGTGTGACGAATCAGGAGATTGCTAAGTTCTGGAGGCAGAAGCAAATGGATGAGGAAGATCATCTTCTTGCTGCTATTAAGGCTGCTGCTCGTATGAGGGCACGCAAACTTACGGTAAGGTTTATTGATTACCCAGGTTTTGTGATTTAATGCTCATTCGATGGCCAAACTTCAATGGACTGCTCTCTGTTGTTGAGCCTTCTATGAATTGCCAAAATCATTTGTGCTGAACTTGATCTGAATCAGGCCAACTGAACCATGCTAAATATTCCCTCTCCTACACAAGTAGTGGCTTTAGGTAAATATGCAAGATAAAAAGTCATTTGTGTATGTATTTCATTATTATCGTCCTTGCCTTTGTCCCATATGAATGGGGTAGCCACATGATTTTTTTTTTTCATTCTTTTCTGTTATATACCACATCTCCTCTAATATTTAAGTTTTTAGATTCATTTTTAATTACTTCATTACATGTAAATTTTACTCGACTTCTTTGTTGCTTACCTTCTCGGCAAACAACCATTCCTTTCTAAACAGTGCATCTTCGGATCTACATTGTATAAGACCATACCACGGTTACCACCTAAATCTATTTTCTCTAAATTTATCATTAATATGCGGTATTTCTAAAGGGTGCCAAATTTAGTTTTGCACTGGTCTGGTGTGCACTGCCTACAGGATACTTGCAGGATTTATGAAGTATCTAATGAACCTTAGCATGTCAAAACAGAGAAAGCTACCCCATTCCAACCAGTTGGTCCACTAGCTTCACAACAAGAAATCGTCATAGATGAGATATTTAGTTTCTATTTTTGATTTGTTGATTTAGCGAAAGAAAACATTTTCCACATGTTTTTCTATTGCTCAAGTATATATTCAACTTCACATAATGAAGGGGAATCCTGAAAATGAAAAAGGAAATAACATAATCCATTTCTTTCTCCCATATTCCCATGGTAACCAAATAAAGGTGAATCATGGAATTATTTTGTTGATTTAGTTTCCCATTGGTAGATATAGAAGCTAAATTGGTCACTGGGAGGACAAAATCTAAACGGAGTTATGACAATAGTGTAGACCAAACTTTTATTTATATTAGGTCTTTAAAGATGATAGTCTTATGGTCAGGAGATATCCTGCTGCTACTCAATGTGGGAGCAGGTGCCCACATGCCAGTGCAGGCCATCTCATGCATTTGATGGATGGGAACTTTTAAATGATCTCATACTAAGTTGTAACACTTGGTGAGCTTTTTGAACTCATTTACATTTGATTAACCTGTTGCCCTATGGCGTATAGGAGGATGACTATAAGCGCTTTGAAGAGTCCTTGGAAGAGGATAACGGCAGTAAGAAGAACAATGTCACTGCCAACAGTTCCGGCAAAAACGATGAGAACAACAAAGAGTTGCATGTGGGGTTAAAAGACTGGTAAGTTAAATTATGAATTCAGAACACTTGGAATGAAATTTTAGTTTTAGATGACATGAAAGGTGAATCATTTCAGTCTGCAGGATGTCTCTCTCTCTCTCTCTCTCTCTCTCTCTCTCTATATATATATATATATATATATATATTCTATATACATACACTCACACACACACACACGTATTCCAGATGATCTTTCAGGAAATAATAACGCACCTAATTAAGACTAGCTTTTGTGCACTAGTCTAGCCAGCAAAATGTTTATTTCCAATAACATGTTTTGTGATAACAGGGATATACATGATTTTACAGTTGTAGATTGGAGTAAAAGGACTAGATGAATCATTGAAAAAATTCAAACATTTTCTTTTTCTTTTCTTTTTGGAACTATATTGAGTTATACAATCATAACTAGTTGTGTGATAGAAAGATGTATCTGTTGCTTGTTTACCCAACTACCCTGTGGACCAGGCTAGTATGACTCTCACAAACAATACTGTAGGCATGACATAGAATTACCGAATTTTAATTTCTTCCAAGATGGTCAAGTTGTACTTTTAATGATCATGACGATGACAACTTATTAACAGAGGTTCTTCAATTAACATGTGCAGGTGGACAAAGAGCAGGTATGCCTATTTAAACCAGCCAGTAATTGAGTCCATGGATACACCCAAACGCAGATCCTCGACTTATATTCCCAATTTTTGTAGTTATAAGCTTGTTGCCCCACCGACTAACTCGTATGGTATTTTTTAATTGATTTGAGCAGCTTCTAATAACAGTCATTTTGTGTACAAATTGTTAAAGGTACGACTGTCTAAAAATATAATTAAGCTTGCCTGAAAGAAAAAAAAAAAAAAAAAAAAACGAAAAACAAAAAAATGTTTTGTTTGGGAGTACTGAATTGGAGGCTGGAGCCTTAGAATTGAAAGAAATTTAGTTCAATATTTCAATTTCAATTTCAAGGTGTCAATTCGGTACTCTTAAACTCAACATTAGAGACATCTGACAACCCGCCTACCTTCTGCATAAAGCCTTGTTTGCATACTCTCTCAAAAGGATTTGACTTAATTAAGATAACTATTTATTTATACATTTTATGAAATGGTCATGATCAATTCAATAAATCTAAGCTCAAGCACAACTTCATCACCATTACAATTGATATATTACCAAACCAAAACATAAATTGAGCAGCACATGTTTTAAAACTGAGTGTCAAGATGGTGTTAAGAAAACTTTGACATATCTGAACATATTAGAGTCAATTTCCAGTCAAAATATAAGAGCATGTAAAACCTATGAGGGTGCCTTTTATGTAAGTAGATGTGTTTTAAAACCATTATCAACAAGTAGTCCCGTAAATAGATCAGATTCGGGCTGATCAAATTTGATCTGATCTGAATCCGATAAGAGTTATATTTAATTTGATCTGATCTGAATCCGATAAGAATTATATTCAATTTGATCTGAGAATTCAATGAATTATTTATGATTGAATCCATATATGATTTGTTATTAATTTGATTTCCCGATAAAAAAGGGTATAATTTTTTGTTAAAAAAATTTAATGTCAAAAGAGATTAGCCAACAATGATTAGAAAAAAAGAGAGAAGAAAAATAAAATATAAAAACAAAAAATAGTACAAAAGTAGGCATTAGATTTTTTATTAAAGAAAAAATAATAATAAATAGGACAAAATAGAGAGAGGGAAGAAGAAGAAGAAGAAAATAATAATAAAAATATTTTAATAATATGTAAATATTATATATTATAATATTAGATAATATATTTATAGTATACCATCGAGGTCTGTTGGCCAATGGTATTTTTTCTCCCAGTTTGTTTAGCCCGATTGAACATTATCGATTTGGTGAAAAGTAAAAACTGCTTCTATGGTTCTATATTTCATTTTTCTTGGTTGTTCTACCTTGGTTTACAATATTTAATTTTGGATAAATATCACTAATACCCCCTGTGATTTGGACTTATTTCACAAGGATATAAACTTCGCTTATTACTATTGTATAAATTCAAGTGATATTTTCGTCCCTAACATCGTTACTTTATTTGTGAAATGTCTAATATACCCCGATTTTTTTAAATAAAATTAAGCAAAACAATCATTGTTTGCCAAAAGACCAATTTGCCCCTCATTGTTGGACAAATAAGAATTCTCTATCTAAAAGTTTTGATTCATTATACAATAAGAATTCTACTTTCTCCAATTTTGTTAAGTTTCTGTATCAGTTTCTTTTAATTTCAATTTTGTTAAGTTTCTATATCAGTTTCTCTCTCATTCAAATCTAATTCATCGAGATCTCGAAGTATATATACATATACATATATGTATATATCTTCCAAATCCCATCTTTTACTCCTTGCAATCCAACCTATCAATTTCTCTGTATACACACACAAAAATATATGAATTATGCTACTCAAGCAAAATTGCTAGGTCTACACTTTTACATCCATTAGATATGTACTCACCACATGTATTGTATGGATAAGAAAGTGTAGGTTTGACAATTCTACCTAACTAGATTTGGATTTGTAAAGAGAGAGAAAACACAAACCCAAATCTTATCCTTCCAGAAACCTTAGAACAACAAATGTGAGACAAGCCTTTGTCGGCGTCAATAGAGGTGATGCCGGCGGTGAAGATTACTGAGGAAGGTTCAGAGTGTGCGATATGTTTGGGGGAGTACTAAATCGATGGAGATGCGAAGGAGTGCGATAAGTTCAGAGATTACAGAGGAATGTTCAGAGTGTGTGATATGCCTTGTTCGGAGAGGTTCGGGTTTGGGTCCTGCTACCAAGTCAGATAACAGTTCTTCGGATTCTTCACAACATGATAATGTTGTTGCAGGAGATGGATCATCAACTCAATAGTCTCACATATATGGAAATTTGGCAACATTTGATGATTTTTCTTTTATTTTGTTTGTTTTTTATTTTTTCCTAACATTCTTATTATGAAATAATTCATTGGTAGTTATGGCTTGTACAGAAGAAAAAAAAATCATGTTGTTTTTGTTTTAATCTATGGAAATTAAGGGTTAAGAAATGATTGGAAGAGTTGTTAGAGCTTGTTTTGGTTGCAATTAGGGTTCTGCTCTAAAATTGATGATAGTTCGAAAGAAGAGGAGGAGGAAGGGTATCTAAGTTAGGGGTAAACATGTCCTTTAGCAAGTTAAGGGAGAGTCAAAGGGTAAATGAGTCTTTTTGCATAGTGTCAGATGAGGTCAGACTTGCCTATACACGATTTAGGGTCTTTCTGATAGACGGTGCAAAACATTTAGACTTATACGGTCATTATAAGCAAACTTTTTCTCCGTATGAAATAAGTCCAAATCACTTGAAGGTGTTAGTTATATTTACTCTTTAATTCTTAATTGTATGGGGGCAAAGTAGGAAATGTGGGAGTTAATGTATATTAAAAATTACTAAACTGTTTTAAAAATTAATTACATGAATTATAAAAAAAATTACATATTACATTATTACGCCCTTGGGGGTAATGTTTGACTGAAGAATATTTTCCAAAATTTTTGTTATTTTAGAACAGATTTTTTTTTTCCCTTTTTATTATTAGAGGCACTTTTTTTCTTTTCTTTTTTTTTTTAAAACTTTATTAGAGACTCTTGGTCTTGGGAATTCGGAGGGAACAAAATACAAGTATAGCCGTATAGGGACAAAATTAGAAAGAAAACAAGGGAAAAGAAGATAGATCCGTTTCTCCAAACAAAAATACAGACAAATAACCGCTTTGAAGAGTCGTCGCGTAAATACAGGCAAATTGTTTCTCTCACTCGCAAACAAGCGAGACTCTGAAGAAGAAAATCCTCTCTCTCAAAAGTGCGTTCTCTCTCTCTTCAAAACTAACTAATATATAGAATTGATTCTAGGTTTTGAATCGTTCATCGAAGCTTCAAGCGACAATGGTGGTGAAAGGAAGGCACACGCGCGTTCCGTCTCGGAAATCGTCATCTTCTACGCTTCTCTTTGCAATGCTAATCATGTTCTCGTTCTTTGTTCTCATCCTTCTAGCTCTCGGAATTCTCTCAATTCCGAGCAGTTCCAGGGATTCTTCAAAAGCTAATGATCTCAGCTCAATCGCTCACGCGACTGTGGATATGTACGTTGCATCAAATTGAATCTATTATTTTCTTAATTTGGTCGATCGATATGTGATAGAATCATTATATTCTTCATTTGGTGGAAATTTGGTGCAGGAGTGAGGGAGACTCCCAAGGATCTCCGTGGGCTGAAGTGATCTCCTGGGAGCCAAGAGCCTTCATTTATCATAATTTCTTGGTCTGTTTTCCATCTAATTTGTTTGTCATTACAATGTTCTATATCTGTTCTGTAAATCGTTCTAGTAAATTATACATAAATTGAAAGTTTTATGTGTGATTATTGCACTTATGTGAAGTGTGATTGCAATAAAAATTTGTGACTTTTTTTGAATGATATGAATTTCTCAATTTGGTTCGAATCTCATGAAATAACCTATATATTGTCGAATAAGGTACTACAGTGTGAACATTGTTTATGTATATTGCACGTCAAGGACTTTAAAAGGAAACAAATTCACTGATAGAGCATTGGGTTGCAGAATATATTTATTTATGAATATGAATGAAGGTTGGTGCCAGGACAAGAATGCCTCTTATACAATGAAAAATGGGAAGATTTTGACCTCGCAGACTGTCTAGTATTGAGGATGTATCTGAAGAAGCTCCTTGAGTGTTTAAAAATTCAGACTTGCATTAATGTTGAGAATCTCCATTCATGATTTGCTACTATTACTTAATCTCTCATGCATTATCATGATTACTTGAAACAAAGCTCTGTTTTATGTGTTAACCACAGGTACTAGTTGTTAATTGAATTTGTACGTGTATGTCTATGAATGCATGTCTACATATTTAATATTGCAAACTATTTCATGCTTGACAAAGGCCTCATTTTGATATCTTTTTAAATTGATAAAAAATTGAATTTTCTTTTCATTTTTGTTGGGCAGTCCAAGGATGAATGTGAGTATTTGATCAAACTTGCTAAGCCTCATATGCGAAAGTCTACTGTAGTTGATAGTGAAACTGGCAATATTACAGCTAGTAGGTGTGTATTTCATACCTGCCATCTCTCTTCTTTTTAGGCTACATTTGGGAAATGAAGCTTTCTTTTCCTTTTATTTCATCCTCTTTATGCACTAATTTGTAGAATTTGACATATCATTTACATGCAGTGTGCGTACTAGCTCTGGAGCATTCCTACATCGAGGACATGATAAAATAATCGAGAACATTGAGAAAAGGATTGCAGATTTCACGTTCATACCTGTAGGTATGTGGTTGAGGAACTCCTCATCATTCCTTTAGATCTTAGCTGTGCTTTCTGAGGTTGTTTTCATTTTTCTATGAGATTACATTTTACTATTTATAAATTGGCGTACGCAGAAGAGAAACCATATGAAACTAATATATGAAAACAGATATTTACAAGCCTAAAACATCTGTCACAGTTTGATATGAACTTTTTGGCTAGCTCTTATCCTGATCTCAATCCTCTACAATTTATTTTTGAGTTCCTGGGAGGTGAATTGATCGCTGCTTAGGGGTGTGGTATAAACCTTGGTTTCCAGTTGGAGGGCTGAGTTATTTCTACACTAGTTTCAGAAAGGAGTAGCTCTGCACATTTTCTCTAGAGTGGGAAAGAGTTCGGATGAAGAAGGTAGAAGGCTCATTTTGATATGCGGGAAGTGCATTCATCTGTTAAGCCTTTGATCACCCAATTTGTAAATTATCTTTTCTCATCTTGATTCAAATTCATGTAATTGAGATTTTGGAGGGTAATAGCTAATATACTTCAACTAGCTGGTCTGGATCGCTTTTATCTGTCAAAACATATATTTTAACTAGGGGGTCCAAACTGCGAGTCATATATAATTAAAACCATCAACAAGTTCTGCTCTTGCATTATTTGCTGATTTAAGTTGATACATGCAATCCCCAAGTGGTACTTTTGTCATGAATTTAGTTGGAAGATGTTTGAGGGAGAGGAGAAGACTAGTAGAGGAGACATCCCTCAAATGATAAGCCATTAGTGTTACAAGTCTATTTCTTCATAACCTTACCAATTGGTAGCAATAGAGTATTTAATGACCATTGAGTGTTAAGAACTTAGAAGGAAGCCATTGCATACTTGGTGTTAGTGTTACTTTTGTAGGACTTTTCAAATATTAGCTCTGAAAAGTAGATTGTAGATGAGTACCAGTAATGATTCTATTTATGTTATATTTTGGACTGTGTATTACAATGCTAAAATCTATTGCTTTTAATAGTAAATTTATGTTATGATACATCCTGTTTTTATTTGAGTCGGTGATATATTTTCCAGAGAACGGGGAAGGGCTTCAAATTCTCCACTATGGAGTGGGCCAAAAATATGAACCTCACCATGACTACTTTGAGGATGAGCTTCACACTAAGAAGGGAGGCGAGCGCATTGCTACACTCCTAATGTACCTGTAAGTGACATGGTTACCCACTTCTTTTTGAATGTTATTGCTTTGTCTACTTGTGTAGGCCATTGCAATTATTTTTAGCTACTCGTATCATGGTGCAGCTCAGATGTTGAAGAAGGGGGTGAAACAGTATTCCCTGAAGCGAAAGGAAATTATAGTGCTGTGCCTTGGTGGAATGAGTTATCTGAATGCGGAAAGAAAGGGCTTTCTATTAAACCAAAGATGGGTGATGCATTGCTTTTCTGGAGCATGAACCCAGATGCAACTCTAGATCCTTCAAGTTTTCATGGTTAGTTGTGGTTTATTATTAGATTGGTTGTATAAGAGTGTATAGTAAGATCTCAGTAATGAGTATGAACATATGTCAATGAGAACTCAGTAATGACTATGCAGCCATGTCAATGGGGAACCTTTTCCATTCTATGTTATTGGATAATTTAATCCGCATCTCCATTACAAGGGTTGTGTGAGATCATTTCCCCAAGTTTGAGTCATGCAACACTTAATAATTTGAAGGGGCCAGCTTGCGAAGATATCCATGCATGGAGGTGGTATAACCATATATTTGGGTTGAGTCTTTTGAGGAATTTGGACACTGTTAGTCATGTCAATGGGGAACCTTTTCCATTCTGTGTTATTGGATAATTTAATCCGCATCTCCCTTACAAGGGTTGTGTGAGATAATTTCCCCAAGTTTGAGTCATGCAACACTTATAATAATTTGAAGGGGCTAGCTTGCAAAGATATCCATGCATGGAGGTGGTATAAACATATATTTGGGTTGAGTCTTTTGAGGAATTTGTACACTGTCTTCATCTCCTATTTTCTGTTTCTTATTCCAAAGAAATATGAATAATTTATGTGTTGAATTTCTCTCGTCTTATTTTAGGTGGATGCCCTGTTATTAAAGGAAACAAGTGGTCGGCCACAAGATGGATGCGTCTCCGTGAGTATATCTAAAGGTAATTTTCTGTACCTAGATGAGATTATTACGCTGTGATTTTAGTTACCAACACTAGTTATAAATGCTATTTCAAAATTGATTATTTGACATGTATATTTTGTTTTCTTATTTTTAATAATGTCGTACAATTTAGCTCTGCGGTTGAATTGCATCTATATTGGAATATATTGAGACAGGACTGTTAAACTATAATTTATACTCCCTCCGTCCCAATTTAAATGTCCCTCTTTGAAAATTTGACTTTTTAAGAGAGTAACGTTTAATATTTTTTTATTGTTTGGTTGTAAATGAATTTCCTAATCTACCCTTTTAAAGTTCAATGGTGGATCCACATGACATTTTATAAGTTAGGGGTAAATTGGGAATGTTACAAAAAATAGTACATTCACTTTTGAAGTGGGACAATTATTTTGGGACAGCCAAAAATGAAAAGATGGACACTTAATATCAGACAGAGGGAGTAAGAGACATTCCAAAAATTGATTTTCTTGACATGTGAACTTTGTATGCATATATTTATAATAATATCATATTATTGAGCGCTGTGGGACAATTCTGAGTTGCATCTATATTGGGATACATTGACGTAAGATGAGACTGACAGATCATTGGCAAGTCATTGTGAAAGTTGACTTTTATGATTTGTGTTGAAAATGAGATGTTCTATGATATGATTGGTTAATTATCAGATGATTGCTTGGTTCTATCTGTGAAATCTATATATGCTGATTAAGGCTTATATATTAAGCAATGCACATTGCATAAACATGCTTTTCGATATGTTGGATCACAATTAATGGCTAATTAGGATGCATCACAATGAACGACTCAGACCTTCTCTCTAGAAATCTCCACGAAAATATTTAAGATGTCTACAATCTCTATAGAACTCTCTTATAGAGCTCTCCACATTTCTCTACAATCTCTGCACAATATTGAAAGGCTCTAGTATCTAACTCCCAAGTGTGCATGTAGTGGCAAAACTTCTCTCCAACAGTTGAACTCAAGTCGTTATAGGTTACTACATTAATTAGGATTACTTTTGTTATTCAATAGTTGTATTTTATGTTTCATAATTTCTATAAATAGGCTTCTGAGGGAAGAAAGAAAATTATAGTTTTCTTATCTTTCTTTAATAAAATTTGGAAGCTCTTTCTTATTCGCATTCAAGGGCCTTGTTGATTATAGGATTTGGGTAAAATGGGTTTCTCCTTTGCTATTCTTTTGCTTCTGTTAGATGAATTGTTACATGAGCCTTGACTTACCTCCGATGGAAAACGATGGAATGGTGATTGCCCTCAACAAGAAAGTCTAAAGAGCAGCAATTAATATGGAAGTGTGTAGGCAGTAGGTATTGCACTGACGGTGGGGTTCATATTTAATCTATTTGTGGATAGGTTCTTATTGAGAGAGATTGCAACGATTTTAAAGAACTTCCAAAGTTTGTTGTTGTGTCTTACTTTGAAAACTTTGTTAATTTAGTACTTGATCTACGCGACTGTTCTGAATGTATTGAAATTTGAGCAGAGATGAAATTTATATGGACAATATACAAACAAGTGTGTCATCTTAACGGTATTGTTTGTTTCAGTTATTCAATGAAGAAAAAGGTAAGAATTTATTATTCATGACCAAGAATTATGATTAAAAATAAGATGGATAAATATTTAGTTAGGAACTATCAACAAATTTTAAATGAGAGGAATAGACCAAAAGATAAATTAGATTTTAAATGAGAGGAATAGACCAAAAGATAAAGTAGGGCAATTGTATAGAATTTTCAATTTTACAAGCATTTAGTGGAATTTAAAGTTTTAAGTTGATGTTCACGTGTATGAATGTGTTTGTGATTAAGTTCAAGAATATCATGAGCTTATCACAAGGTGAATATGATGCCTTGAATCATTATAGAAGTGTAGATGAGATATTTGTTTGTAAAAGAAATATGAAGATTTTTTTTATTGTCATTGTTGATGGTGGTAAGAAGTTGATGAACACAAGTAGGTTGAAGTTGGTGATTTTGAAGCAAGCAAATCAAAGGCAACTAATTCTCGAAAAGATTGAAGATCACAGATGAAAGGTTGATGTTCATCAATTAGGATTGTAGTAGAAAAGGCAATACACTATTTTGATTTTATATGCATAGATAATTCCAATTTTATTATTAATGCTCAATTAGTTGATATTGTGAATCGGTTGAAATTTTATGAGAAAAACAAAGTTAGAATGTGCAATTTGAAAGGACTAAATGTCCAATTTGGCAGACACGGTGAATATGGCCGCCAGGAAAAGCAGAGTTTTCTGTTACTTTTTTTTTTCTTTTCCTTTCACTTTAGTCTATTCTCCTTTTATTCCTTCTCCGGCCAAATCGTCTCGTATTTTATATCTATTTTCAAACCCTCTGTTTCCTATCTTTCTTTTGTTCATGGGAACATACTTCTTTGAAATGAATAGTTAGTGCATTATTGATCCATGAAAGTCTTCCATTTGCATTGATGATAATATTTTTCCTTTTATTGGCAGGTTTGAAAAAAGAGTTTTCGTGTCAGCTAATCTTGAATCAAGTCTTAGGATGTATCAGCCTTCATTTCAAGCCATTAATTTTGATGTACAATTTTCTATTTTCTAATTTTTATTTTTGTAAATTACCCAAAAGTGAAAACGGAGAAACTTATCCATATGTCGAAACAGTTGAAACATATTGAAATGATCAAAATATTTCTAATCCTAAAAATAGTAAAAGCAATATTCATTTTCTTTCCAAAACAAAATGAGAGTAAAGGGTCAAAACCTAAAAATGCAAGTCTCTTTGATTCTTTTGAAACTTTAAGTAGAAGAAGAGAAAAGAAGGAAGTAGGCGAAGTGCTCATTGAAATATTTAGGGCTCTTTCACTAACGGAAACATTTTTTGTTTTTCTGTTTCTATCCCCTAAAAAGGTAAAAACAAAAACAAAAAATATATTTAGTAAAATGTTTCTGTTCTCTGTAATGAAAAATGTTTCTCATTTTTGTGAAAGGAGGATGAAACAAAAAAAAAATGTTTCTTCTGTTTCTTCACTGTAGCAGGAAAATATTCTCTCTACTGTAGCGGGACCCAATTAGTTAAATAATATATAATATTAAACATAACTTTCACTATCCATGATTTTTTGCACAATTGTTTTCTTATTTACATATTATAATCTTTTTCTTGTCTACTTAGCTAATAATATATAATAAATTAATATACTAATATATAATGTGCATAAATTATCTATATTAAAATAAAAAAACACTTTGAAAATGCTCTTACTTTCATCTTCTTTTAAAAAAACATTCACTTATAAATAATAATTCTTTATGATATACATGTTATGTATATTATTATCTTTTAACTTTATCATTTTTTTTAATTTAATTTTCACATATATATGATATCAATTTTAATTTAATTTAATTTTTACATATATGTGATATCAATTTTAATTTAATTTTCACATATATATGATATCATACTTATGGAAGACTAGTTCTGCTGAAAAGTTCTTTTGTATTGTCTAATATTACATGTTCAAATATGAAAAAAGAAAAAGAAAATGTGTAACAAATGTATTAATAAACACTGTTTTTTGCTTTTTGTTCTCAAAAATGTAGAAACAATAAGTTTAATAAATGTTATTTTTGTCTTCTGTTTCCACTCATAAAAAACAAGAATATATTTCTATTTTTTTCTGAGTACAAAAACAAAAAACGTTTTTGTTAGTGAACGCACCCTTAGTTGCTAATTATTATAATCTAACTTGTTAATTTTTAACTTAGGATGTCATTATCAAAATGTTTACTTCTTCATGTATGTATTATATGTTTACTTCTTCATGTATATATTATATGTTTCATATGCCTACTACGTTAGTGTTTATCATTTTATTATGTTTGAAACTTATACTTGTTTTTACTCATAAATTCTTGTTTTACATTATTTTGATATTTGGTCATGTTTGTCTTTACTCAAATATCCTCATACAGATGGATTTGTAGGCTTCAAATCAAGGTTGTCAGGATCGGGATTCTACGTAGGATCTGTGGAGGTTCCGTAGAATCGGAATCGTAGAATCGGATCGTGAATCGTAAGATTCTACAAAACTAGTAAAAAACAATTCAAACTAACTTTTTAAACTAACCTCTAAAATATAGCAACAATAAACACAAAACAAAAAAATATATAAAAATACCACTCCAAATATAGTTACATACAAGATTATGTATGTAACTAGTATGACAATGTGCTAATATGAGCAAATATGAACACAAATATCAATATCTCAATGCACAAATAAAAGAGGTTCAAAATATCAATATCTCAAATAATCACGAATATGTCCGGATAACTCAATCTAGCCAAACGAAATTAGTATAATCCCAAATGCTTCAGGTTCCCAATTACGAGCCCTAGATCTTATCATTTAGTAACTTTAGTTTTAAAATGCATTTTTTTTTCTTTTCTGTCTTTTTAAGTAGATTGGGCCCAAAATAGTTGGGCTTCCTAACTTTAAATATTTTTGGCCCAAATAACTACACAAAACAACTAAATGAAGCCCACTATGTGAGAATGGTACGATTCTACTACAGGAACGATTTTTTTACAATTTGGATTGATTTCTTGATTTTGGATTGTAGAATCATACGATTCTTCGGTTCGGATCACGATTTTGACAACCTTGCTTCAAACATATACAATCAACCAGTTATTTGATTTATCTTCAATCATTAATTTATTTTTACTCTATGTTTTCAAGCATTTTCATGCGTTTTCAAATTTCATCAGATGTTTCTTATGCAAAACCCAGAACACACACGCACATACTGAGAACAAAATGCTTGTTTACATTAGTTGCATGAGTGTCACAGACTCACAACTAACAATTCTATAGCCCTCTTGAGGTATGAGGGCCCTGTAGAGACTTGTTCATCGATCCATTGCAAGTTTCAACAATAACCAAAAGAAAAAGGTTTAAAATAGTAACAATAATTTATGAATATGTAATGATTAATTCTTGAATTATTTCAAACATATTGTATATGTTTTACATCAGAAAAATTTAATTGCAAATGAAAAGAGTGTTTGTTTAACAAGTATCCATTTGTTGTTTTGTTTTAATCTTTGATTGTTTTTATTAACGGAGAGTCCCATTATGCACGCCAAAGTATCTAATTTTTTTTATTATCTTTAAGAATTATATAAGGCTATATTCGACTGCATGAAATTAGAGCCTTAAAATTGAAATTGATGGAATTGGAGAAAATTTTGTTCATGTCTTAGATAATTTTGTTTACATGAACAAAATTTTCTCCAATTCCAATTCTAAGGCTCCAATTCCATGCAATATAACATAGCTCAAGAACATTTTAGTACATTATTTATTCTTCGAAAATATCTCATGAGCGTGGCTTAAAATTGAACCAATAATTTGTGGTATTATATATCGTCTTGTTGGCCTGAGTTAGTACACAAAGGTTTTGACATATTACCTTACAAGATCCACAAAGCAATGAGATTATAGGTCTTTGTTTTTAGCTTACCTACAAAAAGGGAGTAAAATAATAATTTACTCATAGTTGAGTTTTCCCAGTCTAGATAGGACATGAGAAAATGAGGTTGGGTATGTCATTTTATGCAAAATGATATGAATTTTTGTCGACATTTCCTCTTTTCTAGTGCATTAAAGGATACTTTTACATTTCTTGATAAGTTGAAATAATGAGTCAATGACCAATGGTTTGGACTTTTATATAATATAGCCATCTTCTTAGAAGAGAAGGGAGCATATAATTGTTAAGATTGAGCATATCAGACTGCCATGGTCCATCACCTTCTTTTCTTGAAAGCAAGGGAAGTTAATTTTAGTCTTTTCATTATATTGAATATTGACTGGAGTTCTGCTGGACGCCATCCACCATTTCATACATATTCTCATTGGGTGCCATTTTAGGAAATTATTTTTGTTGCTGTTATGGAAATGAGTTTATGTACTATTCTTGGCTTGGTCACTTAGAAGTTTCTGCAATACGAAGTACTGGTACCAATATCCATAAAGAAAATGCCAAAATGCTTAGAAGACCAAAAAAATCCAAGCAGATGAGCCGAAGGGTGACCAGCCCTTAGATGCATCCAGTGGAACCGAAATTTTCGTTTAGAGTAGCACCACTCTATCCATATCTTCCTCTCCCGTCTATGACATAAAATTCCAGACTTGCATCTACCAGCCAGATTTTCCTTCGTCTTTTTTACTTAACATGCGTGACCTCCAGCAGATTGATATGTACCTACTTGACCTACAAAATTTCATGCAATAAAGCATTTCACCAAAGGGTTGTTCTAGGAGATCCAATCCATCAGTCATCTTTGAAATTAGGTGGGTCTAGTAGCTCCACAGAATTGGTGAGGAAAGTGGATCTCTATGACTTTGATTTTTTTCCTTCTATCATCTGTAATCTCAGACTGCTACAACTAATAAAATCAACAGAGTGATTTAGACTGAAGGTTCCAAAGGAAAATCAAATGGGGGTGGAGACTGAAGGTGGTAATGCAAAGTTAAAGCAGTCCAAACTGCCACCTCCTCCACCACACCACTCCCAAGGTTCTGGCTTTCAACAAAACCAGCAGTTAAGACAACGGTTACAGTAAGCGTGACGAATCAGGAGATTGCTAAGTTCTGGAGCAGAAGCGAATGAAGGAGGAAGATCATCTCCTTGCTGCTATTAAAGCTGCTGATCGTATCAGGGCACGCAAACTCACAGTAAGGTCTATTGATAACCCATGTTTTGTGATTCAATGTTCATTCGATGGCCAAACTTCAATGGATTGCGCTCTGTTATTGAGCCTTCATTAACTGCCAAAATCATTTGTGCTAAACTTGATCTGAGTCAGGCAATTGAACCATGCTAAATATTCCCTCTCCTTTTCAAGTAGTGGGTTTAGGCAACTAAGCAAGATAAAAAGTCTTTTGTGTAGGTATTTCATTATCATCATCCTTGGCTTTGTCCCATATGAATGAGGTTGGTCACATGATTTTTTTTTTCATTCTTTCCTATTATATACCATGTCTCCTCTAATATTTACTTTTTTAGAATCATTTTTAATTACTTCATTCCATGTAAGTTTTACTCGATCTCTTTGTCGCTTGCCTTCTCAGCAAACAACCATTCTTGCATCTTTGGATCTATGTTGTATAAAACCATACCACTTAAGTCTACTTTCTCTAATTTTATTGTTAATATGCAGTATTCCTAATTTTATCTCTTCATTTGTATGTATTTGTTTTTGCCTATATGCATGAAAGTGTGCCAAATTTAGTTTTGTACTGGTCTGGTGTGCACTGCCTCGTAATACTTGCAGGATTTATGAAGTATCTAATGAACCTTAGCATGTCAAAACAGAGAAAGCTAAACCATTCCAACGAGTTGATCCACTAGCTTCACAACAAGAAATTGTCATAGATGAGATATTTAGGTTCAATTTTTGGTTTGTGGATTTAGCGAAAGAAAACATTTTCCACACATATTTTTCTATTGCTCAAGTATATATTCAATTTCACATAATGAAGGGGAATCCTGAAAATGAAAAAGGAAATGACATGTAAAGTTGAAATTTATCCATTTCTTTCACGCATATTTCCTTCCTGTTCCCATGGTAACCAAATAAGGGCAAAATTGGTCATTAGGTGAGAATCAAAATGGAGTTTATGACAATAACCTAGACCAAACGTTTATTTATATGAGGTCTTTAAAGATGATGGTCTTTTGGTCAGGTTATATCCTCCTGCTACTCAATGTGGGAGCAGATGCCCACATGCCAGTGCAGGCCATCTCATGTATTTGATGGATGAGAACTTCTAAATGATCTCATACTAAGTTGTAACACTAAGTGAACTTTTACATTTGATTAATCTGTTACCCTATGGTGTATAGGAGGATGACTATAAGTGCTTTGAAGAGTCCTTGGAAGAGGATAATGATAGTAAGGAGAACAATGTCACCACCAACAGTTCCAGCAAAAATGATGAGAACAACAAAGAGTTGCATGTGGGGATAAAAGACTGGTAAGTTAAATTATGAATTCACAATACTTGGAATGAAATTTTAGTTTTAGACGACGCGAAAGGTGAATCATTTCAGTCTGTAGGATGTTTCTCTCTCTCTCTCTCTCTCTCTCTCTCACTATATATATATAATACAGACACACACACGCACACACCCACATTTGTATTCCAGATGACCTTTCAGGAAATAATAACACACCTAATTAAGACAGTACACTAGTTTAGCCAGCAATATGTTCATTGAAAGAATTCAAACATTTTCCTTTTCATTTTTTTTTGGAACTATATTGAGTTATAAAATCACAACTTCTTGTACGTAGTTGTGTGATATAAAGATTTATCTGCTTGTTAACCCAACTATCTGAGTAGGCTAGTATGACACTCACAAACAACACCAGAGGCATGACATGAATCACTGAGTTTTGATTTCTTCCAAGATGATCAGGTTGTACTTTTTTTTCCCTAGTTGATCAAGCTGTACTTTATTTTTCCCTAGTTGATCAAGTTGTACTTTTAATGATAATGATGATGGCAACTTATTAACAGAGGTTCTTCAATTAACATGTGCAGGTGACAAAGAGCAGGTATGCCTATTTAAACCAGCCAGTAATCGAGTCCATGGATACACCCAAATGCCGATCCTCGACTTATATTCCCAATTTTTGTAGTTACAAGCCTGCTGCCCCACCGACTACCTCATATGGTTGAAGTACTTGACACTGTCAAAACTTTATTTGGTGCATAATTTATATGATCTGTTGTGAGGTGTGTTCAAAATATATTTCTGGTTATATCTTCCCATCATACTTGGAAATGGTCTCTCAGAATGGGATTGGGATACTATAATAGTTGTAGTCCCTTTTTCGGACTGACATGGTTGAGTTTATGAACTGAAAGCCTTATAGTATGTACTAGTGTGCTCTAGCTTTGGCATTTGCTTGACAATATATGCTGCACTTGCTACAAAACACAGTTTTGAGCATGAATAAGATGGGAACATTAGTCAAATACATAATCTTGAATCATCATCATACTTGCTTTTATCTCGTACAAACAGGATTGGCCATATAGATTCTCTTTCTCCCGTCTTTTCTATCATAGATATGTCTACTAAATTTAATTTTTTGAATTCATTTCTGATCACTTTATTCTATGCAAAATCTTCTTCTTCTCACGGGTGCATCTATAGGTCAACGTTGAATATGCTCATACCACCTAAAGTCTACTCTCTCTTATTTTCTCGCTAACCGGCGCCACATCTGGTCTCTCTCTAATAATTTGATTATTAATTATATCTTTTCTAGTTATTCCTAACATCCATCTTAACATTTGCATTTTCACCACATGTATGCGTTTCATGTTTTTTTTAAAGCCTAAAATTCCGCACCATATAACATAGTAAGTTTAATCATTGTCCTGTACACTTTCCCTTTTAGTTTATTTGACATTTGTTTATCACATATAACCCTACTAGCGTTTCTCCACTTTGTCCATCTTATTCCAATTCTAGTACTTACATCATCATTAATTTCTCCATCCTTTTGTACAATTGATCATACGTATCGAAAGAAATCACTTTGAGTAATGCATTCATCTTGGATTTTTATTACTATATTATCATTTCCCATATTGTTAGTAAATTTACATTTCATAATTTTGGTTTTAGTTTTACTAATTTTCAAGCCTTTTGATTCCAAAGTTGTTCTCCAAGCTCCTAATTTTATTGCTAAGACTTCCTTAGAGCTATCTAATAGCACAATGTCTTCCGCAAATAACATGCACCATAAAAGGTAATCTTAAATACCATGCGGTATTGGTCATTCACATAGACTCTATGTTAGAAACATTCTCATTTTTCCTCAAAGGTTAATTGGATATCCACAATTATATGAGGCGCATCATTAGTCGGGCCTAGAGTTTCTCCACAACTCTACACCGGGTTTTCACAATTATACAAGACACATATACCCAGTCAGACTTAGAGTCAGAGGTAAGATGCATTACAATCAATGTTTGAGATGTACTTTCTAGACCTCTTTACTCAAATATTTATATATCTACGCAACTCTCTACACTTATTTTCTCTACTTGCTACAAATATCTACAACCTCTCCAACATTTTTGAATCTTCGAACTCTCTCTATAATATTCACTCCATACAAATGTGGAGTACCAGCGGGCCTGCTCTGCACTTCTTATGTCGTATACGGTGAATGTCTTGTATTGGTCCGTCCATTCCCTTTGACTATGCAATGTGATTTTATATGTGTATGATGGATGTTCATGCCCTAACGGATATTGCATTTCACATTTGGTAATAGAAGATGAAATCTCTATAGCAGAATTGAATTGGATCTACAAGTTGAGAGATGATTGCCAGAGATATAGCAATTGCTACTTATTATTGTCATGTATTGGTTGGTGGTTACCTCGATTTATTTTGTGGGTTCCAACACCTAAAAACTGGGTGCTTTGGGTAGCATATACTCTCCAAATTGCATCTATGCTTTAATATTTATTTTGACTTTGACCATCAAAAATTTCGAGAGCCATCATAGCAATTGCTCCTTATTAGTGACATGCCGAATGACTCCCAAGCACGAGAGAAATGGATTCTTGTCTTAGTTAGGAGTAACTTTGATTTATTTGTGCCCAAGACTAGGTTGATTATTTACATTAGAACATATATTGTCAAGATTCATCTATGCTAAACACGAGGCTTCTAAGCTAAACACAGGTCCATTGTTGTGACAAAATGATTTTATTTTGTTAAAGAAAATTTTATGTGATCAAATAAAAAATAACAAGGTTCAATTAATTAATTGGATTCATGTCATTTATTTATTCGATAAACCATTTAGTACATGTTTGGGGAGCTTCTTGAGGCTTCAAAAAGTCATTCCAAGCATCAAAAGTCATTTTAAAAAAATGTGATGTTTAGTTACACACATGTAAAGGCTTTTAAGTTAAAAAATTTTACTTTTAAAACCTCCTTTTAGGAAACCAAAATTTCTTTTGAAGTAAATTTATTATTCTACTAATTTGTCCATGTTTTTTTATATATTAACAAGAATGTGCGATATTATCTCTTGGTCATTCGTTCCTCCACCGCCGTCGTCGCCTTCTATCGCCACCTCTACCACCACCGCTACCTCCACCGTCGCACCACTACCACTACCTCCACTGCTACCACCACCACCACCACCACTGCCACCGCCACCGTTGTTGCCGCCTTCCACCACCACTATATCCACCGCCACCTCTACTACTGCCTTCCACTACCATAATCTCTACCTCCATTGCGAACTTTGCACTTTCTAAAGGTTGCAATCGTTGTTAAGGATAAGGGATAATATTATGAAGAAAAAATAATTTAAAAGTTAAAATATATTTAAAAAATGCACTTGCAAAACATCTTTTTCACGTCTTTTTTCTCCTGAATTTGTTGTAACAAAATTTCTTTTACGATGGCTTTATCTATGAAGTCCTAGCGAGGCCTAAATTTGTTAATTATAAATATGCGAGGTATACCCGAACACCATAACGTAGTTACAGTAGTTGCATGTTGTATAGCCTCTCTGTAAATATGAGGGCATGACATACCACTAATATGGTCTATGTACGGACCAATTATTTTTGAAAAATTACACTAATTTTCCTATTTTGTTAAAGGAGTATTTTATTCATGAAATCTATATTTTTTAAAATTAAATAAAATAACTTTACAAGAACAAAATTGCATTTCAAAATTTCAATAGCTTAGGTTAGCAAAAAAAAAAAAAATCATTATTAACACATTTAATGCCCAATTGTTACAAAACTGAGGATGGTGTAATTTTTCAAACAGTAAAAAAAAAGTTCGCATTAATCAGAAGAGATTAATGCGATTTTTCTTTTTCTTTTTCGCTTTGGATTTTCATCAACAACATGCTTGTTCTTTCTATAGCAAATTTTACTTTACCCTCCTTCATTGTCTGTTGAGAAACACTTTAATTGAGTTTGTTCATTGAATCAGGCCATTCCATCGTGATAGGGTATTGAAATGTGCCTCTGGCCTAACTTTTACTTTTATCTTTCAATCAAGTTGATTTTTTTTGGCTTCATTACTAATAAATTAGTAACGAGTCTCACTTTAGTCCATTATGATAGGAAAACCAATTTACTTTTATTATCTCAATATAATTGTAAAAATTCATGTTAATACAAATTTAAAGTGTGCAAATTTTTTTTTTCATATTCAATTCTCTCCCTAGTAATTAGTGCAAATAAACTCTTCTTAACTAAAAACACATTTTAATATTAATTTTACTCTTCTGAGCTATTTTTTATTATTTTAAAAAAAGTGCCGGAATTTAAGTTTTTTTTCAAACAGTGCAGTTTTTTTAAAAAAATATGAACAGTGCCTATTTTTGTTAAAAATAAACAGTGCCGAAAACAAATGCAGATTTTGTTTTATAGAAAAAAAAATGCTGATTTTGTTAAAAATCAATGCAGAAATTTTTCTGAAAAACAGTGCAGAATTTTTTATGAAAGAACAGTGCAGAAATGTTTTTGATAAAACATTGCAGAATTTTTTTGAAAAAACAGTGCAGAAGTTTTTCAAAAATATCTGCATTGTTTTTTTTTTTTTATAAAAAAAAACAGCATTTTTTTCTATAAAAAAATCTGCATATATTTTCGGCACTGCTCATTTAAAAACCAGCAACATGTTTATTTTTAACAAAAAATAGGCACTGTTTGAAAAAAAATTAAATTCCGGCATTGTTTTAAAAAATAAAATAGCCCAGAAGAATATACTTAGTATTAAAGAGTGTTTTTAACTCCCAAATAATTATTTACACTAAATACAAACTGCACGAAAAAAAAAAATTAAACATGAATGTGAATTTTTTTTGCTAAATTTACACACTTGAACCAGATTTACACTTTACCCAAATTTAAGTATGATAGGCACTTATAAGGAGTGCCTTCTGCCTATGTAAACACATGTTTTAAAACTGCTAGGAACAGGAGAGTGCGATAGAAAGAATGTCATCGATGTGAGATGGGTCCCTCTTGCATTTGACGAATTGAAAATTGTATCTTTGGTTCTATTTCATTTTTCTTGACCGCTCTACCCTTGTTTTCAAAATTCAGTTCTTAATTGTACCAGGGAATACAGGTGTTATTAGGTGGTCGTTAATGTCTTAAAATTTACTAAATTATTCTTAAAACTAAGGATAAAATATATTTATCTCCTCTAATATTCATGTTTAACGTTTATTACATCGTGTTCTTTTAAAGTTAAACACATGTTATCAACGACCTCTCCTCCGGTCATGAAATTTCAAAAGATAACTTAATTGTCCTTGACTGCAATGAAATAACTAAAATATTATTAAGATATTGATAAAATTATCTTCATATATGTATAAAATATTCCACTATATATTTCACATTAAAATTTTTTTTACTTAAAAGTATTAAAATATTAAGGATAAAAAAGATATTTTATAACATCTAAGCTGTATACTATGTAATAAATGTCAAATATAATTATTGTGTATAATTAGACAAAACTTCAAGAATATTATATTCTAAAATTAATTACACATCATCTCTGAGTTTCAAGAATTTTACAAATTATCCCATGGGGGTAATATACTAATATTTGACGGAAGCAATTTTGCAATTTTTTTTTTGTTATTTGGCAATAATACGAATTTTTTTTTATTATTATTAGAAGCTTCGAAAATTCATCATATATATATATATATATATATATAAATAACAAGAAAATTCATCAAGTCGAGGGACAAAATGACAAAGAAAACAAGGAAAAAAAATAAAGATAAAAAGTACGTCTACAAATGTAACAACACTGTACAGAATACAGACATAAAACTGATTCGAAGTCGTCGCTTAAATACAGACAATTGTTTGTTTGTTAATATTTCGCAAAGCCCACTGTTTCTCTCACTCGCAAACAAATTCTCTGCGAGACTTTGGAAGAAGAAAATCTCTCTCTCTCTCTCTCTAAAAAGTGAGTTCTCTCTCCCTCTCTCTTCGAAAACTAACGAATATATAGAATCGATTTTAGGTTTTGAATCGTTCATCGAAGCTTCAAGCGACAATGGTGGTGAAAGGAAGGCACACGCGCGTTCCTTCTCGGAAATCGTCATCTTCTACGCTTCTTTTTGCTATGCTAATCATGTTCTCGTTCCTTGTTCTCATCCTTCTTGCTCTCGGAATTCTCTCGATTCCGAGCAGTTCCGGCGATTCTCCCAAAGCTAATGATCTCAGCTCAATCGTTCACGCGACTGTGGATAGGTACGCTGCATCAAATCGACTCTTATTTTTTCTTAAGTTGGTCGATCGATATGTGATCAAATCATTATGTGCTTGATTTGGTGGAAATTTTGATGCAGGATTGAGGGAGAATCCCAAGAATCTCCGTGGGTTGAAGTGATCTCCTGGGAGCCCAGAGCCTTCATTTATCATAATTTCTTGGTCTGTTTTCATCTAATTTGTTTGTCATTACAATCTTCTATATTTGTTCTGTAAATCGGTCTCGTAAATTATACATAAATTGTAAGTTTTGTGTGTGATTGTTGCACTTACGTGAATTGTGATTGCAATAAAAAATTCTGAATTTTTGAATGATTTGAGTTTCTCAATTTGGTTCGAATCTCATGAAATAACCTATAGAGAGTCGAATAAGGTACTAAGGTGGGAACATTGTTTAGGTATATTGCACGTCAAGGACTTTAAAGGGAAACACATTCGCTGATAGAGCATTGGGTTGCAGAATATATTTATTTATGAATATGAATGAAGGTTGGTGCCAGCACAAGAATGCCTCTTATACAATGTAAAATGGGAAGATTTTGACCTCGTAGACTGTCTTGTATTGAGGATGTATGTAAAGAAGTTCCTTGAGAGTTTAAAAATTCAGACTTGCATTAAATGTTGAGAATTTCCATTCATGATTTGCTACGATTACTTAATCTCTCATGCGTCATTATCATGATTATTTGAAACAAAGCTCTGTTTTATGTGTTAACCACAGGTACTACTTGTTGTTAGTTGAATTTGTACTTGTATGTGTATGAATGCATGTCTACATATTTTATATTGAAAACTATTTCATGCTTGACCAAGGCCTCAGTTTGATGTCTTTTTAAATTGATAAAAAATTGAATTTTCTTTTCATTTTTGTTGTGCAGTCCAAGGATGAATGTGAGTATTTGATCAAACTTGCTACGCCTCATATGCGAAAGTCTACTGTAGTTGATAGTGCAACTGGCAAGAGTACAGATAGTAGGTGTGTATTTCGTACCTGCCATCTCTCTTCTTTTTAGGCTAGATTTGGGAAATGAAGCTTTCTTTCTTTTTTTTTCATCCTCTTTATGCACTAATTTGTAGAATTTGACACATCATTTACATGCAGGGTGCGTACTAGCTCTGGAACATTCCTAGCTCGAGGACAGGATAAAATAATCAAGAACATTGAGAAAAGGATTGCAGATTTCACCTTCATACCTGTAGGTATGTGGTTGAGGAACTCTCATCAATCCTTTAGATCTTAGCTGTGTGCTTTCTGAGGCTGTTTTCATATTTCTATGAGATTCCATTTCACTATTTATAAATTGGCATATGCAGAAGAGAAATCATATGAAAGTAATATCTGAAAACAGATATTTACAAGCCTCAAACATCTGTCACAGCTTGATATTAACTTTTTGGCTAGCTCTTATCCTGATCTCAACCCTCTACAATTTATTTTCGAGTTCCTGGGAGGTGAATTGATCGCTGCTTAGGGGTGTGGTATAAATCTTGGTTTCCAGTTGGAGGGCTGATTTATTTTTACACTAGTTTAAGGCCTTGCTTGGGAAGGCTTTTGAAAAGCCGCTTTTGGCTTTTAGAGTCCAAAAGCTATTTTTTAGGGTGTTTGGATTGATTGGGCTGAAGAGCTTTTTGCTCTTGGAAGAGCGATAGGACAAAGCTGGTGGGTACGAGCTTCCGAAGGATGCTTTTCATAAGAAAACATGGGAAGACATTTTCTTTTTAATAAAATTTCTTAATTCCTAGAAAACTCCTTTATGTCCGACACAGCATTATATGCTGCTACAGTTCTACTGTTCGAAGCAATGGCTCTACTTGACTTCCCAAATGAGGAGAATTCACTTCTTCTCCATTGCTCCGTCTCCTGCAACACAACAACCTAAACTACTGAGTTTGGTTTTATTCGAACCATTGTACTTCAACTTAATTGCATTTTCAAAGAAGACGTTTGATTTATTGGTTAGGGTTTTATTTTTTGTTTTTCTTTAGAAGTTTAACCAATTTATTGGTTAGGGTTTCACTTACCCAAAATATAGGGTTTTGCTAAAAACTTATTTATTGAGAGAATATGGAAATGCTTGTAGGCTATATTATTATTCTTATGTTTACATTATGATCTGGTGTTGCATATTTGTGTTGGTTTTGGTCAAACTATGATTCTCATGATATTACATGCTTCGATTCACTACTTTGAGTTTTCATCATCTAATTTGGTTTTGTATTCATGGTTTTGGCTGGTATAATTTTTGTGCCATTGATCTTGTTGACAGTTTGATAAGTTGGATTATTCTGTTGGTGTGAATATCTATTTTGGTACAATGATCTGTTTGATTGTTGGGAAAAAAGTTTACTTGAATAATATTTAATGGTCAGGCCAACAAGAGTTGTTTTATTACTGAGATCAAAATGCTATTTATGTTCCAAAAAAATAAAGGCAAAATGCTCCCTTTATATGATCAGGTGTACATCAAAATGCTATGTGTGTGTGTGTGTGTGTGTGTGTATATATATATTGGAATGCTATGTATAAGCATTTGGACATATAAGGTACTGTTGACTACATATATGAATAAAGAAAGAGAAATAAATTGTAATTTAACCAATATTTGGGATTAAAAGGTGGATGTAATTCAACCAATATTTGTGTATGTATTCAACTAATATTTGGAAATGATTGCTATAGTTGGTTTAAAATTTCAATCACATGGTGAAAAATGAGAATTATGTGCTTGTGAATGATAGTGAGATGGGAATTATCCAGGATAAAATTATTATAGAGTTGATGTTTAGATAAACATTTTATTTTCTTGTATTGATGATGAGATGGAATATACGACTTTAAGCACAATGAATTGTTCTTACATATGGCATTAGTCTAAAGAAACACTTATCTAAGGGCAAAATAGTTATTTTAGCAGCAGAAGAGCTTCATCAAAAGTTCTGCCAAACAAACAAAAAAACTCTTTTGTTATTAAAAGTTCTTCTAAAATACAATATCCAAACACTAACCCATAAGCCAAATCAAATTGATTGCTTCTGCTTCTCTTCTTCTTCTACGTAAAAGTAGAAGCAAAAGCTATGCCTAACGAGCCCTAAGAAAGGACTAACTCTGCACATTTTCTCTAGAGTGGGAAAGAAGAGTGATGAAGAAGGTAGAATGCTAATTTTGATATGCAGAAGTGCATTCATCTGATAAGCCTTTGATCACCCAATTTGTAAATTATCTTTTCTCATTTTGATTCAGATTCATGTAATTGAGATTTTGAAGGGTAATAGCTGACATAATTAAACTAGTAGGTCTGGATCGCTTTTATCTGTCAAAATATATATGAGAAAATTACTAGTTAGTCCTAATTTTTTATTTTAAAGAAAAATAAGTCCTAAATATTTTTATGAAGACCATAAAGTCCTACTTTTGGCAAATATTTCCAACTAAGTTCAGAATTCAATTAATGATGTTTTTTTTCCCAACATTACCCTTTCTCATAAATGCTTAAATGTTTTATTTATTAAAATACTAAATATACCTTTTTCCTCTAATTTTTGTAATTAGTGTCAATTTACAATAATAATGAAAAAACACATAGTTTTAATTGCCACCAAAATTAGCATTTTTAAAAAATATTTATCAAGTTATTTAAATTCCACAAATTGTATAAAAATAAATATTAAAACAAGCCCAAAAAGTTTCACTATTTTTTTCGATGAGGTGTATTTATGTACAATTAATGAATTATTTAAATTCTTTTCACTTTTTCCTATTTATATTGTTTTACAAATATGTAATTTCAAGAATTAGAGGTAATTTTATGTAAATTTAAGACTATGTTACACACATATACACAAACCTTATCAAGATAGTATAATTTTTTTTTGAATATTTTTTATATAAGAATGACATTAATGATATTTTTAGAAAAAAAAGGGCAATATTGGAAGAAAATCAATGTAAGTAGAATTATGAACTTAATTGGAAATATTAACTAAAAGTAGGACTTAGTTGTCTTAACAATTGTTTTTAAGACTTATTGGTCCTTACAATTGAAAAGTAGGACTTATAAGTAATTTTTCCAATATATGTTTTAACTAGGGGGTCCAAACTATAAGTCGTATATAATAAAAACCATCAACAAGTTCTGCTTTTGCATTATTTGCTTATTTAAGTTGATACATGCAATCCCTAAGTGGTACTTTTGTCATGAATTTAGTTGGAAGATTTTTAAGGTAGACGAGGCATCCCTCAAATGACAAGCCATTAATGTTACAAGTCTATTTCTTCATAACCTTACCAATTGGTAGCAATAGAGTATTTAATGACCATTGAGTGTTAAGAACTTAAAAGGCAGCCATTGCTCATTTGGTGTTACTTTTATAGGACTTTTTAATATTAGCTCTAAAAAGTAGATTGTAGATGAGTACCAATAATGATTCTATTTATGTTATATTTTGGACTGCGTATTACAATGCTAAAAAGTAATTGTAAATTTTGAATTTTTATTTGTTATGATACATCCTGTTTTTACTTGAGGCAGTGCTGTAATTTTCAGAGAACGGGGAAGGGCTTCAAATTCTCCACTATGAAGTGGGCCAAAAATATGAACCTCACTATGACTACTTTAACGATGAGTTTAACACTAAGAGGGGAGGTCAACGCATTGCTACACTCCTAATGTACCTGTAAGTGACATGGTTACCCACTTCCTTTGTTGCTTTGTGTACCTGTGTTGGCCATTGCAATTATTTTTAGCTACTCGTATCATGGTGCAGCTCAGATGTTGAAGAAGGGGGTGAGACAGTATTCCCTTCTGCCAAAGGAAATTATAGTTCTGTGCCTTGGTGGAATGAGTTATCTGAATGCGGAAAGAAAGGGCTTTCTATTAAACCAAAGATGGGTGATGCATTGCTTTTCTGGAGCATGAACCCAGATGCAACTCTGGATCCTTCAAGTTTGCATGGTTAGTTGTGGTTTATTATTAGTTTGGCTGTATAAGAGTGTGTAGTAAGATCTCAGTAATGAGTATGCAGACATGTCAATGGGAACTCAGTAATGACTATGCAGTCATGTCAATGGGGAACCTTTTACATTTTGTGTTATTGCATAATTTAATCCGCATCTCCCTTACAAGGGTTGTGTGACATAATTGCCCCAACATGCATGTAGTTGGTGTAACCATATATTTGGGTTGAGTCTTTCAAGGAATTTGTACACGGTCTTCATCTTCTATTTTCGCTTTCTTATTCCAAAGAAATATGAATAATTTATATGTTGAATTTCTCTCGTCTTATTTTAGGTGGATGCCCTATTATTAAAGGGAACAAGTGGTCGTCTACAAAATGGATGCGTCTCCATGAGTATAACTAAAGGTAATTTTCTGTACCTAGATGAGATTATTACTCTGTGATTTTAGTTACCAACACTAGTTATAAATGCTATTTCAAAATTGATTATTTGAGATGTATATTTTGTTTTCTTATTTTTAATAATGTCATACAATTTAGCTCTGTGGCTGAATTGCATCTATATTGGGGTATTTTGAGGCAAGACTGTAAAACTATAAGTTATAAGAGCCATTCCAAAAATTGATTTTCTTGACATGTGTACTTTGTATGCTTGTATTTATAATAATGTCATATTATTGAGCTCTATGGTTGTGGGACAACACTGAGTTGCATCTATATTGTGATACATTGACATAAGATGAGACTGACAGATCATTGGTAAGTCATTGTGAAAGTTTGACTAATATTTTTTGTGTTGAAAATGAGATGTTATATGTTATGATTGGTTAATTATCAGATGATTGCTTGGTTCCTATCTGTAAAATCTATGTATGCTGATTAAGACATATATATTAAGCAATGCACATTGGATAAACATGCTTTTCGATATGTTGGCACAATTAATGGCTAATTAGGATGCATCGCAATGAACAGCTCAAACCATCTCTCTAGAACTTTCCACCAAAATATCTAAGATGTCTACAATCTCTACAAAACTCTCTTATAGAGCTCTCCACATTTCTCTACAATCTTTGCACAATTGTGAAAGGCTCTAGAATCTAACTCCCAAGTGTGCCTTGTATGTGCTCGAGTATCGCCTGTGGGGCAAAACCTCTCTCAAACTTGGTGGGGCGTGACAAGGTGCTAAGGATGGCCTTGGTTGATGTGAAGGCAGTGATGTACTGTAGTATATGCGGCTAAATTTTAATTTTTTGATTTCTTTTGTTTTTCGTAAATTTTACTTTATTTATTTATTTATAACTATAGGTTTTTATTTCATTTTTTGCTATTTTAGGTTTCCAACTGTTGAACTCAAGTCCTTATTGGTTACTATATGAATTAGGATCATTTTTGTTATTCAATAATTGTGTTTTAGGTTTTATAATGTCTATAAATATAGGCTTCTGAGGGAAGAAAGAAAAATTATAGTTTTCTCATCTTTTTTTAATAAAATTTGAAAGTTTTTTCTTGTTCGCATTCAAGGGCCCTAGTTAATTCTAGGATTCGGGTTAAGCGGGTTTCTCCTTTGCTATTCTTTTGCTTTGGAAGTGTATAGTCAGTAGGTATTGCACTGATGGTGGTACTCATATTTAATCTATTCGTGGATAGGTTCTTATTGAGAGAGATTTCAACAAGAACTTCCAAAGTTTTTTGAATGTATTGAAATTTGAGAAGAGATGAAATTTACATGGACAATATGCAAACAAGTGTGTCATCTGAACGGTAGTGTTTGTTTTAGTTAGTCAATGAAGAAAAAGATTAGAATTTATCATTCATGACCAAGAAATATGACTGAAAATAAGATGGATAAATATTTATTTAGTAACCATCAACAAATTTCATACGAGAGGAATAGACCAAAAGATAAAGAAGGCCAGTGTATGAAATTTTCAATTTTACAAGCATTTAGTGGAATTTATAGTTTGAAGTTGATGTTTGTGCTTATGAAAGTGTATGTGATTAAGTTCAAGAATATCACACAAGGTGAAGATGAGACTTTATATCATTATACAAGTGTAGATGAGATATTTGTTTGCAAAAGAAATACTAAGTTTTTTTTTTATTGTCATTGTTGATGGTGATAAGAAGTTGATGAAAACAAGAAGGTCGAAGTTGGTGAATTCGAAGTCAAGGAAATCAAAGAACAAATTCTTGAAGAGATTGAAGATCACAAATGAAAGGTTGAAGTTCATCGATTAGGATTGTAGTAGAAAAGGCCATACACTATTTTGATTTTATATGCATAGATAATTCCAATTTTATTATTAATGTTTAATTAGTTGATATTGTGAATCAGTTGAAATTTTATGAGAAAAACTAAGTTAGATTGTGCAATTTGAAAGGACTAAATGTCCAATCTGGCAGACACGGTGAATATGGCTGCCAGGAAAAGCAAGTTTTCTGATACTTTTTTTTCTTTTTCTTTCACTTTTCTCTATTCTCCTTTTGTTCCTTTCCCTGCCATATCTGATATCGTCCCATATCTTGTGTCTATTTTCAAACCGTCTGTTTCCTATCTTTCTTTTGTTCATGGGAACATGCTTCTTCGAAATGAATAGTACGTGCCTTATTGATCCATGAAAGTCTTCGTCTTCCATTTGCATTGATGATTTTATTTTTCCTTTTATTGGCAGGTTTGAAGCAGAGCTCTCGTATTATATATAACCAAAATGTTAGATTGCAGCAGGAACTCCTCGGCTAATCCAGAACCAAGTCTTGCGATGTATCAACCTTGTTTCATGCTATTAATTTTGATGTACAATTTTCTCTTTTCTAATTTATATTTTTGTAAATTACCCAGAAAAGAAAACAGGAGAAACTTATCCATTATACTGAAACATTTGGAACATTTGAAACATATTGAAATGATGAAAATATTTCGTTACCTAAAAATGCAAGTCTTTTTTTTATTTTTTTGAAACTTTAACTAGAAGAAGGAAGCTGGCAAAGAGCTCATTGTAATATTTAGTTGCTAATCATAATTATTATAATCTAACTTGTTAATTTATAACTTAGGATGTCATTATCAATTTGTTTACTTCATGTATAATTATATGGTTCATGGGTCTACCAAGCCAGTGTTTCTCATTTCATTATGTTTGAAACTTTTGCTTGTTTTTACTAGTAAATTCTTGTTTTACATTATTTTGAAATTTGTAGTCATATTTGTCTTCGATCATATTCAATCATGCTATCAGTTTAATTTATCTCCAATCAACATGCATTTTCAAATGTCATTAGATGTTTAATTGCAAATTGCAACAATAACCAAAAGAAAAAGGTTTAAAATGGTAACGGTAATTAATGAAAACATAACAATTAGTTCTTGAATTATTTCAAATATATTGCATATGTTCAATATCAGAAAATCTAGTAGCAAATTAAAAGACTCAACCGATGTTCGGTTAATGAGGGTTCTATTTGTTGTTTTGATTTAATCTTTGATTGTTTTTATTAATTTTTTTTGTTATCTTTAACAATATTTTAGTACATTATTAATTCTTTATCACCCAACTCAAGAAAAAAAAAAAACTTTGTCTAAAATCATATTAGTATCTTATTGATATATTCTTCTAAAATATATCGGAACGTGGCTTAAAATTGATACAATAATTTGTGTTATTCTATATTGTCTAGTCGGCACGAAGTAGCAAGACAATGGTTTGACATATTGCCTTGCAAGATATGTCATGCAAAGACATGAGAGTACGGGTCTTTATTTAGGTTACCTACAAAGATGAGGAAAATATTAATTTATTTACGGTTGACTTTTTCTCTCAAGATTGATAGTGAGAGTCTAAGAAGCACGTAGACTTCTATAAATGTGTTGTGTTTGTGTGTCATGTGTAATATCGACATTCTGTCAACATTTTTAGGTACGTGTTTGATACTTTATCGCTGTGTTAATTATTTAAAGTTAAATAATAATAGTGTGAGATTAAAATTTGGTGTAACATTCATTTATGAAAAAAATTAGAAAGAGTAAATTGAGATGGTTTGGACACAAATATCGAAAATTTAGTGGTGTGACGGTGAAGCGAGGAAGACTAGTTGTAATAGAAGGTAAGAAACGGAATGGATGACCAAAAATAACATGAGATGATGTTATTAAAAATGACTTTAAAAAGTTAAACTTCAAAAAAGAAATATCATGTAATAAAAATATTGAAGAGAGAGAATTCATGTGGCCAACCCCGTTCATATGAGATTAACGCTAGAATGACGATGATGAATTAAAGTTTTATGGTTGTCTCACTCAATAGATATATAAATAAAAAATTATATATATTAGTTGTGTTTACGTCGTATTCATATCCTACTTTTTTTTGAATTTGATGTGTCGACGTATCTGTGTCGCATTGTATATGTATCTGTGCTTATTAGATAAGAACATACAGTTAAGTATAGAACCAAATGAAATTGAGATTGGGTATGTCATTTTATGCAAATAATATGAAATTTCGTCAACATTTCTCTTTTTCTGGCGCATTGAATGATATTTTTGCATTTATAGATAAGTTGAAATAATGAGTCCAATGACCAATGGTTTGGACCTTAATATAATATGTAGGCAACTTCATAGGAAAAAAAGGGAGGTCATAACTATCAAAATTTAGCAGATCAGAATTGACTGACATGGTCCATCGCCTTCTTTTCTTGAAAATTCTAGAAAAAAAAAAAAGACAGAAAGTCAAGGAAGCACTCAAAGTTTCAAATTTCTTGGAGTCTTCTTTCATGGGAATGTGATGCAACCCTTATATATATATATATTCTTGCTAGGGTAAGAAATATATACATTCCCTGAATCACAAGTAAAGATTGCCCTTCAAGTTTGTGGGTTGATATTCGGAATTTGTCATAGGATTCGTAATAGTACCTAATGCAAGTGGCTATGCTTGTTACAAAAGTAGACCTATTATATACTATTAATGACAAGCAAGTTTCACCTTTGATTTCTCATGCTACGATTGAAACATGACTTGTAACCGTGGTTCATGTTATATATGGAAGATGTAAAGCAACACATACTTTTAAGTTAAAATGCCTCATTCAAAGGAGTTACGGTGTCATTGGAAGAAGGTTTCAGATGCTAAAAACTAGGCATGAATTTTGGTAACAAAGCATTTAGTATGTTTTGTGTTGTTGGAGAACATTTGTTTAGGCTATTTTATGTAAGGCTCCAAGAGAGTGCTACCTAACTCATAAAGGATTATTGCTTGGATGGTACTCTCAACTCAAACTTGAGATGAAGATGCAAAGAATGAGATGAAAATAAAAATAGCCCTAGGTTTCGCACTATTAGCTTAGATATAAATGTGCTCTTGTATGTATTAGATCGAGTGACAATATATGTCTTTTATCACTTTGTTATCAGATTAAAAACAAAAACAATCATAGTTTGAGGAAACACAATTGACTTAGATATAAAGTTGCTTTGAATGTACGGGATTAAGTGACAACATTCGTCTTCTACCATTTTGTAGTTAGATGAAAACATAAACAATCTCAGTTTGTGGAAACACTATCGGCTTAGATATAAAGGTGCTCTGAATGTATTGGATCAAGTGATAACCTACGCCTTCTACCACTTTGTTGTCAAATGAAAACAAAAATAGTCTGTAAAAATACTATCGACTTAGATATAAAGGTGCTCTGAATGTATTGGATCAAGTATAACCTATACCTTCTACATTTTTGTAATTATTATGTCAGATAAAAACAAAAATAGTCCGTGGAAATACTATCGGCTTAGATATAAAGGTGTTTTGAATGTATTGGATCAAGTGATAACCTACGCCTTCTACCATTTTGTTGTAAGATAAAAACAAAAATAGTATGTGAAAACACTATCAGCTTAGATATAAAAGTGCTTTGAATGTATTGGATCAAGTGATAACCTACGCCTTCTACCATTTTGTTGTAAGATAAAAACAAAAATAGTATGTGAAAACACTATCAACTTAGATATAAAGGTGCTTTGAATGTATTGGATCAAGTGATAACCTACGCCTTCTACCATTTTGTTGTAAGATAAAAACAAAAATAGTATGTGAAAACACTATCAGCTTAGATATAAAAGTGCTTTGAATGTATTGGATCAAGTGATAACCTACGCCTTCTACCATTTTGTTGTAAGATAAAAACAAAAATAGTATGTGAAAACACTATCAACTTAGATATAAAGGTGCTTTGAATGTATTGGATCAAGTGATAACCTACACCTTCTAACACTTTGTTATAAGATGAAAACAAAAATAATTTGTAGAAACACTATTGGCTTAGATATAAAGGTGCTATGAAAAAAAAAATAGTTCGTGGAAACACTATCTCCTTAAATATAAAAGTGTTCTGAATGTATTTGATCAAGTCATAATTTACACCTTTTACCACTTTATTACAGATGAGAAGAAAAACAATTCTAGTTTATGAAAATACTGTCGACTTAGATATAAAGGTACTCTATATTGAATTAAGTGATAACCTACCCATTCTGTCACTTTGTTCTGAATGTATTGGATCAAGTCATAATTTACACCTTTTACCACTTTATTGTCAGATGAGAAGAAAAACAATTTTAGTTTATGAAAATACTGTTGGCTTAGATATAAAGGTACTCTATATTGAATTAAGTGATAACCTACCCATTCTGTCACTTTGTTCTAAGGAGAAAACAAAAACAAAAACAAAAAATTATGAAAACAATATTGGCTTAAATATAAAAGTGCTATGAATGTGTATTTTTTGCTTCATTCTAGATAAAATGGGATTACTTAATGCTTTTGGATAAACTATTGAGCTCAATAAAATATGTTAATGTGAAAGCTTAATATACATTGTCACATGATACTAGAACTTTAAATCTGGGGTCTGTAACTATTCTCTTGTTCATTTTGTGAGTTTGCACTTTGTTCTAAATTATGAACCCTAGAACCACGATTATTCATTCCATTACTTTGTTTGATAATATTTCAGAAATTGTGACATGGAATCTTCACATGAATAATATTAAAGAGAGAGGGACTCTAAATGGGTCAAACTATCGATAGATTTTTTTTTTCAACTATATATTCTTAACATGAAAATGAAATCATTTCATCCACAAATGCCTAGCTGATCACATTGCTCTACAATTAGAAGTTCTCAATTTAATTATACTAATTGCTATTTTGAAAAAAAAAAAATTAATAAAAGAGGGAGTCAAATGTAATGAAGGAGAATTTGACATTATTTTCAAAAACGATTTGGTATGATTTTGTTTTCAGCCATTTTAGTGTCTAGAGAATTGACATTCATTTCACATATATTATGACATGAAACCGTACGCGTACACATTCGCCGTACAACATAAATCTTGAATATCCATAATCACAAATTACGAATATCAATTAAGGAGAAATAGACATTATTTTCAAAAATGAGTTGGTATAATTTTGTTTTCAAACATTTTAGTGTCTAAAGAATTGTCATTCATTTCATATAGTATGACACAAAACCGTATCCGTACAATATAAATCTTGAATATTCATAATTACTCGCAAATTACGAATATCGGTTAAATAGAACTCCAACTTGAAACCTCAAAATAGTAACATTTAACTTTACCATCCGATCAATTTTGTATGTTTGCATGTGACCTTATATTGCCAACCCATATGGCCATACCCAAAAAAAATGTAATAAAGCTAAAAAAAAAAAAAAGTATTCCATATGTTGTTTAATAAACATAACTAATTTACGAAAATATTATTAGATCACAGACCTTAATAATTTTATGAAATTTTTTTTTCTTCTGTTTTGACGAAATAACTCTTACAATATTTTTGGAGAGGCTAAAAATTTTTTGTGTTTGACTTTAAAAAGAAAGAAGTTATCATTAGACTACAGAATTTGGTGATTTGATGTTGTGTTTGGAGGTATAGAATTTGAAAAGATTTACCACTACAATCAAATATATCCTCTTTTGTTTCCTTGTTTATTAGGTTCAGTTCTTATCATTAATTCATGAATAAGGACCTCTTTGAATATATATTATCACCAAGTCAGAGAACACGTATTGAGAAAATAACATTAATATCAAATTCTGAGTTAGAGGTTGTAGATGTTTGCTTTCACGTTAAGTCCATGGGTGCAATCAATTAAGTCGGGTGGTTATGGTGTGATTCGATATATATAATTTTCCCCTCTCTCTCTCTCTCTCTCTCTCTCTCTCTCTCTCTCTCTCTCTATATATATATATATATAGTCATGTTAGTTGCAGTGACATGTGGGGGCAAAAAAGTAAAGATGGGGTTTTCGAAATAAGCCAGATGGAGGACACTCCACCATTAGACGAATTACGCGGTCGTGTGAAAAAAACAATTTTTTTTTTTAAAGTTGATTTTAGGTTTTCTTTATTATTTTAATACATTCTCTCTCAAATTTGATAACATCTACAATATTTTCGGTACACCGTGTATTGAATGTATATTATCCGTGCGTGTTGTACACGTACAATAAGACTAATTACAAATATCCAGGTTTAGATTTACTTGATATATTTACATCGGGTGTAACGTAAATTTTTTCAATTTAACTCATAAAACTTACATAGTTACGAGCACCGGAGACAAAAGTTATGACAAAAAATAAAAGAGAAAATTTTATTTTTAGAAGAGACACTTGAACAATAACGAGGTAAATTTTGCAAAATCGCTAAATATACACGAAAAGTGATAACTTAGTGGCATTTGTTGTACGTATTAAATTGAAAGGTTTAAGTCTCCATAAGAATAAAAACACATGTGTGTGTTATTTAAGAAAAAATAAAAATAAATCAACAATTCTAAATTTGTATTTTTCAATATCTACAATGTTACTACAATAAACTAATCCATATACCTTATCTTTTTCATATCAACCATAAATTAATTAGAACTTTTCTTACTATTTTGAGGTTGCACACTTTCCATAATAAGATACATTGTTAATGAGAAGAACAAAAATATATATTTATTTAGTTATTAAAGGGAGAGAGATTGATGGAATCTTTGATTGCTTTTTTGTGTGCTTAACCATGAGTAAGAGAAGAAAAAAAGTGAGGGGGTAAAAGATAAAAGTTGTGGGAGCATTTGTGTAATTACTCAAGATTTTATAAGTAAAAGTAGAATTCTTAAAAATTTCAGTGGAGACAACTACCTCCACCGAACATTATTTAGTTCTGAGTGACAAGTTCAAATGAGCTCACACATATATTTAAATTTAATATATGTCGATAGGCTAAATTGATGGACATTTTGGTCACTACAATCGATGTTTTGTAAGAAAAGGAAAAAGTTTAGACAGAGAGAGGTATTTGTTATAATGGAGCAAATTGTAAGAAAGTACGGTGAAACAAAATGCATAAATTTGACATCGTGTGTAATTATAACAAACTTCGGAGGAGACGATTGTAATTTATACTTTTTTTAAAAAAAATATACTAGCAAGTGGGCGAAAAGCTTGGAGGGTTTAAAAAGTAATTTTTCTTTTTATGATGATGTCACCAAAGATATTTAAATCCCTAAAATGTTGTACATGATTCTATTAATTAAGTATTAATTTATAAAAATAAGTATCTTCACGCAAGACACATGCACTGTGGTCCAAGACATGACTCATGTGTTGTTCCACGTAACATACGATCAACGGTCGTTATTAGTGGACCATTCGATCTGAACCATCCAATAAAAAAAAACAAAGGAATGCAGTGGGCCCATCAAGGAAAATATCAACATAGTATATAGGATCAATGTTTTTTCTTTTATTTATTTATTTATTTATTTATATTATCTTTTTCGTAAATTCACTTCATAGTTCTCTGTCTAGAATCTCTAGAAGAGTGGGAGAAAACGCGTAGTAGAAAATTGATACTTCTATCTGCATGTGTGGACGAACATTTCCCCGCGCTCTCCCTCTCTCTCTCTCTCTCTCTCTCTCTTTGAAAATTAAAAAAAAAAGACTATTCAATTCAATTGAGACTCTGAGAGCTATAAATGCGAGTTGGTTTGTGCGCTTTCTTTTCACCTTCTCTTAACGACTAAGCATAGTAGCATACATGGCATATACCCTCTAAAACTTTCTTTTAAATATATACTTATATATATATATATATATATAGCTGTGTTTTATGTATGTGTATCATTGTGTCTTGAAACGAAGCCTATCTTTGGATCAAAGCAAGAACCTTGAGAGAGTTTCCAAACTCGTGTAAAATCGATGGAGTTTTATGCATACCCATCTCATTCTTCTTCTTCATCTTCTTCATCATCATCATCAACACCTTCGTTTTCTTTTGGGAATTTGGTAGATAAGGTTAAAGAAATTTTCAGCTTTGCGATTTCTGCGATTATTGGGAACATAGTCTCTGCAATCTTCACCTTCTTCTTTGCATTAGGTGTGTATTAACATTCTTGTTTGATTCCTTCAGTTTCTGCTCTAAATTAATAATATTTTCTTGTTGTCGTGTATGAATTATTTGGGTTTATTGATCTTCTCTGATATGGGTTTGCAAAAATTGGAATTGGGTTTTGTGTGTTTCTGTTGGATCATTTGTTCTTACCTGCCAGCATGTGTTTTGTGTATTCTTGTGTGTTGGGGTTCTATAATTCATGATGTTGCCCAATTTGAGAGACATTATATTCAGATTTTCTGGGAAAGAAATGATTTATTATCTAATTTCAAATATACAAGGGGTTGGGTAAATTTTAGTTTTATTGGATTTGAATTATGTTGAAAGAGAGAGTTGGGGCATATGAACAAATTGGGGGTGGTGGCTGTCATTTTGCTGTTACAAGTATGCATTTATCAGGGGAGATATTTTTTTATTCTTAGGACTTGAAATTCATGAAGCAGCTGCATTTTCATGGAACCATATGCTTTTTCTTGAGATTGAAGCTAATGAAGAAATTTGCCTTGTTGCCTGCAGTGGGTACCTTATTAGGAGCCTTGACTGGAGCTCTGATAGGTCAAGAGACCGAGAGTGGGTTCGTTCGAGGGGCTGCCGTTGGAGCCATCTCTGGAGCTGTTTTCTCCATTGAGGTCTTTGAATCTTCGCTTGTTCTCTGGCAATCAGATGAATCCGGAATTGGGTGTCTCCTTTACTTGGTGAGCAATTTAGCTTTTGACATCATTTATGATATGTTTGGATTTTAGTGTATAACCTCATTAATTCCGATTTCTAGATTGAGAGAGGAGGATAACATCAGTTTGATCCTTGAATTGCCTAACTTACAGAATTATATCTTCAAGCTTTGAATTGTGTTGCAAATTTTAACCCTGTACTCAGTTTATGATATCTTCTGAATTGTGCAGATTGATGTTATTGTAAGTCTTCTAAGTGGTAGACTTGTTCGTGAACGGATTGGTCCGGCCATGCTAAGTGCAGTGCAAAGTCAGGTACTTTAGCATCTGTTTAAATTAAAATAGCAATGTCAAATCCCAGTTTCATTTGCTCACAGTTTCAATGTGTTTAAATCAGATGGGTGCTATAGAAACAAGCTTTGAAGAGATATCCAATATCTTTGACACCGGCGGGGCTAAGGGTTTGCCTGGAGATTCAGTTGAGAAAATCCCAAAGATCAAGATTACTAACAATAACAGTTTAGATGCTACTGGGGAGAGAGTCTCTTGTTCAGTGTGCCTTCAGGTACAGGCATTATTTTTCTTCGAAATTTTAATTTTGTCTATAATTTGTAGACATTTACGAGATAAAATTAATTGTGAGGAAACTCATTGAATCAACTCTTTGGTGTTTTGTATATGCACAGGACTTTCAGCTTGGAGAGACTGTTAGAAGTTTGCCTCATTGTCATCACATGTTTCACCTACCTTGCATTGATAAGTGGTTGGTGAGGCACGGTTCTTGCCCATTATGCAGAAGGGATCTGTAGTACGCTTGTGTTATTTTTTTTGTAAATTTCATGGTAATTAGAGTTCTTTGATTACTAATACTAGGATTTCTCCATTTTGTTCTTTTTACACACTCATCAGTTATACCATTTTCCTGGACAGCTGCCTCGTGTAATTAGTTGGCATTCTGTATAAAATTTTGAGCTGTGATAGTTTTCATTGCTTGTCTCATTTGCATTTCCCCTTCCATCTTTTTATTTACTTCTCTTTCTTGTTTTTTTCTTCTTTTTTTTTCCTTGATGATCAAGGACAAGGACAGAGCTACCTTACGCCCAGTGAGGGCCACACCATTTAATTTTCAATTATGAGATTACACATTAGACCCTTAAAAGTGAAATGTAAGAGTATTTGTTTGGACAATTGTTATTGTGAAAGTACTTTTGTAGGGACAATTATATCATTTCATTAGAAAAACACACACATAGGGATGACAACGGGGCAGGTTTGGGCAGTAGACCCCAACCCCATCCCTGTCCCCGTTTATTTGATCAGATTTCTGGCTCCGCCACTGCTGCTGATTGAAATGGTTATGGAGTTCCATTAATAATCTCACAGCATTGGCCATGCTTTTAAGGCATGGAACACTTGCTCTTTAAAAGTTTGTGCAGGATAACATTTAAATCTCATTCTTAACTATTCTTTCTTTAAGGTTATAAGTATTTCCCATGCATGAATCTCAGTGTCATTGAATCATCATTTAAGTGGAGTTACTATGGCCATAGTGAGCGATTACCTAGGATTCTACCTCTCTCTCTCTCTCTCTTCTTCCTCATTATCTCTTTACTTCTATATGCAGACAGTGTAGAGGTTGCACTTTAACATAGCTGAAGTAACTAATCCTTTTTGGCATTCTTGCTGATCCCTCTTATTAACTATTCCATCTAAATCTTCCTTGTGTCCTCAGTGATCTCCATTTGATGGAGTTTTCCCTCAAGATGACTGCTGAGATTTAGCCTTCCATATTTCCATAATTGTGGCCTTTCTATTTGTGGTGGTAGACCATTGGAACTCTGATGGTCCGATTGGTAGGAAGGAAGAAAATTGGATGGAAGGGAGAGAAGAAAGAATGAATGAGACATCTCTAGAGAAGAGATTGTGTTATTCCTATAAGTAGTGTTTTGTAATTTAGAACTTTGATATAGCTTTGTTTTTCTTTCTTACTGTCTTTCGGCCATTCTCTTTTCTCTTCTTTCCTTCCTATTTTTCCTTCCCATCTTCCTTCCAACCTACCAAAGGAAGCATTAATCTATTCATCATTTTTATACAACTGCATAAAAGCGTCATGAACTTTTGGGACCACTTTGTGCATATGCAGAGCTAGTTGGTGGTTTGCATTAAAGGCAAGGACAGGCATAGCTTGTGGGCTTGTTATATACATGTCAGAATGAGGATAGTCAAGATTGGTTGACTTAAATTAAGACCCATTGATTCTAGACTTTGAATCAATATTAAGAATATAGATGGATCTTTAATTTATTTATTTATTCCCTGAGTAGTAACATTTCAATCAATAATGTGAATCTGATATCTCTAAGCCTTGCTGGTTCATGAACAAAGAGAAGATCCAGGACAAGTTTCCAACCACCAGCAAGTACATTAAAACCTGGATAATCTGACTAAAGAGCACTTCTTTAGCATTTCATCAGGAACTTGTACCTGGAACTTTATTTATGACTCGTGAGTTAGGATTCTCCAAAGGCTACAATTCTGATAAAAGTAATCTTAAATTACTGCCAGATCATTTAAGTGAATTTCAAAACAAAACAAAAAATCATCCACGATGTTAGTGTCGGGGCTGTTAGAGCACCCCATATTGTACCACCGAGCACGTGTAGTCTCCCCATCCCGCATACACCGAACACAATCGTTGTGATTTGCTTAAGACAATTAAACTCAAACCACCAAAGAAACACTTTATTATAAATGAATCTGCAATAAACATTAGTGATATATGATTCCTAGGATCATTTTATGTAATTTTCTTGTAATGCAAACCTTACTTATAAATCCAGTGGGCTAATATTTAGTGGGTCACACAGCAAACATGAAGGCAGACATTGAATTATTCATTAAAACTCTAACATTGTCCATGTGATTAAGATACAATATCTAAAACCTCCTGCCATTATATTGGAGCTACCACATTAAATGGTCATGATGACCAAGAACATGCAACCCTTTGGTGCAACATTTAGTTTTAAGTTGATGCACCCATCCAAGAAGGCAAAAATATCATCAACTACCTTTTAGGACTCTCTACAGTTTTGCTTATTGAATCATTTATATTACTATAGTGAAATGAATTGGGACTCACTATATCTATGTGTGTATAAATGCAAATTTAGTAGACAGCCATGTCACATAGATACAAAAAAAGGCTCCTGAAACACAATATAAAGTCAATCCTAACATATGCCAAAACTCATATGACTAGTTGAACAAAGAAATGCAAGTTTAGTAGACAACCATGTCACATAGATGTTCATGCTATGATATTGCCAGACTTGCAAGAACCTTTCTAAACTTGCCTCCATGAAAACAATTTTGGCATGATACTGACCTGGAGCCCAATAACTTGATATCTATATATATTTTCTGGAATATCATCTTGTGATTAATTAATTTTCTGAAATATCATATTGGGATTAATTACGAATAATCATCCTCCTAGTATGGAAAATTGTACAAGATATATTTATAATTGAACTGCATGCATTCAAATGAGCAAGCCCATCAGATGCCATTTACAAGGTACAATATATATATATATATATATATATCTATATATATATATTTCTCAGCAGTTGCTTTGACCCAACTAAACATACAATTGTGATCTTTAGGAAACCCCAAGATTCTAAAAAATCTGGGATGACTAAACACCTTCTTGATTATCCATGTTCATCTGTTATAGGGCTTACTTACTCTTAACAGCTTGAGCCTTCTATAGAGGATGCATAGTCACCCTTCTCATCTCCCATCTTAACATTTTCACTATATCCCACAAGTTCAGCATACATCTTCACAGAGGCCATTGAAAACTCTGTCAAGGACTCGAAAACTGAGGAAAATCCAGTCTGAAATCCGTTTAAAGTAATTCGTTGTGTCTCTTGCATGCAGTCATGATGTTTTGCCTTCTCAGTATCAAGCCTCTTCCTGAATGCATCCAACAGACTTTTCCTTTCAGCCAAGTACTCAACCCGTTGTCGCATATCTGCCTCTGTCATTCGTTCAGAAAAATTCGACTCAAGAAATTTGCCCTCCGCCCTCTGCAACTCAAGAACCCTCTTGTCAAGTTCTTTTGTAAGTCCATCGACCTTCCTCTTCTGTTGATGCTCTTCTCCTTGCTGAGCCCACAAAGCCTGAATATCATTCCCAAAGCTTTTCATGGAATACATTACCAAATTATCAGGCAAATTCTCCAAAGAAGCTAACCAATCATGACAAATCACAAGCATTGGTGGCCCATTGAATTGACCTGGTGGGACTGAAGCCACTGAAGTCCTACTCTTAGAGTAAAATTCAACTTCTGGAGTAATAAACTTGGATAGCCATCTGTTGAGAACTTCCACATATGCTTTTTGAGCAGAAACAAATCCAGCAAAACAAGCACGCCAATTCTGAAGTTCTGCCTCAAGTTGAAGCGTGGCAAGACGGTGAGAGTCATTGCAGAATTTACCATAAGCAGGACAGTTGAAAGATTTCACTTCAAACATGGTTCGGTTTTGGGTTTCATGTGACTCCAGCATTATTTTCCAAGTTTTCATTAGACTGCACACATGGGTAAGATGGGGTTAGATACACTAGTAAATTTGAAATTTCAGGCTTTCCAAATCATTCCAACAAATCATCTGTTTTCTTACCCATGTAGTAACTCAACAAGTTGTGGCTGCAACTCTTCATCTCTCAGTTTGTGAATTCTTCTTGAGATTGATTCAGCACTTCGTAATGCAACCGTGATTATGGAATGTAGATCTCTCACTTCAGCTCTTCTTTTATCCATAGAACCATAGCCCTCTCTCCCAACATCCCAAGTCCTCAACTGTGAGCATTTCCGATCATATATTTTCCTGGTCTGCTCTCCAGCCTGAATGTATGGTTATTAAAAAACAAACGAAGACTCAGTCACACAAACAATAAATCAAACATGTCACAATCATTTGCCTCAGCAAAAAGTTACAATTATAATTTTGCGCAACTTGTCCAGAAATAGTTATCTCTGACTTCAAATTTTGTGTAAATGAGTACAGCCAGCATATATACTAACATTTGTGGTGTAGGTGTGTAAAAAGCCACATTTTTTTACCAAACAGTTACAATTTTTGTTAGGTCAGTTTGTAACATAACAGTGTGAAATTTTCCTTCACCATATAAACTATTTTATATCGACTGCATTCAGTCATGGAGAATAGGAACATTAGAATGATTGTGGAAAAGTCAGGTAGGATTTAATGAAGAGAATGAATATTGCTCAATAAAGCATATGATAAATTATGCTTCTTTAGATAAGTCCTTGTTCAGAATTTAGTTCAGAAGTGGAAAAAAGAATTTTCTGCTCCTGTTCTAATATATCTTTCTTGTCCAACATATGCTGTTGTCATCATAGCTTCTGAAAGCCATAGTCAACATAACTATTCAATTCTATTTGTGTTCTTCCCCCTGAACTCGAGTATGTGTGTCGGGTGTGGATATGTATCCAAGCGTCAGACATATCAAATTTCGAAACCAAAAGACACATGGACACGGCTAAATATTCATATTATCTAATATTTTTATTTTCTTTTATAGAATAAAATAATTTTTTTGTGTTACATAGTGTTTAATATAGGCATCAGACTCATTTTGAAGCAATAATATGATTAAATTGAATCATTGGATATGTTTTTTAGATGCATGTCCAACTAAAAGAGTCGGACAAATATCACATACCCATGTCCTCCTATTGTGTGTCCAACATGGGTACTTCACTACTTTTGAAGAGTCCATGTAAATAGGCAGACACATACATGAGAGAGAGAGAGAGAGGACAAGAAGTTGAGCATAAACTATATTATCATATAGCATCTAACCACAAGAGTAGAAGTAATTAGCTGTGGTTTACTTGTATAACATATGACAAATTCACCATAAGGTGTTTCTGCCTGTAGGCTACAAAGAACAAAGGAGGTATAGAATGTATTCTGTCAACTGACTTTAGGGTTTTAAACAATTCCTTTCAAATAACAAGACTAAACTACTAAAGAAGTGTGGGATGGGTAGCAGGAGCATGTCATGAAGATAAAAGGAAAGCACAATGATGATAAGTTGATATGTTTACCTTCACCTCTTCATAGAGCTTCTTCTCCCAAGCATATAACCTTCCTAGTGTCAATGAATGACTCCCTGATTCCATTCCTCCATATTCATCAAAAAGATTGTCTGTGAATTCTGTCCATGTTGAAGAACTTTTGGAGCTGGATGCGAGAAAGCTCTTGCATGACGAAGACTGCAATGAAGTGGACCTCCTCCACGTGATTGATCGGATAAGTTTATTTGAGCTCTCTGTTACCAAATGGAGTCAATAATAATAAATTAATAAAATTGATGTTTCCTTAAGCCAAAATGGCTGCATTCACAGTCCCCTGTCTCACACATTTGGGGCTGTCAATGCAGCCAATATGGTTGAATATAGCATCCACTAAACAAATAGCCAGTTATATAACATAAGAATAATACTAATATGTGCAACATAATTAACTGCAGACAAGGACACTTTAACACTAATTGGAAAAAATAATTGTTAGCTAACTCTAGACAAGGACACTAATAATAAACACATTAGAAAAGTTGGAGACTATTACTAATGAAAATCAAGAGGAATCTAAATGAAGATCTTTAATTTGGCTTTTGGATAAAGGTAGGTTGAAAACTAGGGGGAAAAAAAAAGATAAAGGTAGGCTGAAATGAAATTGGAAAGCTCCACTTGCTGTATAAGAATATATGTATGTGCTTTCTAGCTAACAATTTGTTGGATTCTACTTTCTAGAAATTACAATGGACATAATCCCAATCAATCCCATTTTGCACAAAATTATATGCATAGCTTATTGACCTTACAATCACAATAACACATAGCCTTTTTCCATCATCATGGACCCATTATTTTCTTGATTCTCTTTCCATAGAAACAAACACAACAAAATTGAGTGCAAGAATCACACAAAAGCACATTCAGGGGATAGTATGAAAATCAAAAGTGAAATAAAAAGCAAAAAGAAAGAGAATCCACCTTTGATTTCCTCCAAATCAGGCTGAAGACGAACCATATTGGTCTCTAGCATCTTAGATACATCCACACCAGAATCATAAGCCCTAATAAAATGGTCCTCCACATCCTTCAGTGCTTCCAACAGTTCCCTCCCACTTGTAGGAGTATCAATCATTTTAAGTCCTTTGTGTTCCCCCTGGCTCAAGTTAGCATCATCCACTGTTCTCAATTCCTCAACCCGACCCTGACCCTCCTCATGTTGGGCTTCACCATCATCCGCCATTACAGAAGCCTCTCTCTCTCCAGAACTTTCTCTCTCTTCATCCTCCTCCTCCAACTCTGGTATCCCCTCTGCCTCCCTCACGGCCCTCAGATCATCATCAGAGTTTTGACCAAACCCGTTGACCACCTCTGTTCTCACACCATCAAACGGATTAAAAAAATCCCACCCAAAATCAAACCGTGTTGATGGCATTGGTGGGTCCACACCACCATAAAAATGCGCACAAAGCTCTTCTTCTTCTCCTTCTTCACCCTCACCACCATCATCATTATCCTCTTCTCTCTCTAGATTTTCCCTCTCTAGATTTGAGGATTGAGAAGAAACCGTATTAACAGGCGATTTACATGGGACGGCTTCATAGGTCTTGGACTGAGATGGTATCTGTTGAAGGTACATGGGACTGGAGGAGACTAGGGTTTCGTTTTGGGTTTCAGAGCGTTGAGGGAAGGTAATGAGAAACGGTGATGATGGAGAGGAATGACGAGCTACGAACAACCTTATGGCCAATGCTACTGCGTAGAGCGATTGATTGTACTTACAGTGAGCATCTGCGAGCTTGTATCGAAGCTCTACAGCCGACTTCATCAAACATTTTCTCTCTCTACAGAGTGACACGACGTCGTCTTCTTGGTCATTCGACTTGGAAACAGCACAACCCATCTCTGTTTCTCTGCAAAACTCAGATTTGGGTTAATGGGTTTTCGCTAAAAATGGGAAATTTTGAATCACATAGAAGAAAAAAAGTTGGTTTTTGATAAACCCAACAATGGAACAAACTGGGTTCTGCTGAAATGGAGACTCTGGTGATAGAGTAGAAGTGGGTAATAACAGAGAGCACTAAAAATGGAGGATGGGTAAGATTTAGCAGAGGTTTTGGACTTTTAGTGAAAAACAGAGCAGGCTATGGAAGCTTTTTGAGAACAAATATGAGTGTCAGGAGAGTGTATACATCAATGAAGCCAAAGGTGTTGGCTAAGAGAGAGAGAGAGAGAGATTGTATTTGTTGCTCAGGTGTGTGGGACTAGAAAAGCAGGGCATTTCATTTCATTTCCTCCCCGCCAAAAACGGAATCTTTTGCTAGATTTAGCTGAGAAAATAGGTGGTGACAAACAGGGTATTAAAATGGGTGAATCCCAAAACATTAATGAGATAGATATTAATGTTACATATGACAGGAATGATGGAAAATTGAAATGAATATATGGAAGGCAGGATTTATATTTTGAGTAAGCCGAGATAAAGCAGAAATGGTTGTAAAAGATAGATAAAAATGTAAGTCTACACTTTTGGATGAGCTTTGCTTATCTCACCCCTTCCTTAACCTGTAAGTTAAAAAGAAGCACGCACACTAATAAAAACATGTCATGGTTGTAGTTCCGAATGTGTTTTAAAGTGTTTTAAAATTTGAATAGTTTACTTTTTAGTTGGATACATTTAGAACACTTTAACGACACGATGATGATTTTGTATTTGTTTATTTTATCAGAATAATTTATAATATATTATAAATTAATTAGACAAATAATATAAAAGTTTAAACGAGATGTAATAAGTTTTATTATAAATAGTAAAATTTTAATAATAAATTAATCAATTTAAAAAATAGTTAAATTTGATGGTAGTTACAAGTCTGTATTGTTATGATAAATTGATACCAATAATAAAATTAAGGTAAATGGTATATTTAATATTTAGATAAGAGAAAAGATAATAAAGATAATTTAATAAGAAATGACACATTTAATAAGAATAGGTAAAATTGTCTTTAGTGATGGGTATATCCTTAATTATAACAAATCATTAGTTCATGAGATAATTTGTAGTTCAAGGGCTTATTTGCAAAAGGGTAATAGTTCAAAGGGGTTTTGCATTTTATCCTATATTATATATTTATTATTTTTTATGCATCTCTATTTGAGATTTTCCATATCGTCATGTTTGCATCGTGTGGTACCCATGTCTGTATTTGTCATTTATTATACCGAACTTCTTTCTTATTTAAAAAATTAAACTATGTCAAACACTTTTACTCAATTTCATTAACCAAAGGGTGGGATGCACAAAACACTTCTATGGTATTCATATAGTACATAGAACCCTCTCTTTGTTTTCAAAACATATATCTTCGCATTCAATTTAGGTGCAAATGAGGGCCTAACGTCAGTTTGTCGTTAACATAACATTGAAAAGACTTAAATATCCTTCTTACAACTTACCTAAAAAAATAGAGATTATGAAAAGACAAACAAGGACAAGTCAGACAACATCGTTTAGCTTGGCCTAACAGACCCCTTACGAAATTCTCTCTCATGTTCTCATTCTCACCATTTTCTGAGTTTCTCACACTCTCTTTGTCATCCCTTTTTCCTCTAACACACTCTCTTGTTGATTGTGGTTTCATGTCAGTTTGCCATTAGTGAGTTGATCGTGGACATGTTTCTTGATTTGCCATGTCATATTCAACTCAACTATACTTTTAGTCCCACTTATGATCCTTTGAGCTTGCAAATTAGATTGAGAGCAGACTCGGTCCGATCTTCATTCTTCGATATTGGGTATTCGAATTCGGTGATGAATTAGGAAAAACTCACCAGTGAGTCGTTGTAGACCATCTAGTCAAGGAGATTGAGAATTATGTAACTAGGTTGATGAATGGACATGATCACTATCCTTCCACTCTAAGCAATTCTCTGCAAGACCTTCACCACGATGAAAGCGCTCGTCGATTCCCGACATGGTTTTGTCTAGGAAGAGGACGATCGAGTTGTGAATTATGTTGATCCCGATTGAGACTTGTTGGCGTTCACCACTTGAAACGCCTGTATAGCCTTCTCGCCGATTACTATTTTCATGGTACTTCCAAAGCTTAATTGGTCCATCTGTCACGCCCCAAAATTTGAGCCACCAGAACACCTCGGTCCGAGCCCGAACCTTAGATCATGAAGTGTCACACTAGACCGGTCAATACTCCATGACCCTAGACCAATGCAATAATGCCAGGTCATGTCTAACACCCTCGGCTCCTATTCGGACCACTGAAACCATCATTCATCGCGGAAGCTTTTTCTTTTCTCATTTCACCAATTTCTAACCAAAACATTACCTAAGACTAATCAATCTGAGCCTTAGTCTCAACATTTGCAGAATCGTAATCTCACAAATCACCGTGTAGTTAAATTCTAAGCCATCTTCCCTAATGGGCCCAACATTAATTACTGAGCACAAATGTTCACTCAACTCAGCACTTGGGAGTTACGATCCATCGTAACTCTATAATGCATCGCACATGTATCACATTATATATCAAAAGGTACTAGTTTTGGCACCAATGTTGGGCCAATTCTACAATACATCGTAAGTTAGGTTATGATCCATCATAAGATTTCGATTGATCGTAAGTCTATTTATGATCCATCGTAACACTTTATGAAAAAATCCTCAATTTCCTTACAAGACCAATTTGAATCCATTCTTCATACCTAGTACTTGTTAATTCACATGGACAATTTCATAGCATAATTGAAAGTTGTAACGTTCATTATCATCTCATTAAGTCATTCACATTCTTAATCATACGACCAGTTCCATATACGAGTACAATAAAGTGAAATTTTTACACATGCATCAATTCAAAATACACTTGTCTAGGGCGTAATTGCCATCATACATCATTTCTCCAAATTGAAAGTCATACATCATTACACATGATAAATGTATTTAAGTCCACATTTCGAACATGCATTTTACAAAAAAAAAAATCAAAAAGAATCATCCATGCCACAAACACAACTCAAGGTTGGTGAGAGTCGACTATTTCCTGGCTATGACTTGAAATGTTGATATAATAAACGTGGGATGAGCTCCTACATGTTCAATAAAAATTCCTAAAACATATTCCCTAAGGTCCTATGAATACACACACCCCAAGAAAAGAATCAATATGCATCGAATATTACATGTTATCAACTATACCATGAATGTATACATTATAACCATACATTCACACCCTTCCCATGTCCCACACACACCCGAGAAGCCCCGGACTCCACTGAAGTTTCATATAGTCAAGTCATACATCTCTCATAAGATACCCAGATTCCAATTTTAGGACCACCCGGTTAACATTCAAAATCTATATTTCGGTCCATCCGAGATGTCTTCTACAATCCTCCCACATACACCCCTACCATGTATGTGTCATGCATGAATATTCTTTATATATATATAGATGCTCATTTTCACATGTCATCATGATAAATGTACACACAAAGATCATAATTTCATGTCTTACACATAAAGCATACTTGCACATTTTTCATTGAAGCATTAAAACAAACACATGGCTACATGTTTCACACAAGTGTACCAAACAACCCTTTACCCCCAATTTTCACATGCTTTGCCCACCATTAAATCATACAAGGCATATAAACACATAATCATGATTTTTATATTTTCAAATCACACAAATACAACATTCATACATGTTTTTGCATACAAAATACACCTACAAATACACAAAACCCTAGTTATATGCCCTAATCATTCAACCAACTCACCAAAACCCCAGAATTCATAGGTTAGAGATCTTTACCTCGGTTTCAAAAAATTTCCAAACAAAATCCCAAATTTGCCTCGAATGAAAATCACCCAAAATTGAATTTGTTCGGACCAAATCCAAGCTCTCACTGCATAGAACGAACTTTCGTTCTTTCGTGTCTTCTAAATTTCACGTTAGAAACTTCAAAATCTAGAGAGAATGAAGAGAAATAGCAGTCGGCCCTTTGTGGTATTTTGAAATGAAGAAAATTTATAGGATTTTGATATTTATAATATCTATTACGTTAAAAGACCAAAATGCCCCTCGTCAATTAACATACGTTCACGACCTTCATTTTCAATTTTGAAAACTCTTACGGTCCTGAAATTAATTCCTTGTCTCTTCTTACATTTCAAATGGTCTAAAACCAAAAATAAACTTTTTCGAAAAGATATTCGATTTTCCAAACCCACCTGACTCGTGTCCCGTGTTCCATCGATCCTAAAATCTCAAATTGAGCCAAACGACTTCAAAACTTATTCGGACTCTTAAAAAAGTCCCCAAACATGCATTTCATATTTAAAACATGCATGCCATAATTTATAATCAATTAAAACAATAAATGATGAACAAAAAGAAAACTGACCAAAAATAGGCATGGTCTTTACACCATCAATATTGGATTGTTGCAAACTTAAGAGAGAGAGAGAGGGAGAGAGATTAAAAGAGAGTCCTGAGAAAGAGAAACTGGGAGTAGAGACACTAGAGAGAGAGAGGGGGGGGGGGGAGAGGGGAAGATGAGATTTAAATAAATAAAAATGCTCGAGGGCATTATTGGAAGAGAGCAAGGGTATTTTCATGTTTTTATATGTTAAAAATGTGAGTTAAAATCCTCTCCATTGAGGATTTTTTCGCAATCTCTCCAGTGACAACATTTGTAATTAATAATGATGATTGATGTTACTAAAATGAGTGATATTAATATTTTTCAATGTCACCCATTATAGTAATGTAAGTTATCACTGATTGTAACAAATATCACAACTGGAGGGATTGGAGGAGAGTCCTCACTGAAGAGGATAATGGTTCAAAAATGTGAGGTGCAACACACATGACTACCTAACGGTCATTTTCAAATGGATCTATGAGGGTAAACTCTTTTTTACAACATTTTTTAAAACAATTAGAACTTTTATATACAAAATAAAGGATAAAGGTGTTACACGCACAAAATATAAACCTTAGAGGTGTTTTTTTTTTTTTGGTACTCTACCCTTAACAAACTATATAATTTTTTTACCTTTTTGGTCATGAATTTTGAATATTTTAATTTAAATAAATTAATTTGATAATGAAAAAATTGAAACTTTTGAAATTTCAAATTGCCGATGTTAGGGGAAAACAAATCACTAGATGCCGGTGGTGCTTCTAAGCATGAGAGAATGTTCATGTAATTATAACTAATTTCACTATAAGTGACTATAATGTACCCTAAAAAAGAGTCAGCCTCAAACTTAACACAAGAGAGAGTGTGTCTTTGCTTGCTTTGTTGTTGAGATTAGTGAGAGTTTAAAATTTTAATACACAATAAAGATCAAAGGAATCAAAAGTTTTAGTCTTGACATGCAATCTCATCTTGTAACAATGGGATTGATGGGAGAGAACAAGACATAAAGAAATTATAATAATATTGGTGTAGCCAAGGATGAGAGCACAAGGGGTTGACAAGTAGTACAAGACTACTAAGTAAACAAAATGCATTGACAATTGTGCAGTAAAAAAGGTCATGAAGTCCTATAATTGACAAGGAATGGGACATTTCAGATGAGTGGGGTTCTTCGACCTTTATTGGTTAACGTGAGTGCATATGTATGGCACACAGGTTGAGAAAAGCAACCCACCTCCACTCCTCTCTCTCTCTCTCTCTCCCCGATTACTATTTTTCTTGTGACTTCAATTACTGTATATTATTATGTATCACTATTATTATCTAATGAATTCAACCACTATTTTTTTCTATTTAATTCCTAAATCACTAAACCTTTCATTTATACCTTTACTAAATTAATTAGTTAAAATAAAACTTTCATATATTCTCTTCCAAAATTAGACATGAAATTTGAATAAAAAGGAAAAAAAATACATTTTATTGATTTTTTATAGAATAATTAATTTATTTTATTAAAATTGTGTGTTCTACCCAAGAGGTTCTAAAATTGAATTTAAATTAGAATAATTATTATTTAAACTCATAATGCAATATTGTCAAATAACTAAAATGAATATTTAAAAATAAATAAATTATATATCAATTCTTGAATAAATTTATAATTACAAAATTTTATTTTTATTTAATAAGAGTATAAGTGAAAGATTTAGTGATTTAAGACTTGCAAGGTTAAATTTTTAGAACTTATAATGTCCTTCAATGAAAAAGTAGGACTTAATAATAATTTTTTCAAACAAAAAAAATAGAAAAAACAGAAGAGAGAAGAAAGGTAAGACCTGAATGACATAATTATATCTTATATTACTTGCCTGTGAAACCAGAACTCTAATTTGCAAAACCAGAAATGTAATTTTACACCATTTACACTAAAACAACAAAAGTAACGGGAAAGAAGGCAAGCAAAATGAACCAGAGAAGATTGTCCTCAAGAATGAATCTCCAGTGTCATTTTGAAGCTCTCTTTCCCAGATTCTTTCACATTTTCTTTTCCTGCTCAGAAATTAAATAAGTACCTGTTCCAAGTTAAATCTTACATTATACAGTAAAGAATTAATTATGGCGGGAACATTTTCTTATCCCTCTTGAATCTATCATCACAAGAAGGGATAATAATGCACTAGTTATAACTTATAACTAACAACAGTGGAAAAACTTGACTTCATTAAGCGGTACCAAGTCGCATGGGAATGGCACTGAGAGGCTTAAGTTTTCGCAGGTAGCTTGATGCCGCCCCCTCTCATGGACAAAGTAGGGCCTCTGACTGAGCTCGCTCGACTCACCAGATTTGAATCAAGAAATATAACTATGACAGTAATGTCATCGTGGAAATGCCGGCGGACTCCACGGTCAATCTTATTCAAATCAGAGTACCTCATTTCCCTTTTCTTAGCTGCTTCATGCAGGGCAGCTTTCACTAGCTTCCTAGCACTTCCCTGCATGACAAAAAAACAAGTAAATATCAGTTTTCTCTCTCTCTCTCTCCCTCTTTTTTTCCTTCTGAGTTCCTTTTTTTTCAACTCAGGTGTGTAGATGACCTTTATTCCATCATACATTTTCATTGGTCCAATCCACATTCAGTACTCCAATATACATTTCATATGGTTCTCATTCATACTCCACCAGAGCAAAATGTAGGGGGGTTGTAAATTTGCTACAGGATGATTAATACATGCAGAGCTTGAGAAAGACCAAAAAAACATAGAATCATTTGCTTAAGCTACCACAAAGATATAAATGTGTAAAATGGTCAGCAAAAAATCCAGTACTTGAATAATTCAAATTAAGGTCAATGTTAGTCTCATTCATGACACATCAAGGTGCAACTGGCAATCCTAGGTGATGAGTAAACACGCATGAACATGCATTGCATCAACAAAAATCAATTAGAGGAGCATGTAATAAGAAATATGCAAAAAATATCTACTCTAGGGAAATTGATGTACCATACATCTATCACAAAAGTCTGAATATTTAAATGATATCCAAAAGAATGAAAAATGAATAGCATAATTTATACTGCCAACCATACATCTATCACAAAAGTCTGAATATTTCAATGACAACCAAAAGAATGAAAAATGAATAGCATAATTTATATTGCCAACCGCTTTACCATACATTAAAATTTTCATATTGGTGAAAATGGTGAGAAGCCAAAATCTGAACTGTTTCATTAATGCATAATTTAGTGCTGAGATTAACATCTTACGCTGTGAGGATGATTTTGTACTATATCTACTGCTTCCTGATTGCTGAGGTGCTCCCACAGACCATCAGATGCAAATATTAGAAATCGGTCATGTGGTTGGAGTTCATGGACAGAAATTGATGGTTCAGAGCTCAATAACGGCCTTCTAAAAGGTTCACGAAGGCGAAACTTAGTATACAAAGGCTCCCTGTTAAATTCAGCCTTTTTTAGATATACATCACCGATAGATCTAGAAACCTGCAAGATCATTAATCCAAAGAGAAGATACACTTAATATGCCATGATAAATCATGTCATGAAGTTTAGAAGCAAATGACCAACTAAATTCTATAAGGAGTTGACATTCCTCATCAAAGATATATTATAAGGAATTATCACTGAAACAACCATACCAAAATATATAAATCATTCCTTTATTTGCCATGCAATGTCAAATCACATAATAGCAATCAGAGAAACAAAAAACTAATCCAAATATTTCTTCCTCTTTGGATTAAATGATATATCCTTGAATATCACGAATTCAAAACTGAATCAAAGTTACAAAAATCATATGCAGCAAGGATTTGTAGACGAAACAACAGATGTCGGCATGACAAGAAGATTTTTTTTTGGTAACACTATGGACATGGCAATATATAAATCGACATTCCATTTAAAAAAAATAGCATGTGACATGAAAAAGATTACATTTTGTAAGATTCTTGGGCCGTAGAGAACAAAAGGACCCTTGTGCACAAAGACTATGTTACCTCAGATATTGCACAATAACCTGGAGAGAAACTTTGAACTAAAACACAACATATATTCAAACTTTTCAAGGATGTTATTCAGATGAAGAACTGGCAGCAGAATGAGGTTGAGAAACAAAATTGTGCGTGCACGTGCATGTGTTTTGAGTTTAGAGAAGTAGGCACAACTCATATACACAAGACATAAACAGCAAGACAGTTTTTTATCACAACTACTAGGGAATGGGCTATACAAATCTTACTTTCTGTTTAATGCAATCTAGTCATATCTATTGCTGATTCATAAACCATAACATTTCCCTCATATCCTATCCTGAAATTATTCTTACCTTTGTCCCTCAACTTGGACCAAATACAAATTCAATACCGAGTGCTATTTGGAGCTACTTCCCCTCTTGTACTTAAATGAAACAAGTGCTAATGTATCCATCATTTCACAATTTAATTTTCCTTGAATTAGCACTTACATTTCACATTCGATATATATGCATGTGATTGCTTAACGTCCTATAAAATAACGCACAAATGGCCTAATAGGCTAATAGTTGATTTATATAATTTCTTCCTTTATTTGAAAACTACCTCTTCCCATCCCAACTCCCTGCGTAGGGATGGCAAAATGACCATCCCCCATTTGGGACAGTTTTTGGGGGATGTCTGATAGGATTCAGGCAGGTTTGGGAGTAGGGAGTAAAAAATCACGCAGATTTGGGGTGGGGACGGGAGAGATCCCCCTGCCCTGTAGTTTATTAAATATACTAAAATACCTTTTACAAACCTAAACCCTAATTCTATTCTTACCTCATTTTTGTTTGATGGATTACTTCATGAACTATGAATATTTTATTTTATTTGTTTGGTAAAATTGTTATGTATTTCTTTATTTATGTGATGTTTATGAACTATAAAGTATGGATGCTAAGTATGAATATTTATTTGCTTATGAAGATTACATTAATATATTTAGTTTGTTATATATATAGGTAGTATAAATGCTTAAATTTTGATTAAGTGGGAATTTAAACGGGGTGGGTGGAGGCAGGGCAGGCGAATTTAAATGGGAGTGGGGTAGGGATCCTCCGCTAAATGGTTTTGGGCGAGGATGGAGATTGCTTTGCTAAACGGGAAAGAGGATGGGAAACGGGCTCCCGGTGGCCAGAATGCTCAATTATGACAGATGGATATAATGGAGAGGGAAAAGAAGAAAGAGGAAGAAAACAGAAGTACAAAAAGAAAAAAAAATAGAACTAACCCTTTACACATGGCATCCACCTGGACTCACACAGGGCGAGAGCGAGTAAGAGAACAGGAGGGAGAAAGTGACAAGATCTAAAATTTGTCTAGAGCGGGAGTGCCTCCAAAGCACTTGTACACTTTCATGCTATTATGTTACATTATATTTGCATGTATAAAACATTTTCAATCTTTGCACATATGCTAAAGGCCATTATTGGTGCAATAACAAAAAACTGATCGCATACGACATAATAATGAGGAAAGACGCTAGAGCTACAAGTAATGCATTATTTCTCCTGTGAAACGACGGGTCACCAAAATAATCTCTTCTTTTGGAAATCAATGGCTAAATTCTTCGAACTCTTAGTAATGAAGCATTCTGATTTAGAATTCACACTAAAATATTAGCAAAACTGAGAAAACAACCTCGGTTCAGTTAGAAGTTCAACTACCATAACTCATGCAAATAACATACCTGTATCAGGCCCTTTACACGCCAAACATTATGTTTTAAAACTACAATATCCGAGTCATCCGGGTGCATGGAATGCAATTCCTGTCTGACAGACTCTATGCTCGCATTATGCTCAGCTGAAAGCTGGATGGCGAGAACCTCCCCGGTTGCCTTGACAAGCCTCCCCAAAACAGCACGAGAATCACCGAGGTTGGCTATGTAAAGAGTCCCACCACATATAACACCAACTAGGCAGCAAGATCCAACAGCTGCAATTTGGGGTTTCACAGGCCATTGTTTAGTAACAATAGAGAGAAACCCCTCTTCTGTTGCTTGAAAAGCTTTCCGTATTGCATCCGCTGACATTGACTGTTGCTCCGAGGTGAACCCTGCAAATTTCAGCAACAACTGAACCATCAGTTATCAAAACATGATTTTACATCGGCACCAGGGCATCACCTCCTAATGAAAGTGGAATTCTTAATTACAATGAAATATAAATCTTGCTGAACTTTACGTAACATCCTATTTCCAAGAAATAAACAAAATTGAGTTCTAGTTCACTTACTCTTGAGATGCTGAAAAAGGTGGTCATTGATGTAGCGCGATGTCTCAGGGCCACCATGACCATCATATATTCCAACAAAGGTTCCATACGGACCAGAATCGAGCAAGCTCAATGAGCCAGATTCAATCTGACTCTGGTCCTCTAGCAGATTGTTGGCCTGGACAACCGCCATTGAGAATTCACCATTCAAGTGCTGTCCACTGTCTTTGTACCAAAGGAGCCCGTCTTGCCGGCCAGCTGCGTCCGAACCCGTGTGCACATATCGTTCCGATGACGGCCGACAGCAGGCTTTCAGGAAGTTTATCAACCTTGATAACATCCCTCATCTCACCTAAGCCTACCTTTAATTCCTCAACATCCCAAATGGATGCAAAGATCACTCCATAAAAAAATAAAAAATAAAAAACAAAACCCACCAGCTTTCTTCCCTGCAAACCAGATAATAAACTATGACAAGAAGCAAAAATAAAAAAATTTACAATAACAACCGCAAGATTTGGATGATTGGATCACATAACTGATCAAATATATTAACTTTCTAAGCAAAATCAGCTATGCTTGTTATCATGAACCCATCTCTATTTCGACTAGAAAAGACAATAACTATGACCCATATCTTATCAATCCCTAAAATTTGAAGAAAACAGGAACAACAACAACAAAGATTTCTGGCCAAAAGCAGAGGTCATAGCTACCTTTAAACAACTACTTGGTGACCATAAGATATAAATTTTAAATGCCAAAACAGAAAATTAACAATAAGATATAAATTTTAAAACAACATCAATCACCTGAATTCACAGTAGGAGAGGAGGCATTCACAGTATGATTACACGTTTTTGTTGTGTTTCTGGTCAGCTACTGAACGATACCGAATGGATACGGTGGAGATCTGACAGAAATAGAGCAACCCATGTGGCTGTGAAAGCGTTAGATCTGTAGATCCATCAAATCACGCTCTACATACAAATATATCTATATATATTTATAAATACGGTTCCTTTGTTTGAAGGTGCCTGTATCTTCTCTCTCCTCTAGTTTTCCTTGTGGGTGATATTGAGAGAGAAGATGAAAAAGTTTAGAGAGTGGACGAATAAGATAGAGGTAATTGAAGGTTAAGAAGGAAGGAAGGAGTTTTCACAATCAGGGTGTTTGATTCATCAAAGTAGTAAAACTCCTCTCTCTCAACCCCTATTAAATAAAGAAAACCAACAATTCGATGGCTGAAAGCCAGCAATACGCAAATGAGTAATCATGGGCTCCACATATATTTTTATGATAATAGAGTAAAGTCTATTATTATGTATTTTTTTCTATATATATATATATATATATATATTATACTAAATACGATAGAGACAGGAGACAACAGTTTCTTTGGTTTAATTTTTTGAATACAGTTTTCGATAAATAAAAAAACGATTTTCAAAAACTCAAAACTAGAAATATGTTTTTTCATAACCAGTTTTTGAATAATAGAATTTTTTTTAACTAAATATTCAGCAAGCTGACAGCCAACCAAGTTTCTGCATAATTTTTTAATTTTCAGTTTTTTGTAAGTATAAAATCATTTTTTAAAAATTAAACCAAACACGTCTTAACTAAAGGGTCTTCTTTGTCTCACATTAGATTCAAATGAAAAAAAGAATGAGAATAAATAGATAGGTATGCAATACTATCTAACAATTTAAATTTTTAAATCATTGGCAAATATTTGATTTGTTACGATTAGTTTCAGAGTCAAACACAATTTTTGATCCGACGGCTGAATAGTTTGACCGCAATGTGAGTGAGTTAGGGCTGGCGTAATGAATGTTTAAAAAATCAATTCCTTATTTTAGTTGAGGATTAAGAGTCAAAAGGATTTTGTTGACATCAACAAATATAACTTTATTTTTAAAAAATTGGCAAAAAATATTTGCCAATTTAAATAACTAATAATAACTATTTTAAGTTATAGCTTAAGTAACATTACGTTATAAGCTCTCACTGACATATATTATTCATCAATTAAAAAAAACTACTGGAACATTGTGTTACTTGATTTTACATCAAAATTCTCTTTTATGTTCTTGGGGTTAGTAAAATTTCATTACAAAGGAATCCAATAAAAATAAATAAAAATATTGTTTACTTCTATTTTCTAGATAGAAAGTGTTCATTCAATTTGAAGTATTTTTTTTTTTATTTTATTTACGGTATATAAAAAAAATAGTGAACGAGTATATAAATTGTTATATTTGTCATATTCGGTGTAATTCTCATAAATCATAATGAATTACTATACAAACAATCTACATTCTAAATAATCATGCACATTTTTGTCTGTCTATTTTTAGCATTCTCATTTACTGATATAAAATATATATAATTAAAATATATATAATTATTTCCCATTTCTACATATGTAATTTTGATTTTATATTTATTTTTTATTCAGATATCGTACAACTTTGGAGGTCGACAGTTCGAATCTTCTTAATACATCTAAGAGGGTCAATCATTGAAAAAAAAAAATCTTACAACATAGGAAACATGGATACAAATACAAAAAAAGGGTATAATACAGATACGGTGATACGAAAAATTTCAAAAAAAATGATACGAGTACGGCAAGATACGACAATATAAAAAGAATAGATTTATTTACATTTTTTATTATAAAATATTATGATTAACAAACAAACTAAGAGTTAAGAATCATATGGCATAATTTGCATGGTTAAATTTTGTTCTAAATTATGATATATATCAACAATTCTTTCTTAAATAAATTTAAACTTATTTTAACAATTATACATTGATATTATTGTTAGAAATATCTTCTGAAGTATTCGAAAAATATCGGATATATGATTAAAATATCGAATACATGTTAGAAATAAAAAATATATATTTTAAAATTATAAATACATTTAAAAAGTATCAAATACTTGTTCATAAGAAATCGAAAAATATCCATATCCAATCCATTACTTTTGTTAAAATATCCGTGTTTCTGAACTTACTAACTCTTTATAAATATATCATATCATTACATATATTATATACAAGTATTTGGCGTAGAAAGTGGATTCCAGCCAAAGTTGCAACACATATCTTAGATATTGACGAAGTACTAAACCAACTTGAGTAGTGATAGGCAGGTCACAAAACCTTTGTGAGTGTTGATTCAGACTAGATATCATCTTCTTCGTGTTAGTTAGAGATCGAGTTAAGGTGTCCTTTGATAATCTAATTCGAAATTTTAAATTTTGAATGGGTTAAATATTTATTTAATTAATTATATTTAATATATCAATTTAAATGTCACTTAAAAATATAAGTCACACCAAAAATTATTTAAAATTTTTTTACTATTGCACTCCAATTTTTTTTTTAAAATGATGCTTTTAACTCTAACTTCATAAATAAATAATTGTTTTTTCTCAGATATTACAAGTACCCTTTCAATTATGGAATGATTTTATGTCTCCCTCTCTCTCCAATTAACGTTATTTTATTTTGCTCAACAAAATTAAGAATTGATCATATTAATTACTTATGGAATTTCTCTCTTTTTTTTTTGCTTGCATTAATATTAAATCATAAATCGCGATCATTGCAATATATATATATATATATATATATATATATATATATATATATATATATATATTTGTAATTTAGTAGCGCCTATTGGAGCTCTTTATACTTAATTTTGCGTAATATTTTCAAAGAAAAAGTATCTAAGATATTTATATATTTTTTTGATGTGTTGAAAATTTTATAACATCGTAACAATATGTTTGATTAGATTACTTTTTTTCTTGTTTTAATTTTTTCATTTAACATTCATGTTGGTCTAGAAAATGATATTATAATGACTTGGAGGTTAATTCTATTTGTATTCTTCCTATTCTGCTACATTCTTTTTCTTTTAGATTATGCGACACTCTCTCTATATACATGTTAGTCGCAAGGGGTAACAAATTTTATTTTTATTTTTTTGTTCATCTCTCTCTTTTTCTGTTTTGTTTTAAAAGTTACTATCCACAATTAAAAAAAAAGTTAAAAAGTGTTTAGTGTGAGGGGTAATTATGGTATTATAAAATAAAGAAAATGTATTAATGAATATTGCCTCCAGAATAAATTGTCCACTTTTTAAAGAAAATCAACTTTCTCATTTTGTAATATTCGGTTTGACCAAATGATCATGCCTTCAAATGCATAGTTTACTAGAAAATGAAAAATCTATTAATTTATTTGGAAAAACAAATTATCATAAAATGATCACAATTAATCATGTCCGTACAGATGGTTTCTTATTTCAATCAATCTTCTAATCTTTGTAATACTAAATACGTTTTCTTTTTTCCCTAATATTTCAACAATATTTTTAAATTATGGTCAATTGGTCATGGCTAGAAGCGATGACAAAAGAAAAAAAATGTTGTTGAACTTATAAAAATGATTTAATTTGACTGATGAATTTAATTTGACTTTTAGTAAAATATGCTTATTAATTTTTATCTTTCACTGTTTTATTAACATAAATGTAAAATGTTCAAATCTCAATCTTTTATGAATGCCACAAGAAAAGGTAGACTTTAAACATAATTTATTAATATATTCTCATAATTCATGAAAAAAAATATAAATAAACTCAAAACTTATCATTAAAGAGGAACACTTATGACTTATGAGTCTAGATTAAAAAACAAAAGTTTGATATTTTAGATTTCTTATTTCTGAATATTCGTCTGTGACTATGTGTGTCTATATATATATATATATATAGCGTTTTCATGGCACTCCAATCACGAAAGCTTAAAATAGAATAATAATTATAAGGACTAAAAATGGATTGAAATTGGAAAATTTTCACGACCAAGTAACATACCACTAGGCCACCATAACTTGCGTTTTTAAGCATTTGAATATATATATCAACAGGACGACTATATATATATATATATATATATCGATTCAAAATGTCTTCAACATTAACTACCAATACCATCATGTAACGTCATATAGCCATGCCATGACTCTCTCTCTCTATATATATATATAACAAACATGGATTTTCTTTGCCGAATTGGGAAAAACATTTTCTTACAGTAGATTTATGCACATGAGTTATGTCAAAATTATTGTTTGGCATCCTTGCTGGATGTGGAAGGCAGAGGAACCACAAACTAAAAGAAAGAAGTGTAAATTAAATTTATTATAAATACATGACACACACACACACACACATATATATATATGTTGAAATGTGAGTTCACATTGTTGAAGTCATTTTACAATTAATTTAACCCCTAGACTACCTATAAATCAGCCAAACATCACAATCACCCTTCCCTCTCTTTCTTTTCTTTCTTTCTTTATTTTTCCTTGTAAGTTCCTTCTCTCTCTCTCTCTCTCTCTCTCTCTCTCTATCATCACTTTAAGAACACTTTAGGCGGATTATTGTAAAAAAGAAGTGATTATAAACAAATTAATTATATTGATTAGATAATTGTGATGCACTTTATCACTAGGCACTACAAATGATTTTATAGAAATAATTTGAAAAAAGAGCATCACTTAAACACTCTGTCTGCTTTTGAATTGGAAAAAAGCTTAATATATGTCATTTTCATAGGCATATATATTTATTAATTTAATGATTAAACACATCACGGTTGAGATATATAATGCATATATAGTACCACATGCAATATCAATATCTACATTAGTCAAATATTATTAGTGACTTCTAATCCAACAGTTACGTTGCGCAGTGACTAATGGACGGTTCAAACCCATGCAATGCATTTCACGTGGAAAAAATAGGTATCACATTGCGCGTGATTGAAAAACCAGTATAAATGATATAAAACATAGTGTATTTTCTCAGTCATATATATACATATATTATCTTGATACATTATTTTAGTCAAATAATTAACTGATCAATCAGTACCTAAAACGCGTTTGTACCATGCACTCCTTCCCTATTTTTATGCTGCAGATGGTTAATATATATATATATATATATATATATATCTCAATGTCTTAACAGTTATATAACTTGTATGTAATATTAACATGCAAGAGGTATATATCTACACATTTTAATAGAACTTGTTGAATATTGTGTCACCCTTGCAAAAGAATTTATAGTGGTCCAGTTGGTTTTCAACGTAGGGGAAGAAAAAAGGATCAATATAAGATTGAATCTTAAATGTTTTGTCCACTTTCATGCAAGTTGTTTAAAATTATAAATATCAAGCGATGAAAATGGAGTATTTGGTAAAAAGCAGGCAAAAGATTGAATATGACTCTTATGATAAGAAGAAATTATAACGAGTCTGATTTGAAAACATTAATTTCTATAGTTCTCCAAATACCAAAATTCTCATTGTCCATATATATATATATATATATATATATATATATATATATATATACTGACAATTGTGCTTTTATTCATGTTTCATTCCTTTTGTGTTTTAATAGGAAAACAAAGAAAAATGATGTGAACACTCAGAGTTCCCAGAGAACCAAGCCTTCTTCGATCACTAAGTACGAATTAAGGCAACCTTGAAAAGTTTGCATAATTATTGTATATAGAATATGCTTTTCATTCGAAATTAAGAAAGCCTTCTTAGTAGGTTGAAAAAGTTGATTAGACTTTAGTGTTATAGGTGTGGAATCACAGAAGTGCCAACACCAATTTGCACTGTGTGATGGACTGAAGCCCAGCTGGAGAAGTCAAAATAGCTGTCTTTGTTATACATATACATATATATATATATATGTGCCTATATATGAGGGCACGCGTGTGTATATGCTGTGCCTTGGTCAACTAAATGGCCAACTCTTTTGTAAACCAGGCCACTGGCATTGCTTTCCAGTTTGCACTCTTGAGATGTGTAAATTCTAACGAGTAATAGTATCAAGAGAGTTGGCACCTCTTCTTATTTAATCATTGGGTTAAAAGATTTATTAAATAATTTATTTAATTTCAAGATGAATGATAAATAGCGTTGTTAACAATCAGGTGTGGTGGGATTCACTCTCAACTATCGATTATTTGGTATTAAATATTATTTCGTAAGAAAAACTCGTTATTCTTGTAAGTAGAGAACTTTTTTTATTAGTTTTTCGAGACCACGTAGAGCTCAGTACGTGCACAATTTTATTCAAGGCTGTTGATTCCATGAAAAATATGATGTTTGCTACCCTTTAATTCCACATTGAGAGTCTGCTGAATTGCTATGACCATGACCATATAGGGCTCAATACTTGCATGTTACCTTAGCATCCAGCTTCAAGTCAGCAATTGCCTTGTGATGTTGAAATTTAAGCTCTTCTTTAATTTAAATTTGGACATCTAAACCTTTATTTGATGGGTTTGACTTTGTAAGTAAATTTATTAAAGTGGACACAAATAGTCCATGGTGCTGACATTTTCACTTACGTTAATCACATATGACCTGTAGGGTGGGTAATAAATGAATTAGTTTGTAATTTTTCAAAGAGAGATTCAAAAATTGGTTTGTGATTTCACCTAATATATATATATATATATATATAGACACATACATATATATATTGTCATGAAATTTGACAAGGGTTTGATGGAGCTAGGCTTGTAGAAATTGTTTGTACATGTCTGCTTAGCTTTAGGTTTTATTAATGTGGATTGGGTTTGGTGTTGATCTTTTTCAAAATTGCTTTGGTTGACATTAAAGATTGTTTCAAACCTCTAGTTTACAAATACTACTCCTATATATGATAAAGTGTTCATGTAATCATGTGTGGAATGCATAATGATCATCATCAATATCCAAAAAAAAAGAAAAAAAGAAAAAATGTCAAGAAGTTTTAAATACATCTAAAATATATATATATATATATATATATATATATGTCAAGTATAAAAGGGGTAAGAAAAAATTCAATCATGCAACAGGGAACTTACTAAATGAAATATAGACAGGATGAGAAACAGAGAAAAATCAGGACATCAAACTCAAATTTAATCATAAATGTTTGTTCCACGTCTATGAAAGTGAATAATACTCTTTGTACAAGTTAATAATAATCTCTTTCGTTTCTAATAATGTCACCCGCCAGTCAAATACTGGTGGACAGTCAAATACTGGTGGAAGAAGTGGAATTCTCGACATGATTGCTGACAAGGTTTGATTCATTCCATACTATAAAAATTCATACATTTTGTTAACAAGTTTTTGAATGGCCATTGTGCTCACCATCATGTTACCCGAGATCTCCTCCTAGCAGGGTAGAGAACTCGTTGGTTTATGACGTGCAATTCATTCTTTCATTAGATGGAGCTTTTTTTCACCATTAACGTGAACAACATGGTTGTAAAAGTTTCTTTGTATCCAAATAAAGTCCCTCTTCGGGAAGTCTTAAAAAGTCCATCAGACATTCAAAGTACTTTAAAAAAAAAAAATATGTGTGACGCTTGGTTACACATATGTAAAGGCCTTTTCGAATAAGCCGGTGGTCAAGAAACTCATTTCAGATAAGTAAAAAAATATTGCTTTTAGAACTTCTTTTTAGAAAGTCAAATTTTCTTTTGAAATAAATTTATTATTTTATTAATTTATCCATATATTTCTTATATATTAACAAGATTGTGCTATATTCTCTTTTGGTCCCTCGTTCCTCCACCGCTACCGCTACCGCCGCTTTCCACCGCCACCACCACCACCACCACCACCGCCACCTCCACTGCCACCACCACTGCCACTGCGACAACCACCGCCGCCACTACCTCCACTTCCGCCGCCACCGCCACCACCTCCCCCATCACCATTGCCAACGCTGCTTTCCACCACCACCATCATCATTGTCGCCACCACTACCACTACTGCCACCATCATTGCTATCACCGTCTTCCACCACTACCACCACCACTGCCACTGCCACTGCTACCACCACCACCGCTACCGTCGCCTTCCACCACCACCACTACCGCCACCTCCACCACCACTGCTACTTCCACTGCCATTGCCACCACCTCCCCCATCACCATCGCTAGTACTGTTTTTCACCACCACCACCATCGTTGTCGCAACCACTACCACTATTGCCACCACCATCGCTGTTACCGCCTTCCACCACCTCCACCACAAGTGCCGCCGCCGCAACTGCCACCACCGTCACCTCTACCGCCGCCTTCCACCACCACCACCGCCGCCATCTCCACCAGCATTGCCACTATAGCTTCCTTCCATGGTGCTGACATTCAAGTTAAACATATATGACTCGCAAGGTGGCAATAAATGAATTAGATTGTAATTTTTTGAAAGAAAATTCAAAACATTATGACACCATGCAATCGGGTATCTCACAAAGGTTGTGGGGCCCACCACTTGGTTATTTGGGCTATATGAGACGCCCGAATAGTCAGGTGTCGTGAGTCTATCATTACTTAATTTTGAATGATATGCAAAGAAAAATGATGTATATCTTTCATGGTACATCAATCCTATGGAGATGATCATGTCTTCTTTATCTTGCAATTCTATTCACGAGCACTCTTTTCAAAAAAAATTTACTATCTGTTGGCTCCATTATCTCATGCAGATAAAGAAGCTTTAGAAATTTCCATCAAATAATATCGACTTTAAAATCTTTAAGTTGTTAGATAAGTTGTAACTTTATTCATTTATATCATTTAACATGTGCTCTTATGCATGACCAGATTCTTTATCACGAGTACAAAGCCAACACATATATCAATTATAATTATCAAAGTGACGATGAGACTCGAACGATCATGCCAAAACAAAGCAAAAGGACTATCTATTGAAAAATAAATACAGAGATAGCCTGCATATACCACTAATGCCTAAACTGAAATTTGGTAAAATGGTCAGTGATAATGGAAAATATATAGCATGGTTATAGACTAAATAAAATTTTTGATTTAGTGGGCGAAACTTTTGATTTTGCATATCCTATGTGACAATATTTGCACTAACCATGTGTTGAAATATATTGGTATATTTATATTTAACATTTTTTTATATCAAATTAGGATTTATATGATTGGGGAATTACCACGTATATGATAACTTGCTCTCCACTCACATGTCTCTTTTCCTTTTCCTATATATATATGATCTTATTGTAACCATATCATTTTATTAATATAATTTAGAGATATTTCTCTCTCTTTTCCTCTTATTTTTAGTATGGTATCAGATCTAAGGTTTTCAAAACTCTCATTTTCTTCTTTTGCTTAATTATTCTCATCATTCAAAGAGAACTCTTTTTTATTTGGTGTCAAAAATTGATCTTCTAAAACTCCTTTTTATTTTCTGAATATAAGAACGAAGCCCTCGACCAAACGATCAAGGTGTCGCAAAATTCAGCACAAATGAAACATCCTCGCGCCCTTAGCGCTGCCAGAGTATTCTGTTCCTTTTTCCGGTGACGTACGCGCAGGCACACACTGTTAGGCTCTTCCACACGCCGTCAGGATCTTCCACGCGCTACCACGGGCACAAAGTCAGCGCTAACTCAGCTTCCAGTTCCACGTCGTCTGCCACATCAGCCTCCAGGGCCACGTCATTGCCACGTCGTCTGCCATGTCATTTTCCACGTCAACAACAAATGTACGCGATACTTGCCACATCATAAGACACGTCAGTGCTTTGTATCTATCACGTCATCTTTTTTGCCACTCATACTTCCACGACATCTCTTTCATTGTCACGTCAGCCATACCGCCACGTCAGCATCAGCAATTGAATTTTTTTTTTGGGCCTATCCCATTTAAAATTTCGTGCTAATTCTAAATTTTTGTCTATTTTGTCATTTGAAATTTTTAAATGGTTCAAAATGAGATTTCTTACCCCATTTCATGGTCTTCACAATCACAGTCTTTTTAGTCAGGACCTTCACTCAACAGATATTCTTCTTCTTTTCGTTGCAACAAACAGCGAGTACAGTCATTTCAACCCAACACTAGTGAACGTTCCTGTAGATATGTCACAAACCGGGACATACAATTGAGGAGTACTTCAAACTTATTAGATCTCGTAATGCTGAACGTTCCTACAGATACTGTCGCAAATTAGGACATACAATTGAAAAGTGCTTCAAATTTACTAGACCTTGCAATGCTGCACGAGTTACTACTCCTTTTGAGGAGTCCCCATTTATATTTTTGTTGCTGATCTAGAGGTAATTCGTAACCAATTCCTATCCGAGCACTTAGGTTAAAGCTCATCTAACTCTGCTTTCCCAACCACACCAAATATATTTAATTTATAGTTTTTTGACTCTGCTTGTTGTAATCATATGACACATGACCATACTTTGCTCACTACTCAGACTCCTACATCTCATGCACCTGTTATTCACATCGCTAATGGCTCCACTATGGCCATTAGTCACATAGGCACTGTTTCTCAGTCAAATTTGTCTGTTTCTAATATTTATCGTGTTCTCAATCTTTCTTTTAATCTTTTGTCTGTTGGTCAATTGACTAAGTTAGGTTTGAATATAACATTTTTTTCTAATGGTTGTGTCGTACAGGATTCTCAGACAGGTCAGATCAATTGGACAGGCTAAGACAGGACGACTATTTGAGCTTTCTTCCTTACATTTATTTATTTCATCTATCACAACTGCATCTACACGAAGTATTATACTTACTCTTGAGTTGTGGCATTCTCATTTGAGTCATGCATCGATATCTTGAGTCAAAAGTCTAGTATCTAAGGGTTTGTTAGAATTAGTTAAAACTGAGTCTTTTGATTGTATTTCTTGTCAATTAGACAAACAACATGCTTTACCATTTAATAATAGTGAGTTATTTGCTTCTTCTCCTTTTGATCTTGTTTATTCCGATGTTTGTGGACCTTCTCATATAGCCACCATGGGAGGGGCACGATATTTTGTTATATTTTTAGATAATTTTTCACGTTTTACTTGGATATTTTTAATGAAAAGTCGTTCTGAATTACTCAACATCTTTCATGATTTTACCAAAATGGTTTCAACTCAATTTTTCACAAATATCAAAACTTTTCGTTCTGATAATGGTACAAAATACAGGCAAAATAATTTTTAAAATATTCTCAAATACCATGGCACTATTTTTCACTATTCTTGTCCTAGTACATCACAACAAAATGATCGAGCTGAACGAAAATTTTGACATATTTTAGATTTGACTCGATCACTTGTCATTTCTTCTTCTGTGCTATCATATTTTTGGGGTGAAGCATCTCTCACTGCTGTCTATACCATAAATCTTGTACCCACACCACTTTTTCAAAATCAAATATCCTATGAGCATCTCTACGAACAGGTTCCTGACTATAGTAATTTTAGAGTTTTTGAGTATACTTGTTTTTCATCCTTATAGGCGAACAAAATTACAACCTCGTGCCTAACTTTATTGTTTTCTTGGGTATGGACTTGAACAAAAGGGATATAGGTGTTATGATCTAGTTGCGAAATGCCTTAGTATCTCTTGTCTTATTATTTTTTGGGAACATAAAATGTTTCATACCTTATCCAATTTACTAGTATTTCTGTTCACCAATTTTCTATTCCTCCTTTAGATACATCTGCAGATATTTTTTCAGATTCTCTTCCTGTTAGCTCGTCAGATACAGTTGACCATTATGGCTCATTACATACGGTTGACCCTCCTGCAGTTGAGTTCCAATCATCTGTCCCGCATGAGGCTCCTGATTCTACCAATGTTTTGGATCCTCGTCGATCCACTCGGGTAAGAACCTCCCCTGCACATCTTCATGACTATTATTGTTATCATGCTCTTGCAACCCTTCATAAACCTCACACTTTTCACAAGGCCTTTTCTAACCCTTTATGGCAGCAAGTAATGAAAGAAGAGTTAGATGCATTTGCCCACACTTATATATGTGATCTAGTTGAATTGCCTCCAGGGAAGTCTTCCATTGGATGTAAATGGGTTTACAAAATCAAGATTCGTTCAGATGGGTCTGTTAATCGCTATAAAGCCCAACTTGTGGTAAGGGGGTTCACACAGGAGTATGGTTTCGATTATGAGAAGACTTTTACTCATGTTGCTCGTTTTGATTCTTTCTTGGTGACTCATTGATGTCTTGGCGTAGTAAGAAGCAGTCTGTTATTACTTGATCTAGCACTGAGGCCGAGTATAGAGCACTTGCAGATGTTACTTTTGAGGATATAGGTGTTTCTTCATTCACTGCTACTCCCATCCATTATGATAACAAGAGTAATATTCAGATTGCACACAATGATATTTTTCATAAGCAACCCAAACACATTGAGATAGATTGTCATTTTGTCTGTCATCATCTACTTCAGAATATCTTACAGTTATCGTTAGTTACTTCACATGATCAAATAGTAGATTTCATCACCAAATCTCTTCCACCAAGGCACTTTCGTGAGCTTATTTTCAAACTCCAGATGACGTCGTATAACCCACCTTGAGTTTGAGGGGGAGTGTTGAAATATATTGGTATATTTTATATTTAACCTTTTCCATATCAAATTAGGATTCCTATGATTAGGGAATTATCATGTATCGGATAACTTACTCCCCACTCACCTGCCTCTTTTCCTTCTCCTATATATGATCTCATTGTAGCCATATCATTTTATTAATATAATTTATAGATATTTCTCTCTCTTTTCCTCTTATTTCTAACACCATGAATAATTCTTCATTTGCTTCTCTTGTGGTTCCTGTTGGTGTAATCCTTTTTGGTAGTGTTAGTGTGTGAAGATTAAATTCAGGTCTGTGAATTTAGAGAATATGCATAATGTGATGGTTTTACCTAATATATATGTTACTGAAATTTGACAAAGGTTTGATGGAGGCTTTTAGAAATTGTTTGGACAGGTATGCTTAGCTTGAGGCTTTCTTAATGTGAATCGGGTTTGGAGTTGATCTTTTTCAAACTTGCTTTGGTTGCAGTGATTCTAGTGAAGATTGTTTCATACCTCTAGTTTACAAATCCAACCTAAACAAGTTTGCTTTCTTGACTTCTCATAGCTATTTGCTGCCCATAACTCTATATTATGACTGAACACCCTCAGGATAAGAGCTTGAGCTGATCTGATCATCCTTTTGTCAATCCATTAAACTCGATCACTTCTTTAATTTATTGATCACTACCAAATATCAATTCCAAAGATTAGAGAATTAGGATCAAGAGCTAATGAATGTGATAGTTCATGCAATCATGTGTGGAATGCATTATGATCATCACCAATATCCAAAAAAGAAAAAAATCAAGAAGTTTAAAATTATCTGAAAATAATTTTTTTTATTTTTTAAAATGTATGAATAAAAGGGGTAAGGGAAAAATTCAATCATGGAACAGGGAACTTACTTGGACCAAATGAAAAATAGGTAGGATGAGAAACAGAGAAAAATCAGGACATCAAACCCTACTATTCAAGCCTCATCCTACAACCATTCTCAACCAAGCAAATGCTCTTTCTCCTTCACTAAAACTGTGTCTACGATTTAATCTGGCTTTTTTGATCAGTGATTATCACTTGCTTCTCTCTTTTTACCATAATTGTGTGGCTAGTCTTCAAATTTAAACTAACACTTTATTACTTGTTACCATATGAATGAGGCATAAATAAATAGGGAAACTTAAAATATTAGTGACAGGTTTTACTTTGTGACACTGATTTATTTCTTCATTTGAATTGAGGAAATACACTCGTTAGCCATGAAAAACAATCTTATTGATACAGGTCTAGAGTCAACCAAGCTTGGATTTGCTAGCAATGACTTACCTGTTTGTCCAAAGCCTCGTCGTCTTCGATCTTCCATACCTGAAATCCTCAAGCCCTTCAGATGTAGCAAACACAGGTTTAAATTTGTTTCATCACTTTGATTGTTGTTGGAGTTGTTTGTAATTGTTTCACCCTCTTAATTAATACTTTCTTCTGCTTTTTCCTTTTAAAACAAAACTATTCATTTCTTCGTACGTTAAACACCACAAACATAGATACTTATGTTTGAAATGTAATCATAAATGTTTGTTCCATGTCTATGAAAGTGAATAATAATCTTTCCTTTCTAATAATGTCCCCAGCCAGCCAAATACTGATGGAAGAAGTGGAATTCTCAACATGATTGCTGACAAGGTTTGATTCATGCCATCTATAAAAGTTCATATATTTTGTTAACAAGTTTTGAATGGCCATGAATAAATGATTCATAGAGACTCTTTATGATGGCTTAGTGCAGACCATTGATGGAAGAGAATCTACATGCGATGGGTGCTCACCATCGTGTTACCCAGGATCTCCTCCTAGGAGAGCAGAGAACCCATTGGTTCATGACATGCAATTCATTCATCAGACGGAGTTTTTATCACCATTAACACGAACAACGTTGTCCGATAAATTTGCATTTACCTCTGACTCTCCGATACGAGCTCCAGCAATGGCGAAATAAGCTAATTGGAAGAATGACATGGTCCTCAGAATGAATTTTCTTCCACCGAATATTCATTTTAAAGTTTTCTTGTAGCAAGTGATTAGTATTAGTGTGCTTCTTTGTGTAATTTGTGAGCTTTTCTTTGTAAATACAATGATGCTGTCTTGTAAATAATTTTTTTTCTTCATCATATGATCATGTTCTTGAAGTACTTGGATTTTGTGACTAAGATTTTAGAAATTGTTTAAGCTGATATGCTACTACCAGTCTTTATTTGCATTAGTGGTTGACAGGGTAAGCTTTAAGAAATTGCTTAAGCTGATATGCTACTATCAGTCTCTATTTGCATCAGTGGTTGACAGGGTAAGATTAGTTTTGTGCATGTTTTGCCCATAGTTAAAACATCAAATTATGGTATTAACTATGCATCATTAATATTTTTGGGATGTATTTATTCACTTATATATTTTTTGGATAACGTAAAAAATTGCATGACTTGTGACATGTGTGAGTAGTGTGGTGCGGAAGTGGTTGCGAAAACTTGATTAAACTTAGAATAGGATTATTAGGTTTATTTGTTTGTTTGCTTTATTTTTAAGATTAATTCAATTTCAAATCCAATAAAAAATTAATCAAACACATAAAGGGTAAATAATGCTCGATATACGTGAAAAAATTCAAGACGGAAAAATATCATGGGCGAGGCTATTACTTCGGAGAACCAAATTCACTATCGTTGAAACAAAGTACAACAAATCATATCTCAGACTTACACCCACTCCACTCTACCAAGAACTTGATTCTAAACGCCTCAAGCTTGCAGACTCCAGGCTAATATTACAATCCTTGTAGAAGGGTAACTGGAATAACACGTACACTCTGCGAATATTCTATCTCTTTCGTAGTGTGATTATCTTCTCATTTCTCACCCATGAACAATTCAGTAAAAATCAAACCGAAACTAGTGACTTGATCGATCAATAAGCAATCTCTAAAGCAGTCTTCGAATAATTGATCAAATAGAGAGATAGACACAACTCTAATCACTCAACGTGTATATATGTGTGCTCTCAAAAGATAAATCAGAAAATAGTTTTATGACCTAAAAATAACTCAAAGCTTTCACTTTCTAAAAATAATATTTTTCTGAAAGCATAATTAAAGAGAAAACATAAGAGAGTATTTATAGATGAAAAAGTCCTGTGAGCACTTAGAAAACAAGTTGAAAATTGTTTAGGAGCATTTTCCAATGTTGAAGAAATTTTTAGAAATCAAATTCGAGTCAAAACGGGACTTTCTAAAACAATATAAGCCCATTAACAGAATTGGACCGGTCTAGGGTTCATCTAGACCGGTTCAACTAAGCTGAGCCAAGTTGGACTGTTTTGGCCCTTGTCTGGACCGGTCCAATGAGGCCACAACTTAGTTTCAAAGAACCAATGGACCAGTCCAGGCTTCAACTGAACCGATGGACCAGTCTGGGCTTCAACTGGACCGATCCACTTTGAAAATTCTGAAAAAATTACCTTCAAAATCTAGGGTCTGCTTGGTTTGTATTTCATAAAACAGTTTTCTGTTTTATGAGTTAAAAAGTTTTCAAAACACAAATTTTTACTTGCTTGGAACTATTTTTGAAAAATAGTTTTTAAGAAACTGGGTTACTGGAGTATGCCTTTTCAGAAAACAACTAAAAGCTGTTTTGGTAATTTTGGGAACTAAAAGAAAACACGGAGAAGAGAGAGCCAACTTAAAAATTGCGGATACCCATCGTCGTTTATTACATTATTCTCTCTCATCACTCTCTCTTTGCCAAAACATCAGAAGATGATCTATGTTAACCAATGACGATTTCTTCTCCTCCGCATCTTTCGTCTCGTCTTCCACCTCCGATGACATTCACGCCGATTAGCCTTCGTCACCGTCGTCGTCGCCGTCGCCACGTCTCACTCAGGTCATAGCGCGCTTCTCAGTCAGCCGATAGCGATGACGAAGAGAATGAAGACTCTGATTCACTGCTCCTCAGGCTCTGTCTCGACCCCGACCTGGCAACAACAATAGGCCGATGATTCCGTCTTCGAAGATCACTAGATCTCCTTCACTAGCCGTAATTTCGATTTCTTCTCCTCTGCCTCTTTCGCCTCTTCTTCCACAACCGATGACATTCACGTCGACAAGGTATCTGTGCAAGAACCATTGTACTATTTCTAAAATTCTCCAACTACACAGAAGTTTGACAATTGGATTTAGACTGGGTTTCTCAACATTTCCGTTTGGTCTAAGACTTTTTCATTACAATCTCTAAATCTATTTATCATTCTAAATAAATATTTTAAATAATTGAGAAGCAATTTGTGACAGGAAGCCATTTGCAATTTATCTATTTATGTGATAGGAAGCAATTTGCAATTTATATATGCTAAATAATTGAGAAAATAGTCTACATGGTCACGGGAGGATGCTCACTGAACAAATTCCATGATTTAGTGTGAAGTAATTGCAAGGATATCAAACTTACCTACTTCATTATGATATTTGCCTCTGTCCATTTCGTCTTCTCCCATCTGCCCAACTTCAACTCCATCTCGGGTGTGTCTTTGGCTGCAGCAGTTATGTCCTTGAGGTAGGTTCACTACCATACCATTTAATCATATTGTTTGCCAAAATGTTTATGTTAGCATAGCATAGAAACTTGTTGATGCCAACCCGGCCTATATATTCATCTATACATACATGTTTAATTATTGCTTTCTGTGCAGTTATTCTACTATTGTTTGGACTGCTAGTCTGCATAAGGGTATGCAAGAAAGTGTGGAATATGGGTACAGAGCTTAGAGCACGGCAGGCATAGTTTTTAACTTGTTTAGTGCCTTGGCTGATATGGCTTTTGCTTATGCTGGCCACAATGTGGTCTTGGAGATTCAAACAACAATCCCTTCTACACCTGGGAAGCATTCCAAAGGGCCTATGTGGAGGGGAGTAGTTGTTGCCTACTTAGTAGTGGCCTTGTACTAATTCTTGGGTGATTTGCATTAGCCCGAACAACATACTTTGTAAGTGGACAGGACAGATATGAGATATCTACCTCTTATTGTCCTGCAACAAGAATTTTGTATGATTAATTGCTTGAATGTCTATTTTATCTTTCTTCTTCAGCTCCCTTGCATCACGTGGCTTGTCATCTACAAACCTAAAAAGTTAAGTTTATCTTGGTTTACTAATTGGGTATGTATGTGCAACAACTTGAATCTCACACGTTAATCCACTTCTTCTAAAATTAAAGTCCCCCTTGATTAATTTTGGCTTCATGAATTACAGATCTGCATAATAATGGGGCTTCTTTTGATAATTGTAATGCACCTCTAATACTTGTTAATAAAAATTGTATTATTAGATTTAAAAAAAAGAAAGTAAAAGTTGTTCTCTGAAAAGTGGTCATTAGATACAATCAAGTAGATTTTTGAATTTTTGTTCTCTGAAAACTGTTTTGTAGAATTACCAACCAAGCAAATTTTTAAAATGAAAAAATTAGAAACTATTTTCTGTTTTGATTCTCTTAAAATTGAAAAAACAGAAAACAGAAAACTGTTTTTACAGTTACAAACCAAGCGGGGCCTTAATTTTCAAAGCCGAACTTCATCCTAAAAATATTAAGTGATCTCACCACCTTACCTGGCCTATGTGACTCTCATATTTGATCAATGATGTCTATACACATTAGTATCCACTTGAATGCTTCAGATAATCAAGTTTCTTGTCTAGATTATTGATGGTATGACCACATGCTCATGGTCCTCAACTTCGTGATCGATTACAAAGAGTTGAAATGAAAAGTATAACTCGATCAAGTTAGTGGAGTTCTAGATTCTTCTAGAATTATGTGAAGAAGTGTGGAATGTTGGAGAGAGTTGAAGATTCTAAACTATTCAAAATCTTGTATAGACTTGCAAGTAGTAGAAGGTTCTAGAATAGTAAAGAGTTTTGTAGGGAGTAATTATGTAAAACATTAATGTAGAAAGGTCTATAGAGAGTAGACATGAGGCCTAGAAAGCACGACACTTCATCTAGGGATGATGTGGTGATGTCAGACACTCAGACATTTCTAAAATACTCGAACCCGTGACAGACATTCCTTAAAAGTGTTCTGATTTTTATTTTATTTTTTGACACGCGAGGACCATGGCGGGGACACGGTGAGGACACGAATAGGACACGAAGTGCAAAAAAACCCTTGAACTTTTCTAAAGTTGTAAAAAAAATTCCTGAACTATTTTTTTGAGCATTTTAGTCCATCATCTTCTAAAAGTTGACAATGTGACCCCTTAGAAGAACTATAATGACATATATACCCTTTAATATGACCATTATGCCATTTTCTCTATAAATATAGTGTTTTCTAAATAAAAAATTAAAAAAGTAGTTAGATAAAATTTCTAAATAATAATTTTAGAAAAAAAAAACCAATAGAACTTTATTTAACATAAAATCATGTTTTATTCGGTATTTCGTGTTTAAATTTATTTGTTTGTTATTAGGAAAATTAAGGTTATAGGAATGAATTTAAACCCAATGACAACACCCATTTTTGAAAATACATTAGTTGTCTGATAATGAATTTGAAGTATTTGTACAATTTAGTCTTTTTTTATTATTGTTAGATTTATGTATTATAGATATTGGTTAACTTTTTAAATGCTATATGCATGGAGGAGCTAGGATGATCAAATTATGCTTTGGTGCCCACAGATGCAAGTAATAATGCCTTGTACCCATGGATCCGTGGAGACTACTTGATGCCAATTTGCGTTTTGTACCAACACCGCCACCAATTCGCAAATTCAATTTGTGAATTCAATTAAAATCACACACCGTTAAGATTTGAACAATGCACAGATTCAAAAGTCAAATTCGTGAGTAAATTTACCATTCATATCGTTAAAATCTAGCATGTGCGGATTTATCGCGAATTAAATTTGGGTGCGCTGGCCAATCGAGGATGCGCATTGATGTAGCACGAATGCGCTGACGGATAGCAACGCTAACATTACAAGGAGCAGCCGAGCTACGCAAGTACATGCACCATCCATACCAAAAAAAAAAATGGTGGACACGCATGATATTTTATATATATTTATACCCATGCTATAAAAATAAATAGTCATTCAATTATATAATTAATTACTTAATGTAATCTATAAGCCACAGTGAATTTTTAAAATTTTATATTACTTTGTGACATTACTTTGTGAAACTATGCACCATTCAACCATGAAAACTAAGCTTCCTAGCGAAGAACAACCTGTTTGTCCAAAGCCTCGTGGTCTTGGATCTGTCATACCTAAATTTCTCAATCAATTTAGCAAAATGGAATTGTTTTACAAAAATCCTCTTCGTTGAAGTTTAAAGAAGCTGAACGAATGATTGATCCGTGTCTTCCAATAACCTGAATCAGCATGGCCCCCCCAATTTTTTTTTAAAATTTTATTATACCCTAAAAAAAATAATTAATTTTAAATAATACCCTAAGATTTATTAAAAATTTTAATTTTTAAAATTTTTTATTATACCCCTAAAAAAAATTAATTTTAAATAATATCCTAAGATTTATTAAAAATTTTAATTTGGCCCTCCCAAATCTTTTCAAAACACTCATATATTAACCCCAAATAGAGAATTTGAAAATAACTTTAACTTGTGTCCCCTTAAAAACTATATAAAAAAATTATACTTAGACCTTGTAATCATACTTTTGAACGTCCAAATATTGTGAAATAAAAATTTAAGTTCATTAATATTGTAATCCTTATCACAACAAATCGTTATTTCAATTACATATATACATGTATAATATCTATTATATTAATTCAAAAGAGAAATACACTAATGTCCCCTCATATTAAAAAATGCATGAACCTTTCTTATCAAATATTTTTGTAAATTGATGTTTACAAGAAAAACATCTAGAATTATATATCAATCTTCATTTGTTAAATGACAAATTGAAAGGAGGAAAAACAAGTGTTGTGAGATTATAAACCACAACAATGATCGTATATACTAAAACTTTTAATAGTCATTTACTAACAAATAATAAGTTCTATGACTAATTTATGTATAAGCCACTAAAAAAATAATCTTGTTTTGTTAAAACTTGTGAGATTTTGTTTAGTTGAAATTATTATTTTTTTAATCAAATATATATTTCCGAAGTAGAATCAAATTACTCAAAATCTTTTTCTAAAAATTGTTTTTTGAAAAATTGAAACAATTAATTGTTAAAGGAATATTGGTTCACTATTTTTTTTTCTTTACCTCTTCACTTTTTAGTTGTAACTTATCGTATTATCTTCTCAATTTTTTTCTTTCTCACATCAATTTTCCGTCTAATTATCTAAGTTGCATTTTTTTCAATTTTGAAATTTTTTTTCCTAAACAAATTTCTCAAGATATATAATACTATAACTAAAATTTAAAAAAATTATATTACAATTGGTTGCTAATATTTTTAATTTTTAATTACATAATGTAAATTTGGCCCCCCAAACTAAATTTTTCGGCCCCGCCCCTGTGAATCAGTGTCAACTTATGTTGATGTAACCTTTATATTTTGTTTCATTCTAACTCTCTGTCTCTCTCCTGAGATACAGTTATACTAGGACATGTAGGTCCTCGAATAGTTTTCCTTTTTAGTTTCAATGGGTCTCTAGACTCTCTACCAATTCAAAATGACAGCTCCATATTAAAGTTGTTCTAATATTTTTATATGCTTCGTTATATATATATATATATATATATATATATATATATATAGTGTGTTATATTGCAAAGTAAATTATAGAGTAAAATGAAAAAACTTCCCCGCTATAGATATAGTGCATACGCTCTTATAGTACGAAACGAGTATATAAATCCTTGTACTTCGAAAAAATGTTGCGCATTGTACCCTTCTAACATAGAGCGAGCGGCTATAAAGGCCATGTGCGCATCATGTGACTGAAGAACCCAATCTAAATCTCATATGAGCAATGCTACATGTCATGAAATTATTTCATGAATTTGTATCATGAATGATGTGGCAAGTAACGTGGAGAATTAGTATTGGTGGGATTCCCCCATACACAAAGTCTCATGATATTATCACCGAATCCCACCAATACTAACTCTCCACGTTACCTGCCACATCATTCATGATAAAATTCATGAAATAATTTCATGACGTTTAGCATTTCTCATCTCATATTACCCTTCTAATGTTCAGAAATTGCTCCTCCCTCGTCTCTATGTATATATTATACTCTTTCCTTTCAGTTTCGCTCTCCTCTCTCTTTCTCACGGTCCGGTCCTCCCTCTATTTTCTCTCTCTATATTTTCTTTATATGTGTAGACAAAGAAATTTTTTATAGTAGTTTTAATTATTATTGGATACAATACGACATGAGTTAAACGAGTTTGAATTTGAAATAAATCGACAAGTTTAATAAACGGGTCGACACGAACACGACACGCAAATATTGTGCTGAGTTTGAGTCTACGTCTGTTTAACTTGCTACATGATTACGATATGAGCTATTCATATATTATGATTTTATTCAAACTTATAGTTATATATATTGCAATTGTTTTTAATCTATTTGTTTGTTTACAGTATTGATGTATAAATAAAATGCTAAGATTTTATATATAGATACAAAATTTATAATATAGTTTGATTTTAGAGTTTACGTATAAATATGTACTTTATTTTTTATATGATCTATAGAAAGATTTTTAAGGGAAGGAGAAACTCATATCATATAAGACATGTTTATTAACCCGATCCATTTAATTATAGAATATGTTTATTGAACGGGTTACACGTGTAACACGTTTAATAAACGGGTTAGGTTAGTGTTGAGGATTTCTGACACAATTATTAAATGGGTCAAGTTAAGGTTGAACTGTTAATACTCATAAATTGATACAACACAAGAGCATGAATTGTCACTGTTTACATTAAAAAATTACATGATGGACCCAAAATATAATTTGGGTTTATCTTTAATTTAGTCTACTTTGGAATGTGGTCCAATGAGTCAGATAATTTGAAGCCCAGACCTACCACAAATAAATGAGTTATAAATTGGTCTAAATTGTTTGAGAAGTCAAAGCCCACTTGAAAATGGGTCTAATGGATAATGATATATATATATATAATTATCAACAAAGATAATTATTATGTATATATTAGATAATTATCAAAATTATCATATAAGATAATTATCAAAATAAAAGAAAGTTACAAATTTATCCCTCTGGTGAGCCTATAAATAAAGGTCCAGAGGTGAGAGAAAGGGAGGACCAGAAGATTCTCAGAAAAAGTTAAAACTCTACAGAAGTCTTCACTTAAAATCCAGAACTCCAAAGCACCTAAACCCTGAAGGAGAAGAACAACAAGCATATCACCCACGTGCCGTTCTTCACCAAAGTTTCAATCCAATTCAAGATCAAGCTCTTGCAGCCCTTGAAACCGATCACCAAGGAGATCGAATCAGAGGAATTATCTTTCTTTTGTAAAGATTTACAAAGGATTGTACCATTTTTCTTAAATTAATAAAATTATTTATTTGTCACTAATTTTTGCTTCTACATCTTCGAACACGAAATTTGTGTGTACAAATTTCTGGCACGCCCAGTGGGACCATCTCTACCTCTCATTTCTGTCTCCTACATTATACCTCTAAAACTCTGTTCATCAGAATCTATATCTCCTCCCAAGGTTCAGACGACAAACAAGAAAAACTCAAAAAAATCGTTGCTGCAATGGGTAACACCAAAGTTGCCGCAAACAGTGACAAGAACACTAGGAACCTGTCAAGTGCCAGCAGCACCTCAGCAGGTCCTATGACGTATAGCAAGGCCAAAGCAATTGCTTCGCTCAAAAATCAGCAATATTTGGTGAAAACCAATCCTGTTAAACCAATAGATGTGAAAACTAAACATGTTAACACCATTGATCCTCAGGGGGCAAAGAACTCTAAGGTAGTTTCAGAAAAGTCGGCACAACCACATTCACCCCACTCCGTCTCTGACGCTAACTCTAGCGTCGGTTCGCTCTCAGAGTCGTTACTTGAAATTTCAGAACAATCAGTCCCTTCAAAGAATGTTGGCCCTCAAGGTTTTTCCTATTTGAATGTTGTTGCAGCTATGATGACTGGAACAACCTCAACGGAAGACCAACTGGCAGTCATGGCGCGCGCAATCGAAAACCTCACAAAGACTGTCGAAAAGAAGGACTTCCATATCGTCGCACTAATGAGGAATCTTGAAATCTAAAATCCTAACAAGTCAACACATCTGCTTGCGAATACTTCAAAATCCTCTCTTCAAGGTGCCCAATCAAAAGAGCATGGTCACACATATGCGTCAAGACACATAACTGACGAAACTAACCTTACTTCGCTAGTTGCTTTGCTATCTGTCCAACAGTTGCAGGATATAATAACGAACACAATCCAAGCACAGTATGGCGGCGCCCCTCAGAGCACTCTTGTGTACTCAAAACCCTTCACCGAAAAAATTGACAACTTAAAGACGCCAGTGAGATATCAACCGCCAAAGTTCTAACAATTTGATGGAAGAGGCAATCCCAAACAACATGTTGCACACTTTGTAGAGACCTGCAATAACGCTGGCACCAAATAGGACCTCTTAGTCAAGCAATTTGTTCTTTCCCTCAAAGGGAATGCATTTGATTGGTACACGGATCTCAAAGCTCGAAGTATTGACTGTTGGAAGCAAATGGAGCGAGAGTTTCTTAACTGCTACTACAGTATTCGTAGAACAGTAAGCATGCTAGAACTCACTAGCATGAAACAAATTAAGGACGAGCTTGTAATTGACTATATCGACCGTTGGCAAGCTCTAAGTCTTAATTGCAAATACCGTCTTTCTGAAGTATCAGCAGTCGAAATGTGTATGCAAAGCATGCACTGGAAGCTTCTTTACATTCTACAAGGAATCAAGCCTCGTACAATTGAAAATTTGGTTACTCGTGCTCATGATATGGAGCTCAGCATAACAAGTCGTAGTGTAAAGGCTTTTGCCTTTCCCAATATGTCTGACAACTGTCTCAAAGATGAAGAGGTTGAGTCTGAAGAGGAAGACGAAATACTTCCTAACTCGAACGATAAAATAAATACATCTTATGTTACAAGCATCATCTCTAACAACTTGTATCAAGAAACACATCGTGTTCCTTCCGTGACTTCATCTGATGGTTCTCGGTTAAATAAGATATTAAGTCAAGAAACCCTTGATAGAAGACTAAACAGACATGGGGCAAACCTTTCATACAAAACTCATTCTCAGCCATCTCATATGAAATATCCTTGGCATGGGGGCAAGATTCACGGCTATCCTTTGAAAAGGCCTACATATTTTATCAAACCCAAAGATAAGAAAGAAGTTTCAAGAAGGAAACAAGAAAAACAAAAGTATAACCAAAATAACGACTCTTGAGGATTTGTGTTGAAGATGTAGTATCAAAATAATCCATCAAATTCCACTCAAACGACTTCAAGTAGAAGAATTCAAAATATCGTGCTTACTTGGAGGCCAAAGAATAATGCTCAAGAAGGGAATGGTTCTGAAAAAATCTCACAAGAATCAGTGTCTGGAAATATTCAAATGTCAGCTCAAGTAATTCTTTCTCAACATGTCGTCAACAAGCACCAAGATAAGAGTCTAAAACTACAAAATGAGGAATAAGAACAAAATCGTCTGCAATCCCAGATGGAACAAGAGGCTCAAAAAATCAAAAAATTAGAGGAAGAAAAAGTGTGGGGACCAAAGCCCGAAAATGCTGTCTGGATCAAATCTCGCAGCGGAAGCAAAACATATTGGGTGAGGTTCAATCCTCCTACATAGACCACAACGAATGAAATACTTATTCCTTCTAGGTGAGGAGACGAGTTTAAAGAAGATTTTTCTTCTCAAGTACGAGAAGAGTATAATGAATAAACAAAGTAAGAAGAAAATCTCCAAATTAACGCCGACCTGATTCACACCTTTCAGCACAAGCTTGGACTGTCTCCTGAGTCTTACAAAGCTGAAGATTGATTAAAGCTAAAAGTGATCCCCGATACGAGCCTAAACTGTCGATGACACTCCTTGACACGAGTATAAATTGTCTACCAAAAAATAAATTTTGAACTACGTGATGACTTGATCTCTATTCAGGGTACGTAGGCATCTTGGAGGATTGTTCCAAGTGCAGTCAACCCAAAAAAATAAATAAATAAAATAAAATAAAAAGTAATTTTTGGCATACCGTCAATTCAAACATTGACGATGTATGCCGCACCGTGGTGGCTTGGTCTGCCACCGAGATGTTGACGATGTCTGCTACACCGAACCGTGGTGATTTGGTCTAAAGTAATAAAAGTGACACCGAAGTGCACTAAAGGACCTCGAAGGGATAATAAAAGTGACACCGAAGTGCACTAAGGGACCAGAAGAGACGAAAAAGTGACACCGAAGTACAGTAAGGGACCCCGAAGGGACAATAAAAGTGACACCGAAGTGCACTAAGGGACCCCGAAGGAATGAAAAAGTGACAGCGAAGTACACTAAGGAACCCCAAAAGGACAATAAAAGTGACACCAAAGTGCACTAAGGGACCCCAAAGGGATGAAAAAGTGACACCGAAGTTCACTAAGGGACCCCGCAGGGACAATAAAAGTGATACCGAAGTGCACTAAAGGACCCCGAAGGGACGATAAAGTGACACCGAAGTGCACTAAGGGACCCCGAAGGGACTAACAAATGGCGTCTGGAACTCCATATTTTGAGAGAAACGATTTGACCTGCAAGAATTGAAAAAAAAAATTGAAACTTCCAGGAGAAAAGTTGAGTGACTCGCGTAAAGTTGTCTTCTTCAATGAGTTCAATGGATCTATACAATGTTCCAGAGGTAATACAAAACTTGAGCAGAGCCCATAAATAGAAACCGATCTGGAAAAGAAAAAGTTGGTTAATAGTGATCATGGAAGGTAAAATTGTTTAAAAAAAAAGTGTGATTTTCGAAGTTCAGTTGTATGTTATATTATATTCCAAAGGTTCATAATACATAAAGTTGTGTAGCAGAGATGGTGTGGTGCTAAAATGTCTCTTCATGAGGGCTTGTGTTCAAATCTACCAAGCAACAAAAAAGAAACTTAATTTTTGTACACATCCTCTTTTACATCAAAGGAAAATAGAAGGAAAAAATAAGACAAAGTGGGGGGGTAGGGGAATCATGATCGGGATAGCGGACCAAAAGCTATGGAACTTGGGTGTGGGTCTTTTGTCGAAATGGAATGGCCTTCACTTTTATTATTTATCGTGAATGATGGAATCATTATACATAGTATGCCCGGCCCCCATCAGCGTATTTTTTTGTTTTACGCTCCGTAACTCTTCCTCAGCCAGGCTTGGGCAAAATAGCAGAGCAAGTACAAGTATTAGTAGCATAACAAAAATGCGTTCCTCGTCATTAATATGTTTGCTCGCGGTAATTGTGGCCTCTCGGGAGAATCGATGAGAAGAAAGCAGTGGCGGCCATAAAAAAGAAATGAAAAAAAAGAAAAAGATATGTGAGAAGAAGAGAAGAATAGAGGGGGAAAAAAAAGAGAAGAATAGAGAGAAGGTAGTGGCGTGAAAAAATGAAGAAGAAAAAAAAGAGAGAAGAAGAGAAGAATAGAGGGGGAAAAAAAAGAGAAAAATAGAGAGAAGGTAGTGGCGTGAAAAAATGAAGAAGAAAAAAATGAGTAGAAGAGAGAACCAGAAAGAAGAGAAAAAAGCCAAAAAAAAAAATCAACAAGCAGCGTGAAGATAGAGAAAAGAAAGAAGAAGAAGAAGAAAAATAAATAAATAAATAAATTCAGCGCCTGGAGGGAGAAAGAAGAGAAGAAGAAGAAGAAAAAAAAAAGGTGGTGGCTGGAGAGAGAAGAAAAAAAAAAAGGAGGTGGCTGTTGGAGAAAGAAGAAAAGAAAAAAAAAAGAAGAAAAAAAAAAGGAGGTGGCGGCTGGAGAAAGAAGAGAAGAAGAAAAGAAAGAAGAAAAAAAAAAAGGAAAAAAAATGGCGGCTGAAAAAAAAGAAGTTGCCTACTGACGTGGAAGGAAGAAAAGAGAAAAAAAAAAAAAAAAAGGAAAAAGATAGAAGAGCTTACCGTGTTTCTTCCAATAGCGGTTCGTGTGATCTCTCTCAATTATTTTCTGATATGAAAGGTCTAAAGCATAGATTACATATATATAATAGTGGATTAATCCTATTTGCTATTGGATTTTGAAGACTCCACTTCATATTGAAAAAGAAAAAAAAATCATATTTGCAATAGGATCCTCAAGTCTTCAATTTCACTTGGACAAGAAAAAAAAGTCTTATTTGCAATAGAATCCTCAATTCTTCATTCCACTTGGACAAGAAAAAAAAAATCTTATTTGCAATAGGATTCTCAAGTCTATAATTCCATTTGGATTAAAAAAAATTCTATTTGCAATAGGATTCTCAAGTCTTTGATTTAATTTGACAAAGAAGACATCTTCTTTGCAATTGGATTTTCGTAAAAAATTTGCGAAATTTAAATACTTCAAGTCCCGCTTTAAGTACGTAACAAGCTTGATATAACGCGAGACTTGAAGTGGGGGTAATTTGTAGACATTAAAAAATTACATGATGGACCCAAAATATAATTTGGGTTTATCTTCAATTTAGTCTACTTTGAAATGTGGCCCAATGAGTCAGATAATTTGAAGCCCAGATTTGCCACAAATAAATGAGTTATGGGCTGGTCTAAATTGTCTGAGAAGTCAAAACCCACTTGAAAATGTGTCTAATGGATAATTATATATATATATATATATATATATATATATATAATTATCAACAAAGATAATTATTATGTATATATTGGATAATTATCAAATTATCATAAAAGATAATTATCAAAAGAAAAGAAAGTTACAAATCTACCCCTCCGATGAGCCTATAAATAAAGGTCCAGAGGTGGGAGAAAGGGAGAACCAGAAGATTTTCAGAAAAAGCTAAAACTCTGCTGAAGTCTTCACTTAAAGTCCAAAGCACCTAAACCCTGAAGGAGAAGAACAACAAGCACATCACCCACGTGCCGTTCTTCACCAAAGTTTCAATCCAATTCAAGATCAAGCTCTTGCAGCCCTTGAAACCGGATCACCAATGAGATCGAATTAGAGGAATTATCTTTCTTTTGTAAAGATTTACAGAGGATTGTACCATTTTTCTTAAATTAATAAAATTATTTATTTGTCACTAATTTTCGTTCCTACATTTTTGGACACGAAATTTGTGTGTCCAGTCACCCTTACTAAATTGGGTCAATCTAAAATATGGGCTAATAGATTAGACAAAATTGTCTGAGAGGCCCAAGTCTAAGCTCATTTGAAGGTGAATTAACTCTATTTTTGGAGAGTCGTAACCGAGAAAAAGAGTGATTTTAGGTGTTTAGGGTTTTGGAGGTTATAATTCTATTTTTTTAAATCTAGAAATAAAAAGCAAGGGTTTTGATTGGATAATTCTATTTTTTTAATTTAAAAATAAAAAAGGAAAGGGTTTTGTTTGGATAATTCTATTTTTTTAATTTAATAATAAAAAAAGAAAGAGTTTTGCTCGGGTAATTCTATTTTTTTAATTTAAAAATAAAAAAATAGTAATTCTATTTTTGGAGAGCCGTAGCCGAGAGGAAGAGTAACTTTAGGTGTTTAGGGTTTTGGGGGTTATTAATCTATTTTTTTTAATTTAGAAATAAAAACAAAGTGTTCTACTTGGATAATTCTATTTTTTTAATTTAATGCTTTTGCTTAAGTAATTCTATTTTTTTAATTTAAAAATAAAAAAGAAATGAATTTTGTTTTAGTAATTTTATTTTTTTAATTTAAAAAATAATAATGTACTGAAACTAAAAAAAAAAAAAATCCTCTATACTTTAAATATTAGTAGAGATTATTTTGCCAATTCTTCACTTCAATCTATCTTTTTCCCATCATGATGTATGTATAGTTAATTCTGTCACATGCTATGGATCTTCATTGGAACCATGGTTTTTTCATTCTTCAACTACACACTGTTTCTTTGTTGGCTCTGCAAAACTCGATTTTTTCCTCTTCTTTATTTCTTTATACTTTTCTTCGTACGCGTCTCCAAAACATTTATGATGTAGACCTCACATGTGTGTCACACACGGTGTGTCAACTAATTAATGTTCTACATCAACTCTCATCTTTTTTCCGACTTAATAAAACTCAATTTATTTATCGCCAAAAAATAATAATATTGTAAGTTCATAGTTTGGTAATTATGGGTTCAACACTACATAATTTTTGATAGTTTTTCCCAAGTTTTCTATACAAATTTAGGCTCTCATTGTTTTTTCTTTAGGCATGTATCTTTCCTTTATTAATAACATAAATCGAAGTACACTTCAACAATTATACTATGTTGTTGAAAAATAGAAGTGTACTTTAAAATATATATATATATATATATAATTATCTTATTGGTTCAACTTGAACAAGAATGGCTTGATTACATAGCATCCATTAGACCAAACAAACTTTTGTGCACCAAATTAGACGTTGGAGTATAGTCCACAAACATTGCTGTATTACGTGAGAAGACCGTCTTCTCTGACTATAGGGAGTTAAAAAGTGTGAACTTCTCTCATCACCAAATTCTTTCCACCAATCTTAATGGCCACCAAAAATCATGTCAATAACATAAAAATTAATCTTCTTTGAAGTTGAATGGGTTGGCTTAGAGATGGGTCAATAGAAGACCATGACCCTCAAGTCTTTTCCCCTCCTCACCTGTGCCAAAAAATCTGGTTTAGGTAAGAAGCCAGGATAGGATCAATCCCCACTTTAATAAACGGGTTTGGGTCGCATATTTTTTCGTGTGGGTCAAAAACAGATTGACCAACTCGTTTTGACCCAACTTATATTGAGTCTGTTGTCATAATTCATATTTGACTCACCCATATTTGAGTCAGTCCAAACTCAACTCAACCTGTCTATTTGGCCAAAACATTTCCTTTCAAAACTATTACAATATATATTTATTAGGGTAAAGTGCAAAAAATATCACCGCTATATACAAAATGTGAAGAAAACTCTCCTGCAATTTATTATACGTATAAAACTCCCTGCATTTTTACAATTTGTGCAAACACCTCCCTCCGTCAAAATTTTCATTTTAAATGACCGAAATGCCGCTCACATTCTTTAAAACCCTTGTGTCATATTTGGATGCAATATTTTCTATTTTTTATTAACTAAAAATATATTTTATTATTTCAGATGAGCTCGACGAGTGAAAATAAGAGAGTATTGGCACATTTTTTAAATAAATAAAAAATTAATATTCGGATAAGCTATTTTTGGATATCCAAACATGGCACTAGAGTATAAGGGTGTTTTAGATATTTTAGTTGTTAAATTGACAAAAGCCCTGTTTGGATTAGCCTTTGAAAAGTGGCTTTCAGTTTTTCAAGCTCAAAAGTTATTTTGGAGAGTGTTTGGATTGGTAAGACTGAAGAGTTTCGAAATCCAAAAAAAGCGTTCAAAGGAAACTGATGGGTACCAGTTTCCTCATTTAGCTTTTGTTCTTCTTTTTCTTCTAAGTAAAAGTCGAAACAAAAGTTATGTCAAACAGGGCCAAAATGTCCTTATTTGCACATTTTGTAAACAGTGAGGGAGTTTTTTGCACTCCAGGGGGGTTTTTTCAAGTATATAGTGAGTGTGTTTTTTGCACTTTATCCTATTTATTATTATAATTTCTTCTAAACCATTTATGATTTCTATCTCATTTCCTAAACTATATAAGATTCTTGTCTCCTAAGTTTACTTATTTTTCAAGATTATGTGCCTATAAATAGGCCTTTATGTATTTATAGATGCAAAAATCCTACTCTCTATAATGATAAGTAAATTGGAGTATAAAAGTTAAGGCATATTAATTTTTTCTTCACTTTCAAAGTATTGGCTCAAGTATTATGTTCTCCATTACTTCTCCAAAGAAGAGAGTGGGGATTTAAGTTCCAACACGCGTCATGTGTTTAAGAGAATATTTACTAATACAAAAAATATATTTTTTTAATCTATTACATTCTCTCCTTCTATATAAGATATATATGACCATCAACTACCGGGATAACATGACTCATTGCAGATGTAATTTTTTATTAAAAAATTTTGATTTCAAAAGCTAATAGCAAACAATGAGTAGAAAAAAAAAGTCAGAAAAAAGAACTCACATGTAAGTCGAGATGAAACGGAATCGAATGGTTGTTGGTGAGATTTAAGAGCCGCACTGAGAGCCATGTTGATGAGAGCCGAGAAAAAGATGAGAGTGGAGAGGAAAAATGGAGAGCCGTAGCCGAGAAAAATTTAGAAATAAAAAGAAAGGGTTTTGCATGGGTAATTCTATTCTTGGAGAGTCGTAGTCGAGAGGGAAGAGTGATTTTAGGTGTTTAGGGTTTTGTTTGAGTAATTCTATTTTTTTAATTTTAAAATAAAAAAGAAAAGGGAAGAGTGATTTTAGGTGTTTAGTTTTAAATTTAGAAATAAAAAGAAAGAGTTTTGCTTGAGAAAGAGTTTTATTTGGGTAATTCTATTTTTTTTTAATTTAAAAAAAAAAGAAAAGGTTTTGCTTTTTTTAATTTAGAAATTAGAAATAAAGAAAGATTTTTACCTGGGTAATTCTATTTTTTTAATTTAAAAATAAAAAAAGGTTTTGCTTTTTTAAATTTAGAAATTAGAAACAAAAAGAAAGGGTTTTGCTTGAGAAAGAGTTTTGCTTTGGTAATTCCATTTTTTAATTTCAAAATAAAAAAATAGTGTACTGAAACTCAAAAACTCCTTTGTACTTTTAGTAGTAATATAAATAAAAGATAACTATGATAATAAATATATTAATTCGATAATCATCAAAAGTGGCATAAGTTACAATTCTACCCTCCATGAAGCCTGCAAGTGATTGAAGAAGATTTTCAACATCTCAATTCAAGATCAAGTTTTAACTGTCCTTGAATTTACGTGACAAACGAGATCGAATAAATGGAACATTCTTTGGGTAAAGATTACCCCCATAGGATTGTACCCATTTATTTTAGAAAATTAATACTTGTTCCACTTTTCAAATTATTTTCAAACACAAAATTATTTGTACACTCTCTCTATTTTATTTCAAATGCCTTTGCCCTCAAAGGCATGCCTCAAACAACATGAAATTTGTATATCTATACATATTTGAATAAATTGATCAAAAATTTAAATGAACTCAAACAATAATTAAAAATAAAAAAATTCAATTTTTAGAAAAAGAAATTACCTTTTTTCCTCTACGCATTCATCGTGAATCTTGCAACAAGCATCGAGATCATCACAAGGTTTTTCCCCAGAACATCCACTCCCATCCTACTTTGCAATACTTCCCGTATCGAATCCCAACTGCTAATATACACTCAAATAATTTAAAAATTAAAACCAAAATTAACAAAATGAATAAATTTGCTAGTAACACAAGCTAAAATAAAAATAAAAACTATGGATGAAAGAGCTTACAATTACAATTCTCCACAACACATGCTTTGTTGCACCCGACCTGTCGTTCATTCATTCTACAACATTTGCTAAATAATATATAAGTGTGTAAACATATATACATATATAGATATAGAACTTAGATCTAATTGTATAAAGAGAAATAACATAAAGTCATGTGAATGAAGGAAAATGATCCTCTCCTTGAGAATTCCTCTCCTTGATTCCGCAACGCTTAATCTTGCGGTCAAGATTCAGCCATGTCATCATCTCACATTATTGTTGGAGCGATGGGCTATCTCGACAAGGAAGAGGCATGTGGTGACGCGTGACCTACATGCAGAGAGTGTTGGTAAGAGTGTTGTGTGTGTATCGATACTATTAGGTGTTCGTTTATTTTTAATTTTTTTGCACTTTATCAATAAATTAACATCCCTTTTCATTCCAATTCAAAATTATTTATTAACAGAGTAGGCAAGACATGGACGGGATATGAATTTTCATTTTGCGTTCAAAATTATATATTAACGGAGCAGGGCAGGACGGGGACGGGATAAGAATGAGTTTAGAAGAGTATTTTTTTTATTTTTACACTATTATTAATTTACATGTACACTACCAATAAGATTTGACCAAATAAAATGTTATATATTTAACTAATAAAGTTAATTTTTTATGTGTTAATAAATGTAAGAGTAATACAATAAATATATAATATAAATGGAGTAGGCCGGGGAGGGGTGTCTATCCTTGTCTCCGTCCTCAACCATGCATGTTTTTGCCTCCCACCTTTAAAATAGTCTCAAAATTATTATGTATTGTAAGACTCATTATGACTCAAATTTATCCGGTGTATTTACACCGGGCTTAATAAAAAAATAAAATAAGAAAGGGAATTAGAAATTAGATGTGAATCCCATGGGCAAATTCTATGAAATTGAGCACGTTCCTTTCATTTCACAAAACGATCTTGTGAAACAAGTGATTAATTACTTCAAGCCTATGAAGCACGGACACGAATATGTGATACAAATACGACTCGATACGGATAAGGCGATACGGCAAATCTCAAAAAAATAGGATATGGGTACGGCGGGATACGGCAAATATATATATATTATACAAAAAAATTAATAGAACACAAATTAAGTTTTAAGTTTTAACTTGAAAGAACTTTTTTTTTCAACATTAAAGATCTTTTGATTTATTACAAATTAAGCCCCACATTTTAACTAAGCTTTTTAAATTTTAATATTACAATTTGGCTACCATCTTTAAAAAATTATCCGAGAAGTATCCACTTCGTATCATGTCGTAGCCTTGCCGTATTCGAAAATAAAAAAATTATTTTAAAAAAAATGGATATTTTTCCGGAATATCCGATACGTGTTCAACCGTATCTTAGCCGTATCCGTATCGGATACGTATCCGATACGGCTACGGCGCCTCCGAAAAAGTATCTGTGCTTCATAGCTTCAAGCTCAAATTGTTTAGTTTGGAATTATAGTTTACATTTATTTCAAATTAACTAATCTCTTTTAATTTAATTCATTTGTTTTTTATTATTATTATTTTTTTATCTTTATTAATTTTATCGAAAACAAGTGTATGGCAATGGTAGTCACGTGGCATAATATACGTCATTTGAGCATATTTGTGCGTTAAAATAATACTACCACGAATGTACTAATAATGCACAAATCTAAAGTTGCTATTGAGGTGGGCCTGGTGGGTCAACCCCTAACTAAACCCATGGTACCCATTTATCAACCAAGTTTGTTCACTCGTTCTAACTAATTGACTAGTGAGGAAAAATAGGGCGGAATTCAAAAGAATTAGGTGAAGTGTTTTCAATCCAACTCCGATCCCAACCCTTTCTCTATCACAACATGTCTAAATTAATGATAGTGCATGTTATTGCATTGTTTACCAGATATATATTCTCATCATTGATCTTGGGATCAATCAATACATTAGTGATGTTCATGTTTCTTTACATATAAAAAATTTATTTTCTATTTAAGAACTTTAAAAGAAATATGTATGAAAAATATACTGAAATACTACCGACAATGCAATAAAAGAAACAACTACTTGGAATAGACTAAATGCTCGGACATACGACAAGTACGTAACTAATACTCTTTCATGCCACACCTATGGTAACCATCTTCATTTTCTTAAAGGTTTATTCTGTAAATCTTTTCATTTAGCTTGCTCTATCTCATTTGTATTTTACTTCTGTAGTAAGATGTAGAGTTTCTTCTGAGAAACATTGAGGAATAATGATTATCATGGTTACAGTAATTACTTCTACCATGGCTATACTCACAACCGCGTCCACAACTATGAAATGAGATTGCATTTGCTTTAGGGAATGCTACTGATCCGATCAAACGAAAATGATTTTTTTTCCCATCAAAAGCTCATTATTTCGTTTAACCACCAATAAACAGGATACCAACTCTAAATATTTTTATAAATTATCGCTCTGAATATTACTGTCTCAAGAGTACATTTGAGGTATCGAGTATGTTTTTTCAACATATTCTCATTGATAACTTTCTTCTCACATAACTTTAATAATGAACTGATTATAAATAATGCTGAATTATGCTCACTCAAAAAAAAAAAATCCTGCAATCGCAAGCGGATCCAGTCATATCAAGCTTTTGAAAGAATTACAGTCTCCTGATACTCATACCGTTCCTTCAAAATTTTTAGAGTATGAGTGGGCCCTTACTTGTGAGATACTCGATCTTTATATCCTCGTTAAAATGAGGACGATGGAAAATCATTATTCTCGTGATGTTCTAACAATTGATTTTCATCTTAATTGTATTTTCAAGATTCATGGTATCAAGGTGAATTGATTTGAAATAATTAAAGCACCGCAATCACTATAATTTGATTAACAACTTAATTAGAAGATATAAACTATCTATATTCATAAAATATTTTCTGTCCAGAATGACAAAAAAATCTATTTAAAATTTAGGCTTAATAAGCTTTTCAACTGTATATCATTTGCTTAATTTTAACTTCGTTGGACCAGTCAAATAAGTCTTTAAAAAGTGTCCAATGCATAGTGTCAAAATTACTATACTTAAAAACAACAATAAGCTTATTCCTCACAAGAGAACAAGTAGGCTAGTGGTTAGTTGGCCCACCATCTACTCAATCATAAACGTTTTTCAGTTTTTCCATAAATTAGGGCTGTAACTCGGGCGGGTTGGGCTGGTTAGAGGTATAACTCGGGCTCAACTCTACATATAAAATGTTCAATCCTAACTCAATCTTAATCCTACTTTCAACCCTAACTACTCAACCCTAGCCCAACCCATCCTTAAATTTTTAAACTCGGGTTTGTAACTCGGGTTGAGATTTCGGGTTAATTCGGGTTATCTATATCACCAATCTCTATATTGAAAATTTAAAGTACTCCTAAACACACACAAAATTAAGAACTTAATGCAAATTTTTAAAAAATTACAAATAAATTTTAGGAAATTAATTTTACAAAGTGTTAACATATAATAAATTAAGATTTAAATAAAGAAAGTTGAAAAGAAAAAGGTTATCATAATTTGAATATTATATATAATATATTTAAAATAAAAAATATGTATAAAAATAATATTACAATTCGGGTTCAGGTTGGGCTCGGGTTACTGACACCTCAACCTTAGCTCAACCCTAATTAAGTTCGGGTTGAGGTTTTTCAACCCAAGCTCAACCTTAATTATAAAAATAGTTAGCCAAGTTCATAAAAAATCGGGTTGAGCTCGGATTGAATTCGGGTTGTCCAACCTAAGGTGCACCCCTACTCTAAATTAGAAGAGTTTTAACTTGTTATAAATATGAGAGAAAGAAAACGTTTTGCTTATGTTATATCATTCTCCGATTCTCACACACACACACACACACACACACACACATATATATATATATATATATATATATATATATATATACATTCCACCGCCCAACATTACCAATCCTATAACATCATATGCCATTGTATTGATGATGGCGGACCCCAGTCTGCACCATATCTAAGAATGTTCTCTCTTTACATTATACATGTGGGCTCCCAGTTCTTGAAATGTTAAAAGAAAGGCTCCATTAGATACTGTATATTTTTTTCGTATTATGTCCCTTGTCTTTGTTATACATTTTTTTTTTCTATCTTATAGATTTTATTTTACTTTGTTAATTGGCATTATTTTCTATTAATAAATTTTTTTTAAAAAATGATATTCATACTTCACTTTTAATACTCTTGTCATCCATTTTCATTTGTTCTAAAACAGTAATAATAATAACGGTAAAAGGAAAAAAATACTTCCGCTATATAAACAAAATATGCAAAAAAAAATTCTATAGTTTATTACGTGTCTTAGTGTATATAACCCTCCAGTATGTTTACAATATGTGCAAACACTCCCTCCATTAAAATTTTCTTTTTAAATGACCAAATGCTCACACAACCTTTAAAATTCTTGTGCAATCTTTGAATGCAATATTTTCTATTTTTATTTTTATATTTGTAGACACATAAATTTTGTGATGTCTAATCACCGTTCGATTGGTCAACAAGTCAAACACTCTTGGTCAATTAAATTCTATAATTGCGAGTTCCGTCAACGGACACATGTTACAATCCTAAAGGTCCAGACCTTTAAAAAAAATGTGTTACAATTCAAATTAAAATTTGAATTTACTTCCATATAAAATGAGCCAAAATCTCTTTATTCATAGAAGTTGGCACAATTAATAGAGAGTTACCAAATTAACCCCCAACCCTTTCGCCTATAAATACGAGGTCATCATACACATTCGTGGAGACAGAGAGAGAGTTCAAGAGAACACTTAAACTTTAAACCAAAACTCAAAGTTCTGAAAAAGAGAACATCAATCACATAAGGGTAGTTCTTTTTCGATGACCTACAATCTACCGTTCGAGATCAAGCTCTATCAGCCCTTGATCGGAAATCCCATCAAGCCTTCCTCAATCTTTAAGCTTTGAAGAAAGTTTATCACTGCCGGTTCAAGAACAAACTTTTGAAGCCCTTGCACCAAACAACAAGGAGATTACATAAGAGGAAGATTCTTTGTTGTAAAAGAATCGACCACAGAGAATTGTACCCATTTTTTTGAAATTAATAAAATTGATTATTTATTACTCATTTTCGTTCCTAAATTTTCAGACACGAATTTTGTGTGTACAATATTAATTAAAAATAAGGATGTATTCATACATTTTTTAAATAAATAAGAAATTAATATTCATATGAGCCCTTTTTGAATATCCAAACATGACATTAGAATGTAAGGGTGTTTTAGATATTTTAGTTGTTAAATTAACAAAATATCCTTATTTGCATATTTAGAAAACAGCGAGGAATTTTTTTTGTAATACATGACTTTTTTTGTATATTTAGTATATAGTGAGAGTGTTTTTCGTAGTTTACCTTAATCATAAATTGTCCTATTAAAACAGTGTCATTATTCACAATTATCACAAATATATATATTTTGTTCATTTAATTTAGGGATTTGATGTTATACTTATACTTCATATATTTTGTTCATATATATATATATATATTCCTGTAGTCCATCTTCTAAGAGTAATTACGGTATTTATCTAAATAAATGAAGTATAAGTATAACATCAAATCCCTAAATTAAATGTACAAACGTGGAAACTCAATATCTTGAGTTAGACACTTTCACAACTAAAAAAAAAAAAATCAGGCATTAACCTATATGTACCAGAGGTCATCGAATTAAAATACTACACGGCACACACATACATACAAGAAGTTTTTTTTTTTAAAATTTTCTTCAAGACCTCAGCATGTGAATCACCTTAATAAACAATCATCAAGGTAATGTTCCAAGCCTTATGACACGTCCCTTTCTTATTTATTACTTTAAAGCACATCTTTAGACATCGCTGGCCGGATTGATCGGCAGTTGACCTGACTCACAACTGCCAATAAGCCGAAGATTCTTCTTCTTCCGTTGCATTGTTAACCTAGGATGCACGGACCTTTTTATCAAATGTATCGCATCTGTATTAGATACTTAAATATTATGTTAGATATTTTTTGAACACATGTCAAACACTTTATTATCTTGATATTTTTTTTGATACTTTTCATACACTCTTCAAATATGTGTCTGACACTTCTTAACAATAATGTATATTTAAGTATTTTGAAAGGAATTTATATACGACTGAGTTATGATTAACAATATGAACTAAATATATATAGGGAACTAAATAATCTGGTTGCTTAATTTATTTTAATATGTTTGTTTATTTTTGTTTATATGTTTGCTTAATTCTTAATTGTTTGATGATGAATTTAAGTATTTATGTAATGTAATATCTCTTTGTTAAATAATGAATATATATTAATAAATTATATTATTATTTTATAGCCATGTCCTGCTTTTTTAAATTTTTTCGAATGGTCGTATCTGTGTCATGTCATACTCGTATTTCATATCCGTTTTTCCTAGATTGTACTGTATGAAAAATTATTTATGAAAAATTGGATTTTGGTGAACAAATTAAAATTATTTTATTCACAATGACTTTTAAGTCATGAAAAGATAAATGTGACCAAACTTAAAAAAGAATTGCCAATTGGGGACCATTTAAACATAATGTCCCTTCGATTGAGTTGACAATTCTATCAACAGGGAAACTTTCTCTTATTCTTCGGATTCTACCTTCAGGTTACTTGATTACAACATCGCCAATTAGCAACCCTCTCTCTATTTATATATAAATATATTACACAATATATACATATATTATATATATTAAGAAGAAGAAGATGTTCTCAAACCCTAGGCAGCCCCTCCCACTGTGGCTGGATTTGGATTTCTCTTGCAACTTGTTGATATTCAGAAACAAGGATAAAAGATTTATGAATGGGATATGGATGAGATGATTAGAGTTTGGATCCATTATTTTCTCAAACATATGTGTATAGTGAGGTGGTTAACTCTCAAACATATTTGTGCATATACACAAAATAAACTTTGTGATGATCCTACAAAGCATGTATGATTATCTCTTCCCATTATTGATTTTTAAACAATACAATTGTAATTTGTTTAAACTTATATTCTAATTACTTTATCCCTAATATTTTTAGAGGTTTAATTTTTTTTTCGAAATTAAATTTAAATTTTTGTTGGCAATTTTTCATAAATTCTTTAACTATTTTTCTCATCCATCCAAATATAGTTTATCATGAAAATCCTAGTCTAAAAGAGGTACATCAATTATTAATCTAAAATCCAAAACTTCTAATCCCACTATAATAATTTCTTCAAGTAATGATGTTAGAAGGCTATCTGAAAGAATAGAATGAACACATTGGCACCTCTGCCACCACAAAGAACCTCATTGATGAAGAGGTCAATTATTTTTCAAAGAAAAATTTGTTTTTCCGATGAGGCAGAGGCAGTGAAGGTGGGGACGACGAAGCGTGGTAAAAAGTCATTTTTGGGCTAGAACGATGTGAAGGTGACGGTGATGGAGATTGGAGATCTGTAGAAGTTCACGATGTATTTCAGGTAGCCCTCATGGTAGAATTCAGAGAATAAGAAAAAATTTCAGTTGTTGATAGAATTGTGAATTCAATAGAAGGGTATTCAGGACATTAAGTTTAAATGGTCATCAATTGACGATTCTTTTTTAAGTTTGGGTCATTATTTATCTTTTCATGACTTTAACGTCACTATGAATCAAATGTTTATAATTTTGTCACCAAATTTAATTTTTTTAATTATTTATTACCACTGAAGTACCGTATATTCAAAATTTTAGCTCAATACAAAATTTGAAAAATAATACAAATTTTATATTTGTGTAGGTCCACGCAATTTGTGGCCGAAACTTAATCTAGAAAATCGAATGCATCACTTTTACATAAACTATATATAAAGTCAGTCGCTTACTCGCTTTAGTCTAAAAAACACAAGAGTATGACAGGTGTTCGGACCAGTTCATTCGGTCCAGCAAACACAGCCAATAAATCAATAATGGAGCGCCGATGTCAACGGTTTGAACCAACCACCTCCAACGTATAAAACAAAACAAAAAAAAAAACTGCCATTTAAAAAACACTGTAATAAACCCATTCAACTAAAAGTTGACCTGACTTGCTTACTCTGAAGGTTGATTTTTTGATCAATTTTTTTCAAAATTCTTTAAACAATAAATTTTATTTGACCCGACTTTGTTACTTTTGAAACTTTAGGTGGACATGCCAAACGTGTATTTACTTACTACTCGAGGACTTTTCAAATTTGATAAATAGCAAAATCTGACTTGATTATTACACCAAAGGAAAAAAGCCAAACAAGGGAGACAAAAATTTCCAAATTGTAAGATATATTGAAGTGGGTAGGAAGGTTTCACTTAAATGCATCTACAGACAACGATAATGACTTTGAAATTGTTGTGACAAATACCGTAAATCAAGAACATAATTAAGAAATTAATAGAAAAACAAACTTTGAAATTGTTGTGACAAATACCGCAAACCAAAAACATAATCAAGAGATTAATAGAAAAACAAACACGCAATGCACAAAGAATACAAAGATTTACATGATTTGGTATAGTGTCTACATTCACAATGAAGATCGAACAAAAGACAAAAAGTTTGAGCCTTCAAAACTTCTCTCTCTAACACTCTTTCTGTGGCCATCAGAGTTATTTCTATCCACTTTTCAAACCCTAAAGACCTTTATATATTGGACTATAGAGAATTCTAGAATTGAATCCACGACCCACAAGAGAAAATAAGGCAAAAATATTTTTGTAGACACTGCACTCGAACGGATCAAATCCAAGTGACAACGCGATCCGAACAAGAACAAAATTAGCACGACATTTACAGAAATTATTGACTGCACACTAGTTTCAAGGTTAGTGAATCCAAAACCCATAATTTCCTCAAGAGGAGTGTTAATCTTAAAAATTAAATGTTTTTCTACATTAAATGTCCTACTTTTTCACAAATCAATATACCATTCCAATTCTAAAGTATTTACAGTGGTGCCATCAACAAACAAATAAAATTATAAACATAAAGTATTGAAATATTTTTATTAATATTCTTTTTATATTTTCCTACTTTTAAATATTTTTAATAATCTATATAATTATTCAATTAACCATAATAATCTATATACTTATTCAATTCATCTATATACTTTATGTTTATAATTTTATTTTTATTAATATTTTTAATAATCTATATACTTAGTCAATTAACCATAATTACAAAATTTTAATAAAAGAACATATTTTTAAAGTATTAAAATAATTTTTTTATATTTTCCTGCTTTTAAATATTTTTAATAATCTATATACTTTATGTTTATAATTTTATTTTTATTAATATTTTTAATAATCTATATACTTATTCAATTAACCATAATTATAAAATTTTAAAAATTATATTGGAAATGATTATAATAAGTATATAAATTATTAAAAATATTAAAAAGCAGGACAATATAAAAAAATTATTGATAAAATTACTTTAATGCTTTATGTTTATAATTTTATTTGTTTGTTGATGGCACCACTGTAAATACTTTAGAATTGAAAGGGTATATTGATTGATGAAAAAGTAGGACATTTATTGCAGAAAAATATTTAATTTTTGGAATTGATTTCTACTGGAAACTACTGTGCAAAAACACTCGCTTGAATGACTGGCGCTATCACTCCTCTTTCCTCAAATGTACAATAAAGATAGAATTCTAAATAAGCCATATTGTTGTATTAATTAAAGTGAATAAATGCAGCAGAAGCATGATATATGAGCTCCTTTATTAAATGAATCAAACTTGAAAAGTCATAAGCTCCCGTAGTATAAACTCAAATGTTCTTTCATAAATTTTAAAAAGTCCCTACATTTTTATTAATATTAAAAAATGATGTGATAGAAAAATTAAAATTAATATATCTCCCCAATATTATATAAACTCAATATGTAAAAACCCAATTAAGTCCAAGTTCAGCCCACTAGCAAACCCCCGCATTTCCACGGAAGCTTCCAATGTTACTGCCACTGCACTACACGGTGTGGATTCTTTTTAACGGTTTGAACCCACAATTAACGGTTGACTATGAGCCAAAAACGTGGACCCATTCTCACCGGTCCGACTTTGCACCAAACAGCTATGGTTTCGTCTTCACACAGCTTACGACTTTCGCCTCTCTCTCTCTCGAACGAGAGTCGATCGAATACATAGCTCTACACAACCCCGCTTCCAGGTGCGAACGAGTCAAAGAATTCAATCAACTCTCTCTAGTCATTTTTTATTCTTTCTCTCTCTATATTTCTCTTCTTTGTGTGTGTATATATGAATACATTTTCTCTGCTCATTCATTTCACAAACAGTTTCAGAGAACTCTGATTAAAACCCGTTCTCTTGAAACTGTTACACAGTTCAAATGGGTTCTTCTTATAATTATACTTTGATTTTTGGGTACTTGGTTTTTCTAATATTGATTTGGGGTTCGCAGAGCTGTAATGGTTTTGGTACTTTGGGGTTCGATATACACCACAGGTACTCCGACACGGTTAAGGGGATTCTGGACCTCGATGGCTTGCCGGAGAAGGGAAGTCCCCATTACTACGCTGCTATGGCCCACCGTGACCGCCTCATCCGGGGACGTAGGCTCGCCGACACCGTCGATTCCACCCACCTCACTTTCCTCGACGGCAACGAGACTTATCGGATCAGTGCGTTGGGATTGTATGACTTCCTATTCCTTCACTTAATTTTAATGTTTTTTTAGTTATAATTAATTTTTTATATATATCCTTTTTTTTTCTATTGGAAATTAAGTAGATAGCAGTGATTTGTTGCACAATTCTAATGGATCTTGGAGTAGTACATGTTTGATTGGAGAGAAAATTGAAAGGATAATGATATTACTTTTTAAAAGATTCTCCTTCTAGAGCTATTTTGATTAAGAGTAATGCTATTGCGACCTCTTGAAAGTTGAAAGAGCCATGGGCTCTCCTTATTGTCCATTGGATTTGAGAATACAAAGAGAAAGTTGAAAGGATCTTATTTTACGGAATCTCAATCTGTCAATCATATGGCTAATAAAGCGCGCTCGATCATATGATAGCATTACTCTTTTTGTAATCTAATGTGACAATGTCATTTGCAGAAGTATTTAGCAGACAATATCAATTTGGTTTAAAATTAAAAGGAGAAGTAAAGTCAAAAGAAATTTACCCATTGAAATATTTAGATATTTGGAGATTTTGTGAAGCATCTAAATAAAATTCATGAATCTCATTTTATAGTCCATTCTGTTTGTAGAACATTTATTTGCCTGCCTTAGCTAGTTCGGATCATATGCTTAGGCAGGGTTGGGGGTTATGTATTGGTTTTATTAGTTCTTAGGCATCACAAACACACCAAGTTCTGATTTTTTTTCACTTCCCTTTTTGGTGTTTTTCTCAAAAAGAAAAAAATTGCAGACCTGGTATTGCTTATAGGTTGAAAGAAAAGTGTTTTGGTAATAGAAATTTTAAATTGGGGTTTAGAGTTTCATTTTATGATTCTCACTAATGGCTCTCTTTATGGGAATTTGCAGTTTGCACTATGCCAACGTTTCTGTGGGGACGCCAGGTTTATCTTTCCTTGTGGCACTTGACACCGGCAGTGACCTGTTTTGGTTACCATGTGATTGTAGCAGTTGTGTGCATGGCATAAAGACACGGACTGGAGATGTATGTTGAATTATTTTGAATTTTAGTAATTGCTTCCTCTGCAGAATGCATGTCTTCTTTTCATATGATAATAAATGTGTCACTTGTCAAAAATGCTTCCCTTAACATAGCTACATTTTGATATGCTTTTACGATGCTAAGAAACTATGATTTAATTTCCTATGGCAACTTTATTTCATTTTCAATTTATCACCATAGCATCATTTTTATGGCTATATTATCATGTCGTCGTAGTAACAGTATGACGAAGTCCCTTTGGCAAATAGTATTTCATTCTTTGTGTTATAAGTTTGAATCATTAATGTTTTATTAAGGATATATGTTATGATATTGATTTGTTTATGTATTTGATAGTATTACCTTGATAATTACTTTAACAACTTTGTAAAACAGGTAATAGACTTTAATATTTACAGCCCTAATACCTCATCAACAAGCATGAAGGTTACCTGCAATAGTACCTTGTGTGGTCAACAAAGACGATGCTCTGCGACACCTGACACTTGTCCCTATCAAGTTGTGTATCTTTCAAATGGTACTTCTTCTAATGGCATATTGGTGGAGGATGTGTTGCACTTAACAACAGATGATAGTCAACTAAAAGCTGTTGAGCCACGTGTTACATTTGGGTGGGTAAACTCTCAATATTTCTTTTACATCTAATAATCCCTCTGCTTTTTGGAGTCCATCAAGATTGTCAACATTAACAACGAATAGCATGGTGGCGTTGTTTCTGTGGATTTTATGTCAAAAGGCAAGATAATTGTATGTTATTTATATAATTTATTTTAAAACCCTTAAACCACAATATTAGAAATTTCCCGAGTTCTCCAAGACTTACCATCATCTGGTTTAAAATTGATTCTTCTTTTTTCTTCTTCTTCTTCTTCGTCTTAATGGATTATTCAGCAGGGAGTGAGTATCCCTCTTACATTATCCATAACCTCTCCCCAATCCAAACCTTGATAAAGGCAAGATTGTTTCACAAGTCTCTAGCAATTACACAGAGAATTTTACAAGCTAAGCTGGCTAGAACCTTCAAATTTGTACTGCCTTCGTCTACTACTTTTTAGTGTTTCTTGTCCTTACCGCAGTAGACTGAAAATTTTCTGTCCACAATGACTTCTGATCTTACTGTGCAACATTGATGGCAGCTGTGGTAAGGTTCAAACTGGTTCGTTCTTGGACGGTGCGGCTCCCAATGGTCTGTTTGGGCTTGGTATGGAAAATGTATCTGTTCCTAGCATTTTAGCAAGTGAAGGGCTTGTCGCAAATTCCTTCTCCATGTGTTTTGGACCAGATGGAATGGGCAGAATCAGTTTTGGAGATAAAGGCAGCTCAGACCAAGGAGAAACACCATTCAATCTTGATGAATCACAGTGAGTAAAACTCCTTCATTTTCATAACGCTGCCATCTGTTTCATTGAATTTAGCATCTTGACTATCTTTCTGATCCTATTTTCCTTGGAATGTTTCACTAGTCCAACTTACAATATCAGCGTGACACAAATAATTATGGAGAAAAATGTCACTAATCTAGATTTCAGTGCAATATTTGACACCGGTACCTCATTCACATACATAAACGACCCAGCTTATACACAGATTTCTGAGAGTGTAAGTGGTTCATATAATGAACTTTCTATATCATCTACATATTAATTGTTGACTTCATAATTATAAATAACTTTTGCTACTTTGCAGTTCAATTCCCAGATCCGAGAAAAACGGCGTCCATCTGATTCCACTATTCCTTTTGAATATTGTTATGAATTAAGGTCGATTTACTTTGGAGATGTTACAAGCTATGGTACCTGGAACTTTAATAATTTTTCTTATTGAACTCTCAATAATCGTCTCTTTCTCTACATACAGTGCAAATCAAACCAGCTTTGAGATTCCCACATTGAATCTAACAATGAAAGGGGGAAGTCAATTTTATGTTGTTGATCCAATAATTATAGTTTCTCTTCAGGTAATGTTTCATTTTTTATTTTTTTATTTTTTTTGTGATTTAAATCCTACTCCTGCCTCTGGGATGTACTGAAGTATGTTTTTACTATTTCCAGAGTGGATATATGTATTGCTTGGGCGTTCTGAAGAGTGGGGATATAAATATCATTGGACGTGAGTATATGTTTCATATTGCTTATTTCATGGAATCTACTGTTTATATTTATGTTAATCCCATGTACATGTGTTGCTTCCATTTTACAATTTTACTATGGATATATTTATCTAGAGATTTTTGAAGAATTATCAGTAACTATTTCTTCTCCATTATAGAAGATCTAGCATGCTCTTTACATGGGATTGTGTTTTCTTTCATGACTTAGGCTGTGTTTGTTGTTAATGAAACAGAGATCTTAGAAATGGGTACACAATATTCCCAATATTATTTTTAGATGAAAGAAGAATTTACAAAAATCCTAGTCTTTAAAATGTAAGGGAGTTTCTGTAAGAGTAGTTTTTTGTGGATGCCATTGTTGGCTGCATTGCTGGTTTTACATACTTTATTTTTGTCATATTATGCATATACTGTAATATTAGATATTAGTATTGCAATCATAATATTTAACCAAAAAAAAAAGAATATATATATATGTGACAATCAGAATAATATTCAGAGTTGCAAACCATCTTGTATTAGACATGTGTACCCCTTGATTATTTATTTGATAACAAAGCCTTGTCAGATCATAGAACAATGGAGAAAATTGGGTTTATGTCATAATTTCTGGATTTGGTATGTATTGTAAAATTGTAGTGGCATTAGATTGTATGATGGGTATAGCCGAATAAAAGCAACATCCAGAAGTAAATCCAAAGGTGATAAAACAAGATTTCTTCAGTCTACAGTTTTGACTGGGTATCGAAAATCCTATAGTAAGAGACCATAATAACAAAGGAAAAGGCAGAAGGCTACTGCTAAACCGGCTGCGTACCATATTCCAAATCAGAGATTAATGTAAATGAGACATGGACAAAGAAACTAAATGACTTCCATTAGAAACCTTCCTGATGAGCGATGACAAACAAAGACATCAACCTTTGCTTGGTTTCAGGTTTTTAAATGGTTTACTAGATTTACTTTGCTTTATATATAAACGAGAGAGATAAATGTATATGTTTTGTGTAACTGCATTCACATTTCCATTGAGAAAGTTCCTAGCAATATTAACTTGTTGATCTTTGTCCAGAAAACTTCATGACAGGCTACCGGATTGTTTTTGATCGAGAGAAGATGGTTTTGGGCTGGAAGGAATCTGACTGTGAGTATATTATATCGTTTTTTATTAGACTTTCAAGTTCTCTCTCTCTCTGTGTCTCTTTTGTACTAATGAGAACTGTTGTCTCAGGTTATGACTCTAAGAACACCACCACTCTACCAATCAACCAACCAAACTCCACTGCAGTTCCTCCCACTGGTACTGTTCAACCAGAAGCGACATCAAATACTGGTAATGGTTCGCCAAATTCCAGTCCTTCCACTACGTCGCCACCTCCATCCAATTATGCACCCCGCTTAAATTCCTTCACTTATACACTCCTCACGGTCACTTTTTGTTTCATAATTCTTTTCTCCTGAGGTTTTCCAGGCACAGTATTGTATTTTATTGTCATTTGTTTGCGATGTAATACATAACAGATTGGAGGCATTGTTGGCTTCCTTTTTATTTTTTCCAGCATTAACTTGAACCTTGGGTTGTATATATATAGGGTTTTGATCCTCAACATATCTTTGTATAATAATGGAGAGATCATTTTGTATACCAAATTTTTGGACGTGACACATCATTCATAGTTTTCTATTATCTTCTGCAATTGCTTTCTAAATGTTACCAGCCATGACTACAATGTCACAATGACAAAACACTTTCACAAGGATAGTGAAAGGATATCCTTATTTTTCTTCTTAGATGAGCGTGAAATAAGAATGTGAAGTAAAGCACATGAAATACCTTCTATTATGAGAACTGATCCAGGAGAATTTTGGAGCAGATATTGTCACGGCGGCAAAGAGATCATCAAAGGGTTACCAACACGTATGATAAACATGTCATGCATAAAGAATAAATCTTCAATTAAGTTCCAATCAGAACCAATTTATCAAATATACATTCAGAATCACCATCATTTGAGGTCTCAATACTTAAAAAGAGCTGTAATGTTCAGCATGCCATGGAAGATAACTCAATTTATCAATTTGCATATACATATAAAATATATCTAGATATCATAAATCAAATTTCAAGCAGCAATCTGAGACATGTATTAACAAATAATTAACATGTAATACCTCCAGTCTGTTCAGGTCATCAGTTAGTGTGACATCTGCACCCACTTTTGCAGCAACCAAACCAGGCAATGAAGTTCCAGCTACAAGCTCTAAACTCATAATAACACAAAGAATTAGAGTATTAAGTGTTAGGAATTCACATCTACCTTCCGTGTGGTTGCTAGAGCTCATTTTTTACTGGGTTTCTTGCATATTCCTACAATTTCCCAGAAACCAAACGGAGTTCCAGATTGGGTTCGACTATTTTGCTCAATTTCTTGACTGAATGAATCTAAAGTTTGTTCCCTAATCTTCTTTTTTTCTTAGTTTTTGTTAGGGTGAGAAAGGACACCTCAATTATGGTGATGAAGAAGGCATCGGCGTTCTCACTTGGGTTCCCGAAATGATGGCGTGAAATGGTGGTCATTTGCTCGTCCGTCGACGGTGTCACGGCCGGTTCGTCGCCGTCGTTGATTTCCATATTTCTCTCCTCGTATCCAAACAGTTGGAGCTCTCAACTTTTGTAGGAACAGAATATGAGTCTATGACACTGCGTTTTCTTAGTTGGGAGCTGAAAGCAAAACAAGTGAAAAAATCTTGTGATTTTCTTCTTAAATTTACTTTTTATAATTAAGAAAAAGTAGTAAAAGTACTGGGTAAATATATTACTACAACTCTCAGTTTAGGATATCGACTCTCTCTAATTTCAAAATTTTTAACAAATTTTATTTGTTTGTTTACGAAAGAAAAAAATTAATACATAAATTTAAAATTTTAGAATATATTCTGAAATATCGAAATTAGAAAAAGTCTGATCTATTGTCTAAGGGGGTGTGAGCTGTATTTACCTCTGTATGAAAAGAAGAGAGAAGATGATGGTGAAGAGAGAGAAAGAAGGGAGAGAAGAAAAAAAAGGTGACGGTGAAGAGAAGAGAAGAGAGAAAGAAGACAGATGACGATGAAGAGAGAAGGAAACGAGATGATGGTGAAAGAGAGGTAAAAGAGAGATAAGAAAAGAGTGTTACTGGTTGGTACGAAGGCCACGGTAGCCTATTAACCTTGTTTTGAATTAGGCACGGTAGGGCAGAGAGCCGACCAAGGCAGTCGATTTGGACTCAATTATTACACACTAAAGAGAGATGTATTGAAGTGGAAGGTTCAATGATTCCAACGAGTTTGAAAATAGAGATCATCTTGGGGTTGGGGGGTGTTATCAGTACTTGAAGTAATGCTACTGGAGAACTGTTCAAATTTGATAAATAGTAGGCTACTCCAATACTCCATTGATCGTGATTGTTACACTAAAGAGAGCAGTTCAAAATTTCCAAACTGACAGATGTATTACATCCAACGATTTTGAAAATATAGGTCATTTTGTTCAACCCATTCTCTACGGTCCGACTTTACACCAGACAGCTACGGTTTCATCTTACTACTTTTCCTCTCTCTATCTCTCTCGATCGATCGAAGACCTGGCTCTACACACCCAAATTCCAGGTGCGAACGAATTCAATCAACTCTCTCTCTCTATATATATATCACACACACACATATATATATATATATATTCCCCCTCTTTGTATAAATATATTCTCTACTCATTCATTTCATAAACAGTTTCAGAGAACTCTGATTCAAACTCGTTCTCTTGAAACTTCTACACAGTTCAAATGGGTTCTTCTTCTAATTATACTTTGCTTTTTGGGCACTTGGCTTTTCTGATATTGATTTGGGGTTCGCAGAGCTGCAATGGTTTTGGTACTTTCGGGTTCGATATTCACCACAGGTACTCCGACCAGGTTAAGGAGATTCTGGACCTCGATGGCTTGCCGGAGATGGGTAGTCCCCAGTACTATGCTGCTATGGCCCACCATGACCGCCTCATCCGGGGACGTCGCCTCGCCAACACCGTCGATTCCACCCACCTCACTTTCAAGGACGGCAACGAGACTTACCTGATCACTTCCATGGGATAGTATGATTTCCTAGTCCCTTACTAATTTTAGTGTTTTTTGGTTATAGTTTAATTTTTGATATATACCCCTCTTCTTCTTCTATTCTATACTTACCTCCCTTGAGATTTTGTCATATTACACTGACCTCCCGTCTTGTTTGTCAAATTATTGTGCAATTATTCTAAGTTCTCTGTTTCATTAACTACTCTTACAGAAACTCCCTTAAATTTTAAAGACTAGGATTTTTGTAAATTCTTCTTTCATCTAAAAATAATATTGGGAATATTGTGTACCCATTTCTAAGATCTCTGTTTCATTAACAACAAACACAGCCTAAGTCATGAAAGAAAACACAATCCCATGTAAAGAGCATGCTAGATCTTATACAATGGAGAAGAAATAGTAACTGATAATTATTCAAAAATCTCTAGATAAATATATCCATAGTAAAATTGTAAAATGGAAGCAACACATGTACATGGGATTAACATAAATATAAACAATAGATTCCATGAAATAAGCAATATGAAACATATACTCACGTCCAATGATATTTATATCCCCACTCTTGAGAACGCCCAAGCAATATATATATCCACTCTGGAAATAGTAAAAACATACTTCATTACATCCCAGATCCCAGAGGCAGGAGTAGGATTTAAATCACAAAAAAAAAAAAAAAAGAAACATTACCTGAAGAGAAACTACAATTATTGGATCATAAAATTGACTTACCCCTTTCGTTGTTAGATTCAATGTGGGAATCTCAATGATGGTTTGATTTGCACTGTATGTAGAGAAAGAGACGATTATTCAGAGTTCAATAAGAAAAATTATTAAAGTTCCAGGTACCATAGCTTGTAACATCTCCAAAGTAAATCGACCTTAATTCATAACAATATTCAAAAGGAATAGTGGAATCAGATGGACGCCATTTTTCTCGGATCTGGGAATTGAACTGCAAAGTAGCAAAAGTTATATATAATCATGAAGTCAACAATTAATATGTAGATGATATAGAAAGTTCATTATATGAACCACTTACACTCTCAGAAATCTCTGTATAAGCTGGGTCATTTATGTATGTGAATGAGGTACCGGTGTCAAATATTGCCCTGAAATCAAGATTAGTGACATTTTTCTTCACAATTATTTGTGTCACGCTGATATTGTAAGTTGGACTAGTGAAACATTCCAAGGAAAATAAGATCAGAAAGATAGTCAAGATGCTAAATTCAATGAAACAGATGGCAGCGTTATGAAAATGAAGGAGTTTTACTCACTGTAATTCATCAAGATTGAATGGTGTTTCTCCTTGGTCTGATCTGCCTTTATCTCCAAAACTGATTCTGCCCATTCCATCTGGTCCAAAACACATGGAGAAGGAATTTGCGACAAGCCCTTCACTTGTTAAAATGCTAGGAACAGATACATTTTCCATACCAAGCCCAAACAGACCATTGGGAGCCGCACTGTCCAAGAACGAACCAGTTTGAACCTTACCACAGCTGCCACCAATGTTGCACAGTAAGATCAGAAGTCATTGTGGACAGAAAAATTTACTACATGGAAATTCAGTCTACTGCGGTAAGGACAAGAAACACTAAAAAGCAGTAGACGAAAGCAGTACAAATTTGAAGGTTCTAGCCAGCTTAGCTTGTAAAATTCTCTATGTAATTGTACTAGAGACTTGTGAAACAATCTTGCCTTTATCAAGGTTTAGATTGGGGAGAGGTTATGGATAATGGAGGGATACTCACTCCCTGCTGAGTATATCGTTATTAAGCATGGTTGAGTTGCCTTTTATCAACCATGATTACCATTTGGAAGCCGAAGCTCCATTTGTATCTGTCTCACAAATCTCACAAGCATGGAGGAAAGAGTTTCGGCTTCCAGACCAGATGGTCTACGCCGTCTTCATGACTAAAGTAGGGTGCAAATTCACAAATCCACCCACACTTCTTCCTCATGAATTTGCAAGCTCCACAAGAACTAGATCTAGTCATCTTTTGATAAGATTTGTTAGAAATTTTGTCCGAATGACAACTTATTAATTCTCTCTCTTTTTCTGTGTCAAAGGAGATGAATGGCTATGAGAGAAGATAAAGGGTGCTATGGGTAGTGGTCGTTGATCAGACGGTGTAAGTTGATCATCGTTTGAGAGAAGATTGTCGAGGTTTCATCGAAACGAGAGAAAAACATAGCAGAGAACCTCTGCATATATTCATACACACATATATATGTGTCCCGAGAAAAACAGATTTGGTCTGACAATCCGACCAACTTTCCACCTTTTCAGGATTTTTTTTTTGCCGCCGATATATATATATATATGTATGAATAGTTTGGGATATGGACATTATGGGATATGGACGGAGGTATCTAATGTATAGTTTGGTTTATATCTAACTTGTCACTGTTTACAGTTTGATTGGATGAAGTAACTAATGCATTGCAACTTGTGAGAATGATTTGTGTGAGAGCAGTAATTAAGATTAACACAAATGTCTTAATCTTCTGGACCAGGCAGGCTATGATTTTGTGGGAATTCATTGATCCATATGAGTATTAGGTTTTGGCATCCATGCCTAGCTTGAGGTTATAATCAGGTGTGTTGAAGTGATTGTATTTTGGGACAAGTAATTAAAGCTCCTAACATGAAGGCATGTTCATAAAAGATGAGGGAGGGGAAAATAAATCACAAAGTATCAACTTAAGAGTGAAATGGAAGAAAATCAAACAAGAAAGAGATATGGTGGGCTGGGAACAGTAGCAGTAATTTTTTTTTTTTTGGGACCTGGGCTTATAGCCTGTTACTGGTTCCGCCACTGGATCTTGGAATAGTCATTGCTCTGAGAAGCAGGACATTTCTATGAAGTGTTGTGTCCATGTTGGACACCGACAATTCTTCATAAATACTCTGTATGACACTTCATGGCGTGTCTATAATTTTAAAATATTTTTTATTATTTTGGACACTTAAGCTGACACATTTTGGACTCTTTGTCGACATATTTTAGACACTTGGCCAACACATTCCGGACACTCGACTAACATATCCCACACTTTTCGTCATATATAACGAACACTTGGGAGTCCTAGAACAAGATTATAAACATATATTAAAGTGTCCAACCTCTTTTTCTTTAAAAATTGGCAGTAGTGCAAAAAAAAAAAGCTAAACTTTTTCATATTGAACTATTTTTTGAAGCAAATCAGTCACTCATCTTACAAAAGTAAGCAACTTGACCCCTACAGAACTATAATGACATATACCATTTATTATGTCCATTATGCCCCTTTTTCTAAAAATATAGTGTTTTCTAAATAAAAATTTAAAAAAATAAAAAAATAGTTAGATAATATTCTTAAATAAAATTATATTGGCCTTTTATTCTAAACTTATTATTATGAATTTTATCTAACTATTTTTTTAAAAATTTTATTTAGAGAACGATATACTTGAGAAAAGAGTATATATGTTAGTTGATTAAATTTTTAATTTTTTTAATAATATCATATATATAATATGATATATTCTTTTTGATATTTGAATAGTTTTCATCTTCTAACTTATCTAACTTTAGTATAGAAATTATAAATTAATTAAAGTTCTATAAATGTCTTGTTCAATAGATATATAAATGAAAATTTATATTTATATTAGCGGTGTTAACTCCGTGTCCGTGTCTTACTTTTTCAAAATTTGATGTGTCAGTGTATCCGTGTCTGTGTCCATGCTTGTTAGTCCTTGTTTGATTGGAGAGAAAATTGAAAGGATAATAATCTTACTTTTTATTAGATTCTCCTTCTAAGAGCTATTTTGATTAGAGTAATGCTATTTTCCTTATTGTCCATGGGATTTTAGAACACAAAAAGAGAAAGTTGATAGGATCTTATTATACACTGTCTCGATCATTACTCTTTTTATAATTCTGATGTGAATGTCATTTGGGAAAGTATTTAGCAACAATATCAATTTCGTTTAAAATGAAAAAGAGAAGTAAAGCCAAAAGAAATTTACCCATTGAGATAATTAGATATTTGGAGATTCCGTGAAGCATCTAAATAGAATTCATGAATCTCATTTTATAGTACATTCTGTTTGTAGAACATTTATTTACTAGCCTTAGCTAGTTCAGATGATATGCTTAGGCAGGGTTGGGGTTTAGGTATTGGTTTTATTAGTTCTGATTTTTTTTTTACTTCCTTTTTCAGTATTTTTCATATATATATATAAATCTTGCAGACCTGATGTTGCTTATTGGGTTGAAAGAAAAGGGTTTTGGTAATAGAAAATTTTAATTGGGGTTTAGAGTTTCATTTTATGATTCTCATTAATGGCTATCTTTATGGGAATTCGCAGTTTGCACTATGCCCAAGTTTCTGTGGGGACACCAGGTTTATCTTTCCTTGTGGCGCTTGACACTGGCAGCGACCTGTTTTGGTTACCGTGTGATTGTAGTAGCAGTTGTGTGCATGGCTTAAGGACAAAGGCTGGAAAAGTATGTTGAATTATTTTGAATTTTAGTATTGCTTCCTCTGCAGAATGCATGTCCTCTTTTCACATGATAATAAATGTGTCACTTGTCAAAAATATATGCTATGATATTGATTTGTTATGAGTTTGAATCACTAGTGTTTTATTAAGGATATATATATATATATGCTGTGATATTGATTTGTTTATCTGTTTGATATTATTATCTTGACAATTACTACTTAACATCTTTGTAAAATGTACAGGAAATAGACTTTAATATTTACAGCCCTAATACCTCATCGACAAGCATGAGGGTTACTTGCAACAGTACCTTGTGTGATCAACAAAGAAAATGCAATGCGACAAGTAACACTTGTGGCTATCGAAAGGAGTATATGTCATATGATACTTCCACTGCTGGTATATTGGTAGAGGATGTGTTGCACTTAACTACAGATGATAGTCAACTAAAAGCTGTTGAGCAACGTGTTACATTTGGGTGGGTAAACTCTCATATTTCTTTTCCATTTAATAATATCATTGGAAACCTTCCCCATCAAGATTGTCAACATTAACAATGAATAATAGCATGGTGCTGTTATTTCTATGGGTTTTATGTCAAAAGGCAAGATAAATTTATATTACATAGAGAATTTTACCAGCTAAGCTGGCTAGAACCTTCGAATTTGTACTGCTTTCATTTCTTTCGTCTACTAATTTTTAGTGTTTCTTGTCCTTACCACAGTAGACTGATGTCCATCTAGTAAATTTTTCTGTCCACAATCAGTTCTGATCTTACTGTGCGACATTGGTGGCAGCTGTGGTATGAATCAAACTGGTTTGTTGTTGGACGGTGTGGCTCCCAATGGTCTGTTTGGGCTTGATATGGGAAATTTATCTGTTCCTAGCATTTTAGCAAGTGAAGGGCTTGTCGCAAATTCCTTCTCCATGTGTTTTGGACCAGATGGAATGGGCAGAATCAGTTTTGGAGATAAAGGCAGCTCGGACCAAGGAGAAACACCATTCAATCTTGGTAAATAGTGAGTAGACGACTCCTTCGTTTGCTTATTAATGCTGCCCTCCTCTGTTTCATTGAATTTAGCATCTTGAATATATATTTTTCTTTTGACCGAATTGACATGCTAATTATTCTGATTTTATTTTCCTTGGAATGTTTCACAGTCCAATTTACAATATCAGCATGACGCAAATAATCGTGGGGGAAAATGCCACTAATCTTGATTTCACTGCAATATTTGACACTGGTACCTCAGTCACGTCCTTGAACGACCCAGCTTATACAGAGATTTCTGAGAGTGTAAGTGGTTCATACAATTAACTTTCTATATCATCTAGATATTAACTGTACGTTGACCTCATAATTATAAATAATTTTTGCTACTTTGCAGTTCAATTCGCAAGTCCAGGAGAAACGGCGCCCATCTGATTCCAATATTCCTTATGAATATTGTTACGAATTAAGGTTGATTCACTTTGGAGACTGGCTTCATCCAACTATCTAAGTGATTTTTTCCCTTCTTTTCTTTTCTCTTTTTATTTTTATTTTTATTTTTTTGGGGAGGAAGGTTTCCAGAGGCTATGGGCTACACAGTGGGAAGTTGCCCTCTCCACGGCCAAGCACCACTTCCCCACCCTCCAACCAAACACAATCCCGACGAAAGTAGGGATCCTATGCCTCATCTCTTGTATGACTTACAAGAGATGTTACAAGCTAGGGTACCTGGAACTTTAATAATTTTTCTTATTCAACTCTCAATAATCGTCTCTTTCTCTACATACAGTGCAAATCAAACCATCATTGAGATTCCCACATTGAATCTAACGATGAAAGGGGGAAGTCAATTTTATGTTACTGAACCAATAATTCTAGTTTCTCTCAAGGTAATGTTTCATTTTTTTATTTTTTTTTGTGATTTAAATCCTACTCCTACCTCTGGGATGTACTGAAGTATGTTTTTTCTATTTCCAGAGTGGATTTATGTATTGCTTGGGCATTCTCAAGAGTGAGGATATAAATATCATTGGACGTGAGTATATGTTTCACATTGCTTATTTCATGGAATCTACTGTTTATATCAATTTTAATCCCATGTCCATGTGTTGTTTCCATTTTATCATTTTACCATGGATACATTTATCTAGACTCTAGAGATATTTTGAAGAATTATCAGTTACTATTCTTATCCATTATATAAGATCTAGCATGCTCTTTGCATGAGATTGTGTTTTCTTTCCTGACTTAGGCTGTGTTTGTTGTTAATGAAACAGAGATCTTAGAAATGTTTACAAAATATTCCCCATATTTTTTTTAGATGAACGAAGAATTTACAAAAATCCTTTAATCTTTAAAATGTAAGGGAGTTTCTGTAAGAGTGGTTTTTTTTGGATGCCATTGTTGGCTGAATTGCTGGTTATAAGAGTGGTTTCTTGTGGATGCCATTGTTGGCTGAATTGCTAGTTATATATACTTCATTCTTGTCATATTATGCAAATACTATAATATTAGTTATTAATATTGCAATCATAATATTTACCAAAAAAATAAAAGAATATATATATATATTGACAATCATAAGAATATTCAGAGTTACGAACCATCTTTGTATTAGACATGCACTTTTTGATTATTTATTTGATAACAAAGCCTTGTCAGATCATAGAACGATAGAGAAAATTGGGTATATGTCATAATGCTGGATTTGGTATTTGTTGTAAAATTGTAGTGGCATAGTAGACTATATGATGTTTGTATAGCCGAATAAAAGCAGCATCCAGAAGTAAAGCAAAAAGTGATGAAACAAGATTTCTTCAGTTTACAGTTTTGGTTGGGCATGGAATTCCTATAGTAAAAGACCATAACAAGAAGAGCTCAAAGAAAAAGCCAAAAGGCTCATGTGAAACCGGCTGCATACCATATTCCAAATCACAGATTAATGTAAATGAGACGCATATAAAGAAATTAAATGACTTCCATTAGAAACCTTCCTGATTACAAACAAAGACATCAACCTTTGCTTGGTTTCAAGTTTTTTAAACAGTTTACTGGATTTACTTGCCTTATATATAAAACGAGAGAGATATATGTATATGTTATGTGTAACTGTATTCACATTTGCATTGAGGAGTTCCTAGCAATATTTACTTGATGATCTTTATCCAGAAAACTTCATGACTGGCTACCGTATTGTTTTTGATCGGGAGAAGATGGTTTTGGGCTGGAAGGAATCTGACTGTGAGTACATTATATTGTTATTGATTACACTTTCAATCTCTCTCTCTCTCTGAAGCTTTTGTATTAATGAGAAACGTTGTCTCAGGTTATGATTCTAAGAACACCACCACTCCACCAATCGACCCACGAAACTCCACTGCAGTTCCTCCCACTGCTACTGCTACTGCTACTGCTACTGCTCCTGCTCCAGCTCCCACTCCCGGTGCTACTGCTCCCGCTTCTGCTCCCGCTCCTGGTGGTACTGCTCCCGCTCCTAGTGCTACTGCTCCTGCTCCCTCTCCCGGTGCTATCGCTCCCGCTCCTGGTGCTACTGCTCCTGCTCCCGCTCCCGGTGCTACTGCTCCTGCTCCCGCTCCTGGTGCTACTGCTCCCGCTCCCCGTGCTACTGTTGAACCAGAAGCAACACCAAATCCTGGTAATGGTTCGCCAAATTCCAGTCCTTACACTAGGCCTCCATCCAGTTATGCACCCTACTTGAATTCCTTCACTTCTACCCTCTTGATGGTCACTTTTTCCCTCTTTATCCATTGTTTCATAAATCTTATCTCCTGAGGTTTTCCAACCACAGTATTATGTTTTATTGTCATTTGTTTGTGATGTAATACACAACAGATTGAAGGCATTGTTGGCTTCCTTTTTTTCAGCAATAACACGAACCTTGGGGTCGTATATATATGTAGGGTTTTGATCATCAACATGTCTTTGTATAACAATAGAGAGATCATTTGTGTACCAATTTTTTGGATGTGATACATCATTCATAGTTTTCTATTATCTCTCTGCAATTGCTTTCTGAATGTTACCAGCCATGACTGTCACACAATCCTAAACACTTTCCTTGTCATAAGTTTTGTCAGATGGAGTTAATTGAACATGTCATTTTACTTGATAAGTGAACTTGTGAGGAGAAGATCAAGGGTAAATTTGGTATTTTGATAATTGCATTTTCTAACGTAATCAAATTTCATCGTCGCGTCACTAGGTCTTTGATATGTGTTCAAACTATCTTAGTCTACTCTCTAATTTTTTCACAAATGAATATAATACCTAATTTTTCTCACGCACTCATTAGGAACTTTATCTCTTCTAGTCAATCTATTCATCAACCTTACTATTCTCATTTTCACTACATGAAATCGTTATTATTGTTCCTTTTTTAGGACCCAATACTCCATCTCATACAACATAATTGATCTAATAACGATCTTATAAAATTTTCTTTTTATCACATAATATTCCCCTACATCTACCTTACCATTCTCATTTTCGTTATATGAAGTTATTGTTGTCCCTTTTTTAAGGCCCAACACTTATGTATATAAGTAGGTTGTAAGTATGGCACAATTCTCAGGCATATTTTTATAATTTGTTCTTCTTTTTTTTTTTTTTGGCTTTAAAGGATGCATAATCGTTAAAGCAATTTACTGATTTCTTCGTGAGTTGTTCATAACCAGCTGTATGGACATCTACAATACACCTGGTGTAAATACATCGGTGAATCTCATTCATATGTGTATAATACGCGTTGTGAGCCTCACAGAGCATATTGTACACATACGACCTAAACTTACCCGGTGTAAATACACTAGGTATAACATAGATATTCTCCAACTGCATGATCAACTATTGCAGCTTTTCCATTTCTTTTGTTGCACTTTTACAAAATCACAAAATAAGTTGTCCTTTTGGTTTCAATCTCGTTTTAGAAAGATCATAACAATTACAAGGGGACTGTTCTATTTGAAAATACCTAATTGTACCATAAAGTTGTAGCATAAAGTATATTGATATTCGTATTTTAAAAAAAAATGTAGTATTAGTGTTTAAAATTCAACATGTGTAAGTATATTTATACAATATCTCAAATATAATCATCGCTCATTAAACAAAATTCATGAGGGTCAATCTCAAATCCGGTCCCAACAATTGAAACATGGAAGTGATGGTATGAGATATAAAAAAAATATACCGAACTGCCCTGTGCTTAACAAGTCTTATCAAATCATAACAAACAGAAATCATTCAAATACTATGTCTTCGAAGTCAATATAAGTAATTCAATCACAAAGTTACAGGGCCTCAAATTCTCAATCTTCAGTTGCAGACGTTGGCTTTGATAAATGGTTCTTACTAAATCTTTAAAAAAAAAAAATGAGCTTCAGAAATCCATAAATGTGATAGAACATGAATTGAACTGTATAGTCACTTGGCTATAGAATGTTTGTCTCTGTTACACTGCAATGTAAAAACTGGAATGGCCGGATCAACCGTCAACTCCTCACTAAAAATTTATGGCATTAGTTACATCAAGCTGTTACGATCTCTGCTAGTTGAATATTGCCACTTAATCCAGCTGCCTTGCTGGACGGCATGAATGAGAAGCCGTCTAAAAGCTTCACGCACTTCAAACCCCATTTAACCATCAAGAACTCAATGAGATGATGCCCACTGCACATCATTAAAGAAATAGTGAAAGGATATCCTTTTTTTCCTTCTTAAAAGGGTATGGAAGATTAGATGAGCGCAATAACATAACAAGGTGTAAACCGCATGAAATACCTTCTATTATGATAGGTTGTTATGAAAACTGATCCAGGAGAATTTTGGAGCAGAAATGTCACGGTGGCAAAAAGATCGTCAAAGGCTTACCAACACATGTATGATAAAAATCTTATCTTCAGTTTACTGATCGAGGAAATTAAGAGAAGATAAATAGGTAGAAACAAAATAATCCTACCACTAGCATCATATAGCACATCAGCTCCAAGGATAATTTTGGGGTGTAAACTGAAGATAGGTGCATCCCAAACACCCCATGAGAGCCCCAGTACCTACAAGATAAAGCAAAATCACCTCGAGAAAAACATTCTCATTGGGCTATTCAGGTATAGACTTCAATAGTGTGTAGACACCATCTTGGTATATGATGTGCATTCATGCAAAAGGGAACAGAAACAGGAATGTTAATGCGTTCTGGCCAGGAAATACAATTGACAGTTCTACCGCACTCCTTTTGAGAGCAGTCATAGTGCAATGTTGTAGCACCACTCTGCCCACATGCATGAGTGCACTGACAGGTTTTATATATAAATTGATGAGGATCATAGTTTACCTTACACTTGAGGTTATTTAAATCACAAACTCTTCTCATGTTAGCCAGCACCTGCAGATCCAATTTTGCAGGATTGTCAAAAATCACTAGATCAAATTTCAAACAGATGACAACGACTCAGATTGAGGAAGACCTATTAATAGTAAAAGCCTCAAAAAACTTGAAGATTACAAACGACAATTTGACTTAAACTGCATGGGACTGAAAACAGAAGGGAAGAATTTCTCAATAAATATCAGAGGTCTATTTACATCCCAATTTACATGTGTGTAACATTTGACATTAGATCAGTCCTTACACCTTCGAATATTCATGGTTCTTGCCCTCCACTAGATATAAAGGTACCTGAATTTTAAGGACTTGTTACTGAATATAAGCTGCCTTTGATCTTCCATTGCATCAGGCTATGCAAATGGCATCACAAACTCCTGTTGCTTCTTTTTGTTTGTTGCTAATAATGGTCGAAACACTGAATTAATAAATATGACTTAAGTGGGGGCACAGTGCTAGCTTACAATACATTCCAGAAATTGGCTTAGCTCACAGCCATAAAGGCAGTTCATGTTATAAGAATTAGTTTAACAAAGTGCCAATCTGCTTCTAATCCAAACACCAGTGGTGACCTATTTATTGGTTAAACTTCAAAATTATAGATGTGATCTATTTTTTCAGGATGCACCATCTGGCCTCCACGTGATCTGGCCCACAATGAGAAAGGCAACATGACTAAGTTCAGTAATCAGGATGAGAAAATGTAGGCAGCTCTTCTAATAAGGAAATTGAATTAGAGACCTTTCTTCAACAGTTTGACACTTTCTTTAGTACAAGATTGAGCCTCGAATCAAATTGCATTAATAATGAAATCAGAATAACTTGGTAGACTAGGTTGGATGTCCTGCAGGAATGAAGTCCTTCCAATGTAAATAACACGACATTTGAGTATTTAAGCCCACATAAAAGGGTGAAATGATTTGTCTGAACAAGGGCCAACAGAAGGGTAAAAAAGGATTACTTTTCTACTTCAAACAACAGAATGCCATCCCCAAAATGCCATATGGAACAAAAATGGAAGTGAACAACATAAATAATAAATCTTTATCTAAGTTCCAATCAGCCCAACAATGCAAGCTCCCTCAATTTAGTACATAGAGCAAAAATTTACATTCAGAACCACAAACTCATTTGAGGTCTCAATACGTAAAGAAGTACTTCAAAAGAGCAACTGAAGATTTCAATTTATCAATTTGCATATGCATATATAATATACCTAGATATCATAAATCAAATTCAAGCAACAATCTGAGACATGTATTAACATATAATACCTCTAGTCGGTTCAAGTCATCAGTTAGTGTAACATCTGCACCCACTTTTGCAGCAACCAAACCAGGCAATGAAGTTCCAGCTCCAAGCTGTAAACTAATAATAACACAAAGAATTAATAATAATAATAATAAAACCCAAAAAATAAAACATTCATAACTTAAAATCAAACATTTTCACATTTTTAAACGACTTCAAAAATAAAAATTTAGCAACCAAAGTTGCCAGACCTTTATAACAAACACTTCTGCTGCGTAAGAAAAGTTAAAATAGTCCAAATTTTGAAGTGAACAACAAAGCCAAGTGAATTGGATTACAAATACCTCAACTACACTAACCCCTGAAAAGCGTGATCCTTGTTGCCAAACATACTCGGCCAGAATGATACTACACGGCCACATGAACAACCCATAATCTTCTTTCATACTCTGAACCCATAACATAAAAAGAACAAAAAAAAAAAAAAGTGTTAGGAATTCACATCTACCTTCCGTGTGGTTGCTAGAGCTCATTTTTACTGGGTTTCTTCTATATTCCTACAATTTCCCAGAAACCAAACGGAGTTCCAGAGTGGGTTCGACTATTTTGCTAAATTTCTTGAGTGAAAGGAATCTAAATTTTGTGCCCTAGTCTTCTTTCTTTCTTTTTTCCTAGTTTTTGTTAGGGTGAGAAAGGGCACCTCAATGACGGTGATGGAGAAGGCATCCGCGTTCTCACTTGGGTTCCCGAAATGATGGCGTGAAATGGTGGTCATGTGCTCGTCCGTCGACGGTGTCGCGGCCGGTTCGTCGCCGTCGTTGGTTTCCATATTTCTCTCCTTGTATCCAAACTGTTGGAGCTCTGAATTTTTGTAGGAATAGAATATGACACTGCGTTTTGTTATGTGGGAAGAGAAATGGAAAGACACAAAATTGAAAGCCCAAAAAATAATAATAATAATAATAATAATAATAAATAATTCATATTTGTTATAATAGTAGTATATAATTGTACAACAAAACTGTTATATATATAACGAGAGAGAGAAGGTATATATTAAGGGAGAGAGCAGTGAGATAGATACGAGAGAGAGAGAGAGAGCAGGATGCCTTTGTCTTCCAAAAAATTTACTCATTCATAACATACATATGCCACATATATAGAGGCATCCAAAGGATATGCAAAATATCAAGAGTTGGATAGAATTTGGCCATCTCTCACATGGGTTATGAATCCACTTATAACACTCTTCCTTGAATTCATAACATTATAAAAATTACAAGATTCTTGTGCACCTGAAAATGGTATTACATATACAAGAATTGCCTCATTAAAACCTTGTCAGAAAAACTCAATGGGATAAAACCTGATCAAAGAAAAAAGTATGCTAATACTTTTTCAACTAAATTCTCCCCCTCATCAGCATGAAAAATCTTTGAGCTGTCGCATCCCAATATTGTGAACCAATTTCTTGAATGTCGTGGTAGGCAGAACTTTAGTGAACAGGTCTGCCAAATTATCACACGAACAAATTTGCTGAACATCAATATCACCATTTTTCTGACACTCTTGAGTATAAAAGAATTTTAGTGAAATGTGCTTGGTTCTGTCTCCTTTGATATAGTCTCCTTTGACTTGTGCAAGACATGCAGCATTATCTTCATATAATATCGTTGGGATATTATTTATTGAGGAGAGCCCACAGTTTTCTCAAATATGTTGTATCATAGAGCTTAGCCAAACACACTCTCGGCTCGCTTCATGAATTGCGAGTATTTTATAACGATTTGAAGAGGTTGTTGTCATTGTCTGTCTCATGGATCTCCATGATATAGCAGTGTCACCACAAGTAAATACATATCCTGTTTGTGATCAAGCTTTATGTGGATCAGAAAGATAACTTGCATCTACATATCCAACTAACTGGGATTTTGATTTATTTGAATAAAACAATCCCATATCAATGGTCCCACAAAGATATCTCATTATATGCTTGATACCATTCCAATGTCTGCGAGTTAATGCAGAACTGTACCGTGCCAATAAGTTGACTGGAAAAGTTATGTCCGGTCGTGTGCAATTTGTGAGGTACATCAGTGCACCAATAGCACTCAAATATGGAATTTCAGGACCAAGCAATTTTTCATTATCTTCTCGAGGATGAAATGGATCTTTCTTCACATCAAGCGATCGGACGACCATTGGAGAACTTAATGGATGAGCTTTATCCATATAAAATCGCTTTAGAACTTTTTCTGTATATGTTGACTGATGGATAAGAATTCCGCTTGGTAAATGCTCAATTTGTAATCCGAGACAAAATCTTGTTTTTTCACGCTCTTTCATTTCGAATTCTTTCTTTAAATAATCAGCAATCGCGGTGAGCTCATCAAGAGTTCCCACGAGATTTAAATCATCAACATATACTGCTATAATCACAAATTCAGATCCTGATTTTTTAATGAAAACGCATGGACAGATTGGATTATTTACATATCCTTCTTTTATTAAGTACTCGCTAAGGCGATTGTACCACATGCGTCCAGACTGCTTTAATCTGTACAACGATCGTTGTAATTTGATTGAATATATCGACCGTGGTTTTGAAGCAATTGCTTCAGGCATTTGAAATCCTTCAGGGATTTTTCATATAAATATCACTATCAAGTGATCCATATAAATATGTTGTAACCACGTCCATTAGATACATATTCAGCCTTTCTGTGACTGCCAAATTAATCAAGAATCGGAATGTAATTGCATCCATTACCAAAGAGTATGTCTCCTCATAGTCAATACTAGGCCTCTATGAGAAACCTTGTGCCACTAAGCGGGCTTTGTATCTCATAATTTCATTTTTCCCATTTTTTTTCCGTACAAATACCTATTTGTACCCCACAGGCTTGACACCTTCAGGTATCTGGATTATTGGTCCAAATACTTCACGTTTTGCCAGTGAAGTTAATTCTGCCTGTATTGCCTCTTTCCATTTTAGTCAATCATTTCTGCGTCGACATTCATCGACGTATTGAGGTTCTGGATCCTCATTATCTCTTGCAATATCAAGAGCAACTACAAAAGAGAATATGTTGTTGACCAAAACTTCATTTCTATTCCATCTCTTTGCATAATTTATTGAGATCTCATCATTTTTTGATATAACTACCTCTTTTTGTGCCTCATCAAGGGCTATTATTTCTTTAGGGGCTTTTATTATTCCTTTTGTAAGTATGGCCTCCTCAGGAATGCCATCTTCTTTATCTACTTTCTCTTATACTTTCCTCTTTCGAGGAACAGTATCTTTTGCACCAATGGGTCTCTCACGCTTTAAGTGTGTTTTAGATGCATTTGCTGCAATACTTATAGATTGTCCAACAGGGACATCTATTCGTGCTGGAAAATTGACAACAGGGATATGAGATTGTATCACTTTATTTGTATCAGTAAATGCATTTGGCAATTGATTTGCAATACTTTGCAAATGAATGATTTTCTTAATTTCAAGTTCTCTTTGACTTGTAGGGTGATCAAAATGTGATAACGTCGTAGCATTCCAAGTGATTTCATGTTGTTGTTCAAGCTGTGTCATTTCTTCCCCTAATGGTGGGAACACCACCTCATCAAAATGACAATCAACAGATCTTACTTTAAAAAAATCTCCTATCATAGGTTCAAGATATCTAATAATAGATGGAGAGTCAAAACCTACATAAATTCCAAGTCTACGCTGAGGGCCCATTTTTGTTCGTTGTGGTGGTGCAATAAGCACAAAGACAGAACAACCAAAAACTCGTAAGTAAGAGATATTTGGTTGTTGACCAACCATAAGTTGCAGAGGTGAAAAACTATGGTAAGCAGTTGGTCTAATACGAACTAATGATACTGCATGCAATATGGCATGACCCCAGGCTGACACAGGGAGTTTTGTTTTCATAAATAATGGTCTGGCAATCAATTGAAGACGTTTTATAAAAGATTCTGCTAAACTATTTTGAGTATGAGTGTGTGCAACAGGGTGTTCAACATCAGTGCCAATAGATATGCAATAGTCATTGAACATTTTAGATGTAAATTCTCCGGCATTATCAAGACGAATTGTCTTGATTGGATAATCCGAGAATTGTGCTCTTAAACGAATTGTTTGGGCCAAAAGTCTAGCAAATGCTACATTTCGAGTAGAAAGTAAACAGACATGGGACCATCTAGTTGAGGCATCAATTAAAACCATAAAATAATGAAAAGGTCCACATGATAGGTGAATAGGCCCACATATAACTCCTTGGATCCTTTGTAAGAAATCAGGGGATTCAATAACAACTTTACCCTCGCCTGCGCACGCAACAGCCGCACTGAAGCACCCCTCTGAGCTCACCAGCGCACCTGTGCCCTCTTCCGCGCGCATCAGCGCATCCTCCAGCGCATCCCAGCGCACCTGCGCCCTTTTCCTCATGCACTAGCACCCTTCTAGCGCGCCCTGCGCACCCTCCAGCGTGCACAACTGCACCCTTTCAGCGCGCGATTTCCTTTGTCCCAGCCATAGCACGCACCAGTCAACTTGCCCACCTTGCACATCAGCTCCACCAGTGGCAATTTATCTAAATGCAATTAAACCCTAATTTGTGAGTCCAATCATCATCAAGTTCTTTATTAAATTGATCACAACAATCTCGAACAACTTCGACTATTGCACGACAACTCTGTTTTGTTCAACATCCGGCCTCACCTTGTGAGTTTATTTTTTGCATTGGCCTACGGTGCTTATCAAGTGCTTGAACAAATTACCCAATGCTTACCTTCTACCAATGGCTAAGAAGGGTGTATTTTCCTCCAATCCACCACCTCCGAAGCGTGTCCGGAGCGTTAAGGATGTGGTGCAAGTGGAATGGGCTTCGCAAAAAATTACTCCAGAAACTACATTCATGGTAGATGATTTCGTCGCTCATGACGATACAAAATGGGGAGTGCAAGCATTCAAAGATAGACTTTTAGAGCCATTGTTCACTCCGGCATCCAAGGTATATTATCCTCGCCTTGTCCGGCTATTTTATCAGAATATGACATCTTCAAAAGACGAACAGGGGGTGTTGTTTACCTCGATAGATGGGCATGAAATTCGAGTTGAGATAGATGTTGTTGAAGCGGCATTGGGGGTTTAGGATGATACGCCCAGCAATTTGTGGAGTACTTTTAAGGAGTTCTCGAATATAGATCTTCATGATATGATCCACAACATGTGTAATGGGCAGTATGCTGATAATAAGAGGAATGCCATAACCCGTTCTCGACTTCCCAGACAGTTATGGTTTGTGGTGTCTATATTATCCCAGAACGTTTATCCGATGGGGCATTCAAATCAAAGGCAAGGAGCAATTCTAGAAGCTCTCTATGCTTTTCATGTGAAGCAGTGGATATCCATCCCTGCCATCATTTGGGGGCAATTCTACACCGTTTATGAAGGGCTAGTTCAGAAAAATAAAGAGTAGGCAAAGAATTGGACTCTCCCATTTCCCTATTTAATCACCAAAATATTGCAACATCATGATTTCCCAATTTTCGCCTCCGAGCCAGTAGAGATAGGTATCGTTGCTTTTTCTCTTACAGATTGGACAAGGAGCACCAGTCAGTTACCTAGAGCAGTTGGAGCCAGCTAAACATTGTTGCAAAATCAGCAGTTGAGGATACTCCAATACGGGGTAATATGGGTGTGCCTATAACAGAACAGCAGCCAACACTTTTTGTTATGACCCAGGCACACTATAATTATCTTACTGTTGAGATAAAGGATTGCGTGCAAACATGAATGCACATTTTTGTCAAGCACACGAGGATCAGCTCCAAACTCAGAAGATGCTTGCTGAGTTTGCCATGCAAGTTGAGCGTATAAACTCTGGGGGAACGTCGACGTCTGCCCCGCAATAGGACGATCCGGTATTGGTGGTTTCACGGTGGGGGTAAGGTCGAACATTTTGATGTTGCGTTATTGTTTTATTTATTTATTTATTTTTTTTAGTTTTATTTATTTATTTATTTATTTATTTTATGTTTTCTTTCTTCTTCTTCTTTTTTCGTTTAACCTTTATTTTCATGATTTTGTGTATTGGTTAGTTCATAAAAATATATATATATATTTATATATATTTCTATATAGATACAAATATTAAAATTCAATCCATTGATAAATAATAAAAATTTTGCCGTCCATTCCCTGACTATGTATGTAGTACCAAGTATCTATTTTGTCATATGTTTGATAAAGTTGATGATTTTTATTTTTTTTAAGTCTGATTTTAATACCCAATACTGTTGAGATTGCTTCAACACAGTATAGCTTTACTAAAGAAAGGCAACCCATTTGTACTCTATACGTTAGAGTATCTAAATAATCAATATCTTATCACATATGCATCTTAAAAAATTGGGAACCACCAGTTCAGAGAATGACGACACACATAAAAAAAAAAAAAAAACTTTCGTTACTTGTTTTCTCCATGTTCATTCTTTATATTTCTTATTATGAACCCATTCACTTCACTTGGCTTGTATAGTGGTATTTTTTGACAGGATGTTGCACCCAAGTTTGGGAGGAAACACTATTGTTAACTTCCAGTTACTAGTTTGTCATCTGTCCACTTTTCATGGTAATATCGTTCTGACTCTCATCTATGTTTCTTCTCTTTGTACATTGAGGACACTGTACCATTCAAGTTTGGGGGTAAGGCGATACATTTCTTGTGTTTTAATTATGAAGGTGAAATAGTGGCATGTTTTAGACATTTATTTTATTGATTTTTATGAATTGTTTGGTAGTTTCTTTTTATAGGTTGTTTTGTTTTAACATCAATCAAGAGTTTAATACTTTATGTAGGTTCTTGACTTGAAATTGTAAAGTATGTGTAAAATTTCTAGAAACTATGGTTTGAATGCAGTGGTTTAAGTCGTTATTTGCATTGACATGACTTGGAATGGTTGACTCTAGTTCTTTTCACAATTCACACGCACACTAGTAGAGTTAGTGGGGTTTGTACTTGGCTTTGAGTATCAATTATGTGTGCTGAATATAAGTCAATATCCCTTGAGAATAAACATTCTAAACATGTTACACTTGTAAAAAAAAAAAATTAAAATAACAATCCTATGGTTTGTGGCAGTTTTGGTTCGAGTTATTAGGTCCCTCGAGGTATCTTGAAACCTGGTGCCCTAAAGCCATTTGGTTTGGGAGTCACAGGCTGAAAGCTCGCTACATGGACCAATTCGAAAGCCTAATAAACCTAGGCATTGTGTTATTGGTTAGTCTATGGTTTGTGGCCGTTTTGATTCGAGTTATTAGGTCCCTCGAGGTATCTTGAAACCTGGTGCCCTAAAGTCATTTAGTTTAGGAGTCACAGGCTGAAAACTCTCTATATGGATCAATTCGAAAGCCTAATAAACCTAAGCATTGCACAATCATATATATATAACAAAAAAAACAATTTGCATGTGTTTGTGTTTCAATGATACATTCAATAAGGGGATCCAATAAATTGAAGGGACTTATAATTGCTCACTCAGGGTCGGGTTAAACCACACTGATGAATGCTAGTTCACTTTTCATGAGGGGGCTAGAGTTAGTTTCTTTGAGTTGTGATTGATGTAAATTTTGTGTGAGAACCACTGTTTTGAATTATGAGATTTAGGGATTTGAAAATATTCTTGAATACAAGTTTTATAACTACATTTTGTAGTCTTCGTCTTGATTCAAGTTTGAAATAAGAAATTTGGCATGTTTGTGGGTAACATCTCTGAAAACCCTCACGAGACTTTACTCGTCCACTAGGGGTAACCTAGGGGTTTAAAAGGCTTGTTGCATATGCTAAATGCAATCGGATCTCCCACGAAAGAAGAAATAGTTTAGTTGTTTTACTTCATTTTTAGTTTTGTATTGCTAAGAGACTAGCAATAAGTAATGAATATTGCATATTCAATATCCCTAAATTATATGAATTAGTGTCTTAATAATATTTCTTTCATGTGTTTTATTAATAATTTTAGTCTTTTTATAATTTCAGGTGATGAAGGGTAATTCTGATTAATAATGGTGAAATTGGGCTACAAATGGTACTCATTTATTTATCACTGAAGCTTGACCCATGAGAGATATGTTTATCTTGAAGATCCAAACTAAATGGACTAAAGAAATGGGCTGAAAATAACTTTAAATGAAGAAAATGAGCGCAGGCCCATTCGCATTGAAGGTTGGGCTAATTCAGGCCTAAAAAGTCCTGGACCCGTGTTGGTATTCAGACCATAACTCCGTACACAATTGTTAAAACGACCCAAACTTCGTGTGGGTTGAAGGAAATTCAATTCTGTGCAATTTCATATTTCACGAAAATTTTCTAAAACGGACGTTTAAGGTAACTTTCTGCCCTATTTGCGCAGCTGCCACTTTTTGGGCGCAAATGCCACTTTATGAGGCACAAGTGCCATTTTCTTATGCGCACTTGCCACTTTGGGGAGGCCAGGTGTCCCGTGGATTTTGTTTCACAAAGTAAAAATGGGGAAAAGGGAAAAACTAGGGTATTCTTGGAGGAAGGAAAGACAGAGAGAAATACAGAGGCGATTCGTGACGATACGAACAAGAGGATGGCGATTTCATCATCATTCAAACTTGGGCATCCGATCATGAGTGGCTAAACACCATTCCAATGAAGTGACGTAACCCTAACCTATCTTTCAATGTTTTAAGTTGTATATTAATTTGGGAATGATTCACTATGTGCATTGATTGTATAACCGAGACATAAACAATAGTTGTGCTATTGCTTTCAATTTGAATGTATTGATTCATTGCATGTTTATTCTTATTCTTGTAGAATGAATTCAAATTTGCAATGATTAGGGTTTGCTCTTTTCAATTTCTGTGATTTTGTTAAGACAGGTTATACAATAGTTTTCACATGTCGTTCAATTTAGATTTTTGATAATTTGTACTAAGCAAAGATGGGTTATAACATCATTAATGAGTCAGATGTATAGGCCATGCTAAGCGAAGACGAGTTATGCTTAATTGAATGTTGAACGAATTCTCTTGATAGAATTGAATTGGGCTTGTAGTCATTCTTTTCTGAATGCATAGAGTAAACGTCCCAATTTAGTACAATTGTCATTGGTAGAGGGTTAGTGGTGAAGTCAGTTCCCAAGACCTTCTCTTCCTAATTAAATTTCATAACACCAATTTATAAAAAGCTTTAATTTTCTCAATTAATTTCAAGATCAAACATCAACAATTGTTTTCCAATTATTTTAGAATTAATTCAAAGACTGAGTAACATAACAATTCAATCTTGCAAGTCTTTGAGGTTCGATACCCTCTATATAGCCCTATCCTACGAGGACTCGTTCTATTGCGAGTGGTTAAGTAGAATTGAAATCACATCAATTTTTGAGATGACCTCACAATTAACTTTTCTTGTGAGCATACAGTGCATGTATAATCACTTGTTAAAAAAAAATTTGATTCTTTAATGGATGCCCATTTGAATTTTTAATAATTCGACGCATCATTGTTGACCCAGGATGACCAAGGCGATTATGCCATAATATAAAATTCTTTGGGTCGGAGCACTTCTGGTGCATCACTACGTATGATTCAATTACTCTTATCTTCATAAAATATAACCCAGAAGAGAAAGTAGGGAGTTTTTCTAAAACATGTTTTCGGCATGAAATAGTTGATGTAATGCATAGATATTCCATACTCCCTTGATTTATTGTTTTAATATGATATCCGTTATGACATATATCTTTAAAACTCAACAGATTTCTCTTAGATCTGGTTGAGTAGAGAGCATCATCAATATGTAATTGTATTCCACATGGTAACACAATATTAGCCCTTCCATAACCATCAATCAGGTCTATGGAACCTGATATGATATTAACATTAGTTTCAGCTAATATTATATGGGAAAAATATTTTCTATCTCTCAGGATAGTATGTGTCGTGACACTGTCTACCAAACATATATCTTCATCATTTATTTTAGATGTGGGCAATGTATTGATCAAATCCATTTTTTTAAAAAAAAACAAACTTCATTACATTAATAAAAGTATAATTACAAACAAAACTTGTAATAATACACTAATAAAAATCAAAGGAAATGATATTTAATTGATGTGGACATTTCCATCATCAATCCACTGATTTATTTATTTCAGGGAGATATTCATAGAAATCTGAAATATCAAGATGATTGATGGCTACCTGTTCATAATTTTCAATAGCATTTGTTTCAATATCTTTTTCCTTCCCTTTTCCTTTGATTGAAGCTTGATATAACTCAATGAAGTGTTTGGGCGTTCGGCAGGTCTGTGATCAATGCTTTTTCATTCTACATTAAAAGCAAGCATTTTCATATTGTTTGGAGGGTGCATTCGACACACCTTTCAATTTTTACTTGCATTTCCTTCATGATAATATGGTGTGTAGTTCCTATTAGGAAACTCAAATGAAGGATAACCACCATAATTATTATTTCTGCCGCGGCCACAACCATGGTCGGACGAGCTATGTGATTTTCTAATAAGAGCTCATTATTTTGTTCAGCTACTAATAAGCAAGATATCAACTCAGAATATCTTGTAAAATGTCTCTCTCGATACTACTACTGGAGGAGCTAGTTCGAGGGATGAAATGTGGTAAATATTTTTTCTAACATATCCACATCATTTTTAAGCTCTTCACATAAATTCATTTAGGAGCTAATTCGGAATAAAGCTGAATTATATTCTATTACTGATTTATAATTAGACAACTTCAATTTTGACCAGTTGTCTCGAGCTCTTAGCAGGATTATAGTTATTTGATGTTCGAACCCATCCTTCAAATTTTTTCATAGTGTGGACGAGTCTTTTATTGTAAGATACTCGGAAATTGTTGAAATTTTATATGTATAGTATATTGACAGAATAAAATAATATAAATATGAACATGTCACTTCGCAATCGGGAATGACTTTATATATACATATATATGTAGGTATATTGACAGAATAAAATAATATAAATATGAACATGTCACTTCACAATCGGGAAGGACTTTATATATATACATATATATTATATATTTATATGTATATATAGATATATCTATATAAATATATAGATTATATGTATGGGTGTGTGTATATATATATATATATATATATATATACATATACACCAATAGATATATTTTTAGATATTTATATATTTATCTATATATATATAGATATATGTATAGATATATTTATCAATTGAAATGACATAAACATAATTTTCGTACCTTTTACTTGGAAGTGAAAAATGAATTTGTCTTTCTCCGTTGGTCAGAATCTTGTGTTGATAACGTGTTTTAATAGTAGTATATAATTGTATAACAAAACTGTTATATATATAAAGAGAGAGAGAAGATATATATTAAGGGAGAGAGCAATGAGATAGATACGAGAGATTGTGAGAGAGAGAGAGAGCAGGATGCCTTTGTCTTCCAAAAAAATTTACTCATTCATAACATACATATGCCACATATATATAGGCATCCAAAGGAGGTGCAAAATATCAAAAGTTGGATAGAATTTGGCCATCTCTCACGTGGGTTATGAACCCACTTGCAACAATATTCAATATTTCTGATAGACAAGTTACAGTCAAGAAAAAAAATTTAATTTAAGATAGTTACTCTTTAAAAAAAGACTTTGTCTTGTTGATTATAAACACAAAAAAAAAATTGTAAAAGATGAACGTTGTCATTAGAAATAACATTAAATAAAATAAAGTTTACAAAATTTGACCTATGAGATAGACTAATAAGAGAAACCGTTAAAAAAATGAACATGCGATAATAAGTCCATAAAATAATAATATAATATATTAATTTATATTTATTATTTGACAAAAAAATTACTTTACAAAAATACTTCAATTCATCGTCAAGAAACTAAGAACCAAACAAACAAATTTATAAACAAAAATAGACAAATAGATTAAAAAACAGTACTTCTTCAACTGTGATACTTCAAATTTTGCTTATTTTTTAGTCATCTACATATATTTAGTTCAGATTATTTATCATAACTCAATCACATATAAAAAAATTATGAAACACTTGAATATATATCTTTGTTACGAAATGTCTGACACTGACACATGTCAAAAAAACAAAATTACACATGTCTCAGTGTTCCACACCACCACAACACTTCAATGTTTATTCGAATTGGCCTCCTTACATACAAGTGTCAATATATATATAATCACAAGATAGTCTAGTCTCTCATCAAGATTGCTCATAAAATAAAAACACGATTAGAAAAAATATATGAAAATTTTCACGATAATTAAAACATCGTAAAAGCTCGTGGAAATAAGATGGAGACTAAGGGTCCGTTTGGATAAAGTGGAGAGAAAAGAAAGGAGGGAGAGGAGAGGAGAGGATAGCAATAATCTCTATTCATGTTTGGATAAACAGGAGAGAAAAGAAAGGAAAAGATAGTAATTTTGTTTGGATAGAGAAAAGAAAAGGAATGATAACAATCAAATTACTAACATACCCTTTTACTTAAGTTTATGGAAGAGTATAAGAATTTTATGTGTTAAAATATTGAGATCAATTTTGGTATTATAAAACTTATACTTAAGTTTCAATCATTTCCCTCCCAATCTTCTCATTTTTGGGAGGATTGCAATTGAGGGATAAGGAGGGATTGCTATCCTTCCTTATCCCTCCTTATCCTTTCTTTTCTTTTAAAAATACTCACTCAAACACAACATCTCATATCCTCTCCTTTCTTTTATCTCCTTATTCTTCCAAATCCCTCAATCCAAACGAAGCCTAAAGGAAACAATGTCTTTAAGGCTGTTTCGGAAGGCTAGACTAAACTAGGGCATCAAAAGCCTATTATTAGCCTTACTAAACCTCAAAATAATAGGCTCAATAAATCTTATTAAATCTCAACATAATAGTCTCAATAAATTAAATTTAGGAATCAATAAATATTTCATCCTAAAAATCAAAAAATAAATGACCATGAAATTAATAAATAAATGAATTTCTATAAATTCGAAAAAGTCAATGGACTATAATGTGGAACAAAAGTTTTTCAAATTCCAACAGCGACCACGTTGAAGAATAATAAAATAGAAATTTTGAACAAAAAATAATAAATATAAGAATTAGTTTTGATTGATAACATTTCTGTTTATTAATGTAATTGTTCTCGATAATTTTTGTACAAATTGAAGAAAACATTTATGTATATTTAAATAATATAATTATACAAAATAAATATTTTTTATATACCTTGTTCTCTTTTACAGTGCCTTTCCTTTTCATTACTTTTCTGTTTGGATTTTGGCATCCATATATTCCATATACATAAACACACGCAGACAAAGAAAAATAAAGGGAAGCCTAACAAATGAAATAACTATCGTTTCCCAGTCAAAGTCGTATTGTGGTCCAAGACCCAAAAACATAAAAATCGTATTGATATATATATATATATATATATATATATATATATATAAACTGAAAATGCTAAACTTCATAATTTTATTTCACGAATTTTAACTCGAATCTATGTAGCAGGTGATAATATCAAAGAAATTTCGTGTATGGGGAGAATTTTATCAATACTAAGTTATTATTTAATTTTATCTCCTAATATAATAAATTATATCATCTGTCACATAAATTCAAATTAAAATTTATAATACTGGGATCAACCAAGAACCACAAGCTCTCTCTTTCCATTTCTACTTTCTTTAGAGGGAGTGTCAACACAAATACTTTAATTCAGAATTTGAGATTCTTTCTTTTTTAAAACTTTTCATGAGTGATTGGTTTAGTCCCATGCAGCCCAAAAGGATAGCAGGAGTGATCTCAACTTATAAATCCCACCAAATAGTCATCTTTATCTTTGTCTTTGTCTTGTATAAATTGAATCTAACACCTGAATTCTTTTATATCATTCATATATTATGTATTTTTTTAAATTAAGTTTATTTTTAATTACTTCATTTCACATAAGTTTTTGTTCTTTTTTTTATTGCTTACTTTTTAAGCAAATAATTATTTCTCTTTTAGCAGGTGCATCATCGAATCTATGTTGAATATGTCCATACTACCTAAGTTTATTTTTTTAATTTTATTATTTAGAGGTGTTATATCTAATGTTTCTCTCACACGTTCATTATTTATGTTAACTATTTTAGTTACTCTTATTATCCAATGTAACATCCTTGTGTTCGAATAGTAATATGAATGCGTTGTATTTGTGTCATTTTTAAAACCCAACACTCTACTCCATATAATATTATTGGCCTAATAATTGTTCTATATAATTTTTTTTTAAATTTATTTGGTACTCGTTTGTTCCAAATGATACTGCTAGTTGACTCAATTTTGTCTACCCCATTCTAATTCTACTTACTACACTCCTATTTATTTTCCAGTCTTTTTCTAATATCGATCCTAAGTAACGAAAGTAGTTATTTTGAATAACTCTTTGGTCTTGAATTCTAATATTTATATTGTCATCATTTCATATTTTATCAAATTTACATTCCAACCCCACAGAGTTGACTTACCAAATGAGAACTCGAGTCTTAGAACCTCAAGAAGCTTCAGGTTTCAAGTTCGAGTTTCTGGATAAACAACTTTTGTGAGGGTACCCACACAGGTATTGTTGTAGTCAAGTTGAGCCTTGGACATAATCGGTACATGTGATTTGTGGGATATTGCATGTGCACAAGAAATGATAGATCTCATCGGTAAAGTGTGGGGATACCTCCTACTGTGATAAAAATAAAATAAAAAAATACATTTCATGTATTCCATTTTAGTTTTACTAATTTTTAGAGTTATTTATTTTAATGCCTTTTTCGATGGTTCTAATTTTGTTGTTAAGACTTCTTTAGAGGTATCTATTAATACTATGTCATTCGCAAATAACATATACCATGAGATGTTTTCTTTTTTTCTTAATTCATCTAATCCTATCGCAAATAGGTATGGACTCTTGTTGTTAAGACTTCCTTATAAGTATATATTAATACCATTTCATTTGCAAATAACATGCACCATGTGATATTTTCTTGAATATTTTTTCTTAATTCATCTAATCCTATCGCAAATAGGTATGGACTCTTGTTACTAAGACTTCCTTAGAAGTATTTATTAATACTATGTCATCCACAAACAACATACACCATGAGATGTTTTCTTGAATATTTTTTCTTATTTCGTCTAATGCTGTCACAAATAGGTATGGACTCGTGTAGTCACATTTTTATAAATAAATCAATAATTTGTGTGCATGTAGTATTAACTGAAATCAATGTCTCGCTATACATATCTTGAATAAGATTTTTGTTTACTCTTATATTTTTCTACTAGTTGTCTTATTAAGTATATTCGAATTAGTTATTAGAGATTTTGTTTACTCTAATGTCTTTCTCCATGCTTCCAATTTTGTTGTTTTTATTATGAGCAAATATGATAAAACCAGTAAAAGGTCATGTGTGATGGACGTGGTTAAAAGTGAATTTATATAATTTTATTAAACTGTCGTACCAATAATAAGAAAATAAAACTAATATTTGACTTTAATGTTATTTAAGCAAACCTATAATTATCTATTGTTTTACTTTTAAAAATTTGTAATATCTATTTTATTAATTCTTAATCCTTTATGAATTCTTCAAAATATTACACTTCTTTTAATAGTTATGGACATAACTTACATAAATAAGTAAATGTTAAGTTATATATGTATATGAATATATATATACAAAAACTATAGCTCATTTCAACATTCAATATAAAAAAAATAATAGGTATAAATGTAATGGCCCAAAACGGTTAGAAAATATGTGTCTCAAAGGGGTGATATAAGCATTTAATCAAAGGACATATGATCTATAGTTCTAATATTGAAATTAATAATAAATTTGTATTACATCAAATCATTTAAAATACCTTCAAACATGTAATGTTTCAGAAGTCTTATTCTGGTAGTCTAAAAATTTAGTACAATAGTAAAATTGCATTAACTTGATACTTATATCCATTTAAAAAGAAAAATAATAATAAAAAGATGATAACAACTTAAGATAAATTACAAACCACATATTTCATTTAATATAATTATACAAATTATAATTTTAAATTAGTTAAAATCAATCTTTTTTTCTAAATTAGAGATTAAAGAAGAAAATAATAACTCAATCATGAAGAATCAAAAAAGGATTGTAACAGTAGTTGCTAAAAATGTCACTAAGATTAATTATGTTTTTATGATTTTTCTTTCTTTGCTTTTAAACTTGGTCACGTTTGTCTAAAAAAATTGTACATAAAACAATCTTAATATTTCAAACAAATATATAAATATATATATAAGGGCACAATCTTAACTATAGTAGAAGAGAACAATCTTGATTATTTAGCTAGAACGAACATACTTTTTTTTATTATTTTAATACGATCATATTTCATTAGTGGTTGATATAAATTACTAAGGTATATGATATATGTAGTGTTACTTTTCGTATTTCTTTAGTCAAATCATTTGGTGATAAATTAATTTTTCTTATAGTAGTTCATTAGTCGTTTTTTAACACCATTATCATCTAGGTAAAAAAGTATTAAAATTTTTTACTGATATTGATTTCTTGTTAAATTTAATTTTATGTTGTTTTGTCTGGAGCAATAGAAATAACCTTGTAATCATGATTGGCTTTGACATGATTTTAGGCTATACAAGTCATAAATTAATTTGATTTACATATTTTGAAGTCATATGACAAAAAAATTGTATCTATTACTTACAATAGCATGTTATAAAGTTTTACACAATCATATTTAAGGACAAGAGCTTCCTATTCATAAATTGAATTTAGTAACTATATACATTTGGATTCTAAAGTTTTGCAAAATTTATATTTTATGTTTTCACATAATTATAGAAAAGGTTTTTTTCTTCCGCATACCATGTATTCAATCGTGACCCAAATTATATTATTATTATTATTGAAACTCATATAATATTTAATATCAATCCAACAAAAAAAATTAAGTAAACCAATATAATAGATTAATATAATCATTACTATTATCCATAATATTCATATCTAAATCTTATAATTGACTACATAAATATATTAATAACCACCATAAAATAAAAACACATTATAAATTATTTAAGGAAAACAAAAGATATAAGAAGAGTGGATAATTTGTGCTTTGCCATCACTAAGAGTCAACCCAACACAACCCATCGTCAATGGTAGAAACTTTATTCGTTTTACTTTTATCAACTTCTTTTTCTCAAACAACCTACAACGAAGTCCTTAAAGATTATCAAAAGAGATAAAATATGGAAGAAATCGAAAACTAGATAATAGAGTTGCAACTAAAAATAAAATAAAAAACTCCGAGATACTAATATTATATATAATTAGTTTGGTTTGTATGCATTGCTCTGAAATTCTTTTAGGAGTAATGTATTACAATTAAATTAAATGATTTGAAATTCTGTAGGAATTTCAGAAGTAATGTATTACAATTAAATTAAGGGTAAATTACACTAACCTCCCCTAAAGTTCAGTCAATATACACTGACCTTCCCTCTTGTTTGTCATAATACACTAATCTCCATTAAGATTTGAATACGAGAAAACACAAACCTCCATTCCGTTAGTAGTCAACACAGTCAATGAAGACAAATTATGATGTCAGTAATTTTTATATTTTAAATTCCAGTTCTATCATTGAAAAACATGTAAAGATGTAATTGTTACTATGAAATCATATAAAATACTTAGATACATTTTTTAACCGGATAAAGTTGACAAAATTATCCCCTTCCTCTTATTTTCATTTTAAAAAGTCAAAAATTGATCTCCAGCGAAGGTTGCCAGCGACAATTTATGGTGTCAAGAGAGAGAAGTGATAAAATATTTTTTTCTCTTTTTTTTTCTTTTCATCATCACCCTCTCCCTAATTTCTCTCTCTTCACTTAATTTAATCAAGAGTTAGAATCTTGAAATTAAATAGTTTAATTGTGTGGCTTGGATTCAATGGAACATATATGTGGTTTCGGAATTGGGTTCAGAAGAATCAGGGTTAAATTATTTGAATTGGAGATTATAAGTTCAGTTTATGTAATAAAATTTTCTTTTTTCTTTTTGATTCTTTTTTTTACGTTTTTGAAAGTCATAATACGAAAGTTCGTTGTTTTGATTATATATATATATATATACACATACACTAGTATACAAAATTACAGAGCCAAGTAGTCAACCCATATATAAAAATTAGTAGCCAACCAACTCATTTATTATTTTCAATTTACGGTCATATCTCTAAAAAATTAATGTTGTTCATTTGTTACCGACATAAATATAAATCCATTTCAATTCATGAATTTGTTTGTTAAATTTGTGAATAACAAACTCTTCGCTTATTTATTTAAACTACAATTGGGTTTAAGTTGTCAAAAATATTTTATTGTTCATTAATTTTAGATTTTGTTTTCTAAATGAACTGTTGAGCTCACCGGTGTTATTAAAGGTGGTGGAGCGAAATGAGAAGGGTGAACAGACGTTGGAATACAATTGGGTAATTTTGTTTTTTCGATTTACTTTGTTTATGAACTAAAATAATATTTAAAAATGAGAAGGTAATTTTATTATTTTCGTTAACAACATCCATCTAATAACTTTGACAAGGGAAGTCAGTGTAATTTGACAAATAAGAGAGGAGGTCAATGTAATTTACCCTCAAATTAAATGATTTGAAACTATGTAAGAGTTTATTAGTAGAAGAATTCTAATATAACTAAAGAGTTCATTAGTAAGTGATAGAATTTAAGTTGTATAAGTCCGTCAGAATTGTGGTATAATTAAAAAGTCTATTAATAGATGATAGAGTTTAAGTTATAGAAGTATATTAGTAGAAGAATTGTGGTATAATTAAAAAGTGTATTAGTATGTGATAGAGTTTAAGTTTTACAAACCTGTTACTAGAAGAACCGTGGAATAACTATTTGAAACAACTTGTACTTTTAAGAGTATAGATATGTTATATATGTGTTCACGAAATATGTATATTTAACATATTATAAAATATTTATTTATTATAAACAAAATTTGAAATAAAGTGTATACTATATTAAGATTTTAAAAAGTTCAAAAATAAATTAATTAGAAATCCATTATTTTGTTTAACCTTGACTAATTAGCTTTACTCCCATGCAGCCAAAAAGGATAGAGGGAGTAACAAATCTTGACCCAACGTATAAATCTCCCTCCCTAACTAATTTTATCAAGTTTGAGTTAGTTTTGAAATCTCCATCTCAAGACTTGTATTATACATTATGCATATATAATAAAATATTTATTATAGTTATATTTGTGTTCACAAAATAAGTTTATTTAAAATTAATTTTTATTAGAAAAAATTTTTGTATTAAAGAGAACAAAACAAAATTTGAAATAATATATTCAGCCAAACCTAAAAAACAATTAGCTCAAAATTTTAGAATAATTATTTTCAAAATTTGTTCATTAAAATGTAATTTTCCTACTTAGTCAACAGTCAACACTTGTCAGTGTAATCCCATTCCCAGCCAAGTGCCGCACGTGATCCTGTGTGCACTTTTCATTTGCATGGGCACAATAGGTGGCCTACTGGCATTCACGCGACCATATAACGTGGATGGCAATGGTGGCAGGTGGTGACACGTGGCAAATACTATTTTCTTTTAAATTTTAATTTTAAGTTGAAAATTCAACGCCCTCTACGACGAAATAGGTCGTCTAATGATTTTGGATGAAAACGAGTTTTATTGTAAAAATTCGCTGGGGCGTGGGACGGAGACAGAGGAAGGTCACTGTTTTACCCTTGTACTTATGGTATGTACAAATTTATACTTGTTCTTGAAATAATATTAGTATGAAAAAATAAAAAATTAATAATAATATTAGTGTAACTTTTTTTAAAAGTTTTTTATTTGATTTAAATTTTATTTAATTCTTAAATATGATGTTTAAAAATTTAAACGAAATTCTAGAAAGAGTTTTGAATAAGAATTTAAACAAGATAAGGCGAATGTGAGACGGAGTAGAAGAACTTAACCGAAAGTCGAAACGAAGTAAAAAAGTTTTTGTTAAACGATTTTAGACAAAAATAGGATAGAAAAAACACTTAAATGAAGACTCAATGCAACATTCGTTATATTGAATTTGACTCAAGTGTGTTGGATTAAGTTCGCATTATTAATATTCTGATAATAAATTTTAATAAAAGTATAATTATGTAGTAGCATGTCCTATTAGAACTATTCCACGCCTAATCCTATTTGGAGTCAAATTGAAAACCTGTAACTCACATACAGTCCAAATATCTAAACTCATCCAATAAAATCATTAGTATTTGACTCCAACTAAAACCGGATTAAGCCACTATACACGTTATAATATAATATTGACTTTATGGAATGGAAGAACATGAATTAGTTTGATCAGCATGTTTGACCGCTCTACTAGGGTGGAAAATTGTCGGTGGTTAGCTTAAAGAAATAAGATGCTACATAAATCGGATTCATACACATATATATATATATATATATATATATATTATCGCATGAAAATATTTTTGAGATATCAAGAAATCTAATCTATACTTGTATGATGTGTGATCCAAAAAAGAGTGTGTCTTTTGGAAATGAGATAAGATAAATAGTTTACGATTTAAATACAGTATAAAATTGTATTTTCAAAAATTCAAATTGAAATATAATTAATCTGTATTTATTATTTTCAATAAAAAAAAATTCTTCTTAATTTCAATTATAACAACTATATGTTAACCTATAAATTCTTATACACATATCTAATGGGATATTTTTTTTTATATATGCTGCAAATTTACATTACGACTCTTATATCAAATAATAGTTTAATAATATAATTAGTATTGATTGCGATTTTATTGTGAAGAATAACACAATAGTGAAACTTTTGACAAATTAATTATGACATCATAATTTTATGGTCAAAACTCAAAATAGTATTTACAGTAATTATCTTTATTTTGATCAATTTTAACCAAAGTAAATCCTCACATTTCACTAGCTTATAGTATAATTTTATTTTATGTTATTTTGACATGATTTTTTTATTTTATTTTTATGATAGGACTATTTAAATATGAACATCGCTGTCTTATGGTTTTTATGCATTTTTTTTTCATACTCAAAGTGTTAATTTAAAGGAGATCTCTTCTAAATAATGTACTTTAATAAATTATAGGACTTTCAGAAAGGTTTTTTTTTACTCGAAAAAATTAATAGTAGAAGTCAAAAGAACCAAACACACCCTAAACACATAACGAAGGTTGCAAAATAAAGGGCAGTTCCGTAAAATTGCTAGAAGAAGCTAAAACAGGGATTCCCAGGGCAAAACAAAGGAAGGAAGGAAGGAATTCTAGAGAGAGAGCTCTTGTGTCTCTTTGTCGCTCAGTTTCGTGCTCTCAAGCGCGATCAGATCCTCAGTGATTCATCAACCAACCTTTCCAAGTTACTCTCGCATTATCGATCTATCAGAGCTTCTTTTGATTCCTTAAATTAACCCCACACTCTTTAATCTCTCCCAAATTTTGATCGCTTTAATTATCGGTTTTTTTTTCTTTTTTGTTTTGGTTTTTAATCGGTCGATCAAATTGTAGACCCTAAATTCAAGAGCTATTGAAACCCTAATTCGAGACCTGCGAACCCTAGTTTTCAAATATTCGATTACAAACTTCAATTTTGATGATGGCTGCAGCTTCTAATACGAACAATCACTCCCCTCGAAACGCCGGCGATCGTCAGGCGGCGGCGGCGGTTGCGGCGCGTGGCGTAGCCTCGCCGTGGACACAGATTGTTCGCGGTGGTGAATCGGAATCTATAGTGTCCTCCTCATCATCAACATCCGCCGCGGCCGTTGCTGCTGCTGCGATGGCGGCACCGCCTTCTCCTTCTTCATTGGTTGCTTTTCAGGAACAGGACAGACACTCTTCTTCTGATTGGTCACCTTCGAAGGTGGCGGCGTCTGCGTCTTCGTCTTCCCCTGAAGATTCTGCGTTGGAGGCTCAGCCGGAGTGCTCCGACAACAGTAATGGGAATGACAATGCAGCTAAGAAGTCAGCTTGGAACAAGCCTTCCAATGGTGGTGCTGATGGTGGACCTGTAATGGGAGCTTTTTCCTGGCCTGCTCTCTCTGAGTCCACTAGGGCTTCCCCAAAATCGTCATCGTCCGACTCACTGAAAGCCCTCTCTGATGGATCGGTCTCTGCGTCGCAGGTTGTTTTTATTTTATTGATTTCAGAATAGATTTGTTTTGTTTATTGCTATTAGGTGGTTTATTTGGAGATATTGGTTTCAAAGTATCTTGCTTCTGATTGTGCGCGCGTGTTATATAGGGGACTGGAATTGCTTCTTCTTCTTCACAGAAGCAAACCATTGCTAATAATGCAAACCCGGTTTCAAGCCTGAGCCATGCAACACCTACGCGTCACAAGTCTATGAGGCGCGGTAGTGGGAGTTCAAGTGGGAGTGTTACGAGTGTATCCGTTAATGGGGGCTTCCATCAGCCGCCGCCCATAACACTGGGTTCAGTAGTGGAAATGTCTTCTAATACTGCTGGAAAACCCGGGTCATCTGTTCTGGAGTCATCTCCAAGAGACCAAACACATAAGGAGACTGGACAGACAGGAGGCTTTGGGTCACATTCCCATAGTGGGAATGATCATGGACCGCAACGCAGTTCGTTTAGGAGGGGCAATGGAGGTTCTCATCCTCGGGGTGATGGTCATTACCACAACAATTATGGGGGCAGGCGTGATCAGGACCGTGGAAACCATGATTGGAATCTTCACCGAAATTTCAATGGCAGAGATGCTCATCTACAGCCCCACAGAGCTGTTCCCAGGGCCTTTATACGACCCCCACCACATAGTTCCACCCCATTTATATCTCCTCCACCTGTGCCTGTGAGACCTTTTGGCAACCCTATGGTATACCCTGGTAAGATGTATTACTATTTAGCTTTCATGATTTCAATGTATGGTTTTCCCCTGACGTCTCTATGCGTTTGCAGAAATGCCATCACCAATGATTTATGTTCCAAGTCCACATCCGGAGTCCATTAGAGGTGTGCATCTTGTTGCACCAATGCCGCCTCACACTATGTTTTTCCCTGTCCCGGATCCTCAGTTGCACACTAAAATAGTGAATCAGATAGATTATTATTTCAGGTATTTTTTTTTCCTATTGGTTTCCTTTTTATAAGAATGATCATAATTAGTTAATTACTTTATTGTCGTTGGCAACTTAATGGCTAATGCACCCCTTATTTATTGCAGCAACGAAAATCTAATTAAAGATACATTCCTACGACATAACATGGATGAACAGGGTTGGGTTCCTATTAAATTGATAGCAGGCTTTAAAAAAGTGAGTTTTTTTCTGAACATTTGGCTGGTTTTTCTGCTCTTTTTTTTCTTGATGATAATACTTGTAGTACTGATAATCTTTTGCTTCTTAATAGATAATTCATGTTAATCTGTTTCTTTTCCATCTTAAGTCATTCAAAATTCTATGTTTAGATCATCTTAGTTTACTAGTGTGGCAGTCCTTGTAGATATGTTTGGTATTAAATTATTGTTAACCATGCAACCGCTGTCAAGTTGAGGATATTGGGTGATATATAGAAAGAGGGACACATTAAATCACATTATATATGGCATATATCAAGCTATGGCAATCTTATTTGGACCCTGCTTTGCATGAATTCGCTGTACTTAAGATTCTAATGGCTCTACATTTTCCTCCTTGTGGTCAGTTCTATTTCGATATGCTGAATTTATGAAATCTTATTTTGATGTTCATTTTCTTTTTATATTTTAGTTTGATTTATTGTAATATAAAAATATAGAGATTTGCAATGTTGAGATATATATGTACGAGTGGATTAGTCAAAACCTTGGTTTATGCCAAGAAGAGCTGGCTTACCAAGTATAACAATCTTTAAGCATTACTGTGTTATTTTGAGGCCGTTGTTCTCCCTGTAGGATTTATGTTATAATGCCCCTAAAGGAGACTAATAATATGCTATGAAGCACAGATACGGACACGCCGACACGACGATATGACAAATCTAAAAAAAATTAGTCACGGACATGGTAGGAATACATTAAAAAACAATAATATAATATACTATTATATATACAAAAAAATATTTTTTGCTCATTTTGTCTATATTATCATTAATATAATCACTAGTTTGGAGTTTAGAGTTGGATAAGTGTTGTTTTGTTTTCTAAAATTTTATATTATTTTTCTAACTAACCCATAAAATGTTTTAAAACTATAGAACTTTTTTTAAAAAAATAATTGCAAAACTACTCCGCTTTGGCCTGAAAGTGTCAAACATGTCCCTACCTTGTCCAACTAAAAAAAAAAAAACTTCAAATTTCAGCACTTGTAGCCCGGCTGTGCCCCATGCGTGTCTGTCGTGGATAGCATGGCAACGGCGCTCCAAGAGGAGTCTGTGCTTCCTAGCTAATACGATTTAATGCTATCATGTTAGACATCATCTGGCTTGATCAGTGGTTGTACTCTTAAATTTTATGAATCCTTAAAACCTGCTTGCTGAAATTCACTACTTGACTTTTTTGGACTATTTTTGGGTGGTGATCTTGTATATTCAGATATTGGTTTGAGCAACTCTGCCAAGTGTTTCCACATATTAGATATAATAGATGTCATGTTAGTCATGTACATAACTGCATAAATATCTATAAATGTGAGGAGGAGGAGGATGGGGGGAACAAGATAGTTGAAGAAGATTGTGCTTCTTGCAGGTTGGAGAATAGGGGTGGAGGTAGAAATGACATTTACAAACACCATATGATGAAGAGGGTAATCTGGAGCACGATTTGATAGGCTGCAATTCTATACAATCTCAACTGAGGTGGCTTTGTTACAAAGACCTTTATGTAAGCATAGGTATCAAGGGCCATAATGCAGTTGGGTTCTGACAAAGCTTGAGGGCTTTAGCTTTTTCTTAGAAAATGAGGGATATTAGACTTGTTTTATGAGATATTTTAACATGGGAGTTCACAGAAAGGATGTTTAACTTCACTACCCTTCCCAAAAAGTTCATCAATCTTTGATGGTTTCACCAATTATGTGTCTGATTGAGCATTGTGATGTCTCCAACTAAGAAATATAAGCAGGCCTCCAATGTGCATTTAAGTCAGACAAAGAAAGACCAACCAACCTTATCTTAGGCACTAAATAAGCCTTTGGAAAACCTTGAACTAATCCTTTAACTCATATGATACCTTTACCTTGAGGGGTTATCTACTTATCTTGCAACTTGGAGATTTTCAACTTTTCTCTTTCCTTCAAGCTAACCTTGACTTCCACCTACCCTAATCCTTCCAGTACACGTGTAGTTACTATAGTATATCCACTATCTTAATAAGCACCTTGAATCCATAAAAGGTATCTTGTGAATCTTTGGATTTATTATTGCTAAAAATGATAGTGATACTTGATGGGAAGTAGGTGGTGAAGAAAGATTTGCGGAATGCTTTAATGATATAACGGTTTTCTAGGTTTTGTTAGCATATTTGGTTTAGTGTTTGAAGTTTGAGTTGAGAGAAATTGATAGTTGAACGCTAGTTATTGAAAGGTGCTAATCTGCAAAAATGCCCAGGTTCATCATGGCTCAGCCAAAGCACCTCATCCTATTACAGGCAAGACTCCTCCAGTTACACGAACATAAAGCTCTTAAGCAAGTGCATCCCAGTTGGCCATAGGCTAAAAAATGGTTTTTTAATCATTCATACAGCTTTTTGTCCTTTCTTTTCCAATGGTTTTGAATTGACATGCTTTATACCATATTACTCTTATGTTTTGATAGATTATAGTATTTAATCCTAATGAATTTTTTGTTTTCAGAATTAATGAGGTTATGGTTAATTAGTTAAATGTATCTAGTACTTGATTCTGAATATTTAAAGGAATATAATGTATGATTAATCTATATGATTGTAACATTTCATTATTGCACCCTTGTAATGGTATTTGAATTAGTTGGTGCATATGCATATTAAGACAACACATGGTAGAGATCTATGCTAAAAAAATGTATAGTTTTGTGTTACATATATTGAATCGCTTAAATTCTACATTGATTTAATTATAATTATATGTAAATTGAAGTGATATATGCATATTTATGTTGTTAGTGGCACTGAACTGATATGTTGAAAGCTTCCATCTTTTTTTTTTGGTGTGGACTAGTTTTTGTAGTACAACTTAAATTCTCTTAGAAATAAAATTTATTTGATATGCACATTGAGAGTCCTAGATGGTGTTCATTTAGATGAGGATTTTCTTGAATTCATCAATTCCAGTTGTATTGCCGGATAAATGAAGAGGCCTATAGTGTTATGTGTTACGTGAAACTGATGGATATCCGCAGGATGCATTTTGGAAATATGTTGTATATTTTAGGTAACAGTTGGTTTCTCCATAGAATCATACAAGTATTGGTTGATATTTTGAGACCTTAATGAGTAGAAGTATACATTACAGATACTACTATCATCATTGTTCGGTTAATAGCCAATGTAATGCAAGTCTAAGCAATACCACGTTATTGCCAAATTATTGTAAGTAATTATGCTCCTTCATCTTGAAATATCAAGTGTGTTGATACTTGATAAAGTAAGTAATTGAGGATAGATTTTTTTTTTAATGATAAAAAATATAATTATTTTTACTCTTTTCTAGTTTTGGATACTGTTTAGATTTTCTCATGTATTTAACATACAAAAATAAATAAATAAAATAAAAGCTAAGCAATAGATGCATTGGCGAAGTTTTTGATTATAGCGTGTTGAGCTCATATGTTCTGTCTTCTTGATTGTCAGGATGCATGGGTTTGTTGAACTCTTTGCATTCTTTTGTGTGTATCCTGATGTAGAGTAATGGAAGTTGAAACCTGGCAATATCTCTCGTATTGAGTTGTACAAGGACAATAAACATTGTGATAAACTCCAAAACTTAAAGCTATTACTATCATAGTTCAGGTAGTAGCCAATGTGTTGCATGTCTAAGAAATACAACTTATTGCCAAACTTATTTCAAGTAATTATGGTCTTCCATCTTGAAATCTCAGGTGTGTTGAATGTTGATACTTGATGGAGTAAATAATTGATGACAGAAAAAATCTTTAATTGATAATGTATTCTATTTTTTTTTTTATCTGGTAAGTAGAACCACACACGCACACCTGCCTCCACTGAGGCTCGAACTGTGGACCTCCCTTTGGGAAGCCAGGGCTTTATGCCGTTGGACCAATTGGTCTTTGGCAATAATATTGTATTCTAGTTTTGAATACTGTCAAATATTTATCATGTATTTAGCATGCTAAAATAAATATATAAATAAATAAAGAAAATAAAAGCAATGCAGTAAATGTTATGTAGTGGTGAGCTCTTGGATTATAGTGTGGTGAGTTTATAGGTTTTGTTTGCTTGAGAGTTAGGATGCATGACTTCCATGCATGCTTTTGTGCATCCTGATGCAGAGCAATGGTAGCTGAAGCTTGGCAGTATCTCTCGTATTGAGTTGTAAAATGGCTGTAAACATTGTGATTGACTCGAAAAGTTGTATCATTGTTCAGTTAGTAGTCAATGTGCTGCATGTCTAAGCAATACCAAGTTGTTGCCAAACTTAGTTTAAGTAATTTTGCTCCTCCATCTTGAAATATCAGGTGTATTGATACTTGATAGAGTAAATAATTGATCACAAAAAATCTTCAATTGATCCAAAATATAACTATTCTTATTATGTTCTAGTTTTGGAATGTGTTAGGTTTTTATCATGTATTTAACATACCAAAAATAAATACAATAAAAGCTCTTCAATAAATTAGATGTTACGCATTGGTGAACTTTTGGATTGTAGTGTGGTAAGGCTATATGATTTGTCTGCTTGATAGTCAGGATGCATGGATTTGTTGAACTTTTAAGTTTTATCATTCTTTTGTATCTACCCTGATGTAGAGCGATGGTAGTAGCTGAAACGTGGCAGTATCTCTCGTATTGAGTTGTACAAGGCCTGCAAACATTGTGATCGGCTTCAAAAGTTGATCATTGTTCAGTTAGTAGCCAATGTGCTGCATGTCTAAGCAATACCAAGTTATTGCCAAACTTATTTTCAGTAATTTTGCTCCTTCATCTTGAAATATCAGGTGTATTGATACTTGATAGAGTAAATAATTGATGACAAAAAATCTTCGATTGATCCAAAATATAATTATTTTTATTCTGTTCTAGTTTTGGACTGTGTTAAGATTTTATCATGTATTCAACATACCAAAAATAAATACAATAAAAGCTCTGCAATAAATTAAATGTTATACAGTGGTTAACTTTTGGATTGTAGTGTGCCAAGGTTATAGGATTTGTCTGCTTGATAGTTGGGATGCATGGGTTTGTTGAACTTGTAAGTTTTATCATTCTTTTATATCTAACCTGGTGTAGAAGCAATGGTAGCTGATACTTGGCTGTATCTCTTGTATTGAATTGTACAAGGGCTGCAAACATTTTAATCGACTCCAAAACCTAAAGCCATTACACCAAGTTATTGCCAAACTTATTTTAAGTAATTATGCTCCTTCAATTTGAAATATCAGGTGTGTTGATGCTTGATAGAGTAAATAATCAATGGCAGATATTTTTTTTGATTGATCCAAAATATAATCAATTTATTCTATTCTAGTTTTGGGTACCATTAGGTCAATTAGGACTTAGGTTCGCAAATATTGTCGATCAAAACCGAGTCTGTATTTTTTGTTTCTGATTTCTAGCCTAAGATTGAAATTTCAAAAGTTAGTGTTAGTTAATAGTTATTACCTCTTGCTCATGGTTGAAGATGAAATTCAAGCTACAAACACTAGTAAATGCATAATCTTCTACGTCAAGGGTAAAAAGGTAATTTGACACTTGGATACACTCGCCAAATTAGGGTTCATGCATACATGCATTAGGTTTTTGAAGATTTGATGAGTTTGATTCTCAAAATTCCCTTTTGATATCCATACAAGTGTTTTTGGAAACTTCCTTTCTAAAAATTTTTGAAGTATAAAATCTGCAGAGAAGTTCAATTGATTGGACTATCAATTGAAGCTCTCTGTTCGATTGATCGACCAGTTCCTCAATCGATCTATCTATTTGGGATCCCAATTTCCTTTTCAAATTAAAGCACTGAAAAACTTGGGCCCTGTTTGGAAGAGCTTCCTGGTATCTAAACTCATTCCTTAAGAATACCTTCTTAGAAGTGATTCTAATAAAAGGAATTCAATATTCAAAAGCTGTTTGGTGAGAACATCTTTTTAAAGTCATTCAAAGATTGAAAATAATTTCTAATTTTAATTAACAATACAACCCTGCGATCCATCAGTGTGGTGGTTAAATGATACAAATTACAAAGAGAAAAAAGTATCTACGTTGTTGAAGTTTTTTTGGTCAGTAACTCCATTGTTATATAGCATTTTTTAACATCAAAATTACTTTTTAACATTTGTCAGTAATAAATGCATAGCACACTTGCCTTGGTGTCCCTTAGGCTCCGTTTGGATAGACATGGGAGAAAAGAAAGGAGAGGATAACATTAGTTATGAGTGAAAAGAAAGGAGAGGAGAGGATAGCAATAAACTCTATTCATGTTTGGATAAATAGAAGAGAAAAGAAAGGAGATGATAGTATTTTTGTTTGGATAAGATAGGGGAGAGAAAGTATAATGACTAAATTACTATCATATCCTTTTAAATTTATGGGACATGGATGGAATAACAATTTTCTCTTTCTAATCGTTGAGGGCAGTTTCGGAATTATGAAAGTGCTACTTAAACACTATCCTTTCCCTCCTAATCTTCCCATTTTTGGGAGGATAGGATTTGAGGGATAAGGAGGGATAGCTATCCCTCCTTATGCTTTCTTTCCTTTTATTGATGCCTATCCAAACACAACATGACCTATCATCTCATTTTCTCTACTTATCCTTCCAAATCCCTTGATCTAAATGGAGCCTTAGTGATTGAAATTTCTTCCATTGTTGAATTGGAGTGGTGAAATGAACCTGTTGAGGGATACCAAACATAGAAATGATGATGTAAAAGAGCTCTCAGTCAAAGTTGGCAAATTGGTCTGCCGCAAAATAGATCGAATACGACAGATTTGACACAAACAATGCCATGTAAAAAAGCTTGCGGTAATGTCTAATCTATAACCGATTTTCTGTAGTTTATAGGGTGTTTATATGATCATATATGCATATATATAGAGAGAGAGATGGAGATGGAGTGGGTAAAGTAGAGTGAGAGAGAGAGAGAAACATCTGGAATCCAAAATTAAGGTTTTTTGATTCTTTGTTAATAGGACAATCTTGTCAATTTATGAATAATACATGGAAATTTTTAATATAATAATAATTTTACTTTAAAAAGAAAATTGTCTTCTTAAAAGGAGGTTCTAAAAATAACATTTTTTTACTTGAACAGACTTCCTAACCTCCAGACCATTGGCTTCCTAAAAATGGCCTTTCCACATGTATAACCAAATGTTACACTTTTTTTTTAGAAGGACTTTTGAAGTTTGTAAGGACTTTTTGATGCCCGGGAAGCTCCCCCAAACAGTCCCTTATTCTCTTTATTCTTCTAATTTGTCTATATAGGTCTATATATACACCACTCTAGGGCAGATTACACACCTAGAATATACTTGTGGAACATACACATACCATATAGAGTAATTCAAATGTACCCATTGACTTCCCATCTTTAGGATGTCCTTCCCCTTGAGAATGCTTCTCCAAGTATAGGATGACTTAGAATTTGCTTCACAATTGAAGAAAGAGGAGTTGTTCAGATACTTGCTTCCCAGAATCGAGGCCCATAGGGAATCAGGTTCAGTTACTAATTTCCAGCCCATTCTTGCCATAAGGGCTTTGTTCATCAGCCCCATGCTTCTCAGACCTAACCCTCCCTCAAAGAACAAGTGGCTAAGAGCAAATAGCAAAATTCTGGCTTGACTGGTGGGTAGGTGAAGGCCCACTGGTGTACGTAGCAACCCAGCAAATTCCACCTGCTAGTCTTAATGCTCGGGTCTGTGATTACATTGATGAAGATGGAAATTGGAAGTGGAGTGACCTTGTGGAGCTGATCCCCATGAACTTGATACCCCATATCAGAGCTATCAAGCCTTTTCAAGAGGATAATTGCACAGACTCTCTGATTTGGAGGGACTATCCAAGTGGTGAAGTACGAAATCCGCCTATGCCTTAGTCACCGGCCAGCAAACAGATGTGGAAGCAAAGAAGTGGCAGGCTATTTGGAAGTGCAAAACCATTCCTAAGAGAAAGTACTTCCTTTGGCTAGCAAGACAAGACGATTCTCCAATCGGCCTTCTTGTCCTGCCTTGCTTAGTCAACGTCCTAACCATCCAAAAACCAAACCAAAGAATGGGTTCCTGATTTCACATTTGAATTACTCCTATTAATCTTTTTTTTTTTGATAAGTAAAGATTTATTAAAAAGCACCCAGAAAAAGGGAGGGGCGACCCTTGAACAAGAACCGATTACAAAGCAAAGGAATCTAAGAAATCAACCATTTCTTCCATGGATTTACAAGCTCTACCTTGAACCCAAAAAGAGAGAGTACAAAGAATTGAGAATTTAAGCATCCCATTAGGAGTCTCTTCATCGTCAAACGTTCTTCGGTTTCGCTCTCTCCACAAGCACCACCACACGCAAAGGGGAGTTGCCTTCTAGAGATTGCGGACATGGGCATCCACAAGACCACCGCTCCAGGCTTCCATCAGATCTCTGGTGGAGCTAGGCATGACCCACTAAATCCTGAACAATCCCAAAAGTAAGCTCCAACAGTCTCGGGCCACTGGACAATGGAGTAGGAGATGGTCAACTGTCTCCTCGTTTCGCTTGCACATACAACACTAGTTCACAATGATCTGTTGTCTTATCCTCAAGTTATCAAGCGTCAAAATCCTTCCATGAATGGAGGTCCATCCGAAGAAATCCACCCTGGGAGGGGCCTTTGAGCGCCACACAGACTTCCAAGGGAAAGTCATCCCTTCGAATCTAGAAATACTCCTATATAATGAGTTTACCTCGAAGCCCTTCGGAGAGAGAATCCATATCATTGAGTCTTCCCTCCCACTGTTCACAACTTGGAGATAGAGCAACTCCAAGAAAAGAATGGCATCCTCCATCTCCCAGTCCTAAAGGTTTCTCGTGAACCCGACATCCCATATTGTTCTTCCACTATCAAGGTGGTAGCAAGAAGAGACAATGGTATGGCGATTACGCGAGATTCGATAGAGACTAGGAAAAAGTTGAGCCAAAGGCTTGTCGCTGCACCACCAGTCCTCCCAGAAGCGGATATTTCTTCCACTCCCGATCTTAAATTTGATGAATTTGGAAAACTCTGGCCACCCTTTTCGGATTGACTTCTAGACACCTACCCCTGCAGGAGTCCTAACCTCCCTAGAGCACCACCCTCCTCTCTCTTCCCTATATCTACTCAGGATGAGTCGCCTCCATAGCCTCTGCCTTTCTTTCCTAAATCTCCACAGCCACTTCCCAAGGAGCCCCTTATTAAAGGCTCCCAAACTTCTTATACCTAACCCTCCTAGCTTAACTGGCTTGCAAACTTGATTCCAGCTAACCAGATGGTATTTAAATTCATCTCCAAAGCCCCCCCACAAAAAGTTGCGTTGAAGTCTCTCTAGCCTGCCTCCTTTGGATAAGTACTGTTTCTTCCATCCCGCTAGCCTTTTCTCGAACCTTTCCACTATTGGGTCCCATCCTCCCACCCTTCTGGCGGAATCTCCCAACGGTAGACCCAAATACGTGATTGGGAGAGAACTGACTCTACAGTCAAGAATGTCAGCCAGGACCACTAAGTTTGGCACAACTCCCACCGGGACCACAACACTTTTTCCGACATTTATTCGAAACCCTGAAACTGCGTGGAAGCAAATCAACACACACCTCAAGTATCTCATCTGAGATTCTTTCGCGTCACAAAACACAATAGTATCATCTGCGAACAGCAAATGGGAAATTTCAATCTGGCTAGCGATGTCTCTGCCCATTCTGAATCCCGTAATGAAACCCAGATCAACAGCTTTTCTCATCAGCCTGTTGAGGCTCTCCATTACAATGAGAAACAGGAGGGGGGATAACGGATCCCCTTGGCGAAGACCCTGAGAGCTATTGAAAAAGCCCGATGGAGATCCATTTATGAGCACTGAGAAACGGACTGTAGATATACAGAACTCAATCCACTTCCTCCATCTTTCCCCAAACCCCATACTAGACCATACTGTCCAACAAATAAAGCAAGAAGTTCCAATTGACATGATCGAACGCCTTCTCAATGTCTAGCTTGCACAAAATCCCTGAACCCCGCTTCTCATTCTAGAATCCACACACTTGCTAGCAATAAGAGCAGAGTCTAAAATTTGACGTCCTCCTACGAAGGCACTTTGGGGATCTGAAATTAGGCCATCCATGACGCCACTCAATCTCGAAGCTAGAACTTTAGCAATAAGTTTGTAGATACATCCCACCAAACTAATAGGTCTGAAGTCTCGAACATCAGTGGCGCCTCCCTTCTTCGGGATGAGAGCGATGAAGGAGGCATTTAAGCTTTTCTCGAAACGACAATGAGAGTGGAAAGCATGAAAAGTGCCCATCACCTCTCCCTTTACCACCTCCCAATTTTCCAGAAGGAAACGGGATGAAAAACCATCTGACCCTGGCGCTTTGTCTGCTTTGCAGTTCTTTAGAGCCGACAGAACCTCTTCCTCACTAAAAGGCCTCTCCAGGCCTTCACGACCCTCCTCTGATAATCTGTCAAACGGAAGCCCGTCAAGCTGAGGCCTCCAGCTAAAATCTTCCGTGTACAGTCTCTGGTAGAAGGATGACACCCCTGCTCCCACCTCTTCCACTCTGCTAAGAACTTCCCCGTCAACAATGATCCTCCCGATATGGTTATTTTGCCGGTGAGCGTTTGCAAGTTGATGAAAGAATCGTGAGTTTTTGTCTCCTTCTTTCAGCCAAGTGGCCCTGGATTTCTGATGCCACGAGATCTCCTCCGAAATTGCTATCTCACAAATCTCAGTCTGACACACCACTCTCCTCCTTCTCCCCTCCTCCCTGAGTCCTCCAAAATCCTCCAAACGGTCCAACTCAGCAATTTCCAACATCATCTTATTTTTCCTCCATTCCAAATTTCCAAACACTTGTTCCATTTTTTGATGTTCCCTTTAAGAGCACGAAGTTTGGCAGCCAAGAAGAAACTTGGATTGCCAAGCACCGCGCATCCCTCCCACCAACCCCGCACTCTTTTCTTAAAGTCCTCAGCCCGTAGCCACATATTTTCAAACTTGAACCGAGTTTTCCTCTGAGTGATGCCCCCACAGTCAATAACTAGTGGAGTGTGATCCGAGGTAACTCTAGTCAAAGCTGCTTGTGCCACATCCAGAAATTTCTCCTCCCAATCCCCAGATATAAGGAACCTATCCAGTTGAGACAGGGTGGGGGATTCCCTTCCACTGGACCAAGTGAAAGTGGCCCCCTCCATTGGCATGTCTATGAGCTGGTGATCATCAATGAATCCTGAGAATTGCTCCATTGATGGAGTCCACGCACCCCTGGAAGATCTCTCTGATGGGTTTTTGATTGCGTTGAAGTCTCCCCCGATACACCAAGGGAGAGGCCATCTCCTCCTCACTGTTCCAAGCTCATCCCACAACAGGTGCTTCTCATTGTCTTCAACTAGGCCGTAGACGCCAGAAAAAGTCCATTTGAAGTCGTCTTCCTCTAAAGAGAAGGTGCAGGAAACTGAAAATCTCCCCACCCAAGCATCCACCTTTGTCACTCATCTTTTATCCCACATCACAAGGACTCCCCCCGAGGAGCCTAAGGCGTCGAGAGCTTCCCACGCCATAAATCTACCTCCCACAAGCTTCTGACCACATTATTTGTGATAGAAGCCAATTTTGTTTCCTGCAAGCAAACCACGTGAGCATTCCACTTCCTCACTGCCATCTTCACCACCTTCCTTTTATCCGGGTTATTGAGACCCCGGACATTCCAAGAGATGATTCGTAGCATCATGAAAAAACAACATATCTCCCCCCCCCCCTTCTCCTCATCCCTCTTCCACCCTCCTTTGACACCCGTCTTCCCCTCATAATTCACGTATGAGATTAAGTTTCGAACCTCCCTTTCTCCTCTATCAGCGCCAACCCTTCTTTTCCCACTATTTTTCAGGTTTTCATGGAAAAGTTGAAGCATCCCTTCCGCCTGCCCATGGTTATCCTCATGGGACATGCCAAGCATGTGGCACACGGTTCCTACATTCTCCTGGACCCAGTCCCCCCCTACTCCTCCATTCTCAGAGACCAAGGTTATCAGGATCGGGATTCTAGGTAGAATCGATTTGGGTTTCGTAGAATCGGAATCGTAGAATCGAATCGTGAATCGTAAGATTCTACAAAACTAGTAGAAAAACAATTCAAACCAATTTTTTAAACAATTATACCTTTAAAATATAGCAACAATAAGCACAAAACACAAAAATATATAAAAAATACCACTCCAAACATATATTGTAATAACTCAAAATTTTCAATAAGCCATTTAATTAATTTGATAGACCTTGGATTAAATTAGATACATATAATTATATATATGATGAATATATATATATATAATTATATATAGGTGGTGGATGTGTATATATATATTATTATATGCATGATTTACGAATAAAGTGAGAGCATTTTTTAGCAATGATCACGAATGATATAATAGTGTATATCATTTGCATAGAATAATGTGTGGAGGAAATAAAAATTAAATGATCAACCTTTCCATTATATAGTCAGCCTTAGCCTTTCACAAACTCTTGCTTTGGCCAGCAAAATGGTTTGTACGGCCCGCAGCACAAAACCATTTAATGACTTAGGTATTTGGTATATAGACTTGTGAGTTGTAATATTGATCTTATCCTTTTAAGTTTCAAAGGAATATGTTCTGCAGCTGTCTCGATGGCCATTATAACTACTGTACTTATATATATATATATATATATCTTATAAAATAAGAGAAAAGCTAGAGAGAGAGGGGAAAGTTAGAGAGAGAAAGAGAGAAGAGAAAGAAGCCGAGAGGTGGTCTTGGGCTGGGTAAGAGGTGATGCTCGCGGCTGCGAGGTTGTCGAAGCTTGCCGGAGCTGTGTTGGAATTCGTCGAAGGTCGTCGAAGCTTGCCGTAGCTGTGGTCTTCACTCTTCAAATCTTCAACAGTTCGATGTTTCCGAAGCTACGAAAGAGAAGGTTGCGAAAGAGAAGGCTTCGACGGTAAGATGTTGTTGGAGTCGTCTTCGAGTTCAACAGTTCACACTTCACAGGTCTTCACTCTCTGTCTCTCTTCACTCATCTTGCGCCGTGCTGTTCAAAGTCCAAACAAAGCTAGGGTTTCCCGTCTTTCTTTTTTTAATCTATCATAACTTATAATATATTGGGCCCAAATCTGTTGGGCTTTGAGGATTTCTATTTAAAAGTGAAGTATTATAGCCCAAATGCCCAACAGACTTGGAAAATATTTATGAATTGTTAAAACAGCCCACAAAAAAGTCCAATTAACAGGTTTTAATAGAATTGTAAGAATCGTACAGAATCGTACGATTCTACGATTCAAATTTCGATTCTATAGATTCTAATCCGATTCTATGTTACAAACGATTTAGGTGCGATTTGACTTGATTTTGTAATTTCGGATCGTACGAGTTGACTCGCGATTTTAACAACCTTGTCAGAGACAGTCAACTCCCTACTGACCTCATTAGGAAGAACTGTTTGCAAAGGAGCCACCAGCTCTCCGTCAGATAGACTCCCTCCATCCCAAGGAATAATTTCCTGCCCAATGTCTGTGTCTGATCCACTGTCAGCTCTTCTGTATTCTGTGGAATCAATGGGAGAGGAGGAGGTCCTATGGTGAATTCTGCAGAAGTTGGGACATTCCAGTCCTCTGAGAGCTCTACGTGCATTATTTCCATTCAAGTTCAAGAACCCAGTCAGCATCCCATTAGGCAAATTGACAGCTGTGGGTCTGAAAGGGGTTCCCGAGTCGACCTCCTGCCTCCTCCTCACCATTGGCAACGTCATGATTGGCCCCAGATGGTCATCTTCTTTGGGATCGGCAGTACCCATGTTTCCAGAATAAGGGGGAGGAGAAAATTTGTGAGAGTGAGAACCTGGGTGGCTTGTATGTTTCGGGGCCCATATCATGTTCGCCGTCTTAGTCTCGGGACGTTTGGTTCCTTCTTTCCTCACAACCTTTGCTCCGTTCCTTCCGTCGCCCTTTCTCGCCGTCCCCTCCTCCCGCCATACCACCCCAGGGTCGCAGAAATTTTCCCTTCTCTTTTGAAGCACCTTTGCGTCTCTAGCTGAAACCTTTGCGCGTTCAAAGACTTGAGAAAGTCTTGAGAAAGCAGTGGACTTGGTCAGATTCTTCTCTGCGTTTTCAGAGAGTTTGTGGTGTTCTTTTATCAAGCGTGAGGGTCCATCATTACGACTGTAGGTCTGAGGCTGGGCCACATGAGAAATTTCCTTTGATCCAATCTTTTTGCTGTCTTTGGGTGAAGCCCAGTTGTAATTCCCTTTCCTTAGGCCCGCAGAGATAGAGCTTGAGACATCAGCCCAGTTTGCTTCGCCAGAGTTTGGGCCTGTTGCAGGAGGCCCAAACTTGTTTTGCAATTTAAAATTCGGCCCAACAGGATTCTAGAAGTCTCCGTTTCGGTGACGTGTAGCAATTCGCTGGCGTAAGTCATGTCTGCTGAAGGCTGCGACCTGTCCATCAGCCACCAACCCGTCACGTGACCTTGGGAAGGGCTTCCTCTCACGCGCATGGCTTGCGTGCCTAACCACGCGTCCCTGACCTCTTGGATTGACTTTCTTCTGTATTTTCCGATGAGGAGCAGGGTTCGCAGTGGCTTTTTCGGCGTGATGGTCTTGACGTCTCCACCACTCCTCCTCTGTGATGAGCTTGCTCACATCTCGTTCAACGAGGGACTCATGTTTCGGCACGTTCGGCACAAGCTGAGGAGGGGCTGGTTCCATGAGAGTAACTTTGTAGGCCACTGAGTCATCTTCAACCAGAACAAAGGGTGGAATCTCCCCGCCATCAGAGATGATAATCGCAACAGTCTCTGTGTCAATCATATCTTCAGAATCAAGCTTCAGAAAACCCCCACATAAGTCTCCAATGGCGACGAACAAGTTCCGGCACCAGAGATGGAGTGGAAGGCCATACAGAAGAAGACGTCTTTCCTTCCTCTTCTTCATCAGATTAGCACAACCCACTCTATAATACCATACGTCGAGCAGAAGTCTTGCGTCACCCCAATCTCTCTTTCCTTCTTTTAAAACTCTCTTTGCTTCCTTTTCAAATGGAAATCGGAAAAGAAGTAATGAATTCGGCAAGGGGGTAACTGTAACCCCCGCCGAAATCTTCCAGATTTTTGAGCCCCATTTTCCGATTCTGTCAAGACAGCCTACGTTCCTGTCAAACCTTCCGACTAAGCATGCGCGAAGAGTCTCTCTTCACCGAGCTGTACTACTGTTGTCAATCTTGAACACGTGTCCCCGCTCCGTCGTTTGGCCTTCAACCTCGCCGGCGCTGGGTAAACATGGCATTCTTGCAATCTCCAAGTAGGATCTTCCCGTCGAAGTCATGATACGTTCATCCATTTTCTTCTTGTTCATGGTAAATCAACCTTTAAGGCATATACATACGCTACTAATATAGAAACACAATGCTACAAGCAAATAAAACATTGTACCTGCATTTACTCCTACGGGAGCTCCTGATGTGAACTTGCCAATGAGAGTTAACATAGCAAATTTAAAGGTTGCTATGTTAACTCTCATTGGCAAGTTCACATCAGGAGCTCCCGAAATAAGCTCCCCCAAACAGGCCCTTATTCTCTTTATTTTTCTAATTTGTCTATATAGGTCTATATATACCCCACTGTAGGGAAGATTACACACACCTAGAATATACTTGTGGAACATACACATACCATATAGAGTGAGCATATTTGTGAGTTGTTGAGTGTATCTATATTTCTTTACATTCATCAATCTTGCATTAGAATTGGTGAGTGTGATTCGTAATGTGTTGACATCTTCGTTGTGGAGCTATTCTGATAAGTTCAACACCAATCACTCTACGACTTGTAGCTGAGACTGAATCACTGGTTCGAGAAGCATACTCGTGGCCATAAATAAAAATTTGATGACTGAGGACTCAAACAAAAAGGGGACAATCCTCCTCCCTCTCTACGGCCTGCCCCAATCAGCTTCTTGGAATAAGGATCCCGCACAACACAATCATTGGTAGAGAAATGAACAGAATATCCAGAATCGAACAATTGACCAACATAAATTAAATTCAATGTAAGTTGAGGAATACAATAAACATCCAGAAGAGATAAATGAGGAGAGAGAAATGAGGAGAGAGAATTGTTCCAACACCAACCAATGGCATAGGTGTGCCATTGGCAACTGAAATGAAACTGATGATGGAGGAGAAAGGGTAGATGTGAATAAAGTACAATCACTAGTCATGTGGTGTGTAGCACCTGAATAAAAACCCAAGTGTTTTGAGCTATACTTGAGGAAACTTAAGAAGACAAACCTACAGAGAAAGAAACTGAAAGAGCATTTAGCTGTTAGGTGAAAAGATGCTTTTGTACTACTCTGCAATCGACGACAACGTAGGTGCTGGAGAAGATGCCTCATCCCCAGATGGTGCAACTACTGCAGTATATTGTTCCTTCCTTTTTGAAGAATGCTGATGATGTTCATGAATTCCCTTATTTGCCAATTTAGGACATTGAGCCTTCCAGTGACCCTTTTGTCGACAAAAATTGTATTCATCATAACCAACTCTACCACGTTGCCTGCTCTATGTAGTAAAATGAGGTTTAGGAGGTACAACCAAGATTGCTTGACTAGGTATGGGGAAAAGTCCTTTTCCTGGAACAACTTTGAAACGAACTTCCTTTAACCACCAAATCAACAGAAGGAAGTGGAGTGGACTCCGTAAAGAATAGAGCCACGAAGATCCTCAAAATCATCTCGAAGAGCCATCAAGAACTGAACTAATTTCTGCACCTCTCTGTAAGTAATATATATAACTCATATGAGCTCAGTCTTGCAAGCTCTATGAGAACTAGCTGATATTAGTATTCAGTCATAATCGAATAGAAATCCTGAATGCTCGTCAGCAACTCAAATCTCATGCTCCAAATGATATCGTTTGGCAAATTGGATTGCACATATAACTTGGACAAATAATCCCAAATTTCTTTGGTAGTGCTTGGCCAGATGCACACCTATGGACTAATCCACAGGATTATTTATTCAAGTAATTATTTTTGATTTATTCACTTCCCAGGTAGACAACAATTCAGCATATTTTTCAGCCTTTTTATCAAATGGAACAGTCATGAGCTTCCAGTAATAACCCCACATTGTTTTGCCCAATAAAAGCTTTTTCATCACATATGCCCAAGAATAATTGTCACCGGTAAGTCTCACACTAATAGCTTGAAGGGAATCACTCTTACCACTCGCCATTTTAAATTAAATTCAACTAATCTGTTTATTCTGGAAACGCACAGTTTTTAGCCCATAGAAATCACCCAGCACAAACACTGGAAAACTAACAACCATGTTGATATGACCAAGGCAGATAATGGGAACTGTAGTAATCCTTGTGGACGGGTGTGATATGGGCGCTGTGCGGGCTTGGGCCCAAAGTGGACAATATCATACCATGTGTTGGAGCGAGGTATTACAGTTGGTATCAGAGCCTGAACCTAGCCAGAAGTGTGTCGACGAGGAGGTCGGGCCTCGTAGGGGGGTGGATTGTAGTAACTCTTGTGAATGGGTGTGATGTGGGCGGGTGCAAAAAGAGACACTGGGCTGAGGTACCACATTGACAGGGTACAAGGTGCTCAATCCCACATCGCCTGGGTTTAGAAAAGGGGATGTGCTTATATGTAGTATGTTCTCTTCAAATGGTATTGAGGCCTTTTGGGGTAAAATCCAAGAGCAAAACCGTGCGAGCTTGAGCTCAAAGTGGACAATATCATACTATGTGTTAGAGCGGGGTATTACAGGAACTGAGACAGTCAACAAGAGATTGCAATGAGTATCCAACAAAAATCCAGCAGTGACGATGCAAAGAGATTATGTTGAGTCAATCGAAACTGTGATGCTGCGATAAAGTTGATTGCAGTGCAATATGCTGCTATTAGGATTTTGTGCAAAAAGTGAAGAAGAGAGAAGAAGATTGTAGTTGATATTATTCAATGATTGCTTCGAGAGATGCCAAGAGTGAACAGAACCGATCTACTGAAATGCGAACAGAGAGATGTGATTTGCAGAGATTAGGTTTGCGACTGTCAATTAGATGCGAACTGATTGTGCGATGAGATGTGAACTGATTGTGCAATCTGAAGATGAGTTGCGATGCGACGTTGATTGATGTAGGTCTTGTGATGAACTTGAGGCACAAGGAAATTGCAATCTGTTAGGGTTGCAAACTGGATTGTGAACAGAACTCCTTGCGATTGCGTACGATGGACAATCTAGGGCCAAAATTGATCTAGCTCTGATACCTTGCTAAGATTGCAAAGAGAAGAAGAAAATAGTCGTGGTCTGTATATTGTTCTATTTCAGAATACAAGAATGAAACAATACGAAGGAAATAAAATATACCCTAAACTAACTACAGAAGGGAAAGTACAATATTGCCCTCAACAATCAAACAAATACTCTAACACTAGGGTTTGGGAAACTTTTGAACTAGGTTCTAATATCTCTTTCTCATAGTGGATTATAGTGTGGTGGGGTTATAGAGGTTCTCTCCTTGATGGTCAGGATGCACGGGTTTGTTGAACTTCTATGCATTCTTTTGTGTGTATCTTGATGTAGAGCAATGGTAGCTGAAACTTGGTTTCTATTGTATTGAGTTGTCCAATAAACGAGATATATTAGACTGACACAGGGCATTAAAAAAACTTGAAATAGAGTACTGCAGAACCACGCATTTCTACTACCATGCATACCAAAAGTCAGCTTGTTCGATGGAACATGAATTGCTGGGGAATGACTTCCATTCTAATAGGCTCGGACTAAGTTCTTATTTATATTATAAAGTAACCTGAGTCTTCAAATTTTGTTCTTTCTATTGTTATTTCATATTCTTATTTATATTATAAAGTAGTAAAAAGTGAGAAACTCAGTCTTCAATTTTAGTTCTTTCTATTATTATGTCACACTTCACACTTAGTTTCTCATGTGATTTGTATAATTTTATTTTTATGAAATTTATTTATGGTATACACGTGCATAATATGTATGTGTGGTATGAATGATGGGTGCATAATATGTATGTGTGGTATGAATGATGGGTGCATTCCTAATCTATTTACATGTAATTGCATTATATCATAAATATGTTGGAGGGCTAAGCTCGACATTTGTAGGACTTCTAAGGTAATATATTTGTAATTATTCTATCCCAATAATTAGCTATTAATTATATTTACAAGATATAAGAAGACATATATATATATATATATATTTATTTATTTATTTATTTACATAATCTATTTTATACTAAATAGCTTTAGATAACATTATCTTTCTAATTGAAAAGTATTTGGCAAATAGGTTCTACCTGGAAAATATCAGTAGTCACCAGGGGAAGCACATTGAACATCTTAGAATTGAACATCTTTTTTGACCTTCAGTTTCAAGAACGGTTGTTTATGATATATTTTGCTCACCATACCTGATGGACCGGGCCATGTATTGTTGTTAAATGACTTAAATCCATATTGTTCAAGTTTTTATCTGCTTATTATATATTTCAGTTTGCTTGTCATGTTGGTACTCTGTACAATATTTTTGATGTGTTTTTTCTGTTAATATATAATTTATGTCTTTACTAAGTATATATGCACTACTTTTATGTACTATCCCGTTATTTTTGATCTCATCTCCTCTTTTAGCGATCCAATAATACTTTTTCTTTGTGGAAAGTTGAGTCGTAAATATAGTCTTTTAAACTTCCCACAATTCTGGTTGTTTTTTATCTTCTACACCTTTCCATTTAACCTTCCTAACCTATGTACACCTCTCTGGTCTTTCTATTATTCTGTTTCGTCTGTTTGTTTTTGCCTCCATAGATATCTCATCCTTTTTTCTTTTTTACTTTTCTATTCTCTGAAAGCATTATTTGGAGCATGGTGTTACACTGATACATCCAGATGCTTATTCATTGAACTAATAGGATTCATTTACCTTGTACTGTTTTTTATGGGTTTCTTGCAGTCTCCTTACTCTTTTATGCAAACGATCTTTTTGTTACCCACTTCGGATGCACAATACATTCTATTTCTATGGGTATTAAACGAAGTTTAAGGTCTGTAGTTTTGGATGATGGATATTGTTCAGATAACATAGGTAGGAACTTGGAATTGTAAATTTTGAAGGCTTTCATTTTGGTGTGATGTTGGCTATAGGAAATTACATATAAAGTGGCATGCACGTCTAAATTTTCTTGTGAAACATTTGGAGGTGCTAATATAGAGACTGAAGGTTCCATGTTTACTGGTCAGGAATGGGAATGTTCTATGGAACTTCCTTTAACAATGCTGGATGAAGGCTTTTGAGAGTGGTTCCTTATCTTTCATATTTTTGTTATCGAATATCTCATGGATATCTTTTGTTTGTCTTTGTAATCTATAGCATAGCTATGGCTATATTTGACGATACAAATACACGATTTGAAGCTTGATCTGTTTTGAAGAGTCAAGATTTAGTGTTCCCCTTTGTTGGGAGCAATTTATTCTTTTTACTTTTAATGTAAATGATTAGATTACTCCTTGGCTTCTTTTATAGGTTACGCAATTGACAGACAATGTCCAGCTTATATTGGAGGCTGTGCGCACTTCAGCTGTTGTGGAAGTACAGGTGTGTATTATTCCTCCCTGGGATAACTAAAAAATTCTCCAACTATTTGCTTCACTCTTATCCTCTCGCTTGCAAATCAACTAAGCTATGTGTCATTTGTTAACTTGTACTGATTTTAAGAAGTACATTGTGCTGCTTATGTTGTTGGTTTTTATTTTTGACTCTATTAGAATGTGATAATAAATTGGCACCTTAGCAGTTTATTCTTTCTGATTTGTTCATGTTGGGTATTTGGTTCTCCATTCCCTTTTTTGTTGTTCTGCAGGGTGACAAAGTAAGGAAGCGTAACGATTGGATTAGATGGGTCATGCCTCCCGTTCAGTTTCCTAACATCTCAAGTCCTCAATCACTTGGAAGTTCTAGTCATGATATACTGGCTGCCAATGTCCAAAGTGTCTCACTCGAGGAAAATATTAACAAGCAGAGTTATGATGAGGCAGTTCTAAGTAGATCATCATCGGGAGATCCGAATAGGCAGTCACAACAATCCATTGCTGAGGAGACAGGCCAATCAACCTTTCAAGCAGGCTCTGAAAGTTCAATTTCAGCAGAGAGTTCCAGTAAATGAGAACCTAGCTACTGCATATTCTATTATGAAGGGGTGGGGTTTTTGATAGGGATGTGGGATGGAGCTCAAAGATGGAAAATATCTTATGTTTTCTAGTTATTAACAGTCTTGGTCTTGCAGTAATGTGATGAAACATGATTTCTTCTCTCATGAGGCAAATATACAAAACTAGAAGGGTAAATAGAGAGCCTTCTAAGAGAGAGAAGAAAAACGGAGGAGAGGAAAGAAGGTATAAAGGAGCTCCTATGACTATAAGGTTAGCACGAGTTCGTTGGGATATGTTTAAGGTTTTGATAAGAAAATTGCTGCGTTCTTATTTCATGGTTTTATTCACTGCGACGGGTTGTGTCTCCATATGGGGAATTTTGGTTCCACTTCCACCGTGCTGCTGCCTCTCAGATTTTTCTTTTTCTTTAGTTTTTTTTTTGTTTATTTTTTAACGTTTAGGGTCAGGTCAGATCACCTCCGAACTTGGCAGGTAAGCATATGAAATAGGCCGATGGAAATTAGTGGATTTGTATTTATGTGGTTGAAGGGAGAGAAGTGGCATTGGTGGACCTGCTGCTCATGCTATACTATCCATTATGTGATGTGATGTGATGTGATGTTGTGCGGTGCTTGCTCTCGCCTAATCATCTCTTGTTTTGGATTATTTTATTTTTTTTCCTTTTACTTCTTTTTTCAGATATTGTTAAAATTACATTCATATGTGCACCTTCTTCAGGACTTCCTGAAAATTTAACTTCATAAATTGCCTGGTAGAGGGACAACTTTGAAACATCAAAATGCTACATATGCTTGCTTTTCTTTGTAATTTTAATTTTTTTGCTGATGAAACTTTCTTTCCTAGGTAATGAGTTTGCCTTTTATATTTTGTTGAATACTTAGACAATATAAGTAAAATATTCTGTATGAACACTCATGCTGTGGCGCCATATTTAGGCGTTGAACTAGGCCAAAACTTGTAGGATGGATACTTTATATATATATATATATATATATACACACACTCCGTATTTCAAGAGGAGTGGTAGGGACAGTTGCTTAAGTGCGATCATTAATTGCTTGTGTAATAAATGTTTCGTCATCAATTAGTATACTCTTGTGATTTTAAAATATTTACATTAGTGTCATGTCATAAGTGATTCTTCAATTTTAAAAGAAAATTTTATTCTTTAATTAAATTGAAAACCAAGATTCATAAAGTATTTTATATATTCATTAATTACAAATTTCAAAAAATTATATAGGAAATGATTATAAATAAAGTATATGGATTAATATAAAATTTTATTTTTTAATAAAATTAAAAAATCACTTATGAACATCTTGATGACATTAAAGTAAATATTTTAAAACTATAAGAAGAGATATTGATTGATGACAAAATATGACATTTGTTATACAAAAATAATTAATAATTAATTTTCACTTTTTACTAATCAAAGTGTGAAAGAACATTCATTTTCAACCAATTAGTGCAACGAATGTAAAACGACATTGATTTTTCACTCTTCACGGATAAGTAAAAATGAGTGTAAAAGAGAGTGTGACGGACCAATAAGTGAAAATGAGTGTAAAAGAGAGTGTCTCCGTCACTTCGCCTATTTCAATCACCTCTCTCTGATTACTGTAATTTATTATTTTATTTTTTATGATTCTTAAAATTGAATTAGGAGAATTTGTTTGACTGACTTGGGAGTGCTAAGCCATGTCGAATATGTTTGCTTACAGCTTAATTTTTGTGGCCAATCCGAGCCCATTTGGTACCCTGGCCTTTGGGCATTTGCTTCTCTGTATATATAAATATATATATATATATATATGCGCGCGTGTGCGGTGATGTGCTTAGCAAAAAAAAACCAAACAAAGCAGAAAGCTAACGGTTAACATGAATATGGGTTTACGAACCTGATGTGGGCAAGACACATGTAAAAAGTTTGTATACGTGTGTGTGTGTGTATATCAATGTATTGTGTTCCGGAAGGGACAGAAATCGTCCAATGTTAATGGACTGGCCACCATCTGTGCCTCTGCCACTACAATATTTACCTTTGTCTTTGTCAGCGAAACAAACTGATTCTGTGTTATGGTCAATCTGGACCCAATGGTCACAACCACGTGTTGTCCACTGGACTATAACTGTAAACTGACTAATCAGTAGTATTCTGCTATAATTGAACAGAATATATATCTCTCTGAGACACTGACACAATTGTATCATTATTATTTCTTCTCTGCTAACCAGTCCCTTGGATAGATAGATGGGTCGCGCTAACTCTCCAATCAAATCAAACCCAATTCAGTCTATTCATGGAATGTACCTTCCATCCTCTCTCTCTTCTAACCTTTTTTCCATGATACCAGTTTCTTTCCTTCAACAGTTTAGGTCTCTCTCTCTCTCTCTCTCTCTCTCAAACCTTTTTTCCATGATACCTTCCTTCCTTTAACAGTTTAGGGCTCGCAGTATATGCATAAACAGAGAATGGCATAGTGAGTTTCACTCACGCTTCATTATACTATAAGTTCTTGTTTGGACATGTGTGTGTATTTTATATATATATATACACATATATATATATATAGAGAGAGAGAGAGAGAGGAGTGTTATGATATGGGGGGGTGGGTAGGTGTGTTCACTGTGCAGACTTGTTTGAGGTGTACTAAATGGTGATGGAAAAGTAGAGATGGAGTTCTACTGTGGCTGACCACTGGAATGGTAAGGAAGTAAAGCTCTGGTGAATGGGCTTTATTGGGTGTGCAGTGCAGCACTGTCAAAGAGGAGTGCTGCCACAGAGCTGACAGCTGTCGCTTAGAGACTAGACCCTGTGAACTCTGATATAAAATCTAATTTCGATCACTCTCTCAAATCTCCCCAACCCTTGCTTGGCTTCATCTTAGGCCTCCCCATTTGAATTTCAATCAACTAGTGATTACCATCTAGTTCCTTGCCTTTCTTTTCAACCTTAAATGATTGCATCACCCTTGTGCCTTTTCACTTTTCACTTTTCACCTTGCATGTTAAGTGGAACTATATCTACTACACTTCATAGTCTTCATAATTTAAAAATACTTTATTATTATTTATTTAGAACACTTGTTAGACACATTTGGAATTTGATCAACATATTTCACACACTCAAGCAATATATCCCATACTCTTCTTCTTGTAGAGAACAAATATCGACAGTCTTAATTTGAAACAATATTATAAACATACATTAAAGTGTCTAACCTCTTTTCTTTTAAAAAAGTTTGACATTAAACACATGTCGCAATATATAATAAACAAAATCAGAAGTATAATGATAAGACAAAATAGCTAGGAAGTAGAGATACTTCTACAAAAGTAATATACTTGATTTTGTCCATATCAGATACTCACGAAAACGTGTTCAATACTTTCTAAATATAACCAAATAAATAAATAAATTTATTTCTAACACGTATCCGATACTTCTTAAATACTTCGACCACGTATCCGATGTTTTTTAGATATTTCAAAACACATTTTTAACAAGTTTTGAAAATTAAAATGTAATTTTTTCAACAATTATATCATAGTATAATTGATAATAAAAGTTTAAAATTTATTTTAAAAAGAAGTATTGAGATATATATTATGATTTAACACAAAAATTTATTAATGGAAATTATGCAATATGATTCTTAACTCTTATTTTGTTTGTTACTCATAATATTTTATAAAGAAATATTAATAATTTAATTTTTTGTATATACAAAAATATTATATCATATATCATATAATATATTCCTTTGGATATTCAAATAGTTTCGTTTTCTAACTCATGTAACTTTTTAGTAAGGGTGAAAAAATTCGACACAACTAGCCAACATGACACGAATTTAACAGGTTTGGGTTGACCTTAATCGTGTTCTTGTCAATCCGTTTAAGTAATCGTATCAAGTGAACCCGTAACCTGTTTTAACCCAATTATTATGGACATTTCTATTATTTTAATATAAATTCAATATAGATATTGTTTTTGACCTTTTTTTTTGTAATTGTATTGTCTCAATTATTCTTTTTTAATGAATTTAGTTATCTATTATCTCAATTTTTTCAGCATATTTGTAATTTATATTTATGTTAATAAACGGATTACATGACTCATTTAACTTAAACAAGTAAAACAAGTCAATCCGTGTAATCCGTTTAGTAAACGAGTCATGTTCGTGTCAAGGGTCCTGATACGATTATTAGATGGGTCATGTTCGGGTTGACCCATCTAACAGAATACACATACATCGACACAACATGATTATGACCTGCCAACACGAATTGTCATCTTACTTTTTAGTATCTAAATTATCAATTAATTAAAGTTTTGTTGTTGTCTTAATCGATCAATAGATATATAAGTAAAAATTTATATTTATATTAGTCGTTTTCACACTATGTTCGTGTCTTATTTTTTAAAAATTTAACGGGTTTGACATATTGATGTCGTATCGTGTTCGTGTACGTACTTCTTAGACTATAAAAATTTCATGACATGAACGATTATGGTGCAAAACAATTAATATTGTAATCGCTATCCACTGCTTAATGCAAAATAATAGATATTGAAGAATCTTATTTCTCTCCATTTTATATTTGTATTTTGATAATCAATGTCCAACTTTAACATAATTGAAATTCCTGCAATGTTCTTACGTATTTAGCTAGAAATGCACCTAGGCAAAGAGAAGTCGTCGTCATCCTTACCTTTGTCTCATATAAATGAGGTTGATTTTTTATTTTTTTCTATTATACAACGTATTTTTTCTTAAATTTAATTTTTAATTATTTCATTTAACGTGAACTTTGGTCGACTTTTTCGTTACGTACCTTTTAGCCTAACAACTCTTCTTCAGATGGCCGATTATACTATCTAAATCTACATTTCCTAATTTTAATATTTATAAGTGTTATATCTAATGTTTACTTCATATATTCAATAACTCTTATAGTAACATACTCATTCATTCTTGTTACATGTACATGAATGCATTGTATTTGCATCTTTTTCGGGGCTATCTACGAAGAGTAATCTTAGTCGTCAAAACTATGCAATAGTTTCAGTAATTTTTCGCCGGACAAAACAAGATCTTGTTCAGCTCTTAATTAACGTTGCTATATTAGGGTAAAACATTTGCTGAATAAAGTGGGGACATGATCACTAAAAGGTCATATCAAGAGTTTATTTATGGAAACCTCAATGATTTCCACATTTACTAATCCATGCCATTGGGAGTGAATTACGATACCTTACTGCATATATAAGGCACAACCTTGCTGCATTATGACATACAATAATTTGGTAAGCATGGTGGGGTTAATAAGAGTGATATAAAACAATTAGAACCATGTGAAAACAGTTTTTTCTCAAAAGAATTGAGAAAAAAATAATTAAGAACTCATGAAAGAGATAAACTGAGACTATAGTGAATTTTTTTTTTTTTTCATTTATGCTAATTAGGTGGTTGGTCAAGTTTTAATCAAGGAAATGATTACAGGGGAAGAGAGATGGTTTCTCCGAACATGGGTCTATGTGTTTGTGCATCGAAATGACGCCATTTGAGTACACTAGACTATCACACGATTCTCTCCACATTGGAGGGGAACCTGGTACACATGACTATCACACGAGGGGATCCTGATTCTTGGATAAAAAAGAAGAATCTACTTCAACCGATATGTCCTTAGACACGGCCATACATAACATAAAAATTACACTTGAAAAGGGTGGACAATTAGCTAGAGGAGCGGGTGCTATAGCGAAACTGATTGTGATTCTTGAATCGTAAGTTACTTGATAGTTTACTTCAATCAATAGATTCCATACCCATATATATATATACATATATATATATATATATATATTTCTTTAAAAATATCTTATTTAATTCTATGATTCAACATTTTTTAATTGAAATTCTTTGATTGAATTGAGTCTTTTTGTCCGGACCCGTCACGCTGTGTATATATTGTTCACTTTGCACTCTCTATGTTCACAGTTTTCAAACGTGAATAGGAGGTAACTTTATAAGTGTCACTGGCTTCTCCTCCAATAGATGTGTGAGTCTGTGACGCTACGATCATTTTCTCTTTAGACCTAGCATTGTCGTTTGTCTGACTCTCATGAACTTGTACATGCTTTTATTTTTGGCTAAAAATTGGCTTTGGTACGAAAAAGTTCATAACACTTGCAAGGGATACTTTTTCCCTGCGTAGATGCATTTTAAAAATGATAAATTACTCTAACCTTCTCTGATGTTTGACTTAATTACCCTTAAATTAAAGTTTTTGCAAAATTACTTTAACACCCTTGTCAGACTAACAATCCATTAAACAAAATCACATTTAATGTACAATTATAAAAGTACCATCAAGTTATAATATTTTTGTGTAAAAGTAACATCAATTCATAATCCTTTTACTGATGTTAACATGTTTTTTATATATATTTTCTTCATTAATGTCACACCAGTATTACCATCATCATTGATAGTTGACATTTTAATTTTTTAAGAGTATTAAAGTCAACCAAATCACACATGACCATATTTTAAATTTTTTAATTGAAAGATAATTAAGCAAAACTTTAATAAACACAAGAGTAATTTACCTTTTTAAAAATCATAAACTCAAAATGTGTCTAAAACAAACAAAATCTACACAATCCAGACATGTCCCGACACTTTCACTGTGCACTAAATTATCCAGACTTTCACTGTGCACTGAATTGTCCAGGTTCCTCCTCCGCCTGCTTCAAAATTTCTATTGAATAAAAAGGTGTTGTGTGGTTGCAACATCAAAATTTCCATTGGTTCGTGGATACATATATCCACACACACACACACACGCGTACTTAGAGTATTGTTTTGTGTGGTTGGGCATGCCCTTTGATTGCTGAAAATCGTACCCTACCACTTGTCATCTCTCTAATGAATCTGTCAAATCGATCAGTTTCTCTCTCTCTCTATATATATATACACACACACACGGAGTATACACACACACACGGAGTATATATATAAACAACTGGTACTGCCGTCTCAATGCTTCAACAGATGGACCAATGCCCTCTCATTTCATACGTCCGTCTCACAGCAATTAATCAAGCACGAAAATTCATTAAGAATGCCGCGCGTTCCCAATGCAGTTCTCAAGGACGTCGTTACATGTTCAAAAACATGTCCTTCACTAGTTTACCAATTACCGTAATAAAAGAAAAACTATATATATTATATACATTAATTGACTTAAAATATATTTTCAATAGTTAAACCAGTTAATGAACCAACTGTTAATGCCAACTGCGGGTAGGGATGACAACGGGGCGGGTGCGAAATGGGTTTGCCTAAATTCGTCCTCGCCTCGCGGTCTTCAACACTATTATCAAATTCGTCGCGGATTTAAAACGGGACGAAATTTCAAAACCCATCCCCGCCCCGTTGGGAGAAACCTCAATCGTCCCCGCCCCGTCCCGTTTAAAATTTCAAAAGGAGTGGGACGAGACGGGGCCCCTCCCCACAAAATTGTAACCACATCAAATATCAATAAAAATTATTTTTAAAAAAAATACGAGCCTAGTGGATAGTACCAAGTTTGATACTATTAAATTCAAAATAGTATAACTCCTATTTAAGAAGTAAAATGACAAGATTCCACAATTAAATAGCCTATTACAGAAAATATATTTCATAACTAAATAACTTAGTAACAAGTTTGATCCAATAATTAAAAGTGTTAATACAACAAAAAGATAAAATGAAAAAATAAGTCTTAATACAACCAAAAGTAAAATTATAATTTGTATATATATATATACATATAAATATATTTATAATAATAAAATATATAGGCGGGGCGGGACGGGTACGGGATGGGTTATTATAGAGTCCCAAACCCGCCCCGTACCCGCGGCGGGTTTTGATTTTTGTTCCCAAACCCGCCCCTACGGAAAAAAAATGGCTCCCATACCCGTCCTAAACGGGACGGGACGGGGTGAACAAAATTGCCATCCCTAACTGCGGGATTGATTTCCTTGTCGATGAATAAACAAGTTGAGTACAAGTTCCATTTTTTAATTATTTAACAAATGAGTCGATTCCCAACATTGATACGCTTCACATGTGTATGCATGTACATGTTCATGACTCAAATCACAAACATAATTAAATTTGGGTCGAAGTGTAATAAACTCTCCTATAATTTTAAAATGCTGAACAATATCTTTTTTTTTTTTTGTGCAACAAACACTCTCCAACTTACAATTTGATGCAATTTGTCTCTATTTGTCACTATTTAGATTAAAAATTGACATAAAATGACAGAAATACCCTCACAGAAAAAAAAAGTGATTAATTTATAAAAAAAATATTGGAAAAAAAGAAAAAAATAACTTTAATTTGCTGAAATACAGAAACAAATTATCAAAAAAGGAAAAAAATACTTTAATTTACCGAAAAATTTGGTGATTTAAAGTTCTTTTTTTGGGTAAATTTTTTCGACAAATTAAAGTTGTTTTTTTTTTCAATAATTTTTTTTTGGTATTTTTTGGTAAATTAATCACTTTTTTTCTTTTTATTTTTTATTTGTTTTTATCTATGAGAGTATTTCTGTCATTTTACGTCAATTCTTAACCAAAATAGGAACAAATTGTAAGTGGAGGGTGTTTGTTGCACCAAAAAAAAAAGAGGGAGTATTGTACACCATTTTGAAATCAGAGGGGGGTTTTTGCACTTTGGCCTTATACTTATATAGGTTAATGGACATAGACTTGTGAAGAATACATTGAGTTGTGTAGACTCGTATAGGTTCATGAACGAGACAAAACTATCTTGAAAACAAAAATATAATATTGATGTTGACTTTTGTTATACGAATTGAATTTGAGATTTTTAAAATAATGATGAGTTGAGGCTAAATTCAACTTTTTGAGCTCATCACAATGGGCGCAACAGTTATGTGGACCCCTTCATTTCTATTGTTGCCAGCACTATCCCAAACTGAAGCTTAGTTCGAACACTTCGATCCTCTGAATCAGTTAGTAAGTTTGGTGAGTATATCATTCAATAAATTAGAATTCAATTTCTACTGGTATCTTTGTTTGAAACACCTTTTTCATTAAATCTTCAAATAATTCAAACTAAAAACTAAAATTTTTTTCCATGATTTCTTTAATATACGCTTTGGGAATAACCTTTTTCTCTTAAATAAGAACCCCAATTTTCTCAGCCAATAACATATATGAATAATTAGATAAATATATAATTCACTTAAAGCTTCTTACAATTGTATTTCGATTTGGTATTTTTTAATCATTATTAAAGAGACACCTAGTAAAGATGAAAGGAATTGTGGAGAGGAGTTGAGAGAGTGGAGAAGAGAATATATATATATATATATATATATATATATAAAATTAAAGAGAGAAAAAATTAGAGAGAGAAACTCAGTTTGATTGCAGTTATCACCTCTCTCTTCAATGGGCAATTCGTTTAGTTTTTTAGAATATGAGATCTTATGGAAACACATATACGTACATGAAGAGAGAGATAAAATTAGAGGACATTTGTGACTTACTAATATCATCACGTCATATTCGAGATTCACATCTCGAATTTAATTCGAGATGTGTAGCGTTGCTCTTAACAAAATGACCAAAGCTTGTGACTTGATAGTATTTTCTCTTCTCTTAAAATGAAAGATAGAGAGTTCAAAATTTTCTAAGAGTATTGTGGGAGTTATTTGCTAGGACCCAAAAGAAGAAGAAGAATGAAAAGAAGACGACGACGACAACGATTGTTCTCAAAATTCAAACACACCCTCACATACAAAGTGATACGGAGTAGTTACCAATTTCAAACTCACATCCTGTTGAAACTCGTTTTGTACAATGAGCCACATAGGTACCAAATTTGGTATTATGCTTTGAAAAGTCTTTTTTTAGTCACTTGACAAGGTAGGTTATTAAGAGCGTGTTTATCATGAGGACACTTTCGAGTAGGTATTAGGTACTCCGAAGGTACCATGAATTTAGGAATCCCACCAATACAAAGTTTGTATTTCTCAATATTTCCTATTATTATGGGAAAACCAATGTTTGTCTCGGATGGGATTTCCAAATACACGGTACCTCGGTGCTATTAAATAATTTTTTGACATTTTCACTAAATTTCATCCTTGTAACTGTTAAAATGAGAGGCTTACCTTTACAACTTACCGTTCAATGATCAAAGTGTGCAAGCTTAGTAAGAGCACTCGCACAATAAATTTTTCCTATTCTTAATATAACTTGAATAATGAGAAACTTATAACCTAAAAAATTGATTTCTAATACAACTTGGTAGAAATCTTGCAAAAACACCCACTCTCACCTTTTCCATTTTAAAAAGCTATGAAATATCTAGATTGCCCCTTAAGCCTTTACTATTTAATGAATTTTTGATATAAAAACATCACACAATTGGAATGACTAGAATACCCCTAACTAATATCCCACCTCTCTCTCTCTCTCCTCTTATCTTTCTCTATCAATTTCGCCAATGTTAAAGCTTTCAAGATTTCTCATTCCAATTCAACCTATGTAAAGTCCCAAAACCTAAATTAAACATAGGACTTTTGTTATTCTACACATTCTGAATCCTAGAGTGTATAAATTTTATCCAATAATATATAATTATTCAATTCTGTGTTCTAAAGTTAGGGTTCTTGTATATATACATATACACACACGCGATATTCAATCTTAGCATGTTTCAGTTCTTAATCCTCAACAATATTCAATCTTAGCAGTTCGCATATGTATATAGGTTATATATTTACAAAATCAAATTTATCCATTCCAAACTTAACAAAAAGTTATGATACACACACACACACACACACACACACACACACATATATATATATATATATTATATACTTAATATGCGACATCAGATATATGCATCAACCATGTATATATAATCAGATTCGGCTCTTAGTCCTCACAGTATTCAATCTTAGCACTTCGCATATGTATATAAGTATATATTTACAAAATCAGATTTATGTTATATTTGGTTGGAATGGATGAGAGGGGGGATAGATTATGTTTCTCATGTTTGGTAGGAGGGAAGGGAAGAGATGTAGGAAACAAGAAGGAATAATGTATCCCTCCTTATTTTTTGTTCTGTTTGGTTGGAAAGAAGGATGGAAGAGAAGAGAGATAGACAAACTTTCTTGTGCTTGGTTGGAAGGAAGGGAAGAGAGGGAGGAAACAAGGAAGGATAAAGCATCTTTCCTTCCTTTGGGTTTTTTTATTCGCCCAAAATTGGACGGAAGAGAGGAGGAAAAGGTAGAATAATTTCCTACAAATATAGAAATCCAAATGTATCATTTCCAAAAAAAATTATAATTTTTCAAAATTTGACAGAAGATAGAATACAAATATATAATTTCAATTTTCTATTTTTTTTAATTATGTATAATGAGGGTATATTGGTAAAAAAATTTAAAAACTATCATGTGCTTCATTCCAACCAAAAAAAAGTGTCACCCCATGCATCCTTTCTATTATCCCTTCCATTCAACTAAACAAAAAGTTAGGGAGACACCCTCCCTTCCCTCTTCCATCCCCCTTTCCCCTCTCTCCCTTATATTCATTTTTTCGTCCCTCCAATTAAACAGAGTTGATCATTCCATCCATCATTTCTACTATCACTCCCATTCAACCAAATAACAAGTGATGGAGACACCTTCATTTCCCTAGGGATACATCATCTATAACTCCCCCTCTCCCTTTCATCCCTCCAACCATAAGAAAGCGATCAAATATATAAGAATCTATATATACTATATATACAATATGCGACGTCATATATATACATCAACCACATATATATAATTAGATTTAGTTAAATGGATTGATACAGAAATTGATTTTGTAAAATTTGAAATTATGTGTAAATTTAAAATTTTAGATTTGCACAATAACATTTGATTAATTTTGTGGTTTTTTAATTTAATAAATTTGCAATCTATCAATTTTTATTTTGTAAATGCATAATATTTTGTAAATTTTGTTAATTCTAAGGTTTATTTAATAGAGAAATATATAACTAATGGAGAGAGAGAGACAAAGGATAGAGAAATGGGTTCAGGATATTAGTGAAGGAGGTGATTGAAATTTAAAGGGTATTTTTGTCCATGCAAAGAGTTTTATTAGGGTAAATTGATAATTTAATGAGTCAAAAGTGCCATTTCAGAAGTCAAAGGGCAATCGGGTCATTTTACAATAAGAAGTGCACTGACACAATATCTTTTTGGCTGGATGGGGTGTTAGTGAAATACAAAGCAAACCTCAGGGAATAATTGGAGTACATGTGCCACAAGTTTTATCTATATGTCATAAAAGTAGACTTCAAGAGGTGTCAGTGTAATTAACCTAACATTTTAAAGAAAATATCTGGAAGAAACTAATACAAATATTAGTCATCCTTACTACAACATGTTAATGCTACATTCAAATATATATATATATTATTTTTAAGAGAGGAAAAAGGGATGAATGAAAGCGTGCTCTCTCTCTTTTTCTTTTTTTTTCTTTATCCTTTGGGTAAAAGACACTAACTTTCCCTGAGGTTTAGACAAATTACACACTGGTAAAGTGTTTAATTGTTATTACTTTGACCTCTCTGATCGCCCCTATGGACGTTAAACCTTTAACGGACATTAAGTTATAGCGCAAAATGTCATTTTTACCCTCAATATTTTAATATAAAATATCATGGATAAATTACACTGAGCTTTGCTAAGGTTTTGCAAAATTACACATGGGTAAAACATTTGAGATTTATTACTTTGGCCTCCTTTAAAGTTTGACGTGTGCGCTCAATGACACCCCTGTCATTTTTTGTTCAACAAAGCTGTGAACGAAATTTTAGAAAATGACCATATTGCACTTTTCTTGTATGAAAAGATAAGACAATAATAGCCACTCATATTGCTGTTTAAAGCAGTGACAATAACGATCCGTGTGAGGAACAAAACGAAAAGTGATCACCACAATCATTGGCACCATCACCCAAGACCATTATCGGCACCAAAACCCTAACTTTTGGCTCAATCATGTTTGCATATATATATATATATATATATATATAATAAAACAAGAGAGATATAGTTTACTTTACAACTGGCCCAGCACAAATTATATTTAATTGAAGGTCATAAAGGACTTTTCAGTTTAGCAGATATTTGCACTATAATATGTTATTATAATTGAAGGGCATTATTGACTTTTCACACTCAATTTTACATTCGTCAACTCGCTAACGGGTTTATGAGAGGTCAAAGTAATAACCGTCAAATGTTCTACTCATGTATAATTTGACCAAACTTTAGAAGAGGTCAGTGTAATTTTACATAATATCATTGAAAAAAAAGGCAAAATGGTCAATTTTAAAATTTTGGTTAATGGTTTTAACCGAAAAAAAAGGCTAGAGGTGTCGTTGAGCACACTTGCCAAATTTCAGGGGAGGTGAAAGTAATAAACTTCAAACGCTCTATCTGTGTGTAATTTGACCAAATCTTAGAGGAGGTAAATTTAATTTACCTAATAGAATTATTATTTTTTTCACTAGATTTAAAATTTCTAAAACAAGAATAAAAACTTATTAATGAATTTTTGAGAAGTGAAGTTTTTTAAATTCAACTTTAATAATTATTATGGTAAATTACACTGACCTCCTCTGAGGTTTGACCTAATTATACACAACATCAAACTTATACATTTTGTTACACCGTATTCCCTTAACGTTTGCTCCGTTATAACAAAACCCTCCTCCGTCCAAAATTTCACCTTTTGTGTCCAAAAATTTAGTTGTAGTGACCAAAATGGCCATAAATAAATGAAAAAGGCATTATAACCTTTTATATGTCACCAAATTACAAAAAAAAAAAACTCTTAGTTAAGAGATAAAAATATCTTTATATAACCTTCGTTGTTCCATTACACACATGAGCATCCCATCCATGATCCCAATTCAAACCCTAACCCTAATCCATGAGATAATGACAGATTTGAAAAGTACAATAGAGCTTGCAAGACTAGGATTTTGATACCAAGCGATTAAGGCAACGAAGTCTCCAAATCAACACAAATTTGGATGGTGGTACAGTGCGTGAGGGCTTGGTGGATCTCCATTGAAGCACTGTCGAGGTAAGTGAAAACGGTGGTGCACATTCGCATTTAAAGGTTTCAATGAGGATGTCAGAGCCCTTTATGTGTTTGTCGTCGGTGAATCAGGAAATGAAGCTTCTGAGAAGATAAATCTTTGAGGGTTTGTGTCAGTGTTTATATATAATTGTATATATGTATGTAGAGATATATACGTTATCCCTCAAGTTTCTTCCCGATGCTGCGCGTCGTTCTCATCTTCTTACGGTGTCGTAGATGAGATCTTCCATTTTGATTTGGATCCCACCACCATCAGAGCGTCAGTCTCCTCTGCCCCTCTGCCTTGCGTTAGATTTGGGTTTCATTGGTGTCGACGAGGATGGGTTTAGGAAGATGATCCAGAGAGAAAGCAAAATGGTTGGGTCATCGAAACTCAATAATTCATACTGTGATTTGAGGATGAGAATTAAGGCAGAGAAGGGAGGTCTAGGGTGGTGGTGGTTCTGTGCTATCCATATATATATATATATATTTGTGTTTGATTGGTTGGGATTAGATTTGGATTTGTTGAAACTCAAATAATTCATACAGATTTGAGAATGTAAATGAAAGGTAATGAAGAGATACAATGTAGTGGTGGTGGTAATTGTGTACATACTCGTGTGTATGTATATACACATCTATATATATGTGTCTATAATATGTATGAGAGTGTACAAATTTAAGAGGTTTGTGTGTTTCTTCTTCTCACTTGCAACAATTCTGGGTCTGAAATTTTCTTCCTTTGAAGAGTAAGACTGTGTATATATATACTGATATATATATATATATATTTATACACATATGTAGGAGTGAATTTATATATTTATATATACAAATTGGGGTTTGGGTTAGGATTTATATACAAATATACATACACACACACACAAACTATGTGAGAGGAGGTGGCGATGGGCTGGTGGGAGGATGTGGCGGTGGCATGGGTAAGGTTCATAAAAGGAGAGAGAAGGAAAAAAAATGAATGTTTTTTTATATGTGGGCAAAATGGAAATTTCAACTATTCAAATATTTTATTATTTTTAACAATAAAATATAAGGGGTAAAATGATAAAATTATTCTAAAATTTTTGTCAAATTTGTTATAGGAGAGGTCAGTGCAACAAAATACATAAATTTAATATTTTGTGTAATTATGTCAAATATTAAGAGAGTTCACTGTAACTTTTCCTTATTATTAATTATTAAGAGACTTATCAAGAAGATTTTTCAAAAAAAAAAGGAGGGCCAATGTAGGATGACCCTCCTAGCCCCTGTCATCTATTCTAGCATGTTATGTCAATGCCACACTCTCTCTCACAAACATTTGGTGTGACAACACTCTTGGTCCCATAAAGATGGAAATTGTACACAATAAAGGAGAGTATAAGAAGATAAAGAATAACAATAGGGGGTACTACATAATTGGCGTGTGAAAGGAGGAAAAAAATGGTAAAGGAACAGAAAAAGTAAATGTATTACAGTGATTAGTAGTATAAATGAATAAAAACGTATCAATAATAATGATGGAAATTTTGTTCACCTAAAAAAAGAAAAAGAATAATAAGGAGCAAAAATTCTCAGACAAAAACACTTCTTATTCGAGTCCAAACCTAGGCCTTGATATTAGTACAGCATCTGCAGATTGTTCACTTTTACATGCAATTCTGGAAGTTTTGTTTCAATTGAATGGCTATAGCCCAACATGGTAGTATTTTCAGGGTGTCACGCTCTCTGCACGTGGCATATAGCACCAAATTTGAAATGACCATTCGCACAGAAGAACGTAGAAACCTCTCTCTCTCTCTCTCTCACACACACACACACACAGAAGAACATAGAAATCCCTCTCTCTCTCTCTCTCTTCTGCGTTGTGTCTATTTGAAGAGATGTTCTAAACTTTCACCCAAACACACACTCTCTCTCTCTTTCTCTCACTAGTCTTCCTCGCCAATGTTGGGTGGTGAAGAGGAGAGAAGCAAAGGTCTGAAAAACAGAGTCTTGTCGTCGTCGTCGTCATCATCCTCAAAATCATCATCAATATCTTCATCATCTTCATTCTCACCTTCAACTTTTCAGCCAAACCCAAGACCTAAAACCATGGAAGAGGTGTGGAAGGACATCAACCTCGCCTCTCTCCATGACCACTCCTCCATCATCACTGACAACGTCTCTGACACCACCCACAACTTTCGTGGCATGATTTTCCAGGACTTCTTGGGCGTCCGACCACCCTTTGGCAAGGACCCACCAACAACCCAACTCCCCGCCGGCGCCGCCTCCCGATCTCCGCCGGCGCGTCAGCCTCCGGCCACCGTGCTCAGCTTGAACTCCGGCCCCGAGTTCCAATTCCTCAGCAACTCCGACCCGTTATTAGGCCAAAACTTGATCTTCCAGCCCCAACCCATTTCAAATGTGTGCTCTCTCAGTGTCCCATTTGAGGCTTTGGCCGCTTCTTCCAACTTGCCGGCTTTCGGGAAGAAGAGGTTCCTGGAATCTGACAACAATTCCGGCGACAGACGACATAAGCGTATGATCAAGAACAGAGAGTCAGCTGCTCGATCAAGAGCTAGAAAGCAGGAATGGCTCCTCTTGTTATATATATATATGTGTGTGTGTGTGTGTGTAATCTACACACGTGTACAAATTAAGTTAGAATTTTTAGATTTTTAATCTGTGGGTTTATATGGTTTTGATGGTATGTGTTTGAATATTACAGGCTTACACAAACGAATTGGAGCTAGAAGTGGCCCATTTGATGGAAGAGAATGCCAGACTGAAAAAGCAGCAACAACAGGTATTCATATTATAATATGGAGTAGTTTTTTTTTTTTTTTACTACTTGCACTTGCCAGAGTAAAAGCAAAATAATCCAAAAATAAAATTAAACCCTATTGATTGTGCTTATATTATTTTTAATTATTATTATTATGTTTTTTTGTTCAGATTTGTTTGGCTGCGGCTAATCAACCTCCCAAAAAGCACGCTCTCCAACGGACGTCAACAGCTCCATTTTGAGATGTTTCAGTGCCTTCCTAGAGAGAGAGAGACTATTTAAGGGCTGTTTGTTGCAACATTTTGATGGGTTTTGGTGGAAATCACTATCTAATAAATAGTGGTTTAAGGAAAGGATGGGAGAGAATGAAAAGTTGGTGTTTTTGCAATTCCAAACAAGAATGGATTTTTAGTGGGGTCCTTGCTATTTTGTCTTGCATTTTCTTGCTTTGACTTGACTCTCTCACTCTGCATATATATATATATATTTCCTTTGGCTAGGTGTATCCTATTGCTTTAAGACTGGCTGATATAAGTATGGATGGGACTCTTTGTTGTTCTTGATCACTTGACATGCCATCACTTTCTTTCAAGTTTCCAACAATCCCTTATCTCTTCTGTTTTTTCCATTACTGTCCCTTTCTATCATTTACAAAAACTTTTCTCTCCATTTATTATTACATTTACAGCCATTGATGTACTCTTTTGTTGGGTTATCTGTGGCGTTTTTCGCTTTGCTTTCCTGATTCCATAATTCAAAGGCAGTAAAACGAACTCAAAACAGCTTCCAACCCCACAAAAATCCAAACAGGACACCTAGACAAATAAATTAAAAAATCACTTCTAGCTTTTCTAAACCATTATGGGTGTTAAAAATGCGCCATTGCCTATATAACGTCTCTTGTAAAGAAGTCTATTTTGTTGTCGTATCTAAGCCCATTAATGGGCCTACTTACAGAAAAAGCAGCTTCTAAAAACCCTACTTATGAAAAAGCATATCTAAGGTAAGTACTGTATATATAATATATATATATATATATATATATATATACACCCCTGGTCATGGTCCACCTAGCCACTTATACAAGGTTATATGAGCTGCACGCATTGTGGGTCCAGTCTTTACAAAGAAATAGTAACTTTAAGAAGCATGTGGGGGTTGGGTACGATTGTTAACAGTGGATCTTTATAGTTGCAAGATGCAATATATGTAAAAAAAACTGAAATATTCTTATTTCTTTGGGATATAGCTAGTCTAGCCTATCCCTACTTTCGGGTAAATAATCATGAAAGTTCTAACAAATTTCTTTAGCACCAATCAGTTAATACTTTTTATTTACTCCGTTTTTATTTATTTAAGTGTTAAATCACTAAATCTTTCAGTTTAGTAACTGCATAAATGAAAGATTTAGAGATTATTTGTGTTACAATTAGAAAATAAAACTTATATTTTTTTCTATAATTAAGGATGCCAATGGAACGGGTAGCCCTTTCTCTGTCCCAGCTTCCTTCCGTTTAAGTTCCTGTCCTGTCTGGATAAACTCATACTCAAATTTTTTTATTAATTTTTTCACTCAAATTTTAAAAAATCATATTTAAGAATATGAATCAAATAAATATTATTTCAAACTAATTAACATTAACATTAACATTAACATGGACAAGTTTGAAAGTTTCAAACATATCAAATAAATTATTCAAATTATATTTTTTCAATAATTTGAGTAATCGAAAAATTATGGTTTTTACGACATATATATATATATTAGGTGTAAAATGATAGATTTTTAATATAAACGGAATGGGACGGACGAATTTTCACTTCTTAAACTGTTCTCGCCCAAAACACTTTTGAATAATTTATATATATATATATATATATATATATATAAGCTCTCCGAGAGCTTTCTAGGATATGGAAAAGAGTTTTCTAATGTGTATCAGCTCAAAGTTATGTTCATAAATGATCTTTCCTCTTTGAATGAGAGTTGAGTATTGGAGGGTTAATATGGGTGGGTGTGTGCCTTTGCTTTAACTTTCAAATATATATATATATATAGTACTCTTTATCAGCCTCACAATTGGTGGCTGCAAATGAAGAAACTTGGCCTCAATTATGAGGCTTCAAATACAACTACTTTTTTTTTTGGAAGTTAGAAATACAACTACTTTGAGATGGATAAATCATTTTTTACAATGTGGCTTAATGCATGGCTATTACCTTCATGAAATCATAAGCTGTAATGTTATATATATATATATACCCACCCAAAATGGTTTTCTTTCTCAGCTTTCTTGCACTTTAGGCATCTTCGTATTCAAATTTCATGTAAAACCATTTGATACATTACAAGCCAAACATTATCTTGCATTATGTACACGGCTGCAAACAAATGTTGCAGCCATGCATTCGATCGATGAGAGAGAAAGATATATATAGAGAGAGAGAGAGTTGTGCTGCAGGCGCAATTAGATTTCAAGAACTCAGAAGCCAGCGACGTGAAAGGAAGAAAACCAAATCATCATCTCCTCAGTAATCAACTCCTCCCTCTTCTCAGACTTGTCTTCATCGTCTTCCATCGAAAACCGGCACATTGGACATGTTCTACGACACATACTAAACCACCTATCCACACACACACTATGGAATTCATGCAGACAAGGAAGTAACCTCGTGTTCTCTCCCTCCTTCAATCTCGATAAACACACACAACACCACCGAACCTCAATTATGTCCTCACTACGTGCGGGTACTCCTCCCGGAGATTCATTCGATCCCTCGACAACCCTGCTCTCAATGCTGGATGCAATAGCTTTGATTCTTCGCCGCGCTCTTGGACTGATGAAACTACATATAAAAGCCACCAACTTCTTGATAACCATTGGTTTAATACAAAATTTAACATATGTTACAAGCTTAATAGGAGAGAGAGAGGGAGAGAAAGAGGGAGAGAGAGAGATGTCAAGTATGGTAGCAAGTAATGGGTCATTTTGTTGGTCAGTTGTGTCGCGTGGTTTAGAAGGGTTGTTAGGATTGGAAGAGGGTTGAACACAACGGTTGTACCTAAAAGATGTAACTCTTGACCATTATTACAGTGTGTGTGTGTGTATATATATTGTATAAGATAAATGGAGAGGTTAAAACCTAATACTTCAAGCTTATCCCTAATTAGTTGTAAATACTAATTCTTCAAGCTTATCCCTAATTAGTTGTAAATACTAATTTAATATCATTACATTGCATCATAAACTTCATGCACCTTTTGTTAATTAACCATGTTGCTCGAGGGTTGTCTCGATATATTAGGTAAATGGTTCAAATTCGAACATTATTTTCAAGCTCGTTTATTAAATGAGTCGGTTCCTAATAGCGCTGAGTCTGTTTGTTCGGCTTGCGAACATATTCGTCAATTCCTAATAGCCGGTCTGCTCGTTGGGCTTGCGAACATATTCATGTAGGGGGATTCATGAAAAAACTTATTAACACCTATGAAAAGAACTTTGCTAAGAATTGTAATTGATTTTTTTAATGAACCCAGAACTCAGACTTGGTTTATGCTCGATTTCGATAATGGCTGGCTGGCTGAACGAGTCTAGCTTGAGCTTGGCAAGTTGAAATAAAGTCAAGTTCAAACACTTACAGGCTCAACTTAAACTCGAACCAAGCTCGAATATTGTATAAAATATTGAGAAACAATGCATTTCCAAATTGTCATATTTGAATCTAGATTGCAACAAGGTCCTAAGCTGAGAAAGTATTGAATATTTCAAAGGTACCGTACCTTCCATTGCCCCGGACCAATGAAAACTCTTTATTTCCCTTGATAATAGGAAATATCAACTCACCATTGGTCGGGATGAGATACCCTTGGTTATTGAATACTTTCTCGTCCCAAACCTAGCTCGCTTATGAATTACCTAAAAGAAGCTTCAATCAGAATTTAATGGCCTAGACTGCGGACCTTCCAAAGATGTAGCTAATCAATTATTCTATGGTCATGGATATGGGTATGCAAACAAGCTTGGCATATTCCTTTTAGATATCAAGAATAGAAGGCTATTGAGCACTTGGCCACTGGGTAGAATCCAGATTTCCAGAATTGGATCCCAAATGGCACTCATCAAAAGACGGTTTAGCTATAGGTTAAATTTTATAATAATTTCTCATTCCAAATAGAGATTGAAGACCACATGCACTGCTTCATTACTAGGAGTTTGGAAGCACTTAAGGAATCTCAGACCCCCTCCTAAAAAATTTCAACTTTACACAAAAGCCAGATAGAGTTGAATTCCCTTTCACTTGCATTTAAATATACAATATGCATTATTCTAGGCCCTAAAGCACTCTGTCATTGAAGTCAAATGCAGGGGAATCATCTATCCTAAAAAATTCATAAATATCATTATACAGCGGATTTTCTGAGTATCATTTCACAGAATTAAGAACATATCAACCTTCAACAGTAATAAAAAGTGGATTTTAGCACCAAGGGCTTAACCCAAGTGGTATCTCCCCCTCCTTCCAAATGGAAGGTTGAGGGTTTCAGTTCCCAATGGGACAAATAGGTGTGTCTGTCTTACCAAAAAAAAAATGAAAGAAAGAAAAATAGATTTTTCAAATTTTCATATTTAGGGAAAAAAATGCTCGGACAATCACATGCAAATAAATCCACCAAGTAAACTCCAACATTCTCAAAACAGGATAGTTGATAATTTTGACCAGAAGTTCAAGAGAGAGATGTCAAGTGAGGCAATTAGACATCCATATGTATCATCCTTGAGCTTTTAGTCATGAGGCAATCCCTTATTTCTTAAAATAAATTGGCTGATGTTGATCCTGCTAATCAAGTGTGCTAAGTATCATGAACGTGTAGAAGTGTTCTGTCTCACATGTCTCCCATCGGGTATGTATTGGGTGGTCTTAGGGTTAATAAATAGATGCGAACCCCACGAGTAGGAGAAATTATTGAATACCCCAGGGGTATATACCCCTTACACATCCAACAGATGAAAACTCTTCATTTTCCTTAATTATAAGAAATATCAATTCACCATTGGTTGGATGTGTAAGGGGGTATGGTATCCCAGGGTATTCAATACTTTCTCCACGAGTAGGTGCTTTTAGGTGTGGAACCGGTCCATTGAGACAGTGGTATCAAAGCCAACCCAGGGGTTCTACATTGTGAATCAAGAAAGCTATTGCGCAGGTCCCATGAGGAGGTGTGGGTCCCCTAGCGACTTGCAAGGGTGCAAGGATCTGGCTTGAAGAGCCTGTCACTAACGCCCAAATGTGTTCTATCTCACATCGGGTGAGTACATGATGGACTTGGGGTTAATAAAGTGACTAGTTCTTTTGGTATGGAATCAGGCCATTGACATAAAGGAGTGAACTGTATCAAGACTAATAGACCTAACCTTTAGTATTATTTACACGATGCGGATGCTACCAAACTTGAACCTGCATTCCTACACTTCTGAGTTATTATCATTGCACCAAACAATGACTCCTCTTTTCTTAAGATAAATATATATGACATTCATACAACTGCAAAAGTGATGTGAGCATGTGGGCACAAGAATGCTTGTGTATGTAGAAATAATCTTTTCAGCTCCAGTTCTGCAAGTAGAACAATCAGTTCATAAGAGAAAAACAAAGCCAAATGGAAGTCAAATCAAATGAATGCCTCGCATTTCGAAGCACAAGGCCCCAAGGTTGAGACTGAACATATTATCTTCGAGGCCAATGTGCAGCTTAAGCGTTAAGCATCGCACACCTTTATGGTTCCGTCTGAAGGTTAATGGAATTGAAATTTTCTGCCTATTTAGATGATCCAAAAGCTATGCACACATCATCACATGGCACAAACAAGGAAGACATCAATTGTTTCCTAGAAAGTAGAAACTGCACACACATAAAAAACATAGTTCCCACTTCCTAGAGATAGAAACAAGAAAGATGGAATGCATCTATTCTTTAAGTGTAAGACAGAAAGCAATTATAAAAGAAACCTGTGAAATGTGTTTAAGAGAAACAAGTAATCAAAGGCAAACATCAACCGTAGGAAGAAATACTGGGCTAGGAATTAACTGCAATGGATTACTTTTATCACACAAAAATCATCAAGAATGGACATATAACCACTACTAAATGTCCACAGAGTTCACTAATGATCACTTGATTATAAGAATAAAGAAGTTTTGAAGCATAAATAAGCCATTCAAAATGTTGTAAACATTTCTTCATTAGTACAAAACGTTGATGGCCGCAAACAAGCAACCACAGCTCACAAAATTATATTATGTAAAGACAATGTCCAAAAGAAACAAAGATATAAATTTATATACAGAAGCCCCAAAGGATAATTTTCCACGCAATGCATATGCCACATCTAACAATTCAACACGGGATACCTCCTCCTAATCCTCAATTCAAGATCTTAGGAGCTACCTCCTTGATGTCCCTTTTCCGCATCAGTTGAAGCAACATTGCCCTCAGGTTTCGACACGTTATCAGTTTCAATTATCTTCCCATCATTGGGTACAAGGCAAGGAATCCCATCCACAATCTACCATATAAATAAACAAGACAAAAAATTCACATACGAGTATCTAGCTGATCAATGTGATAGTAATTTAGGGTTTTTTCATGAATTCAGCTCTGATTACTCCCCATTCATACCACATTGAAAAAACTAAAGCTTAAATTTTTAGGGTTTTGAGGAAAATGCTCAAGTAATGCTATACCAATTACCAAATCAACAAAGACTGAGATTGATAATCAAGAATGAGAACTCACGGGATAAGAAACCCCGATTGCGTCGCTGATTAGAGAATTCGATTTCTCACACACCCTGCGAGAAAACAAGCAACCAAACAGAACAACATATCCAAATTTAGGGTTTTGAGGAAGATAAATTGAAGAAGGAAAATGTAATTGGTAGCTGGATAAATAGGTATTACCTCAAGGGCTGTTTGGAGAGAGGGCAGACCAGTATTTCTGAGAGGGTTTTGCTGATTCCAACTCCATCCCTGAGAAGAACTCTACTCACTCTCACCATTTTGTTTCTCCATTTTTGGGTTTTACAGTTATGCGAGTTTAAATATGGGTTAATTACATAAAATTCCCTAAATTTAAATTCTTTTTAAATATCATTCATATACTAAATTTTTAGCAAACCACCACCCTAGAATACTAAAAAGTTTGCAAAACAACCCTTCTATCAACTTAACATTAAATTAAGGCATTGGACCTACAATACGTTCTTGCACGGTATCTTAGTTGTGCGTGTTATACAACATGTACAGTCATATTTACTTTATATATTTATATAAGATGTATTCTAGATTTTCTTGTAAAATAAAAGAAGTGTATGTGCCTCACTGATGAATGATGAAATAACTTTTTTATATTCATCTGACATATTTATATCAGATGTATTGTAGATCTTCTCGTAAAATGAAAGAAGTGTATGTGTCAGTAGTGAATGATGAAGTAACTTCGTTGAGCATAAGAAAAGAAAACGAAAAAAAAAAAATTATTTTATACTTTTACATTAATGGCATGAAATTTCAGAACTATAGAAGTTTGCATGTTACACTTGTTTCAAGGGTAAAATGTAAAATCCTTTTTGCTTGGAGGTTTTATGACGTTAACATTGGAAACACAATTAATTTAGAATAGTGATACATACTCCCAATTCAGATAATTTTTGAATGATTTTTTGTGAATAGCGGATAACATCATCTAAGATAATGACATCATGATAATGTCACACTTCACTTACATAAACTTATTAAAAAACAACCCAATTTGAAAGATATATCATTTTCCATTACTTTATATTTGAAAAAATCAAATCGATGCTTTGAAATTAAAATCGAAATAAATTTAGTTAAATATAATTTTCTTTAATGTTAAATTTAATGTGTCTTATTCAGTGCTCCCAAACGCAATATTAGTAGTTTTGATGACGCAATCAATAATCACTTAACAATGGTTAAGTTGTTTGCCTTGTTTTTAAACTTTCAATTCAGGAAGTTAATTTATCTATAGTAACGTGAAAATTTTGTATAGTTGAAAAGGTTTTGTGCAATTAATAATTCAAATATAAATATGATTTGTGTACGTACAAGAGCGGTATTGTGTGGGCCTGCAAGCTTACATTGGCCCATGGGCTTTGTTTAATAATCCTAAGGTTTGGACTCATTGAAGAAGCCCATTTTTACTCGCCAGTACCCTACTGGGCTTCACAGAGGAAGAGAGAGTGGCAGTTCCTCCCGTTAGAGAGAGAGAGAGAGATGAACGTTAATGGCGGAACCAGTATCGAATTCAGACGAATGGAAAGAGTCTCCATCCGAGAACTCCTACGGCTCAGAAGTTCATTTCTCTCTCATCCGACCGTAATCCCCTCCAAATCCAACCTCTCTATTTCATCTCCATACTGTTCTTGTCCTTCCTCAGATTTCACAATTGACACACGAAGACCTTTCCTCAATTATCAAATTCTAAACCTTTTCGAAACATGCTACAACATAAGGCAACTCTTTCAAATCCAAGCCCATTTGATATCTTCCGGTCTCTTCCAAAGCCCATCTCTTTCCGGCAGAGTAATCAGGTATTCAGCACATTTCGGTAACATCGATTACACGATCCTAATTTTTAGGTGCATTGAATCGCCGGAAGCATTTTGTGTAATTACTGTTATCAAGGCCTATGGTTGCACTAGTGTTCCACACCAAGTTGTGGTGTTCTATTTTGAAATGCTGAGAAATGGGTTTTTTCCCAGTAGTTTTTCTTTTCCTCCACTTGTTAGTTCTTGCGCAAAGATGGGTTGCTCAAAATCGGGACAAAAATGTCATGGGCAGGCTGTTAAGAATGGTGTTGATGGCGTTTTGCCACTACAGAACTCTTTGGTTCATCTGTATGCTTTGTGGGCTTATTGAAATTGCTAGCCAGGTCTTTGTAGAAATGACTAATAGGGACTTGGTGTCTTGGAATTCGATTGTCGATGCATTTGCTAAATAAGTTGTTTGATGCAATGTCTGAGAAGAATGTGGTTTCTTGTAATATGATGATTGCAAGCTTTCTGAATGGTGGGAATCCTGCTTGTGGGTTGAAATTGTTGAAGGAAATGGTAAAAACAGGATTGAGAGGCAGTGAGACACTAACTGCTTGTGGTAGGTCAGCCAGACTGAAGGAAGGAAGATCAGCTCATGGGTCGTTTATCAGGACATTTTTAAGTTCAAGTTTAATCATAGACACAACTTTGATAGATATGTAAATGTGGAAGGGTAGACGTTGCTGGAATAGTTTTTGATAGGATGTTGGTGAGGAATTTGGTTTGTTGGAATGCAATGATTTTAGGGCATTGCATTCATGGGAATCCAGAAGATGGCCTTGGTCTATATGCAGAGGTGGTTGGCATCGCTAGATTGGAAGATGGAAAAATCAATTTTGACAAGAATATAAAGCGAGAACAAGGACAAGGAATTATCCCAGATGAAATAACCTTCATTGGTGTTTTATGTGCTCGTGCTCGTGCAAGGCTGTTGATGGAGGGGAGAAAGTACTTCAATGAAATTATTGATACGTTCAGAATAAAAGCCAATTTTGCACATTGTTGGTGCATGGCTGAAAGTTGAAGCACTAGAGGGGGTTGAAACAAGTTTCACAATGGAGATAATGGAAGTCATTCTTTTTTTTACCCGAGTGTTCCATGCAGGATGCTGGCTGGCTGGCACGGTGAAGACTTGACAGATTTGAAGACAATTTGTGTAACAACCGATTCACACTGCTGCAGCCTCTCCACAATATGGAGACCAGGGGTACGCAAAACTGTCAACATGATGATGGATGAACTGGTGCCGGGACTAAATTCATCGTCCACAGGGTTTACAACAGCCACCACCACTGATGATTGAAAGTAGTTAATGTGGAAGCCACAAGTGAGTAAAAAAGGTATACCAGATTATGGTGGATGTTGTGGTATGTATATTTTTCACTTCTCACTTCTCTATAGAAATGTGTCAAATTAAGGTTTGACTGATGAGTCAAATAAATGCAGTGCAGTGTTTTAGCGTCTGAGACAAAATTCTAGTCTAATAGGAAGTATTTGGAAATCAAACTGAACCCAGAATATGTAGTTGTGTAGAGAGTAATTGGCATCTCACTTTTAATGTGCTAATTAATTAAGCAACTCTACATTTTATCAGTGGCTGTGACCAAAGATCATTAATACTACCTGTACTGAGTCTCTCATAATCTGAGTTTGGACTACACTGGTTCTTGATTTTTATACCAAGCCGAAGTGTCGTCAGATTATCTTGAATAAGTGACCCCTCATTGTACTACCTTTTTTCAGTGGAAAATGTAATATTTAAAGCCAGAAATTTGTTGGTCAATTCTGATTTTGTATACGCTCATTTCAACAATCAAACTTTCACAAAGCTCAAACTGGAAAAATTCCTGAACAACAGCTGATGCAAATCCAATAACGAAAACCAGAGAATTGTACAAGGAGATAAGGGTATTGACAATGAGCAACAGTCACAATCACCACCAACAAAACCAAAAGTATCAAGCTATAATTAACAACATTTCAAAGAGCGCTCCTATGATAGATATGTACTTAAAACAGACAAATATGGAAAGTATGGAGTACTCGAGTCCGGATTACATAACCTATTTCCTTCCAACTTTTCTTCAATAATATACACTTCCTTTTCTTACTCAAATGCCCACTGGTTCTCTCTGCGAACCTCTTCCTCTTCCTCAGGGGTGAAGTCATTCTTGATGTTGAATGTCTTGCGTATCTCCTCCGGGGTCTTCCCTTTTATCATGTCTGCAACTGTCTGGCATGTCAGGTCCAGCAAGCTCTTGATGTTCAGATAGTTTGCAGCCTGCAGAAAACAAATAAAAGAACAAAAAAACGAAAAAGATAAATAAGGTATATCATAGAACCAGCCACTAGAAAAGAAATTTGGCCAGCGAAAATGTTTAAATCATAACCCAAAACAGTGATAGAAAATCCAGTAATACCGCGCAGTATAAAATTGAGGATCACCTCAATAAAAGGCCAAAAAAGCATCATTTTACAAATTTACATGGGATCATATATGTGCATCTAAACAAACCTGATAAAAATAATGAAAGAATACACGACCATCCAACAAGGCTGAACTACTTTACTTGACCAAGGCTACCCCAGAATCTAGTAAGATATCTGCTCATCTATTACCAACAGAGTCATAGCTAGTATCATTAGCAAGCAGAGGTGTATTTGAAGGGTTTTTCTGATACCATTAAGTTGATGCTCTAAAAGCAAATAAGCAGTCCTTGATGCTTCTCAAAGTGAATGCAATTTTGACATTTATCACAATGGACTCGATTGTAAAATGTCAATTTACATAACAGAGCATAAGAAAAAGAAACTCAACTAAAAATGGGAAAGGAAAAGAAGCACATAATATAGCTTAGAATACCTAATATTATGCCCTGCCATGGAAGGTTATGCCATGGACGCCACATAAGTGCACAGCAAGATGGCCCACGATGACATGGCTTGAATTTTTAAAATATTCTATACTTGTACAGAGATCTATAGACTTCTCTAAAATAGTGTTATAAATTGTAAATATCTAGATTATTCTTTTGAAGTATTCTATAAGACAATTCTAGAATTCTCACGACTGTTAAATCGTAAAAACTTGCCTAGATTGAAAAAAAATGAATTTTAGGTATTATTCATATTGCATGTATTACTCTTATATGTTTAAGAAAAGAATAAAATAGACAAAAAAAATTATATACTGTGTATTACTCTCATATGTTTATGAAAAAAATGAAAGAGACAATTTTTTAAACCACAATTCAGATTGATGCATCATTAACATATCCCTAATATATTAACAAAAAGTCTCTAAACATAGTTTGGTATTGTAATTGGAGGCTCCAATTCTAATTCCATTGTTTGGTATCTCAAAATAAATTTAGATTTGGAATTTAATTACAATTCCAAATGCACCAATTACATTATCTCAATTCCAAAGTAAACGTAGAGATTTTAGATGCCATATGAATTTTAAAGTTGATATATTGATGCAAAGATCGGATATAGAATTGAATCCTTTGAATTCCAATTCAATTCTAAATCCGTGCAACCAAACACACCTGATGGATCCAAGTATATGCATAATTGCTTTTATATAGAGAGAGAGAGAGGACAGGTGATTACCAGAATGAGATCGAAGAGGGTGGGCTGATCGACTCTGACAAAGTCAGCGTCCCAAGACTTGAGCTCCTCATCAACCACACGATCCTCGGTCTTAGGCTTGTCGACGTGCATCTTGCAGTACTCGATCACTCTAGCCAATGTCTTGCTGGTCACATTAGGCAGAGGGATAACACTGTCAGCGCAATCGTCTTCGATCATGTGTTTGATCGTCTGCGATTCAATTGCTACGGCCTCGTCCACTTCGAACGACTCTCCATCTGAGCTCTTCAAGGTGATCTTCTTTGACGACGACATTCTTTTTCTCTCTCTCCACTTGTGCGAAGTTTCGAACTAAACCAAAGCCCTAACCCTAACTCTGTTGTTCCAGAAGAATGTGAAGTAAGAAGATAAAGTAGAGACGCCTCTTTAAATAGGCAGCAATTGCCTACGTGGCGTCATAGCAAGCGTGACAACGTCGGCTTAGTAATTTGGATAAAGATGGGCTGTTAGCGTTTCTCTTGTGAACCAATGAGGCGCTTCCACGTGTTGATCCTTTTGGAACAGGCCGCAGGCGAAAGAAGAAAGGAATCTTTATACACCAAATTGATTATAAATAATAAAGGTATACCAAGTCATTATTAACAATGACATATAATATACTATAATAAAATTAGGGAGCTGATATTGGCGCTCTACCAATATTCTCTGACACTTTATTTTTACCTTTTTGTAAAGTACAATTACAAAGGTGTTCCTCTGTTATACAATATTTGATTCTTATATTTTTAATACCCTAATTATCCTTATTTGATAATGTTAGAATTATTAACTCAAAATTACAACTTCTCTCTCACGTTCTTTTTTTGTGTAAAAATACTTCTTCGTTGATTTTAAAAATATTATTTTTTCATGTTGAATTAATTTATTAATATTTATTTTAGAAGTAAAAAATTTAGGATTCAATATAATGATTTAGAGAGTATCAATCAAATGTATGTGATTCAGATAATAAAAGTTACATCATTAGATAAGTTGAGAATAAGTTGTTAATAATAGATTACCTAGAGAAATATTAAAAATGTATTTGAGTTGGAAACAAATATTATATCAATGAATAAAACCTATTTGAAAAAAAATTAATTATATTTAAAATCAAAAGAAAGTTTAATTTCACTTGAATAAAAATTATGATATATAGTTCTTTAAGAAAACTAAGGAAATCTTTTTTATTTTAATAGAGAACTTTTAGAAATTAAAAGATGAAAAGAGAAAAACATGACTATGAAATATTTTTTCAATTGTAGTTGTTTTAATTTAACTAAGGAGCGTTTGCACCAAAATTTCAAAAGATAAAAATAAAAAAATTAATATGATATTTTTCTTCGTTTGCCTTTTATTTCTCCTCCTTCCTCTTTATTTTGTTTGTTCACAAATTGATGGTATGTTTCAAAATTTTAATTTATGTTATTTTATAAACAAGACACATGAAAAATAAATTACACGTTTGGTGAGTAAAAATATAATATTTCAAATTTTGGATTTTTTGAGTCATATAAGATAGTGACACGAACAACAAGTTTCAATTGAAAAATGTCTAAACTATAGTATTTGGATAGTAATAAATGGATTGTTATATTGTAAACTTAAAGTAAAAAAGTTGAAAAAACTTTTTTTTAAGAAAAATAAAATTAAATTAAAATTGAGTCTTGAATTAGAAGGGCAATTAGGGTACTAAAAATATAATAATCTAAAATGGTATAACATAGGATCACTTTTGTAATTTTACTTTATAAAAATATAGGAGTGAAGTGTCAGAGGATATTGGTGGAGTGCCAATATCAGCTCCCTAAAATTAAGGAAGCAAATGATATTTAATGACTACAATAATACTAATTACATGTGAAAAATTTAGGGGTATTATTGACAATTTGGTGGTGGTTGTTCTTGTAAGGTCATATTTGGCTATTTACGCATAAAAGAAAGAGTAGCAGAAACTAAATGAGGAAGTTGGTACCCACCAACTTCTTTTAAACGCTTATTTTAGATTTCGAAACTCTTTCGCCTTATTAATTTAAATACTTTTCAAAACGACTTTTGAATTTGAAAAGTCAAAAGTCGCTTTTCAAAAGTCAATTTAAACAAAGCCTAAGTCTTACATGAGTTCCGGCGTAAGAGGCATGCGACCAACTAGAAGGTTCTTTATTGGTTAAATAAATTCAACTAGAAGTGCGATCCTAATGAATAGTTAGACTCCTTATTTTGTTCAAACTCTTCCTTCCAAACAACACTACTCTCGTCTTAAAAGCAATGAACATCAATTTTTCAATGTTTTATTACATAGTACAAGGGTAAAATAGGGAATCAGTAATAATAACTACTCTATTATTCATCTCCTTCATATCCCGTTTGGAATGTAACTTTTTTTTTTTTAAACATCTCATTTCTCCATAATGTTTAAAATTTACAAAGTAGAATATTTGGAATTTACATAGCATAATGTTTGGAATGTAATTGAACAACTTCATTCTCCATTTTCTTTATTTAATTCTCTGTGAATCTCCGAATTCTAAGGATCTCTTGAATTCTAAACAAGTTTTCACAGTTTATTTTTTTAGACCAAACACGAAATAAATTCTAATTTTTTTTAAGCTCAAAGAAAATTATGATATTAAAAATAAAAACAATGGGATAAGTGACAGCAGTGTTAGTCAATCATATTTGGTTTAAATAATAATTAGGGTAAATTATTCTGATTTTCACTGAGTTTTTGTTTAATTACCTTTGAAATAAAGTTCTTAAAATATGGTGGTCAAACTCCCATAATGTTTGATTAACTTTACTCCGAGTACCCCTACCATTAGTTCACAGTCAGTTTTGTTAAAATCAATTAACATAAAAAAAATCAAAATGTCAAAATTATCCTCGGTGGCGATAGTGCTAGTGTAGCATCAATGAATATATATATATATATATATATATATATAATATGTTAATTTCAATCCAAGGATCAGAAATTGAGATTATTTTTGCAAAAACATTATAATTTGAGAGTACTTTTGTAATTGTATATTAGATGTGATTTTGTTTAACGGATTATTAATTTTGTAAAAATTTTAATTTGAAGATAATTAAGTCAAACGATTAGCACGTGACAGACTAATTTTATAAAAATTTTAATTTAAAGATAATTAAGTCATATTTCAGGAAAGATAAGAGTAACTTACCCTATTAATTAAGAAAAAATAAATAAAGACAAATCAAGGCAAGGTCTCTTAAGATAGACATCAGGAAGTGGGACCTAAAGTAACAACTCGCAAAACATTATGTCAGTTGAGTCTTACCAAAATTGTCATAATGCGGTTCTCAATCATTTCAAATTGTGCCCAAAATAATAATAAAGAAAGAAAGAAAAAAAAAAACACCATAATTTGACTGGTTTGTTCTTTCGTGATTCTGGGGCTCCACATTTCATTAACAAGTTCGAGCTTGTGGGCATGGGTTTGTGTTTAGTGTTTACTTTAACTTCGAAAAAAAAATACTAATTTTCTTACACATTCCAAGTTTTTAGTTTTGGATATGAAATTGGTCAGAGTTAAACTTGCTTGTTCTGTTCACTAGATCTTGGAATATGAAATTGGTCAAGCCAAACATGCTTGTTCACAATTTTTGGATCTTTTAGGGTTCGGTTGGTAGTGATTTGAATTTGAGTGACTCTCATATGTGATTAGTATTAGGTTTTCTTGAAATGACTAAATTTAAGATTTTCATTATCATTTTTTAACAAGATTTTCATGTTTTCCCAAATGATTCCAACCATGCTAAAATGGAGAGAGAATTTGATTTCCACCATTCTAGATAGAAAAAGATTTACTTCCGACATAAAAGCCAACTTTGTTGAGTACCTTTCTTAGGACTGCTAATTAATTTAGGAATTATGGAGCATATATAATTATATACATTTATATCTTTAATTTTAAGCTAGTTTGAGTTTTTTTTTTTTTTTTCAAAAAGTACTTTCACACACATTGCCCATGTCGGACTCAAACCCCTCCTTGCCCACGTCGGACTCATACCCCTCCCTCTTCGGATTCAAACCCCTCCCCTCTTCTTTGAAGGTAGTAAAAGTTATACTATTAGGCTAGAGGCCGTTTGGTAGCTAGCCTGAGACAGTTGAAAGATTTTTTTTTTTGGTTGAAAGATAATAACTACTATTATGAGATGCTTATTCAGGCCAAGGGGCAGCACTTGTGAAAGAATAACAATGTCAATCAATGTACATAATGCATGCACGGGTTCGAGGAAAGGAAATAGCCTCTTCACATGCAAAGATAAGGCTGTGTATATTTTACTCTCCCCAGACACCGTAATGGTAGGAGAGTCTCGTGCACTGGACTAGCCCTTTTAACGTAGATAACACATCTATGGAAGTAGTAAATTCAAACAATGCATACGCATGCTCTGTATACAAGAGAAGGAATAACTGATATGTAGCAGCAGAAAATCCTAACCTGATCACCAAACCCTCTTCAAGGCAATGAATGATAAATCAAACTGATCATACAAAACTGAATAATCAAGTGAAAGAACACTATTATTGAAAAAAACTGTCTATAATACACATGCTTTAATCTGAAAGATATAGAAAGCGACTTTACATGTAGGTGAGCTAATGGCACAAAACAACACAACACATGATGCAAGTAACAATTGCATCTAGCCACTATCTCTATGTAAGGCTTTAAAGTATATGAATCTTTAAACAATTTCTTTCATCCTATTACTTAGGACTCCATGTATTGAGAGGGTGGAGGGCTTGTTTTTGTCTTCTCAGGACCTGCAAGTTGAATTTTAAATCATACATCACAAATATATACTAATGCTGTATTTATTAGCAGGGAACTAATACCTTGAAATTGAAATTACACGAAAACTTGTTTGAATTTGAACAAACATGGGTATCAATTCCAAGACATGGATTTCATGCTCCCAATCATAATGTTAATTTTTTTCTACTGCACTGAATTGAATCATGAAAACCAGCTCAGCTAACTAAACTACAAGACAGGAAAGAAAAAAAAAACTACAAGACCAAAATAAATAAACAAAAGAAAAGAAAATGGAAACTCGGAAACAAGTGGTCCATTTAATATATGATTGGGTGTCCCCATCCATCAGAGAACACTTGGGGTTTTCCAATTGTTAATTGAAAATCTCTCAGAACTAGCTCCACAAAAGAGTTTTTTTTGGCAAGACACAGGAGCATTTAGGTAAGGTTGCTCAATTGTGACATGGAAGTCATGGGTTTAAAATGAGAAACAGCCTCTCCACATACGAAGTTAAGGCTGTATGCATCTAATCCTCTCCGAACCCCGCAATGGCGGGAGCCTCATCCACTGGGCAAGAGGAGCATTTAGGTGTTTCAATAAACTGAAATTAAGATCTCGTGGACATACCATAAATTCCACGGATCTCCACTTCTCGCCATTCTTGAACAAGGGCACAACAGCAACACATAAAATGTGAGAGAAAATCATCGAATAAACCTCCCTGCCAAATATAAAGATAGTAAGAGACCGAATATTTTAGGAAAAACGTCACAAATATTAAAAGTAGACGTAATTGCTACGTGGGGAAGCCTCAAATCCAAAACTTGACCACTAGTAGTAACATTTCTTATGTATAATTGGCTTGTAAAAGAGAGAGAGAGCAATAAATGCATTGCACCTAAATTATCTACATGATTGAGTGAATAAAAAATTGATAAAAAGATGCTTTTGGATCACCTGATCTAGCATTTTCAATGTAGATGGTTCAGGTAGCATCTAATCATGGCAATAAAGAATTAGTTAAAGGAGTTTATTATGTGCATTATTGCACAGTATTGATCTAGAACTAGAATTGTAGATTAACAAAACAGATCTTTATTAGATCCCTTTTATATTACACAAGGTGTGTGTACAGGGATGACAGCAGGTGGGAAAAACCGAAAGTAAAAACCCATTATCAAATTTGTGTCTCCAATATATGATGCAACCCGCATAAAGATATTGCGTTGCAGCAGTAGGAGAGTTACCGTGATGTTCAGCATGTTGCGAAGCTTCCTCCTGATGCAGCAGGTATAGCAACAGCATGACAATATCAATGAATAAGCCATTAATTCATTACAGGCTTCCGCCGAAGCTGATGATGAACAGAGATACCAAATATATAGGTGTAAGCTTTCAGATAGTACCAAAGTCATGACAAAATTTAAAAATTGTAGCAGTGTTGCAGTTGAAGCTAAAAGATGTGACAAATATAGTTTAGAGAGGAAGCATAAATAGCCAGAATTCCAAATAAATGAAACTGGACTGTACAACACTACAAACCAAATTGTGATACAACTCCCATTAAATTAGAATCCATTAAATCAGAGCATCTGCAAATATAAAATTCCAAATTGAGCTCCAGTTCTATTATTTTGGTTGGGAGAAAGGAGATATTTGAAATTGGCCAGGACCAGGAAATATTGGGTATGACTCTTCCCTACATTACGGCACACTAGTTTCAGGAGATGGTTGCAAAACTCTCGCTCTCCCGTAGTTTTAGGAGCACTATGAGCGATTTGACATATTTTATCACATAATCTTCCAATATTGAAGTAAATTGGCTCATTTACTCTCCTCTCAAGAGGCAACCTTCCTGAAAATCATCTGTTTGTGTATGGCTCATTCAAAGTAGTTCAAGAAAGGTCAGAAAATTTATTACCCAAATTGAGGGCGGGCCTTGGCGCAATGGTAAGGTTGTTCCATTGTGACCTAGATGTCATAGGTTTGAAATGGAAAACAACCTCTTTGCATGCAGAGGTAATGTGGAGCCTCGTGCACTAGGCCTTTATAGGACGTGCTTTGGCGCAACAGTAAGGTTGCTCCATTGTGACCTAAAGGTCACGGGTTCAAACTGGAAGACAGCTTCTCTGCATGCAGAGGTAAAGTTGTGTACATGTGACCCTCCCCAAACCCCGCAATGGCCAGAGCCTCATGCACTGGGCTACCCCTTGTAGATTGATTAACCAATTCTACAAACAATCAACATTGACACACAGTTGGCAGGCACGAATTTTCAAAGTTATTTCAGTATAGTTGTTTACGGCTTCATTCAACAATTTAAAGGACAATGCTTGTTTCAGTAAGAAAAGTTTTGTTTTGCAGTTGCTGTTCCTACCTTTGATTCAAGAAATCCTTCCAACAAAAAAAAAAAATAGTAGTGAAGAAGGTGAATCTGCTCCATCTGGAAGGGAAAAAAATTCCAGAAAGACTCGTAAAATTATAAATATTGCCCCGAAACTTGTTGCAGCAGTGGCTGAAAACAGTTGAGCAGCCACTCTACGGACACGAAAGAAAAGAATGTAGCACTATAATGTTTTCAATGGTTGAGTGAACATGGAGAGCTTAAAAATTCAGGGAACAGCTGGAAATTTGCCCACTGCCATCAGTCTGCTAATATAACTCCAACTATAGGACTGTTTCACAATATCTTCTTGAAAAGAAATATTTTAATAAACATCCATCATTCTCTAAATATGATGTAAAATTCCACCTACATCATAGTCGAACAAACAAATGCTTCATCGCATAGTCAGCAACATAAGCACATATTACAGATTGTTTAAATTAGACAGTATGCAACAACTAGACAAATGGTACAACAATTCCCAATGTTGATTAGCAGCTCACAAATAGACAATTTGATACCAAAGTTTGAAAAAAACTAATAACCAAGAGCGATAATGCATAAATATGAAAGCATCCACATCTAACTGAATCACCCAGGTTCTAAATCTCATTAGATGCAAGCATAAGGTAATACAGTTTTGAACAACATTTGGAGCTACTTACACATATGCCTATTGGTTGCCACAGTAGCAATCTTTGAAAACGTACCGCAAGGATAGAAGAAAGTTTTTAAACCTGCAAAATAGAGATGAGATGCTTAGAACAAAATCAAGTACACAGTAATCACAGCATGGCATCCTTAGCATTTCAGTTACTCAACATAGCACCGTCTGTTAGCAGCAAATATTGAAAAAATACAGTATTGGACAGCTGTGACTGGAAGGTCAGGAAGGAAACCGCCAAAAATACACAACAAAGAGGACCTACGCTGGAAAGGGCAAGAAGCAAACAGCTCACAGAAGCTGCATAATCAATGAACTTCTTCCTCAAAGTGGGCAAGAAAAAAAAGAAAAAGCACCACCCAGAAAGAGAATTTCTTGTATTTTATGACTAGTAACGTGCAATAACTACCAGACCAATAATAAAAAATATAAAAACAAAACAAACAACTCAACCAAAGATGGACAGGTTTGGGATCCCTGGGTTGAGCCCATACAGTCCAGCCATGCATAGGCCACAAGTAGGTGTAGCGGAACAAGATTGGTCACGAGGCAATTTAAATTTGAAATGTGGCTTACTTTTTCTTTGAATTATAGGTGTGGAAGGAAATAAGGATATTAGGAACCAAGATTCAAATTTGAACAAAACCCACAAAGATTGAGCAACAATGGTGTTTCATATCCCATCCAACTAACACAATCTCCTTGAAAGATATAGAGCTAGGTTGTACACCAGACCTTGGTTAAAGTCTATCTGTAATTGCTCCCTCTCCCCCCACCCCCAAACACATCAAAAAAATAAAAAAGCAGAAAAAGAAAAAGAAAGAGCTAAAAGAAGACCAACTTCACATCAAACACTGCAAAGTCAAGTGACACAACATATGCAGCGATGCTCCTATGGTGCTGCGCTGCTGCATGACAGAGCTAAGGGGGAAAAAAAAGTGCTGCATTACAGCAAATAATGCTCTGTATTTTTTGTCCAATGAGTGCCACATACTCAAATTTTTCAATGAGTTTACAGGGGACTCATTTGGTCCACATCAAAGTAGACAAAAAAAAAAAAGGAAGAAGAAGAAAGAAAAAAAAGAGTTCCACCAATAAGCTAAAACTGAAAAAACTTCAACAAGTAAAGAAAAACGATAGGTCCAAAAGAAGATGTCCCTCACTCGTGTTACTTTTAAAAGAAACTCTCAAAGGAAGATTGTTTTTTCCAACTCGTAACATCCAGGGGTACTCTTTCCACATTATCAACAACATGTTCATGTAAGAAGACATGATGCTAGAATGGCACTTGATGAAGCATGCACAAAGATTACGATAGGTCCAAATGCAGATGTCCCTCCCTCATGTTACTTTTAAAAGAAACTCTCAAAGGAAGATTGTTTTTTCCAACTCTTAACATCCAGGTACTCTTTCCACATTATCAACATGTTCGTGTAAAAGGACATGATACTAGAATGGCACTTGATGAAACATGCACAAAGATTACAACCCCAAATCCATAGCATACAAAACCAAAAACACTACTACCCAAACAATTGAATTCATGGTAGAGATGAATGTAAAATGGTTTTCATTTTTTTCTTAACTAGTATTTGCATAATTGCACCAAATAATCACAATAATAGTAATCATAATAAAAAGATGGCGTTAATGCCAATAAAGATGGTAAAGAAAAATTCACATGTTTATGCTATTTCAGCAAGTTAAATCCCTCCTTCAGTAAGAAATTTTCTCATCTCATGAAAGGTTATTATACTTCAACATGCAAAACTAAACACACTTCCCATTGCAAACATTTTAATAAAGTCATTTGATCTCATGACTAATATATAATAAATGAAGAACAGATTCTCAAAGTTGCTGATTGATATGATGG